>OX401970.1:5766552-7115551 GCA_947859335.1 Tortricodes alternella
AATAAACGCACTCTTATCATTAGAAAATGTACAGAGGAAGATCAAACCGAGTATTCTGTTTCTTTACTAGATGCCAAATGTTATACAAAATTGAAAGTAGTCGGTATGTGTTTTATATATGTACATATTTCTCTAAAATATTGATTTACTGAAATTTTCATTAATAAAATACTTAACTTTTTTAGTTGTAGAATCGCCTCCGAAAATACTTAATTTCGAAAGTGAATACAAAATAAAGAGAGGCGGTGATGTAACCCTACAAGTGCAGTATGAAGCTTTACCACAACCGACCGATGAATGGATGGTTAACTCTAAAATCATTAAGAAATCAAAACATACAAAACCAAGCATCGATTCCGAAAGCGCCAGTTTAACAATTAAAAAGGTTGAAAACACTGATGCAGGCGTCTATAAGCTTAAGCTTGTGAACAACTGTGGTGATGCTGAAGTGGAAATCAGTGTTGTTGTAATGGGTAAGTGTATTTAAAGAAGGTGAGATAATTTGACCCATCATTGGAAAAAAAGCCTAATTGTGGCTTTTTTCTGTTACAGATATTTCTTCGCCACCGGGCAAGCCTGCTCCATTGGAGACTGATAGTACCTCAATCAATATCTGTTGGACTGAGCCCGATAATAATGGAAATTCAGTTATAGTCTGTTACATTGTTGAATATCAAGAAATTAATACCACCGAGTAAGTATTGATGCATTGAATACAATTTGCAATTTAATTCATTTTTACATAACTTACGAAATAATTACTATTTGTTACAGATGGATCTCTATTGAAAATGTTACTAAAACGCACCATTGTGTTAATAATTTGAAAACAAAGTCATCATATAGGTTCAGGATATTCGCGATCAATGAAGTAGGTGTCAGTGAGTCGTCTGAGATCTCTGAATATATAGTAGTTGCGAAAACGACCAAATCGCTACCGCCTTCTGTAGAGAAGCCACTAAAGGATGTAATAGTAGGACCAAATGAAGTTGTAGAACTGACCTGTATATTCGGAGGCATACCGCAGCCTAAAATCGCGTGGTATAAAGATGGAAGCAAGCTGAAGACAGCAAAGGCTACTTATGAAAACAGGGTGGCTACGCTTATTGTCTCTTCCACATTAACCTCAGAAGGCGAATATAGATGTACCGCTTCTAATGAACTGGGTGAAGTTGAGACAACATGCAAGCTTGAAATTCAACAGAAGCCGGTCATAAGCGTACCCGAAAATGAAATAAATCAGAAGCACAAAGTAGACGAAGAATGGTCAGCAACAGCCACATTTGAAGGTATTCCACAGCCAAAGCTTGTATGGTATAGAAATGGTGCTAAATTAAAGAGCAGCAATGAACTGGAGATAGTTACCACTCAGTCAACAAGCACGATAAGGATACGGCGGTTGGAGCGGTCGCATTCTAATAAATACACTGTTGAAGTTCAAAATAAGGCTGGCAGCAGTTCACTTGAACTGACACTTAAAGTATACGGTAAGTTTCAGATGTAAATATTTTTTTACTATCAGTAAGTACTTGTCTACGTGTGCAAGGTAACAAACAGAAAAAATAATTACTATTCATATATTAAAAACAAGAACAATATCCTGGTTTATTGTGATATTTATTGATCTAGTTGACTTAATTACGTTTCTAATTTACTATCTAGGCGCGTAGGCGTGTAATAATAAAGATTCAATATTGTGGATATTAACACAGTGATGATAACAAAAAAACCGGACAAGTGCGGATCAAACTCGCGTGGAGAGGGTTCCGTTCCTTACATGATTATCGGAAATGTCCTATGTTGCTTTAAATACCATTAACATCGTATAGGTTTTTAGTAGGTAGGTAAAGAACTATTTTCAGTATTTTTTCCAAAATTGTAGGCCTGTAGTTTCGGAAAACTGGGAATGGTAAATTTTCGCCTATTTTTCCTAAATAACTTCCAAATTATTTATCTTAAAATTTTAAAATTTGCGAAACATTTTATATTAATTTTCAAATTTTGGGGACAAAGTGGCCCCCATATTTGAAATTCATTTATTAACGTTATCCGTCCGTATTGCGGTCACCGACTTACAATCGGTCCAGTAGTTTCGGAGCAAATTGGCTGTGACAGACGGACAGACAGAAAGACACACGAGTGATCCTATAAGGGTTCCGTTGTTTCCGTACGGAACACTAAAAACGACGTAGCAAATCTGAATCACCACAATCGGAATGCATGGGTAAAACCCATGAGTATGACCCATGATTTGCGTTTATTTTCTTACTTATGAAGTCCAACATAACAATTCCTACGGTTCCCAACTATGATTCTATACCATTGTAACGTCTTTTAATGAGGCCAAATATGATTTGTCTTAAGCCTCCATTTGACATTATGAACCAACAGAATACCAACCATTTAACGTGCACACGACAGCCATACTTAAAACTTCGTAAAGTAGTTGCATTCCTCTTTACTATGAAAGTACTGTAAGTACTACCGTTAGGTAGTATAACATATTTTAGAAAATGATCGCATATAGATATGTGTGCCAAATACCAAAGGAGACATTAAAAAAGATTGTACATTATTTTTCAGTATTATGAAATTTTCAATTACTTTTGATAAGAATCAAGAATACTATTGATTCTTATACGAGAGAAAAATGTCTCTAGGTCATTTTGTTACTTTGCATACATTCGTGTAATGAGGTAACTGACTCTGAAAATTACTACTTATGTAAAATTTGGGACACTTTTTCATTCTATTACAATCAGTCCTTATCATATTCTGAGCAGATCTAGCACAATTTTTCCAAATTTTGAAAATAAATATGCATAGTATGCATAGTATAACAAATGTTTCGAGAAACTAATTATAACGAGTTTTTCAGACAAACCGAGCAAGCCCGAAGGTCCAGTGGTGATGAGGGAAATAAGTCGAGAATCGGTAACGATAGAATGGAAGCCGCCAGTGGATGACGGAGGCCTGGAACTCACAAAATACGCCATTGAAAAGCACGAACCGGACACAGATAGATGGGTGAAAGTTGCAGATGTAGATAAAAATGTGGAAACATACTGCATACAGCGACTCAACGAGAACTGCGAGTATATGTTCCGTGTCATGGCACAAAACCCAATCGGTTTCTCCGAAGCATTGGAGAGTGAACCCATAGTCATAAAGACTGCCTTAGGTATGTACAGTCACAAAATAAGAGCAAATTTTTTTTTTACGAATAATTATTGTTTTTCTTGATGTTTAAAATTATATATGTGTATATGCAACAAAGTTATGTATGTAATGTTATGAACACTTAAATGTGAAAAACTTGTTACAAGGCAAACCACATCAATTAATATACACAAATGCCAAATTGTCCCTTTAAGCAATCTCTTTCACATTTGGACGATTGCATTGCATTTATTCGCACTGCAGATTCAAGAAACTCGCTTCGTAATTATTTTCCATTAAAACCGGAATCATCCTTATTTATTTTAGACGTACCATCACCTCCGTTGGGTCCGCTCGGCTTTTATGGTATCAGCAAAGAATACCTTACCATCACTTGGTACCCGTCTGAGAAGAACGGTGGGTCTCCGATCCTCGATTACAGTATAGAAATCAGACAAGATGGCAAGAAGTGGAAGCAAGTGGCGACAGTCACAAATACGACGGCTAGAATTGATAAGCTAACCGTCCACTCAACCTATGAATTCAGAATATGTGCTAGAAATGAAATTGGAACAAGTCTGCCCTACATATCAGAAGAGAAGGTGACGATAGGAAAGACGTTGTGTAAGTTTCTTGCTACTACTCTACTTTACTACTCTGTGAGCGCATACTTAATAAGTAATTTTAAAAAGTGCATAGTTTGCTTTTATTGACTTACTTGGGTACGATGTCACCATCCGGCTGCCAATTCGGTTTTTATTGTCATGTTTGACTACAATGACTTTTTCGATTAAGCAACAGTTACCACTTGTTTTAAGACCTGTCAAGCTTTTATCATCGTTTACAAATATTATCATCTAAAATATCTTTAACTTTTAATAGTTGTGTGATAGATCGCTTGGATGTTTCTGTATCGTTGCCAATTAGCGCAACGGTTGACTATACCTAATTACCGAAGTCTATTATTTTCGATTTAGTATTGTGCATCATGCTACAACACGCAGGACACGGTATTTAAATTGGTCCCTCACGGGAGTAAAAGTGTGTGCAAGTGTAAATATTATTGAGACCTTACCTGCACGCAGTGCTTGCATGAACTAGCCTATCGTCTTGCACTTTTTTATGTTATACACACTATACAGCCACCGCAAAGCAACATACGAACTGAACTATATAACCGGACATCGAGGATTTCGGTATCACGAATGAAATTTTTCTAGTGATTTCCTATCAATATTGATTCTTGAGGGTATGTTCATACAACCTGACAGCGTTGGAAATATTTATAAAATTATGAGAGAATTCAATGTGTTATATAATTCTCAAGTTATTCTATAATTTATGAGATTTTTATAGGTAAAAATCTCCCCAAGGTTATTAGGTAAATCTATCTACCATTATGAAAATGCAGTTATGCCTGCATTGTTGAATAAACATAATTTGTAGATACGAGTAAATTAAATCACTAGACATATGGGTGGGTGCGTGATACTTTAACTTCTATGTCTTTAAATATGACATAGAACAAATTGAGGCGACCATAATTTTATTTCTTCTTACCATATTTATAATGTTGATAGGTACAAAAATAGTAAGCGTCCATCCTTGGTATAAGCTTTTGCGATAGTATAAAGAGGGGGAAGCAAGTTATCTTCATACAAACGCACCGCACACGGCTTGTATGTGTGCGCCAAAGTATCTATGCGTCGCCGCACGCACACTTAAACAAATCTCGACCCGCTTAGTAAGGGGAAACGGGTCGAGATTTTGTTTAAGTGTGCGTGCTAACCTACTTCCCTTCTCTTTATACTATGCTTTTGCGTTATTCACGGGATTGGCTTCAGCTGGACACAGCCTAGCAAGCTTTATATAAAATGATAGTTATATCATTCATAGGATTATTACAGCGTCTTATAATTATATAAAAGTACCTGCCTCCCTAAATATCTGCTATGTGTGTTTTTCTACTAAAAGATATACACATCAAAATAAAGAAGAAGAAGAAGAAGAAAAAACATTTATTCATAACAGAGCACAAATTACTTACATCACAAGACGAAAACGTAGAACATAGTGCCAACAGTTACAAAAAGGTCCCAACTCAGCATAATGCTGGCTTGGGGGCCAGCGCTGGTCTTGGTCTTATATAGTGAGCGTGGGCTGCTCCTTCCATAGTAACGAGTGACGTTGCAGTAAAAATCATCAGGCTTTTTCAGGGATTTAATAGGGGCCAATGCCCCTATTAAATTAATAGTATACTCAGGAGTAAAATCTTACTTAATAGGCATTTTTTCATACTAAAAATATTATTCGAGTACATCAGCTATCATTTATCCTGTGACATCAACCTCGAATACAGACTTATTACTTATATGTTAATACAGGTATTCGTTTATGAGTGCTTGTTGGCTAGGGCATGTAGTACCGGTACTGGTTTGTACGGCAGTACCGGGAAATTCCCGGGGATTTTTCGATACTACCATACGAACCAGTACCGGTACTGCATACCCTATTGTTAGCTTCACGCTAGAAATCACTCGCAGGCAGGTCGTGCTAGCCGTGCAGTACGTCTCTGTTTAACTAGTCAAGGATGCACTGAGCAACACACGAATCGCGGCGCGGATAGGTCGCTCTAGACGTGTTGTGCAATACTGTGCATCCCTTAGATATTTGACAGAGACACACTAAGCGACAAACGGCTCGCGGGCATATCGTGCCAGGCACCCTGAAAATCCTTAACTAAAATATTTGGACACATAAAGATCTATCATAAAAATGATTTAGCTGACGGCTTATTTATTGGACTTTCCTGGGACCTTACAAAATCATTATACTTGACGTTTCCGGTGGAAGTAATAAAATTGTCTGATTTTAGCCCCGCCGTCCCAACCGCTGAAGTTTGTGGTCAAAGAAGCAACTTCGCGGTCAGTCACGCTGCAATGGGCGGCACCCGAGAGCGATGGTGGAAGCGTCATAACAAGTAAGCGATCATTTACCCGTCATCAACTTTAGCCAACTCAACCTCGCATATCACTTTCCATTTCTTCTGCCGCCGGCAATGTGTAAAATAGATATTTATTTATCATTCTGCAGTGGTGAGCAAGCAGCGTAGCGCAGGGAGGGTAGTAAACGTTAATGCATATGAATAACGCTTTGAGTAATTATGTACCTATACTAGAGTGGACGCCTCAACTTGATTTTTCGTAAAGCCTGTTGAGGCCAAATGGCACAAACGCCTGTAAGAAAACGATCACCGCCGGACGCGGTGCGCATGCCCGCTGCGTCATCAAGTGCTCATTCATTCATCATTTATTTGAGATGTCTGTTCTAGTATAACGTAATACTTCGAGTGTTTCCCGTTCGTCCGATCGGTTGACCGATCAATCGGTCCAATGAGACTTCTTTTTCCCGATGGTCCGATTAATCGGACCTATGGGAAATCGTTGTCCCATTTGTCCGATCATAATAGAAACATGTACAGTCATTTTGAAAAGTACTTTATTAAATCTTATAACCAAAACAAAATTCACTTTCAACTGCTAAATTAAAAGAAGAACTCATTGTGTACAGTCAGCGTCACATAGTTTGTAGCAGCCAAAGTAGGCAAATTTCATGTAATGATCCTACTTTAAAAGTAGAAAATAATATTAGTAATAGGCACTAATACTTACTTACTTCCAGTCTTACGAACCTATATGTAGGTAGTGTTATCTATAGATACCCAGTTAATTGCTCTTCGATTGAGATTTATGTTCGAGTGACATTCGTGAATTTGACCATAAACCTTTTAATGTAAGTGTTTCAACATAGAAGCTGTTTTGGCGCTATCGCTGCGTAAAATTGGTTTGTGAAGTTTGATGAACAAATCATTCTATAAAGTCTTCAAATCAAAGAAATTCTAGGCAAAGTAAACAATAAATAATAAAAACACCTTAATTTACACATTGCCGTTGCCTTTAAAATCCTTACCATCCTTATAATTCCTCCCTCTACTATCCCCATTATCCTCTATATTATAAATGGAAAAGTGTGTCGGTTTTCTTCGTGTGTCCTTCTTTCACGCAGCAACGGAACAACGGCTGGGACTTTTAGCATACATATAGTTTAAGGGCGAGACGAGATCAATGCTACTTTTTATCCCGGAAAAATATAGTTCTCGATTGAATAGCGATAAAAACATTCCACGCGGACGAAGTCGCGGACAAAGTTGTCATATTGTCTGATTAAAAAACAATGTAATTCTACGTTATTGAAGTTACGCAAGAGTAGTTATTACTTTGATGACCTGATTTTTTTTAATTAACAGAAATCAAGATACAACTTTTTTAATTACAGATTATATAATAGAATACAAGACTGTTAAAGGAAAAACGTGGAGTAAGATCATCACCGTGGGAGGTTCGGTCTACGAGCACTGCATAGAGAATATTAAGGAGAAAGAGGAGATCGTGTTTAGGATATCAGCTGAGAACGCGATCGGCGTGAGCTTGCCCACGGATTCGCAGACGGTGCGCTTGGAAAAGCATGCCAGTAAGTACATTCAAAGGAAAATGTGCAACCAACTAACAACAATTCTATACCGCTGTTGTGGAGAACTGATACCCTTTGAACGCGACAGCCAAATGCGAACGGTATATCGGGGCGTCAGTGACACAAAACAACGCTGTCGTGATTTTCCGACTGTGGTGTTCAAAGGGTCAGAACGGTTGTGTTGCTAATTGTTTTCACGGGCCCAAGATACATTTATCTATCCTTGACTAATGGTTTGTTTACTTCCAGCTGTACCATCGCCGCCGACTGCACCACTGGAGATCAGGACAGTCGGCACCAACATCGTGATGACGTCATGGGGCATACCCGAATGGGACGGCGGCGCGCCGTTGTTGGGTTACAACATCGCCATCCGTGACGTCACGAAGACCATGTGGATGGAAGTTGGCAAGGTTGACGTTCACACGCTCAAGTTCAATATCAGAGACCTGAGCGAGGACCACACGTATATGATAAGGATATACGCGAGGAACGAGATTGGGCTTAGCGAGCCACTTGAGTCTGATGAGCCGTTCAAGGTCCTGCCTGGAGAAGGTTGGTGCATCATTTTATTATTTTATATGGTTACACTGAGGGTTTAGAGCACTAGCCTTTATAGGCGGCATACGTGTTAGCCCGCGCTGGCAATAGAATACTATAATCGTTCGTGTAGAACACTTGCACGTGCAGGGCCAGATTAACCATGTCGGGGCCCCTAGGCAATACAATTCTTGGGGCCCCTTTCCCCTTTCCTAAAGCGACAATAACACTGAGTCGTTCACCTTAAATGCGGTCGCCTAACTTGTTTCAAACTACTGCGGCCAACGAACGTCGTGTTCACACTAGTCTGTCCGCCAACTGCGGTGGCTGCACGACTCTTTAAACGGATTCGTTCAACGAACGGCGTCTTCACACTAGTCTGTCCGCCTACTGCGGTGGCTGTACGACTCTTTAAACGGATTCGTTCAAGGAACGTCGTCTTCACACTAATCTGTCCGCCTAGTGCGATGGCCGAACGACTCTTTAAACAGATTCGTTCAACGAACGTCGTCTTTACACTAATCTGTCCGCCTAATGCGGCGGCCGAACTACATCGTCCTACGTCTGACGTTGGTTATTTACTTGTTATTTATGACAAAGAAAAATTCAATGACATCTTCAAATATAAGTGGGCAATGCCAATTATATCATGAGTACATATTGGCATACAAGTTTTACTCTATCGAATGATCTGCGTTCGCCGCATTCGGCGACCTAATGCGGCTGGCAGACGCCGTATGTACATTACTGCGGTCACCTAATTAGGCGGTTGCAGCTGTCGCTCGCCTAATGCGGCCGACTACCGTGTTCTTTACAGTGTTGCGGTCGCCGCATGCATGCGGCAATCTACTCAGTGTAATTGCCGCTTAACTACCTAAAATATATTTTTTGTACCAAAATACAATTATATTCAATATTACGCTATTTTACCCGACTGCGCGACGCCAAGGCGGGTAATCTGTTTATCAGCCTATGCATGTTTGTATATATGTATATATGTATGTATGTTACTTTGTGGCACTCTGGAGACGAAACGCGTGGGCCGACTTTTAATATTGTCATTGAGGATACAATACTCAAATTAAATTTTCAATCGATAAAACATTCAATTATATTTTTCTCCGTTCGCGGGGCCCCTAGACAGCTGCCTACACAGCCCAATGGCTAATCCAGCCCTTTGCTCGTGAAACACCAACTTACAGTCACCTCATATCATTACGGAATGGGTTGCATCTTCTCAAAAATTCTTACGTTTCGTCGTGAAGCGGATTCTTGCTTACAAACTTTCATCCGATTTGTGTGTGTGTCTGTGTATAAACTCGACCAATATTCTTATTCTATACCTTACGTTGTGTCTTCAATCTGACTTAACATTGCAGCGGAGTTCCACGACGACGAGGAGTTAGGAGAGCACACTGAGGCGACGGAGCCGACGTCTTTCAGCACCCAGACCACCACATCATGGATGCGGGAGCACAACATGGACGCCGACATCCGCTCCTACGCGAGAGGCTCCCTCCTCCGCCGAGACGAATACTTCTTCAGGATATGGCACTATGCCAAACAACTATTCAAGTGACGCAACCCAAGCACCAATTAACCTGTGATATTTTAAACGACATAGTTCGCGGATAGTAACTATAAGCGTCCTTTTATAATTTTATAACAGCTTTTTCAGTAGAACTACATAATTTATTTTAGTTAAGGTTAAATTATTTATTTATTATGTCTGGCACGGTTTGAGTCGCATCGGATAGCTGGGAGACGTGTTAAATATAGGTGCAAAATATTTATTCGATAAATCTGATGGGGCTCGCACTTACGCCAGGTTTTAATTGAAATTGAACCTTTTTATTATATACGTGCAATTACAAATGAAGAATTTCATTTAATTTTTTACCTCCTCCATTATTATTTCCTCTGAGTAGGTGGAGATCAACTTACTCGTTATAGTTACCTAATAGTTATAAGCTGTGGTTATAAGAATACAGAAGGACTCAAGCTGGACCAATTCATTTTGGAAACAGCAGAAAACTGGGATGTTCAGGAGAAATGAATCATCTTGTATGAATGTGACGCCCTCGCCAGACTAAGAATGAAAATCCTTGGTAATGGGTATCCATAACCGAGGGAATTCAAGGCGCTACCATTGCGCTCCATAATATGTTTAATCGAAGTGGTAGAGGATGGTATGGACTAAGCGCTTAGGGCGGGGTAACGCAAAGGATCCCATAGGGTCAAAGTTTATCCGTATAGACCCCCTACTCTAAGATAATGTAAGATACCCGACAAAGGAGCCGGCACAGATTGGATGCAGCCCTTCACCTTTTGAAAGCCACGGCTGAATGCGACAAAGCGTGCCCCGGACGCCGAGTGACGGCTGTAGCCGACAAAATATATGAAAAACGGCATGCCCTGGCGTCAGGGCCACGGAAATCTGCTGTCGGCCGCAGCCGACTGTGGCGTTCAAAAGGTTAATAGGGGTCACTGGCACACATTGGGACATTATCCAGCAGTGGCTGGCGATAGGCTGACAATGTCTTTGACTATGTCCTAAGTGCATTTAAAAATATTAAGTTACAAAGCAGGATCCTTCTAGATAGCTAGATTTTGCCCTCTCCTTAGCATCATTCCATGGCATCCCCCATTTTTTTCTAGGATGCCAAACAAGTAAGGAGAGCAGTGACAGTGCCTTCTTGGTCTGGTTAGCGCGCCATATCCGTCACATGCATAGGTTTCAGGAATGACAGTTATGAATCAATGTTTCAGGGATCGTCCTAATACAACGCGACTACGCGATTATCGCAAGTTTGCACGAATTTTACGACGTTGACGACGCGGATAGCCTACTTGGTAGTGACCCTGCCTCCGACGCAAGCGTCCCGGGTTCGATCCCCGGTAAGGGCAAATATTTGTGTGATGAGCCTGAGTCTTGAATGTTTCCTATGTATTTAAATATTTATTTCTCTATATAAGTATTTATATCGTCATCTAGTACTCATAACACAAGCCTTTAGAACTTACTTTGGGACTAGATCGATTTGTGTAAAGATTGTCCCCTGATTATTTATTTATTTATTTACTCATACGAACGCGCGATCAATTGATCTCGAAAGGTGTCCTAATTGACAACCGAGCGACGCGGTCGCGCGACTCAAATGTTTAAAAATCAGTTCGAGTGAAATTAGTTCGTACGAACACGTGATCAAACATTATTAATGTCGAATAGGTGTCCTAATTGACATTCGCGTGATAATCGCGTCGCGCCGTCGGGGAGCGGGACAAAATAGGTCATCAATACGGGACAATATTTCCCGACGGTAAAAATTGAGCGTTTCGAACGTTTATGGCTGGGGCCGACCGACGCCATGCGTGCCGATGCCAAACTGCGAAGGCCCCGGTCGCTTGCACCTTCAGATCGCGCGATGCTCGCGTATTCGCGTTCTATTAGGACACCTAGTGCTATCTCGCGACCACGCGATGGTCGCATCGATTACTCGCGCGATTATACGTAGTCGCGTTGTATTAGGACGACGCCTCAATACATTTCGACGTGTCACGAACTGCAGTGCTGCACCTCTCAAGTGCGGAATTGAATTTAGTATTTACCATGATCCGCACTGGGCCCGCATGGGTACCTACCACTGCCCAGTCCCTCTTATAATGAGAAGGCCCGGCAGTGGCGCAGCCTGCATACAAGCCGATTCCTGACAGCTTTACCAAGCTAGAAAGCTACGGCTAGCTGTCAGTGAAGTCCATGTTACTCTTAACTAAATGTCATACTCGCACGTTCGGTTAATTCTTCCGGCTTCCCTAAGGAAATATTTCACGCTTCGCCACTGAGGCCCGGGATCATATTATAAGCTCTTAATTCCAGACAGCTGAACTGAGCTGCCTGGTAAATTGGTATTATGACCGCGCTGAAGAGGCCGGCTTTAGCGCACTCATAATAGTATTTACCAGTCAGGGCAGTATACGGCGGAAACTACATAGTTGCTCATGATGAATTTGTTTCAATTAACAAAGAAAGGTTACACCCATATAAAAATAATACAAACGTTAAGTACTTATTAGTTTATTTTAGTATCAAAGACTTTCCAGTGATAATAAAATGAATAGGTACTATAATATCAATACATTTCAAATATTAAGATATAGATTGTACATGTATATTGCAGCTAAGTTGGCTTATACCAATGAAACTTGTGAAAACAGCTGACCAATTGTATCAATCTAATTTGGCACTATTACATAAATTAGAACCAATGAACGAACATCATTTAATCAAAATATTAATCTAACAGAATGACGTCTTCCGACGCTTACTGGCGATTCCGGCGGCCTGCGGGATAAAATAAAATCAATAAAGTTATGTTATCAAAATAATACTAAATTAAAAAAATAAAAGTTTTGTAATTGTAGGTACCGTTTTCATCGGAAATACAAGACCTTAGCATACCTATTTAATTTACCTAGATAATAGTCAAAAGTGACGAAAATGCCGCGAGATTTTAACTTGTGGTGTGATTCTCTAACGTGCGCAGCAGCTGATCAGCGGATAAACGGAACTTTTAATTTAGACTGTAAAGACAAAGTCATTCGGTTCAAATTTGAATGCGCCGCGCATTGCAGATCAGCCGCTGCATACGTTAGAGAATCACATAGCTGGACGCAAAGATAGATAAGTACAACATTGACATGTAACATAAATGAATGCGTTGACATAACGCCGGTGGTGTTGTTTTGTTTTTTTTTATGTCAATTGACTGGCAAACGAGCTGACGGCCCACCTGATGGAAAGTGGTCACCGCCGCCCATGGACATCTGCAACACCAGAGGTGCTGCCAATGCGTTGCCAGTCTAAGGAGGATGGGGAATGGGGATGGGATAGGGATGAGGGAATAGGCCTCCGGATCTCGTCACTCACCGTACGAAACGCAATAGCAAGCTATTACTTTACGCCGATATTCTGTGAGAGTGTGGTACTACCCCGGTCGAGCCGGCCCATTCAAACAGTAATCATAATTTCAGTAATCAGTAATCGTAATCATTTGTATTTGCGCCTTCAAAATTGAGCGTTCAGATTCGCAATCATTGCAAGTGAGCGACTTCGCTCATTTCACGAGGACGTCTTCCAGCGCGGTCATTGTATAGCATGTCTCATCTATTCATTTAAATCTTTGCATAGACGTTCAGAATAACGAAGCACAATAAATAATAAATGTAAAATAAATTGAAATAACTGATGAATTTAATAGGGAATATGCATGTTTTTTTCCCAGCTTTTATTGGGAAGTACTGAGTAAGTAATAGAAACCTAACTGTGTACGCAAAAGTTTTTTTCTTTTGACATACGATGCTTTGAAAAATCAAAAACGCTCCATATAAAATGGCGCTGAACTATAACGTCACAGTACAGTGAGAGTATATAACAAGACCAACACATAAGCACAAAACATAAAAATATGAAAAAAATACTTATTTTGAACCTTAAAAAAATAGAACAGTCAAAATGACCTTTTTTTTACATGCATTTATTTACATTTTGTTTTCAAATATATAATTTAAATCTCATTTTGATGTTCATGCATATTCCCTATTCAATAGCCTATTGAAATGAAATGACTGAATAAAATTACCGACAAAGTTAGTGTTTTAAACAATTCTAAGTTTAAACAATGATTGCAAGTAAACACTGCTTCAGCGGCCCCAACATGCAAGACACAAGGATAAGTTATAACGTCTTATCTTTAAGTGCGTCTCTCTCACACTATTCCCGATTAAAGAGATATTCATAGAGATAAACGGGTTCAAATTCTCTTTGTGTCTTGCATGTTAGGGCCACAGTAGAGTAAAAAGGGAAAGTTTACCCTTGTCTTTGGAGGCCTTGGTTTGTTTGTTCTTATTGCACTTCTTGGTGACGCGCCTGGTCTGGTCGCAGGTCGGGTCACTGCTTGTCTTCAGCATGTCGGTTCTTGACATCTCACCGTTCGGGCTGCACTCGCTCCAAGATGACTTTTCGTAGCGGCAAGCTGCAGTAGAAACATCTTATAATGTAATCCATTTTTAACTTTATTCAAAAAAGGAGGGCTCTCTGCGAATACAACTGCATTGGTTTTTATGAATTTCCGAATATCTAATTATTACTTAGTAAAATTTTTATGATACTGATATAGTGAATAATATGTTTCCATCGGTAAAACTCGGATCTCAAGCGGAAGGCGACGGGACCCGAAGTGTCAATTAATTATTGTATTAAATGAGTGACACTTTTTACATTAATTAATATGAAACTTTATTATTTAGTGTCAAATGTCAAAATGAAAAATGACACCATGGTATGATGGGTCCCAATTCTCGATGCATTCGAGATAATGTCGATTGCGAGATTAAACGTCAGATTCATACAGTTGTGTCAAACGACTGTATGCACTGACGTTTAATCTCGATTGTGAGATTATCTCGAATGCACCGAGAATTGGGGGCCTGCTGAAGCTAATTGAGAGAGCACGATAATACGAACTTTTCCGATAAAACACGATGGAACCTAATTATGCACTACATTCGTACCTAATAACTTTTTTCTTAGATTTCCTTACACGAAGATATCAATGGGACCCTATTACCGAGCCTAAGCTGTCCGTCTATCCGTTTGTCTATCTGCCAGAGGCCTCTATATAGCGAAGCAACGGTTATAGGTAGAAAGCTGGAATTGTCAAAGATTTTATGTTGTTCCAGCTTACTTCATAGTTAAGAAACAAATAAATAAATATAATATATAAATATATAATAAATAAATTCAATGACGTTCTGTTATATGTAAAAAATATAATGAAATAGAAAATAGAAAATGCTTTATTATTTGCAACTGTCAAAGTTCTTATTAAATAAATATACGGTCTATTATTAATTGGTAAGTACCCTCCATCGGCCCTAACATGAATGACACAAAGATAGTAGCGCCATCTGTTCACATTAGACTGCATGTGCAAATAGCCACCACACATGTTAGTTAAACAGACTGTCAATAGATGGCGCTTGCAAATCGCGTGTTCTTTTTTTAACGAAAACGTTAATTTTAATCTAATCTAATTTTTGTGACAAAGCAACGAACATAAGCTTTAAAATGACGTTTAAATCATTAATTTTGCTAAAGAATTAACGGAGATATGGAGCGTCTTCAAAAAAATACCTTTTAGAAATAATCTATCTAGATACAAAATGTAATTAAATCGTCCTAGTCGTTTACGAGAAACCAATTACATTTATATGAATTGCTCGCTTAAAATAATAACTGAATTATTCCTTCAGACGCCAGTTAGCTACTGCAGCATCACGGCTAATTCCAGGCAGCAAGAAACCCATCTAAAGTCAACCGACTTAAGTAAATTAGCATCGTATTCAGAGAGCTAACGAACCTTCAGCAAAAGTTGAAGAACGGAAAATCTAATAGGTAAGTTTAATCTTAGTTAAAGTTGTTCGTTACAATGCCTTTTGACTAGCCATTGCAGCTATTGTTTTGAAAAGAAAGACTCGATTTTTAAATCAGGAATGAGTTCAATTCAAAACTCTTAATTAAAAATTTCCTTAGCTTGAAAATATGAAACGTCAGACTCAATTTTTAACAGAGTTCAAAAAAACCGAAGGAGGAGGTTCTCAATTCGACGCGTAGATATATTGTTTTTCTTTTTTGAATGCATAAAGTCATAGTTAAAATCAAGACTCCTATTATAGTTTTATCACTTTTAAATTCAGCGATTACACCTTTCGAATTGGCCCCAATATTTATCCAACAGCACTTGCACCAACGAGATACATTTAACATGGGTTCGGCGCGTGCCAGGCTTTTGGCCGTGGGTGCACATGAGGCCGGATACTGGCTCCACGCGTACCCTTCGTCAAATACAGGTACATTTCTTGAGCCTGACACGCTCCGAATCGCAACCTGTCTACGGCTTGGGGTTCCGGTCTGCGTTCCTCATAAATGTCCCTGTGGCAGCGATGTCGACAAGCTAGGACATCACGGACTGTCATGCCAAAAAAGTGCAGGCCGCTTCTCGAGACATGCCGCACTTAACGATATCATACGCCGGTCCCTTGCCACCGTCAACGTGCCAAGTCTACCTGAGCCGACTGGCATTGCAAGAGACGATGGCAAGAGACCGGACGGTATGAGTCTGATTCCATGGAAGATGGGCCGGGTGCTGGTATGGGATGCTACCTGCTCAGACACGCTGGCCCCTTCCCATCTACATGGAACCAACAACAGAGCTGGTGCGGCCGGTGAGGCGGCTGAAAAAGCTAAATTAGGCAAATACAAGGGTCTAGGCCCCGAATATGATTTTGTCCCATTCGGTGTCGAGACCCTTGGTCCGTGGGGTCCTAGCGCTATAAGGCTTTTTAAGGAAATCGCAAAAAGGTTAGTCGACATCACAGGGGACCGAAGAGCTGGCAGCTACCTCGGACAAAGAATTAGTCTAGCTATTCAAAGGGGGAACGCTGCCAGTATCTTCGGAACCTTGCCTAAAGGTACTCCTTTTAACAATATATTTTAGTTATTATATTATATTTTTTAAGGTTTTTAGTTTTAGGTTAATTGTTCTAGTTTTTAATTTGTATTTTAAGTTTATTTATTTTAATTTAGTAATAAGTAATGTAAATTAAAAAATACAATAAATATGGTCTGATTTTAGTTTTTTTGGACATCATCAAATTTGCATTTTTAAAGTAAAAAGGTCGAATATGAAAATCACATAAACGAGATATAATAATTCACTATACTATGATAATCGTTAGTAAACTTTTTAACGATTGTTTATATGCCAATGGTACCAAGGTTTAATACGATATTGTTATTTAAAAATGTATGGAATTATCAGGCTTAAAACAGTTTTAAAATTTTGGTGCAAGCCGTCTAACGCGTTTGTTTCTCTTTATTTCCTAGAAACTGAGAGAATTCAAAAATGAGTACCTACAGAATATTTATTTTTTCGGATTTGAATAGGTTTGCGTTAATCTGCTCAGACTCGGTTATATTCATAGTTAGTTTTGTTACCTCAGTACTTGAATGTATGCAAAGTACTAAAACCTACATGAGTCATGACTCAAATAATTAGGTTACTCATGAGGTTGAAGTGCATTTTGCCTAAATAATATACCTGTACAAAAATATACTCCTCTATATACTCCTCTTCTGCACTGGGAGTGAAGAAATAGCATAGAATGCGTGCAGATGCTTATCATCCTGGCATGTCGTAAAAGTCGACTAAGGGACGGGTCCTCTCCAACATGGTGGACTATCTGTATGGGCGATGGGCTGATCACCTGTCACCATACGGTTCATCATACCATCTTAGGACTAATTAATCAAACGTGGCCACAAGGAGTCTTGTGGCTCTGCCCACCCCATTAGGGATTTCGGGCGTGTTTTAATATGTATGTATGTATGTATCAGGAGTTTTCCTGATTTTGAGTTTACGATGTGTGAAAATTATTTCATGGTTTGATTTTTCTTCAAACACTTGCAACGTGCAATGCAAGTTATTTCTGCGCAATACTTTGAACTATTTGCATTACATGCTTCAAGAATAAATTGGAATTGCAAAATACTGCATTAAAACGGAATCTAAATTAATTATGCAGTTTGCTTCAAGATTTTCATTACATAATTTGAATTAAGATGATTCCCATTGTCCTGTATTATAACAGAGCGCTACAGCTGGATACATTTTGATTACAATAACTACGTCGCTTACGGGAATATCAGTTTTTTTGAAGTCGATTAAAAATGAGCGACAAGATTTGGTAGAGAAAAACATAGCAGGGGGGCTAGCACGACATGCCCGCGAGTCGTTTGTCGCGCAGTGCGTCTCTGTCATACTAGTCAAATATGTAAGGGATGCACTGAGCGACAAACGACTCGCGGGCAGGTCGTGCTAGACGTGCAGGTATCAAAATCAGCTTTAATATCGATTTATTTGACCCAAACTAAATTGAACTGAATACTTCTTAAAACGAACATCTCTCTGTTTCAGTTGTTAATATTATACGAGGCGAGCTAGTGCAAAACCAACCAATAAAATCGATCCTTTGTTTTTTACAATAGAATTGCATCAGCGAACGTAGACTTCCATTGGTTCGTTTAGTTGGCAGGTATGGTTCGGGATAGCACTGAGCCAGGAAACGAAAGGCCTACGCTCACGACGTGGCGACAGCGCGGTGCGACGCCATTATGGCTTGGATTAAAATCGTTAGATTAAACTTCATAGCAATAATCTGTAGCAATTTCATGAATGTGTGTGTGAACTGAGAGAAGAGTGTCATCTCCTTTTCTCCTACTGTAACAGTTGCGTCGCGCATCCGCCATTTTACGATCAATAATTTTAACAACGAGAGGCAATTTGTATCAATTATTTTGTTAAAATGTATTACTTAAAAATGGAATGTTACGCGTTTTGGTTTATTCCTGCATTATTAAAGACACCTTTTGTCAGGATAAGTTAATATGTTTAATAAGTACTTGTACCCAAAAAAAACATTATCAAGAATTAACAGTATTTCCATAAATCAAGCCCCAAGTAAATATTGATCTTCACTGGTGTATCCTCATCAAGCTGATGCTGCATCCGCATTACAGTTCACACCTTATAACTATTTATATATAGGGAGAAACTTTACTAGTTTCGCAGTTATGTAGTTATTTTTACAAAAAATATGTCCACTCTTGACCTCAATTACACCAGTCATATGATTCTCTGATGTGCGCAGCGGCCGAATCACATTCAAATTTGGACCGAATGACTTAGTACCTACAGTCTAAATCAATCCTTCGCCGTCAGTCGTTTATCCGCTGATCAGCCGCTGCACACGTTAGAGCATCACACCCTGGCGGCTCTAACATGCATGCCACAAAGATAAATTAAACCCGTTTATCTCTATGACTATCTCTTTCGTCGGCACTAGTGTGAGAGAGACGCACTTAGAGATAAGAAGGTCCATCTTATCTTTGCGTCATGCATGTTAGGGCCGCTGATGGTAAGCGATGATGAGATCGTCGATGGAACAGGCTTAGTGCCTCTTAACCTCAAGGTTCTGTAACCTTTTAGGTAGGTAAGAAAGGCGCTGGAATGAAAAATACTGACCTTTCTTGCACTTTTTCTGGATAGTCTTGGTGCGTTCGCAGGATACAGGGTCACCCTTCTTGAGAGTGAGTGTGCGCGAACGGACGTTCGTCTTTGAGTCGCAATCTGACCAGGCGCCCTTCGCGTAGCGGCAGTTCTCTGTTCGAAAATAATAACTGTGAATGACATAACAGTCCAAAAAATAATAAAGACAGAAATACAAAACAAAATAAAAGTTACTAAAGCCCGACTGACGACGTAAATGAGGTATTTTAAATTGCTGCTCCTAATAATGACGCTCCCTTATAATTATTATAGTGTCATTGCACGTTCTCCACGAATCATATGATACCCACCTAATTTATTTAAATCGGTCCAATAGGTAGTAAAGGAACTACAGTGGAATATCCATTTTGATTAACACAGTCACTGTACGTATACATAGGTAATAATAATAATAATAATAAATCAGGGGACAATCTTCACACAAATCGATCTAGTCCCAAAGTAAGCTCTAAAGGCTTGTGTTATGGGTACTAGACGACGATATACATACTTATATAGAGAAATAGATACTTAAATACATAGGAAACATCCAAGACTCAGGAACAAACATTCGTGCTCATCACACAAATATTTGCCCTTACCGGGGATCGAACCCGGGACGCTAGCTTCGGAGGCAGGGTCACTCTCAACTAGGCTAACCGCGTCGTCAATACTTAATAATAGGTAAACTTACTGAAACATTTTCCATCATATATATTATAAATGTTCACGAAGTTCAGTATCTTATTTTATATATTTATTTTATTAATTTATATATTTATGATCATTATTTGTCTATACAATGAATAAACAATTTAGGTTAACTTTTGTTATTTTCTTAGAAAAACACTACTTAATATGGTTTAAAGAGAAAACGAATTATAAGAAAAAAATGTGAGGGTAGAATGCTATTTTGTATATGGAATGCTAATGCGTTAAACTTAATACTTAAAACTGTCGTAAAGATAAATGTAATTAAGTATGAATTATTTGTAAGCTACGTTCATATTTCCATAAAATTCTATACAAACTGATCCTTATTAGACAACATTTTTTTCATCATCTTGAAGCGCTTTTGAAGACGAACACAATAGCAAAAATGTTAGTAGTCAAATACAAAACATAAACCTAATTTATTTTGTGTTGAAGCCGGAAGCCGAAACACTATGTCGCAACAAGAATTTCTATCAATTTTTTTTTATGTCAATTGACTGACAAACGAGTTGACGGCCCACCTGATGGAAAGTGGTCACCGCCGCCCATGGACATCTGCAACACCAGATTTGAACCTTCACTCGGCAATGGATATTTACAATGCAACGAATCCAATGCTGCCTTATGTAGTATATTTTGCTCACGACGAACATGTGTAGGAGATTTACCCTATGCCGACTGAGTTCCTTTTGATTTCACATGACGGACATGTGCAGTAGATTTAGTACTCCCACACTGACTTAGTTCCTTTTGCTTTTACACAACGGACATGTGCAGTAGATTTATTTTTAAATCTCTCGCTGCAACCGTGTTAGCAAATAAAACAGAAAGGGGACGCTTCCTCAGAGATTTGGTTACCGACTTTTGACGTCGTACATTTGGTTTACCAAGAATAAAACGGTAGAATAATATCTATGTTGCCATCAGTTACTTTTGAAATCGATTTGTCTATCTTTAGTTTTTGGACTGGGAAAAAATACAAGACCTTCCATTTATTTGCTTTATTGTAATTTGTGTTTAAATTTAAAAGAGCTGATCTCTATTTTCGAGTCGAGACACTTTAACGTCAATCTCAGATCTAGCAACGGCCGTAGAAAATAAAAACAGATGATAAAGTTACCGACTTTTGATGTCGAACATTTGCTTGCTCAAGAATAAAACGGTAGAATTATATCTAGATTTGTTGCCGTCAATCACTTTTGAAATCGATTAGACATAACAAAAATTACAATGATAGAACCTTCCATTTATTTGCTTTATTTTGTGTTTAAATTTAAAGAGCCGAAGTCTATTTTTGAGTTAAGACACTTAAATGTCCATCGCAGCCGTAGAAAATAAAAACAGATGATAGATAATGTTAGCGGACCCGAGTAAGGTCGAGCAGTCGGAGCGGTCACGTGCAGCGGGGAGGGAGACAAATGCCCCCATCTGACTCACAACCGAAGCTTATTTTGGCTGGCTTTTTTGATTATAAGTAGAACGAATTTTCTAGAACATAGGTAAAATCACACAAAAATTGCCCCTTTCCCCTTCCCCTCCCCAACCCTAAACGAAATCTTGTATCCGCGGTTGGGTGTTACAAGACCGCTCACTCCCCGACTGTAGGTTGATGAATATTGTAAGGCGATCCCGACCCTGATAGCGTGATGTCAGTCACCTCTGGCTTCGTTGCTGAGCGATATTTGGGTCATTCCCCGAAGTTAGGTAGTTATAAACTCATTGCCATCCACGAAACTTAGCCATATCGTTCAGTAAATTGTGAATATTAAACACAATAGGTACTTATATCTCTCAGGTTAAAGGTATAATTAGGGGGGGTCTCGTTCGACATTTTAAGTACGCTCGGCCGTCAAACAGGCCGGAGACGTAAAAATCAGTATATTGCCGCTCGCTCGCTGACCGATTCACGCGTCATTAAAAGCCTAGATGTTTGGTGTTGTTGGGTGACGCGGACAAAACACTGACAACCCCAGCGTACACAAAAGAGCACGTTTTATGCGACAGGCATGATTACGCATATTTTCGTACCTAAACACAGGTTTTGTTAGACAGTGATTCTTCTGTACGTTAGTACTATCTATTCTGTGGCATAATCCCAGACAATCATATTGCTTATCACCCTGGCATGTCGTAAAAGTCGACTAAGGGACGGGTACTCTCCAACATGGTGGACTATCTGTATGGACGATGGGCTAATCACCTGTCACCATACGGTTCATCATACCATCTTACGACTAACTAATCGAACGCGGCCACAAGTAGTCTTGTGACTCTGCCCACCCCATTAGGGATTTCGGGCGTGATGATATGTATGTATGTATGTATCATATTGGATAACAATGCCAACGAACCCTTGACTGTCTTGTACCCTCTTGAACGTCATTAGTTACCACGAAGAGCTGTCTCATCAGCCGTGGAGGGTACTCACGCCGGATTCTTTTGTGCAAAGATAACAAGAAATCCTATAGGTACGCAAGCTGCTGTCTTTATAACGACACTTTTGTAGGTATACGAATCGATTTAATACACGCGATAATGAAAATTATATGGCATGTCTTCTAATATTTAAAACGAACAACGGAACAAATGATGTCTAGCCATAGGCGTGTATGGAGGAGGACCGGGTGGGCCGTGCCCGCCCCTCAATTATCTGGTGCCCACCGCCGGATATGGCTTCATCGGCCATGGCTTTTGAGGGCCCAGGCCCCCTGGAAAATGACCCAAGATGGGCAATGCACACTTCATGAAACAAATATTGTCCTTCCTGTGGCCAATTTATTCCGGCGTCATTTCCAGCTTATTTCGTCTCAAATTCAGTGGAAACTGCAACGACGTAGCCAACTACAGTGGCTTATAAGTAAACACATTTTGTTGAGGATAATTTGATCTTAGTTATGAATTATAGATGCCGTTCCTTGTCAGATTAGTTTCGAGAATGGAGATTTCATCTATGGCCAAAGCCACAAAGCCAAATTAACACATTCATTGCCGGAGACCCGACTGCCGGGTAAGTATTTTATGATTTTGTTCCCACGCCGGATGACCCGATAGTCGGGATCGTAATACTATAGCTATATATGACTAAAGCCCACGCAGAAAACCCCGATATCAAGCTTTTTTTTGGCGAGCAAGCTTGCCGCTAAAGGATATGGCTTTTTTAGGCTTTTTTTAAACAATGAAAAGCTGTTTGATTTATGGAAAAAACGCATGTCACAAACGTCAAGCAAAATCACGTTCATTTTGAACGGGAAACAGACCGAGCGTGTGCAATTGGCTTCAAGGGGTTCTAAATTATTATTTTGAAAGAGGTGTATTGTCTTCTCTCTCTAACAAATTACCACGCGATGGAATAGTGAAAAACATAATTTAATTGAGCAACGTATTAAGCGCAACCCTGCCACGAGACATCATAAACACGATATCAGGATACCGGCCTGTAGCGTCAATTCGTTCGACAAAAGTGTAAATGTGCCCGACAGTCGGGTCTTATACATAATGAGATACGTTTCACCGGCATGGCAGTGAAGACTTGTTTTACGGGTTGGCAATGAATGTGTTAATAGGCGCGCGTCACGAAGCGCACGGTATGGCCAGCGTTACAGATTATCCATCTCAGCACTCAGTAAAGCATTTGCCACTAGAAAGCCAAGTCAGGCACACACAGCCTTGGTATTATTACCGGTTACCCGGTCATTTCGTACAAGATCTTTGGGTGATATTGCTATATATACATACATAGACAAAGCAGGTACTTCTATCGGCTCAAACAATGAATCGCCTTCAACGTTTTTCATTTTTAAATGCTCATCCGCCTGTATCGTTCAGAATTAAAATAGTAAAATGCGTTTCTGCATCAAGGCCGATCTAAACAAACATAATGTTCACAACTTTAAAATTAACCGGGATAAAAAGTATTTATGTTAATCCAGGTTATAAACTATCTCCATTCCAAATCTCATCCAAATCCGTCCGGCCGTTGAGGTAGAAGGAAGCACGATTTTGAGCAAATGATATTTAAAAAAAGTATTGTTTGAATCTGAAGGATCTTTCATAATTGCCAATTCCACGATCTTGGCTGCTGGTTCATCATCATTTGAACCAGGACCAATGAAAAGTCTTCCCCTAAAATCTCCACAGCAAAAATGTACGCTTTCGTCATCAGTCCATCTTGTGGAAGATCGTCCCACGCTGTATCTCCCGATGTGTCGATTTTTACGCCCCATCGGCCATCGAGTATCCTTCTGCTACTCTGCAATGGTACTTACCTCTGTTTTTGGCGCCCCTCTCGCTGCGTATAAGCACTTCGTGGTCGCTCTCCTCCCAGATTTCCCCATCCGCCGATGCCACAGCCATTGACAGCAGCACAAGGCTCCCCACCAACCACATCCAGTGTTTATTCTGTGAACAATATACTCGTGGAGTAATTCGTGCTTCTATGTCTGAGTCAGATGGCTGCGCATGAGTGCACGAGACAGAGAAAGGACTACAAAATATATAAATATACTACCCGCCACAGCTTCGCCAGCGGTATTTTCCATACGAACTTTATCACCGCTTTAGGGATGGAATTTCGAAAAATCCCTCCTTAGTGCACCTCTAGGGTACTCGAGGAATGTCTCGTTTAAATTTCAAACCTCTAGGACCACCCGTTTAGGCTGTGCGTTGTCTATAAGTGAGTCACGGTACTGTTTTATATGTATTGATGTATGGGGGAAACAAAACAAAACATAGAAACAAAACGCCAACATGCTGATTAATATGGACTGTATTTTAATATTTGTGTAATTACTGTTAAATGTATAGCTGATATGAATGGTGTCACAGGAGAGTAGAAGGTAGAGATGGAGAGATCACTTGTTCGGTTTTGAATAGGATCGCTATGGAGATTATTTGTGGACATACAACTAAAAGCACAGAACAGCAAGCAATAAAAACAATAGCTCTATTCTACATTGCCTGAGACCTGAGTGATATGCAATATATAATATCGCTATGCTGGCATTCATCTTACGTTGCGAAGTTTTCATTGAAAGAAAGTAACAATGCAAACCGACATTTCGTTACCATACCCAAACAGCAAAACAGTCGAATAATTCCAACCTTATACGACTTCAAGATATAACAGTCATATAGAGGCCTATAATTTTTTTGTAATTTCGTTTTGCCGGCTAGTACAAAATTATGTGGACAAATAATTCGATTGACCTAATTACAATTCGCACCACGTAATTTCCATTGTGAAGTTAGCCTCAAGCCTGTTCGGCGCAGGAACACTAAAGGCCCGGGCACACCAAACGCGGTTGCGGCGCGTTTGCGGCGCGAACGCGGGTCCGCGCCGTTGTCGAACAGCGCGAGCGGATTTACCATGCCACACCAAAGTAGCCGCGGGACCGCGGCGGTCCCGCGCCGCCGCGGTGTGGCATGGTATATTCGCCCGCGCCGTTCGACAACGGCGCGGACCCGCGTTCGCGCCGCAAACGCGCCGCAACCGCGTTTGGTTTGCCCCGGCCTTTATGCCGCACCGCCCCCGTCGAACCCCTATGACAACTAAAACCGTTTACTGCGACGCTATTAATAGCTGACTTCACAGACGCAAACTTAAGTGGCGCGAATTGGATAAACAATGGTATATTATAGCGCTTTCCTTGTCCTTTTTTTACTATGCGTTTGTTTTAAATACGTATCTTTTATCTTACTTTAAAAGAAAGTAACTGAACCAAGCGACATTGCGTTACCATAGCAACGAGTAGTTCTAATTTCGATTAGCGGGTATTCGGATAATTGGCTACTTGACTATAGTAACAAATATTAATATATTTCTATGGAACGGTAGCTAAACATAAATAAATGTATGTCAAAGAAGCAAAAAGATCATTTTGACTGTTACTTTTTTTTCTATTAAGGGTGAAAAATTGTCAAAGTAAGTGAAAAATAAATATTGCTTTTTAGTTCTGAATTACTAGTTTTTGACATCCTCATCAAATTTCTGTATTTTTTTAATTCTACGATATTGGCCTAAAAACAGTATTTTCGGAAATAATTGCGAATTTCAAATATTTTGTATATCAAACCAATGTAAAAAGAGCCCTGACGGCCATATAAAATGTATGACCGTCAAGGCTTTTTTTACATTGGTCTTGTATACACTAACTGAACTGTGACGTCTTATTTCAGGGCCATTTTGTATGGAGTGTTTTTGTGAGTGGTATGAACTAGGACTTTTCAAAGCGTCGTATCTTGAAAAAAAACAACACAATAATGTTTTGCGAACACAGTTGGGTTTCTATGACTCAGTATTATCCAAAATAAAAATCATGCAAGTAGCCAATTGCTACCATACCGAAAAACTCGTCAGTATACCTAGTAATTTTGTAAAATATGGAGGAAATTCTGTGAACCTCTTTTTATAGGCTGGCAGTGAAAGAGTAACGACATTACCAAGGTTGCAAATACACCTTCCATCCTTGGAATTGTAGGGCTGTAATGGAAACTGTTACATCGAACCTTTATGCGGCAGAATCCGAAAGTTAATATTTGTTTTTAAAAAATTACGTACTATCGCGGATTCAAAAATAATCAGAAAAGTTTATTTTGCCCTATGTCAATCAATATTAACTTACTGTATTACGTCATGGGGCGGCACAGCTAAACCGACGTTACTAACCCTTGAAAGAGCCCAGCGAGCGATTCTAAAGGTTTCTACTTCCCGTCCTTTCCTTTACCCTACTGAACTTCTTTATAAATCGTATAAGGTACTTTCAGTTAGACAATTATTTATAATGAGCACAGTCCTCAAACAGCACGCCGCACTTCCCTACAGCACTGAAACTACTAAAAAAAGGCGGAAAGATATAGTTTGCCCTAAAAATATAGGCAGAAAACATGCCTTCTCATCCAGATTTTACGTGTTCCTTGGACCAATAGATTAAACGCCATATTAGGCATATATCCTCTTAGTTACAACAATACTAAGAAAATTCTCCAAGAAGCACTTCAAAATATGTCCTACGAAGATACAGAGAAATTGATCATTGTTTTGAAATGAATATTGTTTTGTGTTTAAGTTCATAACACTGCCTATTGGTATTTTGTTATTGTTGTTATTGTTTTTTGTTTTATTTGTACTTTCTTTTTTGTAATTTATCTAACTACTAAGAATATTATTTGTATTTTTCATGTGATTGTTTAAGATAAATAGTTATGTAAGTCCGTTTTCGCCTGAAACACAGGAACTTCCTAGTTCAGGCACGTGTGTTATTTTTGTCCATCAGTATGTTTAGTCTTTAGTTGTATTAATGTCAAATAAGTTTTATCAATAAAGATTTTATTTATTTATTATTATTTATTTATTTATTTATAAAGCCATGACAGGTATAGTTTTAATCCTTTTCCTAGTCCCGATCCCATTAGCTACTTGTCTGGCAAACAAAGCCATTGTCTTTCATTGTAAAGTGTAACCGCAAATCTTTACTTTCAAATGGCAGGTAGTAACTGAAAACACTATTTCACACAAAGGGCGTCTTTATGTTTAAGGTAAGAAGGTTCACATTAAAACACAGAGCATGTCAGGTGTTGAACATTTTGTATTCAAAACAGAAGTAAAGTACACATGGAAGCGTTTTAAATGAAAAATGTTCAACACCTGACATGCTCTGTGTTTAAATGTGAACTGTACACTCGTGTAAGTACACTCTATTTAGTATACAAAAAAACTCTTTGAGTGTGTGAGTGCACGTCAGAGCAGATCAGTACCATTACCATGAGTTGCGCAAACCGCTCTCGCTAGCGTACACTATCGCTCGGTCCCTTTTACTTGTATCGGCAACGAGCAGTATTTCCGATAGATTTCGATATCGAGAACGGTTTGCGCAAACTCATGGTAAGGGCTCTGTGGTCTGATTCTCTAACGCTTACAGCGCTACGTCAGCGACCAGCGATACTTTTATTTTAGACCGTAACTAGGAAGCCATTAGGTCTAAATGAAATGTGTACCTCGTCGCTGACGCAGCGCTGAGCTCGATAGAAAATCACACCACAGATTTATAAGCCGGGGCCGCACTAGTACGGCGACTGGGACGCGACAGCGATTGTTTATTGTAAACGCCGCCTAAGCAATGCGGCCACCACAATATAATACAATACGTTTGTTTCTGTCGCGTCGCCACTCGCCTTACAATAGCCTCGGCCTAAATGTGTGTGTGCGAACGCTAACGAGATGTTTCATTAGATAAACCACTACGTTTAGAGCGATCTGCGTAAAATAACCAGAGTGTACCTCATACCTACAAATAGTATTATATTAGGTATTTATTATAAGTAATTAATATAAGATAAATTTATTATTTGTAAAAACACTGTCGCCTAAATGAGCTCCGTCTTGTTGCTGGCCGAACCAGTTTCTTTAAACATATTGACCACAACTTTGATTAAATAGATGCAGCGGCCCTAACATGCATGCCACAAAGATAAATTAGAACCGTTTATCTATATGACTATCTCTTTCGTTGGCACTAGTGTGAGAGAGACGCACTTAGAGATAAACGGTTCTTGTTTATCTTTGTGCCATGCATGTTAGGGCCGCAGGGACACTAACTTATACGGCGTAATCCATAATCAATCCTTAAACCGGCCAAGTGCGAGTCGGACTTGCGCACGAAGGGTTCCGTACCATTATCTATAATCAAACAAAAAAAAAACACGTTTTTTGTATGGGAGGGACCCTTACCCTTAAATATTTATTTTATTTTAATTTGATTATTTATTTTTAAAGTGAATATATATCTAAATATTCTGTGAATATTTCAAGCGTCTACCTGTTTCCTTTATCAATATCGAGCAAAAACGAGCAAAATAATCACGTTTGTTGTATGGGAGCCCCCTTAAATATTTATTTTACTCTGTTTTTTAGTATTTGTCGTTATAGCTGCAACAGAAATACATCATCTGTGAACATTTCGAATAATTCAACTTAATTCAACTGTCTAACTATCACGGTTCATGAGATCCAGCCTGGTGACAGACGGGTGGACAGACGGACAGCGGAGCCTCAGTAATAGGGTCCCGTTTTTACCCATTGGGTACGGAACCCTAAAAAGGCATCGCATAGTAACGTAAGACTGGTTTTTTTTATAAAGTGTTTCACACAATAATCACGCTGTTTCCTGTGAAATGGTCCATCGTAGTCAAAAATTTACAAAATGGCGTTTAATTTCCCGTCATCCTTTTCACCGCACAATTAATAGTATAGCAAAAAATCGGTTTTGCTATTTGCAAAAACGTATTTATTTATTTATGGAAAACCAACAGTTAACACAAGCAATTTAGAAACAAAAATAAAATTCAATAAAGCCACTTACAGGTTCTCACCGATAGCAATGCTTATGGTCCATCCTGATAATCAATTCGCGCAGCATACAAAGTTAATCGCCGTAGCATTACCAAAAAATACTTAAGATAAATGATCCATACCTACTTTGATTTTATATACAGAATAAAAAAACAGGTTGTGGTCACAGACCATTATCCTAAAGACTGCTTAGCAGGGGCGTAGCTACCGCCGTATCAATGATACGGGGCACCCGGCCTGCAGGCTTTTTTGTGAAAAAAAATTACCCTTCATTTAGGCCCTCCGCCTTATTCATTTGGGCCCGTCTAAGGCACGCTACGCCACTGCTGCTTAACTTTTACTAGCAAATAAAGCTGCCAAACTGGCGGGGCGCGGAGTTCAGAGCGCTGTGATTGGTGCGTTCAAGGTTCTGCGTAGCCTATGCCGGCTTGTACCATTACCATGAGTTGCGCAAACCGTTCTCGCTAGCGTAAACTATCGCTCGGTCCGGTTATAGTTTTTTACATACATACATACATATTACCACGCCCGAAATCCCTAATGGGGTGGGCAGAGCCACAAGACTACTTGTGGCCACGTTCGATTAATTAGTCCTAAGATGGTATGATGAAACGTATGGTGACAGGTGATCAGCCCATCGCCCATACAGATAGTCCACCAAGTTGGAGAGGACCCGTCCCTTAGTCGACTTTTACGACATGCCAGGATGATAAGCATCTGCACGCATTCTTTGCTATTTCTTCACTCCCAGTGCAGCAGAGGAGTATAGTTTTTTAAACTGTTATATTGACATTGGGGGTCGCCCGTCTATGCGGTCTATAGGATTTTACGGTCTGCGATCGCAGTTCACCGTTGCACACTCAACCAATTTGATAGGGAACCTTACGATAGCGAGTCGACGAATTATTTTGACGTGATTTGTTAATTATATCATTGAGACAATGTTCTACAGCCCATGTATCAAATTGTTTGAATGTACTCGATCGGACAGCCAATAACGATCACCCATTTTCGCGCTACTCACGGGAATCAATGGAAACCAATAAATAAGAATAATATCTGAATAAGGATTTACAGGTGGCGGCACGAAAGTACAGCGGTGAACGGAATGTGGTGGGGATGCATGGGTACGACTGCTCTCGCTCCCGTCACAGTCCCGCTCACTCCCAGACGATAACCAATTTACGACTTCTGCGCAATAACAGTCACCGCTGGACTTTCGTGCCGCAACCTGTAGCCATTCCTTTCTTTCCTAATCCGTTAATCAAAACAAAACCCATTGAATGGTCATTCCCTGACCACCATGGAACGTAGAGACTCTGGATGCAGGTGAGGGTGGATGGAAGGAAGTAACCAACTGTATACGGTATCGGTAGGTTTATTGTATATTATACGAGGCAGTAGTTAAATGCCTCACTGGTAAATCCTTTATTCATAACAGTATAACAGGTAATTATAATAATTTGTGCTTCATTTATAAATTGCACTACACTTTTTGACTATGGTTATGGTTCCAGTTAGCTATTTTACAATATGTATGTAATAAAGGAACGCTTTATTTCTTTATCAAGGTAGGACCTTCCTAGGCCAAGATCTCTGAGGTAGTGATGATCAATTGTCCAAATCGATATATTGATCTAGATTTAGAATTTAGAATTGAAAAGAAATTGAAAGAAGAAGTTGTCAGTATTGAAGAAGTTTTGTAGGTCGCGATAGCGCCTCGTTACAACCTTCAACGAATAAAAGGGGATATTGCACAGACAGAAATGCCAAAACCTCCATGCCAAAGTTGGAAACCGACTAACAAAGCTTGAAGTTAAAAGTCGACTAATTTGAAAAATAACACTTTCCTGCTCCGATCGGGCGAGTTCGGATTATTCTGCGTCGGTTTTCCGGCATTTTGTAAAACTCTGTTCGAATTTCAGCGGAATTTTCGGTCAACGCAAAGGGTTCCATTGGAAAGTGAACGAGTGGAACTATTTACGTTTAAAACCCAATACGAGTTGCCGTAAAAATAGCATAGCCAGTTGGACACGTATTCGAAAAGATTTAACGAGATTTTGTAACGATACAGTTTCTACAAAAAATAGTAGCACATTTAGTGGTTGCTGAAATTGGAGTGAGTTAAGTGCACTGCACATAATAGTCGTGCAATACAAAATACCATAAAAAAATACTTTTTTAAACAAAATTTTAAAAGATTTTGAACATTTTTTAATATGTTATCAACCTGAACAATTAAAATATCTCACACTAAACGTCAAAATCGATTGAATTTAAATCTGATTCGATTTCGACTTGAGGCAGTTGAGGCGTATAACATAGGTAATCTAAGCCTATAACGACAAAATTATCGTCCGTCGTCGTTTCTAACACAGCAAGAATAAGTAGGTATAAACAGAGAAACCGGACAAGTGCGAGTGAAACCCGCGTGGAGAGGAAATTTCCTATGTTACTTTAAATACCATAGACTTCTTATAGATTTTCCTGTAATCTGTAGGTAAAGAACTATTTGTCGTATTTTTTTCATAATTTTAGGCCCGGTAGTTTTGAAGATTAGGGGTGGGGGGGGCTGGTCAATTTTTGCCTATTTTCCTAAATAACTTTCAAACCATTTATTTTAAAATTCCAAAAGAAACATATTTAAGATCCTCTCAATAAGCTCTTTCGTTTGATATGTCACATGATATAGTATGCGTAACTTTTTTTTTAAATTTTCCAATTTGGCCCCCAAAAGTGGGCCCCATGTTCAATATTAATTTATTTACGTTACGCATCCCTGTTGCGGTCACCAATTTACATATGTATACCAAATTTCAAATCAATCGGTCCAGTAGTTTCGGAGCAAATTGGCTGTAACAGACGGACAGACAGACACACGAGTGATCCTATAAGGGTTCCTTTTTTCCTTTTGAGGTAACCCTAAAAAGTATATTTTTATCAGCAAATCTATCAAAATCAAGTTATTTTAAGAGACTTTTAAAAGCCCTCACAATTGGTCCTCCTGTCTGCCATAATCATAATTCAACTACTGTGCAATGGAGTGTTTGATCATGCTGGTCCTTTTGATGAGGTTTATGGTAAGGCGTTGCGTTTTGATCTTCCTACGTTAATTCAAAATTTGTAATCTATTTTTAACTTTAAAAAAAAAAGGAGGAGGTTCTCAATTCGGCTGTATTTTTTTTTTATTTTTTTTATGTTTGCTTACGGGCTCCGACAAGATCCAAGACAAGTACCTACACTTGCCTGAATCTACCAGAGCGCTTCATAGGGCAACATTAGCGGAGAAGCGCCGCAAGAAACTCAACAGTAAGTCTTGTCTGCCTCTTAATAATTCCGCGTTGTTTTTAAATCAACAAAATATGCTATAATAACAATAACGAGATACCAGCTACATGTAGGTACTTTTCTTTGGTTTTTACACGCAACAACAGACAGTATCACTAAGTTATCTCCCCGCAAAGTCAAACGACAGAAATTTAATTAACTCACGTCAATAAAAGTATTGCTCGGAGTCAATGACTTTTATAAAGTACCTATGTAGGTATATTTATTTCCTCGCCATTTCTAATAATAACTGCGCCGGGTCACTTCCCCTAGATAAACTCCACAACGATCACTTGTACCTATTATCAAACATACATTATATAAAACGATGACCTATTCGAATAAATGTATTCTTAATTTTTTTTAAATCCTAATATTCCAAACTCGATTTTGTGGCACAAAGCTGTCAAAATCAAATCTGACGTCTATTTTAAGTTTAGTGTCTTTTAAATTTAACGAACACAACAGTTTGTCTATGAACGGCGCGTTTGAGGAGATTTTAAAAGGTACCTGCGTCAGAAAGGGTTTATTTAGCCCTTTGAAAAAATGGTTTCGGATCGGGGAGACGATGCTTCGTAAGGCCACTTTTCAATATAATACGAAGGGTAGGGTAAATTATCCATCAGTGAAGTAAATGGATAATATTTTAAAAAGAGGAGGGTATGGTACCAAATTACTTAAGTGTGGAAATTTTATTGACATTTTGTTTTTTAAAAAGTGGCTCTCTGGGACAGTGATTTGTCTGGAATTATTGTGAGTTACGTAGACAACTAGGTAAGGTCCATACTTGAAGGTAGGAAAGTATTTTTTAATAAAAAAATACGAATGTAACTAGCTCTTAGCAAGCAGACCTTTGCCATTTATGCTAAAAGTTGCCTAAGAGCTACTGAATCCGGACTGTTAAAAAACTTGAAATTTCCTAAATCGGAGTCGATTTCAATTAAGGTATGTTAGTACTTAGTGACAGCTTCTATTAACATGAACTTCTTAGAATTGGGATTTAAACAGCTCTTATTTATTTAAAATTTCCCCTTGTAACTTTTGGCAAATTTCAATGGTTTTGTCAAGCTATAGGTACGGTTCAAATGAGGTACAAAATTGTCGCATTATTATAATTCAGTCTATTCCTAGTAAGAAAACTGTTGATCTTTTACCTATATAACGAACATTCACACATCAAGACAGTCCATTTCAGCGATAATATTCATCAACATTGACAATTCAAGCGTTCCAAAACAAAAAAACGGAATGCCCGGGAGCGGGCGTCCAAGAAACGAGATCTTATAAATACCAACAAAATCAGAAGCGCTAGAGGGAGAAGGCACATTTAATGGCTTACGCAAACAAACACGCTTTGTATGTTCTCATAACGCACACAAACAAAACACCCCTTTACGCTTAAGGGCTGCGCACTGCTTAGGTCCTCACGCTAAATAACTTATAATTAACCTACATAAATCCAGCATTAGCGCCTGAAATTGCTCATACATTTTAATTTGGTTGTTAACACAGGCTCGGTTCACTATTCAAGGAAACATTAAAAGCAGCATGATTGCAGTTTTACTAAAACAATTTCAAAATACCGATGGCATTCGTTTTTAATTACGACAAAATAAAAAAATACGAGACACGTATCGATTTTCTTCACTCTCACTTTGTCGAAAATCAAAGTTATCTCGAATTCGAACTATAAACCTTAATAAAAACAACCTAACAAAACTTCACAGGCTCATTATTTAACTTCCACGAACTTCCAAAGCGGATAGTTGTAAAAAAAAAGGTAAATATGAAACAGGTTGGCGTGTTTCGAACTTACCTCCATCGCGAGTAGCGCGTTCAAACAGCGGCGGTGCGCGTCGGGCGAGGCTCGGGCGCGGAATGGCGCGCCGCCGCGCTCCCGCCAGCAAGCAGGACGCCTATTGATCTGCCTTTTGCACCCGGGACTCTATTCCACGCATATTCACACCCCGCCCCACCCCATCCGCGGCTAGGCAAGATTTATTGCTTTTTCCGGATTCCCTGTATGAAGCGATGTCAGATTTTTTGCGGAGGACGCAATTAACTTCTTACAAAATGTGCACTTAAGAGATGATGGCACATTTCTCGTGCCGCTAAGCGGGCTGATGAACGGCTTTTATTAGTTGGGGACTATTAGGTTCTTGTATTTCGACTCGCACTTATCTTTACGGATTTCGCAATTAGAGTTCCTCTTCTATAGATCCAGAGCGGAGTTTACACTGAGCTAGTAATTCAGCAGAGCTACTCTACTAAATTTAACAACTAAATGTGTCTGAACAATGCCACTGAATTCGGAAACATTTCGGTCATTAAATCACCCTGGATATAAGTAACTGGTATAGTCGGAAGTGGGCAATACAATTTTAGCAGACAGTTAAACAAATAGAAATATTTTAAAGAAAGATGCTCCACAGTATCTTTTAGTTAGTTGGGGTACCTTAAATACGAGTAAATTCAAACGTAGCAAAAGTATGAATTAATCAAATTTAAAATTTCAAATGCTCATTAGTAAAATAAAGATTGAGTATACAACACACTATTCGAATTCGTTTTTCCGAATTGTGAGCGAGAATATTGGTGCATTCTAACTGCAAATGTGAATTTGAATTTCGGATGTTAGTATTACCACAGAATACCTAGATAATAAGTACTAACGTATAGAAGAATCACTTTCTGACACAACCGCTGTTTAGGTACGAATAATTGCCTAATCGCCTCTCTGTGTTGCATTACACGTGCTCTTTCATGTACGCTAGGGTTGTCAGTTTGCCATCCGCCAAACATCTAGGCTACAAACACCAAACACACCCAGAGGGGTTAGCACACTAGCGTTTATCGCGCATATAAAGCATCTGTCACTTTTTAACTATTATGCGGGTGCGAAAGGGACAATTGCTTTATGTGCGCGACAAAAATGAGTGTGCTAAGCGGGCAGCTAACAATAGGTAGATAAGCAAAGTGTAAGGCCCGTCACATACATTCGTTTTCCTGATTCGATTTCCAAATTCGTTCTCCGTATTCGGACACCCCAAACGTAGATATTACATATGAATAGTTCTACATGACACACACGTTCGAACGAATTCCGTACGGAAAAATTACGAAATGCTTGCGTTCGGGGTGTCCGAATACGGAAAACGAATTCGGAAATTGAATCAGGAAAACTAATGTATGTGACGGGCCTTACACCGGCCGCCGCGGTGCAGCGGGCAAGGCCGTCGCCGCCGAAGTGGCGCGCCACGTAGTCTGAGAGCTGGCAGCTTACTTTAATGTTAATTTTGTCAAGTTTGTCAGTACTTATTATGGAAAAAAGTAAAAGTATTTAAACTGTGCGTACTCATACGACTGAAAAGGGTGGGTTTTATTATTGGAGGTTAATTGGGCCATATATGTCCCGCTTCGACCATTTCTAATCTATTGTGGCAGCCCTTCGGGTTGGCTAGTGCAGGCCTCGGCAGGGGTGGTCCGCTAGCGGCCCTTTCCACCGTGTACTCAGACCCTTACCGTAAGAGCATCGGTTACCGCAATTCGCAGGCAGATAATGTAAATAAGTTAGAAAAACTCATTGGTACATGGCAAGCGCTTGGATTCGAACCCGGACCTCACGATCACGAGTCGACATCCTTAGCCATTAGGCCACCGATGCTCTGAGGGTGGGTAACTAAGTATTTCGAATGAAATAACAAAACAGATAAAGAAATAAAGATAAGTGTTTTTTATTTTAAAAATAATCTTACAATTGTTTGACTTTTAAGTATTGTTTTATTGTCTTTTTTCCTGATTTAAAATTACGATTATTAAATTTTAGTGTCGAAAATATACGAAGCCTCACAAACAACCTCAATAAATAGTCCACAGGAAAACACGGACATGGCAGTGTTGGTAAATCAATTTCTTGTAGTAATTTAAATATTTCACTTCCAGGATTTCGGTGTAAATGATGCTCGAAATTGTGTATAAATACTGTCTCTAATTTTTGGACATATTCATTCATTTCTTGAGAGGGCATTTTTAGATTGCCATAAAATGACTTACTTTTATTATAAGCCTTGTAGTGAGGAAACCTGGTTTGATCCAAATTTAGTGAAGAGTCAAGCGTTTCAAACGTTTCTTTACAATGTGGGTGGTATTTAGAACATTTGAAAAGTAAATAACTTGCAATATACGTGAGTGCATTTGCTTCAGGTAAATCCATGCGGTAATCAATTTCACCGTTCAAAGCTACTAGTGACGGTCTGGCTGCATCCGGTGGATTTAAAGTTTGTTTATCGATTATATCCTCAGCATTAAGTAGCATTTCATAAATGTCGGACTCACGATTATTTTGATCACTTTTTAGCATATTGACACAGAACAGTTTTGAAAAAGCTCGAGTAAACTGAATGGGCGTAGGCTCAGAACATGAGCCACCTTGTGGCCTTATACATCCGAAAAAGAAATCCAAGCTGTCCTGGTTTAGCCGTCTTGTAAATAGGTACTGACATCCCTCCGACTTTAAGTCTTCGAACAGCTGTAATACTGACTGAATGGTTATTTGAAAATTATAGAATATTTTTATCTGGTTAGTATTGTCCTTGCGGGTTCTACGATTTGTGGATGTAATCGTTGCAAACATATGTTGAGCATCTTGTAAAATTGATTTCTGTTCTTCGGACATTGTAAAAGCACTCTGAGATTTTTTAGACGATTTTATTTTTGAAGAATTCAGCACATCAAATAAGTTATCCATATCTTTAATAAATTTTGCTGTTCCTCTGGCCTCCTCGGTGATTTTACCGAAATCAATGTATGTCTCAAGCGCAGCATATACCGTGTTGCTGAATATCTGAGCAGCATATTTTACCCTCATTCTTTGAAAGTTGTTTGGTTCTACATGAGCGTCTGTTATTTTGGGTATCAATATTAAGTTCTTATCTTTTTGGTGTTCATACAGTGATTGAATATGATCCCAAGATATTTTGTCTCCTTTGTAATAAAAATCGCTCGATAGCAGGTCATTTCGTAAACTTTTCAATAAATGTGGGACATCAAAAATATAGAATATTTTATGCTCATCGACAAAGAAGTATGGATATTCGATGGTTACATTTTTAATACCCTTTGCATATTTTTCAAAATTTGAGGCTTGATCGGATATAATAGCTTTAACTTCTATTCCCACATCAAAAAGTTTCAGTATAACTTCATTCATCCATGAGTCTAACTCAGCATAATGATTGGTATTTCCGAGAAGAGCGTAGGCTATAGGTTGCTTCCAGTTACAATATATCCCTTGTAGCATAATAACATAGGCATTGCTTGCTATTTCTGGTGATATAGTACCATTTATATTATGGAAACCGATCACTTCGTCTTTTTTTGTATCATAATATAAGTTGCGCTTTAGTACCATTTCATCTATACAAATTGTGCAATATTTTGCGATGGCAGGTAGTGATTTAATTTTTAAAGATAGACTATCTAGAACACGGTCATCGAGTTTAGGAGAAAGTTTTAATTTTAACCTGTTCAATGTACTTTGGCTGGGAAGCTTCAGAACAGTTTGGAGGCAACGATATGCATGTGGACTTGCATAGTGTAAATTCAAAGCGAATATTTTATAATCGGCATCGTAGCGATTACCTTTGAATTGGTTTTTAATTTTATTTTGCCACTCCACCACCTTCATAAGCCTTTGAGCCACTTCGTCTACGGAATCGGAAAGCAAAGATGCATTTTTTGCTTCTAACTCCTTCTGAATTTTAAAATATTCTTCTTCCAACCGCCTGTGTTTACATTTAACAATCTCAATCTCCTTTTCTAGTTTTCTTTTACACAGCGTTTTGTCAGATAAGGCTGTAGTTGTTTGTGTGATTTTATCTGAAGTTTCATCTAAATCGGTTTGAGTCGAAGTAGAAGCACTGTATTTTTTATTGGATAATATACTCACCTTTGGTTGAGTTTGTAAGGGGCTTGTACTAGGTTCCGTAATATTAATTATAGGTGGTGAGTTTTCAAATGGCACTGTTGATTGTTGCTTCAACTTATAGAATGGTTCATCTATGTTTATATTTGGTTTGGCAACCTCAAGTTTTATTTGTTTTTCATATGACGATGCTTTTAGTGCTTGGGTTTCTGTTTGAAATTTGGTGTGACTATAAGTGGATACCGTAATACTATCTTTCTGCGATAAGTGAAGTGAACGGTTTTTGGATGACTGAGGAAGACATTGTGTAGATGTACTGCTAATAGTTATAATTTGATCACCAGCGTCTGAATTATTATTTTTATGACATTTGCGAGGTAATAATTTCGTGGGTACTGCGTCACTTTTAAGCCGCTTGGAAGTTGTAGTTATGATTGCAGAATCGTCAAAATGAGCAGAACAAACACAATTATTCATTCTGGCCTTGTGTTTCTCACGTAGTAAATCTTCTCTGTCGATTGCTATTAGCCATTCTCGTCGTCTGAAATGAAACATAATGACAGTATACAAATACCTCTAAGTCAGATCATACTAATTAAATATGTATCGTGATGGCATCTTTAACTCAAAAAACTTCAATGTGAACTTTTCTGCTTAGTACAAAAACGAGTCATTTAAAACCGAAAAAACATATCTACATAATTATGAACATATTCGTATGTGAAATTAAATAAATATTTGTAATTAGGTAAAAGTGAGGTATAAGCCAAAACTTATTGTTCGTTATCTCTTGGTCTATATCAATATTTTCAATATGGAAAGTTTCTTTTTTTATCTATTTAAAGTTGGGAAGAATCAATTTAGTTACGCAAAAGTTACTAAGTATAGCTCCCAGACTATAAGATACTCATACATATGACACAAAATAAGACAATCGGGTAGGTAGGCAGGTACCTTTTTATTTGATCCCTAGTGATTTTTACAAGCTACTTATTTATTAAATTTCACTAGTTTGTTTTTAGTTGTTTGACGTACCTATCAACTCTCAGGAATTTAATTTTGTTTATAGGTAAGTACTTAGGGTACTGGCAATTGTAATTGGTTTTAACCAGGTAAACAAACGGTACTTATTGAAAAACGAATCAAATTGAATTTGATGTGTAAAAAAAAACACGAAAGTCTACTACCTAAATAGGTGGTTAATTGTTTTTTTGAGCCCTACTTTCATTCTGACACCCATACCTATAACAACTCACATTAAGTACCTACTACATTTACAGAGTATCAACAAAAAAACCACTTACTAACCTTTCTTTATCATTCGGAACACAAAAAAATGATAGTCCCGATTTCGATATCATCCTCGCTTTATTCAAGCACCCGTAAACACTACAGTATCTTGTATACTTATTATCAGTCATTATTCATTAATACAAGATAAGGAAACAGCACAGGAATTATCAGAGTGTAAATGAAATAATCTAACACGCTATGCTATGACGACGCGCGACGCGGCGAGCGTGCGTCACCCTACTGCGATATACAGCGCCGCGCTGCCCGACGGCCGAACGTAAAACTTACCTAAAGTGCGGTGCGGAGTAAAACCTGCCTTATTATCATGGTATTACCTCTATTTCTCTGTGATTTAACTCTCGGCTTGCATTTCTCGAATTTTCCAGAGCGGTGCGAGGAGCTGTGGGAGAGATGAGTAAACAGAACAAATAATCCGCCAATCGCTTACCGCTGCGGCCCTAACATGAATGACACAAAGATTAATTAAACCCGTTTATCTCTATGGCTATCTCTTTCGTCGGCACTAGTGTGAGAGAGATGCATTTAGAGATAAGACGGTCTACCTTATCTTTGTGTCATTCATGTTTGGGCCGCTGGTGGAAAGCTAAGCTTTCTGGGCATTTCTACAAGCTGCTGTAAATCGTGAAGTTGTTAGCGCAAACCCTAAAAACTCAGCAACAAACGGAACTGCAAACATACAAGACGCTGACAACAGCCAATGACCTTGAGTAATCGGTCACTGTCTGTTTGCATCGGAGTGAACGAGAAACACTGTGCGCACTGTGCGGTTAACGGTTATTTGTGACGTGAAATAGGTATAAATTAGTCATTTTTAGTCTCGGCGTGATGTAATTGTGTTATTAATTATAGACCTATAAGTTAAAAAAAAAAAAAACAGAACTGTTCAGCTGTAACATTTTGTAATATTTTCTCGCTTTGCCAAGTCAAATAGTTATGGTTAAAAAACTGTTTAAGTAAAGCCGATTTAGATGTCAGCGCCTTAAGACTTTTGCGAGCAACATGAAGCTTATTTTTTCTGTGCTTTTAGCTTTTTAACCGACTTCAAAAAATCCGAAGGAGGAGGTTCTCAATTCGACGCGTATATTTTTGTTTCCTATGGCCCGTAGGTATAAGTTGGTCTGGACAATGGGCTTCTCGAGTAGAGGATTCTGCGTTCAAACCCCAGCTGGCATCTGTTGTTTTCGGGTTTTTTGAGAATCTGCGAACCTAATTCAACGATTTAACGTGGCCTGTGCTAGTGGAACGATTAAGGGAAATTACGGGAGAGACGTAGCTCTGTCTTTACGTCACGACAGCAGATTTACAAGCGTGAGTGTCACGTAGACGATTTGTGCAGCATTCTGGCACCAAGCTAAAAATATAATGTACCAAAATGCGGTCTCGACAATTTCGTCAATGACCCGATATATGGAATTCTTTACGCTCGGCGATCGCACGGAGAGAAACAATTTGTTACATATTTGCAATATTCAAAATTTGTCTTTATATATATTGGTCCTTACATATGAAATTAGCGTTTTGTCGTACTGACCACTTTGATCTGAAATATCTCCTCTTTGGTTAAGAATTCCAAATTCAAATTTATAAATTCATTTAGCTGGTACATTTGAGTTTTGAAAACAGTCATTCATTTGTTTTTTCCTCATTTTTTTTTCTTTGGCGTCGCTTATTCCCGCACAATGGAAAACATGAAATATCGGTATATTTACGAGTACAAGTTCTACCGTGGCACCAGTGCTGCAGAAACAGCTCGAAGGGTCAATGATGTGTACGGCGCTGGTGTCGCAAAAGAAAACACGGTACGTTTTTGGTTTCAACGTTTTCGTTCTGGAAATTTCGACCTTCCGCACCAACCCCGTGAACGGCGGGAGACCGGAGTGGAAAATGAAGAATTAAAGACTATCGTGGAAGCGGATCCATCACAAAGAACTTCAGAGATAGCTGCAGGCTTCGGGGTAAGTTATAAAACTGTATTAATCCACTTGAAGCAAATTGGCAAAGTAAAGAAACTTGAACGATGGGTACCTCATGAATTGAGTGAATCGAACTTGCAAACACGCGTCGACTGCTGTGTTACTTTGCTCAACCGACACAATAATGAAGGAATTTTAAATCGAATCATTACTTGTGATGAAAAGTGGATACTGTACGATAATCGGAAGCGCTCGTCGCAATGACTGAACCCTGAGAACCCAGCCAAATCCTGCCCTAAACGAAAATTGACTCAGACAAAGTTACTTGTGAGTGTTTGGTGGACTAGCGCCGATGTTGTTCACTACAGCTTTCTAAAATCTGGCCAACCGATTACGGCAGATGTCTATTATCAGCAACTGCAAACCATGAAGGAAGAACTAGCTGCTAAATAACCGAGATTGGTCAATCGCTCTAGGCCACTACTGCTTCACGACAACGCAAGACCACACACTGCACAAAAAACAACCACTAAGTTAGATGAGCTACAATTGGAATGTCTGCGACATCCACCGTACTCCCCGGACCTTGCTCCAACAGATTACCATTTTTTCCGGAATTTGGACAACTTCTTACAAGGAAAAAAATTCAACTCCGATGCGGCAGTCCAAACCGCCTTCAGAGAGTTCATTTATTCTCGCCCCCATGGTTTTTTTAGTAAAGGAATCAATGAACTACCTATGAGATGGCAAAAGTGCATAGATAACAACGGTGCATACTTTAATTAATAAAATATATTTTACAACAAAAAATTGACTTTATATTCCTCCCGTACAAAACGCCAATTTCATATGTAAAGGACCTAATATAAAAAAATCTCGTGTCACTGAGTTTGTGGTCGCACTCCTCCGAAACGGCTCGACCGATTTTTACGATATTTTTTGGTATATTTGGTAGGTATGAGATTAGGTATGTTGTAAGTATATTTCATACCGCTAGGTGATTAAGGTATCCAAAACTGTAAAACTGCATGATCAGTTGCCCGTTTCACGTTTTAATTTTACAGGCAAGAACTGGCGACACTGCAAGGAAGATGTATCGTATCTTACATCGGTGTTGCCTGTTTTTGCTTGTAAACTTGTAACTTGTAGCTTCGTAAAATGAACCACAGCATCTCTTGCCGCTCTAGTGAACGAATTTGAGACAAAGACGTGAAACAAAGTCAAACTTGACATTGATGTAAATACTAGCGACTGCCCGCGACTTCGTCAGCGTGGAATTCTGTTAAGTTATCTCGGGAACTTTTGAATATTCCGGGATAAAAATTACCTAAGGTATCTTAAAGTACCTACCAGTCGCGCAGCCTGCTTACAAGCCGATTCCTGGCGACTTTACCAAGCTTGAAAGCTACGGCTGCTGTCAGTGAAGTCCATGTTATCCAACTAAATGTTAGACTCGCACGTACGATTCTAATTCTTCTGGATTCCCTTAGGAAATATTTCACGCTTCGCCACTGGTACCTACTCCAGGAACTAAGGTAACTATATACTAACTTTTATGAGAATCCGTTCAGCCGTTACGGAGCTGAGTGGTAACAAACATACTCACACGCTCCCACCATTATATCCATCTTTATACTTGACCGTGGAGACTGTCTACACCTCCATTTAACCTAGATTAATCTATTTAGATGTTTCTTTGCTTCAATTTTTATTTTATTATTATGACCTTTAGAGACTTTTTACATCTCTAAGTCACTTAACTTTTCCAGACGTGGAGACTATACATCTCCCTTATTTGTTATTTATTAGAATTAATTTGTACCCATTAGGTTTTTATGTTGCACATTTTGTTTTAGTTTTTAGATAAAACTGTACTGCCAAAGTTGAAAAAAGACTTACTGCTGAGTTTCTTGCGGCGTTTCTTCTCAGCAGATGTCACCTTTCGAAGCGCTGGTAGATTCAGACATGTAAAAGAGCCCAGGTGGCCTACTTGCAAAATAAATATTTTCATTTTCATTTTCATTTTCACGAGCACACAAGCGCACACACACAAACTTTCGAATTTATAATATTAGTAGAATAAGATGAAATTTAGAGCAATTTCGGCGCAACCCAGTGGCTTACCAACTTCTACAGACAGGAGACAGGACCTAACTTATAAACGTTTGGTAATAAATTTAATAGTTCAGGGACTCCGGTTAAAACTGTCCAAGCGACCCGGGACTATAAAGATGCTAAAGTTCTAACTTTGTCGGGGAGGAACTTAATTTAATTTAACTTCGTATTGTCTTAATCATTCTGAATAGCAATGTCTTTTGATATTTCAGTGTTATAACATAATCAGAATACTTTATATCAAAGTTGTTATAATACATATATCTCTCTATACATTTTACCTTGCACCGGCGATCCCTTGGTCTCAATGGGTGTACCTATTGTGGTATATCGTCAGCTGTAATATGAATTAGCGTAACCGCCAAAATGACTAAATTGACCTATATTTATATCGTCGTCTAGTACTCATAACACAAGCCTTTAGAGCTTACTTGTGGGCTAGATCGATTTGTGTAAAGATTGTCCCCTGATTTATTATTATTATTACTATTATTATTATTTCACTTTATTTGCTCCAATGATCTCATTTTTTACATTTTTTTACAGTATAAAAATAGAAAAAACATAAAAAGCGGAGTACCACCGACCGCGGGGCAGAGTCCAGGCGATCGGTGGCTAGGGCTCCAATTATTATTATTATTATTATTATATACAGTTCGCCTGCAAATTTTGCAGCCAGTTTTCTATTCAATGTTACTTGGTGCTATTTTTGATGATCGTCAGTATTTTATAAATAAGTTAGTCGCCTGTAACTCATGAACCAATGAAGTATACTTAGTTGTAAATAATATCTTTCCTTTTTACTTCCTTTATAAGCTAAGCTTTCATACAAGATATTTTTTAAATTATTAGAAACAACAGTATCGGCTGAAGTGGGTGGTGACACAACTCGAACAAAAATGACACCGTTAGAGCTCAATATTTCCTAAACGGCAGTAGCGCAGCCTGCCTACAAGCCGATTCCTGGCGGCTTTACCAAGCTAGAAAGCTACGGCTAGCTGTCAGTGAAGTCCATGTTACTCTAACTAAATGTCAGACCCGCACGTACGGTTCTAATTCATCCGGCTTCCCTTAGGAAATATTTCACGCTTCGCCACTGCAAACGGTTCCCCAAAACTAATATTAGGTATATACTTATCTGTGAGAATTACGTGTGTGAAGTTCATTATGCAATTGGGACCTAGAAAGAGAAGAATATTTTCTAATTAACAAGCGAATAAATCCAAAATAAAATGCTTTCTTTTCAATGTATATCGATTGCGCATACCCAAAATCTATATATCTGCGTAGGTATCTGTTCAAAATAATTAAAGTTCTTTTTACGGCCACACAATCCCGAAATAGTCTGTAAAAGCCCGTGTTTTCCCTAAAGTCGTTTGACGAGAATTCTAACAAAGTGAAAAATCCAATTTGTGTTCCGAAATTCCAACTCTGAAAAACAGTTCAGAGTGATATTTTCCTGCGCAATCCAAACAAGCGGCTTAACCAAGCCTTCTAGAGGCCGTTTTAAATCCTCTCTAAGTTACACGGACGTTTCATGAAATTCGCTTTGCCGTCGACATTCCAATTAATTTACAAACGAAATGCAGTTTTGCAGCATTTACCGTGTCTGGTACGCCATGCGCAATAAGACATTATAATATTTTAACAGGCGATGCGATTAGTGTAGCCTTGCTTTTCCTGTAAATGATAAAAAATAAATGTTAAGGTGCATCGTTTATTAAACTTTAATGCGTTTTATATATAGGTAAATACCTAGCGACCAGTCCTACGAAGCGAATGCGGCTTGTCGCTAGTTATTTATATAAAACACATTATTGACAAGTCCAGGCCCCCAATTCTCGTTGCATTCGAGATAATCTCACAATCGAGATTAAACGTCAGTGCATACAGTCGTTTGATATAACTGTATGAATCTGGCGTTTAATCTCGAAGTCGACATTATCTCGAATTCAGCGAGAATTGGGGGCCAGGGCCTCACATCTTGCCATTCACCAAATCAAAAACCAATTAAAAACCTTCATGTAATGTTTGACGACCTACCCAACGATACCCCATTCGATAATATCCGTGAATTTTCTTTTCAACCCCTACTTTTCATATTAAGAGTGTCATTGCAAAAAATCCCTACATTTTAATGTAGCGGTTCACAGAAGACGAATTAAATTTCAACTTTGTAGCGCCTATAGTGTCCGAGTCAAATGCCTGTGACATAGGGAAAGACAGGCAGACGCACAGACGGTCATGACGAAACTATAAGGGTTCCGTTTTCGCCATTTCGCTACGGAACTCAAAAAAGGAGTAACTACTGAACATTATTTAAAAAAGCGAACCTAAAGTAATGGCCTACTCTGCCGGTCTCTGACGATGGCATAGAAAGAAAAGTTCACTATAAATAATTTTGTGTTGACAATATTCCCTTCCAGACACTCCCTCGAGATGAGGACAGAGACCGTGGCAAGCATAAGACAAAGAATTTTCTAATCTTGGCCTGTCCTTTTAGTTAGTATGCGTTTACGCAGTCAGTTTTTTATAACTTTAAATAAAAATACAAAATAGTAAAAATTACCAGAAATTCCAAAAATGTGGAATAGTGTACAAATGCGTTTTGAATCAAGATGCAGTTCATGTTCCGTCAATTGCCGACAATCAAAAGTATAAATAATTCTAAATCAATTGCGTCTCTCGTCGCTGACGTTTCGCGTGAACGTTAGAGGATCACCATTAACCATTGCAAAACCTTTTGGTTATTTGGACGTAGATCCAGGCTACAGTAGTTGAATTCCGAATGAGAGAGAGCCCCGAGAGCTTCAAGCTCTCAGATGAAATCTCGACCTATATTCGAAAGTTTGCTAGTCGTGATAGAACTACTAAGGATATTTGGGAAAAGGGAAAGTCTTAGTTTTTGGAAACATAAACAGTTCTGTGATAAGTATCAGTGACTATACTTACTCATTTTTACTCGATAACTTTCTTATCGAGCACGTCTGTTTCTTTTACAATAGGAAGCCATTTCAAACGGTTGTATTTTTAGTGATTAAACGAACTTACCTGTAAGTGAAGTTCTATCATAATTATTTGAGGTGTTTCGTTCGAAGAGATTAGCTATACACTCGTAGTCCCACATACAATGTCGCCATCTATGCACTTAGTTTAAAACTATACATATATATATATATACTAAAAAGAAAAAACATCAATAAAATGTAGGTAGGTTGACATCATACGACACCAAAGGTCTACCGCCAATTCTTCATTTAGTTCAGAGTACAGTTCTTAAGATATTTTACAATTTGAGGGCTAAGTTTGGGAGGGAGGGTTGCTAATCTCTTCGAACGAAACACCTCAAATAATTATGATAGAACTTCACTTACAGGTAAGTTCGTTTAATCACTAATTATTCTTCAGTGTTTCGTTCTCGAGATTAGCTATACACTCGTAGATATTGAGAGTTCAATGTGAAATATCTTCCTTGAAATAAATTGAACTTATTTATATAATAGTATATTTCCATATAAATCATCAAACATGATAAAACCACAAAGTACAATAGTTTGGGTTTAAATTAAATAGTACAGCTGATTTTTTAGAATTAGTACAATAGGTATTGATTTCTAATAAAATAAATCAAATAATACTTGTTTTCTTCTTAATTTATACATATACTTCTTGCAAATATATGTTTATCAGAATCACATGTGATATTTTTATTGTAAAACTTAGCAAAAGTTGTAGATGAACCAGACCATCCAGCAGTTCTTCGTATTATATCTAAATTTACCCCTAATTTATGAGCTCGAGAGGTACTAGCGTGTCTAGTACTATGTGCTGAAAATGTTGCAACATCAACTCCACTGACTTCTAAAGTGTTTTTTATCCACCTACTTAGCGTTTGGGCACAAACTTTGCTGTAGGGCTTTTTAATGCTAATGAAAAGAGAGGTATTATTATTGCGTAAAGGCTTTGTAACACGTATATAATCAAATAATAATTTTGCTGGGCATATTTCGGGTCTTTCGCGAAAGTAAGGAAGCACAAGAATGGGTTGCTTTGAGTTTACACGTGATGTTTTTATAAAATCGGGTATTTTAATAGTAACTTCACTAGACGAAGTACTTATATTTTTTATATCAATTTTTGATAAGGTTTGAACCCTATGTGCTGTTACAAGCGCAAGAAGTGTGACCAGTTTCTTTGTAATTTTTTCTAAGGGTAAACTTTCATTTGGGATCCAACTAGCCAGTGTTTCTATAACTAATGAGGTATCCCAGGTTGAATCATATTTGGGCAAAGGTGGGCGTAATCTAAATATACTTTTAAAAAATCTTTGTAAACAATCATCGTCACTAATTTTTTGTACTAAAATCAAAGAAATTGCTGCTCTGTAACAATTTAACGTGCCATACTGGGCTCCTAATTGAAAATTTTCAGTTAAAAATGAAATAATAGAAGGCACTGAGGGTTGATAGATATCTAGGCAATTTAGTTTACAAAAATTGTACCATTTTTTCAAACAAGAATCATACTGTTTGAAAGAATTTTCAGAAAGGGATGCCAACATGATGTTAATGGACGCAGGAGGCATATTTCTTCTCAGTAGAGATTCCCGCATAAGACCCCGGCAACCAGGGTAATCTGCTGGTGCATCTGACGGTTGCTGGAATGAGAAATGATTAGCTTCTTAGATGGGCGAAGCTTTAATGGCTGAGACTGTAGCAGCTTGGTAAAAAGAGGAAACCACGGCTGTGATGGCCACTCCGGAACAACTAGTATACATCTAGCCTTATCACTTATAATTTTTCTCAAAACTTTAAGAATTATGGAGAAGGGGGGGAAACCATAAAAAAACAATTTTGACCAGCTTATGGAAAAAGCATTAATAGTGTAGGCATCAGGATCCTTGTGCCACGACACGTATTTCATACATTTTTTATTTACACGACTAGCAAACATGTCAATTTCAGGTGAACCAAAAGTAAGCGTGATTTTTTGAAAAGCAAAATCTGACAACTCCCATTCAATATCAGGGTGAATTCGCCTTGATTCAGCATCGGCAACAGTGTTCTCAACAGATGGTATATAAAGTGCGGTAACGAAAAGATTCCGTATTTCGCACCATTGCCATATGTCTTTTGTGAGTTTTGTTAAATGGGGGAATTGTATACCACCCATGCGATTAATGTAAGATATCGCCGTTGTGTTATCAATGCGTAAAATGATTTGGCAATTAGATACCGCTTTGGTGAATATTTTAAATCCAATGAAAGCTGCCATTAATTCTAAAAAATTAATATGCTGATTTCTTTCGGCCTGGCTCCAACTTCCGCTTGCCGTTTGCCCTGCACAGGCTATCCCCCACCCAGTAGTTGAGGCATCTGAATATATCTCTAAATTGTAAATGTCAAATTTTATTTTACATGTAGACTTATCAATAGAGTTTAACCACCAATCAAAATCCGGAATCAACGTAGGTGATATAGTCATAAACTTTTCATAATTATCATCACCATTTAGATTTAGAAATTTACATCTTTCAAATTCCTTCGTGTATAACCAGCCATATTCGATAGCTGGGCAGGCAGAAGTTAACAGACCAACTAAGCGTGCAAAATCTCTTATTTTACATCTTTTGAGCTTCCTAAATTTCAATAACTCATTTTTAATTTTGATACGTTTTTCCTGAGGTAAACTAATTTCCATTTTTTCCGAATTTATTATGAAACCTAAAAATCGACAAGACGTAGTTGGAATCATACAACTTTTTGATTCATTTATTATGAAGCCTAAAGCACAAAGGAGATTCTTAGTTAAATGGATGTTATCAAAACACTGACTATAGCTATCCGATATAAGACATATATCGTCAAGATATATTGTGGATAAATTACCAGTACATCGTAGTAATTTGATTACTGGTTTCATCACCTTTGTGAACACATAAGGCGTTGTATTGAGACCGAATGGCATAACATTAAATTCGTATAAGTTATCTTTCCACTTAAATCTCAAGTACTTTTTTGACTTCTTGTGAATGTTAATTAAAAAATAAGCGTCTTTAAGGTCAATTGTTGACATGTAACAACCTGTAGTAATAAGTTTGACCATGGTTCGGAGATCTTCTAATTTGAAATGTTTTGTATCTATAAGTTTATTTAACTCTTTTAAATTTAAAATAAGACGTGTTTTACCATTCGGTTTTGGTACCAAAAAAATGTTTGATATGAATTGATTCTCGCAAGGTTCACATTTTGACACTGCACCAATAGACAGTAGGCTATCTATCGCCTGATCAAATTCATCAACTTCTGAGTTAGAATATGTTCTACCTTGTGGTATACTATACTGACATGGGGTTCGAGAGAAAGGAATTTCATACCCTTTTATCCATGATAGTATAGTGGAATCTGATGTTATTTTTGACCATTGATGGTAAAAATTAGATAGCCTACCAGCATAATTTACCGTGTCGTCTAGCGGCGCCCGCGAGAAGTGCTCGGCTGTGACGTCTTGTATGAGTGTGTGTGCCGCTGTCTCGTTGAGGAAGCAGACTCCTTCATTCTCCGATGCCCCGTCGATCTGCGGTTCGGGGGCGGAGCTCTCCAGTTTAAATTCTTGTTGGGTTGTGAAGGTTTCGGTTTGTTCGCTGGACCTTTGTATGGTGCAATAGACTTCAGCTCGGCACCTGACTTATTTATTGCCTTAGCCGTTTTTAAAGTATCCGCAAGCTCTTGTCCAAAAAGTAGACTGTCAATCTTAGTCAACTGCATCTGATCTTTTAATTCTTTTTTCAGTACAGCTAGGATGAAATTACGCCTCGTGATTGAATCATTATGCTGTGAGTCGCACAGAATACGCCCTGTATCCATTAATAATTTCAATATCGTAGGATCCTTTGTCTCTTTGGACAAAATAAGCGTAATGGCATCACTTAAACAAGCGATAGCGCTACCAATCTGTTTTTGTTTGGCTTGTATAGCCTTGTCGCGCTTAACTACAGCTTCAGTGACAGCTGCCTTTAATTCTGCGTTCAAAGTTGGAGCATCTATTAGTTTGCAGTTGGTAGGAGGTAAATGAAATTCCATAAGTTCCTTACGAAGTTCTTTGGTCAAACCGGACGTGGCAATAAATTCCAAGCGAGTAGCTAAGTCCTTTTGGATTTCTTTGCCAAAAACCGTGGCAGTCGACGGATCTGCTCCTAAAATTTCTAACACTATCCCGTCTAGTTCCTGTGCTTGCTGGTCGCCCTTGTCATCGCCTGCCTGATTTTCCTCGGCTGCTGTTTCGACAGATTCCTGTACAGGTGGATCAACTGGTTGCACTGAAGCCAAGTCTGACACTCTGGTAGACGAACCTGGTTCATTATTGTCCTGAGTTCGGTCTTCAACATTCTCTGATTCGCTATTTGTGTCATCTGTAATCGGAAATTATCACATTTGTATAACATTTCCGTACAGAAGAAACAAATTACTTGCATTATTTATTTAAATAATTTACACCCATATATATCAATGTGGGCTTGGTAAAAAACCTGAACAGGTAACAATTTGTTCCAATACGTAATTAAGAGATAGTACGTAAGGTCACAGCGGGTAAGACGAACTCAAAGCGTTACATCGTTAACCCGAGTAAAAATAATAAGAATAAGTTACACCTCATACCTGAGTAGGTGTGTTGTAACGTTAATCCATGTTAATCCAAACCATCGTCGGTAAGTAACAACTCGAATTGTTGAAACGTAAACCAAAATTATAAGGCGGATTGAAGAGTTAACATATTTGAATTAAATACCTTGTGGTTCTGATAACAACTGGGCCGAATCCGAGGACGATGAAGATGTTCGACGTCGTCCTTTTAGCAGTTTTCTCTCGAGCCGCCTTAGTTTTTTCATTATGTCACTTAATGATTCTGCATCATCCTGTTTTCTCTTCGGCATGATTAATTACCTATATTTACTCTAATAAATATTAACTTATTAGTCTAGGGACAAAATAATAACCATTATACAAAGAAGATGTGCAAAGTGGCAGAGCACTGAAATGTGAATGAAGAATTGGCGGTAGACCTTTGGTGTCGTATGATGTCAACCTACCTACATTTTATTGATGTTTTTTCTTTTTAGTATATATATATGTATAGTTTTAAACTAAGTGCATAGATGGCGACATTGTATGTGGGACTACGAGTGTATAGCTAATCTCGAGAACGAAACACTGAAGAATAAATCTGTAGTTGCAGAGCCAACATTTCTGTGAAATATTCAAGTATTTTTCCAAGCAATACAATACTTTAATCCAATGCAATAAGATATTTGACAATCCGCTGAAGTCTATAAAAAGTTTTAGACTTAGAATACATTACCTATTTTACCGTGGCCCCGCCAAGGCGAGCCAAACGAAGCGCACTACCTACCTCTTCTCGAAGCGCTTCGTTGTTTTTTTTAACCCTCATACTCGTAACTTGGGTATGGATTTTCGGGATATGATGTCAATAGTGGACTTATTAAACATATAACTGTACCTATAACAGAAAAGTAATGAACAGTGAATACATTTTTCACCTATGTGACGGTCGCGAAACGGCCAAGCCACATATTTTGACTAAAGTATATTATATATAGATAGAGTTTTTATCTTGTAGAGTTTGTGATGTTTGGGCTTGTAGAGTTAGAGGTGTAGAGTTAGAAGCTTGGCTCTACATGAGATCTGATAACTTTTTGACAGTGCGGGCCATATGGTCTCGTCTTGGCAAAATTTTACATGAAGTTTTGGTGCGATTGCATTTGCGGATAACTGCATCCCCAAATTCGTACCGAATGTTAAAAACAACTGAGAGATAATCCTCTGGATTTCCATTCTGTGGCCAATGGCTGTCATAGATATCGATTTGTACATTAATTACAGCATGCATTAACTAGGCTAAATCCAAGTCTACACAGACAATTACGCTTTCAAAAGCTTTCTTCTTATCTTTCTTCAAACAATTATTTTTTCTTCTCACCAGCTCAGAAAGGCTTTCTTATTACTTGAAATATGGGTGGAAAATCACACTTTTTGCATTCCTTGAATCCCCTGTCATTGAATTCGCTCGTCTCATGTAGGTTATTTAATAATAGGTACTTAGTCACCAATATAAATAAGTAGGTAAATGCATACAACTACTTATTTCGATCTAGTCAAACCTACAGGAATTACAGGATTAGCTAGTTCCGACAATATATGCAGGATGTCTAGCAAAAATACGAAAACTAAACTACTAACTAGTATACCTACCACAAAATCCATAACTGAAACTCAATCCAATCAGTGTGTTTACAATTGCATCCAGACCGTTACCTTCTCATCAAAATCAAAAAATAATAACTTTCATTCCTACTGTGCTTTCGGTCGTATTATGAACAAACTAGTATTGTTACTTTTGCTCGGTAAATTAATTGATGGCTCAATTGTTTAATAATTTTATTGTAGATCGAATAGGTACAAAAGTATAAATGATAGTCTAGGTTGGATGCACTCTTTTTGAGTAGAAGTTCGGTTCAAATTAGAGCTCGCGCCTGACAATTCAAAATTTGATATTACCTTGCGATTTTCGTTGAAGAAAAATCTCGTGAGATAGACTTATCAAACTAACTTGAAGTTTAGACCGATACCAAACTATGGCCATTATCTTATAAAGAATAAATAAAACCCAAATGAATCCACAGTGTGTGTAGTAACAGCTGTGCTTATATCATCATATTTTCCAGGATCGTGTTGGTTACAATGCTACGGAAGGCAACCTATAAGACCACTAGGAAACTCCATACCATTTATGGTAAGTTTTTTGTAACATATAAACACCAAAAAAAAACAGCTTCATTTGGCTGCGTATGGCTGGAGTTGTGGTCTCATTAAAGGTATAGAGCAGGAGGAGCGCTAATTAAATTATTTTCTAACTATAAATAAAATTTATTACCAGAGTATAGACATGAAAGTCTGGCATTCTGGGATGTTACTTTAAATCAGAAAACAAATGACAAGTTTGTTAATAAAAATATTAGTTTTTTCAATGGACCTTCTAGTCTTGCATACCCGCAGTTCATTCGGTTCACAGCACATAGTCTACAAAATCGAGTTTACCTAAACCTTTTTATCCCTAATTGTCAAGCAAAAATGCGCCAACTGTTATGGACATTCAAAACATATTGCGGGTGGGTGAGCCAATTTTAATGCATTTTTACCGACTTTATTGCATAAGTTTTTATATCAACCCGACATAGTGAAGGTTGCGATCCAATGCATCGCAGTATAGTAGTAATTCGTTTTTCTTGTCCCGATCGCATTAGCTACTTATCTGACAAACAAAGCCATTAACTTTCATTGTGAAGTGTAACCGCCAATCTCTACTTTGAAATGGCAGGTAGTACCTACAAACACTATTTCAGGTGCATGTCAGGTGTTAAACATTTTGCATTTAAAACGCTTCCATGTGTGCTTTACCGCTGTTTTAAATACAAAATGTTCAACACCTGACAGGCTCTGTGTTTTAATGAGAACCTTCTTAACTTAGACATAAAGACGCCGTTTGTGTGAAATAGTGTTTGCAGTTACGACCTTCTATTTCAAAGTAGCGATTTGCGGTTACACTTCACAATGAAAGACAATGGCTTTGTTTGCCAGATAAGTAGCTAATGCGATTGGGACAAGAAAAAGAATTACTACTATACTAGTAGTTGTGATCGTAATGATGATGATACCCCACGTCATTATTCTTAGGTATACTACGAGTCGCGGTACCGCGGTATATGTGTGGGCTTCCTCGTGTCCCGCTTGGCGGTACTCACAGCGGCCGTCTGCGTCACCAACCCAAAGTTCCCACTTCCTCACGACAACAGACCTCTTAATGTGGTCGCTGGCTCTGCGTACAGGCACATACGAAGAGGAATGAGAATCCGAGTGGCCAAGATTGTCCTGCCGAAGCGTGAGTACAATAATCTACCATGTGATTCCCTAACGAGCGAAACGCTTCGACGACGAGCTACTTATCAACTGTTGAGGTTCATCGGCGCGCTATGATTCAAATTCAGATTATTTATTGGTATCAGTGGCGTAGCTACCGAAGGGCTAGAAGGTGCCGTGCACCGGGGCCCCCAAGCTTAGGGGCCCTTGGACCCTGAGCAGCAAACCTCGTATTGAAGTAGCTAAAAATTCTCCCACCTTCGGAATGTAAATAAAATAGGTTATTTTTTTTGCACCACGACCTTTGTTTACCTGGCTAGGTACGCCTCTGATTGGTATAATTATGTGTTACAATTAATCACTATTTATTACATCACCCTTGCAATTCAGTGATTAATAAAATATAATTGTAGGTTAAAAAACACATTTACTACCAAAGTGATGTTTTAAAAATAAATAAATACTTAACTCTAATCTTTTGTGTTATTCATTCGCGCATAAAATAATTAAATGATCTTAATTTTAAGAACAAATCATTCGTATATATAGATTGAGCGTAGACTTCATTTCTTTCCAGTACCCGATGTGCCAGGTGATAGAGGTTACTTACTGCAGCGATCTGTTGCCCTGCTGATACTCAGCAAAAAACTACCAGACATTCTCATGGAAATACCGATGCGAGGTATCGAAGTGGACGTATTGGGAGAAGACATGCTAAAACTTCAAGACGAGTGCATTTTAATGGGATGGCACTTCTTGTATAACGGGGTACGGTAACTATGATGGCAAATTATTTTGTTAAGAAGATTATAAAGTGTGCGCGTGTGAAATCAATTCACGAGGTAAAATCAGCGGCCCTAGCAAGGTTAAAACAAGGATAAGTTAAACCTTCTTATCTCTAAGTGCGTCTCTCTCACACTAGTGCCAACAAAACAGATAGTCAGAGAGATAAATGAGTTTAAGCATCTCTCTGATTATAGTAACGAAAAAACGAGATGAACTGAGTGTTAATATGGGGATAACTTATCCTCGTATCAACCTTGCTAGAGCTTCTGCGAAGTTATTTTATGGATTTTGTTTGTCTTAGGAACCAGTTTGGCCCGGCAACAAGTTCCTACTTCAGCGAAACTTGCGTTATCAGTATCTAAACTTGGTACCAAAAGCCGAATACTGTGACACCCTGAGGTATGTATTATGGAGTAGAATGACACGAGAATAAGCTTCCCCGTCTTAGCCCTCACTCAGTGCATCTTTCACACTAGCATCGAAGAAAAAGATGCACTGATAGTTAAGATTGAGAAAACTTATCCTCACATCGACCTTGATAGGGCGGCGGGCGCTGCAGCAGCCCTAGCATGCCAGACCAATTAGGCTAGTCAGATTTATTTTGTTTGGAGACGCTGACACTAATTTCTCCGTCGGTTAAATTTTGCAGTATAATTAGAAAGGGTACACTACACAGTTTATCAAATAATCCAAATGTGCCAGTTCTCTACTTACTGCAATATTTCACGAACGGGGAATTAATATCAGAGTGAAACTCCTCCTTGACTGGCGTAAGTTGTTTATTTCTCTTAAAGTTTTTGATGTTTTTAGGTTGAAGTTCGAAACAGCTATGGACGAACTCGGCTTCTCTGGACTTTTCAGTAAAAAGGATCTCTTGTGTTTGAGAGACGTACGTATTGAAAAACATTTTTATTCCTTCCAATGTTTCTTTGCACAAAATATCTAAATATAAATCTTTATAAATATGGATAAGCAAAGATTGACTAGTTAACATTTTCATGGTTATCTCTTTAATTGCGGTTTGTTTCGTACAGTACAGTAGGTACTCGAGCGAATGAAAAACACGCAGAAGTTCAAAATTAAACTTTATTTCCTACAAGCCGGTGCTCGCGACTTCGTCTGCGGAGAATAATTATTCAAGTAGCCTATGTCCTTCTCCAAGGTACAATCTATCTCTATACCATAATTCATGACAATTGGTTCAGCGGTTTAGGCGTGAAAACGTAACAAGCAGAGTTACTTTCGCATTTATAAAATTAAAGGTCGGATAGTTAGGAAGTTAGGATTATGATACCACTGTGACACTGCGTAGATTGTGGCGCCGCTGTCATGTTTTGTTATTTTGCTCGCGTAGCTGCCTACGCGCATATAAGGTACCTGCACCATGTAAGGCCCAGTGCCTAATAAAGCCCACATTAAAAAAATCGCGCTAAAAATAGTGACAGCGATTTGAAGTTTCTATAGTTCATACAATAGACAAAATGGCCGGCCATCGCCAAAGCGTCAACACTCTGCCGCGTCCTATTCAAACCTGGGGTCACAAAATAGTTGCACACCTGACCGCGCGTGACGATTTGCTAAAACTGGCCTTCAAAAATAGTAAGTGTCTTTGGGTTTTGCCTAAAATTGTTTATTCTTTATGCTTTCAGGTATCTCTTTGATGTAAATGAATCTTTTAAAATTGTTTTTATGCAAGAAATCCCTGTGGTATTTTTTTTGCGAAGCTAGATAGAGTACCTACCGTTTTAAAAAAGGCCGGGCCTTTTTATGGCATGGGGTGCCAAATAAAGCCCAAACGATAGTTTAAAAATAATAATAATTAATAAATAGAAGATGTTTATTCCAAAGATTATTTTTCTTCTTTTTAAGTAAAGTAATAAATTAATCATTATATAGAAATGCAGTTTTTTTGCTTAAAATAATATATTTTATTGCTGGTTATGTGTTAGGTGGGCCTTACATGGTGCAGGTACCTTATGTTGTCATGTTAGGCAAGCTTTTTAACTGCTGTAATATATATGTATATTTAATCCTTTTACAGCCGGACAGAACCGCGCAGCCATGTCACGTAAGTTACTTAGCGTCACAATTTGGAAAATTTACATGGCTACCGTGCCGTTTTGTCCCTGTAACGTTTAAATAAATGAGGTCACTCGTGGCGCTTATGATGTAAATCTATCATGATCATGCTGGCGTTTAAGAAGTATGTATTAACTTGATAATTTAGTACAAAAACTACTACTAAAGTGCGTACCTAACAGATATTTAGGGCACGACGGTATTCAATTTATATTATAAGCCAAGATAAGAATTATGTGACCACTGTGCATAATTAAAACTGTTTACAATAACATTAATAATAGTCAACAACACAACGTTACATCTTACTTGGAGTAAGCTTAACATCAGTGATACTGTGCTCACCGTTATATATTGTACCGTATTCGTAACGCAATATTCATGCGCGAGTGACAGAGACTGAGGGGTCATTGCAAGAAATTCTTTCTGCTCCCCGGTCGCACTTTAACTTCTAATATTTACCACAGGGTATGTACGGGAGCCCGCTGATCTGCAGGTCTGGACGTGTGGTGGGCATGCTGCTGGCGCCCGACGCTCAGTGGACCAACTGTACGGGCTACAGCAACATGATTCATTCTCTAAACACCGATCGGACCAAGGATTTTTTTTCGTGTGTTGATGAGTAAGGTCAATGTTTCTTTTTAAGGCGCTGGCGATACCTAAATCTGCTTTACTTAATTTTTTTTTTAACATAACCTATTTGATTTAGCAAAGCAAAAAAATATATGTTCATATTATTTATATTGTTGAAAACATAGCTATTTCAAAAACAGGATTTGATGAAATCGATACGATAAAAAATAATCGTGAAGTTACGTCTGAAATCGTCTTTAAGCAGTTCTATGTATGTTTTTTTTTACTTTATGAGTATATAATTAATAACACTATTACATCACGCCCGTACTAAAAACTTGACTAATTTCTATTATAGGTACGTGTAGTGTGTTTACGTATATAATTCATTAGTTTTTTTATTTTCCGCACACAAATAACCGCACAGTGCTTCTCGTTCACTCCGGTGCAAACAGACAGTGACCGATCACTTAAGGTCATTGGCACTTGACAGCGTCTTAATTTATCCGCCAGCGTCATAATTATTTACAAACTTTAGAACAGTACTTCGTTTTTCAACTGAGCCGATCCACTTTACGCAAAACAAGTGTTTAACAACAAAGGCTTTGTCTGACCATAGAAGTCTATAATCGTAGACCACGGGTTTGTAAGATATATAATGAATGAAACAGGAAAGTGTACCTGACGGCCATTAGATACTAAAGGTAAGGATAAGTTACCCCCATCCTGTCTGTAAGTGCGTCTCTCTCACATAGTGCCGACGAAAGAGACAGTCAGAGATAAGACAGGGTTAAGTTATCTCCGTGTCGAGATAAGATAGGGACAGCTTATCTTCGTGTAAACCTTGCTAAAGCTGAAGTTATAAATTTAACCTAGAAACCATTATTTAAAATTTTCGACTCAACGCATTAGCAGCGTAATAGTTACTGAGATTAATCTTATTAATAAAATTCTCATATTAAAAACATCTATATTACATACATATCGGTACTGCTTTGACAGCTATTTTGCTGTGTATTAAGAATAAGGAAGTTCTCTAAAACACTCTAATTAGTACGTCATTTACATTATAAAAAAAATATTGAACACATATTTTTTTTTCTTTTGTCGATTAAACAAAAAATGACGAAGATTATAGTCCGTTGAAGGTTCGTGTGCCCTCAGCGGCCCTAACATGCATGGCACAAAGATAAATTAGAACCGTTTATCTCTATGACTATCTCTTTCGTCGGCACTAGTGTGAGAGAGACGCACTTAGAGATAAAACGGTCTATCTTATCTTTGTGCCATGCATGTTAGGGCCGCTGGACTTTGCACACTTTGTAACAAATTGTGGGGACTTACGACGTCATAAGTCCCCATACCCGAACTTTGATGCGCGTTACCTTTGTCAATTTTGATAGATTTGATAAAGAAAAAAATTAGTGTTCAATATTTTTTGATAATCTAACTGGAATTAGAATTTTTCAGACAACTTCCTTATTGTTTATTATGAAGTGTTTAATATTATATTTACGGATTAAAATTATACTAAAACTTAAAATAATTTGAATACGGTGAAGACGGCAACAGTGGCTATAGCGACAACAGTGACGCACTAGCCGTTGTGTCAAAAATATTATAGATAGCTTTCTTTCTTTCTCAGTCTTCGGAAGGTCTCCCGATAGAAACAGTTTACAACCAGTTCGCTTGCGTCAGCTATGTAACGAACCCGTGTAATTAATGTTTTTTTGTTTTGACGATGGAAAAAGTGAATTTTAAGGTAAGGTGAACTTTCTATTTTTTTACGAACATTTTGTTTTACCAATGGATTAATAATTTTGCTGAGAAATAAACTTAATTGAGGTCATTTTGACGTATACTGCACTTCGATTTAAGCAAAACTATCATGCGTGGTATAAGTTATATCAAAAATGGCGGTTTTGTACACAGTGGCTCAAATCGCTTGAGTACACAGTGGTCCATGATACAGTGTGGTGACTGTGTACTGTAGGTACCTACTGATAATAATTGCTCAGATATTAGTTTAGAAAATTTTACAAGATGTAATCATTTTCGTTAGTTTTTCCTTTCAGGACGGCTCTTCCAGCACTTCCGGCCCCGTAAAATAGGGAAACACATAGTTGAGGACATGAAAAACGCTTTTAAAAAAAATTGGTATGAGCGCGAGAAAAGAGTCTAATGTTTTTAAATTTAAGTAACTTGATTATAAATTTTAAGACAAAATATAATTTTTATTTAACGTTACATTTATTGTTTGGTTAATTCAATAAATAAAGACTGATAAAAAGCCGAAAATTGCATTATTATTTGGGTTATAATTATAGATGATTCACTGTGAACTTGCCTGATTCACTGTGAACTGAGGGCCGATTCACTGTATGCCACCCCCAGTACACAGTGGCTCAAATAAGTTTTTTTGTTAAATACTGTTTATTTTCCAAAATATTACCTTGTTGTACTAAATGGATTAAAATATTCAATATATATTAGTTACACTATAATACTAATCCTTTTGCATCTTTCCAATGGTCGTCCAAATCAAGTGACATCGCTCGAAAAAAAAGTGACCCACTGTTGCCGCCTTGACCCTAAGCATAAACAAAACACATCCGTGAATTAAATTTTATATTGTACGAATTCGTGTTTAGGGTTTCTTACCTCAAGCACTTAGGTACTTTGTAGCGCGGCCACTCAAGCCTTAGCAGACCATCAGTACCGACCATGGAGAACTGTTTTTTTTTTATCAATTTCAGATTGTTCCAGCCAGAATACCGCCTCGACTGGGAAAGGCTGAAGCACGCACGCAGTGCGGAGTTCAACGAGGAAGAGTACATCATCAAGAACATGTACGACGGAGTCGTCACAGACTTGGGTAGCTCGAACACTGACTACGAATGAATTACCTACTTACTAAAACAATTAAAGCCGTTTTTTCTACAAGAAAATTATTTTTATTGGACCGCGCACACCACGTAGCACTGCAGATTATAGTCTAGCTTCTAACCGCATTTCTACTTCATCTGCTTGGAAATGCATCTCTAAATATCACAATAGCCGTGTTTCCTGAAAAAAACGAATTATTCCGTCATTTACATTATAAAAAAATGTTGAACACATATTTTTTCTTTTGTCAATTACACAAAAAATGACGCAGATATGGTGCGTTGAAGTTCCGCGCGACGTCACGACTTTGCACACTTTTTACAATTAAAGTGACGTCACGAGCCCACACTCCCGAACTTTGATGCGCGTTATTTTTGTCAATTTTGATTGATTTGATAAATCAAAAAATACGTGTTCAATATTTTTTGATAATCTAACTGACGGACTAATTAGAATAATTATTTTACCCAAGAAACATCCCAATTTGAATACGGACTTTTTATTTCCTGAAATTACGGGCTCTCATCGAGCACGGATGAACATGCCGTCAATGAATTTTTCCGCCCCTATTTCGTCCTTCCCCGGGGCTCAAAATTTCATCAAAATCGGTTCAGTGGTTTAGCCGTAAATCGCACAGACACATAGAAATACATCCACGGGCTCTCGTCGGACCGCACGAATCAATTTTCCAACTCCTATCACCCTTTTCGGAATTTATTTTCTTTATAAAAAGTAGACTTTGACCTTCGCCAGGGTTCAAACTATCTCCATGCTAAACATCAAAATCGGGCAAGGGTTAGCCGTGAAACGTAACAGACATACAGAGAGAGAGATTTACTGTCGCATTTATTATATAATATTAGGGGTGATCCATAAAGTACGTCACACGTTAAGGCGGGGGGGTCGACAAAGTGTCACATTGTGTGACAAGGGGTGGGAGGGGTCCTAAGTTTTGTGACGTCACATTTCGCAATCTAATACATCTACATAAAAGCTAGTGTTAAAATGCCAAATTTGAACTGATATCGTAAAATGTTTTAATTTAATAATTTCTAGATGTAAAATGGCAAAATATGTGACGTCACACTAGGGGGGGGTATCCAAAACGTGACCAACTATGACAAGGACGGGGGAGGGGTCAAAAATTCACGAAATTAGTGTGACGTACTTTATGGATGACCCCTTTGTATAAATTGTCAGCACCTGTCGCGGTCGTGAAGCAGGCTACTGGTGTGTGCCGGCTTTTACTAGTGTCTCTTGAAATGATAGCTCATGGTCTAGAGTACTATCTGTTATCGGCGATCGCGCACATAAAGTTTCTATCACACTTTAACAAATATGCGGGTGCAAAAGAGACGAAACCTTTATGCGTGTGAAAATAAGTTATGTGTTACAATGTATTCCTTTTTCTTTAGCAAAAAATAAATTGTCGCTGGAATCATGTGTCATATAAAAGGTCACATTTATTTCAAAACGGAATTAAGTCACTCATGACCGAATTCAGAAAGAACACTCAAGTCGAGATAAATAAGTGAAGTTTCTGTATAGGTTGACAACTACTTGAGGGACATTTAACTATTTAATATCGAATCAAAGCTTAACTGGCGTGTCTGAATTCGGCCATCAAATAATTTTTATCTACACCTATATCATAAAACCTCCATAGTGTTATCAAAAACCGTAGGAAATGACCACCATTTTGACAACCAATTAGGTAAAACGAGTGCTGCAATGTTATTCCCGTATCGATTTTAGTATAGAAATGAGATTAAATTTGGAACAGCTGTCAAAACTCAAGTGGGTCTCTATTCTAGTATCCATAGATATTAAAACAGTTATTGATACGAAACGTCAATTCAGTATGTTTTTTTTTAAATATAAACGGCACAACATTTGATCTCGAGTGACATGAGAATAGAGACTTCATTCGTTTGTCTATGATTTTTTTTAAAAATGGTCTTGACGGAGGATCGAATTGCCGCCATTATGTTGGTGTTTTGCTGAACGAAAGTAGAATTGTTGTTGAATTGAATAGAAAAAGTTGTTTGTAATTTACATTTTAGTTGAAAATATGAATAGTAGTCTTCTCGGAGTATGTGTGATGTGAAAATGCGCCGGATATCGGAAATATGCAGCCACGATTGCAACAAATAACTTGTTGCCAGAAAATATTGTTTCTGAACCCATCATGGCGGATTTATAATATGTGTGTAGATAAAGTTATGTATGCAACTCTGCATAATTTGGCCTTAAAACACACGTACGATCTTATTATGAAACTCACTAAAGCTCGTTTCATGAAAACCGCACTAGTGTTTTAAGGCCTATCATTATGCAACCGTTGCATAAACTACTAATTCCTTACGATGTTTGTTCTTATTACAATAGTCAACACAATAAACGGAGTTTTTGATAGGTATGGGAAGGCTACGAAAACCTAGGTACGTAAGGAAAACGAGAGCTCTTGGAGAAATAAAAATAAATTTATTTTAATTTGCACAGTTGCTGCTGATAGCTTGAATTAACTTAAGCAACGTAACAATAAGGAACAAAATACTGTTGAATTATTATACTAGACAATTTAAAGCTGGCATCGACAAAATTCGTAAAACTAGATCTTTTCCGAATTCAGCCCCGATCGTTTTAGCAGCAACATAACACACAAACAGGGCTACGTCACTTATGGCAACCGATGACCCGATCGACTTTGATAACCCCCGACGCTGTAAGTGGCGTAAACACAGTTCCATAAACCTGTCCAGACGAATCATGCATCACTTAGAGAAATTATAACCTTACGCGTACGCGAGAACGCATATTTTGGCGTGAGTAGGTATCGATAATGGACTTTTGTTACGCATTAATTGTATTATGATCTGTGACGCAAGGAACATGAATCCATCGATCAGATTTTAGAATTGTTGACGCTTGCGTGTCACGTCTGTCTGTCACCCAAGGGGTCGTCCACAAATTAAGTAACGCAAAATTCTCAAATTTTTGACCCCCCCCCCCTCCCCCCATGCAACAGGACCGTAACGCTTAGCCGGGATCCCCCCCTCCCTCCCCATTCCGTTACGTAACAGGTCCTTTGTAAAAAGTTTTTGCATAATATTCAGGTAGAAAGATTTAAATAAAATACGAAAGTGTAGTTTCAAGAACGACATAAGAATTATTCTGAGAATTCTATAGTTCGCCCAATTTCAAAAGAGCGCTGACGGCCATACATTTTATATAGCCATCATCGCTCTTTTTACATTGGGCGAGGTATAATCATCTATGAGCGTATTTCGGTTCCATTTCTTAATAATGTAATTATAATTTCATGAGTTTACATTAATAGCACAATATTGTAAGAACGTGACGTAACGCCAACCTTGAAGCCCCCCTCCCCCAACGTAACAAGACCGTAACGCTTGGCCAGACACCCCCCCCCCCCCCCCCCCCCCTCCCTCCAAACGTAACCTACGTAATTTGTGGACGACCCCCAAGAGAAGGATAACCGTATCCATCCAGCCCACAGTTGACTGTCACACAGCAAAAAACCGACCGATCAGATCAACGAAACTTCTTAGTTTTATCGTACTATAGCGATACATGTCGTTTAAGAGGACTGTGAAGCAAAGGCAAAAATCACCCTTTACATACAAAAGGCGATAACGATTTTCACCCCTTAAATGTTAACCAATTTTGATCAATTTTTAATAGGCTGTCAGTCAGAACAAAATCTAGGTCTATACGTTTTTGAATGTTGATCAGATCAAAAAAGTCAAATAATGCCGAAATAAGCTTTGTATGAGAATACTGAAACCACAATAAAACTGAATTTAAAGATTATAGTGAAAAAATCAAAACGTATAAACCTAGATTTTGTTTTGACCTATCAAAAATTGGTGAACATCGGTTAACATTTAAGGGGTGGAAATCGTTATCGCCTTTTGTATGAAAAGCCTTAGGTTCACAATCCTCTTAATACTACCACAAACGTATCTACCGTCGAATGAAACTAATCCTCGTTAAATAAATCACTTTCAGGCTCAAAACAATCCGGACCTTAAAAAATTGATCGCCAAATCTCGCACAGCCTTCAGCTGGTAGGTATGCGATAATGAGACAAATTTCATCGGAGCTGTTTCAGGGTCAAAAAGGTAAAGAGTTGTGCGTCAATCTCCGTAGAGTTGTATTCAAAGGCGGAATCATCGTTTATGGAATAATGTATTCTTTACATCAACCGATTAATTAATGTGATCGATATAGTTTATAACCAAAACCTTTACCATGCCACAGAGCAAAGAAATCCAGCCACTCCGTATAGAGATCATTAATTCCTTTAAGAGACTATTTTGCTAATATTATATTCTATATTGTTTATAAAGTCATAAAATTATTAAAGTCATGATAGAATATAAGAAGTTAAGGAAAAAATACATCAATAACAGCTTGATAAAAATACGATTATCTTAAAGGTGATTTACAGTAGATTGAGAAGTAATTATGAAAATTCGTGAATACTAATACTAGATACAGTCTGTTTTTTTAAAGAAGGTGACTCCGAATGTAATGGTTTGTAAAGATAGACTTTGTAGGCACACATTGACAAATCCGAAATGATCGTACGTAAACGCACACATTCGAAGTCCACTTCTCACATACAAAAATTCATGAACACTTCGACCATTCATATTTATATTATAATATCTGTGAACCTGCTAGCGAATTTGGAATAAAAATTACACTTAAAATACTTGCAAATACACAAAAGTCGGTCAAACCACAACTATTAAAAATTATACTAGGTTCGAATTATACGATTACACATCAATTTAAAATGAAACATACAAAGGTTTTTTTTTATAAAAAAAAGACGACATATTGTCGCTTCCATATATTTAGTAACAGATTTAATTAGGCCACAATATTAAACGACACAAATAAATTAAAGCGAGAAACATATAAACACTTATATACACATACTACTCGACAGTGTACAGACTTTATTGTCTCATTCCGTCTCTATTAAACCAATTGAGACACCAACAATCACATTAGAAAATACAATTGAACAGTGCTATGTATAACGTGAAGCATTTACTATTGCGAGTACAGTTGTCCTACGGTTTCGGTGTAGCTTACTAAATTATACCTTTACAATATGTATGTATACAAAGTATCCCGGGCAGTTGGACATTATACAAAATCCCGCAAAATAGTACTACTCAAAAGTGCTAAAACATTTTTCAAGAAAAATAGAATCGACGTTTTCAAACAAATTTAATCCCAACTAAACGAAAACAAATAGTAACATACTGTATTAATTATTGTTAATGGCACCAATAGAGATGTTACCTGGGTAAAAAAAAGTAATTCTAATTAGTCCGTCAGTTAGGTTATCAAAAAATAAGTAACACGTATTTTTTGCTGTATCAAATCAATCAAAATTGACAAAGGCAACGCGCATCAAAGTTCGGGAGTGGGAGCTCATGAAGTCACTTATTAGTAAAAAGTGTACAAAGTCGTGACGTCACGCGGAACTTCAACGAACTATATCTTCGTCATTTTTTGTTTAATTGACAAAAGAAAAAATATATTCGATATTTTTTTATAATGTAAATGACGGACTAATTAGTTTTTTTTCATCACTCTTGCTCGGAAAGGGTGTTATTATACGCAGGCGTATAGAGCAGCTATAGCCGATTTAACTCCTCTATGGGCTCCGCCGTCAGCGGGCGACGGCGGGGCCCATAGAGGAGTTAAATCGGCTATAGCTGCTCTATACGCTTGTTTCGAACTCCCGCGGGCAGTTAAGTATGCGACAGGTCGGCGGAGGCGCGCGGGTGCCGCAGCCGGCGGAACCGCCCCGCGCTGGCCGCGACATTCCGTTTGTTCTACCCACCTGATGGTAATTCACGGTGTACAATGGGAATAAAATTAATATATATATATATATATATATATATATATATTTGTCTAATTTTTATTTAAGTTCCTCGCAAATGTGATGAAAAACATTGTGTGTATCACGGGTAGTAAGGGGATAACAAACTCGAGTCATAAAAGCCCTCACCTATCGGCATCGGGCTTCTAACAGACTCTCGTTAGTTATCCCCTTCTTACGGCCCTAGATGCACAATGTACTATTGGGAAACTTGCCTATTGTTAATGGCACATTACATGACAAAAGCATGCCACACACGTCTGTCAATGAGCGTACATACAGGTTGCTCCAAAGTAAAAAGGGTAAAACAGTTTTTTTTTTTTTTTTCAGTAAATAGATTGATTGACTGTACTTCTGAGCATTTTGTATTAAGGAATGCCTAACTGCCAGGGACACGTTGTATTATGGGGACTGAGCAGCAGACGCGCGCGTTGCCCTCTATCATCTAGACAATACGTGTTACTTTACTTTGTAGCGGGCCAACCGCTAAGTCCCCATCTATAATTACGTCTAATCTAACATTAAAACCTCTTATTATCCACCTGGTGAATGTATACAATTAAAACAACAATGAATAAATACTTAACACCTAATTTGTGTCGATCCTAATGGAAAATTACCTTTTGCGGTAGACGGGTCTTACAGAATTAGAACCAATTGAACTGTAGAACAGTCAGACACAATAATAACTACGATTTATTTTAACGGCCAGTTGCAATTCCACGCAGACTATATATCCTAAAGAAACTGCTTAGCCTAACTTTTACTAGCAAATAAACATAGCTGGGCACCCTTAATCGAATAGTTAACTTCGTTAATCGCTAATCCGTTACTAAAAAAGTTAACTTCGTTAAACGATAAATCGTTGCATTTCGATAGATATAACGGAAGTTAATGTTAATCGTTAATCGTTAACTTGTGATAGAAATTGCATGCGTTAGTAATTTACTTATAAAAAATGTTGGTATGTGCTATGGAAGTTTAGGCTGGACATGGAACAGTTAAAATAGGGCAATGCATTAAAATTTGAAATTATACCTATTATTAACAGATCAAATTCAAATCAAAAGCTATCTGACACAAGCCGCGCGAATTATGGGTACTTAATTAACGATTAACGGACATTATTTTTTAATGGAAGTTAATGAGTCCGTTAACAATTTTTTAAGTTAACTTAAAATTTAATCCGTTACTCGAAATGTTAACTTCGTTAATTAGCGATTAACGGATTAACGGTCTTGTGGCCAGCCATGCAAATAAAGCTGCCAAACTTGCTGGAGGCTTAGAGCGCTGTCAATGTTATGCGTTCTTCTTGCCTACCGTAGCCCTACCGGTTATAGATTTTTTTGTATCTACTGTTGACTGTGGTCGCCCCGGCTATGCAGTCTATTTCTATAGGACATATGGTGCATTACCGTCATACAAATCTTTATATATAAACGCGTAATATTTATTAGGAACAAAAAAAACACCACTGACTCGCGTATTAACGCTTCTCCAGAACTATAACTTAGAAACGTGAAATTTTGCGCACAGAGAAAAGATTTTTCGAAATTCAACCCCTGAAGGGGTGGCAAAGGAAAATTAAAAGGTATAGAATTATACTGGAGTTATAAGTATACATATATGTTGACAAATTATTTGACTGAAAATGTTAATAAATATGTGCCCACGAGAAACCGATAACTAACGAACAAGCACTCTTCAGAGTGGCTTTTTTTCACACATCTATTTGATAATGCTAGAGATGCAAAGTTAAAAGAGCGCATACGCATAGCATAAGGTAACTTTCCATTTCAAGTCACATCTAATCCGACTTTGGCGGTTATATATACCTAGATAATATAACAAAATATGTTTTCACGATCTTCTTACTACTTAATAATCCCTCTATTGGCTTAATATATTTTTTCCGGTAATATCTACAGTAAGTGAGAAGTAACTAGAAATAATGTTATAATTGATTTACATATAATTCACATTAAAAAGTAATCAGCCATGCCGCAACAAGACTCTGGTTATGTTTCACTTTCACCGTATTCAAAATTAAGCCTCTTTTCATGAGAAACAGGGTTTAATTTCCATTACACTTAAACGTAACAGAACATAGACAAGAAAGGTGTCGTTTCAAAATTGAAGTGTCATATTGGCAAGAATTGTAAAGTAGAATCCATAATTCGGCGAATTTAAATGAAGGATGAAAGTGTTGCCTGGTATGAAAAATAATTAATAGTAATGTGGTTAATGTCGATGTTTTAATATAGAACCGATGTAAGTACATGGTCCTGGTACAATAATAATAATACTACTTTTTAATTAACATAGGGAATGTGAATTATATTTTCTTATTTAATGAATTAGCTTTAAATACAACTGGTATCCAAAGCCGTAAATTGTGGCAACATTTGTGCAGTTTGAGATGTCAATTTAACTAGTATGCCGAATTATGGATTCTATGGTACAGGCGACCAAGAAACCGTTTTACCGCATTTCGACTCTATTCATATGCCATTAAAGTTGAAAATTGGTGCACTTTCTTGGTCGACTTTACATACAGTGGTTATATTTACTAAGGAATCGCCTAAAGTGTCTCCGAATGCGCGAGGCGGTCACTATCACATCGCTGAGCTCAAATGATGATAAATAATATTAAGATTATGACCAGTAGAGCTAGGAGTATGCCTATTGCCAACCATTGGCGTCGATCTGCAACAAAGAAATCTCATTAGTACTCTAATTAGTATTAGTAGTTGCGGTTTGGATATTAATTATTGGCCGGGTCACATTGAAAGAATATAGATTAGAGAGAGAGAAAGAGAGAGAGAAAGAGAGAACAGAAAGAGATTGAGAAAAAAAACCGGACAAGTAATAATAATAATGTAATAATAATCAGAGGACAATCTTTTACGCAAATCGATCTAGTCCCAAAGTAAGCTCTAATGGTTTGTGTTATGGGTACTAGACGACGATATACATACTTATATAAAGAAATAAAAACCTTAATACCTTTGCAACGCATCGCAGCTTGGTCAGAAAATAACTGCTTGGCCCTAAATTCGTCCAAATCTAAGTTTCTTGTACTAGGCACAAAGAAACAGGTAAATCATATAATTAATTCAAATCCTCGCGTCCATATTCTCGGTAATGACCTGGAGCGTGTCTCGGAATGCCGTAACTTGGGGCTTATCATGGACAGCTCGTTACATTTTGAGACTCACATTTCTCAGATTGCACAAAACTGTTTTTACAGATTAAAAGTTCTGTACAGAGTACGAAACTTTCTAAGTGTAAATGTGCGTATTATGTTATGTGATTCGCTCATTTTGTCTAAGCTCAACTATGTGGATTCCGTATATGGGGACTGTTTACTAGCACGTACAAAAAAAGTTATCCAGCGTGTCCAGAATGCTTGCGTACGTTTTTGTTTTCCCGTACCTCCACGGTCACATATTACTCCTTACCTTAATAGCCATACATACATACATACATATTATCACGCCCAAAATCCCTAATGGGGTGGGCAGAGCCACAAGACTACTTGTGGCCAAATAGCCATAAACTATTAAATATGCAAGCGCGACGTACTTTGCATTTTGCCACTGTTCTTTTTGGGATTGTTAGGCACAGAAAGCCAGTTTATTTATATGACAAACTGATAATCTCCCAACGTCAACGAATTTTCTCAAGACTCATATGCCCGAGGCACAGTACTGCTGCATTTCGTGGCAGCTTTCGCTATGCCGCCACGAAATGTTGGAATAATCTTCCACCGCCTATAAAACGCTCAAATTCGGTAAGCAGCTTTAAATATAAGCTAAAACTACTTCTTCTTCAAGGTACTGTAGCAAGTGGGCAATAAACATCTAATTGTCAATTTTATTGGCTTAATTCTATTTTCATTCTGAATCCCATCCACAAACCTAGTTATATCTTCTAACTCATATAAGTATCTTCTATTATTATTATAACTCACAAATTGCTATTTTTATTATTATTATGTACTATTTATTATTATCAACTTATTTCTTTCTATTAAACCACAGTACGCTGTCCCGAACAACTCGCTCTGGCTCCACAGAAAACCAGCGTTGTTGGCACTATCATGCTAGCAGCATTGCTGAGTGGAGACCATTTCGGCTTTATATCTTTCATTATGTTGTTGTGTTGTTGTGTTGATGTTTTCGCCGAATAAATGTTTTTCTATTTCTATTTCTATTTCTATAATACATAGGAAACATCCAAGACTCAGGAACAAACATTCGTGCTCATCACACAAATATTTGCCCTTACCGGGGATCGAACCCGGGACCGCTAGCTTCGTCCGCGACAAGCGCGAATAGTGCGAGTTAAACTCGCGTCGAGATGGTTCCGTCATTATATGAAATTTCCTTTGTTACTTTAAATACTCACCATTATTCATATGGAGGACTTTCGCAACTTTCTTTACGGTCGAGTCTAGTTTGGAGTCCGCATTCTCTAGCTCCGTGTTCAAATCGTCAAGCATCCTGCAACATTATGCAAATCAAATTGAATCCTTACATTGTTCTCAATAAGGTATCATTTCGATATTGAACTCCAGCTCATAGTGTGACGTAACGTTTAGATCAGATTAGATTACATTAGATTATTTATTTCTCAACATAAAATAAATTATAAAATTGAGCATGTCAAAATAAGTGGATTTAAATAGAGATTGTCAGTAATTGAATTACAATGCAATGAATAAAATTACAATTTCAACAGAATTAAGACTTATTTGCAAGGCCACTCAAATTGATCTTTAATTAAAGTGACGTTAATGTATAGGTGGACAACTAGTTGAGGGACATATAACTATTTAATCTCTAGCCAAAGGCTTAAGTGGCGTTAGTGAATTCGGCCATATGTCATACAAGTTAGATTAATTTTAAAAAACTATCTCCATAAAGGATTGTCATTATTATAAAATAATACAAAGATAATTGTATCCTACTATCCCTCTAATATTATAAATGCGAAAGTTTGGACGGATGTTTGGTTTGGAACATTTTAAAATCGGTAAAATGAGACGGTTTCGATGAAATATATCGTTAAAATAAGAGTCGACAATTAGTTGGATTTGTTGAAAATAAATCAGTGACCAAAATAAAAGGGTGCTAAACGTTGATCGTACAAACAATATTGAGTGCGAATTGAAATTCGACTAACGTATTTCGGTCAACAGATAGAACACCCCTCTCCCCTCATCATCATACTGGATACAGATATAGTGAATAATATGTTTCCATCGGTAAAACTCGGATCTCGATCGGAAGACGACGGGACTCGAAGTGTCAATTAATTATTGTATTAAATGAGTGACATGTTTATATGCATTCATATGAAACTTTATTATTTATTGTCAAATGTCAAAATGAAAAATGACAGTATGGTATGATGGATACTGGCCCCCAATTCTCGATGCATTCGAGATAAAGTCAATTGCGAGATTAAACGTCAGATTCATACAGTTGTGTCAAATGACTGTATGCACTGACGTTTAATCTCGATTGTGAGATTATCTCGAATGCACCGAGAATTGGGGGCCTGCTGAAGCTAATTGAGAGAGCACGATAATACGAACTTTTCCGATAAAACACGATGGAAACTAATTATGCACTACATCTGTACAGTCGTTAATAAATAATAATTATAAACAAATACCAAAACTTACCCGGCCTGCTCATCCAACTCGATGCCGATCTGCTTCGACACAGTCTTCAAAGACCCAACCGAGTTGCTGATGACCTGCAGCTGGTCACTCTGGTTTACAAGCATCTTGTCTTGCATAGACATGATATCGTTATCGTACACATCAAATCTGTTAGAAAAACAATGGGGTAGTTGCATCAACGCCATTGACGGTTATATCCGCAACGCTGGTTCACCGCCAACGACGGATATATCCGTCAGGGCATACAGGGTAAAAGAGCCCTTCAACAGTATGTCGTAACGTTGAAATTCGTGTTATTTCTTAGACATGCTTGGCGTGTGAGTGACAACTTTTGTATTTGATATGGCGTGGAAGAGATTAAAGGAAATGCAAACAAAAGCATATTACAGAAAAAAGCGGATCATTTTGACTATTCATTTTTATTTGATTAGAGGTCAAAATATGTGAAAGATATATATTTTTTTACTTCAAATTTTAGTTTTTTGGACATCCTCTTCAAATTTAATGTCATGTTTTATTTCTACGATGTTGGTCTAAAAACAGTATTTTCGGAAATAATTGCAGATTTCGTTTAAACGCCATTCATTTTGTACAGTCAAACGACAGCTGTGACGTCATAACCGTTGTCCATTTTTTATGGAGTGTTTTTGTGAGTGATATGAACAATGACTTTTAAAATATTTCTAGGCTTCATAATTCATAAAATAATCAACATATTTAAAAAGGTTTTGCGTACACAGATCGGTTTCTATTACTCAGCACTATCCAATAAAAGATGAAAAAAAAAATGCGTCTTCCCTATTATGGTTAAAAATTCAAACATGATTGCACGCAAAAGCATTTTTGCTCCTATTATGACGCACCCTTAGAATTCTTACATAGCCTATGACACTCGCACGATCTCCACGAATCATATGATACGTAATTTATTAAAATCGGTGCAGTAGTTCAGGAGCTAAAGTCACTTACATTGATACGTACATTATTCGCGTACATTATTCGCGCAGTTATTTTTAGCGTTTTTTCCTTGAAAATAACGAAAATATTTTTTTCACTTTCAAATCGAGTTAACAAGCAGCCTGAAATATTGTTTGAAAAGCAGTCAAGAACCGAATTGTAACATGCTGTTTTCAGGCGCGGTCGCACCCTGAAATTGTGGGGTGCGGTCACTAATAATAAATTAATAATAGTAGTTTATGCAACGGTTGCATAATGATAGGCCTTAAAACACTAGTGCGGTTTTCATGAAACGAGCTTTAGCGAGTTTCATAAAAAGATCGCACGTGTGTTTTAAGGCCATATTATGCAGAGTTGCATACATAACTTTATCTACACACATATTATAAATCCTCCATGATGGGTTCAGAAACAATATTTTCTGGCAACAAGTTATTTGTTGCAATCGTGGCTGCATATTTCCGATATCCGGCGCATTTTCACATCACACACACTCCGAGAAGACTACTATTCATATTTTCAACTAAAATGTAAATTACAAACAACTTTTTCTATTCAATTCAACAACAATTCTACTTTCGTTCACCAAAACACCAACATAATGGCGGCAATTCGATCCTCCGTCAAGACAAATTTTTTTTTAAATCATAGACAAACGAATGAAGTCTCTATTCTCATGTCACTCGAGATCAAATGTTGTGCTGTTTATATTAAAAAAACATACTGCATTGACGTTTGGTATCAATAACTGTTTTAATATCTATTGATACTAGAATAGAGACCCACTTGAGTTTTGACAGCTGTTCCAAATTTAATCTCATTTCTATACTAAAAACGATACGGGAATAACATTGCAGCACTCGTTTTACCTAATTGGTTGTCAAAATGGTGGTCATTTCCTACGGTTTTTGATTACACTATGGAGGTTTTATGATATGGGTGTAGATAAAAGTAAATTCGATTTTACTTTTATACTTGATTTTTCAATTTGACGTGTCTGATTTTGGGGGGGTCACGTTTCTTGAGCGTCAAGGAATAACCTTACCTGTTAGGGCTGTCGGTCTGACTGGCCAGTTTGGAGTACTTGGAGTACTTCGGTGTGGAGGTCCACGAGTTTCCAAAGTGCATCGGGCTCTCTTCACCGAGCAGGGGCTCCCGGGCCGTGCCATCGTTGTCACGGTTCCTGTTCAGACTCATCTTGCCTTTCATTACCTGTACAATGTCGAAGATTTTAATTCGGAATTTATTATTCGCACATCTACGAGCTATAGAGTGGGCTATGCTCGGGGTTTTTTTTTAATTTGCCCCCCAAAAGTAGCCCTCATGTTTAAAATTAATTAATTTACGTTCTACGACCGTATTGCTGTCACCGACTTACATCAATATGTACCAAATTGGAACTCAAACGGTCCAGTAGTTTCGGAGCAAATTGGCTGTGACAGACGGACAGACAGACAGACACACGAGTCCTATAAGGGTTCCGCTTTTTACCTTTGCGGGACCCTAAAAAACATAAGCGGCGGGGCTAGAGGCAGGAAAGGGTTACGCAGAACCGCGCGCCCCGAAAGTTTCCTAGCTTCATTTGCTAGTACAAGGTAGGCGTCATGGTGTGGTGTGAATATTGTGGAAAGGTCCTTACCTTCACCTCCTGTTTGGTGGCTTCGATGAAAGTTCGTCTTTCACTGATCTCCTTATTGTCAATCTTGAATTTTGACGAGTTCTTCTCAACAATGCGTGAAATTAGAGTTAAGTAAATATTTCAAAAAATGTATAACAATTTGCTGCATGCAGCAAAGCCTTTCTTTATAAGTAGCATCTGCATCATTATGGACGAGAAAATTAATTAATCTATAATATTTAAAGTTTATTGCATAATATTTAATTTAAGGATGGTGCAGGAAGTATCGACCGTAAAGCAGTAATACAATTATAATATAAATATAAGGCATTAAAAGAATAAATAACAAATTAATAAAATTATAGGGATAACAATAAAATCGCAATTAAGAGGTCAGATTACTAACGGCAAAAGTCACAATTCATAGAATCAATCGAAATGTTAACCGATTTTGACTATTTCATAATATGATCTCAGTTAAGTCAAAATCTAAGGTTATAAGGTTATAGATTTTTTTAACTAACAATATAAATGGGTAAACACACTTCAAGAAACAAACCTGCTTAGTTTTACGTTTTCTTCATACAGACCAAAACTATGTCTAATGTCCTATGCGGATATAGTCCAAGCAAAAAAAGTCAGGCCTCAAGATCCTTAACTTTCTGGAACAGGAGGCGACAGTTCTGAACCTAAACGCGTGTATGACCCAAATGCGTTACTGACTCTGTTACGTTTTCGCGACTAAAGCGCTGACCCGATTTTGATGAAATTTGGTGTGGCGATAGTTACAGCCCGAGGAAAGGACAGAGGCTCCTTTTTTAAAACAACCAAACCCTAATAGAACCTGAGGAAATTAATGACGGCCAGATATTTTAAAAATCAATTTCCACGCAGACCAAGTTGCAGTTGGAAGCTCGTTATAGCTGGAAGCTAGATATGGATCGCAAGGTCTGAAAATAAAGTTATATTATTATTATTATTATAGATAAGGAGGTTAAGGGACAAATATTTAAATTGTGTAGAGCACTTAGCCACATGACAATGTTATTAAATAATATACAGATATAGTGCATTAGTAGTTTATGCAACGGCTGCATAATGATGACCTTAAAACACTAGTGCGGTTTTCATGAAACGAGCCGATAGGCGAGTTTCATAATAAGATCGCACGTGTGTTTTAAGGCCAAATTATGCAGAGTTGCATACATAACTTTATCTACACACATATTATAAATCCTCCATGATGGGTTCAGAAACAATATTTTCTGGCAACAAGTTATTTGTTGCCATCGTGGCTGCATATTTCCGATATCCGGTGCATTTTCACATCACACACACTCCGAGAAGACTACTTACTATTCATATTTTCAACTAAAATGTAAATTACAAACAACTTTTTCTATTCAATTCAAAAACAATTCTACTTTCGTTCAGCAAAACACCAACATGGCGATCCTCCGTCAAAACCATTTCTTTTTAAATCATAGACAAACGGATGAAGTCTCTATTCTCACGTCACTCGAGATCAAATATTGTGCAGTTTATATTAAAAAAAACATACTGAATTGACGTTTCGTATCAATAACTGTTTTAATATCTATGGATACTAGAATAGAGACCCACTTGAGTTTTGACAGCTGTTCCAAACTTAATCTCATTTCTTTACTAAAAACGATAAAGAAGTCATGTTATTTCTTTATCGCAGCACTGGTTTTTCCTAATTGGTTGTCAAAATGGTGGTCATTTCCTATGGTTTTTGATTAAACAATGGAGGTTTTATGATATGGGTGTAGATAAAATTAGTTTCCATCGTGTTTTATCGGCAAAGTTCGTATTTATCGTGCTCTCTCAATTAGCTTCAGCGGGCCCCCAATTCTCGGTGCATTCGAGATAATCTCACAATCGAGATTAAACATCAGTGCATACAGTCATTTGAAACAACTGTATGAATCTGACGTTTGATCTCGCTATCGACATTATCCCGAATGCATCGAGAATTGGGGGCCAGTACCCATCATACCATGCTCTAAATAATAAAGTTTCATATTAATGAATATGAACATGTCACTCATTTAATGCAATAATTAATTGACACTTCGGGTCACGTCGTCTTCCGATTAACATCCGAGTTTTACCGATGGAAACATATTATTCACTATATCTGTACGTACATATTTATTAGTATAGTTCACGCGGGCTGGGTTTCCGCAACTCGACGTGTTAATCGCGCCTATTTTGCGTGGTGCTATTATTAGTATATAAGATAAAGAACTTGCTGTGCCCTAGTTAAACACCATGTATGCAAGGGGTAAATGAATATGAATATGTTTTGTATGAAAACACTTGCAAATTTCTTATCTAAATCTTAAAAATTAAAATCTATACGCCTAGATATTCTACAGATTGATGACATGTTGAAAAATTTACAAGATAGGGTAGCAATTGCAATTAGTGGAAAATATTTGGTAATCTTAAAAACCAGTGAGGCCACTTGTCCATCCTAAGTGTCCATCCTTTTACGCGGGACTCGTCGTGTTACATCATGTCAGACTATCACAATATTATAAACACGAAAGTTTGTGAGTGTGTGCGTGTGTGTGTTAGTGTTAGTATGTTTGTTACTCCTTATCGCTTCAACGGCTGGACGGATTTGGATGATATTCGGTATGAAGATAGCTTATATACTGAATTAACACATCTACTTTTTATCTCAGTAAATTTAAAAGTTCTAAGCAGCTATAACTGAATTTCACGCAAACAAAGTCGCGGGCAGAAGCTACTAAAATATATTTTTAATAACTTGGATAATCGTAAGAAATAAAAGAACAAACATTCGTGATAGATATGCCAAAAATAATAAAACATACAATGCATTGCAGTATTAGTAATGAAGGGTATTTATTTTACAGTGGCGAAGCGTCAAATATTTCCTAAGAGAAGCCGGGAGAATTAGAACCATACGTACGAGTCTGACATTTAGTTATAGTAACATGGACTTCACTGACAGATAGCCGTAGCTTTCTAGCTTGGTAAAGCCGTCAGGAATCGGCTTGCAGGCAGGCTTCGCCACTGTTATTTTATTACATTACCAAATTTGTTCCTGGGCTATCATACTACCATTATATGTAAAAGTTTCTGAGCGAATTAGTATGTGTTTGTTACCTCTTCACGCTGAAGCGGCTCAAGTTTGGGTGACATTTGGAATGGAGATAGCTTATTACCCTGGATTAACACGCAGGCTACTTTTTATACCGGGAAAATCAAAAGTTCCTGAGAGAATAACTATAACCTAATCCTACGCGGAAGGAGTCGCGCGCGTATTTTGTCCGTTTGTTACAAAGACAATGATCATTATTTAAGATAATAAGTAACAATCGCGTAGATCAACCAGGAGGACAGATATCATGCAAATCCTGAAAGACTTCAAACTAGAGATTTCGCATTTGCCTTCTTTAAAATTGATTTTAATAAAACACTGCAATGCAAATAAACTACACATTTATGAATAAAATAATTAATGACAAAACTCAACTAAAAACAAAGCAATGAAAGCATGTGGCGAAAATGAAGTTTGTAGGTTTTCTTGTCATGGCTTTTCCAATGGTAAGATATTTTTTGCACTTATTCACTTGATTTGTATGAAATAAAAAAAAACTATAATTTTTCATAATTACTCAATTAATTGGATTAAGGATGTGTTATTTTGTTAGTCTTTGAGTAAATAATAGTTTAAAAAAACTAAAATACACGCTTTAATAGCAAACTCCTCTGCTGCACTGGGAGTGAAGAAATAGCATAGAATGTGTGCAGATGCTTATCATCCTGGCATGTCGTAAAAGTCCTCTCCAACATGGTGGACTATCTGTATGGGCGATGGGCTGATCACCTGTCACCATACGGTTCATCATACCATCTTAGGACTAACTAATCGAACGTGGCCACAAGTAGTCTTCTGGCTCTGCCCACCCCATTAGGGATTTCGGGCGTGATAATATGTATGTATGTATGTACCACGTCAAATCCGCAGTACATGTATTTTATTTTTCAAGTTTTGTTTCATTTGCACCAAATAACGGCAATGAGTAATTTTGTATGAATAATGATTTAAAATGTACTAATTATGTGATTATTAATAATTATTTAGTATGTGAAATAAAATAAGAACTTGATTTGACTACTCGAGTCATAACCAACCAATATGCAGTTTTTGAAACGGTCCGGACACATGGAAATTCAATCAAGAATATTGCCGTGGGAACAATGGTAACGACATTTTTTTTTGTCATCGAAAAATCGAGGAGAGTACGTAGTTATAGAAAATACATTATCTGATTATAAAAGTACTATGGATCAGAAACATTTTTCGCTTTTTCTTGTAATTTAATCAACTTCCGGTACAAATAACATAAGCACAGCATATAACACATGTAATCTTAAATGTCATTTATGTCCTTTAAAAGAATGGTAAAGTTTTTTTTATTTTTTATTAGACTTATGCGAAACGACTTATACTACCATACTATTCAATTTCAGCAAAAAATATACAAATCGATATATTGGGTATACATCCTTAAATTGGATATTCAAGAACCAACTTAAAATCCCAACAAAATCCCTTCAGTAATTCTCGTATAACTCACTCAAACAGACAAAAATACTAAAAACCACTTTGTGGAAGTTTTTGTGAAGATGGTAATCTTTAATGGACAGATACATCATTTCTACAGATTTATTATAAGTAGGTATTTTATTTGATACCTCAATTTTTCATCTCTTTTTCTCTTATCAATCTCTCTTCAATCTTATGTGTGCACACAGCCTACCACTGCATAGCTTGATAACTAAGAAATAAAGTATGTCCAAAAGGATATTAATAGTATCTTCAAGGTCTTCTAAATCCCATTCAATGCTCCGAAGGGAATTCCGCAGCTCCGATGATGTCCATTCTACCTCTGGGCTATTGGGGACCACAGGGGCTTTAGAGATCTCTTGCCACCGTAGATAAAGCCCCCTTGTCTTGTTTAAAGCCTTGAACACTTCACTGCAAAGACAGAATATGTAATGAGTAATGGGCAGCTGCAGGCTCCAGTTTGGTGACAAAAGCAGCTGGACACATTTCTGATAAAAAAATCAGTATTCAGTTTTTATCTCAGTATTTAAACTAGAGATGCAACGGATAGTGGTTTGGCCGGATACCGGATACCGGATATCCGGCATGGCCATTGGCCGGATAGCCGGGTATCCGGCCGCACAAGAGCTATCTCTAAAGCTGTGTTAGCTTGCGTGGCCTTCACGCGGCGAGCAAGTTTTAACATGTTACAAATTGTAATTGCCGGGGAGACCCTTTGAGGTTAAATACGCGCCTTATTACGTCAGTAGGGAATATTCGAACATGCACGACGTGATGTGACATGTTAGTTTTATACATAAATAAAAGGTAACTAAGTTTTCATTTAAGAACTGACGTTGATTTTGTTTATTTCTGATGGCTTTTATTTGTTTTATCATATTTCTGATGCAAGTTTTTACTATCCGGTATCCGGCCGGATACTGACTCACTATCCGGTATCCGGCCGGATACTGAGTCACTATCCGGTATCCGGCCAGATAGTAAAATCATGGCCGGATAGGCCGGATACCGGATAGTAGCCGGATATCCATTGCATCTCTAAATTAAACAAAATTAAAGAGGTTGTTTTTTTTTACAAGTGGATCATTAATAGTATAAGAAATAGATTGAAAATGTAATTGACTACCAAAATCAATTTTTTTGTGAAATTTTTACAATGTATGTGTTTTATTTGTTTTTTTTGCTAAGCAAATTTATGTTCTTAATATTGTTTGACATGAATATGACGTTAACTATGAGATACACTTTAGAACAGCTGAAGACAGCACCAATCTAATGCAGTTATGTCCATAGAAAGTGGTACTTGCACACAACACACATTAAACATCATTTGCTAATGTATTTTAATTTAACGTATATTGTAGTCAAACTGTAACAAATTAAAAATAAGCCATAAATCAACTAAGAAAAAGATTAATCTTCCTAATAATGTCTTCTTACTACAACCTATATGTAATATTATAATTCAAAATTAAAGGTTAAGATTAAAAAGAACTTTACTGCATATATCTGTTATACCATGATCATAATAGTTTCAGACATAAATGACAAGCAACAAAAAGAGTCTATTAATATAAAACAAACATAGAAATGGCTGAATTCACTTAAGCATTTGATAAGAGTTTAAACAATTAAATGTCCCTCAACTAGTTACCAATAGCAGTCAGTCAGCAAGTCTAGCAATATACCTAAGTAAAACCAAACATACAAAACAGAAAACAATAGCTTCTTGGAAGTTATTTTTAGAACCCTTCAGAAGGTCAGCCAGGGTAAATTGGGTATTAGAACAATTGTCCCAGCATTACCAATGTTCAACATAGGTGTGGAATAAAGTAAATAAGCAGTTAAACAACTCGGCCAGCAATCTCCGCCGCCAACTTACTCTTTGACGACGTAGAAGGGATCTTCCATAGTCATGACAAACGATTAAACACAACACCTCTTTGACCATGAGACGAGCCGTAAACTCAAGCCAAACCAAATATACACATAAGCAAGCAACACCTTCGTTATTTTTAGGCAATTCCTCGCCTATCCCACAAAATATCGACAGCGTGGTACGTACTTATTAATCGCTCGATGAATGCAATCATATTCGTTGTCTCTTGCTGGCTCAGGTGAAACACTAAATGCGCGAGCTGCCCAACGATCCGGAGCCAACCGCGCAATCGCACAAGGGCGGTTCGGAGGAGAGTGAACGTGATGCGACAACACTTAGCGCACCCTCATTCCAATACAAAAGCGTAGACTTTTCCTCTCCAAACTCCCGACACCCCTCCTCACACCAAAGTCCACCCCACTGTCAAAAATATGTCAATGTCAATGTATATATTTAATTATTTTTGGTCTACTGAATTAACCACAGATAACCTTCTAGGCTATGGAATTAACTGAGTATTCGAAGGGGGCGCTGGCAGCTATGAAAATGTCAAGAAATGACATTTATTAAACTACGGAAAATACGTAAAATACTTGAAAAATACTGTAGCTTCTCGCCGCGTCATATTTTATTATTAGTTTAGATTCACTGTTTCATTTCCAAACAAAAAACATTGATTGTAAAATTCTATTTTTTATTTATTATCTCCTAGCGATTATAGCGTTTTGTATACTTATTTATTATTATTTTTTATTTTCTTTTTAAATTAGAACGCATCATAAATTTGACAAGACTTAAAATAGCATGCTGTGAACGTGGCCAAAATTATTTCGTCACCGTTCGTCAGCCAGTGTTGCCACTTTAGCAACTTTGTAGCTAAATTTAACACCTTTTTAGCCGAATTCGCAACTAAAATTTCTATTTAACATCTAGTACATTTTCTAGCAACTTTTGATCTTCGGGCTTTCTGTTCAAGTATATTGTGGTTAATATAGAAGTCGTATATTTTTGTTTCAATATATTTTTGTTTGAGACACTAAAATAACCGTTGCGTGGTTTACACAGGTATTTCACTATATTGTCAATGCTTTAACGAAAATCGCCTTCGTATAAATATCCGTTAAAATGAGCAACCCCGTAACACGCAAATTTTTATCGCATTAAGCATTCGTCTCTTTCTCAAGCCGCAATTTAGTTAAAAAGTTACAGATTCTTTAGGTGCGTGATAAAAACTAGTGTGCTAGGGCCTCTGGAGACCCAGCCTTAACTCATAGTTTTAAGATAACAATAATGGTTGAGTATATATTTTTAAATTATAGATTATTAGGGATGCTTTAAATATATATATATTTTTTTAAGTTTAGCTTATTTATTTTTCATTTAAATTTTTAAAACCTTTTGCTAGGAACGTTCAATAATATTTAGCAACTCTTTGGCTGTTCTAAACGTACATCTAGCAACTTGTTTATTTAAGAGTTGGCAACACTGTTCGTCGCTCTTTCTCCGTCAGCTGCAACGCGATCAATCCAAAAACTAATTACCGGTGAACATATGTTAATATGTAAACGTACTCACTTAGTATAAATGAGAAACCTTCTCTCCCTATTTTATAAGTGTAGTGTACTTAGTAAACAGTTTCCTGTCGGTTATAACCAATATCGGTGGTTGCACCAGCTGCCGCAGTGGGGCAGCAATAAGATCCATAGGAAAATAAAAATAGCTAATCCTCTACGAGAAATCATCATGGCTGACCCTAAGGTTGAAGCGATCTTAGCTCCGCTACGTGCGAGTGTGAAGGAGCAGGGAGATTTAGTTCGCAAGCTAAAGGAAGAGAAGGCTCCCGAACTGGACGTAAAGAAGGCCGTCGCGACTTTGAAAGCAAGAAAAAAGGTTCTCGAAGATAAAGAGCTGGCTCTCGCACCTGCTGAAGAATCCTTCGACCGCTCCAAGATGGAGGACCTTATCAAAAGAAGGTTTTTTTATGATCAATCCTTTGCTATTTATGGTGGTATTACTGGCCAGTTCGACTTTGGGCCTATGGGCTGTGCTTTGAAAAGCAACATGATTCAACTGTGGAGGAAGTATTTCATTCTTCAGGAACAAATGTTGGAGGTAGATTGCTCTATTCTCACCCCGGAACCTGTACTGAAAGCTTCTGGGCACGTGGAGAGATTTGCTGACCTGATGACTAAGGATATCAAGTCTGGTGAGTGTTTCCGACTGGACCACTTGATTAAAGCCCATTTGGAGAAGATCAATAGTGAGAAAAACACAAAAGCCGAACTCAAAGCTGAAATAGATGACATCCTTGTCAAGCTCGATGGTATGACTGCAGATGAGATGTCAGCACTTATGAAGAGGTTCAACATGAAGTCTCCCATCAGTGGTAATGAGCTGACACCACCCATCGAGTTCAACCTCATGTTTAATACTCAGATCGGACCGTCTGGTCTCATTAAAGGCTTCCTCAGACCTGAAACTGCTCAAGGTATATTTGTCAACTTCAAACGCCTCCTTGAATTCAATCAGGGTCGTCTGCCATTTGCTGCAGCTCAGATTGGCAACTCATTCAGAAATGAGATATCTCCCCGCTCAGGTCTGCTCAGAGTTAGGGAGTTTACGATGTGCGAGATTGAACACTTCTGTGATTCCAAGGATCATCCGAAATTTGAGTCTGTGAAGGACACAAAGATGCTGCTCTACTCAGCAGATAACCAAGAACAGGGCAGGCCAGCTGAGGTTGTGAGTATTGGAGATGCGGTAGCTAGAGGAACTGTAAACAATGAAACCTTAGGTTATTTTATGGCGAGAATCCACTTGTACCTCTTAGCTGTAGGAGTAGACCCCAACAAGCTCCGATTCAGACAGCATATGGGCAACGAGATGGCTCATTATGCTTGTGACTGCTGGGATGCTGAGTGCCTCTCCAGCTACGGATGGATTGAGTGTGTTGGCTGTGCCGATAGATCTGCCTATGACTTAACCCAGCACACAAAGGCTACTGGTGTCAGGTTAGCTGCTGAGAAGAAACTACCTGCTCCCAAACAAATAGAGGTAGTTGAAGCTGTTGCTAACAAAGCTGCTATTGGAAAGGCCTTCAAGAAAGATGCTAAGGTCATCAATGATACCCTGGCAGCCATGGACAGCACTGCATTGGATAAGCTGCAGAAGCATCTAGAAGTCGAGGGAGAGTACAATCTCGTCACACCCACTAGTGAATTTAAGTTAACTGCTGACCTTGTTAGTGTGAAGAAAACTGAAAAGACTGTTCATGTGGAAGAAATAATACCTAGCGTGATTGAGCCTTCATTTGGAGTCGGCAGGATCCTTTATTGCCTTTTGGAGCACAACTTCAAGATGAGAGAGGGAGACGAGCAAAGGACGTACTTCTCGCTTCCTCCAACAGTAGCGCCTATGAAGTGCGCCGTGCTACCACTCAGTGGCAATGCTGAGTTCCAGCCCTTTGTTAGAGAACTCTCTCAAGGCCTAATTTCCGCCGATGTCTCGCACAAAGTTGACGACTCGTCAGGTTCCATCGGGCGGCGGTATGCCAGGACTGACGAACTTGGCGTGCCTTACGCGATCACCGTAGATTTTGACACCACAAAGGAGCCTCACACTGTGACGCTGAGAGAACGAGACAGCATGAGCCAAGTGCGACTCCCTTTAGTTGACATCCCTAACATTGTGCGAGATCTCTCCAACAGCAAGATCTCTTGGGCTAATGTGGAAGCAAAGTATCCTAAATTCGAACAGCAGGAGACGAAAGGGGCTGCGGCGTAGTATCACGCCTGACGCATAAAATTGTTTGTTCAGTTGTCCCACACACGAATAATGAATGCTGCTGTAGAGTTAACATAAGCTTAATTATGCAATTGTTTAAATAAATTACTGATTGGAAGATGTTTAGAGCCTTTGGTATTTATTTTCGATAATAAGTAAAATAATTTATTACTTAATCGATATCATAAGTGAAGCACTACTTTTATTCGCGTAAAATATTTTATCTACACCCATATCATAAAACTCCATAATGTAATCAAAAACCATAGGAAATGACCTATTTCCGATTTGACTCGCAAAGCTCGTTTCATAAAACCGCACTAGTGTTTTAAGGCCTATCATTATGCAACCGTTGCATAAACTACTATTTTAGTTTAGGCTACAATCATTCGAACCGGAATTATGCTTAATATGGGCTATTGAGCAGTGAAAATGATTAAAAGTCCTACGTGAATATTTACGTGATTATCACAGTTTGTTTTATTTAATTACTTATACAGATCCGCATAAGCCATACAGCCGTATAAGCCATCATTGTGTTTTTTAGAAAACTGCTCTATCAAGCAAAACAACATAAAAGTTAAGTTAAAAACGAAAACCCGACAGACGACGTAAAAGCATTTATACTGCTAGTATGACGCGCCTTAGAATTCTTATATAGCCTATGAAACTCTTCTCTACATATATATTTTTAATATGTATGTACACCGATGACTCTGAGATGGCTAGACCGATTTGCATGATTATTTTTTTAATCATAGGGTATTTCTCCATGTTCGTCCCGTTGTGATCAAAGTTGCGGTCTGATGAGAGGATCTATGAGGAATCGAAGGAACTCCTCAAATAATTGTGCTAAAGCAAACAATTGCACAGTATAATCGTACAACCAGTGATATTGCACAATTATATTGTGGGTCAGTACCTTGCCTAATATCCGAAACTTTAGGCAAGCTGTCAAAGAGCAGCCAAATTAAAAATTGGGGATTATGCTCAGTTATGCTGGTACCACACGATCGTTCAACACCCGAACTCCGAACCTTTCCGATCTCAAGCCAACCTCAGCAAAACTCACGCCAACGTGTCCGAACCACCCTTCACACATCAACTGTTGGACGACGTGTAATACCAGCATTGTATTGTAGGTCAGCCATCGGTACACGGGTACACGTAACTAATACGGCTTGTCAGCTTTCTCATTTTGCAATGTAGCACATTACAATGTAGGCAAAATGAGAAAGTTGGCAACCATGTAACAGGCCCTTACTTGTCCGAGTTCAGAGATATAAGGGTCTAACAGACGTTCCGATTTGGCAGATACGACCGCCGTCGGAAGGCGACCGCGACCTAATTGAAACGTGTGTAAGCGGTCGGTCCGATACGTTTCGATTTAGTTGTGGTCGGCCATCCGACGGTGGTCGGCGTCTGCCAAATCGGAACGTCTGCTAAGACTATACAGTGCGCTTTTTTTGTTCTATTCAGTTTGCGCAATTTTTTTCCACGCATGTAACTGTAAACCTGTACAAGTCTAAAACTTGCGCCAGTATATCGTTATATTGTAGGTCAGTGGCTAGCCTAATGAAGAAGATTGAATTCATGAGGCGTTTTTCAATTTGGTCGAACATTTCAATATAAAGGGAAAAGAAAAGACATGACAAAGAATAGTTTTCCTTCATTCATTCATTGCCTGCCATTCATTCGAGTGTGTTATCTGTATTGTATATGATGAATCATGGCGATTTTTCATTCATTTCATTCGTTACATTGACTAGATTGGGCTGCTTCACAGCTCACATTTTATTATAAACGTATAAAATAATAAATTGGCTATATAGGTCAACAATATGAATTCCGTTTTAAATCCAGAGGCTCCGGAGTTCTATCCTCACCTCACATCAGTGACGCAGGTTGGTGTCGCAATGAGATATTTCAACACTTTCCTATGAAAACAATGTACATGTGTTTTCCTGTTAATAATAGTAAAAATCATGTGGTCAGAGCATTGTTTGAAGATGTTGAAAGTTTTGAGTAATTTTGTGTTGTAAGGTGGAATCTTGTTTCTTAATTTTGAAGAGTTGAATTTAAAACTTCAAACATGCTCAGACCTCATTGTGTGGAAAACGAATTAAAATACCTACATATTATCTAGATTTTGATATTGAAACTACCTGCTACCTGTTAAAAATCATCGTTTATGAACAGGAGCAACGAATCTCCAAATTAATTTATTTGTAAGCTTACTGTTGATGCACGATGAATATGAAGTCAGCATAATCCAAAAAAATAAACTTTCTACACACGGTTGTGTTTGAGTTTGACAAAACGAGTACTTCCAAAAGTATTAAAAACTGTTTCAAGACAAGCCCACCAAAGACCACTCTTTCAGTGAATAATGGAGAGAAGCATGAGCCTCTACTTAAGAGGCATTTAGCTTCACCAACAGAATTCCTTAAGTAGATTTTAACAGATTGAAGTTAAGACTTGGGGCCTTCACATCAAATGAGATTTAATTTCAGAATTAATTTACCCAGTTGATTATCTGCACAGCAGTGTTGTTCTAGTTCAGTTTGTATCACCTATAAAAAGCGCTGATGATGCATACATGCATACAAATGATATGGCTGTCAACACTATTTTTATGAGGAGCAAACTATACATTGTGTATATTGAAGCACCAGCGATTTGTCAATATCTGTGCCACTTGTTAAACCAGCAAGAACACTATTATACAACTGATAAAAAGTTTTCGACTTACAACCAGTCAAAAAGAGGCTAAAAGATTTTTTCATTCAATTCTTTTGAACACCACGATCGGCTATATCTAACGGTGGATATTTGTGCCACTGCTGCCATGCCCCTCCATGTTCCTTACATTTGCATCTGCAAATGCCATTGTTGGCATCAGTGGCACAATATGTCGCATTCGGCTGTGGCATTTAAAAATTAACATTACTTTTGTGTCATATGTCATCCATATATTTTTAACTATTGATGGCATTTAATTACAGAAATTATCTTTACAAGACAAACCAGTCACAACAGTTATTGATTGCGAAGATATTGCAGAAATAACAAAAGTGGGTAGAATGATGAAAGTCCTCTGAATGATGCGAATGTTGTATGAAATGTTTATTGGACCATCTTTAGCCACTTTTGCAGGTTTTGCAGGTTGCATGAAGTATTTTATTCACCTCTCTTCACTTAAGTCAATTAATGTTTAGCCCTGTATTACTTAAGATTTTTAGTTAGTCAAATGCCAACTTGAGTCAGAATCGGTATTGAGTACAAGTTATTGATTATTAGGATTAAAAGGCTTGACTACTTGAAATGTATGTACCTACTACATATTTTTTTTAACATTAACAACTTATCTTTAAAGGAGTAATGGAGTTAAGAATATTATATCCAAACACTGAAATGCAAGCCTTTAAGAAATTACAATTTATTTATTTAAAAATATATTACACAGGCTTACAGTTCTAAAGTGATGCACCATGAAACTAAATTACTTAAAATACATTACAAAAAACATATTACTTAGCTACGGTATCAATTCAAGCATTAAATTAAATTAAAACACTCTACTCTCTAGCATACATCCTCTCGCAAAATTTCAAGCATTCATAACACAGCCACCACCACCATGCAAGCAATTCGCACTCAGGTGCTGACGCCAGAAGCACATTGAGCAGTGTTAGAGCATGTAACATGGAAATGGCCTTGCCAGGTGCCATGGTTCTTTGGATCTAGATCCTCCAAATATTATATTATATAACCTGTACATTATGAAACCCTCATAACTATTATATTATAATGAGACTTCAATGAGACCCTTTTTTTTTGTATGTAGGTAATGCCATTTGAACTGAGCATTTGATGGTTTGCTTGCAGTCAAAAGAAAAACTGAAATACCTTTACAATTACAGTTGAGAGCTGGTGATCTTGGAATGCAACTTCTATTTTGAAATGAGCACCAATCACCATGTCAGAACTAGCTGTCAAACCAAGATAAGAGCATTAAAGTGCATCGATTCTAGAGTTATGATGTCTGAGAAGAAGGACAGACAGACTGGCACAAAAATGGTTTAAAAAACCTTTACCTCTAAAGCATACTGTAATCATGATATTGGTTCAAAAAGACAGCTAATCCTTTCAACGTAGTAAGGGTGGATTTCTCAATCCCCAGATAAGGCGCAAATATATTTTGTATGAGTTATGAGACAACTACCTTATATACTATCTTTCCTATGCTTAAATGTTCACTTTCTAAGCACTATTATCATAATGGGGTCAAACCAATTCGAACGTGTTTTCGCAAAATTTTGAAGTCGCTTAATTTGAAATAAGAAACTTCAGACCCGATTTTGACAGCTTGGAGCTACAAAATCGAGTTTGACCTTTCTTATTTTAAGTTTAGGCAATTTCAAATATAGCGGAAACCGTTTCGAATTGATACCAATATATGCTTATGTTTAAGTTAATGCAAATTATAGATATAAATGGCGCTTATTTGTTCAAACAAAGAATTTTAGTTCATTCGGTCACTGGTGTAAGCTCAGGTGTTCTCAGGACATACTGACATACTGCTTGTTGTAAAAAAAAAATGTTGAACTAAGCCATACTTCAACAATATTTTTTTTGTCATTATTACTGATTCAAAATTAAGACTCGCATAACGCGACACACTATCTAATTTTGACTTAACTAGAATAACTCTTATATAATATTGATTAATTAATAATAGCACATAGAATTATTGATCTGTAATATTACAAAGTTTAAAAAAAGGACTATATTGATTTGGTTGCGTGTTGATAAGTGCTCTTATTTTTACCCTAGAGCTATTTATCCTTACCTTAAATCACAGACCAAACATTCTAAAGACACTGATTAGCCTAATGTATATTAGCAAATAAAGCTGCCAAACTTGCGGGATACGGGGGGTGTTTAGAGCACTTTGATTGGTGCATTCAAGGTTGCGCGCTCCCCGTATCTGCCTGTAGCCCTGCTTATGGCTTTTTGTCTCTAATGGTGGCAGCAGGGGTCGCTCGGCTATGGGAATTTGGCTATTGTTCAGCTATTGAATATATGATCCGTGCCTTAAATAAACTATAGTTTGTTGGCATCACATCACCACACCAATTATTATATGCTGTGCTCCTACTGAAAAAAATAGGAAAAAATAGCTTAAGGATGTATACCCAATATATCGATTTGTACATTTTTCACTGAAATTGAATAGTATGGTAATATTAGTCGTTTCGCATAAGTATAATAAAAAATAAAACCACTTTACCGTTCTTTTAAAGAAGATAAATGTCATTTAAGATTACATGTGTTATGTGCTGTGCCTGTGTTATTTGTACCGGAAGTTGATTAAATTACAAGAAAAAGCGAAAAATGTTTCTGTCCCTAGTACTTTTATAATCAGAAAATGTATTTTCTATAACTTTGGCCTCTCCTCGATTTTTTGATACCAAAAAAAATGTCGTTACCGTTGTTCCCACGGAAATATTCTTGATTGGATTTCCATATGCCTGAACAGTAACGTAATTTTAAATCATTATTCGTACAAAATTACTCATTGCCGTTATTTGGAGCAAATGAAACAAAACTTGAAAAATAAAATAGGTGTACATTTGACGTGGTACACATCCTTAAGAAAAGAGGTTTCACAAGGCAACGTTAATCTGGCAGATTTATTACCCACCACAGCAGAGTAAGATGAAAAAAAGTCTAGTGATTTATTTTGTGAAACGATTAAATACATACAATAGGGAACCTGAATGTTTTCTTTTCATCTTTTATTGGAAAGTTCTGAGTAATAGAAACCAAACTGTACGCAAAACATGATTGTGTTTTTTTTTTGGGATTTGACGCTTTGAAAGGCATAGTTCATACCACTCACAAAAACGCTCCATACAAAATAGCCATGAACTATGACGTCACAGTGCAGTTAGAGTGTATATCAGACCAATGTAAAAAGAGCGCTGACGGTGATACATTTTATATGGCGGTCAGGGCTTTTTTATATAATAAAAATATATGAAATTTGTAATTATTTCCGAAAATACTTTTTTAGGCCAATATCGTACATATTAAAAATGGCAAAAATTTGATGAGGATGTCAAAAACTAGTAATTCAGAACTAAAACACAATATTTACTTTTCACCTATTTTGATTATTTTTGTCAAAATTATCTTTTAGTTTCTATTACATGCATTTATTTACGTTAAGCTACCGTTCCACAGAAATATATTAAGATTTGTTACTATAGTCAAGTAGCCAAGTAAGCATGTTTTTTATCACTCAATATGCCTTTCTTTTAAATCCATATGTATATACAATGGCAATATCAAGTAATCACTAACCGAATTTCAGGAACTCTACATATAAACCTACAAACTTGAAAATACCATAATCCGGCAAGTTTTTACAACTGTTAATAGCCCGATTACAACCGAATCGCTTAAAAACGTTCACTGCGCCATACGCCTAGAGCGTCAATATTGATATGTATAATGTTATCGCATAAAAATTACTTCACATAATGATCGTTTCGCATAATACGATGTCCGTTGAGTTACTAGACAAACCTTACCTAACCTTAGTTACATGACAGATCTGTAAGAAAGCCTGAAAATACTCTTTTCTTAAGTCTATGTTGTCTGATTATGCTCATAAACTTTTTGCAAGTGAAAGCGACTTTTCTTGTGCTACTCATACCTTATTTGCTCACTAGACCTATTGCTGAGTTTCTTGCGGCGCTACTTCTCACTAGATGTCACCTTTCGAAGTGCTGGTAGATTCAGACATGTGAAAGAGCCCGGTAAAACGGTATCAACCATACATGCTGTCTGAATCATACCAAAATGTACTATCAATACGAATATAAAATTAACAAAAATGTGAATGTGCCTCTGCCTGTTTCTTATGTTTTCGGATTGGTAAATTCAGCTTGCCCAGTGTAATATTACGTTTGTGTTTCAGGCTGGATACACAAAAGTGAACAAATCCATACGTTCATCCAACCAGCTGCCATCCGGAGCCTCCTACGAATTGTTCAAAACATTTACAGACTTCAATAGGGTAGCGTGCCAATTAGGTGAAAATGTAGTACACCAATCAAATCAAATAATGGTTACTGAATTGCCAGCTGTGAAGTTAAAACGGTATGTCTTTTTCTTATTTGCTTATTAACCGACTTCAAAAAAGGAGGAGGTTCTCAATTCGTCGGAATCTTTTTTTTTTTATGTATGTTCTCCGATTACTCAGTGATGGCTGGAGCGATTTCAATGATTCTTTTTTTAATCGGTAGAGTATATCTCACAGTTGGTCCCATTGAAGTAAAAGTGAGATCTGATGAGAGGATCTATGAGGAATCGATGGAACTCCTCAAATATTATAGGCACGCATATAACAATTTTGGTATTTTCTGTAAAAACTCAAGCAGTTGCGTTCCAAAAGCATTATTTTAATACACTTTTTTGTGATAGGCAACATTAGCAAAGTTTCTTGAGCTTCATCCTTTTGCCATCAGTCATGACCATCAGTTAAAACCATTTTGATTTCACTCTAGAAGGTCCTCTGCTGCACTGGGAGTGAAGAAATAGCATAGAATGCGTGCAGATGCTTATCATCCTGGCATGTCGTAAAAGTCGACTAAGGGACGGGTCCTCTGCAACATGGTGGACTATCTGTATGGGCGATGGGCTGATCCCCTGCACCATACGGTTCATCATACCATCTTAGGACTAATTAATCGAACGTGGCCACAAGTAGTATTGTGGCTCTGCCCACCCCATTAGGGATTTCGGGCGTGATGCTATGTATGTATGTATGTAGAAGGTTCACGTATCATAATCAACAACCTCAACCTACATGTACTCTTATGCTGATGGTGTATTGAAATAAAAACCTGATGCAAACGACATATGCTTGATCATTAAAAGGGACTTATCCAAAGATCTCTAAAGAAGGATATGCCTATCAGTACAATTTTGTGTAACAAGTCTCATAGTAGATTGTAAAACGCGAGCGCCATGACTTACCCACCCACCCTATTGCTGATGTCTTAGTTCTTAAGGGGCGTCCATTAATTACGTGAGGCATTTTTTTAAATTTTTTGACCCCCCCTCCCCCCTTGGTGAGATGTTGTAAGATTATTCTCGACTCCCTCCCCCCTGCCCCAATATCACGTGACATTTTTCAAAATTTGTATTTTGGGTATGAAAACGTTGAATTCATTTTGTTCAATTGCCATATTTTATTCAAGACACATATTTTTACTTTCATTTAGCTTTAATTTAACTTAAATTCACGCAGATTCACACCGGTTTCAGCTAGAAAAAAATTACGTGATATTTGTCAAGACCCCCCTCTCTCCCCCAAGTGAGATTTAGTAAGATTCGTCTCAATCCCCTCCCCCCCTGAGCACCTCACGTAATTAATGGACGCCCCCTTACGACATACATACTGAGGTCTAATATTGCTTGATTCACACGCTATCATATCATTGTGGGCGGTGGGGTCGGTGGTGCTGCGGTCTCACACCGCACGATGCGGGAAGACATTTTTACAATTATAACACTGTCACTTAAACGGGTGTCATGGATGGTGGTTGATATGCGACTGAACCGGCGATGGTGTCAGGTTAGCGTTCTGACACCTCAAAAGTAAGCATTGCGAGAATTGCTTTGAGCACTTCCTTAGGTCCATTGAAATATATAGTTCGATGGACTCGTCTGATAAATTAACCTGCAATATATGAAAAAAGGTATAAGCATGAAGGTAAAAGGTGAAGCCTTTGTAGTGGTAGAGCCAAACAGTAATCCTCAATAGATGATTACTGTTCGAATGGGCCGGCTCGACCGGGGTAGTACCACACTCTCACAGAATATCGGCGTAAAGTAATAGCTTGCTATTGCGTTTCGTACGGTGAGTGACGAGATCCGGAGGCCTATTCCCTCATCCCCATCCCATCCCCATTCCCCATCATCCCTTGACTGGCAACGCATCGGCAGCACCTCTAGTGTTGCAGATGTCCATGGGCGGCGGTGACCACTTTCCATCAGGTGGGCAGTCAGCTCGTTTGTCAGTCAATTGACATAAAAAAAGAGAACCATCCCTTTTCAGACTTTTGAGTTTATTTACCTATATGAGGACCTTAACCAAACGTGAATAGAGCTGTTTTTTAATGGCAAGCTGGCCATATTATGATGACAAGAGTGTATGTTCCGATATTGTAATAAGCCTTACACCACCGCAGCGACATTCACTAAAAGTTGACTAATATTATAATAATTACTTAAATAATTGCGACATTCATTGTTTTTTTTTATTTTTATCAGATTAGTAAGTTTACTTATTCAAATTCGTACACTTAAAGGAAAAGACAGTTGGGTAAAATATAATTTCCATTGTGCGACCTTAACCTACTAAGGCAACTGACATATACTCACTTACCTTGATAGACTTACGGCCTAGTTTCGTGTGTTGAATTTATATCCTTGTGTCAAGATCGATGTCTCAAAATTTTATTTTCGATATTTACATGAATAATGCACGTTCGCACGTCGCTCACAGGCGGCGCGGGCGGGCCCCTTCAACATGGTAGATGCTTTAGCTATAACTACCATTGGGTCCAATTCGAAACGGTGTCCGCTAAATTTAAAATTGCCTTAACTTAAAATAGGAAACGTCAAACTCGATTTTGTATAGCTCCAAGCTGTCAAATTCGAGTGGGACGTTTCTAATTTCAAATTTAGCGACCTCTAAACTCAGCGAAAACGCGTTCGAATTGGCCCGATTGTATTGTTTGTTGTTGTTTAAAAATTATACGAGTGTAGACACACTAGAAAAATTACAGTATGCAACTGTGCATAATTAATAAGTTATTAGTTAATTTATTATGCAACAGTTGCATAAAAATAACAAATTTGAATATGTAGGTATCGAAATGTAAAATTATCAATCCCACAAACCAATTCTTTTGCGTTCGTTTTATAAATTGCTTCAAGGTTGTAGCGTGGCTTCGTCCTCATTTTGTTTGACGATGCGACTCCAATGTCGAGTGTTATCCTTATTGGTTAATTTTCTTTAGTAAAGAAAGTCTAAAGTAAAAGCGAGTAGAAATATTTATCGGAAATATTATATATAACAAACTGATCCACTGATGATGTGAAGTATACCTGTCATTTACTATCTTTTCGTGTAGTTCGATGATAAAGCTATCTTTCGCTTTGATTAGATCGTACTTTAATAATTGTGTTAAACAAAGAGCGGAATCTCGTTTAAACCACCTGTTTAACCTTAACTATATTTATTAAATATTTATTAGCTTTTGTCCGCGACTTCGTCCGCGCGGAACTCTTTTATCGCTATTCCTTTGGAAACATTCCGTTTTCCAGGATAAAAAGAACATACCTTTTCCGGCCAGTTGAAACAAGTGCTGCCGTTTTTAGGGTACTGTGCCCAAAGGGTAAAACGGGACCCTATTACTAAGTATCCGCTGTCTGTCTGTCCGTCTGTCACTAGGCTGTATCTCATGAACCGTGATAGTTAGACAGTTGAAATTTTCACAGATGATGTATTTCTGTTGCCGCTATAACAAAAAATACTATAAAACAATAAAATATATATTTAAGGGGGCTCCCATACAACGAACGTGATTTTTTTGCTCGTTTTTGTACGATATTGATAACGCCACCAGGTAGACGCTTGAAATATTCACAAAATATTTAGGTTATATGTTCACTTTAAAAATGAATAATTAAATTAAAATAAAACAAATATTTAAGGGGGGCTCCCATATAACAAACGTATTTTTTTTTTTTTGCGTGATTATCGATAATGGTACGGAACCCTTCGTGCGCGATTCCGACTCGCACTAGGCCGGTTTTTCAAGCTTACAATCAATTTCGCACTAATTTTCAATTAGCTTTTTCATACCCCTGAGAATCTTCTGCACCTAAAAAACCCCGATCCACTTATTCTGCCCCTTAATTTAGGGGTAAAACCCTTAAGTTGGTAAGCCTGGTGCCGAAAGGTGTCAAAAGTTTATGGGAATTGGGGTTGCCAGTTTGATGAAAACGTAGCCCTGCGTGAGCCCCAGGCCAATACTGAAGCATCACAAACAAAATGTCAATTTTTAAGCAACTTCAAAAAAGGAGGAGGTTCTCAATTCGTCAGAATCCTTTTTTTCCCCTCGATTACTCGGAGATGGCTGGACCGATTTGGATAATTCTTTTTTTTTACAGAATCGAAATCGACTATAACACTGACAAAGTGGCAGATGCGAATGACAGCATGCTAGACAGAGTCAACATGAACATGGACACCATAAGCGGCGTGAACAAGCCCAACAAATTCAAAGACGCCGAGGGTGGTGTCAATATATCGCCATGGAACACAGCTCCTATTATAACGAAAATACAGGTCAGTTTACTGTGAACTTATTCGTGAAGTTAGTGTAAAAACATGGACACCATGAGCGGCGTGTACAAGCCCAACAAATTCAAAGACGCCGAGGGTGGTGTCAATATATCGCCATGGAACACCGCTCCTATTATAACGAAAATACAGGTCAGTTTACTGTGAACTTATTCGTGAAGTTAGTCTAAAAACATGGACACCGTGAGCGGCGTGAACAAGCCCAACAAATTCAAAGACGCCGAGGGTGGTGTAAATATATCGCCATGGAACACCGCTCCTATTATAACGAAAATACAGGTCAGTTTACTGTGAACTTATTCGTGAAGTTAGTCTAAAAACATGGACACCATGAGCGGCGTGAACAAGCCCAACAAATTCAAAGACGCCGAGGGTGGAGTCAATTTATCGCCATGGAATACCGCTCCTATTATAACGAAAATACAGGTCAGTTTACTGTGAACTTATTCGTGAAGTTAGTCTAAAAACATGGACACCATGAGCGGCGTGAACAAGCCCAACAAATTCAATGACGCCGAGGGTGGTGTCAATTTATCGCCATGGAATACCGCTCCTATTATAACGAAAATACAGGTCAGTTTACTGTGAACTTATTCGTGAAGTTAGTCTAAAAAGCTGAGCATTTACTGCCTTACTTAGAACTTAGAATTTAATATAAAATAAACTGTGTGAACTGATAACAAAGCGGTCACTTTGTTATTAATAGTAGGTTTTCTGTGTCATCGTGTGGAACTACACTATTACTTGATTTTTGCACATTTTACGATTGAGATCATTACATATAAAACAGTACCGTGACTAACTTATAGACAATGCACAGCCTGGACCTAGGACCACCCGTCCTAGAGGTTTGAAATTTGGAGGAGATATTCCTCGATTACGTTAGAAGTGCACTAAGGAGAAATTTTTTGAAATTCCATCCATAAAGGAGTGATATAGTTTGTATGGAAAATACCGCGGGCGAAGCTGTGGCGGGTCCACTAGTGTTATATATTCAATATCTAAATTAATTGTATAAAAACAAACGCAGAAAAGGAAAGAATGTATGCGTGAAAGCGTGGGAACTGCTTTTGTTTGTAAAAACTATGTATGTGTGTCTATTGTATTAGGATTGCATTTGGTTTTTGCTATTTTAATACAAGTTAAAATGAAAAACGTTTTTTTTGCAAGTAGGCCACACGGGCTCTTTCACATGTCTGAATCTACCAGCGCTTCGAAAAGTGACATCTGCTTAGATCAAACGCCGCGTAAAGTGTCATAACGAATGGTTGACCCACGGTTAGGACTTTGTATGATTGGTATAGTTCTTTGGTCGGGAAAAGGAAAGGCCTGAATTCTATCTAGGGTTAGTAGCGTTCTTCATAGCGTCTCCCCAAGGCGTGGTCCGAAGCGGGGGTCACATGGGACATGTCTCGCCCCAAACTGGTACACGTCGAATAGAAAAATCTTCTTAAAATTTACAAAATTAAAAGTCTAGTCTAATTAACTCGACATAATATTTTATTATTAGTGACCCCCTCCCAAAAGTTAAGGCTGCGACCGCACCTGGCCTCCCCATGACGAAACGCAGTATGTTAGGACAGATTTACGGAGCTGTGTATATACCTGATTAAGAAGTTCCTGGTTTGCAAACTCACCGAAGTTTTTAAATACAAACGTAAGCTTACGGACCCTGACAGCAATCGTATTGATGACTAAAATTTAAGTTCGCATCGATCATGGCGCCACTGATGTGTTATCTATATATATATATATATATATATATATATATATATATAATGTATCCCTGCTTCCCTTGGTCACGCCATAACTTCAGAATTACTTAAGTTTTCTAATACCTTGTAGAAGGTTCTTAAGGAAAGAAATAAGAAAATGCGTAGAAAATTTGCTAATTTCAGAAAACTTAACATCTATTTTAACCTCGCGCGTTTGATGAATGTGAATTTAGCTGTTTTTTTTTTTCGTGAAACCGCGATAGCGGCCTGTGTAGTATTTCGTGATTGACCGAATGAAATGTCAAAAACACGAATTTCGGAGACCCGAAGCTCTTGTAAAATAGGCTCGAAACGATTATCTTCAAAGTCTATTGGCCTGGACGTATAAAGTGGGTTACGAACTGAATTGAACCTATTTACAGGACCGTCAAAAGTTGTTTTCTCGCTAAATCCGTGCCATTGTGCCTGTAACGATTGCACTCCGAATGATAGCAATCTTTCAATTCTGCCCCCTTCGAGAGTGCAGAGACCGACCCTAACTGCACATCGTTAGTGTCAGATGCTCCTAGATTAGACTAGTGTAGCACTAGGTACTTCATCTAATGTTCGACGTTCATCGAATTAGAGCAATTGGACATTTGATTTGCAATTTATGCCCAGCAAATAAGTAGGATCTGCGCAAGTTGCAGCTTAATGTCAAACGTGCGGCGGTAGGAATGTTATAGAGACATGCGCAGTAGCCGTATCGGTCCGCTTCACTTGTTGGACATCAAGGGGGCGCTACGTCCTATAAAAAAAGTGAATTACTCCCCACTCCCCGCGGCTTCGATACTCAAAAATTCTTAACGTGCGCAGGTCAGACGAGACTGGACTACTCTCGGGAACACTCGCGAACGACGACCAATATCAGCTTCAGCATAAAAAGCAAGCCTCTTTATATATCCAATAGCCAATCTCCTTAGATTTTTGCACTTAATCCTAAGTACAAAAGAGATAGACAACCGTAATTGAATCTGTCTTCAAATGTTAAAAGTCTATTTTGTACATACGAAAATAAATAATAAATAAATACGTCGTGGGTCAAATTAATTATCCTGTCCTGTATTGAAAGATTATATAGAATAAGCAAAACAGAAGTGACACTCGTATCTAGAAAAGTTAATGAGTATCTAAGAGTTCAATAATAATAATAAATTGAATAATTTTGTTCAAATGTCATAATCATCGAACTCGATTATTTGTTCGACGTTACTTTATAAAAAAAATCTAGTGTTATGTTTATTACCCATTTTGTATAAAACGAAGCAGTTTGTTCTGTTGCAACCCAATTTGTTCTTTTGATTTATATGGTACGATAACACACAGAACGCGTGCGCGGGTCGGGTAAATTCAACCCGCGCACGCTCTCTGTGTGCGTTGCGCTTAATGTTCGACAAGTGAAGAGGACCGATACGGCTACTGCGCATGTCTCCACTACAACATCCATGCCACACGTTTAACATCTCAACCTGCAACTTGTAACTCACAAACAAACAAACAATCTCGTATTTAAGTACATTTAACATTTTCGCGACCAAGAACACGGCTCCCGTGTCTTCTATGATATACCCCACAAACCGAGGACACGGATCAGTGTTCTGACTATACTAGCTATAGATTACATGTGCGCATACTAAAGACACGGCTACAGTGTTCTATTGTTCCGAAGGGCTAGGGTTGTAGCAGAGCATGATAAATGATTGAGAAATTGTATGTTTATATTAAAAATCACTTACAAGAATCGTAACGAAAGGGTAAAAGTACCTATTTTTTCTTTTACTTAAGCACGTTAAATGAAAACCCGAAATTTCCCGTTTTCACTCGTTTAAATACATATTTTTATAAATCCATGAACGAAGCTATATAAGGTAATTGTACTAATAAACAACAACCAGACTATATGACAATAATATTATAAATTTTAAGGATGTTAGGATGTTCTAGGCCTTTTCCCTCATCCCTTTCCCATCCCCATTTCCCATTCTCCCTAGACTGGCAACGCATTGGCAGCACCTCTGGTGTTGCAGATGTCCATGGGCGGCGGTGTCCACTTTCCATCAGGCCGTCAGCTCGTTTGTCAGTCAATTAACATAAAAAAAAAAATGTTCGTCCGTCAATCACGCAAAAAAATGTTTGTTAGCACAATCCTAGCTTAAAAAGGTGAGCACGGTAGCGTTGGTACCTGCGGTAGTCGCGCGAAAGCACACCGCTATGTCACACTGAGTCTTATACATATTATGATGAAAATATTGGGCATACAGTGTTGACTTGATTGTGAGCTTGGTCGCGAAAGTGTTAAAGACTGGAAGTTTCGTTTCTTTTAAACACCTTAATGAAACCTTACTCAAAAACAGGTAACGCTAACGCTACAAGAATTCTTCCAGGATAATGATATTTAAACTGTGGTCTGCCTCTATCTATTGCTGTGCCCCTCAGCGGCCCTAACACGCAAGACACAAGGATAAGTTAAACAGTCTTATCTCTAAGTGCGTCTCTCACACTAGAGATAAACGGGTTTAACCTATCTGTGTCTTGCATGTTAGGGCCGCAGGGCTTCATGTACTTATACGATTTATTATGTAAAGTATAAATACTATGTTTTTTTTATCGCAGGTTGGATCTACGACTTTAATAGGCGCTAAGAATATACCGCGGCCGCAGCTGTCCTTCAAAGATACTGTTGATAACTCTGATAGTCTATGGGTGCCGAAGATATCGGACAAACCCAACAGTGTCAAGCCGCTCGCCCTTAATATACTGTACAGTGACGAAGGAGAAGCGGTCGGGTAAGAAACAATATAATAAACTGGCTGTGCCCGCGACTTCGTTCGCGTGGACTCGGGAACTTTTCAATTTTCCGCGATAAGAAAGCCTATGTGTTAATCCAGGGTATAAGCTATCTCCATTCCAAATTTCATAAAAATCCGTCCAGCCGTTTTAACGGGAATAGGTAACAAACATACACACACACACAAACTTTCGCATTTATAATATTAGTAGGAGAATAATAACTCTGGATGGACACTTACATCTATTGATCTAGTCCCAAGCTAGGATTCCCTGTATTATGAGTCCTCTACAACGATAAGAAATAATAATACAGTCAAATAATTCCTAATAGTAACTATCTACATATTTGCATAGCTGGGCGCAAGGCTTGTAATCCGTTAATCGTTAATTAATGAAATTAACGTTTCGAATAACGGACTAACATTTAAGAATTGTTAACGGACTCATTGACTTCCGTTAAAACAAAGTCCGTTAGTCGTTAATTAAGTACATACCTACTATTTGCCAAAAGGACACCGCGCTGACCGCGCCGCGCCGAAGAAACGCGTTCTGTCAAGTACTCACGTCATCGCGAGCAAACCCTTCCGAGATGTAACGCTTTAACGATTAACGAAGTTAACTTTTTTAGTAACGGATTAGCGATTAACGAAGTTGATTAACGGTGCCCAGCTATGCATATTTGTCTATCCAATGCGTAAATATGTCAAACCCTTAACCTTTTGAACCTCACGGCTAACGGCTTCACAAATTATAACGAAAAATTATCATCACTGAATGAAAGTGCTTGTAAGCCAGCAATTTCTTTTTTGGCATTTTATGGCTGCAATTCGGGCTAGTCCCAAAAGTTCAAATTGCAGCAACAAATTGCCAAAAACCTAAAATCCCGTTTACAAGCCCCTCTAGTGTTGCAATGTCAGTAATAATAATGAATTAAAATAAATGTATGCGGCCTTTTCACTTTCACGCTCATGAATTAACATTTATTACCAGCCTGCCGTGAAGTCATATAATGGTATAATTGTCTAATTATACATACATACATACATAGCATCACGCCCGAAATCCCTAATGGGGTGGGCAGAGCCACAAGACTACTTGTGGCCACGTTCGATTAATTAGTCCTAAGATGGTATGATGAACGGTATGGTGACAGGTGATCAGCCCATCGCCCATACAGATAGTCCACCATGTTGGAGGGGCTTTTACGACATGCCCGGGATGATAAGCATCTGCACGCATTCTATGCTATTTCTTCACTCCCAGTGCAGCAGAGGAGTAATCTAATTATCTAGTTATATTGATGGTATTATACCGCGGTTCGAAATTCTGCGATTTGTTTTTTCGAAAATTTAAAATTGAATTTCGCAAGACCCTGTTCCCACTTGTCGGGTGTCGGGCATGGCAAAATTTCGGGCAATTTAGTGGTTGTTAACGCGTTGGTGAAACAATGTTTTATTCAACTGCTCGATATAACTAAGCTCAATAGGGAAGATGCATAATTTTTTTTTTCATCGTGTATTGGAAAGTGCTGAGTAATAGAAACCGATATGTGTACGCAGAACATTGTTATGTTGTTTATTTTATGAGTTATGAAGGTTTGAAAAGTCATTGTTCATACCACTCGTAAAAACACCCTATACAAAATGGATAATACCTGTGACGTCACAGCTGTCGTTAGACTGTACAAAATGTATGGCGGTTAAACGAAATCTGCAATTACTTCCGAAAATACTGTTTTTAGACCAACATCGTAGAAATAAAACATGGCATAAATTTGATGAGGATGTCCAAAAAACTAAAATCAGAACTAAGAAACAAAATATGTTTTTCACTAATTTTGACCCTTAATCAAATAAAAATGAATATTCAAAATGACCGGCTTTTTTCTGTAATATGCTTTTGTTTACATTTACTTTCATAGCATATCATTTAAACCTCATTATGATTTTCATGCAACTCCCCCATTGTTCCAGCTACGAGCACCCGTACAAAGTGGAGCTCGACCTATATCACCCGCCTGGGTGGTCCATTGACCCCGACCCGGAGCCTCCTACGTTCCCAAAACCTATAGAGGAGACAAGTCTCACGTACATAGACACTGAGGAACAATTGGACGCTTTGGTAGACCACCTGACGACCGTAGCAGAGTTCTCCGTGGACATCGAACACCATTCCTACAGGAGCTATCAAGGTAAGATGAATATGAACCTAGCTTGTCTTTATTTAACCTTTTGGCCGCCGTTGTCGACTATGCGTGATAGACTATACAAGATAAAAAAGCCCTTCATTACCTTGAAATAAAGTTGAAATTTGTGTTACTTCTGAGACATGCTTGGCGGCCAAAAGGTAATAGCATTCTTTATTTAACCTTTTGGCCGCCGTTGTCGACTATGCGTGATAGGCTATACAAGATAAAAAAAGCCCTTCATTACCTTGAATTAAAGTTGAAATTCGTGTTACTTCTGAGACATGCTTGACGGCCAAAAGGTATAGCATTCTTTATTTAACCTTTTGGCCGCCGTTGTCGACTATGCGTGATAGGCTATACGAGATAAAAAAGCCCTTCATTACCTTGACTTAAAGTTGAAATTCGTGTTACTTCAAAGACATGCTTGACGGCCAAAAGGTTAAATAGCATTTTCCCTCAACTTCATCCGCGTGGAAAATTATCTTTAAAATATAACGAATTTTCAAGTTACTGTTACTTTTTAAATTTAGACTATTTGACTGTATTATTATTTCCTTGAAGTTACGGGCTTTCATAGGCCACAGACGAACTTGATCTTAATTCTCCGTCCACTATTATACCATTTTAAGGGTTGATTTATTTTGATAAAAGTAGCCTATGCGCTCGAACTATCTCCATACTAAATTTCATCAAAATCGGTTCAGCGGTTTCGCTGTGAAAGCGTAACAGACAGAGTTACTTTCGCATTTATAAAATGAGTATGGATAAGTGTACTCAATGTGATTAGTGATAACTGCGGAAGTAAATAAGATCATTTTTTTGACAGGAATAACTTGCCTCGTCCAAATATCGACTAACGAAGGCGGAGACTTCCTAATAGACGCGCTAGCAATAAGGGAGCACATACACAAGTTGAATTTGGTGTTCACTGACCCGAAGAAACTAAAAGTAAGTACTTACAGTGATAATACAGAGCAGAAATCGTTATCGCCTGGTGTATGAAAAGGGTGTTTTTTGCCTTTGGTTCACAGTCCTCTTAATATAAAGTTAGTTTAGTTAACTACCTGACAACTTAATATACCTCGTCTATAGTAAAAAGAGCGCTGACAACCATATAAAATGTATGGCCGTCAGCGCTCTTTTTACTGTAGACGCAGTATACGTGTTATCGTGCCAATAGTCAATAGTTATAAGTAGTGGGTCTAATTCGAAACGGTGTGTAATTTAAAAATTTCTAAATTTGAAATAAGAAACGTCAAACTCGGTTTTGTTATGCACAAAGCTGTCAGAATCAAGTTCGACGGTTCTTATTTTAAATTTAGTGACTTTTAAATTTAGCGAACACAATTTCGAATTGGCCCCAGTAATAGTAGTTTATGCAACTGTTGCATAATGATAGGCCTTAAAACACTAGTGCGGTTTTCATGAAACGAGCCGATAGGCGAGTTTCATAATAAGATCGCACGTGTGTTTTAAGGCCAAATTATGCAGAGTTGCATACATAACTTTATCTACACACATATTATAAATCCTCCATGATGGGTTCAGAAACAATATTTTCTGGCAACAAGTTATTTGTTGCAATCGTGACTGCATATTTCCGATATCCGGCGCATTTTCACATCACACACACTCCGAGAAGACTACTTACAATTCATATTTTCAACTAAAATGTAAATTATAAACTACTTTTTCTATTCAATTCAACAACAATTCTACTTTCGTTCAGCAAAACGTCAACATGGCGGCAATTCGATCCTCCGTCAAGACCATTTTATTTTTTAAATCATAGACAAACGGATGAAGTCTCTATTCTCACGTCACTCGAGATCAAATATTGTGCAGTTTATGTTAAAAAAACATACTGAATTGACGTTTCGTATCAATAACTGTTTTAATATCTATGGATACTAGAATAGAGACCCACTTGAGTTTTGACAGCTGTTCCAAATTTAATCTCATTTCTTTACTAAAAACGATAAAGAAGTCATGTTATTTCTTTATCGCAGCACTGGTTTTTCCTAATTGGTTGTCAAAATGGTGGTCATTTCATACGGTTTTTGATTAACCAATGGAGGTTTTATGATATGGGTGTAGATAAAATACATTTTGAGTTCAAATAAATATTAATATTCCTTGTCAGGTTTTCCATGGCGCGGAGAGCGATGTGATATGGCTGCAACGTGACTTCGGCGTGTACGTGGTGGGTTTGTTCGACACGCACCAAGCCGCGCGTGCGCTCTCGCTCAGCGGGCTCTCGCTCAAGTATCTGCTTTGGAAGTACTGCCAAGTCGACGCCGATAAGAAGTGAGGTTTATTCTTATACAGTATTATTAAAATAAGTTCACCATTCGGCCATCCTCGGTTATTGTCGGTATCCCACGTTATTCAAATAGAGTATATCAAATTACGGATATGACCTTTAAATATATTACCCGTTATCTTATTAAACACAATATAACAGAAGTTATGAGCAACAAAACCTCCTACTAGCTCCATAATAACACACCTTTATTTTGAAATATGAAAAATTATTAGTGACAATTTTTTAACAGTATGACACGCATGACAAATATCGTACTGTTACCTTATGTAAAACAGTAACTACTGATTAATAAAAAAATATGAATAATTTTTATATTATAGGTAGTACATTTATATACAGCAATAAATAATGCATGTCCATATCGCTTCTGATAGCTTCTTGTCTACTGGTAAGGGGTCATCCATAAAGTACGTCACATGTTAAGGGGGGGGAGGTGGTCGAAGAAGTGTGACATTGTGTGACAAGGGGTGGGAGGGGGTCTAAGTTTTGTGACGTCACATTTATAATCTAATTCATCAAGTGTCAAATTTGAACTATTAACGAAAAGCTTTAAAATATTTCCAACTCTATTTGTTTCTATATAAGGTTTAAATTGTTTTGTTGGCGGGTACACATTCGCTCTACTAGAGTCACGCGCTGGTCGCGTTTTTTCAAATGTTTGATTTGATGTTCATTATATTAAAAAAATAATTTAAACGGAAATAGAACTAAGTACGGAACTGCTGTTTTCATTTAATAATTTCTAAATGTAAAATTGCAAAATATGTGACGTCACTCTAGGGGGGGGGGGGGATCTCACAAATGTGACCAAGTGTGACAAGGACTGGGAGGGGTGAAAAATCACGAAATTAGTGTGACGTACTTTATGGATGACCCCTAAGTAATCTCATCATGGAAGGTGATATACATTGCGTTTACGAAACTTTAAGTAGAAAGCGACCTAAAAGAAATCGCAGCGATGTAACGTGTAGCTTCAGCCGATAATAGCCGAGAAAAGTCGAAGCGTTAACTGATTTTAATCGTATTGTACTACAATTTGTCCGCCCTTTTGATAGAATAAAGTAAAAAGTAGGGATGCAACGGATGGCAGTTTGGCCTGATACCGGATACCAGATATAACCGGATATCTGGTTGCCGGACATCCGGCCGCACATGAACTGCCTCTAAAGTCGTGTTAGCTCGCGCGGCCTTCGCGCGGCGAGCAAGTTATTACATGTTACGAATTATAAGTGTGCGGTAAGACCCTTTCATGTTCAATACGTGCTTTATTACGCCAGTTGGGAGTATTCGAACGTGCACGACGTGATGTTACGTGAAGTTTTATATATACGTCAAAAAAAAGAACCTGTTTAAAATTATTAACTGACATTGATTTTGTTTATTTCTGATGCTTTTTGTGATTTGAAAGAAAGAAAGAAAGAAAGAAAAAACATTTATTCATAACAGAGCACAAAAAAAAGAATACAAACGAAATAACTAGAAAAGATAGAACAGTGCCAACTGTTACAAAAAGGTCCCAACTCAGCATAATGCAAGCTTGGGGGCCGACGCTGGTCTTCCGTTGGAACCATCTGGTAAGGCCACGGCAAACACGTAGAAGAATAACATAAAAAAGCAGGAAAAAAGATCAAAAATAACACATAAGCAAAATCGGAATAATATTGCGTTAACTGTGGCACAGATTTTTTTGTTTTATCCTATTACTGATCCAAGCTAGCTTCTACCGGTATTCGGCCGCATAGTGAAATCATGGCCGTACAGGCGGTATACCGGATAGGAACAGGGTATCCGTTGCATCTCTAGTAAAAATTGCCCTTTGCGTCACAGCCATCTAAGAATCCTATCAAAATTAATAAAGCGTACTCATTTTCGAGGCTTGGCGCTGGTAGCAATGCCCTCACGGCGAAACAGTTAACGTAAGTTAGTTTGTATGTAACGAATCGGTCAAAGAATTATAAACCTCTGCGTGACCGTGGGAACTGGAACACTCGAATTAATCCGGAAAAAATGTGTTATTTCAATAATAAGCTAGTGTCCTGAAAAATTAAATTTAGTGTGTCATATTTACATTACCAAAAAATATTGCTAACGTTTCTTTTCTTTTGTCAATTAAATGAAAAGTGATGAAAGATATAGTGCGTTGAAGTTCCTCGTGGCACACTTTTCACGACGAAGTCAACTTTGATTAATTTGGTGAAGCAAAAAAATACGTGTTCTATATTTTTTGATAATCTGACAGACTAACTAGATATATTTTTATACCTTTTTATCCCTATTGTCATATTATTTAGATTTTAATCATTTGTTTTGTTTTCCTAAGGTACCAACTCGCGGACTGGCGTATCAGGCCGCTGCCTGACGAGCTAGTCCAGTACGCTCGGAGCGACACGCACTATTTGCTATACATTTGGCGACAAATGAAAGCGGAATTGTTGCGCGCAGGCGCCGACCGGCCCCAGCTGCTACTGTCGGTGTTCGAGCAGAGCCGACAAATTTGTGGCACCGTGAGTAATGTATACTAGTGGACCCGTCACAGCCTCGCCTGCGGTATTTTCCATACAATCTATCACCTTCACCCCTTTAGGGATAGAATTAAAAAAAATCCCTCCTTATTGCACCCTTAGGGTACTTGTTCCTTGAGTCATTTCGACGGTTACGCGAAGTTGACGCTTTTGTATGCTCATCATCATCAGACGTCCACTGCTGGACATAGGCCTCCCCCAATGATCGCCACGAGGATCGATTCTACCCTGTCAGCGGAGGCCCGCAATTTTAACCAGATCGCGGTCGCCACTCAAGAACTCTCCGCCCCCATCGGCCATCTGTTCTACGAACATCTATAACATATAAATACATAAAAACAGTACCGTGACTCACTTATAGACAACGCACAGCCTAAACGGGTGGTCCTAGAGGTTTGAAAGGGGGAGACATTCCTCGAGTACCCTATAGGTGCACTAAAGAGGGATTTTTTAAAATTCCATCCCTAAAGGGGTGAAAAGAGGTGATAAAGATTGTATGGAAAATACCGTGGGCGAAGCTGTGGCGGGTCCACTAGTAGACTATATAATGTTGGCAGACCATGTAGAGCCTTCTACATGTTGGTAAACATTCCCGAATCTGACAATGAGGATGATGCATGAGGAATGAGGTTTAAATGATATATTATGAAAGTAAATGTAAACAAAAGCATTTTACAGAAATATCAGATCATTTTGACTATTCATTTTTATTTTATTAAGGGTCAAAATTATTGAAAAATAAACATATTGGTTTATAGTTCTGATTTTAGTTATCTAGGACATCCTCATCAAATTTCTGTCATATTTTATTTCTACGATTTTGGTCTAAAAAGAGTATTTTCAAAAAAATTGTAAACTGTGACGTCATAGTTGTCGTCCATTTTGCATGGAGTGTTTTTGCGAGTGGTATGAAACTTTTCAAAGCTTCATAACTCATAAAATAAACAACATAATAATGTGTTGCGTCCGTCCGTTTCTATTACTCAGCACTTTCCAATACAAGATGAGAAAAAATATGCATCTTCCCTGTTCCTGCCACTTTTAAAAATCGATAGCTTAATCTGCCAAAATGCCACATATAGATCACACTAAGTTATAAGTTATAACCATTCAATATTTCCAACAGACGTACAACAAGGTGGTGGTCAATGATAACAGCTACATGCGTCTCTACCTGCGGTCGAAGAAGAACTTCAACTCGCGCCAGCTGGCCGCCCTCAATATGATGTACAAGTGGCGGGACGTGCAGGCACGCTCGCTAGACGAGAGCGACATGTATGTTTCTCTCACTCACTCTTTATTTTTGCGCAAGCAAAGGGTTTTTTTTATTGGAGCACGACATGTGACTCCTCTTCCACCTGTTGTTAAGCGTAATGCCTCTTAACCCTTATCCGGTTAGAGGCGTTTTATCAACCACATACTTGTATTTAGAATTTCAAATTTATTATTATTATGACCCTTGGAGGCTTTATACATGTTTAGTCACTTAACTTGTCCAGACGCGGAGACTATACATATCCCTTATTAGTTATTCATTGTAATTAATTTGTACCCATTAGGTTTGTATGCTGCCTTTTTTTTGTTTTAGTTAAAACTCTAATGTAAACGTTGGAAAAATAAGACTTACTGCTGAGTTTCTGGCGGCGTTTCTTCTCAGCAGATGTCGCCTTTCGAAGCGCTGGTAGTTTTAAACATATAAAAGAGCCCATGTGGCCTACTTGCAAAATAAATATATTCATTTTCAACCTCCGGCCGATGTAAAAAGAGCGCCGACGGCCATACATTTTATACGGCCGTCAGCGCTCTTTTTACAACGATTTATAACTGCATAGTATGCTAATTAGATTAAGTTTATGTAAAACGATAATTTCTTTTAAATGATTCCCTATTAAGTGATGATTCCGGGGTAAAAAAAAAAATCTAATGAGTCCGCCAGTTAGATTATCAAAAAATATTGAACACTTATTTTTTTGCTTTATCAAATCAATCAAAATTGACAAAGATAACGCGTATCAAAGTTTGGGTGTCGGGGCTAATGTCACTTAATGGTAAAAAGTGTGTAAAGTCGTCACGTCACGCGGAACTTCAGCGCACCATATCTTCGTAATTTTTTGTTTAATTGACAAGAGAAAAAATAAGTGCTCAATATTTTTTTATAATTTAAATGACGTACTAATTAAAAAAATTTATGAATACACGCCGCATGGGGTGAACTCATGTTTTGTTCATTAACTCTTGGAACACTAAAGACGGCTATAGATAGCAGATTTTCGTGCTACTTACTTACAACATTTGCGTCGGCTAATGACGTCATTGGCGGCCGTGGCTTACTATTTGTCTCTGTCCCCCAGCTACCTCCTTCCTAACCACATGCTACTCGCGCTGGCAGAGAACCTCCCGCGCGAGATGCAGAGTGTGAGCGCGTGTTGCTCTCCGATGCCTCCGTTCGTCAAGCAGAACCTAATCGCTATACATAGGATGCTTCTGTCGGTGAGTACCTACAACCCTTTGACCGCCAAAGACGGCTATAAACGTCAGCGGATTTTGCCGTTTTCCATACATTTGCGTCGGCTAATGCCGTCGTTGGCATTCAAAAGGTCGTTTTCACCGCCACGTCAACTACCAGTCCTGATTCATCGCTCTTTCTCGCTCGCTAGCAACTACGAACCACAAAAACAAAACGCATGAATCAGCCAATAATGGCCCTTTCCTCAATGTAATAAGAACGCCGATGCCGGCAATATTTAACGAGTATCCGATGGTGTCATTTGACACCAAAAAAGTGAGCATTGCGAAAATCGTTGTCGTCGTTGGGCAGTTCCTTACTATGTATGTAATTCTACGAGTTTTGCCTATAACTCGTTCGTGTGTACAGTGCCGGGAGCTGCCATTGGAGCCGCAACTGTACCCGATGCCTGCCGGGGTGAGCGCCGCGATGAACGCGCTGCAACCGGCCGTGTTCAGCGTGCACGACCTGACGCACTACCCCGAATACAGGTGAGATTCCAGTGGGCCGAGCGTCGCGAGCGCTAACGGAGTCGCCATCACTCAATGTTCCACGCAGTGAGCGCGCAAGAGCATGATTTTCGTCCGTTTATCTTTAACACTTATAATGTTATCAATGCGAAAGTGTGTTTGTTTATTTGTTTGTTTGTTCCGTGTTTCCTGGGTAAAAAATAGTAAATCTAATTAGTCCGTCACGTCAGTTAGATTATCAAAAAATATTGAACACGTATTTTTTGCTTTATCAAATCAATCAAATTTGACAAAGATAACGCGCATCAAAGTTCGGGAGTGGGGGCTAGTGACGTAACTTAGTTAATGGTGAAAAGTGTACTAAGTCGTGACGTCACGCGGAACTTCAGCGCACTATATCTTCGTCATTTTTTGTAAAATTAACAAAAAGAAAAAATATGTTTTCAATATTTTTTTTATAATTTAAATGAAGGACTAATTAGAACACGCCTATTTCACAAAATTTGCCATAAATGTAGCCTGTTATATGTACCCAAGCCATCGATGTTAATTATTTATCTATGTAAATACTTTCATCGTTGTCTAGTAACCCAATTATTATTATTATTATAAAAATACAAATGCAGAAATATTTCCATAAAAGCCCTCACCTGTGGCTCGGGCTGCGAATGTCTCGTTGTTTTACATATTGTTTCCTTATCTCTCTCTTTCTCTTATAACAAAATGTTATTTGTTATCTATGACATTAGTCATCGTGATAGCCAAGGTCTTGTATTGACCATCAATATTGTTGCAGCGAGGAGCACCACATTAACCTGGACCGCTACACCCTATGTCAGGGCGACCTCAACGACTTCCAACCGGACATACAAGCCTTTGCGCCTACATATAATACTGACACGTACTATGCTGTTGTAAGTAGTTGAATAAAGCTATTTCGTATACCTCCGTTTTTTACCTACTCATTATCCTATCTTCGCAAAGCATCCAGTGAAATCTCGTTTAAAATTGCAGGTTTCCGAATTGAACGTCGACGCGAAACAATTCATACCGCCTTATGACAGATACAGAAGATATCGCGCATTAGCTCAGGTATTTGAAATTTATAATCGTTCGTAATGTTCGTCCGCTCAGATAGCAGCACACCCACACGCTATTATGGAAAACACGACTACAAATATTAATCATTTAGTATTAGTATCTCAATAGTAGTTTATGCAACGGTTGCATAATGATAGGCCTTAAAACACTAGTGTGGTTTTCATGAAACGAGCCGATAGGCGAGTTTCATAATAAGATCGCACGAGTGTTTTAAGGCCAAATTATGCAGAGTTGCATACATAACTTTATCTACACACATATTATAAATCCTCCATGATGGGTTCAGAAACAATATTTTTTGGCAACAAGTTATTAGTTGCAATCGTGGCTGCATATTTCCGATATCCGGCGCATTTTCACATCACACACATTCCGAGAAGACTATTCATATTTTCAACTAAAATGTAAATTACAAACAACTTTTTCTATTCAATTCAACAACAATTCTACTTTCGTTCATCAAAACACCAACATAATGGCGCCAATTCGATCCTCTGTCAAGACTATTTTTTTTTAAATCATAGACAAACGAATGAAGTCTCTTTTCTCATGTCACTCGAGATCAAATGTTGTGCAGTTTATATTAAAAAAACACACTGAATTGACGTTTCGTAGCAATCACTGTTTAATATCTATGGATACTAGAATAGAGACCCACTTGAGTTTTGACAGCTGTTCCAAATTTAATCTCATTTCTTTACTAAAAACGATAAAGAAATAACATTGCAGCACTGGTTTTTCCTAATTGGTTGTCAAAATGGTGGTCATTTCCTACGGTTTTTGATTAAACAATGGAGGTTTTATGATATGGGTGTAGATAAACATTTATTGTTAATAAATAACAATAATGAAACTACGGAGAATCAAAATACACATAGTCATCTGAATGCCCTGTATCATTGTTTATTAAAATAGTTACGCTGCTGAGATCGATGTTTGTACGTTTGTATTCATTTTTCTTTTTTAATGGATTATTTAATTCATCTTTATTATTCTGAATGCACTTTTAATGCCTAGTGAAATAGCCAATCAGTTTGACGTACCAATGTACACTGCAGGTGCAAGTCGTGCAAACTATTAGAACGGACGAACTGTACGTGAATGTTTTTAAACTGTTTCGAGTTCTAGTTCCAATTAAGACTTTGATTGAGCTTATATCTCGCTTGAAGACTACTTTTGGCATTCAGAAGCATAGGTTGCGCTTTCCCTTTCTTACTCACAACGAAGCTCATAGTTTGTCCTTCTTCCTCGCGCGATATTAACCGTATCCACATGTTCACAGATGGAAGAAATGAGAGAGTACAGGGACAAAGAAGCGAAAATAGCCGCAATAGGAAAAGGCGACGAGTTTATTAAGAAAGAGGTCCTTAACAAATTGCAAAACGCTAAGAGTCAAATCGAAAACGACGAGATCAAGGAGATTAAGAGTTTAGTGAGTGAGGAAGCTTCAAAGCAGCGTAAAAGAAAAATAACACCCGACACTGTAGAACGAAGAGACCCCGTTAAAATAGTAGAAGTGGAAAAAATAGTAGAAGCGAAGAAAGAAAATAACGTTAAGCACACTAAGGCGGAGGCGAAGAGCGAGGTTAAACCGTATCTTTATAAAAACGCAAACTACAAAAAGTTCTACGACAACAACGCTAGGGCGCATAAGCCCAAAACCAAGTTTAAGAAACATTGATGTTACTTTATTATACTTTTAAGTGAAAGTAAAAAAAATATTATACATAGTTCTTATACAGACGTTGTTTTATTGTACACTAGCTGGTGCCCGCGACTTCGTCTGCGAAGAATAATAATTTAAGTAACCTATGTACTTTTAAACCTTCCCTAGACCTCCACGAACATTTCAAGACTAAGATAAGATAAATCCGTTCAGCCGTTCTCGAGTTTTAGTGAGACTAACGAACAGCAATTCATTTTTATATATATAGACTAGCTTTGCGCGTAGGATTAGGCCCGTCACATACATTCGTTTTCCTGAGTCGATTTCCTAATTCGTTTTCCGTATGCGGACACCCCGAACGCAAGCATTTCATATAAATAGTTCTACATGACACACACGTTCGTAATTTTTCCGTACGGAATTCCGAACGGAATTTGTTCGAATGTGTGTGCCATGTTGAACTATTCATATGAAATGGCTGCGTTCGGGGTGTCCGCATACGGAAAATGAATTCGGAAATCGAATCAGGAAAACTAATGTATGTGACGGGCCTTAGAATTAAAAATATCCAGGGTAGCAGCTCCTTTCCAAATTTCATCTAAATCCGTACAGCCGTTGAAGCGTAAAAGAGTAACAACTGACTCACACACACGCACACACTCCTATAATATTAGTGTGATGTGATAACAGGGAACAGGCGTGATGCACAGGTTCTATATTAGACACTGAGATTTGTGTGGATGTATGGTGTTTGAATATACGAGAAATGTGACGTCAGTAACTTATCGGGTATTTATTTATTATTTTACAGACCGTAATATAAAAAATAATCCCAGACGCATAGTCATGTGAATCGAAAATAATTATAGATGCTTAAGTAAAAATAAAACTTATAAAGGTACTTGACAGCCTGAAGACGTCCCATTAAAATCTCGGATCACTGACCTTTTGAACGCCACAGTCGGCTGTAGCCGTCAGCAGATTTCCGTGCCCCTAATTCCACAACATGCCGTTTTCCATACAATTTGTCGGCTACAGCCATCAGTCGGCGTCCGGGGCAGGCGTGATAGCTTCAGACATATAAAGGAGCCCATGTGGCCTACTTGCAAAATAAATATTTTTATTTTGATTTTCGAAACTCCTCGACTCCTGCACTGGGAGTGAAGAAATAGCATAGAATGTGTGCAGATGCTTATCATCCTGGCATGTCGTAAAAGTCGACTAAGGGACGGGGTCCTCTCCAACATGGTGGACTATCTGTATGGACGATGGGCTGATCACCTGTCACCATACGGTTCATCATACCATCTTAGGACTAATTAATCAAACGTGGCCACAAGTAGTCTTGTGGCTCTGCCCACCCCATTAGGGATTTCGGGCGTGATGCTATATATATATATATATGTGTATGCATTTTCGAACCCTGAGCGTAGCGAGGGTTTCAAAAACACGAAAGTTATAAGTTGCAAATACGACACCTCCGTGAACTTTTCGGCGCTAGCTGTTGAAGTGCAATTTTTCGCGCAGATTTCGAACAAGAAAGGAAGACTTTCCGAGCTGGGGAGATGAGAAAGTTTGTACCCCCTTTAATGTTTAACCAATTACGATTTTGACAAATTTATAAAAAGATGTCAACTCAATATGGAATTTTATTAACACAGTGCTCTAGGTACCTCTGGACCTCCGCTGGATACTATTTCCTGGGACACCTCTATATTAGAGAATTAATAATGTCAAAAAATTCATTGGTATGAACCTACAATACAATACAACATTTAAGTAGAGGGGTAAAATAAAAAACTTTTTTCTCTTTTTGTATGGATTTTATTTGGCAGACGATCCGCTTAATTTTCGTAATGGATTCAAACAGTTCATAGATCAATATATATTTCTGTAGGGTAGTTTCTGACGCAAGGACCTAAATCATAGTGTAAAAAACATAGCGGTCTCGCGTGCCAGTTGCGGCAGGTCAATCGTGCGGGGCATGCGAGGTGAGGGGTTTCACGCCCCACTGCCTGCGTACCTCAATATATCGCCCTGAGGTAATAATCGGCCGCAACCGCCATAATTGCCGCCGCGCGACGGGATCACTGATTAATCACTATTTTTTTTACACTATACCTAAATTGACGTTTAGGGAATGTACTATCTTTATTCATTATAGGATATGTCGTCGGAACTGATGTCATCTCTGACTTTAATTTTGTTCTTTGTCGACCTCCGCTTCCCGTAACCAGAATCATTCGCTTCCTTGACAACACCCTTGCCTTCTACTACCTTCGCCCTCGCTTTGACATGTAACTTCTTATACCGCTCTGTGGGCTGGCTATCTGCTTTTGTTTTTTTTATTTTGTGCGAGCCGTGGACGTGGCCTTCTGTCGCGCTGGTGGTGCATTTTTCTTCGGGCGCAAATTCGCGCTTGAGAGCGCTCTTGAAAGTCTGACCGCGAGTCGGCTCGTGGAGGGAGAATGATATTCTGTCATGGTGTACCTGTAAATATAGTATGTTTTATAAAAGGCTTTATTTCTAAAGACTAACGATGATACGTTAGCAACAAAATTATGCACTTCATTATGAAATAGACCTTTTCCCGGCCACCACACAGTAAGTGTCTCCATTGTCCTGCCTTGCTTATAGAGAACAAATGTGGTAGTGGTTAGACGTGGGCTGAATTGATAGCCACTTCGGTACACACCCAAAAATAATAATAAATACACTTTAGTAATGTACCATTTAAGCCACAACCGATGCATTTGCTGCAACTAACTACAAATAGGAACATGTTGGCGAGAATTTGTTGGACATAACGTACCCTGTACTCTATGTTGACGACACACTCGTCTTCGTCCTCGCAGATGAGCGAGTTGACGTCGGCTGGCTTGGTAGCAGCTGATGGTCGGTGCCCTGATCGCACGAATCGCCAGAGCGACCGGATGCGGGACCCGCACGCGTGTGTGATGTCGGTTATCTATTTCAAATAAAGAAGGGTAGTTCGTAGGTACAATATATCGCAGTAGGTAAGGTCAGAAATACTACTACTGGCCGAACAAGAATCGTTCGGTAATTAATTAAACCATTCTCAGACGCAATAAGTAACGACTTAGCCTCCAGTAATTCCAGTGTAATTTTTCCGGTACCTACACTAAAGAAATGGAAACTACTGGCAGGGCAGTATCCCATTTTTATAAGTAGAGCCGTAGTAGAGCCATGCCCATGCAGTTTAATTAACATTTTCAAAACGCCACGTCAAAATACTAAACATGTCACTGTGTCACATGTAAGAAGTACCACCAAATTTCATCCTTACGTCAGTCTAATGTAGTTTTCTTTTACACTGTATGCCCTGACCTGACGGATACATTACTTGCTGGTAACGGCCAACGACGCACCTGTGGTGCGGATATCCAACATAAGCGTTGAAAAAGGAACGTTTTATTGTTTATCTGAAGTTCTGTTAGATTGCTAAGTAACCGGATGCTAATGATTTGGTAAACAATAATATTGATACCATGTTTATTTACGCACATAACGAATAAATTCACACTACAAATTTATAAGCGTACACCGGTTTCCCACGGCCGGTAGAGACCATAGAAAACCACTTTTATCTTGACTTATTTCGACTTCGAAGCGAGGGCCTTCGACAAAATTCCCCAGTCGATGTTAGCCTGACCTTCGGTACATATCAGGTATTTCGAACTTTATACTATTATATTATTAGTAGTCTTGTGGCTCTGCCCACCCCATTAGGGATTTCGGGCGTGATAATATGTATGTATGTATGTATTATTAGCTACCTTTGATTATTAAACCTACCTTCATCTGTACTCCTCCGTCGCAGTTGCCCGTAGCACTAGGCTCGATGCCGAAAGAATTAATGCAGGCGCGGTCATCGGCCAACAACGAGTCAATTTGGAAGGCGCATCTTGGAATACTGTCGATGTGTTCCTGTGATAAAATGGATGAAGTAGAACGCTTCGAAATATACGAATCCTTATCAAGGACCAAGACGTAACTAAATAGCCATTTACCATTTACCATTTTCGTAAATGGCTATTTAGCCATTTACGAAAGTTGATTTTTTTAGGGGTGTAGCTACCGCCGTATACGCCATACAATGATACGGAGCCCCCGGGCTACCGGCTCTTTTAAGAATTTGGGGCCTCCAACAAATTTTGATACAAAGTCGAAGAAGGGGAGGGTTTTTGTGCTAACTTTGACGTGACATGGCAGCGTTCATTGTCTCCATGTACACAACCCCTTTGCTTCGGGATTTTACCAAAGTTCCAGGTACCTACTTATCTATACTTATAATAAAAGACTAACAAAATCGATTTTGTACATGAAAGATATTAAATAAATAATGATAGATTTGGCAATTAGGCGTTTAGGAGACGCCGAAACACCTTTTACTAATAAGTTCAAAAACTAAAACCCGACTACTGAAAAATCACGGTCTAAAAAGTATAATACAGCTAACTATTTATATATTTTTGAATTTGCTAATTAATCCCTTTCATTCGAAAGACAGCAATTCATCATAAATTATTATTATAATTTATTTCATGACTTTATGTGGTCTAGAGGGCGCCCTATTCAATTTAAAGTGACGTCACATAGCCTATAACCGGATGATCAAGACGCTTCCAACAATACCTCATTTGTCAAATTATGATAAGTAGTTTAGAAGTCATGAAATGTCAAATGAGCATACATCCATACATATCCACATACACACATACCGGTCAAAATCATAACCCTCCTCAGAAGGTAGGATAACATTATCGAAAAGGAATTCAACAGGGAGCTTACCCAGCCGACATCTTCGCAGTGCTTAGGATCTTCGTAACAGATGTAATAGTTCACCCCTTTCGTACCGTCCGTCCGTTTCTCCGTCGCCCATGTATACCAATTCGAGTTGAACATAAACATACTATTTACATGCACCTGCTTATAGATTAATGGAAAGATCACTTCGTTCGGATGCAAGGGAACGGCCGGCTTTTCCGTTACCAGTTTCCCTTCTCTCCTTATATCTTCCTCGTACTCTTCGTGTCTATTTTCTATTTTCACGAAAGGTAATGCGGTCGATGGCCTTTTGTTTGGCTCTATTACTTCTTCTTCAATTCTGGAGTCTTCTTGGTCTGAATGCATGACCACTTTGACTTTGACGCTGAAAACCTGCAGCGCACAGAGGCAGACAACATAGCTCGGCCGCCACATTTTTGGTTGTGCTAATTACAGCGGAGACGCCTGAATTACAAGTGTATTTTGGTAATGGGGAGGATGTTGTTCGTTCGCCGTTTGATAAGAAGAATGTTTGTAAATGTTAGGAAGTCCGGAGCAGTTGAAAGCAACAAAAGAACGTGCAGGTTATTGTGTAAAACACTATGTAAGGCAACTAAAAGTTAAATTTCCTTTTAAGCCAGTCCTTTCCTTCATCTTTTGGTTTGTTTCTGTTAAGAGCACTGTGAACCAACGGCAAAAATCAGCCTTTACATACAAAAGGCGATAATGATTTGCACCCCTTAAATGTTAACCGATTTTGTCAGTGAGAACAAAATCTAGGTTTTTCATTTTTTTGAATATTGAAAAAGATCAACAAAGACAAATAATCGCCCAAATTAGTTAAGTATGAGAATACTAAAACAGCAATAAAACTGATGTTATTGATTATAGTGAAAAAATAAAAAAAAATGGTTCTGAATGACAACCTATCAAAAATTGGTCATCATCGGTTAACATTTAAGGAGTGGAAATCGTTATCGCCTTTTATATGAAAAGCCGTAGGTTCACATTCCTCTTAAACGAGTAAGTAGGAATTAAAAAAAAGAACGCTTTGCTCGGACAGTGTGCTTCAACCTATGGTCGCGCCTCCAATAGAATTACATACCATAGAAGGATAGTTTACACACCACCGCCCTGACAAAAGTGAAGCAATAAACCGGTGCGCTGTGACATTTGACACTATGCGAGCGTCCCGGCGTTTGTATGAATTTGGAGCTATAAACAGCTCCGATTATGTTGCTTCAAATTGTGTGCGTCGACTTGGTTTCTATTGCGTTATTATTCTAAGGCTTGACTTTAAGTTATGGGACTAATAGCCAACTTCAGAAAAGCCACTCAAATTGACGTTTCTATATAGGTTGACAACTAGTTGAGGGACATTTATCTATTTAATATCTAATCAAATGCATGAGTGGCGTTTCTGAATTCGGCCATAAGGGGCGGTCACTAGATCTTTTTAAGTGGAAAGAGGTCGCGTACCTACTTAAGAGAGTTGAAAAACACTGTTCTAGGCAAATGTATTATTTTCCTTGCGATACAAATCTAAAATATCCAAGGCAGAAACGTTACGTTACTCCTCTGCTGCACTGGGAGTGAAGAAATAGCATAGAATGCGTGCAGATGCTTATCATCCTGGCATGTCGTAAAAGTCGACTAAGGGACGGGTCCTCTCCAACATGGTGGACTATCTGTATGGGCGATGGGCTGATCACCTGTCACCATACGGTTCATCATACCATCTTAGGACTAATTAATCGAACGTGGCCACAAGTAGTCTTGTGGCTCTGCCCACCCCATTAGGGATTTCGGGCGTGATGTGTATGTGTGTGTAGAAACGTTACGGTGACACGGCTGAAAAGGTTTGAAAGGGCAAATGAATAAATCGACGAATTCATACATTATTGCTTTTATTTGGGTACAAAGATTGTAGAGTAAAAAATAAAAATACTGCATTTGGTATCAACCTTTTTTTCATAAAACTTTGATTATGAAAATTAAGCATTTCGACAAATACATGTTTTACATCTATTAAATAAAATTAAAGCATAAGATGTATCTCTAGTCTAATTTCATTTATCTATATAGAAATTGTATAATCGTATAGTACAAATAAAAAAAGCGAGTGAAGTTTGGACCATTGTTAGGAATTAAAGTTTTCCATAGTGCTCAATTATTTTACAACAGCTATAAGAATTCGTATTTACATGTTACATTATAAATTTCGTTCTAATGTGATATTTCGTTCATAGCATTAGGGATAAGAATAGCATCACTAAGGCAGAGAGGGTGTTTTATTGTACATTATTATAATTAGTGCCTAACATTACGTCGGTCGCTAACATGCGCGCGCGCGTCGTGACCAGCTCTCTCGCTCACACGCGAGAGCGAGCGAGACAGCACTGCCATTCGACGGGTGCGACGAGGGCCGAAGCTAGCTGGCTACAGACATGCCAACTATCGCGTTAGCCAAAGGACACCTCTCTAAAAGTTTTCCCGACCCCACTCTTGGCATATCCATGGACAGATTTACCATAGTATAAAGAGAGGAAGTAGGCTATCTCCGGCCCAATCCGCGATATAATTGCCTACTGTCTCAGGGTTGTCTCTGTACAATAGGTAATCTGAACAGTGACAATTCTGGAATCGATGAATTATTAAGACACCCAAACACACAGCAATACGTTCTCCTGCGATTATCACACATTTTTCATTCATTTAGCGGTGCCGAAAAGCCGTGACGCGCGAACGTCGTGCGGTGTTAGCCCCGACTGGCGCACTGAGAAACGGGTCGAGATTTTGTTTAAGTGTGCGTGCGACGCATAGACACTTTGGCGCACACATACAAGCCGCGCGCGGTGCGTTTGTATGAAGATAACTTACTTCCCCCTCTTTATATTATGGCTTTACCCTACGCCGCCCGAGAGAACGGTCAGAACCACTAAACAGAACGCCTTATCCATAGCTGCTCTACTTACTTAAAAATAATTAGACCTCTAAGTATTCGATTAGCCTATAAAGACATTGGTTCCGTCAGTGTACGATAAGTACTTGTGTCATTCTACTTGCAAACTAAAGTCGCTCTTATATCTAGGTGCTGAGGGCTCTTCCCTTATCTTTTTGATAAATAGCGAAAAATATTATTTTAAATCTAAAGGCCCGTTTACACTGAGGCAACGTAGCACAGCGGCGTTTGATATGAGAACAGGTCTGCGGCACTGTTTTAATTTTTTAAAAAAGGAAGTTCGAATAAGTTAATACGTTGCTAGTGCCTATATAAATCTACGCTCAAGACTGATCTCGTACTCAAGTAATCATGGAAAAATGTTAACTTCAGGGCGGTATTAGTCTTGTGTAGACTATCAAACGCTGAAACCGATTTCGGCGCAAGCTGTGCACGGAGCCGTAATTTAGGGTGATTTCATCAGCTTACGTACATAGACGTAGACTTCGCTTTGTATCAACATGTTGGCGATGACACCCAAAGCTACGTGTCCGTGCACGGTGTGCGCCGCAGTGGGTTTCGATTAAAAAGGGCATACCTATAAATTCCAACTTCTTCGCATGAAGGTCTCCTACACTGCCCTGCACTACGCTACACTAGGGACAGGTGGCATCTTGTGGCATGCCAGTGTCGCCCCGGTTTAAACGTGGCATATTGAGCCTGCTGAACGAAACCTTTAACCCTGACACGGTTGAATCAACGCCAGCCTACCCATAACCGTCCGCCCTTTCAAAGGGTAATTCCATGATCACATTACATTTTAGGCGAATGAGGTAGTTAAAATCGGTCCCGGCATAAGTCATTCAAATTAGCTTTTATACCATCAAAAGTGATATTAATAATTAATAGTTTAAACGGCAGAAAATACGCTAAACTTGCAAATTACGTATTTTTCTTGTCACTTACATTTCATACACTGCATTTTATCTAGAAGTCTTTTAGATAAAAACCGGACAAGTGCGAGTTAAACTCGCGTGGAGAGGGTTCCGTTCCGTACATGATTATCTCAAATTTACTAGGTTACCTTAAATACCATAGACTACTCATAGGTTTTCCTGTAATCTATAGGCAAAGATCTATTTTCTGTATTTTTTTCAAAATTTTAGCCCCTGTAGTTTCGGAAATAAGGGGGGGGGATGGTCATTTTTCGCCTATTTTCCTGAATAACTTCTAAACTATTTTACTTAAAATTCAAAAGAAAATATATTTAAGATTCTCACCATAAGCCTTTTCATTTGATATGTCACACGATATAGGTGGCATAACTTTTTTTTAAAATTTTCTATTTTACCCCCAAAAAGTGGCCCCTATGTTTAAAATTCATATATTTACGACACGCGTTCGTGTTGCGGTCACCAACTTACATATGAATACCAAATTTCAACTCAATCGGTCCAGTAGTTTCAGAGCAAATTGGCTGTGACAGACGGACAGACAGACAGACAGACAGACAGACAGACACACGAGTGATCCTATAAGGGTTCCTTTTTTCCTTTTGAGGTACGGAACCCTAAAAAAGACATTTATTCAACATTATGCCATATTTTAGTGTTTCTGCCTGAATAAAAATTCAAGGAACGATTTCAATTTACTTCGCCTAAAATGTAGTGTAAGTCATAGGTAAATTAGATGAGTCACCTTTGTGAATGTAGTGGTGCTGTTCGTTTAGTGTTCCATATTCCAAACACAAAAACAAAACACGCATACACTTAAATTTTTCCATATCACTCACACATTCAAAAATATGGTTTACATCGATCACTTTCGACCATTGTTGCAGGCTGATTTTAATCAAACATCGAGGGTCTCCATCATCATGATTACACTACCTACCCAATGATATCTATTTAATATTGTCACTAACAGCCCTCAACGAAGCCAACTACGGAAAATAGACAACTTTCAACTAACAGTATATCTAATATTTCATTCTATACGTTTCAGATCTATATCTTACTAGCTACGATTAAGTTGTATGATTCATGTCGGTATATGTTATATGAAAATAAATGACTATCAAGTTTGGTAACTTTCTCTATAATGGCTGCTCTATACGATGGTCTGCGAATTTAAAACTCGTATTTTTTACAAAGGTGTGTAACATTATACCGGTATATAAACGAATGAATACGACGTACTTACTGAAGACAATTATAAATTATATCTCTTTAAATACAACATTTACGCACGTTAACGCCCGTCTTTAAGACCTTTAATCGCTAAACAGGGTGGCGGCTTATAAATATTATCGATAGACTGAATACTGATCCGTATTCATAATTACAGTTCAAGTTGTAGTTAATTTCGTTATTCTTTCATGGATAATAATTTAATAATGACGGTCGCTTGACAAGTTCTGCAGCTTTTTTTTTTCTACACATAATTTTTGAAAAACAAAATCATCGCTTTCTGTGGAGTTTCTTGTGGCGCTTCTGCAGTAATGGTGGTCTTGTCCGAAGCGCTGGTAGACTCACCCTAAATTAATTTATTCATTTGACTAGTAACAGAGCCCACCGGTTTGGAATATTGTTTCTTCTTTTCTTTGAATATTTAATACCCAAACGTATAGCGCAGCCATTGAGTTTTAAAATGACAACAGCCATGTGATTCTATAAACTGCGCAGCGGCTGATCAGCGATGAAGGACACATTCAAATTTGGACCTAATGGCATTGTCGTTACAGTCTAAATTGATAGTTCCATTTATCCGCTGATTAGCCGCTGCGCACGTTAGAGACTCACCCCAAAGTTCGGGGTTGTGTGGGAAGATCGGGATTATCAATGTCTATTAAACGTAGCTCACTTGTGAAAGGTCGCAGGGTGGTTCTAACAAGTTCCACGTCTGTTTAAGCCGCGAATACATTAGGGGATACATCGAGCGACATGTTGCGGAACATGTCGCTTAACAATTATGTCAATGTTTCGGGATAATGTCGCGCAACATTTTGCTGTAGCGGAGCACGTGCCCTCGCTCTCAGAGCTGCAACATGCCATGTCCAGCGTCACGTATTGTGCCAAAATACGCGGAACGTTGCGGGACACTGCGGCAACGTTGCAGCGTCTCGTAGACTTATGAAGCACGTCGATTGATAGCTCCTTTTATCCCCTAATGCAGTGTTTGTCAACCTTCTTGAGTAAACAACCCCTTTACAAGTAAAAAAATCTGGCGACCCGCCATGACCTTAACAATACTAAGGTCTGTTCGCCGAGAGTTGATAAAAAAAATATGTCAGGGCTTCTTACCTCATTACAAATAGCGGCTCGCTAATTATTTTTTGCCGATGACAATATAAAATTAAAGGCTTTTTTTTCATAGAATATTATTATTGAATAGCCTAACTGTATAAACAGAAAGCATCACGCGAACACCCAAACGACACACTCGAAGTGACATATTATATCAAGACACCAGACACGTCATATCCACCATACTCAACGCGTTTTAAACATGTGTCATAGATAAAAAGCCAGATGCAGATTTATGTGACATTTGTCATTTGATTTGACATTTGATTTGATTTGATTCATAATGGCATGAAACAGAGACAAATATATTTTTCCGTCCGTCCGGCGCGACACCGCACTTGACAACATCTGCATCTAATACCACGAAACTCAGTGCAGCAGCGATAAGCGACGCCCGTCATACAGTTTTCGATAGTTACGCGACCGTCGCTATTTCGAAACTATATCATAATATTTATCAACTCTCGGCGACCAGACTTTATGTCAGTGGTTTCAACGACGAGGTATTAAAAACCTGGCTGTGAACCGTGACCCTCTCTGCAAGGGCTTGCACCCCACTTGAGGTTACGACCCATAGGCTGAAAAACACTGCCCCAATGTATTCGTTGCTTCAGGTTTTTTATCCCAGTTGGGACATAATCGACAGTCCTACTTGATAAGGCTAACGGGAAATAAATACCCTTTACAATCAATGCTGTTTCATATGAGTGCTCCTACGATAAATGAAAATGAAAATGAAAATGAAAATGAAAATATTTATTTTGCAAGTAGGCCACATGGGCTCTTTTACTTGTCTGAAATGTACCTAACACGACTTCAAATAAATTACATCAGCGAACTGGGGAATTTTTTTACTGAGAGGGCTTTTCCTTGTGGGATGCCGACGAAAAATGTTCACTGTAAAAATTAACGAGATTCAAAATATGAGCTTAACAAGTACCTACGCAAAAAGAGAAATGTTATGCCCATGCGTGACGACGAAAACTGAGGTAAGTTCAAAATTAATGCCATTGTATTTTTTTTGTTGATATTTTGAAGTAGTGCTTGGCTGTTTGCTATTCATGAAAACGTGAACCAACAGAAACCAACTACGAATTTCTGCAAGGTTCTAGACAAATAACTTAATTGGAATTAATTGCTGATTATATTATGTGCGTTAATCTATGGAGCAAAGAGTACAAAACGCCTACAATAAAATGGGATAAAAAATAAAGAGCTCATATAAAAATAATACTATCGGTGTGTTTGACTAGAAAACAATTATGACGTTTGCAATGAGGTCCGCTTGAAAATCTGATTCGACAAAAGCAGCTTGTATCCACATGTCTATTTCATAGCTAGTTAAAAAGTTAAATATCTTTAAAGGATATTTATTAAATATTTTCAAATAGAAAAACATAATTTTAAAAAGTTGTTCAGTCATGGTCCGGCGCAGTGACGTCATTCAGACGATCGCCATACTATGACCGGCTCGCTTGGCGCCATTCAGACCAATGACGTTACGACGAAACTAAAAAATAGATATGTAGATAAAGTTGCAGTTGCCATTTGCATGAAAATAAGTCTTTTGAATGTGGTGAGATCCAGGCAGTCATATTTCATAAAAAATCGTCAGTTTTATTAATTAAGAGGCGTCTCGCGTCTATTATAAAAACGCAGTCATATAGTCATTTGCTCGTTCATTCTTTAAATATCAATTTAAAATATATTAAAGTGTAACTGTAAAAAAATAAAATGTATCGTAGATTTCTTATTGACGCTCTTCACAAGATAATTTTTCTGTCACGCGAAAATATTATTATGGAAGATATTGTACATAAACTCGCTCTTAATTGTTATCATTAAATACATTGCCATACAACTTATTTTTGTATAATATCATTAACAAAAGAAAAAAGTCCTTTAACTTAATAATGACACGTACACAGTTCTCTTTGTAACAGTATCCGCTCAAAGTTGCGAGATTTCGTAAAAAATAACAAATCAAAACGAATTCTTTACAAATCAATCAAGACATGATATTTCCAATCAGCAACTTCGCAAATACTTTTAAAAATAGCGCTGTATCAACTATAAATACATTGGTTCGATTACAAAATTATTTACAAATTATCCGACCACATAATCGATAATATAACAGCCGCCGCATCAATAGACTGCAGCTGATCCGGTCTCAAGTCCGTTTACACTGACTTGAGTACGAGATCGATCTTGAGCTATCAATGGCATTGCAGTCTTTAACATCACGGATGCGTAGCATTCCATCCGTAGCGAATTAAGTACGATACTTTACATCAATATAAAACAAGTAGACTATATTGCCGCATTCCTATATTCAGACAACGAATCGCTTTTGACACGAAGGCTTATTTGACATTTGCCGCATCAAATATTTTCACATTACGCTTCAACATGGGTTTTTTAAAGGTTTCATTAATCTCCAAGCCGGCAAATATATTGGTAGGGCCGCAGGACCTTAGCAAGGTTGACACGACGGTAAGTAAACACTGTCTCTAATTGTCTCTCTCACATTAGTGCCAACGAAAGAGATAGATAATACGGGGTAAAGATATCAGCGTGTCAACCCCGCTAGGGCCGCTGTTGCTGCATATGTCTATAAGCAGCGGTCTGCCCTTTTCAGGACCGTTTTGTTGTACATAAATATGTCGTATATAACCATTCGCAACCAAATCGATTCGTTTTCCGAACATAAGAGCCGGGCGTAAGTGTGTCGATGACGAATACCGTGTGGTAATGCAATGATTACAATGAATACTTAACCATAACATATTACATCATAGTTCAGGTGGGTTGGCTTAGTAATGCACGATTGAAATCATAATTTTACGAATAATATTTTCTTGGGATCTCTCTGGGCATGGATTTGATATCGACTAGAATTCATCCCTACATACATGTTTATGACACAAAAATGCGCATGCAATTTTTTTATGATTTTGAAAATGTGCCTCTATGGTCAGATCAAGTCAGATTTGTCAATGTGTGTCTTCGAACAATGATGACAACAAGCAAAATTTTATTGTCGTATAATTCCAGTCTTATACAAATTTATTTAACAGTCGTATATTGAGGTCTTTAACGACTGTTAAATAACTTCGAACTATAACTGGAATTATACGACGATTTTGCTTGATGGTAAAACATGTCATTGTTTTTCTGTAAGGTGATTTTGAACGAGTGGCAGTTTGGTCAAATCAAGTCAGATTTGTCAATGTGTGTCTTCAAACAATGTCGAGATATTTCTTTTTATATTTGAAAGAAGATTTTGAATATGTGCCTGTATGGTCATGGTCAGATCAAGTCAGATTTGTCAATGTGTTATCTTCAAACAATGTTGAGACATTTATTTGGATGTTAGAAAGAAGATTTTGAATATCTGCCTGTATGGTCAGATCAAGTCAGATTTGTCAATATGATTATTCAAAAAGTGACGACACATGTCCATTATACAGAGCTGCGGTATAGTAAGGCCTTTTATAAAAGTCTGTATTTCATCACTCCCATATTTATCATTGCAACCATTGCATTCCTTAGACGTAACTAGGACAAGAGTTTGCAGAAGATCATGTAAAGCCCGAGAACCCGGGGGCCGGGTCCAATTGCCATATCTTATGTGCATATTTACAAAATACAAAATTGTGCATATTTTCTCTGAATAAAAATGCCTGGTTGTTCGGAAATTTAATCTCTTTGTGAATAACGTGAACGTGTACCAACCAGAAATTATAACACTTAACAATATCAATTAGATATTGTCCTTCATAAAGGACGCGAGGGCTCAGGAGGTTAAATGAACTGAGACTAGCGCCTTATTTCACGTGCGCGACAGGTGCTAGCACTCTGAAGTATCTGTCGACTTTTGTATGAAAAAATTGTCAATTATGTCAGATTATCAGCACTAAAGTGATCACATTCTATTTTGTTCTTTAAGAAAGACAATATCAGCGCATCGTTTAACCTGATCGGTCATAGTTCTATCCATTTAATTAAAGACTTCTGTTAGAGATAAAAAAATAACGAAAAACGATTGATCCACCCAAATTTCCACTCGCTCTCATCATAGTCACGTCACCTGTTTTAATAGACTGCGCTCAGAATTGATCGCACTCAAGTTCTGTTAACAAATGTCAACTTGAGTGCGATATCACCATGAAGCTTTCGCCGGGACATTTATAGCATGCCGTTAGAGCCAGGTCCGTATAGTCACATGACTTTCTTATCGGCTAGGTACACACTTGAATTTAGTTAATTCAAATTTTGTCATGTGTATGTATAGATAATTACGCCTGGTATAGTAGCCGTCAACCAGTGACGACTGGTGTAATAAATCATTCCCTGCACTATGCGACCCTGCAGATGCGAGTCACGCCCCTCCTATGCACTATGCAAATGCGAAAGAGACAGCACGCTTCGAATGGTTCATGACCCCAGTCGTCACTTTGATTGACGGCCACTACTCTCTTCCGAGAAAACAGGACACTTGCTTACGTCACATATGTCAATATGACAATATTAAAAATGCAATAGTTTCCCTGCTCCTCTTTACGTCAAAACGCTGCAACGGATCGCCGTGACTTGTGGCCGAATTCAGAAAGGCCACTCAAATTGAGCTTTAATTAAAGTGACGTTTCTGTATAGACTGACAACTAGTTGAGGGACATTTAACTATTTAATATCTAGTCAAATGCTTAAGTGGCGTTTCTGAATTCGGCCATTGAAGTGATAATTTGAGAGTCGCATGATTAATAATGCACAGTTCCCGAAGGTATAGCAATGAACGATAAGCGAGCACAGTCGCAGACGGAAGCTAGTTTAATTTAAATGTAAATATGATGAGCGTTGCTTAGCAAGTGTCCGTTTCGGAAGAGTTACGATCGGACCGTGGCGTTAAGGCACCGTCCACCAAAGATTTAAATCTCTAGATACGACATGACACCGAAAATCTTGTGATTATAAATGTACGCGTTGACAGAACGCTGTTGGAATTAGTTTTGTATTAGTGCATTCAAAATTGGGCCTTATTACCTACCGCTTATTTCAAGAGGCGTATTTTAACGCGGTCACTGTATCTGGTCTATTGATTTAAATCTTTGACGTCCACTGTATTTGGCAGTCGTGCGCAGTCTATTAAGAGGCGTATTACAAAGCTGAACTAGCCACGTCGCATTATTCGCGTTTTTCTCGATTATGTAGGTGAAATTGACAGAAATTCAAAAATGTCTGTTATCATTGTCCATTAGGTGTATTTGCGTGTAATGCAAAATTTTTCATGACGGGGCATGTAACTGTGTATTAATGCAAAATAGTACGTTGTGCATCTAGGGCCGTAAGAAGGGGATAAGTAACGAGAGTCTGTTAGAAGCCCGATGCCGAAGGAGAGGGCTTTTATTAACTCGAGTTTGTTATCCCCTTACTGCCCGTGATACACACAATGTTTTTCATCACATTTGCAAGGAAATTAAATAAAAATTAGACAAAAAAAAACATATTATTTATTTTAATCCCATTGTACATCGCGAACTACCATAAAACCTGTGGAAGTTGCTCACATCCCATCATTAACTAGAAAAGAGCTGAGGATCTTCAGACGGAAGAACAGATTTCCTTGAATCATAGCTAAGACCACTTTTGATTAAGTCCCCTTTCAAACAAAATATCGGAATCAAAATTGGTTCATCCGTCTGGAAGCTAAAATGCCACAGACGGATACACAGATACAAATGTTATAGTACATTGTGCATCTATGGCCGTAAGAAGGGGATAACTAACGAGGGTCTGTTAGAAGCCCGATGCCGAAGGCGAGGGCTTTTAATAACTCGAGTTTGTTATCCCCTTACTGCCCGTGATACACACAATGTTTTTCATCACATTTGCGAGGAAATGAAATAAGAATTAGACAAAAAAACATATAATTTATTTTATTCCCATTGTACATCGTGAATTACCATCAGGTGGGTGCACTAAAGTGTACGTCGCGTCGGTTGCGTGCTACTTGTATAAGAAAACGATCACCGCCGGAGCCGGCGCCGCGCGCACCTAGCCGAGCCTGGCGCACGCCCCGCTGTCAGCGGGAGTTATAAACCATACTAAATCTATAACTCCCGTGGGAGCTATGGATTTAGTATGGTTTATAACTCCTTTATTGCATTAATGTACAATAACATTTTGATTTTCGCTCAATTTCTAAAGTATCGAGTATAACGCGATGCTACATTGCCAGCTCACATCAGTAAGACGCCCGACACACGATTTACCTCCGGCATCACGTGGTCGCGTAGTTGATGCTCTTCCGTTGCAGGAACATGTGCACTTCGCTGAACGCGGGCCGCTCCAGTTCGTCGCGCCGCCAGCACTCGCGCATCAGCTCGTAGAGGTCACGCGGACAGCCCGCCGGCCGGTCCAGTATCTCGAACAGGCCGTCGCCGAGTTGAAGGTGCGATAAATTCTCTAGTACCTGTGGGAGAGTTCGGCGTTATAAACCTTTTGACCGCCACAGTCGGCTGCAGCCGTTAGGGGATACAGGGTAAAAAAGTCCTTCATAGCCTTGACTTAAAGTTGAAATTCGTGTTACTTCTCAGACATGCTTGGCGGTCAAAATGTTAACTTTAGAAGCGTCCATTATTAGCGTTGCGTTCTCTATACTATATTTTATAGCTTTCCATTATCAAATAGGGAAGATGCATGAAAATCAAAATGAGGTTTAATAAATGATATATTATGAAAGTATATGTAAACAAAAGCATATTGCAGAAATATCAGATCATTTTGACTATTCATTTTTATTTTATTAAGGGTCATAATGTATAGTTTTGATTTTAGTGTTTTGTGCATCCTCATCACATTTATGTCATGTTTTATTTCTACGATGTTAGTCTAAAAACAGTATTTTCGGAAATAATTGTAAATTTCGTTTAAGCGCCATACATTTTGTAGTCTAACGAATGCTGTGACGTCATAGTTGTCGTCCATTTTGTATGGAGTGTTTTTGCGGGTGGTATGAACAATGACTTTTCAAAGCTTCATATACAATAAACAACATAATAATGTGCTGCGCACACAGATCGGTTTCTATTACTCAGCACTTTCCAATACAAAATGAAAAAAAAAATGCATCGTCCCTATTATTCAGCAACAAATTATAGTTTAAAGCTTTCCAAAGGGGTTTAAGGGGATTCCAAACTACAACCCGCGGGCCAATACCGGCCCGAGGCCTTACCGAAAACTATTAACGCTCATGCCGGTACGATTTTGTGGAAAAGGCAGTGTCGCTTGAGACAAACGTTTGCAGAACCCTGAACTAGATGTCATTGCTACTATATTGCGGAGTATTCAATTAACTCATTGACTCAGCAAAGTGTGGATCGGGCTTGTCTACATAAAAATATATATAAGGGGTCTTGGAAGAAAGTACGATCATTTGAACGAATCGCAATCGCAATTTAAGAGAACGCCAATAGATGGCGATATATAATCCGAGATACGTCTGACGTTCCTCTTGTTATATTATACATTTCAATCCCACAAGCAAAATCATGGTATAATTACCATTATACGACTTCAAGTTATGTAACAGTCATTACGGACCACTATATGACTGTTACATAATTTGACGTCATATAACTAGAATTTTACGACGATTTTGCACGTTGGGAATGCAAAGATCTCGTTTTTAGGGTTCCTTACCCAAAGGGTGAAAACGGGACCCTATTACTAAGGATTCGCTGTCTGTCCGTCCGTCTGTCTGTCTGTCTGTCCGTCTGTCATCAGGCTGTATCTCATAAACCGTGATAGTTAGACAGTAGAAATTTTCACAGAGGATGTATTTCTGTTGCCGCTATAACAACAAATACTAAATAACAGAATAAAATAAATATTTAAGGGGCCTCCAATACAAGAAACGTGATTTTTTTGCTCGTTTTTGCTCGATATTGATAACGGCAACAGGTAGACGCTTGAAAGATTCACAGAATATTTAGTTACATATTCACATTAAAAATTAATAATTAAATTAAACTAAAACAAAATAATTTAATAATTTTCAAGTATTCATAATGTCTCACGAAAGTTTTAATTTGACTAAAACAAAATATTTAAGGGAGATGATCTGATCCCATACAACAGACATGATTTTCCCCCCCGTTTTTATAGACAACGGTACGGAACCCTTGGTGCGCGAGTCCGACTCGCACTTGGCCGGTTTTTAAATATTACCTCATTCTCAGTGAGATGTTCATACGGTCGCCGGCGGCACAGCGTGAATATCTCATGGAGGGTGACGGCGAATGCCCACACGTCGCTCTTCGTGGTATATTTGCCCAGCAGCACCGACTCCCACGCTGCCCACCGGAGGGGCAGGGGGATGCGACCGTCCACCTTGTAATAGTCGCACGCGTACGCCTCGTTGTCGGTGCCGAAGTCGCTTATTTTCACTTGATATCCTTTGCCGACGAGGATGTTTCTGTAAAGGTTTCCGTGATAAAGTCGTTTGATGATTATTTGAATAATGCAGTTGTTTCGTATTTTTTTTTGCATTAAAAGTTATGCACAAGAAAGCGCCTAAGAAAAAAATAAGGCACTTTGTTGCCATTAAGTCTTTGCTTTTAGGCTTAACAAAGACAATTTCTGAGAAAAATGGCCGCGATATATATCACGGACATTCGGACGTAGACAAGTTGGATGACATACATGCATACATATGTACGTATATCAGGCCTATTTCCCGAAGAGGTAGGCAGAGGCCATGGATTTCCACCTGCTACGAACCTGACACACATTTCGCTATGTCTACTCTCATTAAGTTCTTCATGCACGCTCGCCAGTTTATGGTTACTCTTAACCTGGCCTTTCTTAAGAACGTCTTCGATCTGTTTTTGGTACGTTCACCTAGGTCTTCCCCTTCCAACCCTACCATGCACACTCACCTTACAAATCTGCTTCGTTAGCCTTCTTCCGTGAATCCTCTCCGCATACCTTTCTCAATTCTCACGTCTACATCTTCTTCCACATCACATCTTTCCCTTATCACGCTATTCCTTATCCTGTCACTCATAGAAACACCACAAATCCTTCTTAAAGCTCGCATCTCGACTACATTGATTCTACTTTCATGTTTCTTCTGCCATACCCAACATTCAGTTCCATAGATCAGGCGTGGAACCAGCACACCTCTATGAACAGCCAGACGAGCCTTTCTAGACACTTTATGGCTCTCACGAAACGCATGCAAAGCTCCATTCACCTGGTTCCCAGCATTCGCACTCCTTTCAATATCACTATCACACTTTCCATCTCGTGTAAATTTATAGCGACCCCACATATACAAAAATATTTTAATTTAAACCACTATCGTTAACTTTTGGGAACCGGAAAGATATTTTATCTACACCCATATCATAAAACCTCCATAATGTATTCAAAAACCGTAGGAAATTACGAGCATTATTACAACCAATGTTACTATGAGCTGTGGTAGTGGTAGTAGGTAAAATCTGTGCTGTAATGTTATTACAGTATACATTTTTGTAATGTTACGAGTTTAAATTTGGAACAGCTGTCAAAACTAAAGTGGGTCTCTATTCTAGTATCCATATATATTAAAACAGTTATCGATACGAAACATCAATTCAGTATGTTTTTTTTTAATATAAACCGTACGACATTTGATCTCGAGTGACATGAGAATAGGGACTTCATTCGCTTGTTTATGATTTGAAAAAAAAAAAACATTCGTCTTGACGGAGGATCGAATTGCCGCCATTACTGTTATCATTTGTTTGTTTGTTGTTTTTTTTGCTGTTACGAAAGTAGAATTGTAAAAAGTCGTTTGTAATTTACATTTTAGTTGAAGATATCAATAGTAGTGACTCCGAGAACGATGTGAAAACTCCGCTGGATATCGTAAATGCAGCCACGATTGCAACATATAACTTGTTGCCAGAAAATGTTGCTTCTGAACACATCATGGAGGATTTATAATGTGTGTAGATAAAGTTATGTATGCAACTGTACATAATTTGGCCTTAAAACACTCGTGCGATCTTATTATGAAACGAGCCGAAAGGCGAGTTTCATAAACCCACACTCTTATTTTACCGTTGCATAAACTACAATTTTCTTACCTGGCAGCGAGATCTCGGTGTACGAAGTTAAGCGACTCCAAATATTGCATCCCGGCCGCTATCTGCGTGGCCACGAACAGCAGCGCAGTTCCAGGAGGCGGAGCGGCCCTGAGCAACGCGCACAGATCCCCCAGTTCCAGGTATTCTAAAACCACCGCGAGAGGGGGGGAGCGGCACGCGCCTAGCACGCGAGCCAGGTGGGGGGATGATAGCGCCGCTAAGATGCGGACGTCCCGCTCGAATTCCTCCCTGTTGAACATTTGTTAGTTACAGTTTCGAATGCAGGACAGGGTCCTACCCGGCGAATTTCGCTGTTTTCAAATCCTATAAACTATACTTAGCGTTGTGCAAGAATCTTGAAAAAAAGATGTATAGTAGTATGGAAGCTATTCTTTATTTTCGTCCACTGGAATCTTGAAAAAAGTGATAAATCAAGAGCAAAAAAAACCGTAAACCCTTTTTTCAAACTAAAATCCATAAAGGCTCCCTTATTATGCGCCGCTTATACATGAGACTTTTACTAATCAGAAGACAATAATGTACACTATAATTTCATCCGCCGGTTTTTCAATTTATTTTCTAGTTTTGAGCAAATTATACTATTCACTGCAACTACTAAGGCAAGTGGGGAAGGACCGAGTTGGAACGCTCAAGGTCATCGGCGTGGGGTACGCCCTTAACAGTAGCAGGCGGGTTCCACTTCGAACTTTAGGTACGCTCGGCCGTCGGGCAGCGCGGCGCTGTAAATCGGCGCGAAAGAGCAAGTGTTATGCGACAGAGAGAGAAGGCATGAGTAGACATATTTTCCGGCCTACACACCGGTTTTGTTAGAGAGTGATTCTTCTGTACGTTAGTACTATTATCTATTGACAATAGGACTTAAGGTATTTTTTTCCCAGCGCGAAATTAATTTTGCCATCTGTGAAAATTAACAATATGTCTAATGGCCGAATTCAGAAACGCCACTTAAGCATCTGCCTAGATATTAAGTAGTTAAATGCTCCTCAACTATTTGTCAACCTACACAGAAACGTAACTTTAATTAAAGCTCAATTTGAGTGGCCTTTCTGAATTCGGCCATAAGTAGTGTGTACAGAATATGTTTATCAAATAATCATTATGTGCCAATCGGAAAACTATAATCTACACTACTTGATCGTGTTGCCAAGTTTCACGGACGGGAGCAACGTTTCAGGGTTCAATTTCTCATTGATTGGCTTATAAGACAATCTGTAATTATTAGCTTAATTATTAAAACATAAGTCACCGGTCAAAGTTGTTAAAGAGGGTATATTCGCACGAGCTGGCAAACGATCGAAGCATCTGTCAAATTACAACATTGATTGAAAAAAATTCAAGCTTCAATAAAAAACTTTCGTACTACAAATTATTATGAAACTGATTCCATCTCTTTTTTCTAATTATGCCAAGGCCGTGACCGCAATCCGAGAAGGTTTGAGCTCTATTCCCTGACGTATTCCCGACGCGTATTTTACTATTATTTTTCATAAATAGGGTTTGCATCTCTAGCTACTCTGATGTTAAGTGACGACGAGGTCGAAGGTGGTACACCCTTGCCCAGAAAATGCCTATTCACTCTTGCCTTAAAATCACCAAGGCTTTTTGCCATACGATTCCGGGAATACAAGACGCAGGAAGAGCGTTTCACTCCTTGGCTGTACGAATAATTAATGGCGCAGGAAACCGCTTCGTGTGAACCAACGGAAATTGAACCACATGGGGATGGAAGCCCTCCCGGCGTCGGGAAGACCGGTGGGAGAAAGTAGAGGGTGGGATGAGGACCCAGGAGGAAAATACACCATGTAAATTACCGAAGACAAGCGACTTTCAAGTTAGGTTTTGGAGGGAACCTAAGCCGAATCCCGGAGATGTGGCCCGGCGGGCAGCTATTGTTTCGTCGAAAGTTAGGAGCTCGATTTTTATTTTCCTGACAACTATACTTCGATACTCATAAGGCAAATGTTTCTATTTTCTGCTCTTAAAGACAAAAGCTGATAATCAACTTATCTAAGTTGATTTATTTATTCCTTGTCGGCTGTCGTGGCAGGGGGCTACGCCCCTCGAGCCCCCTTTGACGGCCTTTGCCAGCCACACCACCCCTGCCTTGTACGCTCTTTGTTTCTCAAGTATCCTGCCCAACAATTCGAAATAAAACCGATGACCATTTCAGACAAGCTTTCTGCTAAACGTTTTACAAAAACAAAAAATTCTTGAGCTTAGTTTTCGGCCTATTTGCGGGAACTGTTACTTCAGAATATAGATGACTTCGAATGAATGAAATAAGAAAGGGATGAGTTTCTAAATATCGTTGTTAGTGCGATTAAAAAATCTGTGAAAAGTAGTATTGATTTTCTACGGTATCTACCCGGCCTTGGCATCAAAAGCCACACATGCCACGTTTCTTCTGTATTATTTTGTTGTATTTTTATTATTGTGTGTCCTTGTGAAGTGAATAAATGTCTTTTCTTTCTTTCTTTCTTCTTAAAAGTAGACAAGACATGCATGACCGCTCTTTTGATCTTACAGCATAGTAAAGTCTAAAAGCTATGCATACATGATATACCTCTCCTTAACCGATGCATCGTGGCAGAGGAATTTCACGGCCACCAGTCTTTTCTCCGGAGTGATCGTGCCGTTGTATTCGGGAACACCGTCCGCCTCCGCCACGTACACCTAAAATGCATAATATCAACATGCAAGTTTTTTCATTTGATGTAGCTATTTTTAACCTTTTGACCGCCACAGTTGGCTGCAGCCGTCAGCGGATACAGGGTAAAAAAGTCCTTCAATACCTTGACATAAAGTTGAAATTCGTGTTACTTGTCAGACATGCTTGGCGGTCAAAAGGTTAACAATGTTTAATCTTGCGTCCCCTCAGAGTGAGAGGATTTTCTCAAATATTAATATGTATTGTAATTAAAAGGCATTGTTTCTCTAGGAAGCAAAATATTTGTTTCTGATTGTGCTCGACTTCGTCTCCTCACTATTGAGTATAAGGCGCAGCGAAGGACCTCTCCGTAAAGATGCTGCTTTGCTCACTTATGTGACAATCTACTATTACAATGCCACGTCAAACACAAAAATGGTCACCCAGACGCCAGGTAAGAAGTATTTATGTACATTGTCGCTTGCACCAAAACGTTTTATGTGTTCAGGATCTGGTCCAATTTTTGTCAGACTTTAGGTGCAATTATCGACCTAAATGCCTTTATCAAGTATGGCCTGTGCTTTATCCGTCAGAAGGTTAAAATGAGGACTGACCGTGCCAAATGCGCCTTCAGCCAGCTTGGAGATCATCCGTAGCCGGTGACGAGGGAATTCAATCACGTTCGTCGTCTCTAGCCGACGCTTCAGGTCGATAAACACCTCCTGTTGGCTCGGAGACTGGAACAAATCATAATAATATAAACGCGAAAGTTGTGTGCGTGTTTGTGTGCTAGTATGTCTGTTACTCCTTCACGCTTCAACGGCTCGACGGATTTGGATGAAATTTGGAATGGAGAACACAACCCTGGTTTTAACACAAAGGATACTTTTCATCCCAATCCCACGCGAACAAATTCGCGGGTACAGCTAGTAATGAATACAACGCGCTCGCCATACACAGCTACGCCGTCATCCGCCATTTTAACATTTTGATAATAAACTATTAATTAATCTTCCGAGGTGTGCTTTATTGCATTATGTGTCACATTGTCTTAGCATCTTTTCATGAAATATAACTGCAAATCCTGTTAGTATTAATTTTAATTTCTACTTTCAAAAGTGTCTGTAAGTCAGTGTGAAGTAAAAAATGCACTATATTTATTTTGCATTTAATATATCAAAAACATAAAAAAATCTCGTGCCATAATTTACGTGGAGCGTGTCGCACTGTCCACGTCCGTACCCAACCGCGGCGCACTCGCGACTGTTGCGTACCCAAGTTTACCGAGATTTCGAAGCGCGTCGTTTCGGCCGTTGGTATGAAGATGGAATACTGTGTGGTATGAGTACTCGGGATGGCAATGATACGGTTGACTCACCCGGGTGCTATGCTTGGAGCGGAGGGATCCCGCGACGGACATCCGCGCGTCCACGTCCAAATGGTCCCTACACTCGCCCATCAACTCGGGCCGATGCGAGAGGCTGTCGCCGAGTCGCCGCTTCGTCAGCAAAGGGGCCGAACTGAGCTCCGGCACCGCGTAGTCATAGTTCGAACTATCTGTTGGCAGACGCGAAACGGCTGTTCTAATCGGGTTCCGCTCTAGTGTACAAAACGAAGACGAGATCCGGAGGCCTATTCCCTCATCCCTATCCCATCCCCATTCCCCATCCTCCCTAGACTGGCAACGCATTGGCATCACCTCTGGTGTTGCAGATGTCCATGGGCGGCGGTGACCACTTTCCATCAGGTGGGCCGTCAGCTCGTTTGCCAGTCAATTGACATAAAAAAAGGGAATGTAAAGGCGCGAGCTAACGGGCAATATACTCAGTTGTTTTACCTGCTTGGTAACAGCGTTTGAACTGGCCCAAAAACTTCTCATCTATTCCCAATGGGACTTAAATAGAACTAGTAATAGCTCGAAAATAAATTTGCCGAAAAAGTAGCCCGTTTACTATCCCCTTAAAACACGCATGCTATTTGCTTCTGACACTTCGCAAACTGTCACTCAATCTTCGCACTTAATATTGAATACGTAGATCAAATTATACAAAAATATGCAGAAGCTCACGATTACAGACTTCATCATCATGAGAACGTCGAGGCAATCCAGCTCCTTGACAACACAGACAGTGAGAAGACTTAAGAGGACGAAAGTAATGAGTGCTAATCGTAAAGAACACAAGAACAAAGTGTCTTCCCCTTAATAGAGACAATAAGCAAAGTGTTAATGGACACATTCTTAGTTTTATTCTATTAGCAGTTTAAGTTATAAGCAAATTACTTATTAGCGCCTTAGGCTAGATTGTAATTACGTAAGGCTGCATATTAAATGTAACTTTATAATAAAAAAATAAAAACAAACTTGGCACTTCTAAATCTTAGTTGCCTCCAGAGTTCTTTCTAATCGAAACGATCACTAAAAGTGGGTGATATGATAGCTATAACTAATTAAAAATTTTACGGAAGAGGCGTACTCTTCCGTATAAATCGCAAGGCAAAAATCAACAGCTTACCTGATAACGCTGTATTAGAATCCTTAACAAAGTCTTTCATCTCGAGTAGCACCGTGCTATAGCTAAAATACGGCGCGCACTTGAGAGCCTGATACGGCTCCTGGTACTCGTCCGACTTAACATCTAACGCGCAGTCTATATTCATCTTGTTCGCCGGCAACATGGACACGTGCGAGGACGTGCCGCAGCGGCTATAGCTGTCCTGCTCTCGCTTAGCCACCGTCGTCTTCGCTAGAGGAGAGGCGAAGCATTTTCTGTGTCTGTGCCTGTGTATTATGAGGAATACTGCGACGGCTAGTAGAATTACTAAAGAGGTGAGCACACCGACTACTATAGCCATGTATAGTGGGTCCTCTTGGTGGGCGGTTGATATGGGAACCTCCTTGCTTGGGTTCAGTTTGGTTTTTTCTTTACCGCCGAGCGGTTTATGGCTTTCTGGTGTGTAGTTGCCTTGAGCGACGTCTGTGGAAAGAAATTGGTTGTTGGGGCTCCGTTACATATAATATTAGTTTTTTAATACTGGCCACTCTGAACGAGGCTAACTTTTGTTTGCCTAAAGAATTCCAAATTCAAATAATAAAATTACAATGGGGCCAATTCGTGTCTTCGATAAATTTAAAATTCGCTAAACTTGAAATAAGAAACGTCAAACTCGATTTTGACAGCTTGGTGCCATAGTGAATCGAGTTTGACGTTTATTATTTTTAATTTAGGGAATTTTAAATTAAGAAGACGCCGTTTCGAATTGGACCCACTATTTTATAATTGCAATTTTTGGTAGATTGTTTTTGCTCGGATAGTCTCATGAATTCATGGAAAATGTTGATTAGTTATTTATAAATAGTGACTATAATAATACAAAAAGAAATCAACAGGCTGTAACCAAGATTCTTGAGATTATCCAATTTGATCCGAATTGAATCCGATTTTATCCAAATATTTCGAACGACTAATAAAGGGTATCTTTTAAATAACTTCTAAAAAAGATAAATTCTAGCCATGCAAGAAACACGAGCATTCTTCTTCCTATCCAACTTACCAGAATCGAAGACGACCTCGCTTATAAGTATCCACCGCGACGAGAATCTGAGCTCGATTTTGACCCACCGCCCTATCCGGTGATGCAGCTTGATGCTGACGTTTCTAGAACTCTCGAAGATATTGTCCTCGACGTTCGAGAACCGAATCGGCTCGTCTTGAAAATGGTGACCGCCTATCGAGAAGGAGATTATCGCTTCGGAGAATACCTACAAAGGAATAACGAATCTATTTATTCATAATAATGAGCCAAGGTTGTCTGCAACACACATTACCGGATTCCCACGTAACAAGAGTAGCAACTGCTGCGCGTTGGGGGGCCTCACGCACACACACTTGAGTGTTTTATTTTTTCATTTAAGATAGGAGTGTAAATATATATGTTTTTAATTAAGGTACAAGAGGCCATTGGAAAGACGTCGGCAAAATGTACAAAGATAATTTAAAATTACTATAGCAAACCCAGGCTCCGCTTGATTAAGCCGGCACTGGCAACAAAGCTAGGCTTTTTAATAAAACTCGACCCTGCTCACATATACCTTTTATTCAAATTCAAATTCAAATGGTTTATTACCACATTACAAAATAAAAGATGGATTAATAAGTAGGTATACATGTGACGCCCTGCAAGGGCACAGCAACATTAGAGGGCTAACTATTTCTTAACGTATACTTAATTACTTACTTATTTTCTTATTAGTACGTATATAAAAACACTAGCTTTGCCAGCGACTTCGTTCGCGTGGAATAGTGTCTTTGGGTAGCATTTTTAATTATTTAGGCTAATTATTTTACATATAAGACACAAACGTATAAATATTTACAGTGTTTCACTGCAAAGAGCTTATACTTTTACAAACTTTGAATGTTATATTTATTTATATCGAATCAACAGCCTAAAAAATAAGTTTCAAGCTTCTAGCTGTAAAAATGACGACACTTTCATACAAATTTTCATCCTCCCCTTTCAACCCCTTACAACCCTTTTTTCGCATTAAAAAGTAACCTGTGTTCTTTCTCAGGCTCTAGACTATCTGTGTACCAAATTTCATTTAAATCGGTTCAGTAGTTTTGGCGTGAAGCGCGACATACAGACAGAGTTACTTTCGCATTTTTAATATTAAGTATGGATTAATAGCCAATGAAGAACTCACCTGAACCTCCCTCATGAACTTATTATTGCAGTACAAATGCACGGCGCTGAACTCGCGCACTTTGTCGAACTCGAACACGATCGCCGGCGGGTGGGGCCTCGTGTCGTTCCGCCACCCGACCCAGGCAGAGTTCTGCGCGGCCTCGCGTATCTCGTCGCCGCCGAACTGGCCGTCGACGAGCTGGCCGAGCCCGCCGCGCAGCTCATCGCCCCACTGCCCGTCGTAGATCATGTCCGTGAGCTCGACGCCGTTGCTCCGCTTGTCGCCTTTCGGCATTGAGTAGGACACGATGCCGACTGCGAACGAATTTACACTTTATAGCTATAGCACAGGAGGCCTCGGTGCTACTATGGTGGTACATTGTGCATCTAGGGCCGTAAGAAGGGGATAACTAACGAGAGTCTGTTAGAAGCCCAACGCCGAAGGCGCGAGGGCTTTTAATGACTCGAGTTTGTTATCCCCTTACTGCCCGTGTTACACACAATGTTTTTCATCACATTTGCGAGGAAATGAAATAATAATTAGACAAAAAATTGCATTATTTATCTCTAAGCGAAAAATTAAATTACGTCACGCTCAACGACCTACATCGATTAGATACATACGGATGGACGCGGCAGGCGCTTGTATAGTATAACACACATTAATAGCAGTTTAAACATAGAATACAATATACATAATTTATAAAATTCAATAAGTAGTTTAGTTCTGCGACGTGTGCCAGTTGCGCGGTGTCCAATAACCGGCCGTGAAAACGACACCCTTCGGCCAAAATTCCTGCTTCGTGATTGCCACAAGTTGGGCAGTCGGTACCCGCACCACAAAGGACGTAAAATTGACTTTGTGACGGGACACAAAATATTACAGTTATCACTATTTAGCGTGAAGTAATATTGCGCATACGCCTCTTTAGCTCAGACCCGCGATATATGTTCATATATCCTAATTATGTTAGATATCTGAGCGATTATAGAAAAGCTAGCTATCGGCCAATGAGAAAGTTCCGTAATCCAGTGCTAAAAAATACAGTAATAACTTTAAAAGTACTACAGCTGCAAACAAAAAAAATGCTACCGAAACTTTGGGTTAAAAATAATGCACGTGGTTAATCTGTTCGGCAGATGTTATTAACCTAAAGCGTTGGACCTAGGCATTGCAGATAGAGCCCGCATGATAAATTTAGCAAACAATTGGCTACTTGACTATAGTAACAAATCTATATATATAAAAATGAATTGCTGTTCGTTAGTCTCACTAAAACTCGAGAACGGCTGAACGGATTTATCTTATCTTAGTCTTGAAATGTTCGTGGAGGTCTAGGGAAGGTTTAAAAGTACATAGGTTACTTAAATTATTATTCTTCGCAGACGAAGTCGCGGGCACCAGCATGGTAGCTTAACCCTCAATACTACATTATAGAACAGGATTTATGTAAAAGTTAATCGTGACTATTAAGAATTTAATGACTGAAAAACTTCAATTTTTACTTCTAAGTCACGTGACTTTAAACACCAGTCACGACGTAGGTATGACGTTTGCATAGGTTGGTTGCGTTCCGAATCACGCTACTCATCTTAATCGTTGTGAGGTTGTGATCATTAAGTGTTATTCGGACCGCACCCTCATACAGACTATGTTTATTTTGACGTTTACGACCGGTTTAGGTAAGTTGACGTCACACGCGACAACTCACAATAAGATAGCGTTTAAGCGGCATAATTAAAAATGAAAAATATTATTAGTGAATTGAAAAATTCATAACGAGAATATTTTTACATAGTCTTAAAAATAAGCCAAAAATATTTTTTAAATATTTAATGGTCAAGAACCGAATAGTTCTGCCAAATTATTCAAGCATTTTAGAATGTCAAATGGAAAAACAAAACGAATTAAATTCTTCATCATCAGGCTATTTATATACGTCGCACTGCTGACCAGTCCTCCTCTCATAGTGAACATAGCAATAAGCCTCACGCTGGCCCAGTGCGAATTTTAGCATTCATCTGTCATATAAAGTTAGTAGGTTAGGTTAATTTAGTTAAATCTTGGTAGTGAATTTCGAACAAGTTCCCGTAATCGGAGAAGGCTGAAGTGGCACTTATATGTAAACCCAATGACAACGCAATATTGAAGTATAGTCAACAAAAAAACTCAGTCAATCTTATTTTAAGCTTTATTGACATCAATATTCAATCTTTGAACTTCGAGTCTTGCTACTTTCAAATGCGTTTATTGTAAGGAGCTCATTACTTATTCCAGTGCAGCGTAAAGAAATCAATATTTTAATGCATAAACGTGCTTAAAACCGGCTTGCGCTTCACCGCTTTGTTTATCGGTGGGTTTCGATCGCAACTTACTCTGAATCACTAAGCAAAAGGGTATAAAAATATCTTGGGAACATGCGCCTGTTAAGGGGAATCCATAAGAGAAATCCTATTTGTTCAAATACTAAACTTATAAACGCAATCCGAGATCAAAAGTGTAAGCAAGCAACACACCATTGGTTATCACGAAACCACCTTTGACGACGCGGTTAGCCTAGTTGGTAGTGACCCTGTCTCCGAAGCTAGCGTCCCGGGTCCGATCTCCGGTAAGGGCAAATATTTGTGTGATGAGCACGAATGTTTGTTCCTGAGTCTTGGATGTTTTCTATGTATTATTCCTCTATATAAGTATCTATATCGTCGTCTAGTACCCATAACGGGTACTAGACGGTACGTCTAGTAACATAGTGGTTTATTAAAATCCGTCGTCGTCCCGTACTAGAGTAAAATTTAGGGTTCTAAATGCCCTTAAATAATATTATGCGCATTTATATCGTGCTAAAACAACGAATGAAATACGATGACTTTTATTTGTATTCGATGCGCATCATAACTTTACACCTGGGAAGAATTCCCTTTCAATACACTCGTGTTTACATTCGTCCAACGTAACAATTGATTGTTAAAACTAAACATTCTAACCTTATAAATGAAATTCATTCGTTCATCTTTAGGGTTCCGTACCCAAAGGGTAAAAACGGGACCCTATTACTAAGACTCCGCTGTCCGTCTGTCCGTCCGTCCGTCTGTCACCAGGCTGTATCTCACGAACCGTGATAGTTCGACAGTTGAAATTTTCACAGATGATGTATTTCTGTTGCTATAACAACAAATACTAAAAAAACAGAATAAAATAACTATTTAAGAGGGCGCCTATACAACTAGCGTGATTTTTTGCCGTGTATATAGATAATGGTACGGATCCCTTCGTGCGCGAGTCCGACTCGAACTTGTTTTAAGTTTATAAAACACACGTGGCACGTTTTACGAAGCTAGAACTTACAACTTTACAAGCAAAAACACTGCACGTCAGATATATGGGATCTGACATCGGTCTCTAGTTTTTGCACAAGCAATAAACAATTTTTTTGAAAAAGGAATAGTTGTAAAAAACATCGCATACACAAGCAAATGCACGGTGCATAATAGTGCAAAATTGGAAGGCCTCTTTTAATATGCATTGAAGAATAAACCACCAACACAGTTCATATAGTATATTTTTATGCAAAGCCATGCAGATCGATTTAAGATAAAATGTTATTTCGCTCTCAGTAGCCGGCAGATTTTTAATGGCTGCCGCACATGGCAAGCGTTGGCGTGCCAAATAAAAACACTTCGATCCAGACGGAAAATAGGTACTTTAATGTTTGAGTTGGTATACATGAGCAGCGTTTCCTAAGTTATATTTATAATGACCATAGAGATAGCATATTTATTTGATTATGCGAAGTTGAAAAGTTGTTATTTGGCGCAAGTGCTGTTATGAAATCCTGAGCGTAGCGAGGGATTCAAAGCCCGAGAGTTATTTGCAACTTTGCTGTCGTGCGAAATACAGAACATTTCATCTCACCGCAACGAGGAAAACACGATATGCGAGTACATGCTGGTGAGGCATTAAAGATTTTTCTGAACTAAATAAAATAAATAGGTTATTTTCTTATGGTCCACTTGTTAATCGGATTCAATAGATGAACAAAAATCGGTCAAGAGCATATCGGGCCATGCATTATAACTTTAGCTAGTTTCCCGTTCAAAGTTATTTGGTACTATTTTCAATGATTTTTAGTAGTTATAAACAAGTTAATTGCCTATAACTTATGAACCATTTTAAGCCTATTTTAGTCATTATACCTAGTTTTACTTTGAACTTCTTTGTATAAGATATTTTCAGACTTTTAGAATTTACAGTTTTGGCTCTGCGAAATGTGGACTCCAACAGAAATGACACCTTTACAGATCAAAGTTTCGTAATTAGTCCATCAAATAAAAAAATTGGTAATACAATTTTCGTAATGGTTTTTAAAGAGCTATCCAACGACACAACATCCAAGGTTGTTTAAGAAAATATGTAAAATATATAAAAATTATGATAACTCAGTAAGTATGTAGTTCCAGCTTAAACAGTTCGAAGGCATTTGGCGTCGACTGAGGCGCGCCAATTCGTGTCGAAATGCGTCGCCGCAGAAATTCGCCTGTACCATTACAATGAGTTTATGCAAACAAACGGTTATCGCTATCGAAATCTATCGGTAATACTGCTTGTTGCCGACAGTAAAAGGGACCGAGCGTTAGTTTTCGATAGCGAGAACGGTTTGCGTAAACTCATGGTAATGGTACTGACGAGCGATGCGCGCGGGAGATTCGAATCGACTTCCGCGGCTCGTCGCTAATCGACGCAGTTTCATAGTAAAATAGGAGGCAAATGATTGCAATTCGGTTCGACTCGCCCCGGCGAGCCTAGTGGACGCCAGTCTTTAGAGATCTCATTTCCGGTCGAGAAACTTTACTGTAACGGCTCGTTTTCAATTTTGGCTTCAGGTATGATAATGCAGGGTCCTTGTTTAGTCTTTCACTTTGACATTTGACACTAAATAATAAAGTTTCATATTCATGAATATAAACATGTCAGTCATTTAATACAATAATTAATTGACACTTCGGGTCCCTTTGTCTTCCGATTGAGATCCGAGTTTTACCGATGGAAACATATTATGCACTATATCTGTACAATATGTGATACACTTGATATTTGTAGCAGTCGACACTGTCATTTATTTCATATGTAATGTCAAACAAATGTGTCATTCAAATGGGCTGGTACTAAATACCTTGATTGAAAAGAAGTATGGTTACACCGAAGCGCAGGTGCGCCAACAGCGGAACTAATAGCCTCACTAGAAAATAACTGTCTGTCTGTTACTTTGTAACGACTAGACCGTTAAACTGATTTTGATAGAATTTGGTATGGAGATGGTTAGAGCCCTGCCGAAGGACATAGGCTACTTTTTTCTAAGAAAATAAATCCGTAAAAGGGTTAAATATAGGCTGGAAAATTGATCGGGAAGCTCGTCATGCCCAATGGTGCCGTTGATGTCTTTTATGTACCTTCGCGATTTATAACTAAACCGCCCTTTGAGCCCTGAGGAAAGATACAGGCTACTTTTTAGGGTTCCGTAGCCAAAGGGTAAAACGGGACCCTATTACTAAGACTCCGCTGTCCGTCCATCTGTCTGTCCGTCTGTCACCAGGCTGTATCTCATGAACCGTGATAGTTAGACAGTTGAAATGTTCACAGATGATGTATTTCTGTTGCCGCTATATGAACAAATACTAAAGAACAGAATAAAATAAATATTTAAGGCGGCTCCCATACAACAAACATGATTTTTTTGCCGTTTTTATAGATAATGGTACAGAACCCTTCGTGCGCGGGTCTGACTCGCACTTGGCCGGTTTTTTTTTTAATGACAAACAACCTCTTAATGGATGAAATAGGGGCTGGAAAATTAATTAACGGCAAGTTCGTGCGTGCCCGATGTGATCCCGTAATTTGAAGGGGAAAAATCGTTATATTTTAAACATACATTTCCACGCAGACGGAGCACGTAAAAGCTAGTAAATCATATAATGTCTGACGACGGCTGGCTAACGACGGTTCAACCGACCAATCAGAACAGACACTTAACATTAAAAGGCTTTTAAATACTTAGTTTGGATACAGCTTTCTTATTTCCTCGTGATGAACTTGTTAAAAAAACCGGCCAAGTGAGAGTCGGACTCGCGCACGAAGGGTTCCGTACCATTATCTATATAATGGTTCACGGTTTATGCATAAGGTTTATGTTTATGAAATTAACTGTTTCTTTTTTATTTTTATATTCGAGTTGATTGAATGAAAGGTAAATTGCGGTTTACGATATACGATGTATTAAAAAAAAACTACTTACTAGATCCTATCCAAACCAATTTTCGATGGAAGTTTACATGGTAATGTACATCATATTTTTTTTTTAGTTTTATCATTCTCTTATTTTAGAAGTTACAGGGGAGGACACATTTTACCACTTCGGAAGTGTCTCTCACGCAAACTATTCAGTTTAGAAAAATATATATTAGAAACCTCAATATCATTTTTGATATAATTCCTATATCCTATCCACACACGTCCGGGTTTGATGAAAAAAATATATTTGAGTTTCAGTTCTAAGTATGGGGAACGCCTAAAATTTATCGTTTTTTTTCTATTTTTGTGTGAAAATCTTAATGCGGTTCACAGAATACATCTACTTTCCAAGTTTCAACAGCATAGTTCTTATAGTTTCGGAAAAAAGTGGCTGTGACTGTGTGGCATACGGACGGACAGATAGACAGACAGACATGACGAATCCATAAGGGTTCCGTTTTTTGCCATTTGGCTACGGAACCCTAAAACATAAAGAAATCATCCATATAAACAGCCAAGGAAAAACGTTAGCCCGACACCGCGTAATGCTCTAATTCGCGTAAACATAACAGCTACAATGTAGACGTGCGATTAGCTCCAGTAATTCGAGCCATTTTTGTTAATAGCGCCTTGCATGCAGTCCTTCTGAGCGATAACTTATTTCAAGGAATTGTACTACGCCTGGCAAATTACACGTTTAAATTATGTATTCACATTACAGAAAAATGTACTTTTTTCTCGATAAGGTTTTGTACTTTTTCTCTGTCGCGCGTGAATAGTATGGCGACTCTGTGATATGTTGTTTTAGGATTCAATTTGATTTCATATTCCGGACGAGTAAAACGGTGAACAAAGCATTGTTTAATATTTTTTTGACGATTTCACTGAAATACGAATCGTTTCGGTATTACCACTGACGTGTGCGGGAATGAAAATCGAATAGAAATTTGAACTGGGCGTGTGTATTCGACATTGCCTGAATGATATCGCAAATTATTGTGCTACAATATAGTAGCTCTGATTAACATGTCAGCAAAGGCAGCCGCATTGTATAACCATCGCGATATCTATCACTTAGGCAATGCCGTTCCAGCGGCCTTAACATGCATGCCACAAAGATAAATTAGAACCATTTATCTCTATGACTATCTCTTTCGTCGGTTCTAGTGTGAGAGAGACGCACTTAGAGATAAACGGTTCTAATTTATCTTTGTGCCATGCATGTTAGGACCGCAGGGTCTCCAGGAAAGACATTTACGAACGCTCAATAAAGCCGTTAGTCCAACGATACGCTCATACAACTTATTTCAAGGCATCAGTTGGAGTCGTCAAGACCTATGGAAGTTTCACTCAATTAATACTGTTCACGTTATTCAAAGCTTTAAACGCCAATTAATATCGATTTTATTAAAATTATTAGCTCAGTCGCATGTGCTTAATAATCTTCGGGTGTTTTCAGTCGAATGTCATCAAAATGTCTGTGTGAAATGTATCGGTTATATACTCGTATGTAGTGTGTACATCAGTAGCGCAGCTAGCGTACAAACAGATTCCTAACGGCTTTACTAAGGTAGAATACTACAGGTGGCTGTCATTGAAGTCAATGTAACTCTAAAGATCAGACTCGCACATTTCTAACGGCTTCGCTAACGAAATATTTGACGCTTCGCCACTAGTGTACATGGTGTATTTTTAACCTTTTCAACGCCAATAACGGATATATCCGCACTACTGGTTCACCGCCAACGACGGATTAATCCGTCACGGAATACAGGGTAAAGCTCTACATGAGTTTGACTTAAGGTTGAAGTTCGAGTTACTTTTTAGATATGCCTGGCGTGTGATTGACGACTTTTGTATTTGACGTGGCGTTGAACGGGTTAAATAGCATCGGCATAAAGAATTGCAGAAACCAATCCGATGGCTCTATTATGTCACTGAAATATTTCAAGCATTCTGATTGGTCAGCTCGACTCCGATCCGCGTGTCTCCGCTTCAGTGTTATGCCTACCATTTTGTTGTTCACCCACCAAGCAAGTCCTTAGGCCAACTCACCACTCCAATAGCATCCATACAGCTCAACCCTCATGCAGACGGTCCGACGGTGGAAGCTGTAGGGGATCACGCGTATCTTCGACGCCCATATTGGCGGGTCCAGGTGGTTCTTCTTCTCTAGGTAAGTGTACGTGTTGCCGGTCATTATCTAAAACGGTAAAAAGCAGTTTTGTATTTAACCCTTACTATAATATTATAAATGTGAATGTAAGTTGGTTTGTTACGCTTTCACGCGAAAAGTGCTGAACCGATCATCATGAAACTTTGTACACACACTGAAAAGACACTACACGTTGTTTTAACAAAATCGTCTCGGTTGACTTTTTTTTCGGTTGAATTTACTACAAATTGGTTAATTTAACAAAACCGGTACAAAAGTTTTTTGTTAAACTAACCAATTTGTAGTAAATTCAACCGAAAAAAAAGTCAAACGAGACGATTTTGTTAAAACAACGTATAGTGTTTTTTCTGTGCATATTCTTCGAGGTATTAGGTAACATAGGATACTTTTTATCCCGGAAAATTTCAAAATTCCCGAGGGAATAACTATAACCGAATTTCACGCGAACGAAGTCGCTGGAAAAAGCTAGTATTTAATAAAGCTTCTTGAGTTAAACAATATTTTGGACACTAACACACATTCCCTTCTCTGTACTATGGCACGAATACTTATATAGATAAATAATCGTAGTTTATGCAACGGTTGCATAATGATAGGCCTTAAAACACTAGTGCGGTTTTATGAAACGAGCTTTTAGCGAGTTTCATAATACGATCGCACGTGTGTTTTAAGGCCAAATTATGCAGAGTTGCATACATAACTTTATCTACACACATATTATAAATCCTCCATGATGGGTTCAGAAACAATATTTTGTGGCAACAAGTTATTTGTTGCAATCGTGGCTGCATATTTCCGATATCCGGCGCATTTTCACATCACACACACTCCGAGAAGACTACTTACTATTCATATTTTCAACTAAAATGTAAATTACAAACAACTTTTTCTATTCAATTCAACAAAATTCTACTTTCGTTCAGCAAAACGTCAACATAATGGCGGCCGTCCGTCAAGACCATTTTTTTTTTTAAATCATAGACAAACGGATGAAGTCTCTGTTCTCACGTCACTCGAGATCAAATATTGTGCAGTTTATATTAAAAAAACATACTGAATTGACGTTTTGTATCAATAACTGTTTTAATATCTATGGATACTAGAATAGAGACCCACTTGAGTTTGACAGCTGTTCCAAATTTAATCTCATTTCTTTACTAAAAACGATAAAGAAGTCATGTTATTTCTTCATCGCAGCACTGGTTTTTCCTAATTGGTTGTCAAAATGGTGGTCATTTCCTACGGTTTTTGATTAACCAATGGAGGTTTTATGATATGGGTGTAGATAAAATAAGTATGTATACGGCGACCTCCGTCCGCCATCCAGTCAATTTCTTTTGTCATTATCGAAATTTACTCGTCACAATATCGATAAGATAAGATAGAAATAAAAACCATTTATTCATAACACAGGACAAAATGAATTAAAAATAAACACACATACATCACATTGATCTCAGAAACACTTCTGGATTGATTAGTTAATGATAAAATATTGTAAAATAATAATAAAAAATTGGATAATCCATCGTTACCGATTCCGACCATGACCGAAGTCATCGACCGAGTCACGCACGGCCAGCGCCGTCAGGCAATACTTTTTACTAATGCACAGTGCACACTCCCATATTGCGAGAAGTCCATCTAGTAAGTCGTCATAATATAACCATCGATCTGTGACAGTGTGAGTGACTGATCTGGGCCTCTATTCGATATTGCGTAAACGATAGATAAAGCGGCCGCCTTCGTTGTCAAATTAATAAGAGCTACCGTAGAAAAATCATTTGCGATATCGTTTAGGCAATGTCGAATACGTGCCTTGATGTCTTAAACTTGAACCATCTAATGATGTATTAGGACGCTGGGTGAAAAGTCTTTTATTAGAAAATCCGTTTTAGTCTGTATGTCCATATACTCCTTATCAACAGTCAAATGTAAATGGAGAATCCATTTGCCATTTCGTACATATCAGTTTTAGTTTAGAATCATTATGTTTTGTTTGTCATTGTTAAGTCGTTTTTCATGTAGGTAAGTACCGACTTATTTTTGTAATGTATTTGTAATAAAGACTATCCTTTACTGCGACACAATTTGAAATCTAATCTTGTAATTATATGACAAATAATTGTTAATAATTTATTCGTCGACGATCTGTCTAAATTCGTGTGCAACATGCACAATTTATAATTTTATTTTATTTTGCGAAAAATATATCGAAGCTATTTGATGACAGATGTAAGTACTTATTTGCCCCTACGCCACCCCAATGCGGCTACTTATTCCCTGCAATACAACGTCGAAATGCAATCCTGATTTATACATAGATAGTTTATAGTAGAACCACTAAAATTTTAATATAGTATTAAGTCTGTAACTGAGATCTACTCTGTTTATGACCGAATTACGACCTGGGACCTCAAGTCTACATAATACTCGAACATTTGTGTGCTCCGTTTCTTTCCTGCGAATCTGTCTTGCCTCGAGAGCAAGCGGGATACCAATAGACAATAGACAGTAGAGGCCTAGACTCACCTCTTTCTCGTCAGAACCGCGGTAGCGTACCCACTTGCCGAGCTTGGGGCGCCAATATTCCAGGACGTACGCCTCCGCATACTCGGCGCCTTGCCCGTTCCCGAAGCGGCCCTGAGTGCCGACGCCCGTCACCACGTGGACCGATCGCAGGTCGATCTCGAGCCACTCCGTGGTCTCCGTGGTGATCTGGGACTTGGGACACCACGCGCCGCCTTTTATCTCTTGGTTTAACCTGTTGGAGTAATGGTGTAGATGTTGAATAGGTAATCTTTAATAATTTTCAAAATCGGATAATAAAAAAAAGGGTTAAAAATGTTTTCGCTGTTTGTATGAAAAGTATAATTATAGTTGATAGTTCATGAGTTGGAGGAAGTGTTCTTGGTTATCATTCTCACTAACGAAATAAGAGAGCTATATTTCAAGCTACACGGTCAAGCTTAACGTTTAATTCGAAAGCTGAAACGGAAACGGAATTTTTTTCAATGCTGAAATTTTAGTCGAAGTAAAATCTATTTTAAGAACCAACAGCAAAAATCACCCTTTTCATACAAAGGCGATAAAGATTTCCACCCCTTTATTTTTGATAGACAAATAGATCTATACCTACGTTTTTTAAAAATTGATTAAAGATCAACAAAATAAAATTATCGCCGAAATTAGTTTTGTATGACAAACACTTTGAAACATTTTGATCTGACTGACAACCTATCAAAAATTGGTCAAAATCGTTTAACATTTAAGGGGTGGAAATCGTTATCGCCTTTTGTATGAAAAGTCTTAGGTTCACACTCCTCTTAAAAGCGCTTTTCACTATATCTTTCCCGTACCCACTCGGAATATACTGAGGAGCAAAGAAAGCTGGTCAGCGTAATCACAAACTACTTACACAATAACTAATCTGGAGTCACTGTTTCATCACATTTATTGAAATAAAGAAATATCTGGTAAAAATAAGTCCACAGCATTCCGCTGCTAAATATCTCCACAGTAACATTACCCAAACATCTTTCTAAATGCACATTCCGTTTCCGATATGCCATAATTCACCTATAACTCGGTGTATCGATTGAACATCGCGGCCCATCGGGCGACATCCGAAAACAGGAACGTCGGAGCCGTCAGAGACTGTTCAAAACGGGCAGTTAACACACGGGGCGTGTCGAACTGCAAGCGTGAGGCTAGTCGAGCCGGGGCCTTGATTCCCTAACCAATTCGTGTCAGTATAAACTGACGACGACGACGATATCGTCGTCGGCAAGTTAGAGAATGGTTTGAGAATCACACGCCCGGCTAGGGTTACCAACCGTTCTATAATATATAGTATTGTACTATATTTTGGCGCTGTGTACTATATACTGTTGATGAAATATATAGTACGCAAAAAATACTACATTTCGGTCAGTTCTTACAGGGCTTCTGGGCTTTGAGTTGGCCAATTTAATAGGCATTTTCCCAGCTCGGATGACCACAAGATGCCTAAACGGACGGAATGTTGGTAAGACAGATTCTGTATATTATGTTTATCTACACCCATATCATAAAACCTCCATTGTTTAATCAAAAACCGTAGGAAATGACCACCACTTTGACAACCAATTAGGAAAAACCAGTGCTGCAATGTTATTTCTTTATCGTTTTTACTAAAGAAATGAGATTAAATTTGGAACAGCTGTCAAAACTCAAGTGGGTCTCTATTCTAGTATCCATAGATATTAAACAGTTATTGATACGAAACGTCAATTCAGTATGTTTTTTTAATATAAACTGCACAACATTTGATCTCGAGTGAAATGAGAATAGAGACTTCATTCGTTTGTCTATGATTTAAAAAAAAAATGGTCTTGACAGAGGATCGAATTGGCGCCATTATGTTGGTTTTTTGCTGAACGAAAGTAGAATTGTTGTTGAATTGAATAGAAAAAGTTGTTTGTAATTTACATTTTAGTTGAAAATATGAATAGTAGTCTTCTCGGAATGTGTATGATGTGAAAATGCGCCGGATATAGTAAATATGCAGCCACGATTGCAACAAATAACTTGTTGCCAGAAAATATTGTTTCTGAACCCATCATGTAGGATTTATAATATGTGTGTAGATAAAGTTATGTATGCAACTCTGCATAGTTTGGCCTTAAAACACTCGTACGATCTTATTATGAAACTCGCCTATCGGCTCGTTTCATGAAAACCGCACCAGTGTTTTAAGGCCTATCATTATGCAACCGTTGCATAAACTACTATTAATCAATCATACCTTACAGTCTTTTAAAAAGGTTTTTGTTTAAAGTACTATATTTTCCTTCGTGTACTATTTTATTTATACCTTTGACAGGAAAATACTATGTTTGCCCCATAAATAGTTGGCAACCCTACGCCCGGCTCTACTCGCTGTGCTGTGATTCGGTGCTAGTGGCTTTGCTGTGATTCTTTAACGTACACAGCGCTGCGTCAGCGGCGAGCGATGCTTTTAATTAAAACCGTAAGTACAAAGCATTAGGTCTAAATTAAATGTCTCTTATCGCTGACGCAGCGCTGTGCTCGTTACATAATCATACCACTGAACCCATTCCAACGCTCATTCATTACAGTAGTGTAAAGGTATATTTTGTCTTCTATCAAATACATTCGAATCATGTTCGGAATATTACTATAGACCAAAATGCATGGAATAGTAGTTTATGCAACGGTTGCATAATGATAGGCCTTAAAACACTAGTGCGGTTTTCATGAAACGAGCCGACAGGCGAGTTTCATAATAAGATCGCACGTGTGTTTTAAGGCCAAATTATGCAGAGTTGCATACATAACTTTATCTACACACATATTATAAATCCTCCATGATGGGTTCAGAAACAATATTTTCTGGCAACAAGTTATTTGTTGCAATCGTGGCTGCATATTTCCGATATCCGGCGCATTTTCACATCACACACACTCCGAGAAGACTACTTACTATTCATATTTTCAACTAAAATGTAAATTACAAACAACTTTTTCTATTCAATTAATTCTACTTTCGTTCAGCAAAACACCAACATGGCGCCAATTCGATCCTCCGTCAAGACCATTTTTTTATATCATAGACAAACGGATGAAGTCTCTATTCTCACGTCACTCGAGATCAAATATTGTGCAGTTTATATTAAAAAAACATACTGAATTGACGTTTCGTATCAATAACTGTTTTAATATCTATGGATACTAGAATAGAGACCCACTTGAGTTTTGACAGCTGTTCCAAATTTAATCTCATTTCTTTACTAAAAACGATAAAGAAGTCATGTTATTTCTTTATCGCAGCACTGGTTTTTCCTAATTGGTTGTCAAAATGGTGGTCATTTCCTACGGTTTTTGATTAAACAATGGAGGTTTTATGATATGGGTGTAGATAAAAGTATCTTTTGTCTTCTATCAAATACATTCGAATCATGTTCGGAATGTTACTATAGACCAAAATGCATGAAAAACATCTTTCGAAATGCCTCAAAAGCACCAAAGCATTCATCGAAAAGCCACTGCGAAAGTCGTAAAATAACAGAAGCGTCGTCGGTTTGATCAACAAAAACCGTTCCTACGCAATTTAACGTTAAATTTCTTGCTCAAGTTCTACTGTGGGCGAGTAAGGATAAGCGAGTTGAGCGAAAATTTGTGCAACGTCAAGAATCTCTATAAACTTAGTTCAAACTTCAACTACAGCGATCGAAATGCGCAATGCTCAGCGAAGCAAACAACAGAACGCCGAAATTCAAACGCAATATTAGCGGTAGATAGATTAGATGTTTAAAACAGTATTTCTTTTGTATATTAAGTATGATTATGATCTGGCTAATATCAATAGCTTCTTGGACATAATACTGTAACCCAATGATATAGTTCTAAGGGTGAGCACGCATTGTGCAAATAAAATAGTTTATAGTCGGTCGCTACTTAGTCGGCAGTGTAAAAGTACCCTAAACATTACCCGGTCGAGAAAATGGTTTAACAAAATATTCATGTATTGCAATCTGCAACTTTTATCACCCACCGTTTAGGCGTTTTATTTTAAATACCACGACTGATAGCACGGAGTCGCTTTTAAAATCAGTCGAGTAGAGTTTATTTATAATAATACCTTACGGACATAATGGTCAAAGGATATAGAGATAACGAGTTTATTCATATGCAATCAATATCCGTGGAGCACGCTGACCATTGTGTATTACGTAGCATGTTCCTGTGTCGTGTATAAACTATACTGTCATGGCGAGAGCGTCGTGTTGCCCCTAGGGACATGCGACTGCGCGATATAAGCATGAATGCAACGTGGTAAAGTCAGCGTCGAAAACATTTTATTACCATGTCGGGTCAAGTTGACGTCTGGTGACGTATACGTGAACACACATTTTTGACACTCACTGTACAACGACATACACATACCAAAAAGTTTTGCCTCAGCCTTTATAAAGTATTGAAAGTATAAGAAGATGTAGTGACAAAAATTGAGAAAGGTATGCTGAGATGGTTTGGCCATGTCGAGAGAATGAATGAAGAACGATTGACGAAAAAAGTGTATAAGGCGAGTGTGAATGAAAGGGTTGGAAGGGGTAGACCTAGGCGGACGTTTCGAGACCAAATCGGGGACGTCTTGAAAAAAGGCCAGGTCAAGAGTACCCTAAACCGAAGAGCATGTATGAAGGGAATAATGAAAGTGGACGAAGCGAAACAAGTATGTAAGGATCGTAGCAAGTGGAAAGAAGTGGTCTCTGCCTACCCCTACGGGAAACAGGCGTGATTATATGTATGTATGTATAAATTATTACCGTATAACTAACTATCTGGGAGAACGGTATTGCCCCCGTCAATTCGAGCCAAGTAAAGCGCAAAGGCACTACCTTTTCTCGAAGGCTTCGTCGTTTTTTTGAACCCTCATAACTTGGGCTTGTATTAGGTACACCAGATGAACAAAATTCTCAGGATATGATGTCCGTAGTGAACTTATTAAACATATAAAGTTTCGATTGCATAGCTCTTATAGTTTAGATTTTATTGATATCTAAAAAACCGCGATTTCATCACTGACTCACTATTGATCATCAAAATTCTTATGATACTTCCTGAAGTCCTAGAAATCTGAAATTTGGTATGTAATATAGTATTAGTACACAGACAACAAACAAAAATCTAAAACTTGGAACTTTTACCGCACAACCCCTTAAACTAGGGGATGGAAGTTGGTATCAGACTTCCGCAAATTTTGATGGTAGAGGTCTGAAAATGTATTAATTTTTTGTATAACAGAAAAGTAATGAACAGTGAATATCCACCTTAGGTCCATATTACGCGCACATTTTTCACCTTACGCCCATATGACGGTAGCGAAACGGCCAAGCCACATATTTTTACTATGGTGTAGCGTTAGGGCGTGTAGAGTTAGAAGCGTGCCATATGGTCTCGTCTTGGCTACATTTTACATGAAAATGTTTTTGGTGGGATCTGTAATTTTCCGAAGGTAATTCTCACTTTATGGTCGTACGGATAAATGCTCTTTAGTATAACGTTTTTTCGGGTCAAAATAGCTCAGGCACTTTGCATAGCAAGCTCACTGAGAAAAAATTACTGTACCGACATACGTAATTCTGGATGCCACGTACGTAATTCTGGAGAAAAACGTACCTAACGTAAGTAGAGACTCGGCTACATAGATAATGTTGCGGACTACAAACGCCACGTAACAATCAACATTATTTCGGATGCTTCGACATTATTTGGACTTGGCTGCGAATACATTACGGTAATGCAGGTATAGCATCAAATTTTTTCTCAGTGCTGGAATAGTGAATGATAGTTTTGTTGACACGTGATCTAACGATAACCTTATGTCAGTTTCTGGTTGTTGACGAAATCTGCCTTAGCCAATTGTGTGTAAGTAATTAAATGGACCATGTTTTAGTCATTTACTGCACTAGGTAAATAAATTTTTTAACGTGCGTTAAGATTTCTCGGAACTCGCACGCGGACAGTAATGAAAGATACACGACCAATCGGAAGTTAAGACCGACAAGTACCATAAGTTTAAACCGTTCTCGCAATGGAAAAATATCGCTCGGTCCCTTTTACTTGTATCGGCAGTATTTCCGATAGATTTCGATATCGAGAACGGTTTGCGTAAATTCTGATACCTATACATGACAACCTAGTGATGTACTTACCATAAATTTCTTACATTCAAATTAGACAAATGTTGCACCGCATCGGAATGCGGCGTTAATCTGTTGCGGCGTTTAAAGGGCATTTATCATTGTATCATCATTTCCAATCAAAGTTAATAACGCAATTGTGAGTGTTCCTCGCCGTAATCGTTTCAGCCAATCAAACGGCGAGATGGACGGTCATTAAGTCTCATTGAGTGCGTCAGGCGTCAACTGCCTCTCATAATTGATAACATCGCTGTCGATATTCGCTCGTCGGGTGTTCCTCGACTGGGGTGATTCTCTACTCTCTAATTTATCGGTGGAAGGTCGACGACGAGTCCTATACTGAAGCTCTTTACGCGTTATAGAATCACATGGGTACTTTGCAATTATAGTGCTTTCGCGCTTGTATTAAGGCCCTGCATCGCGATACGCAAGCCACGCCCGTATTCCGGAGCGGACGTTGGATAGTCACGGATTAAGTATATTACTCCCGCGCATGACAGAAAGGAATAGCGTGGGCATTATGTGGTTGGTGTAAGCGCCAAATCAATCAAATATCTTTAAGGGTCATACTACATCGGCGCTTTTTCCGCCGCGGGAATCCGCTGCTGAACCGCACTATAGGTTGACCGCTTAAATGAGTCTTCGCCCGCGCGGCACAGGGGCGCGGGGGCAGGCGACAAAGGGGACCGAGAGAGGTGCGAGCGGCAGGCGCATTTTTGTTTTCATTCATTTCACGCCGCCCGCACATCTCTCAGTCCCCTTTGTCGTCCTGCCCCCGCGCCCCTGTGCCGCGCGGGCGAAGACTCATTTAAGCGGTCAACCTATAGCCACAATCTAATATGGCGACGGGAAACCGCGCAGTGTAGTATGCAGCATACAACTTTCATATTAAAAAAACACAACAAATAAATGATAATTATCAACTAAAATCACCATGAAGGAGGCTGTCTTTTAGCGACGTCAAAATAAAATGTGAAAAATTAGAGGTGATATTGAAAAACAAAGTATCGAGCGAAGTTGAGCTTAGGTCAAAATACATATCTCTCACAATTGGTTTCCTTTGTCTGCTTTAGCTCGCGTAGCCACATTCGAATGATACCACTTTTTTATGCGCAGTCTGCTGTGCCTTCTGTTCTAAATCGGTGCGGTAGTAGTGCAATTGCCTACCTACTGTGCCGTAGCCGCAGGTTCGATTCCTGCTAGGGGCAAACTTTTCGTGATGATCATGAATGGATGTTTTTTTTCTGCCATTTGAAGTCCCGTAATGTACTTACAAGAAATATAGTCCCTGTTTTTCAGATAAAACATATTTTACTTCTGACATTAGATTTAATGTTGTCATTAAATAGGAGCAATTGTTAAAACACGCCATGAGGCGACACAAAAACGTGACTGGATCTTTCGACAGTTGTCAAGTCTAACGTCGTGTTGTCACTTTCAATATAATATCGATTGATGTGACTTCAAACGCCAATTTCGGTCATGCTGTTACCGCTCGATCAGAATCGTTCGTCAGCCAGAACAATTGCATATATCTTACGTTTCATGGTAATGAAGTGTAGCATGGCACTTTGTGCTTAATAGTGGAAACATTTAGCTATCGGAATGTGATTATCAGCTACGCGAGATAAATTAATTTAAGCATCAAATAAGGTCTGTTCGGCGAGAGTTGATAAAAAAAGTAAAAAGTCAGGGCTTCTTAACGCATTACAAATAGCGGCCCGCTTTTTTTAAAGAAAATTATTGTTGAATAGCCTAAATGTATAAAAAGAAAGCAACATGCGAACAGAACACCCCAACGCCACACTCGAAGCCAATGACATTATTATATGTAGAAAGACACAAGACACGTCATATCCATACATCGCGTTTTAAACATGTGTCATAGATATGTTTTTATTTTTCGTTTCTTTTGCCGAAGCCAGTGCAGATTATTGAATTTATATGACATATGACGCGGACATATGAGACATTAATTTGCAATATGGCGATTGTGTATATGAACAAAACAAATATATTTCTTTAGCCGCCGTTCGCCCGTTGACAACATCTGCGTCCCTCGTACCACGAAACTCAGTGCGCGCGGCGATAACCGACGCCCGTCATACAGTTTGCGATAGTTAAGCGACAGTCGCTATTTCGAAACGATATTATAATATTTATCAACTCTCGGCGAACAGACCTTAGATGATGAGAACTCTTCTAAAATTACGTTTTTTATTCGCATCCAGTGTACAAGAAACAGTAAATACAAAAAACAAGTTGTTATGAATTCTTGCACTGCGGTGGAAGGTTCGCATGTCACCAGATGTGACCGTACTTCGTAATAAATAGGTTAACTGCCTTGATAGCATTGACGACGGTATAAAACTATAGGAAACGGCGGTACGGGTTACATAAATGGAACAGTTGACTTTTAGCTTTATCCCTATCGTCATAAGGTGTAGAATGAATCGACGTATCGATGGAAAATCAAAAAATATGCCTTCGAATTTTGACTTAAAGGCTTTCGTCAGATACTTATCGCAGTATCTGCTTTATAATGATTAGTTGTCACGGTTTAGAAACTTTTAAGAGAGCTTTAAACGGATTGCTTATACTTGTTTCAGCGTCATGATATTATCTTACTTTATAAGAGGCAGCGGAGGCTGGCAGTTAAGCTTTTCATTTTACTTTAGTTAAAGTACAGTTACACGAACAACATTTTCACGGCAATATGTGGCCGGCAACTGTAGGCGTCTTCCTCTAAAGTACGAAGTTAGAGTAAGACAGCTGTAATAGCCGGCTATAAATTGCCGTGAAAAGTTGCCCATGTAACTGCACTTTTACAGAATTTAAAAAATAGTTAAAACCTTGTGTGCTGAAATGTTTTATGAATAGGAACGGATAACAGTTATACTATCTAAAGTTGTCTTAAAAATCTTTTCATCTCTTTTGCATTACAAAACTCCATAACTTTTATCCATCCTAGCGTTTTGAGAATATCACCATTTATTTATTTTTATCTTGAAACCGCACCGTCAGCTCCCAAGTTCCCAGCCCCCGCACCGCGTCTTCAACAAAACAGCGTAGTTAAAGTTTTGAATGCAACTTTGCATAATTACCTATTAAGACACGGGGACAACTCACCTGCGGTTCGTTTCATAAACACCCACTCATGTTTTATAGCAAGAGTTACATAAATATTCATTCTTAGACCATTCTGGGGGCGTCAATTCTCTAACTCGCCGAGCGAAGATTCACCGACGAGACCTATTCTGGTAAAACCCGATTATCTATGCAACAGTTTTCAGTAAATGCAGTAATAGCTTAGTGCTAGTTAGAGTCCTGTGCCCAGCAGTGGGACGTATATATACAGGCCAATGATGATGATGATGGCAGTATTCAATTTATCTTCGGTTGTTCTACCTGCACGTCTAGCGCGACCTGCTCGCGAGTCATTCGTGGCTCAGTGCATCCCTTACATATTTGACAAGTTTGACAGTGACGCTCTGCGACAAACGACTCGCGGGCATCTCGTGCTAGCCCTCCTGGCCAGTTGTCTTATTTATTTACAACAAGACCCACCAAGAGTACATAAACAAATAAAATTGAAATTAACACAGACATTAGTACTGCTTAAGCAACAGAGATCATTCAGTTTTGGCACTAAAAATAATAGAACAATTTCATAATCAGATTAAAACTTTCGTGAGACATTACTAAGACTAGAAGTAAGCACGGCTTTACTCACGATTTATTGTCAGAAATAGTCCGATATGTCGCACTATTTCTGACAATAAATCGTGAGTAAAGCCGTGCTTATTTCTAGTCTTAGAACAATTTCAGTTAACCATTAATATACAATTTGTCTTGCCTATACCCCTAACGTACTTTAATATTAAATCACCACCGGTATAGCAAAGTAACGCACTTCGGTAATGTTCGGTTAAAGTCGCAACCGATACGGCCATTACAAGTATGCGTATTATCCGTTCTTTGTAACTGTTTGCATGTAAGTCTGCCAGTAGAACGTGACGGAACTTATCATTCCGAGTGCTGGGCCCGAACCCGGACCCGACAGGAGTAGACGGTATCAGTCGGTGCCGTTTAACTTTGCATTTGATTTGCACATTTATTTCACTGCCTCTCTTGTGTAAATTACTTCGACGCTTCCAACCTTTAAAGCGCTGTGAGGCGAATTCTTTTGAGTTTCATTCCGTACAGAGACTTCAACTCATCTTTGCGGAAGGCTCTATGTGTGCGTGAATTTGTGTTGCTCGGACAACGCCTGCCGCGTGCTCACCACACAAATCAAAGCTGCATACATCCACGGTCAATACTCAATCTGTTATTGCATTGCTCACGCGGCACGCCCGCATAACGCCGCATGAAGTAGGTATCTGTACCTACGATGATGTCGTACAAAAGACGCGTTTTCAAAGTTTTGACATTGTCTGCTTTTCAAGAATTAATCCGTGGATACACTAATGCAGCGGGAAGGGCGCCACGAGGGCAATTTGACTACATACTATATAAAAATTACATGTAACGTTTAAAATAATTGGTCAAAGGTTTATATTTGTCTGTGATGGAAAGATGATCGCGGCTTGAAACGAACGAATTGGAACTGACAATCATGCTTCACTAAAAAGTGTATCACAGTTGGGTCACAACTAAATAAGAAGCCGTTTTACCAACAGATCTTTAGTACTTCCTTCTTTCGAATAAGTAGGTAAAATAAAAATAATTTACATTGTTTAACTATTCATGAAGCTGAAGAAGAATAAAGGAAGGTTTCATAGTTACAATAGCCCAACGGTGGTATCATCATACTAGGTACTAATAATCTTTGCGGTCGTTTTGCACTATATCTTTGAAGTCAAAGTTATGTGAAGTTCATATCTCGAATTCTCAAGTCAGTAATTAGTTAGCGTATTTTTCTCGAAATCGTGTTGTATACGATTATTTATACCTAATAGTTAATTATATATATATATATATATATATATATATTAGACAAAGCTTGAATCGGAGCATTCTGCTTTTGTACGACAATTAAAACATGTCCTGTATATTCTTAAGTACGTACCTATCATTCGACGCGTCTAATTTAATCTAAAGTGTGTGTGTGTGTGTGTGTGTGTGTGTGTGTGTGTGTGTGTGTGTGTGTGTGTTTAGTGTTTTGGTTGCCATGACTGTGAGCTTGTGTGTATTATAATTAAATAAATAAATAAATAAATATAACACAATTCACCTTATCAAACAATAATAACCTAAAATGACCAGCATTATGACAACCAATTAGGTAAAACCAGTTCTGTAATGTTATTACAGTATCGATTTTAGTATCGTAATGAGATTAAATTTGGAACTGCTGTCAAAACTCAAGTGGGTCTCTATTCTAGTATCCATAGATATTAAAACAGTTATTGATACAAAACATCAATTCAGTATGTTTTTTTGATATAAACTGCACGACATTTGATCTCGAGTGACATGAGAATAGAGACTTCATTCGTTTGTCTATGATTAAAAAAATATGGTCTTGACGGAGGATCGAATTGCCGCCATTACTGCTTTCATCTCATCATTCATGTTCGTTTTTTGCTGAATGAAAATAGAATTGTAAAAACTTGTTTGTAATTTACATGTTAGTTGAAATAATGAATAGAAGCCTTCTCGAAGTGACTGTGTGATGTGAAAATGCGCCGGATATCGTAAATGCAGCCACGATTGCAACAAATAACTTGTTGCCAGAAAATATTGTTTCTGAACACATCATGGAGGATTTATAATATGTGTGTAGATAAAGTTATGTATGCAACTCTGCATAATTTGGCCTTAAAACACACGTGCGATCTTATTATGAAACTCGTTAAAAGCTCGTTTCATAAAACCGCACTAGTGTTTTAAGGCCTATCATTATGCACCCGTTGCATAAACTACTATTATCAATTCAATCAAAAACTAAGGCGGTGGTCGCATGTAATTGCGTAACATCTCCAGTAAAATCATAATTCATAAAATGTTGAAAGCCAAAAAGAAGCACTTTGAAGTAACTTGGATGTATTTATTGATCAATACGATATCCACTTCAACTCGGTCGACGTTTGAATTGCATTAATTTCAAATGTCGTTTGTAGGTTTCATATTGATTAGTACAAGAAGCCTCGCACGGATGCAATAAACTTCAACTCTTGGTGCACTGTACGCGCTTCTCTTAATGAATGAACGTTGGGAAACTTCCCTATACAGTTTAGTTCGTGGAAGGCATAACCCACAAAACCAAAACTAAAAAAACTGAAATTACTTTGATTTCGTTGTACGTTAACGCATTCACTGCCACTGAACATTCCTCAGGTGCTGCACTTTGCTGTGTGCCCCGAACGCATATGTGAGTTTAACCAACTATTACCCAGTGCCGCCAATGCATTAAATGAGTGCATACTTATTTGACATTGGTTTGTTCCCATTGGAACTAGGTAATTATTCTAACAAGAGGAACGCCAATCGTCAGTCTTGTTTTGAATATAACATGATAATTAATATTTTATATTCTTTAATTACATTAAACCTTGCGATTCTAATGAAGCTTGACAAACAACTAAAAGTGCGACGAACAAAACACCATTGAAATTAGGATACATACACCAAAATAAACACTATACATTCCAAAATTCTGGGATAACAAAATTTAAAACTTAATCCATTGTATAAGTTATCTCCATTCCAAATTACCATCAAATCAGTCCAGCCGCTTCCGCCGTGAAAAAGTAACAAACTAACACAATACACACTAACACACACACGCACACACACACAAACTTTCGGACTTATAATACTTATTCGTAGGATAGTATAATTTGGGACATTAGATATCTTTTGATCCAAGAAGTAAAATGAAAATGAAAATGAAAATGAAAATATTTATTTTGCAAGTAGGCCACCTGGGCTCTTGTACACGTCTGAATCTACCAGCGCTTCGAAAGGTGACATCTGCTGAGAAGAAACGCCGCAAGAAACTCAGTAACATATTAGACATAAGTAGATCGTTTCAAAATTCGTTTCAGAACTCACATATGCGTTGAAGGCACAGGGCGAAAGCCACTAAATATTATGAACGCGTCTGTGCGTTCAAGGCACTGGGTGAAATTAACAAAAACGCATATATGCGTTGCTGGCAGCGAATGCGTTAATGGGATTACCTTGAAAATTAGGCGTAATCCCGTAGGTAAGGCATTAGAATTGCATATCACTGTAGAGTATACACTTCTTTTGGGTTGTGTCAAATTTATGCTTGAACTTGACAGCAGTACGATAGGAAAAAAATAGTCAAGTTGAGACTTAGTTTTTTTTTTATCGTGGCCTGCATACATCTATATATATAAAAATGAATTGCTATTCGTTAGTCTCACTAAAACTCGAGAACGGCTGAACGGATTTATCTTATCTTAGTCTTGAAATGTTCGTGGAGGTCTAGGGAAGGTTTAAAAGTACATAGGTTACTTAAATTATTATTCTTCGCAGACGAAGTCGCGGGCACCAGCTAGTCATTAAATAGAACTTTGTATATTAAAGGTCCGCGTGCTATATTGCCCTCCCTCTATAAATTATCAGCACATCGATAACTTTGTAACTCATTAACCCGCTCTCCCGTCTTCACCGTCAATGCAATAACTTTTGAGGTGTCGCTTTAACTACATTTTATCAAGAAGTTCAAATTCAATCATTATATTTGTTCGTTTGTGTCCGAATCGTAATTAAACCAACGCTTCGGAAGATATAACATTACTGGAAAGAGACGCCGTAAAGAAATTAAAATCTTATCTATATATCTTATCTCTAAATTAAGCAATGAAACATGAAAAGCGACGAAAATTAAAGTAAAAAGAAACGAACAAGTTATAATAGAGTGTCCTTAGTACAGGATACACTTTTTCTCCAACTAATCATTAAAATAACATTGTAGGCTATATTAATATTAAATGCAATTAGCTCGTTCACTAGACCATGATACCGTTATTCGATAACACATACATACCTAGAGCTATATGTTCTTGTGTATCGGTCAAGTGGACAATTCCTTGCGGGCACTCGGCGCAATGTCAGCAGTTGACGCCAGTAAATAGCCTCATGTTTGGATTCGACGAAATAAGTTTAATTTCTATTATTTTACAAACACTATAATAACTGATGGGAGGATATCATCCGAAAGTCCATAATGCATTCCATTCCATAACAATACCTTTGAAGAAGAATAATCTTGAAAATCTTGTAAATCTATCTTTTCGGTATTTCGTTTCGGTAAACAAAGAACGAGACATAATTTCTATAAATTTTTAGGTGTAAATAAATAATATTTATGGAATGAAAAATAATGTTATCTATTCTAATCATAGCTTTATAATATTCGACCTGTTAATAATTTTAATTTTAATTTGCATTGTATTTCTAATTTATTGCTGACGATCTCGAACTAAATTCTTGTACCTTGACATGCGCAATTTATAATGTAATGCTATTTTGAGAAATAAATAACCTAACCTAACCTAACCTTAATGTAGGTAGAATTCTTGATAATGGTGAAAAGCGGGCGGCTTGCAGTCTATAAACATTCGTGGACCGACCCACCGGTTCATTGTTGTTTATGTTACCTAAAAAAGTAACTAACTGTGTGACCGAAAATATCGTGTGTATAAGTAGCATTTTTTATAACCCCTGTGCCGTTCCGAAGCACTGACGACGCGGAGTAGAAATTGGATGCATCAAATATTGAAGGAGGCACGCGAAGTTAGCCGCCGCAATGTCGGGGCTTACCTTCCATTTTGAGGTCCCACGTTGCCATCGTTGAACGAAGAGCTGGCGCTTAAGTCCTTGTCGGGAATCAAGCCGCTCTGCATGCCCAGTGGCGCGATGCATTGAGCTGTTAACAAAGTCAGTATCAGTCACATAAAAGAGATTTATTTAGTCAGGAATTATACAATGTTTAAATCTGAGGTACTCGGCAACATATGCCAAAAATATTCGGCTTTGCTCATTACTGAATATCACGTAGCGTCCATACATTTTTTATGTTATGTTTATGTCTAACTTACAAAAATACGTTGTTACGATTAAGTTCACGGATATGAGCAAAATTCCAACGTAACCAAAAAATACGAATCGCCTCTACCCAAATGACCCAAGAGACTACCCTTACCCGTACCCTCAAATAACCTGTAACTCCCTGGAAAGTCACAACTCTGCATCTTACCTACTTCGGGATCAGGAGTGACAACAAAATTTCTCAACGTAAAATTTCCAGTTAACTTTACAATAAACCAGATGCTAACTTCAAACCTAATTTATATGATGAAACAGAGAACTAATTAATATAGCAAACAGCTAATCCTGAATCCTGAACACTTTTAATCTATTTTGATTTGCGAATTAAGGTTCACAATTCAGTATCTCTCGTCAGACGAGTTTTGAACAGCTAAATTGTTAATACACTATCCGAGAGGTGTTTCCCCAATAACGCCCAGACTTCGTCACTCAACGTTGGAGCTCGAATAAATTAACTCGGCGAGGTAAACCACTTTCCAGTTGATCCGTTCTGTTGTCCCGGGGAATGAACAGATTAAATTTCAGGCAAGAGGAATTGGTAAAGTAAAATGAGTAGGAAAATTCAAATGTGTGACAAGGTAGGAATCCCGGAGGAAGCGCCAAGCTTCTTACGGCACTTTTAGTGAGTGCCGTCTACAAAACTTGAGCTCTCTAGGCCTTATGGCTTTTAAGAGGTATTGCTAAAAGCCCGACGACGAAGTGAAAAGCACCGTTGGATTTTTTCAGGAACAACGAGGATCGATACTGTAAGTAGACTTCGCTAGTGCTTTGTGCCTAGGTGCAATTAATTACTCATGGAACTACTTTATTATTGATGCACCGTCCAACATTAACGAAGACTTGAAAGTTACTTAGTATGGTATTAATAGATGTCGTCTGAGTAGTTTGGATGTGAAACTTTTTAACTAATCGTAGTAGAATATGGAAGATGCATATTTTCTTTTTATTCTTTTTTTAGGGTTCCGTACCCAAAATGTAAAAACGGGACCCTATTACTAAGGCTCCGCTGTCCGTCTGTCCGTCTGTCCGTCTGTCTCCAGGCTTTATCTCATGAACCGTGATAGTTAGACAGTTGAAATTTTCACAGATGATGTATTTCTGTTGCCGCTATAACAATAAATACTAAAAAACAGAATAAAATAAATATTTAAGGGGGCTCCCATACAATAAACGTGATTTTTTGCCGTTTTTATGGATAATGGTACGGAACCCTTCGTGCGTGAGTCCGACTCGCACTTGGCCGGTTTTCGGAAAGTGCTGAGTAATAGAACCCGATCCGTGTACGCAATACATTATTATGTAGAATATTTTATTAATTATCAAGCTTTGAAAGGTCATTGTTCATATCGTTCGCAAAAACGCTCCATACAAAATGGACAACAGCTATGGCGTCACAGTTGTCGTTAGACTGAACAAAATGTATGGCGTTTAAATGAAATCTGCAATTATTTCCGAAAACAATGTTTGTGTGTTCGAAATGTGTTCGAAAACTAAAATCAGACCTAAACAACAACATACATTTTTCACTAATTTTGACCCTTAATCAAATAAAATGAATAGTCAAAATGATCTGTTTTTTTCTGTAATATGCTTTTGTTTACATTTACTTTCATAATATATCATTTAAACAGTGTAATAATGATACAGCACGACACAATCCAGAAGTTCCATCGAAGTAACTGGTCCAAAGCTGCTGAAGCAGTGGATAAGCGATCGTCCATTTTTGTGGCGTTTAATGATGTTGTGTGTCAGTATATTTTTAAAGTTTAAGACCACCAGAGCCATCTCCTTAAAAAAGTACCTCCTTTTATAATCAACTATGGAGTTCAGACAGGCATATAGATTAAAATGAATTCATTTATTTTAATAGATAGTATTCAATCGATCTAGTTTTGTCATCTAGAGATGACTGTGCCACATGACTTTGGCTACGTTAAGGCACCAAGCCGCGGACTCCAATCATGTTGTCGACTTCTCTTTGCTTTTCATTTAAACTCGTAGGTACTTTTGAAACATGTTTCGTGGCTTGCTCTTTATTGCAAAATCAGGCTTCTTCCTTGAAAACGACCTTGTTCCAGCGATCGTTACTTGGGAGCATAAAATATAATCATCTCCATAGCAGTGCCATGTAAGAGTTCTTTATAAAGTTATGGCGTAAGCATTTAGCTCGGCGGAACGTAGCGAGCGATGGAAAATCGCAGTTGGCGAATTTCAGGATGGATATATTTACTTTAAACACGACGTTTGCTAAAAAAACTATAATAATTTTGAAATCGAATACAAAACTGTTTAAAGTTAAGTTTAAGTTTGATAGTCACTACGAGATTTCGAGTTTTATCGGAGACGGTTTTATGAAGAGCCTGCTTGTATAAAGTTAAAAAAAATGATGATATTTAAGAGTTACGAGAGACCAAAACATCGTTATGAAAGCTAATTTAGAGACGGAGAAACGCTGTCCGATACTTTGGGTAGAATATTCTCGGTCTAATGGCCCCGGCCATTGCCAATTACTAACTCCAGTCTATCTCATTCGGTCATAGACAACACGGCTCAAGGCCTCTTGATATAGTGCAAGGCTACTCTCAGGCAGGCATTCGCGTTGAAGTAGTTGGACTAGCCTGGCTAATTAAATGCATGTAGCGACTAGCGAACCAGCTCGCATGCCGACATAACTGAACTCTTTATGCAACCTTGTTTCGTTCCTCGTGAAAACAAAGTGTTAAACAGCTAGCGTCAAATTTTTAACGGTTTGGCTTTGTTTAATGACAGAGGCTCAATTCATTTCGAATTAACAGACTGCATCATTTAATATACCGGAACAGCCAAATAACTATATAACTCAGTTGTGACTCTGAGCTCTTCTTAAAGTAGTTAATAGGTATACAGCGTTTAAATTTCGTACGGGCCTCGATCAGTGATGGACCTATAAAGCATATTTACATAGAATTCGTTAACTAATTGCTTAATTTTTCTTATCATACCAAATAATTGAGTACGCAATGTATTACATTTAAGTAATTAATCGATTTACGTATCTACGTAAACGGCAAGTCATGACAGTTCATTTGTTTAGATTCGTCAAAAAATGGATGAAATACATTGCAGCTCAGTCCTACTTTAAAATATAATTACTCTTTATTGTACCTACTTAACAAAATTTCTCTCACACTTAATTTGTACGATCGGAAACTATAGCTGGGTAAAAATATATGCCCGTATGAAATTAACACGCTGTATATCCAAGTCGCAAGACCCGTTCAACACGTAAATAATAAGTACGCCGAAACATACGGCAAGCAAGCGACTACGATTGGAGTATTTTTGAAGAGCTCCAATCTCGGCCTTCGAATGTTTGGTCAGCTCTTATCATGCCCTGCATGCTGCGCGACGTACGATTAAGCTGGTGGAGTCGGCCAAGAAAATTATCTATTATGCTTTAATTACATTTCCTGTAGAAGTGCCGTCGCTTAAGTTTTTTACTAAGAGTGATAAGAGCAGCTAGCCGAGACCAACAACGACGACCCAGTCGTGCCTTCTCTTCAATCTCAGAACGTTAAGGTATCAAATAATATGCGCGCCGTGACATTAGTAGTAGCTTATTGACATTAATTCAAATTGGATAATATATTAAACACTTCGGTTGATTATAGTTATCAAAATGGTAGGATCAAATGGATAGGTTGGTTATAAAGGCCTCACGACTCTGCCGGTGACATTTAATGACCAGATTAAGGTAAATCATTGGACACTTTCAATAAAATCTGCTAATGTCGAAGTTAACCACAAACTGTTTACAAGAAACTCTTACAAATAAAGAGCTTTCTTTTTCCGTCGTACGCCTTACAAATGTACGTCAATGATAAGCCGATAAACTTTCCTGGTCAGCTCTCCCTGTCCTACGTGCATTGCGTTTGACCTGCTAACTAACTCGTATCTAATTAACTGGGTACAGGTAACGTCGTGAACAGTGCCAAAGTTAGGCACATATTCAATCTATAAACAATTTACTTGGGGCATAGGGAACTTTGATGACATTTCAGCGTCGCCGGGCTCTTGCGGCACGTAAATCATTTACGAAGATAGGACACTGCGGGCACATAGATTGGATAGGTGAGCGCCATAGAAGGCTTACCTATTTAAGGAATTAGCTCCACTAACATTCTATTGCCCTGGTTATGGAGGCTCTCACTTCGTCTAATTTAATAAGTATTATATTCAAAGAACTACACGTTGTGTCTGTTTATAATTCATACAAAACTTCGTGATTTACCAAACTATTCTCAACAAATATCATAGAAAAACAAATCTCCTTTTCAACCTCTCTTCAGCTAAGGGCCTTTTGAAAGTGCGATTCCAATATGTTTTGTGCCAGCCGCCGCGAGATTCAAAGTGCGTACTTTACGTACTTTTCACTAAAGAGCATTTATCTCCACATCGGCGCACGGTAGGTTTTTTTATGATTTGCTATTTTGCTATACAAACACGACACACTCAACACACCTATGGAATGTGAATCCATACTAATTAATATTATAAATGCGATAGTAACTCTGCCTGTCTGTCTACGTTTTGAACCGCTGAACCGATTCTGATGAAATTTGATATAGAGATATATTGAGCACTGGGGAAGGAGATAGACTACCTTTTATAAGAAAATCCACTCCTAAAAGGGGGAAATAGGGGCTGGAAACATAATAAACGGCAAGTTCGTGCATGCCCAATGAGAGACCGTAATTTGAGGGTAAAAATCTAAGTTAAAAAGGTCAGTAACATGAAAATTCGTTATATTTTACGATGTATTAAGATACATTTCCACGCAGACTAAGTTGCGGGTAAACTTTTCATTTATAAATAACAAGTTAATTTCTAATATAATAATAAATCAGGGGACAAACTTTACAGAAATCGATCTAGTCCCAAAGTAAGCTCTAAAGGCTTGTGTAATGGGCACTAGACGACGATATACATACTTATATAGAGAAATAAATACTTAAATACATAGGATACATTCAAGACTCAGGAACAAACGTTCGTGCTCATCACACAAATATTTGCCCTTACCGGGGATCGAATCCGGGACGCTAGCGTCGGAGGCAGGGTCACTACCAACTAGGCTAACCGCTTCGTCGTCGTCGTATGGACTATTATATAGAAAAGATAGGCCGCAATAAAACAAGAAATCGACTGGAAGCTTTATTAAAAAAATTGTTAAAAGCTGCCAATCACCATCCGTTCGCCAATCGGACGGGTATATTGGCTGGCATGGAAGCGCCCTGTTTCTCGATGCAAAGCGGGGACAATGTGGGCAGTGAGTGGCATTTTTTAGGGTTCCGTACCTCAAAAAGAAAAAAAGGAACCCTTATAGGATCACTCGTGTGTCTGTCTGTCTGTCTGTCCGTCTGTCACAGCCAATTTGCTCCGAAACTACTGGACCGATTGATTTGAAATTTGTTATACATATGTAAGTCGTTGACCGCAACACGGATGCGTAACGTAAACAAATTAATTTTAAACATGGGGGCCACTTTTGGCGGGTTAACTAGAAAATTAAAAAAAAAAGTTACGCTAACTATATCATGTGACATATCAAATGAAAGGGCTTATTATTAGGATCTTAAATATGTTTTTTTTGGTATTTTAAGATGAATGGTTTGGAAGTTATTTAGGAAAATTGGCGAAAATTTACCATTTCCCCCACCTTATCTCCGAAACTACCGGGGCTAAAATTTTGAAAAAATACAGAAAATAGTTGTTTACCTATAGATTACAGGAAAACCTATGAGAAGTCTATGGTATTTAATGTAACATAGGAAATTTCAGATAATCATGTATGAAACGGAACCCTCTTCACGCGGGTTTAACTCGCACTTGCCCGGTTTTTTAATTCAGACTCGCGAACCAGTTAGGCTTTTACACGTTATATAACAGTTTTCTCTTTCCCGCATAGGAAAAAGACGAGAGATCGAGTGAGAGGGCATACTCAACTGTCTATCGCGTGCCGTAATTTTAATTAGCTCAGTATCCGTATGCGTTTGCCGTTGCCCGTTCGCTGGACAGGCGCGGCCTTTTTAGCGCATTCAGAGCGTGAAAGGCTACTGTCAGGAGTCTACGATGTTCTTTTCGAATACATGCCAAGTCTAGGGTTTGATAAATAACAAATGACCGTCGGCCCATTGGATAAAATTGGTTGAATTGAAAAAATTGAAGATTGTTTTAGTACCCACGCGAGCCTACTGCGAATCAGGTTTCATCGTTACCTCCTAATGGCAGGGATCCGTGATTTCAAGGTTCGTATAACCTTTTTGGTTATAGGTAATAGTAGTACACTGACTCCTCTGCTGCACTGGGAGTGAAGAAATAGCATAGAATGCGTGCAGATGCTTATCATCCTGGCATGTAGTAAAAGTCGACTAAGGGACGGGTCCTCTCCAACATGGTGGACTATCTGTATGGGCGATGGGCTGATCACCTGTCACCATACGGTTCATCATACCATCTTAGGACTAATTAATCGAACGTGGCCACAAGTAGCCTGGTGGCTCTGCCCACCCCATTAGGGATTTCGGGCGTGATAATATGTATGTACTAGTAGTAATTATAGTTCGTTTCTTGCTCTAATATACATATCAACACGTATAATACATGCATTTTTGCCGGATGAATTTGAATACCTAATCTCCATTTGTAAGATGTATAGTCTCTAGAATATAAAACAAGGTGTACGGCGATGTGTTAGCTCATAATATATACTCACCTTCGAGAGTTATGCAAACGAAAGCTACTACTGGATATTTTCTGTCCAAGTCAGCAAGATAAACTTTAAGAAATGGGCCCTGAACGTGATCTGATCTTAGCTGACGAATATACTTCTAAACATTTATTTAAAAAAAAGTCAAACTTTCTATTATAACTTTTTTTTGTATCTAATTACTAATTACTGACGATCTCAATCTAAATTCATATATCTTGACATGTGCGTAATTCTGGGGTCCTAGTGAAATGGGGGTTAAGTCGATAAAGTGTGATGTTTAGATATAAAGCTTGTTGAAATTAGAATAAGATATATAACTAAACGTCACACTTTTTCAACTTAACCCCCTTTTCACTAGGACCCCAGAATTAATGATGTAATATTACATTGAGAAATAAATAAATCTACATACATACATACATATTATCACGCCCTAAATTCCTAATGGGGTGGGCAGAGCCACAAGACTACTTGTGGCCACTTTCGATTAATTAGTCCTAAGATGGTATGATGAACCGTATAGTGAGTGACAGGTGATCAGCATTCTATGCTGTTTCTTCACTCCCAGTGCAGCAGAGGAGTGAATAAATCTAATCTAATCTATTGTCAGCTATTTAATAGGCTTATGGCCCATGGCAAATTGAACTTTAATTAAAGTGACGTTTCTGTATAGGTTGAAAACTAGTTGAGAGACATTTAACTATTTAATACCTAATCAAATGTGGCGAATTCGGCCATTAGGCATAAAAATATCTTTATGCAACTTGGCTGTTTAAGACAAATTATTTTCCGTCTCGTAATATGAGGTGGAGGTATCCCTTTAAGACGCTGACAAGTGCCAATGACCTTGAGTGATCGGCCACTGTCTGTTTGCACCGGAGTGAACGAGCGAAAAGCCACAGTGCTTCTCGCTCGTGCACTGTGAGGTTATTTGTATGCGGAAAATCAAAAACTGATGAATTATATAAGTAAACATACTACACGTATAATATAACTTAGTCAAGTTTTTAGTATGGGCGTGATGTAAGTGTTATTTATTATTATAGAACTGTTTAAATTATTTTAGTTTAGATTTCAGACGTAACTTCACGATATTTTTTTATCATATTGATTTCATCAAATCGTCTTTTTAAAATAGCTAGGTTTTCAATAATATAAAGAATATGAACATATTTTTTTTTCGCTTTGTTAAATCAAATGGTTTTTGTTAAAAAACTGTTAAAGTAAAGCCGCTATAGGTCTCGTCAGCGCTTAATGTATACAAGTACCTATATACGTAATACGCCGCATTCTGGGCTATTCGACATTGCCTAAGCGATTACGCGTAAGGTATTTTTACGATACCGCCCTTGCTGTCTAATTAATAAGAACGACCATATAGTAGCAAAATAATTGCGATTAGGCAATGTCAAGTAAAAGCCCGGGTGTGCGAGGAAGACGTTTTGTTGGTACATTGCATCTCCTCGGTTAAAAAAGTACCGCTTTCTTTGGATGTTGCCAATGTTGGGTCACTTTTTAATTGTAATGTAGGCTAAATAGAATAAGGCGGTGACATATATTTGGACTGTATTCAATTTAATGAGAGCTAGTGGGTGATTTCTATAAAAAAATGCATTCAATGGGTACCGCGATGTTTCCGGACCTTCGAACCGATGCATTTTATTAAATACGATAAAAGAACTGGACTGCATAAACCCGCTGCTCAATTACGTAACACAAATTGGTATCGCATTCGCGAGAAGTACACCAATTGTACCCTTATTTACACAGAGTTAAGACTAAATTGGTTTGCATTTCGAGCCAAACCGATATCAATTGTGCTGCGTAATTGAGCTGCCGTAGTAGTCTCTCAAAATCGCCATTATTTTTGTTTGACACCTATTTATTTATTCACTGTGTAGTATCTCTTATTTGCCAATCAATTGTTTAATGCTAACGCTTGTCCGAGCTCGATCCTAGAGGCCGTGTTACCAAAATATTTGTGTTGCAGCTCTTTTCCTCGTATGTCAAAACAAAAAGATGCAGTACAAATATTTGGCAAATACAGCCAAGTCAAGTGCCACTTTAATAATTAAATGCTTATGAAATCCGGGCTCGTTGACACGTATAAACAGAACTCCCAAGAAACCAAGGGCAACACAATATCTCAGAGCGGAAACGCATCGTCCAGACTTAGCGTTCCCGAATGAATCTTCTAATTGTTAATGATAAGGGCCGCAACACATCGACACGAGCGGAGACAAGAGTTAGAGTCAAGAGATAGATACCACATGTATATTACGTTTTGTTTGGCCTGGATGAAATTCAGCCATCTCAAAGGGCTCATTCGCCGACGAAGATTCGCTTCATCAACCGAAAATCTGACTCGTAATCGGGAGCTTTCGCACACCAAACACGGGTCGTGGGCAGCTGATATTCAACATACGAGTATTATCAAATTGAATAATATCTAGGCTTACTGGTCTTTTTAAATATACATACATACATAGCATCACGCCCGCAATCCCTAATGGGGTGGGCCGAGCCACAAGACTACTTGTGGCCACGTTCGATTAATTAGTCCTTAGATGGTATGATGATATAGGTAGTTAATACATTTAATATTGATATTTTAGCTTTAGTGCAGTGGTTCTTAACCTTTTAGTGATGAGGGACCATTTAACAATTTGTTGTCTTGCCATGGACCACTTACTGTTTGGAGGTAAATACAGTAAATGAAAATTAATAAAGAATTGTTTTCACTCGTTGCGCAACTCGCGCCACGCTTCGTTGTGGCGACTGGTTGTCACTTATTTGGGGGTAGGGTCAATTTTCGCCTATTTTCCTAAATATCCTTCAAACTATTTATCTCAAATTATAAATAGTAGTTTATGCAACGGTTGCATAATGATAGGCCTTAAAACACTAGTGCGGTTTTATGAAACGAGCTTTTAGCGAGTTTCATAATAAGATCGCACGTGTGTTTTAAGGCCAAATTATGCAGAGTTGCATACATAACTTTATCTACACACATATTATAAATCCTCCATGATGTGTTCAGAAACAATATTTTCTGGCAACAAGTTGTTTGTTGCAATCGTGGCTGCATATTTCCGATATCCGGCGCATTTTCACATCACACACACTCCGAGAAGACTACTTACTATTCATATTTTCAACTAAAATGTAAATTACAAACAACTTTTTCTATTCAATTCAACAAAATTCTACTTTCGTTCAGCAAAACGTCAACATAATGGCGGCCGTCCGTCAAGACCATTTTTTTTTAAATCATAGACAAACGGATGAAGTCTCTATTCTCACGTCACTCGAGATCAAATATTGTGCAGTTTATATTAAAAAAACATACTGAATTGACGTTTCGTATCAATAACTGTTTTAATATCTATGGATACTAGAATAGAGACCCACTTGAGTTTGACAGCTGTTCCAAATTTAATCTCATTTCTTTACTAAAAACGATAAAGAAGTCATGTTATTTCTTCATCGCAGCTCTGGTTTTTCCTAATTGGTTGTCAAAATGGTGGTCATTTCCTACGGTTTTTGATTAACCAATGGAGGTTTTATGATATGGGTGTAGATAAAAAAAATTAACATTCTAACAACAAGCCCTTTTATTTAATATGTCACACGATATAGTTTTCTGAACTTTTTTAAAATTTTCTAATTTACCCTTCAATTACAGTTACAAAATTTGACCCACACAAGACACGAACACGGTAAGTTAAATAAAACCGTTTAATAAAAATATCGTGAGGAAACCTATATACATACAACTGCGAAGTAATTCAAAGGTGTGTGCGGAGTTCCCAATCTGCACTGAGCTCGCGTGCGTACTGCCCAGTCCCTCTCACTATTAGAGGAGGCCTGGGACGTACGTAAGCTGATGATAATCAATATCTAAATATCTAAAACCCAGATTTTGAACCTACCTGATTAAAATTGTTAAAATAGGTTATTATGTCGTTCGTATTTTGTCTTCTTAAGAAAACATAGTGTTCCTACTTCCAGCAATCTATTTACATAACGGACTTGACGTCTAATTTTATTAGGTACTTGCCCTTATTAGGCAACCCTTCGGACTGTAGGTAGGCATATTGGATTCAAATATTAACTCTACGTACCAGTGACCCGGGCACTCAATGCGTATAAATTTATTAACAAAGGTTTCTACTGGGAATTCTAGTCAAGCCCGGCTGCAGCCGGTAATACATTACTTATTTAGTAATGGCAGTCTGCTCGAAGTGTAAAATTTAAGATCTAATTCCATCGGCGGCGTCGGCTAGTTAGTATTATGAGTGGTATTCAGTAGGATAGGAATTAATGGATAAAGTTTCGTAACAGTACTATCACCATGAGTTTATGCAAACCGTTCTTGTAATAGAAAACTATCGCTCGGTCCCTTTTACTTGTATCAGCACCAAGCGGTATATCCGATGGATTTCGATAACGAGAATGGGTTGCGTAAACTCATGGTAATTGTACAGGTATGTCCCGTCTTGCTGATTTCGCGGGCAAAAGCTAGGAATATACCTTAGAAGCATTAGGCCGCGATATCGTACACGTGAAAATATTTTATCGCGATTTCACTTCTATAGTATGAACTCAGGGATAATCACCGGTTAATTGTCGCATAACATTTACATTAAAGTTGTCTTAAGGACCTCTGCATGTTGGCTTCGGCCCCATGTAGAATTTCCAAATCGGGACTCCCGTAGTCCCGTGAGGAAAAAAATATATCTTGGACACATACATATTGATCTAGTCCCAAACTACGATTCCCTGTGCTATAGGTACTAGACGACAATACGAATACTTACTAAGACTAGCGGCTCTGTGAGCTGTAGACCTCGTGACAAACCTAACTTTACCGTTGGTTTTTTTTAAATCAAAACATCGAAATTGGTCGCGGTCAGTTTACCAACCGCAAATAACTTTATAATCGCAAAAATCCCCATATCTCCGTCATACAGAACATTTTCGAAAAACTGAACCGACAAAAAAAAACCATATAATTATCGAACCTGCTCACAAAATTACCCGAGAGTCGGTTGAGAAATGCGACCTGTAGAGAAGAACAAACGGACATCCGCCGGACACACGAAAGCATTTTTGCCTAAGCTGAAACGGAGGCTTCGATCGCTTCGCTCGCTCGGTCAATAAATACGAGAAATAATTTATCAGGTACTGAAAATTCATACATAGACATCAAAATTAATAGGTTGGCACTTATATTACTTAGGTTAGGTTGGGTTAGTATTTTTCCCCGTTTCTTAAATACTACCTAATAAATACATACATCTATACATATAAGACTGTACCATGCTCACTTATAAACAACGCACAGCCTAAACAAGTGGTCCTAGAGATGTGAAATTTGGAGGAGATATTCCTTGAGTACCCTAGAGATGCAGGAGGGATTTTTTGAAATTCCATCCCTAAAGGAGTGAAAACGAAGCTGCGGCGGGTCCACTAGTAGGTACTAAACGCCCATGACTCAAACATTTGTGCCCATCACACAAAGCTTGCCCCTAGTGGAGCTCGAATTCGCAGCCTCCAACTCCGACACAGATGGCCGGTGCAGTACTATCGAGTCAGTCAACATGTTCGTTAGTTAGGTCAATGAGCCGAAATCTTATTTAAATTTCGTTAAATATAAACGAAATAAACAACAGACTTGGAATACCCGTTGAATCACAGTTAAGGATGTCTCTTCGTCTTGTTTTCAGTCAGTGTTCGAGTTTAAGGGGCTAGTTTTTCAGCAATTCATTGCTGCAATTCGGGCTGGGTCATACACATGTTAAGGTTCCGTTTTGTCCCCTCCTGTTCCCGAAAGTTAAGCACCATGAGGCCTGGTTTTTTTGTTAAGATTATATCCGCATGTAGGATATCCGGCATAGTTTTGGCCTGTATGAAGAAAACGTACAATTAAGCAATCGTTTTACAAATTTTGATGGCATCAATTAACTAACTTTTTTTGTATAACCAGATATTTTTTTGTCTCTGTCTTTATTGGCCTAATGCTTTTTCGGTCATATGCACCGGAAAGGACATTTTGCGTCTAGGACATTTCGCGTCAAAGGCATTTCGCGTCTAAGGCACGACTAGGACATTTCGTGTCTAAGGCATTTTGCGTCTAGGACATTTTGCGTCTAGGGCATTTTGCGACTAGGACATTTAGCGTCTAGGGCGTTTTGCGTCCATAAAATAGGGCATTATGCGTCAAGAGGCCGAATTGCAGCAATTAATTGCCGAAAAACTAGCCAGTTTCCAAGCCCCTTAAGTCTTCTCCGATCTTGCTCGGCTGAGCGTCAATCGTCAATTGGTCGTCGTGTTTTGTTTTGTCTGTTCATCAGTTCTTATTTCGAAGGGAGCGAATCCAAAAATATGTCGCCTGCCAGTCTTATGTAAAGTCAGTCGGAATGTAAAGAGGCTGGACGCCCAGACAACTTTCAAGTAAGCTTTGTAGGGCCGAAATCGTAGACGCTCGATGATACTTTTTTAACCTCAATCTAGAAAATTTCAAGTATTCCCCGTAAAAAAATATTCAAATCAAGATTGCATTCAGGCATTATTCTTGACTATCATCGTTATTTGAATTCTTTCTCTTTTCCTGGAGCAGTATTCAAAAATCTGCAAGCGCTCTTTTCCTGGAGCAGTATTCAATAATCTGCAGGCGTATCAATTGACTTACAATAGACTTAACAAGATATTTTTTCGATGCCACCTCGATTATTTTTACCTTCTCTATACAGACTCATACAGTTCAATAATTCGGAATTGAATAACTGATTAATTATTATAGTATACATTGCTCGTTTAAATCTGAATCTCGGAAACGGTTCCAAGGATTTTCATGAAATTTTGTATGCAGGGGGTTTCGGGAGCGATACATCGACCTAGCTAGGTTACATTTTTAGAAAACGTAATTTTATCTGTGTTTTCAGGCAATGAAAAACTGCTACAATATCATTAGAATACGTAGGTAAATTTCGCCACCATCTCCAAGGCTATAATAGCTCAGACGGGAAATCGGACGGTCCCGAAACCAGAAGACCCCGGTTCGAGTCCAGGTTATTTTCAAGTTCCTTCTTTTGTGAGAAAAGCTATTATTGGGAGCCCTTTATAAACGCACAAAATTCGTACAAAAAAAAACCCGAGCAAACCTCGGTCATCCAGGTACTGAGAATATACTGCAATGCCGCCAAAAGCGTGAGAGGGTATTCACATATTTTGCTATCTCGATACATTTAACGAACGTACGAAAACTATAAACTTAGAGCATTAAAACAATCCGCATAGCGTTGAGCAATTCGCATAGCTTTCGCATTAGCACAATATGTTATCATAACGAATGCAAAGCAAATTAATGTAAGCTACAAGTTGACAGGCAAATTTCTCGGCGTACGCGCCAATCCCGGCGGGACCTTATTAGTCAATTACGAAAAGGTGGTAGCGTGCGGTAGGTACGCAAACAAACACAAGTATAATCCGTATACGTGATGTGTGTGTGCGTCGCGTCATTTAATTAGCTGCCACGGTTTGATAACTTGTGACTGTCGCCAATGGGAATGTTGAGGGCGGCAAAGTACAAGCGATGGCGGAGACAAGCTAAATTAGCTGTGATACAAAAGCCTGTCACTGCTATATGCCTTACGGTACTTATTCAAAACACAACGAAATTCTGATTCAAATGCTCTAACGTCGAGCTGGATTTGGTTCAATCAAAAGCTAATTTATTACGCGGCCGTCCCCACCCCGCCGCACGCTCGTTACTTGACCCCCCCGCGTTAATGTACAATGGCGATCAATCATTCCATTCAAGTACGGTGCGATGCACGCCTATAGACGAAAATTTAATTTAAAACTGTTGCACAACCGCACGAAGCTATTACAAATACAAATGGGAGCATACGGCGTGAAATATCATACAATTATCACTCCCGCTATCACAACACACACACAAAGACGAGCTAACAACGGACCGGGGGAACGTAGCACTCTTCCCGACACTACACCTTTTATCTTTCACGACGCGTCTGTACAATCCTAATGAGGGTTCTTTTTGTAATTTTAGCTCAATCCGCCATCGGTCTGAATAGAACGCGGGCGTAACACGGCCGTGAATTAAAAATTTATGATCGCTCAAAGGTTCCCTTTGGCCTTTTCAATCCCCGCAAATGATATTCACCACTATGGTAATACAGAAGTGCGGGGCTTCGATCAAAATAGTGCATAGTCAATGGCTGGAATATTTAAGTTAGGCTAAAGTTGCCCGTTGTACCGAAGCTCACTAAGCTCGGAAAAGTAATAAAGTAATCAATCAAGTGAACGATATTACAATGGCTTCTCAGACTTGCCCGCTTGAGGCGTTTTCCGGTTGCCGTCCGCATTACAAAATGACGAAACGTCTTCATTTTTCTAGCGGCATCTGACTCCATTGTAGCCCTTACGCCGCCGTTTGCTCCAAGTGAACAAAAGACAATCGTCTATAGGTCAAATGCAAATAGAATTCGCTTGTTGCGTGTCTCGTTAATTCAAGCGGAGGTCTCTTGTTACTGAGCGCTTGAAAACAAATTGCAAACGTCATAAAGCCAGTTTTGAATATTAATAAACCAGAATAAACGATCCTGGTTTACGCGACCGTTTCTCTTAACGGCGGTTCGCAAAGTGCGCATGCTTCTGACGTTTCCCCCGATTGGAATATAATTATTTCACGACGGAAAATTTAACGCCTAATTCTTATTTAGGAAACCGTACCAAGGCAACATTTGGGTAATTTGTGTGAGCGAAAAATAAATGTCGAGTGGGGAAAGTTCCAGAAGCTCTGAGCTTGTGCGTGCCTATGCTCTTGCGTGACATGTAGCCGTCTAATGAATAATAAACAGCAGTGGCGACTCGCTACTCATTCATATCCATCCACTAAAGGCATACATATCCTTTTTTACATAAAACGATTGAGTGTCAACTTAAACCGCTTACAATATTGGCTTTGCCACGTATAAATTTCAGTGTATCGCAAGAACTGCTCGGCCGAGCGCCGGTTACCTAGATACCAGAACTACTCGTTCCGCACGCCAACTCAGGCTCGCAGGTTTGTTCTCCTACAAAAAAAAACACTTCGCGTGATATTGTTGGAAATATTATTTTAATTACTTTCATTGTACAAGGAGTCGTTAGCATATTGTTTTCCCCTTTTCATTTTACAGGTTCAGTAGTTTTGACGACAAATAAGTAAAGCCATATTTCGATAGCGACAACGGCTGCGCTTACAGTGGCTTAACCTTAATTACTTTTCAAACTGTTCGATGTACAAATGTGGCTGTAAATGTAGGGGGGTAGGTAATTACATGTTCAATGTTGAAAGATCGATAAAAACGGGCCAATAACTCACAAAAGAATAGACTGTGACGTACATGACTTCTGTGCTATGGTAATAGAGTATATATTGATAAGTTTGTGCGTCGTCAATATTAATATCCGTAATGATGGCCGACATATAATTGTAATTTAGGCAATTATGTATAATTTTGGAAAGACGTAAATTCTTCGATTATTGATTGCGGCACGGACAGGGTTTATGGTGAAGCGAGTCGTCTGGCAAGTTTGTAGTTCAGTGGGCACGGATATTGCATTCAGCTCGACAACTGGAATCAATCGCGCCCAAAGGAACCTAATTAAGAACTGTGAACCGACGGTTACAATCACACTTTTCATACAAAGGGTATAAACGTTTCGAACTCTTTCCATGTTAACCGATTTTGACAGTTAAATTATATGATGTCTAGGTTGATTTCAGATATATTTTTATGGCAAAAATAAGTTTTGTATGAAAACACAAACGACATAATCATTATTTTAGAATTTAATACCTAAATTTAAAAAAAAATCCTGTACATAGTTAGATATTGTTTAAGTTGGAAGCATGTTTAGAAATGATCAAATCCGGTTAACATTGGGGTAGCAATGTTTTCTCTTTTTTTATGGAAAGTATTTGGTACACAATTCTCTTAAGGCTCTCTAACAGTATTTTGTTGCCAACATACAACGAAGTCGTACAGATTTCTCAGCTTCGGGGCAGGTGAAGCCTTTTGTCAAACAACGACTTATATGCCAACAAGATTTAAAAAAATGGGTCTATTTTCAATGTTTGAAATACGATGTACAATGGATTCATCCATACTTATCTTATTTAGTAAACAGGTTTCTGACCTCAAAATGTGCAATCTTTGGGTGTAACAGCTGCTTATGCTAAAAAAAGCAAACCCAGGCTAAAAATTGGCAAAATGACGTCTAAAGTATTGTCTCCGGTTCCTTTATTTGCAAGAAAACAGCGAGCATTTGAGGTTAGAAACTTGTGTTGTCAAATAAGAGAAGTACGGATGAATCCAGTGTAAGTTAGTAAGCCAAAATGTCAACGTTCATATGCTTCATACACTTGTTACACTTATGAGATGAATATGGCAACACTTACACAAGTTATTTTTAAATGAATACTCAGTCGAGTAATTGATAACAATAAAGCAATCATATAAAGATTACTCTCGATATTCTATTGGAAATTTAGCAAACTCAACAAGCCCCTGCGGTAATCATTGATATCGATATTATTGCCTAATAATAATTATTATTATTACCATGTCTGTCTGTAGTAATATTAACTCGCTATATAGTCGGTCTAACTTTATTTGGTGGTCTGTTCGATACAATTATGCAATCGATTTTAAACTAACTACCCGATAAGCTAGACATGAAACTTTGTTTAAAGTTTCATGTCTAGCTCAGAACTGGAACAATGCAATATTAACTCGCTTATTTGTGTCTGTTTGTTTGTTTATCTGTTCGGTACAAATGTTGTAATCGATTTTAAACTAACTTCCCGATGAGCTAGAGACTTGAAACTTTAAACAAAACCCAGAACTGGATGATGTTGCATTATTAACTTGCTTACTTATTTGTACATATATATAAATTTTGCTATCGATTATTTTAATACATTATAGTCCATTTTAAATCGTTGTGTATGGTGCTTATGGACGCAAAACTTGGGTAATCTGTAATTTTTAGCCTTTTCTCTTCTAACTCAAATATTATGACGCGCAACTAAACACGTCGTTTCCGACATTCACCCCAAGTTTGTCAACTGGTTTAACCGTCATAGTGTATAAAATAAATAATCCTGGGCCTTTAGAAGTTAATTCGTACTTGTGAAAGAAGCAGATGGTAACGTTGCGCGTTACTCGCCAAAAGTCCTCAATACACCAAATGATGCCTCAGACCAGGCGCCTCATTCGGGAACGCTAAGTGATTCTGTAGCGACTCGTAAGCCAGATCTCTCATCTCGCTCTTACGCATTTGGCGTCGTGCGGAAGAGTGGAATGAGAAATCTGGCTTACGAGTCACTACAGAATCACTTAGCGTTCCCGAATGAGGCGCCTGATGTGATATTGTATTTGTTTCTGGATTCTGCCGTTTCAGGGGACCGATTTTTAAGTGTCGAGCGCTCGAACGTTGCACACGAAAGTTATATTAGAAACTAGCATTCCTAGAAACCGAGCGATTAAAAAAAAACGAGTGGTCCCTAAACATCGATCTTTATCACTTTCATGCGCAGCTTTGGAGCGATCGAAACGCAGAAATCCACTTTGCCGCTTTTTTATAAATCAGTTACTGCATTGGGAACCAATAATTGTTTTTCGTAAAATTCTTCGAATTGCTCAAACATAAATATGTATAACTTAGGTCATTGAACACGAATTCAAAAGTTCTAATCCGGTTGAGATTTCAAATAAAACGCTGCATCATTGAGAGTTATTACTTTTTGCAAAATACACATGATCTTTTGTTATAATTTTTTTCCGTACCACTTTCTAAGTTACACGACTTAAGCAAAAATAGATTTATCATTAACGACATAAAGAACTTCGAGGCGTTACTTAATTTAGTAGTTCCATATTTGCCAAGTTGCCTACTCCGAAGCACAGAATTCACTCTGATGGCACGTCTCTTTCTCGCTAATGTGTCACGTCGCGAATAAAAGAGGGACAGCAATAGACGAAGTTCGAATATCGTTTAAGAGTACAGGACAAGCTCTCATGGGCGCAACGCTCGTCCGTGGCCGCACCCGCTGCTTCCGTTTCGGACTTCTTCAAACCACCGCCCGTGACGTGTTTCGCTATTGTCATATTTGTCACAAACGCCGGTCGCGGACGTGGACTGTGTAAGAACACGCGACAAGAATCGCAAGTGAATACTAAACACCGCGAATAGATGAGTAATCCACCAAAATATGTCCTACATGATAGACAATAGGCTAGTTTCCTGAAAAATTCTAATTAGTCCGTCATTTGCATAATAAAAAAATATTGAACACACGTTTTTTCTTTTGTCAATCAAACAAAAAATGACGAAGATATAGTGCGTTGAAGTTCCACGTGACGTCACGACTTTGTACTCTTTTTACCATTAAGTGATGTCATAAGCCCCTACTCCCGAACTTTGATGCGCGTTATCTTTGTTAATTTTGATTGATTTGATAAAGCAAAAAATACGTGGTCAATATTTTTTGATACCGCTAACTGCCGGACTAATTAGAATTACTATTTCTTTACCCAGGAAACATCCCTTTTGATACTCTGTATCTTGTATCAGTAAACTCTGTGACAAGCCTAACACTTTAATTTTTTGTGTACACTCTTCCCTCTTATAAAGAATTGATATTAAACAGATGAATGATGCGTAATAATTGCGTTCGAAATGCCAACCGTTTATCAGTGAAATATACGGAGAGAGTAAAATCAATCAATATACACTATTGGGCGCAGGACATCAAAGAAATTAAAGATACCACAGGATTACAGACAGTCAAAACTCGTCACGTTGTAGTGCCAATAGATGTTATGCGTGTAATACAAAAAACCAAGACCGCTTTGAGAATAAACCTTATCCTAAAGCTCATCAAGCGACCACCGTCCTTGTACGCTTTGCTAAGCAATTGAACTCATATAATTCCCGCCAAGTGTCCGGGTTCGGCATTAGCAATGAAATGATCCGAGAAGTTTCCATTGAAATATGACGGCGCAACGTGGCTCTTAAAGTATTTGGTGTTCGTATATTACTTCGCCGTGGCATGAGCACCAAAGCGAACTGCGAAGTTTCTAATTAAATATTAAAGCGGTCCATGCAGACATCGAAGTCGGGACCTGCCACCAACTCAACTTTTTCATAGTACCGAATATGGTTTAACTCAAGTGTTTATGTACGCCGCCAAGTAAAGAGAAACGGTGAACATTTCAAAAGTCTAACTTTAAACGCGAATAATAATAAGCGTGAAAATTTAACTTCCATATTTGAAATAAAATTGAACGCCAGATGCTAGGTCCTATTAAACATTCAGCAGCATTACCGACCGTTTCAAATGAAATTGTATTTTAAGTTTCCGTCCGGACAACTCGGGTCACGGCGTTTTTCGAGTAGGTACTCCACACGTGCTAGTAGATTGTTAGAATATTGCCAGCCATTCTTAAGGCAAATAGCTGTGTGTCACAATACAGGACAGTTGGACAGGTACAAATGTACTTACATATGTCCAAAGCGTGCGAACACGTAGCCGCGACGAGCAGCAGCGAAGCCACACACGGCACCATCTCGCCGCGCTCACTTCACCATGTCTACCTACGCCACATGTCTAGAAAAAAAATAAAAATTGTTTATGTTAAAATGAAAAAAAAAGAGATAACGCTTTTATTAATCAGAAACCCCTATTTTACATTACGATAAATTACTTACTATAGTAACTGAAAGAAATATTTTAAATTCCGATTAATTGGACTACCAAAACGAAAACAATGAACGAATGAACGGCTTCAGGAATAATATGCTAAGAAAATATATGAAATGGTGAAGGGTAAAATGTTCATTGCGATATAAATTGTAAGATCTCGATGGGTGTACCTGCTGTGGTATATACTTAGATTTGTATAAAACTGTAGACATCATTGTTGACTTATATGTGTACTAATTTGAAAAAATGATACCTCACCGAGTTTCTTGCCGACTCTTCTCAGTAGAGGATTTTTTTCCGAACCGGTGGTGGATTCATTCCTTGACCTTCATAAGAGCTTGTAAAAGCCTAAATTGAATAAAGATAGTTTGACTTTGACTTAAGCAACATTGACGACAATTCTGAGAATTGGAAAAAATTCAACTTTTCTTAATCGCTTATGGCCGAATTCACAAAGCACACCGAAATTGATCTTTGATTAGATTGACGTTTATGTAAGGGGTTGACAGCTGGTTGGCGGGACTAACCTAACTATTTAATCACAGATCAAATTCTTTCGGCCATTGATGCAGTATCTCAATCCGGCGCTGGAATCCAGTGACGCTTGATGGGCCATAGCACTGTTTACATATGCTGTATTCAAATCCAACGCTGGATTCGGAGTGCTGGACTAGATTGAAATGAGTATATAATGGTCAAACAACAATCTCGCGTCACTGGATTCCAGCGCTGGATTAAAATGTAAAACGGCCCTCAGCCTCTTGGAACTTAGTGGCAACGTTCGCCTTTTGTCATTGACCTGACACTGTATTAAGTTTTGTTTATTATCTTGCACAATACGTACGAACTTCGAAACCTTGAGCGCATGTCTTCCGTCAAAACTTATCTCTGTACGGGAAATACTGTTTTTCCAGGTAATTTCGGCCACTCCAAGTTGTGAGATTAGAGGCAAGTTTAATATGCAAACAGTGATGTACTGTTAAAAGCTTTTCGCCTGGGACTTGGCAGTAATGCGGGGCTACGTCAGCGCTGTTGCACTTCGCGGGGAGCCGAGGGCCCGAGGCACGCGCGCAGCCTCAAAGCTTCCAACGAACTAATGAAAACGAACACGACAGCGCCGCAGGTTTCCTTAATAAATATATCGACTATCTCGTATCTAAGTAGAGCTAACTTTTGTACAATGTAACAGTAGTACGATATTAATGATGGCAGAAAGATACTACTTGACTGGTGCAAGTTTAGGATTGGCAGATATGGAGTTACGATTTTATTCAAAATCCCACGACTCTATAAGGTAAGAAATCATTCTCATTCGGGACTAATTGCTCGGCGCAACTTAGGTCACTGGTAAAACCTTGCCGTATTTAGCATTTTAATATCACAATTAAAAAAAGATCCTCGAGGACTGTGAACCAACGGCAGAAATCACCCTTTTCATACAAAAAGCGATAACGGTAGGTTCACACTCCTCAACAGCTTTATGAAAATAAACATCAAAATTAAGCATTTCAGAATTTATTTTGCTGGCGTGGCGAAAAATATCCTTCCTTTTCTGTCTGCGCATACAATTAGCGGGGAAGGAAGCAATTTTGTTTCTTTTTAATCTCTTTCGAAAGATCGGTGTGTATTGTTCAGATTAAAAATATTGATATTTATATTAGTTAAAAAGTGGGCTCCGAGCGGGTCAAAAGCCACTGAGACAAAGAGCCATCGACAGGATTTCATATTTCAGACGCTATAATTTGATAATCTCATTGTATTATGCATGAAAAGAGAAAGGCACCATATTTATATTATTTCAATTCATATTTAATTTTGTAAAAAAGTCTGATGACTCGTGGTCGACATTGTCAGTTTTAGTTAGGTATATGTAATTTTAAAGTAGAAAAAAAGACTTACTGCTGAGTTTCTTGCGGCGTTTCGTCTCAGCAGATGTCACCTTTAGAAGCGCTGATAGATTCAGACACGTGAAAGAGCCCGTGTAGCGTGTGGCCTACTTGCAAAATAAATATTTTCATTTTCAAAATCTTATTGTAGATGTGGAAACAAAGATATTTTATCTATTCTTCCATAGAAATGAGAAAATTGGTTTAGTTATTTTCTTTTCTTGTGTAATAGATCTTCAATCAATACAATCTTTTGAGATCTATACTAATTTTCCCGTTTAAAAAAAAATGTTATCAATTGTTAGAAGTAGTGAAGTCGAAAACGATGGGTAGAGTGGTAACTAGAGGTAGAACGAAATGAGTCGTCGAAAAAGTAGGAAATATGTTAAAGCAGCTAACGGCAATTACACAAAAGATCATATAGGGTCGAAGTGTATCCGTAAGGGCCCCACGCTCTTAGACAAGATAAGATAGGCAGCTACCGGCACAAAATCGACTTTTGACCACGCTGGATATGGTCAATACGTAATGCACGAACGCTCGCAACAGACAATTAAATTATAAGTAACATAAATATATCACGGTTGGAATTGATGAGTAAGCCTATATTTGCTATTTCAGACATTAATCAGAAAACAGTCAAAAAACGAGATAATTACGTTTAATTATAATAGTGATTTTGAATGCAAGCATGTGGAATTCTTCCGCGGAAGCCGATGTTGTGGTTGTTCGATGTTCGCGTGATCGAAAAAACAGTAAATGCTATACTTAGCGTGAACCTTAGAGGCTTATTTTATGCGGCCCACAATTTGCTTTACAACGTTGACAATCTGGGGCATTTCATGGTAATATTTTAAGCTCTAATGACAGATAAGCTAAACGGAATATTTCCATTTTAGGATATTTATACTTCGTTTTATTTAGGATGAGAAAGATCTTGACAGAAGTAAGCGTAAAGCTTCTTAAGAGGACTGTGAACCAAAGGCAAAAATCACCCTTTTCATACAAAAGGCGATAACGGTTTTCACCCCTTAAATGTTAACCGATTTTGACCAATTTTTGGTAGGTTGTCAGTCAGAACAAAATCTAGGTCTATACGTTTTTTGAATTTTGTTTAAATAGCAAGAAAGTCAAATAATGCCGAAATTCGTTTTGTATGAGAATACTGAAACCACAATAAAATTGAATTTAAAGATTATTGTTAAAAAATCAAAACGTATAGACCTAGACTTTGTTTTGACTGACAACCTATCAAAAATTGGTAAACATCGGTTCACATTTAAGGGGTGGAAATCGTTATCGCTTTTTGTATGAAAAGCCGTAGGTTCACACTCGTCTTAATGAACACGTTTTACGGTAGTATGACGGAATCAGTGGAAATATATGTTCGATAGTTTACCATTCATTTCGAAATATTCCCGTAAAACGTCTTTAATAAGAGGCTTTACGCTTACTTCTGTCAAGATCTTTCTCATCCTAAATAAAACGATATATAGTGCATTTCGGTCTGTGGTCGAGGAGTTATTCAAGAGCATCGTACGAGTATAAACATATTTACCCGTGCCCTACATCGCAAACATGACAAGTGCAACAATCAATACTTTAATTTTAAGTGCGAAAGTGAGTTTGTACGTTTGTTACGCGTTCACGGCCTAACTACGGCATCAATTATCCTGAAATCTGGCATTACTTAGTTCATGGAACAGACAAGATTTTTATCCCGGAAAAATGCAACAAATTTTACGCGGACGAAAGCCCAAAGTTGGTGATATAATTGTAAAAAATTGTAGGGCATTAATTGAGATCTATTTCTAATAATTATGTTCTCATTTCAGGCCAATTAATTATTTTTTGGCTTCAAGTGACTTAATCATTATACAGTGTGTAAATGGAATACGGTCATTTACTTTAACGGTTAGTATAGAACCTAGTATTTAAGTAACTCTCGTTAAAAAATCAACAAAAAAAAAAACAAACAAATTAAGGCAATGTATTATAAACAATATCTAAGAACAATGCAATTAAATAAGGACCCAAGTCACGCTTAATGACAGTTGTCAATTGTCAGTTCTTGGTACAAAGTGATATCAAATAAATTTCCGTTACATATCTAGTCGTTCAAATTAAAAAAAAAAAAACAATAAAATATTACCTTCTTGTTGAACATATTGGAGTAGAGGGTCTGTTAATTAAACTAACTAAAAAAATACTTTCTTTTATCGTTTACTAGCTGGTGTCCGCGACTTCGTCTGCGAAGAATAATAATTTAAGTAACCTATGTACTTTTAAACCTTCCCTAGACCTCCACGAACATTTCAAGACTAAGATAAGATAAATCCGTTCAGCCGTTCTCGAGTTTTAGTGAGACTAACGAACAGCAATTCATTTTTATATATATAGATACCATTAAAACCTATCTGGTTTAAGTATTCGCCCGTATTTCATTTACACGCTGCGGCCCTAACATGCATGCCACAAAGATAAATTAAACCCTTTTATCTCTATGACTATGTCTTTCGTCGGCACTTGTGTGAGAGACACGCACTTAGAGATAAGACGGTCTATCTTATCTTTGTGTCATGCATGTTAGGGCCGCTGGTATATGATGGTAACTAATGTTGTTTAATGGGAATTTCATATATATTATATTCATGCTGTGTCATCAACCCCAAAAATGGGTGACACAACTAATGAAATTAATGACATTAACTAAAACTGGTACAAAAATTTAAAGCTCTTAGAAAATTGTATAGTAGTTTATTGCAAGGCTCAAGTTTACCTCTCAAAACAGCCCAAAGCCATACCCAACGTAAGCAAAGGGGGATATGCCATAGACTGATAAAGCGCCGTTGAATCCGATCGACAGCCGATACACCAAAGGCCCTTTGTACCTATTGCACCTGATACCTGACGTATGTATTATGAACAAGGCACTAACAAAGGACGGACGTAGGTATGAAAGCATTTACTTAAGTTGGATGTAGCTCGTGGAACTATTAAGTCAATATTAAAAGTTCTATCCATTCAAACCCGGGCCAAGACACTCTTTTATAACTTAATGATTTAAGATGAAACAACTACTTATGTACGCATCTGCTCGTGTATGTGTGTAGATTGTCGGGGCCCAACAGGTTAGGGCTGCCAATATTGATACAGCCGGGTGTTGAGAATTCTTGACATAAAGATAATTAGTGTCATTTGTAAAATATATACAATTACAATATATATATATATATATATATATACTAACGATAGCTTTCCACTTTCCACTCCTGGTAGCGGGCGCCAAGCTATTCACGATAGAATGGTGGAACTCTAGCTTAATAAGACAGTAAGACTGATACAGCTATCTTGAGCTCTTACCATGGGTTTGCGCAAACCGTTCTCCCTATCGAAATCTATTGGAAATGCTGCCACAAGTAAAAGGGACCGAGCGATGGTTTACGCTAGCGAGAGCTGTTTGCGCAACTCATGGTAATGGTACTGGTCCGTGGGATCCTAACGAGCGCAATTCATTGAGAGTTTAACGAAGCACCTGGTTTGTTGACACCACGAGTGACCTTAGGCTGACAGCCTCTTTGCAACATTTTCTGTGGAAGACTACATTGAACTACCACTACACTGCTAGCGCTGGTCAAAACACGCGCCGCGACTTGCCGCGGCAATTTGTTTTATTTTTTTGTTTCTTTTTTATTTTAATTTGCTATTAATTTTATATTTATGCCGAAGTGTCAATAAATAAATGTAAATGTTTAACTCTCAAATCCCTTATTGTACTGGAATATAGGTAGTTGTGCATAGATAAGAACATAATATTAACTTATTATTGTTATACTTGAGTTTATTATAATCTTAGAGTTTACTTCACACATAGGAATATATATTATTATGTATGTCCTATGGTTTCAGAAAATTAAACTTGACTGGTAAAGCTAAATAATATTTGTACTCACACGTCCGTCTAGGACGGTAGACCGAGGCAGACTGGCTTAATCATTATCACGAAGAGTTTACCAATACTTTGCAGTAACAATACTGTAATTGGTACTGTAATTGCGTTTTGTATGAAAAGCCGTAGGTTCACACTCCTCTTAAGATTATCAATCAGGGGTCGAACAAATCATGCAAATGACGTCACTCCATTCATAGGTGATTTCAAATATATATTATTTTCATAAATAATTATCACTTATCATTTATCATTAATTAACCTCTTAAAGTACCTAAACGATATCGTCACTTGAAATGAGTCGAGTAATGATGCCAATGTCAGTCAAAGACGTTATGTAGATATATAACGTCTTTGACTGACATTGTCATTCAGATAACTGTTGTACCTTCACAATTATATGTACCTTGGATTTATTTTTACTAATATTTAAAAAGACGCAATAGAATGTCATCTTTATTCGTGCGATATGTCACACGGAAGTTTAAATACAAAACATCATCCTGTGTGCAAAACTACGTCATTCTTTTTGAAAACCGAGCGCAATTCCTTGACGTAGCCCTAAAGTACTCAACATTAGTGTGAAACGTACCAACTACTGCTCCTACTGGTACCGCTTTGTTATTGATTGTACGAGTATTTCTCTTCTGTTGAGCTTGCCGCTGACATCGCACCAATATTTCGAGGAGAATAATGCCACCGGTTGTACACCCTGAGAGAACCAGTAGAAAACCGGTTTGCACCCGTACGGATCTCTTCGAAATTAGAGAATTTTACGGGTCTCTTCGAAAGCAAAAAGTTTTATATTAATTAACCGATTTTGTGATAAAATACCTATTTCGTATCGGTCACATAAGACGAATTAATGTATAAACTGTCAAAAAATAGAATTATTAGAATTAGAATATCAATTTCCTTTTTTACATAGTCTTCCGTGCAATGTCTCATTACTAAAGTGTCCTTACCTAAATCACAGAATAGATAATAGTACCTACTAACGAACAGAAGAATCACTCTCTAACAAAAACGGTGTTTAGGTATGAAAATATGCCTAATCATGCCTTCTCTATCCGTCGCATAAAACGTGCTCTTTCGTGTACGCTAGGGTTGTCAGTTTTTATCCGTGTCATCCAACGACAACGACGCGCGCGCGAATCGTCCAGCGAATGAGCGAGCGGCGACCTAGTGCGATTTACAGCTCCGAGCAACGCAACGCGACGGGGCCGAGCGTACCTAAAGTGCGGAGTGAAACCCGCCTGCCTAAATTGAGACATGTGCAGAAAACTAAAAAGGATTTAATTCTGTATGTTCTTACAGATCAACTTGTTATTAAAAGAGGTAGTGTTTTTTTTAGTGCCTTCCGTAACAAAGGGAAGAATAAGAATCCAAGAATGCTTCCGGCTACCGACCGTCGAGGTTTTGTGTACTGTTAATTCCATGTGTGCACTCGTTAGAAGTGGCCAGGTATGAATTCACAGTTGATGACGCACGGAGCCTCACACGGCATCTCTGTCTTGCATGATAAGTAAGAAACGAAAGGCATGACGCCTCGGCGATTGTGTATGTGTAACGGAGGGATCTGGAGCGTCTTAATTGGGGAGTTTTTCGAGTGTATAAGATGGCTTTGACAATATTTCTCTAAAATTAGACGGCAGAGCAATTATTTAAGTAGTTTGTTTCGTATGACAAAGCTACTTTGTACGGGGTCAGAGTCTAAGACATATTTAGAGTATTGGAGTATTTTTTTATTTTATTACTTATTCTACTAATATTAATAAATGCGAATGTTTATGTGTGTGTGTTTGTTACCACTCAGCTCCGTAAGGACAAAACGGATTTTCACGAAACTTGGTAGGTATATAGTTACCTTAGGACCTGGAATATGACAAATTGTTCCTTCTCATTCCGAAAAATACAAAAGATTTCGAGGGAATAACTGTAACAGAATGTCACACGTTGTTCAATAATATTACGAATTATCCATACTCATTACCATTTCGTCGTGATCGTGCGTTCGCGATAGTCGATCGAAAGGAAATGGAACAAAGCGTCAAAGTAATATTATTTATTCTGTGGTGAAACCTCTTACTGGATACCTACACAAAATATAGGTAGGTATGTAGGTACACCCGTGAAGTGACCGGTGAACTCAAATATTCTCTATGTGGCGTTTACTAAGGTAAAGTTTGGCAAGCGTGTCGGTCCAGATTTAGGCTCACCAGCGGGCCTAGCACGAATGACAAGAAATCTTCATCTTGTCTCTCAGTGTACCCCTTCCTTTCTTTGATAATAACTATACCTCGCCCAATTTAAAAAGAGCGCTGACAGCCATACATTTTATAAAGCCATCAGAGCCCTCTTTATATTTGGAAACTATAGCTTGAGAGAGACGCAATGATTTCTAAGGCACTGATGGATAATTTATCCTTGGACCACATGCAGCAAGTACTACCCGAAAGTGATCTAACTTCATTCTTCTTATTACAACAATTTGTTACCTAAAGGAGCTTCGTGCAACAGGCGCGGTTACAGGTTTTTGTGAAGGAGGACTTCCTTCAAATTCGTTAAAATTGGTCTAAGTATCGTGGTTTGATCATGTCTTGAAAATTACTCTCCCCCCTGTAAGTATATCATGCATATGCGGCTCCGACTCAGCTTCGCCAGCGATATTTCCCGTACAACCACTGACCTCCATTTTCGTAAAATTCTTTTCAACGGTTGCCTATACAGCCTAAAAAGAACCTATTGCCGAATTTCATGTTTGGGTCTTATAGATCCTGCGGCCGTAGCTAGGCTGACACGAGGATAAGTTAACAGCGTCTTATCTCTAAGTGCATCTCTGTCTCACTAGTGCCAATGTAAGAGATAGTCAGAGACTTAAGACGGGGTTAAGTTATCCCCGAGTCAACCTTGCTAGACCCACTGAAACTTCATGATTAGTCCGTGAGTGAGTGACTTGGCGAATGATTGAGTGGGATTTCACATTTATATATATACATTGTATGTAATATGTATGTATGTCAGCTTCTTTGTGCATTGGAGCCATTAAGCTGTTTGGGTGAGACTCAATAAATAATATAAATTGGCAGATTTCAGACAAATTGTGAGCCCGATAGATAACATAATCATTACTGTTGTCACACTAATGTTATAAATGCGAAAGTTTATGAATGTGTGTGTGAGTAATTTTTGTTGCTCTTTCACTTTTCAATGGCTGGATGGCTTTGGATGAAATTTGGAATAGAGATTGCCTGGATTAACAAATATGCTACTTTTATCCTGGAAAATTTAAAAGTTCCCGAGGGAATAAATATAACTGAAGTCCTCAGAAATTAAGTTGCAGGCAGATTTTATATATCGTTTGGGCCATCATTGCCTGATTTAAGTACATAAATAAATAATCGAGAGAGAATCACCAAAATAAAAGATTTTGAACTCCATAAATGTATGTATTTATGTAGGTAAATATGAAACAATAAAAAACAAAAAAAAATGAATTTTTCAGTCAGTTCTTTTATAAATCTGTTATTATTTTACTTTTTTTATCAACAACAAATTGCTGATCTTTATTGGAAAATGCCATGATGCCGCATGGTACATTAGCACCACTATACAATTAAATATATCAATGTGAAGGAAATAATAGCATGGTGCACACAACCCAGACAGTAGACATGTCAAAATAAGACAATGGACACTGATTCACTTAAAATAGCTGTTATCACAATGAGGATAGCAATCAAGTACCTATTGTTCTGTAGCATTAAGATTTAGGGATCTCATTAAGCATAGTTAGTCAGTTAAATTAAATAAAACCTACAGACTTGCAAACACAAAATAGTATTTTAACTCTTTTAAGAACAGTGTCATGATAGAGGATAATGAGTTCATTGGCCTCCTGGCAGGGAAAAGAAAATTTCAGCACTAAAAATCTAAAGCATTACTGCAGATGGGTTTGCAATAATTCACATCTCTTTATGGAAAGGAAGACTGGTGATAACTATAAAGAGCATAACTAGGAGATAATGAAGATGGAAAGGTTAATGGTACTATGAGATATTAAGTTACAGGTTTACCTAAATATAATATGTATGGACTAGTGGTATACAGTCCACTGTCACCATACATATTACATGTAACTTAATATCTCTCAAAATAAAGGATTTATTATCTAACTTTATAATGCACATTAAGAAAAATTCATACCATCTTAAGACTAATTAATCGAACGTGGCCACAAGTAGTATTGTGGCTCTGCCTACCCCATTAGGGATTTCGGGCGTGATGCTATGTATGTATGTATGTATGTATTACGAAAAAAAGTGCTTGGTTAGCCTGAGGGGCCACATATTTTACATTATTACTCAGACTTCTGACAGACTAGCATTGTTTTTTTTATTTCATATTAACAACTCTTTACTAATCTCAGTAAAGTACTTTATTGTATAACTGAATTATAACTTTTACTAAATCCCAGTAGTTTCCTTTTCATCCTGGGAATGGTCCCCCAGTGCACACACATATCTTTATTGGTTCAAACTATATAGAATGAATTTGGTTTTACAATGGAAAAATAACTGTTAGCAATGAACATTTATTAATGTTAATTATGATGAGATTAACAGTTTTTTAAACTAATTTTATCTCATCAAAACATATTTATTTTGCTTCAAAGTAACCTGATATAGTCTAATATTGCAAATTTTTTTTTGTGATTTAAATAAGTTCCCAAATGGTTCTATCAAAAATATAAACTTCTAATTCAAAACAAAACAAACTCAATTCTTATGAGAACATATTCACATTCAGCCAAAGTTTTAAGTTATAATTAATCCATGAAAACGTAATTAATGCATTGCCAGATGAGCAGCAACAACTCGAGCGCTCGAACAAGGGGCTCACTTTAATTTATTTATGTTACACCGAGAGCTAATTCAAACAAAGGCTACATTATAAATTAAAACAAAGTAACGACTATCCCTAATGGTTTGTGGTCACCAACCTCACTACAAAGTAATAATAAATAATAAGTCAAGTAGGTAACGCACCTTCGAGTGCCAGGTACATAGGTGGAACCCGGTGACATGAGGAGTAAATTAACATAACTTTGTCCTTACACAGTACAAATCACTGGCCATAACTTAGTAATTTTAGCACTATAAGGTCTCTGGATATTGTTACCGTCCGAAAATCACCATTTTACGTTAACTTTTATTAATAAATCTTCAAAATAAGGATTCACGGAATGAAATAAAATATTTAACACCTCTACCAAATTTCAATCGACCATAGCATAAAGCCTCTGCGTGCGTTTCTGAAGACTGATGAAAGTATTGTCTATGTCTATGGTTGACTCTGGTTGACTTAAGATGAAAAAAAAAGCCAAAGGGCGCAAGTCCGTACAATGTCAGCATGAAAATAATTGTCTAAAAACGTGATAATTTTAATTCATTTCATTAAGCTGCATTATTATTTTGTGTTAAAAAGTAAATTGAATTGCAGTAAAATAGGTAAAAAAATAATTGGTCTTTTAGTAAAAAGCTTTTCTTATAAAATTATGCCATAGAATATATTTTGGAATTGGAACGTAATCATTACAATTTGTTTCTATTTAAGAAATCATTTATGAGAATAATGCCATTCACTTAGACATTTTACTTTTATTATTCAATATTTATTTATTACCTTGAAACTCTATGCGTTGTGTTCTATCTGTGGGTCTGTGGAGAAAGAAAGAAGAGTGTGCTGGCAACACTAAGCTGATAGCCATCCTTATTTTGTTGTCTTTCAAACATCTTGATAAATTTCAATAATGGCCAATATATCCGCGAAACGAATTAAGAGAGAATTCAAGGAAATCATCAAAAGTGAAGAGGTAAGCCAAGAAATTGAATTGATCATTATTTGCAATTGATAACCTCATGAAAGCAATTACTTGCAATTTTGTTAGTGTCATATTTTAGCAAGAATACCAAGTTATCGGAGTTCAAAGTGCTTAGTAGGTAGTATGCTGCGAATGTTTTACTAATTGTTACTGAATATCTTGCGCAATTCGCTCCGCTTACGTTACAAACGCGCTATTGTAATATCTATTACGCATTTAGGACGTCCACCCGCTGAACTGTGCTGAAACTCGATTTATTGTATTAGATACACATTCATTCGCAATTAAATAGGATTTATTCAGTTTCAATGAATGTGCACTGAACGCTACATATTAACGGTTTAGTGGTTTGCATTAAACCATCAGTAAGTTTAACTATTATAGTCATAGACCTCACACACTCACCACCATCATCATGATCAGCCTATACACGACCCACCGCTGGGCCCAATGATAGTGAGTCCCACTTAAAGATTCACTGAAAGATCTACAGCATAGCAAAAATTCCAACTTTCCCATGGTAAAATTAACTATATCTGATTTTATTCCTGCTTATACTATGTACACCAAATAATAGCAGATTTAATATTTATTATACTATACATAGATATGTGCGGGTCTTGAAATCTTTCCTCATTCTGTATGGGAAATGTTTCTGGTCGTGAATATTCCCCATACAGACGGCACGTCTCTTATTGTTCCTATTCATCAAAGTGCTTGATATAAAAAAACAAAGGATGCAACTACACCTCAGAATGCTACAAATAATTCCCTGCTATATTTTGTGTGGAACAACAGATTTTCTAAACCTTGAATAGGTCTGTTTTCATTGTTTAATATGCCTCACTTAGTATCAATTAGTGTAACATGATTTTGCCTAATTAACATTACAACTTCATATCAGGCAGGTTAAGACTTTCTAAAGATATTCAAAGAAAGCAAACCAATTTTGTAACACAATAGTACAGCTTGGAATTCATTGACCTTGGATAGGATTATTTCTATTGTAGGGCTGTTAAAATTCAGTTCTGCGGTCATAAATCATTCAATCAGACCCTTCCCTCACACTTAAGAGGCTGAATATTCTAGGGCCGTGATTAACTGAGCTTTGGGGTCAGCGCAGATGGTCATGGTCCTATAAAATGAGTTAGTACTTGCAAACAAACGGAAAAGCGCTTTTGCATTGTCACTATTGTGCAAGGTAATGCAGTAATTATACAAATCAGGATGACCTTCTTTTTGTTGTTGCTCTAAAAATAGTATGCAAAATCGCTAGCTGAAATGATAACACTCATGATTAAATGAAACTGAAACTGTGTCTATCTATTTGTGTCCAGTCATCACACCTATCATTAATAATGAGTAGACATTGTACTAAAATGGCAGATTAGTATTGAAAATTGTTGGGTTTTGTCTGCTGCAAATTTAGGTCAACTTCGGTTGCGGACAGGTTAATTAGGGTGAGTCTAAAGAAAGCTCTCTTACTAAATGTCAGCTCAATAATGTTGAAATCTGTATTGATTTACCAATATTTGATCTATTAATTTTACCAACATTTACATATACAATCTTCCTTTGATATAATGTATAATATTTTTACTTGTCACACCATGTGCTTATTAACTTAAGTTACATACATATATCACGCCTGTTTCCCAAAGGACACACCTTTCACTTGGTCTACTCTCATTAAGTTCTTCATGCATGCTCACCAGTTAAGGGTACTCTTGACCTGGCCTTTCTTAAGAACATCCTCAATAAGTTCTGGTATGTTTGCCAAGGTCTTCCCCTTCCAACCCTACCATGCACACTCGCCTTACAAATCTGCTTTGTTAGTCTTCTCTCGTTCATCCTCTCCATCTGAGCATACCTTTCTCAATTCTCACGACTACATCTTCTTCCACACCACATTATTCCCTTATCATACTATTCCTTATCCTGTCACTCATAGAAATACCACACATAGGCTCTCAAAGCTCGCATCTCCACTGCATTGATTCTACTTTCATGTTTCTTCTGCCATACCCAACATTCACTTCCATACATCAGTGTTGGAACCTGCACACTCCTAGAGATGAGTCTTTTTGGACACCTTTTGGCTCTCCATAAGCATATGCAAAGCTCCATTTACAAGATTTCCAGCATTCACTCTCCTTTCAATATCACTATCACACTTTCCATCTCTTGTAAATACCCAAATATAAAAATTCTCGAACTTGCTCCACTTTTTCCCCTCCAATCAAAATTTCACATTCTGTCAAAATTTCGTCCCTTTCAAAAATCATTACCTTGACTTTACTCACATTGACTTTCATTCCCTTCCTTTTTTTAGGACCCATACAAAATCGGCCTGGTTCAATCCAATTTGCCATAAATATCAACAAAAAATGTTAGGTGGGAAATCTCAGAGCCATAGAGGTGAATTTAGATTACAGGTTCAACAATGGCCTAACTCCACTTAAGGGCCACACTGCCATTTCTATGAAATCCTATGGGCCAGGATTGCCAAGACCTTCTTCTACACACCGAAACGCGAAACGGAAGCGGAGCGGGTTGGAAGCGGGCCCTCGTAATACTCATACTCATTTATTTATAATATCAAATATTAAATCGTAATTCAAATTACGATGTATCGTTTTTTTTATGACGCTTGTTTTTTGTTTACTCTCTAGATGGCAGAGTGCCAAAGTTGCTGAAAATGATGCACTGTTTTTTTTTGGCAATAAGCGAATTATTTAAGTATTATAATTATAGTCCAGTCCAATTATATTGTGAACAAAAAAGTTGTTCAACTTCAGAGTACAGACTACCAAAGGCAAAAATCCACACTTTTTATTAAAACAAACGGCGAAAACCCCTTTAAATGATAACTGATTTTGATTTACTTACGGGACAATTTATTAGGTAATCTATTTATAATGTGATGTCAGGAACCTATGTCAAAATTTAGGTGGTTAGGTTATCCATTTTTTTTAAGATTGATAATAGATAAAGAGTTATGGCTAAAATGAGTTGTGTGAAGACACTGAAACATCAATATGATTTTAATTTATTAACCAAGTTTATTAAAAATGAAACCTATTATATGTGTAGGTTGATAACATGATATTATTTTATCAATTCAAAATTCAAAAAACCCGACTGCATCTTGTGTTATGCTTTATATGGACATTTTCGGTAGCGCTAAATGATTACAAATCTAGGTTTTCACATATTTGTATATGTATAGAAAGTCCTTATTAATACCAACATGTTGTATATTTTTGGTATGGTCTCGTGGCACTTTCGTTAGATACCCATTATGCATGGGTTGAAAAATATCAAGAAACAAAATGTCTTCTAGCATACGCCATATTGGATTTTAGGTGACGTCATATGCCCTATGTCACCCGGGCAGTTTGCCTGAATCGTTGACCCCCCAAATGTAAAACTTGTTCTTTATTTTTGGCTCTAATGGAGTGATTACATGCCATGCATAATCACACACAACATACTCGCGAAAAATACAAACCCTCCTTTTTGAAAATCTATTAAGTATATATTTAGTCGAGTTTTTTTTTTTTATTAACTCGCTTTCATTAGCTTCATTTGTAACTAACTAACAAACAATGTAATAATCTCTTAGAAGTCAATTTCAACCTACTTCTGATAATTAGAATTATTGTCGTAACGATTTAAAACCCTTCAAGTGTATGCAATCCGGATGACAATACAGTAATTTGATACCATCGAGCTGATCATGGACCCGGGAGGTGGATAGTGGAACTCTTCAATGAATGCTATAAAACCCCTCGAGTTTGGGCTCATATGGTTGGTTTTGACGAGTCCAATTCATTACCTTGGTATTGGTGATGATGGTCCTTTGTCCTTTTTAGTGCGTTACTTTAATTGTTGGTATAGAATGTGGTACTGGTATTGATACTGTGAAAAGAGGGCTGTGTCCAGCAGTCGGATTTATATATGCTGCGGCCCTAACATGCATGGCACAAAGATAAATTAGAACCGTTTTTATCTCTATGACTATCTCTTTCGTCGGCACTAGTGTGAGAGAGACGCACTTAGAGATAAACGGTTCTAATTTATCTTTGTGCCATGCATGTTAGGGCCGCTGATATGACGACGAGTACCCTACATGCAAATTTGCATTTTTTTTGTTGAGATTTACATAATTATACAGATAATTGTTAATTTGCAGGTGGCAGGAGGCGCGATCACACTGGAACTGGTCAACAACAGTTGGACGGAGCTGCACGGGACGATAGCGGGGCCCCACGAAACGCCCTATGAGGGAGGCACCTTCCACTTAGAGATCAAAGTGCCCGAGACCTACCCTTTCAACCCACCCAAGGTACATTCATTATTTCAGCCAATATTTCATTATCAATAAATATTGGATATGTATTTTTTCATTTGTGCTTTAAACAAAGAATGACGAGTTATAGTGCGTTTAAGTTCCGCGTGACGTCACGCCTTATACACTTTTTACCTTGAAGTGACGGCATGAACTTTGATGCGCGTTATCTTTGTCGATTTCGATTGATCTGATGAATCAAAAAATAAGTGTTCAATATTTTTTGATACTCTAACTGACGGACTAATTAGATTTTTTTTATATTTATTTACCTTATCGGGATAAAAAGTTGAAATTGCTCTACCAACTATTTTGGACTCTTACCTGTGCTATAGCGTCTGTATGTATGTATATTTAAACAAGAGATGCAACGGATAGTGCTTTGGCCGGATACGGCATATTCGGCTCCGGCATGGCTATTGGCCTGTTATCCGGCTGCACACAAGCTATCTCTTAAGTCGTGTTAGCTAACGGGCCGTCCCGCGGCGAGCAAGTTTCAACTTTTACTAATTTTAAGTGTGCGGGAAGGCCCTTTGAGATTCAATACGCGCTTTATTTACATCAATTGGGAATATTCGAACGTGCGTGACTCGATATTACGTGAAGTTTTGTATTTAGAAAAAACCGGTCGAGTATGAGTCTGACTCGCGCGCCGAGGGTCCCGTACTTACCTATGAAAAACAGACAGTACCTTAGAGGTATGGAACCCTTAAAATTCAAAAAATGGCTTTAACAACCGGGTAACCATTCACAACCTACCAAAGAAATAAGACAAAAAATAACTTTCGCAAGCTTCTATCTCCGTGCAATCGTCGAGTGTGATACGACCTTGCTAAGGTTATTCCGTTAAACTATTTTTTCATGATGTAGCTACTTATTTACAGTTTTCGGACTTTTTCCTTTACTTGTGCTGTAAGTCACTGCCTCTTCCCAAATTTTATGATTCTAGGTCAACGGGAAGTACCCTATAGGCATTGATTCCCTTTGGATTCCTTTGAAAGTATCAAAATATGTGGCATAAACGGCCTTATCTTTTGCTTGCGTTGACTTAGAAGGTTGATATTTTCACAACTCCAAGAGATTGCGGACCTGAGAATTTGATATTAATTTCAACTTGGTGCCTCCACGCGTTCTTGTGAAAAAAGTCTTGACACACAGACAGACAGACGAACAAGTGATCCTATTTTCCTTTTGAGGTACGGAACCCTAAAAAATTAAAAAGTTTTAATCTGACAGCTTACGTTTTTTTGTGATGTTTTTTTTTTATTTGTATATCCGTTGCATCTCTAATTTAAACTGCTAACTGTCAAATTTGCTTTCAGATTCGCTTCATAACGAAAATCTGGCATCCGAACGTGTCGTCAGTGACGGGGGCGATTTGCTTAGACATCCTCAAGGACCAGTGGGCGGCCGCGCTGACGCTGCGCACCGTGCTACTGTCCATCCAGGTGCTCCTCTCCGCGGCGGAACCCAACGACCCGCAGGACGCCGTCGTCGCCAAACAGTACATAGATAACCCACATCTCTTCAGTCTCACGGCCAGACATTGGACGAACATATACGCAGGCGGCCCCGCCGTCATCTACGACTGCAACCAGAAAATACAAGTTCTCCTCGACATGGGAATAAACGAGGATCAAGCTAGAGTTGCGCTCTCGACCTACGATTGGAACCTCGAACGGGCGACGGAGCAGATATTCAGCTAGTTGCCAATTCTCTGTAAGCGGTATAGTAACATTAAATTCACAAGTAACAATTTTGTAATGCTAAGCATTCGGTAAACGTTATTGAGTTATAATTACAATTCTTTGGGTTGGTGCTGTCTGTAAATGTGAAACTGTTAGCTGACTTCACGGGATTGGCCAGCAGACCGTAGCAGTACTACCATGAGCACCAACAGAAACGCTTGACCTTTTCAACGCCAACGACGGATATATCCGTCATGTTATACAGGGTAAAAAAGCCCTTCATTAGCTTGACATAAAGTTGAATTTCCTGTTACTCCGCAGACATGCTTGGCGTTGAAGAGGTTTAGCAACTCGTTGCCTTGTAAGATGCAATTTTTACAAGTTGTCGCACTTGACTGTACACGGCTGTATCCTTAATATATATGTGAAATTAAGTTTATATGTTGGTTTGTTTCTCTATCAAGTCAAAACAGAAAGGGATTGGTGTTATTATTGCACAGTCAGGTGGAAGAGGCAATAGCCTGATAAAAATCTAAACTTTTGTATGCTCCATGACTACATTGTCAGTTGAAGTTCAAAACTGAGACCCTCTCAATTTTAAATCCCTACACCGTTTTGTATTGTTTTTCTTAATATTCCATGTGAACACTTATAACAAAAAATTTCACTGTAAGTTGCTCGTATCCTATACACAGGTACAGTCCGCGCGCGAGCTAAGTAAGAGGAATCGGGGGCTAGGTAAAAGGGCTTGGTGCGCCACGCACAGCCGTCCTTTTGTACCCTCTCCTGCACTCTAAGAGCGTTAATTGACGATCGAACATGGTGCGCTCCGCCACACATTATTATTATTACTATCGGTATATTATTAGTTGGTTCGTTGTTGGCTATACTCGGTGTTTCTCTGCGCGATCGAATCAGAAATGAGGAGATCCATTAGACACACGAAAAATACCGACATAGCCCACCGGGTTAGCAAGTTGAAGTGGCAGTGGGCAGGGCACATATCACGCAGAACAGATGGCTGATGGGGCCGAAAAGTTCTCGAATGGAGACCACGGGCCGGTAAGCGCAGCGTAGGACGTCCACCTACAAGATGGACAGACGACCTACAAGAGACCGCAAGAAAACGCTGGACGCAGGCCGCTTCCAACCGGCCCTTTTGGAAATCGATGGGGGAGGCCTATGTCCAGCAGTGGATGCCCTACGGCTGAAATGATGATGATGAGTTGGTTCGATCGTTTGAACATCGAACATGACGGACACTGACTGGACGGTCTGTGGTGCGGTGTCCATGATCGATCGTCTATTAATACTATAACAGTACGAATGTTTTCCTAAACGCATGCTCATACTTATCGATGTTGTTGTCGTATTAGTAATTTCGTGCCCTAAATACACAGCTCGGCACAAGACCGTTAATCCGTTAATCGTGAATTAACGAAGTTAACATTTCGAGTAACGGATTAACTTTTAACTTAACCCTTTCGGCGCGAGCATGTGATAGCGCGCTGCAATCCACCCGCGCGACCGCCTCATAGCGCGCTGCAATGCCCCTGCGCGAACGACTTCCAGCGCGGTGCAACGTGCCCGCGCGCACATACATAATTTTCTGTTCTAAAAGCCATGATGCACCCTGTGCATCATTGCGCGCTACGGTACCGCACGCATTTCGCTGCCGCGAGCAACAAGAGAATGAATGGTGTCATGCGCAATTTATAATAACCAGTTAGGTACAAAATGTTTATTTTGGATGAAATAAAAAACAATGGGGAAAAAGTCTAATTGAATTAATTTGACAATAACATTGGAAAATTTAATTAATTAATCCAAGTAGTTACCTAGCGGCATGGGTATATCGCTGATATCGGTCGGCAGTTGACCATTTGATAAAACGGCAACTATTAGGTCCATGAGGTGAGCAGGGTCATCCGTGGTGGAAGGCGCATAATCGGACTCCATTATGAAAGCCGGGTCAATCGTAGAGTTAGCAGAGTTCGAGTACATAGAGAAAGCCGGGTCCATCATTCTACGTACAGTATTCGGGTCCATAAAGATAGCCGGGTCAGTGGTTAAAGATTCACAATCACAATCGATTATCACTCACAAGACGCAAGGAGACAAACGCACAGTCACAGGCATAAACTAAGACTGTACGTATTTAATATGAATTACCCACCCTTTGTCTTCCCAGCTCAGCACGGCGACATTCGTGATTGGTCGCCTGCATTTCGTGAAAGTTTTCTTAACAATAGAAAAGATAAGAAAATAATAATTAGCGTATGTATGTCTCTAAGGAATGCAAGGTCACGGGACATGACAGGTCGCCGCCAGGTAGCTGAACGAGATAAGTAGCGTGATAAACCATTTCTTAGTCAAGTCAAGTGTACCGCCACTTTCTAGACTATACAAAAACGACTATATGCTAAATTTATTCGCTGAGTAATATTTGTATCTACTATTGTATTTATCGCCGAAATATTGAATGTTTATATACATTACTTTAAAAAATTACAAATGAATGACTAACGTCAACGCCGCATGACACCGTCCAATGTGATTCTCTGTTGCTTACTTAAGAAAAATGTACTTTCGTTCATGCGCAATAAAGTCTAATATTATACGACAAATACGGTACTTGTTGCATTTTAAAATTGCATGGTAATAAATGCGGTACGCTCTGGCGCAATGATGCACCGTGGTTATCATGACATTTTTAAGTGAAAATCTAAATATATAGATGATTAAATTGAATTAAAATGTACAATGATGACTACGCTAACGGTTTATCAAATAAATAAGAAAAATTTCTTACTTAATACGAGTAATATCGATTGTTAAAGTTCAAAGTAATTTTTCTCTGAAAATACAAAGGAAGAAAAAAAAATATATATGACACTCAATTATTTATAGTCTCAATAATCTTAATCAACCTAAAAACTGTTCCAATTTGGACAAAATACTATGTTGTCATCAATCTTTGTCATGAAGCACATGTGCATCATGCGCGCCCAAGGGGCTGTAATCCCATGAAGCACATGTGCATCATGCGCGTGCGCGGGGCTGCAATCCCATGATGCACATGTGCATCATGCGCGTGCGCGAGGCTGCAATCCCATGATGCACATGTGCATCATGCGCGCCGAAAGGGTTAAAAAATTGTTAACGGACTCATTAACATCCGTTAAAACAATTAATATCCGTTAATCGTTAATTAAGTGCCTACTATTTGCCAAAAGGACACTGCTCGGACAACGCCGCAGGGAGATAAACACTTTCTGGCAGAACTCTGAGTCAGAGTTCGAGTGAGAGAGAGAGTAGAGTGGCGTAACTATACCATCTGGGGCCCGTGGCAAATTCTTTTGATGGGGCCCTATCAGTAAAAATCGTCACGTTTTAAATCTTCCGACATGTAACGCTTTTAATTAACGGTTGCCTGGTATTCCTAAATATTTAAGTGCGTTAAGATTCCTCGAAGCTCGCACGCGGACAGTATGTATCTACAGTTCTTATATACGTATATGTTCAAGGCCTCTTTGCGTTCTTTAACATGCCACTTTGAAACAAGAAGTATTACCCTGGTCTTCAATCCCGCACACTGACATTGGTAAATCCCTCGCGACACAAGGAAGATTGATACTAAAAACCAAAGGACACGCAACATTTAAAATCTAACTTAGTGCGATGTCAATCTTGATAGCATTAAACACAGACATAATCCTCGCCTCTTCCGTTTTTACGCTGGCTTATTTCGCAATAATGCATTTTTAACTCGGAAACTGTCACGAAATTGTAAACGTTTTGGTTTTTTTACGGCTTGACGTGGACGGGTGATGAAAAAGTTGGGCGAAAAGTCTATTTTTATTTTTTATCTTCTTGCGCGGGTCTTTATGTTTTATTAATCGTACAAAATGTCTGTTTTGTAATTTAAAATAGTCTTCGAGAAAAAGTGTCTTGAGTGTGAGAATCAAACGAAACCGATTTCTTTTTTATAGGGTGCCGTAGTCAAACTGAGAGTTGTAGTTGTCTATTGACATAGACATGGAGTTTGTCTACGGAACCGTAAAAAACAAATCGGGTTCGTTTGATTCTATCAAAAACGAACGATATATATGTTGCAGTGGTGGCATTGACAGAAATAACTTTCTTATCTAATGTAATAACGCGAACCCGTATATCTGTTTTATATTTATACCAAGTACTCATTTCACGGATGCCTTTTTGCCATTAATTTTACTTAAGTATGCAATAACGAATTCAAAATTATTCAACATACCAATAAGTACGGGAAGCTATAGTTGCCAATAGACACAAATAGCTGCTGCTGATTGGTTGAATGAACCGCCATTTTTTTGTTGCAATACTGACTAGCAATTGACCTGTCTTAATTTTCACGGCAATGTATCGACGGCAACTAAACGCGTATTCCTCTAACGTACGAAGTTAGAGTAAGACAGTTATAGTTGCCGGCTATAGGTGTATAGCAATGAAAAAGACGAGGCCGAGGTAGCTCGCTGGATCAGTAACAGCCATCACTCTTGGCTTGAAGACCAGCAAAGACGGGCCCTCCACTTAAGAGGTCCGTGAACAAACGGCAAAAATCACCCTTTTCATACAAAAGGCGATAACGATTTCCGCCCCTTAAATATTAACCGATTTTGACCAAGTTATTTTCTATATATAGGTTCATAAATTGATGAACATCGGTTCACATTTAAGGGGTGGAAATGGTTATCGCCATTTATATGTGTGAGTGCAAATATTAATAACGACAGTTCATCTGTGTGGGAGCGTCGACTGTTGCCTGAACTATGATCAGTACCATTACCATGAGTTGCGCAAGCCGCACTCGCTAACATAAACAAACGCTCGGTCCCTTCTCAACCAACTCCTGGTAATGGTACTGTATGCGTACATCATGGTCGAGTAGTCGCGTGGTAAATCCGATAACGCTCACTGTATGGAGCAGCGCTGACGCATTGTATGAAACAAGACGTCCGTTCTCGCGCGTACCGGGAAATTATGACTAATTGGACAACAAATCCTAGAAAACCCGTTTCTTAGCATGTACCATCTACAAAGAAATTGAAGTGAAAGAATTTAGTTACGGTATTTTAACATGAAATCAAATTTATATTATATCTTCTTTATATATATAATTCTACTGTACGTGTGCACCTCACTGAACTCCTAAACGGCTGGACCGATTTGAATGAATTTTTTTGTATGCGTTTGGGTGGCGCCCTGGATGGTTTAGATTCGCAAATTAGCCCGGCAGATGGCGCTGCAGGACGTCTGACGGGTCCGCTAATATATATATATTTCTAAACTACTGTATGTATGTCTGTTACCTATGGACTCTTAAACGGCTACAGAGATTTTAATGAAATTTTTGAGGAGTCTTAATATTATCCCAGGTGATACAGGCTAAAAAAAAGGTCAAGTGCGAGTCGGACTAAAGATTTTTTCTTTACGTGGCATTCGCCACATAGCATCAGTTAGTTTTTCCACTCTGTTTCCGCTTCAAAATACATAAGTAATTTAAATAAATGTAAGTCATCAGAACATACAATTTGTGATGTAAGTACTTAGTTTGTTAAATCGTAAATAATTTTAAGTAATGTTTTATTTACATGACTCCGAAGATTGGTCGACATGCCGACGGTACTTTCGTCTCGCGATGGAACGACACGTGCTCCCACGTTGACAACGTACGTCTAATCGCCAACCGAATGACCAATTTCAATTCCATTTCTATATGTATTGCGTCCATATTTAAAATTCGAATTTGTGCGTAACTGCGCGTCATTTTAGCTTAGACGAGATCTTACAATAGGATAGGCTACGCTACTCCCGTATTATCCCTCAGTGCATCTCTTTCTTCGATACTAGTATGAGAGAGACACGCTAGGGCCGCATGGTGTTAGTGACACTTTTACGGACAGCACCTTCCACATATACGATGTTACTGTTAAGTACTTACTGTGAATGATAGCCCTTTATTGGCAATGCCATGGATAAGGTGACTAAAACATAAGTATTTACTAGCTGTTTTTTTTTATCGTTTATTCACCCTTAGAAATGAACGGTTGCTACGTTTCATCATATCATGACATCCATTGAATTCATCTAAACTTGTCTTATTAGGTAAACAAGTTTCTAACCTCAAAATGTCAATTTTTTGGGTGAAACAGCTGTTTTATCCTAAATAGAACAAAGGGGTCGTCTACAAATTACGTAACGCAATTTGGAGGGAGAGGGGGGGGGGTCTGGCCAAGCGTTACGGTCCTGTTACGTTGGGGGGGGGGGGGGTTCTAGGTTGGCGTTACGTCACGATTTTATAATATTGTAGAATTAATGTAAACTCATGAAACTATAATTATATAATTAAGAAATGGAACCGAAATACGTTCATAGTCATAGATGATTATATCTCGCCCAATGTAAAAAGAGCGCTGATGGCTATATCAAATGTAAGGCCGTCAGCGCTCTTTTGAAATTGGGCGTAATATAGAATTCTCAGAATAATTCTTATGTCGTCCTTGAAACTACACTTTCGTATTTTATTTCAAAATATAAATCTTTCTACCTGAATATTAGGCAAAAACTTTTTACAAAGGACCTGTTACGTAACGGAATGGAGAGGGAGGGGGGGGGGTCCCGGCTGAGCGTTATGGTCCTGTTACATGGGGGGAGGGTTCAAAAAATTTAGAATTTTGCGTTACGTAATTTGTGGACGACCCCAAACCTAGACTAAAAATTCGCAAAGTGCCGTCTAAAATATTGTCTCCTGTTTCTTTATTTGTAAGGAAACGCTATTTTAGCCAAACAAGGTGCATTTTGAGGTTAGAAACTTGTTTACCAAATCAGACAAGTATGGATAAATCCAATGTAAGTCACTACGTTTTTCGAATCATAGCTTGGTGCTTAGCACTTGGCTCGTGAGTGAGTGAGAATGACTGACTGACTGAAACTGGCCTGCAAAGTCGAGCTTCACACTGGACCCTTTTTAGAATAATAACGTGAGTGTCCGTGCAAATTATAAGGGACGTGGGCTTTTTGGACAACTACGAAAATCTTTATATTTTAAGTTAAACAAATTTGGTTCGTCTTCGGATTTTTTTTCATCGTCCGCGTGTAATTAGTTTATAAATAATTTATCTCTAAGGAACTTTAAAAGTTTCATATTATTCCAGGACCTAAGGTAACTAACTATATACCAGTGGCGAAGCGTGAAATATTTCCTACGGGAAGCCGGAAAAATTTGAACCGTACGTGCGAGTCTGACATTTAGTTGGTAACATGGACCCCACTGGCAGCTAGCTGTAGCTTTCCAGCTTGGTAAAGCCGTCAGGAATCGGCTTGTAGGCAGGCTGCGCCACTGCTATGTACCAAGTTGTATCAAAATTCGTTCAGCCGTTACGGAGCTGAGTGGTAACAAACATACGGACAGACAAATATACACAAACTCACATTTTTAATATTAAGTAGGATAGGATTTAAAATAGTTCCGTTTCTTAACTGCTTTTATGAACCTATGTAATATCTGTGGCACCACAGAGGTACTTCTAATTGTATATTTATGTATGCATACGTCTTATTTTCAAAATTCAAGCCCCCAGATCGCGGTCATAGATTGATTAAATGGTTCTTGACGGATGGACTCCTATTAGTGTGATTTTATATCTTTTGACGAAACATGAGTCTTTTTGTAATATTTCAATAGATAATTATGTTACTATTTTATTTAAGTATCCGTATCGTAACGTAATTGTTTTTATTTTAACCACAATCAATTATGGAGTATAATGGGCGGTTTTCAAAAAAAATGTACGAATTAAGGCGTAGTTAAGAAAAAGGTAAAAAAGTTCCTCTACGCTACGAGGAGGAATTTTTTTAACTTTTTCTTAACTGCGCCTTAATTCGTACATTTTTTTTTAAACTGCCCAATACACAATATCATCTTCAATTTAACATTACACACTATAATAAGATCCTGTTGGTTTTCCTGTACGGTTTCGCTGGTTTACTATTAGGTTGTGTTACGGTATTGGAACCTGTGTTACTTTGTGCAAAGCTCAATTTTTAAATGTTTACTCCGGATTAGGCTTGGATCCAATAAGTAGTTGTATTTCATTTGTAAAAAAATACAATTGTATGTAATTTATATGTTCGACTTGCTACACGACATTGCTTAGGGATCATAACGCGGAGGCTCATAGTATTGAACATCATGGAAATTATTTTATAAGTTAATGAATTATATTATTTCGATTCATATGAGATAATATCGGCGGAAAATGCGGGTCAGTTTTCTTACAGAAATGTGATTATTTTATTGGGTAATTATTTGTGTGATTGAATATTATATGGATGCTATCAACGTACTTTAATTTTTTATTTTAAATTTTAATTTGGTAGTTTTTGTCTTGTGTAAAAAATGATGGAGCTGTACTATTTTAATTCTAAAGGGTAGTTTCTAACTTCCGACATAACCTTGGTGATGGATATCAAATGGATCAATTAGTCCAGTTCTTTAGTGATATGTCTGGAATTTTAAACCAATAAATCGTAGCAAATCAAGGTATAATCCCCGCCGCATAAGTTGATCTAAAATGGCGGCCATCTGCATAGGTAGCTACATGAAAAAAAGCGTCGCACCACATACCGCACCTCGATTGAGACCCGAAAATGTGTTCGTCGCATTCCAGGGCAAAGTTCGACTTACGTGCCGCGAATTATATCAACCTTAATAGATAAATAAATAACTGATAATGTAACTCCAATGTTTAAATATAACACAACCCTATTATAGGTCCGAAGTCTTTCGATCGTGATCAAAATACACATGGCAACATTTTTTTAATACTTATCATGTATTGCCTGTTGTTGGCGACATAATTATGGATCATACAAAAACTTTATTAGTGTTTAATACTTTTTTCTTTCTTAACATACTATTTTTAACCGATTTAAAAAAACCGAAGGAGGAGGTTCTCAATTCGACGAGTACCTACCTACGTCTGTCTTATTTTTTTAAATTGCCAATTTTTTATTTCAATTTGGAAATAACAGAAATGAACACGGTTAGTAACTGACACAAAGATACAATGACATTTATTTAGTTCTGCACCCTTACCATGAGTTTACGCAAACCGTTCTCGCTATCGAAATCTATCGGAAGTACTGCTTGTTGCCGATACGAGCGATAGTTTTCGATGACGACAACGGTTTGCGTAAACTCGTGGTAATGGTACTGAGCTATGGTCCTGAGATTGCGCGTCAGTATAAAACCGTTCAAAGACATTACATAGGAGTGTCGGCTGCCTAACATGTGCTTTTTCGTCACAGAATTAGCGGGAAGATAGGACCGTTCAAACCTCCAATCCTATGACGCGAATTTTTCTTAGCATTTTTTGACATAATTGAATGGTTAAAAATACATACATAGTTTTTGTGTTTATCACACCATATTAAAATCACAAAATAAAAAAATCCCTTTTGTATAATTTATTAATCAATTTCTAAGTCTTTAGTTTGAATCATGAGTGTCGTCCTACGTATTGGTCAACTCATAAGAGCTGATCCGAATGGAATGAAATAAACGAATGTCACATATCATTGTGTTAGTGTCGTAAACCGGGGGTCTTCTTATACGTATTTTGTAAACAACTACTTTTTCGTCATTCAAAAGAACTCTTCAGCTGCTTATTATTACGACTACACGTTGAATTGTTCCTGATTCGTCATATTCCTGTTTCGTCGGATTCCCGTTTCGTCGGATTCCCATTTCGTCGGATTCCTGATTCGTCGGATTCCTGATCTGTCGGATTTTCAATATCAAATGAAACTATGGAATTACCGTGACTCCACTCTGTATTTAATATTAATCTTTATTTCAGATAAATATTGGTTTACTGCATGATATATTTAATTACATATTATATAATTCCGACAAAACAAGAATACGACGAATCAGGAATCCGACGAAACGGGAATCCGATGAAACAGGAATCCGACGAAACGGGAATCCGACGAAACAGGAATACGACGAATCGGGAACAATTCTACACGTTTATGTCAGCGGACAATGTCAAGATTTAAATTTGGGCGAAGTAAACTTACTTAATTTGACTGCTTACTACAAAGTTTAAACAACAGGTTTAACTATTATAAAGTTTTCATTTATATTTATGTAGGAAAATGTTTAAGTTCGTAAAATGCACAAGACAGTTATGTTAGACTCAAACGAAGTTGTCGCAAAATACTGTTGTCTTGGTAGTTAAACGACTGGTTTGTCTAAAAACACTATTATTACTTATTCAATCCACCTGTTTGTAATCATTTTGTGATGATATACTGATTGAGTAAATTATTCAATCCATTCGTGCCCAGCTCATGTGAATCGACCTATACGCAGCACCTACATTGTAGCAGTTGTTGTATTGTCAGTGGGGTCAGAAGATAAACTAAAACCAGCACGTAAATCTGCTTTTTACAGTGAAACTGAAAATTTTATAAAACCGATTCTTACTCAATTTCAGCTGTTGTGTTTTGTATATAAGCTACATCAAATATGGCGAACGCAGTTTTCTCATTTAATGAAGCACGCGGAAAGGTAACTTTATAACTATGCTAATAGTTCTTATCCCGCCCCTAGTTTAAGAGCTATCCAATGCAGATGTTTTTTTTTTAAACTTTTTTATTTCGAAAATGCAAACCTACCCCTGTATTTGTAAGGTAATTATAATGCAAATGTATAATTAACGCATCTGGAATAATAATTGGAATCATACATGTCTGTATTCGTAACATAAGAATATCAAATAAAATTCCTGAATATTTTGGGTTGATCGAGGCGGTTGTCTTGCTAATAAAAGGTTCTGTAGTGAAAATAGTTCTTATCATCCCGCCCCTAGTTTAAGAGCTATCCAATGCAGATGTTTTTTTTTTAAACTTTTCATTACGTGTTTCGAAAATGCAAACCTTAACCTACCCCTGTATTTGTAAGGTAATTATAATGCAAATGTATAAATTAACGTATCTGATAAGTAATTGGAATCATACATGTCTGTATTCGGAACATAAGAATATCAAATAAAATTCCTGAATATTTTGGGTTGATCGAGGCGGCTGTCTTGCTAATAAAAGGTTCTGTAGTGAAAAGTTGTTTCAATTAGTTATCTGTTTATATTTCTTTTGTCACAAGTTCACAACACGCTGGTCGAGTCTTTAGAAGTAAGACGAACTTCAACCTTAGTTAATAGAATTCTTTTAGACCTTTCCCACGAGCGTATTGCCATACAAACAGAGCCCTTACCATGAGTTTGCGCAAACCGTTCTCGCTATCGAAATCTATCGGAAATTCTGCCTGCTGCCGATACAAGTAAAAGGGACCGAGCGACAGTTTACGCTAGCGAGAGCGGTTTGCGCAACTCATGGTAATGGTACCGTAGATCGCCTACTATACCATTATACATACATACATAGCATCACGCCCGAAATCCCTAATGGGGTGGGCAGAACCACAAGACTACTAGTGGCCACGTTCGATTAATTAGTCCTAAGATGGTATGATGAACCGTATGGTGACAGGTGATCAGCCCATCGCCCATACAGATAGTCCACCATGTTGGAGAGGACCCGTCCCTTAGTCGACTTTTACGACATGCCAGGATGATAAGCGTCTGCACGCATTCTATGCTATTTCTTCACTCCCAGTGCAGCAGAGGAGTATACCATTATCCTTAGAATAATATTCAAAGCCATTAACCATGAGTTGACGCAAACCGTTCTCGTTATCGAAAACTATCGCTCCGTCCCTTTTACTTGTATCGGCAACAAGCAGTATTTCCGATAGATTTCGTTAATGAGAACGGTTTGCGTAAACTCCAAAATATATCAAGTCGGTTTCCGCACACGTAGCTAACCAAATACGACTACATTCGTTCAGTCTTTCTGCAGCAGTCAGCAGACGAGTACGATGTCGAGTTACTCTAACTGGGAACTGTTTTCTGGAACTAATTTTTTATTGCCTTATGGTTACAACTGGGAATATAGGCCCAGTATGCTAGAAAATGTCAAAAACCCTTACCACTGGATTGCAAACCTAACTACGATTACTTTTCAAAGGGTCTTTGAAGTCGGTTTTTTTATAGTTTGCTAATTTTAGGGTTACTAAGACTCCGCTGTCCGTCCGTCTGTCTGTCTGTCTGTGTCTGGCTCTCCGTCTGTCACCAGGCTGTATCTCATGAACCGTGATAGTTAGACAGTTGAAATTATCACAGAATATGATGTATTTCTGTTGCCGCTATAACAGAAAATACTAAAAAACAATAAAATTGCCTTTCAGCTGCCAAAAATGCTAACGCATGCTTTTGTTAGACACGGAAATGGATCGGTCTTTATACTATCATGTATTCTTGAAGAAAATGAACGAAAAAAAGTAAAAGACGTATAAACGGACGATGTCGGTTGATCAACTACGGAGAAAAAGGGGAAATTATTTGAAGTTTTGTTATATTAGTGTCAGATTTAAAAAAAACTTGTAAATTCAAAAGCCATTTTCGTATAACCATTGAAGAATTTGACACATTAGTGAAATTACTGCGGCGAACGCTCCAAAACGAAAACAAGAAAATTCACCGCCGGTGCTCGCGATCTTCCCCTTTGCATGCGTAAGCAGCCGTTCTCATGCGCAACCGTTCTGTCGTATGCGTAAGTATCTGTTCGCATGCCTAAGCATTCTGTATCATACGTTAACTTGAACAAGCATCCTAGAGATCCTACACTTATACGTATTTGATGCTGAAGCTGAATCGTTGCGAAAATGTGTATAGATGCGTACTAGTCTTCATACTAAAGAGAGATTTTCGATGCTGATAGATGTGATTCCACCCTTAGAGAGCGCTTAAGGTTTGACCGCACTAGGCACTATATTGTTTGTATAAAATAGAATGCACTACGCGCTAGCGCAACTGCACGGTGCGGCACTGCGGGGCAAAGTTGGCCAAATCACCAACTTCGCACCGCTGCAATTTACGTGCGGTTTACTAAAAGGTATAGCCACGTCGTGTCGTGCCGCTCCCTTGTAGTGCGTTCTGCCTAGTGCGGTTAAACCTTTATACGACAAAATAAAGACCCAACACTTGGAAACGATTTGTGCTTAGACATTATTTTTTATTTTTCATTGTACCTATTCAGATTTTTTTCATTCACAGGTTGATGTTGAGGCTTTGAGGGATTATTTATCTACCAGTCGAACGAAGTACGTGACTTATCAGGATTTGCTATGTATGTTCAAGTTATTCTCTAACTAATCTTGTCGCTCATTTCTTCTGACAATCATAAATTGGCCCGCGCGCTCGTGGACATTATGCGGAGTTAGGTACCTATGTCCATGGCCGTCTGCGTTGTAATATGACAAAGGTCGAATACACCCACGAACTTGTACTTTATACGCACTGACGGGTCAAGTTACGCTCGCCGGTTAGTTCATGAACGCAGTGTTATTTTAGAGAATCCACCTCTGCACGTCTAGCACGATCTGCCCGCGAGTCGTTTGTCGCTCAGTGCATCCCTTACATATTTGACTAGTTAGATAGATACGCACTGAGCGACAAACGACTCGCGGGCATGTCGTGCTAGCCACCCTGGAGTGTTTGTGTACAACCACTGTCTTAAGGGGCTCGTAAACGGGCTAGTATTTCGGCAATTTATTGCTGCAATTCGGGCAATCCCAAAAAAGATTACATATCACATCACTAACGGGACCAAAAAGTTTGAATGTACACTTTTGAGGATAGCCATAGCCCGAATTGCAGCAACAATTTGCCGAAAATTCGCCCGTTTACGAGCCCCTTTAGGCCGTACAATGTAATGTACACTATGTAAATTATCATGGGTCGCGTAATGGTATGGCCGTCAGCGCTCTTTTTACGTGCCGCGACCTATAATTACTAAGTTAAGCGTGTCTAATGAGCACCTTACTGAAATAATGGGATGGCAAACAATAGACTTCGGTGACCTCGCCTTAACTATAATCATGGCTATGCCGCCTGTGCTGCCTCCTGCAGTTGTATTCTTACAAATGACCGCGAGCGCCATCTAGCGACATGCAAGATGACGTGGAACAAGAGAACGACGCGCGGACGCGCGCGCAGGCTCGTTTGACGCACGAGCGAGCAGCGAGCGAGCCTCTATTCAATTCATCAGTTCAGTCAGTCACAATTGAGGCTTCCCCGCACGTGGTAGTGTCTCGCGCCTCCCTTCATGCTTTGCAACAATTTGGGGAAGGTCGAGTACACAACACATCACCAGAATGTGACTAAACAACCGCGCAAACCCTCTAGCTAATAACTTCCCTTCGCCTTCCCTAGTTACTAAAGTACACAAACTTTTTTATTACTTTCTAAAACGTATTTAATTTTCTGTGTGTGTCGTTACAAGCTCGCGCCAACAAAACGTGTGTGTTTATAAATAAATATAAATATAGTGTGTTAAGTTAACATGACTGTGTCGTATGCCGGCGAAGTACCGAACGGCAGCAGTTTTGGATGTTTCTGGCGGATTCTTTGCAAGTAAGTGCAGTGAGGTCGGGAGCGAGCGGCGCGCTGGGAGCCGTCAGCCGTCGGGCCATGCGAAACAGCTGTTCACCCCAGTGCAGCCAGTCAACTTCTCCGCTCGTGACGAAACCGCTCCAATCGTCCGTGGCCACATGTGAAACCGTAACAATGCCACCTTTGGCGCGCTATTGTGACGCGAGACATGCTCAGTTAGTTGTACAACACATAGACACTGGCACAACTTATGGCATTGCGATCGAAAGCTATTTAACCCGTCCCAGCGCTGATCGGCATCGATTGCGACCTTGTGATTGTTTGTTTGGAGTCGGTACCTGCTTGTTCGTGATAGACAGCCACGGCCCTGACAACGAAAGGTGGCGAAAGTGTCTGACGCACACAGCGATTGGTTCAAATACTTCGATAGTTCTGTATGGTCATGATCTTGCAGCTGAAAAGTGAAGCGAATTTTAAACATTTACATTTATGTATTGATACTTCGATACACAGCAAATACATAGCAAATTATAAATAAAGCAAGTATGTCGAAAGGTGCCAACAATTAATGACCCTAATCAGCACAATTGCCGATTTTCATTCACTAGGGACCTTACTGATAGCACGTACCTACCTACCTACCTAACGTACGCTAGCTAGCAGTGTTTTAAAAACATTGAAAAATAATATTTAAAAAATAATAAAAAAAGAAGACATCGCTTATTTTGTGTCGCAAGCGCAATACTGACAGTTCAACTTGTAGGTACTGTGATGTATGTGTTCGACCGTTTAAATTCTGAGAAAGTCATAGACAATGATAATTTGAGTGTAATAAATGTTGCTAATTAATGAATCCAATAATGTTAAAGTTATAATTTGTAACATAATAACCAGCTGCCATTTTCATTCATAAGCATGCACAATTGCACAGCAATATTGATATGGGTGGTATTTGTACGTATTCGCGTTTCTTAGCCCGTCGACAACACGCTGCTAGGTAGCTATTAAATCACTCGGCTCATGCCTCAAGCGACGGCAGTACCGATAATATCAATAACATACGTGACTTAGTCGAGGCATTCACATTATTATGGGAGACCTTTGAACTTCAAATAACACCACACATTCCTGTTGGGTTCTTATTAGGTAATTACCACAGAATCAATATGACTAGCACTTGGTACCTATTATGCCTATTACTTCGATTTGTGTCATCACCTACCTGCGGGCAGGCGTGGATACAGGATTTTGTTTAAGGGGGTTTTTTGTATGAGTTTACTTATCTTCAAAATTTGTTGACAACTTGTTTGAAAAACATTGACTTTTCTCTACTATATTAAAATTAATTTAGAATGTATGTGCATACAAACCTTCCTAATGAACCACATAGTCCGGTGGTCCGGTCCATTGGTGAAAACCGCATCGAAATCCGTTGCGAGGAGTTAGCGGATATACAGACAGACAGACGCGGAAAGCGACTTTTGTTTTATAGGTACTATGTAGAGAAGATAATGAAATATATGTATATAGCTAAAGAAGGTCATTAATTTTTAGTTTTTAAAAGGGTTTTTGGATCCTGTCCTTTTTAATGCATTGTCGCAAACCGTGTAACGAGGATAATTTTACACCGACGAGATGGGAATCTCTAAGCGCGTCTCTTTCACACTAGTGCCGACGACAGAGATAATCAGAGAAATAGGACTGGGCTTAAGTTATTCCCTCAATTTCGTCAATTTCTTCACAAGTTTTAATAAAATTGGATAAAATCGTATCGTGTCATAAAAACTTTAAATAGGTAATTTTATTCCCTAACATTTACTAAGGTTAGTCAAAGTTGAATCAAATAGGTAGGTAGTTAAATTAGTTCAACATTGCAAAAGCATACATAAATAATAGGTACATAAATTTCTTCATAGTTGAAAATGTATGTAGTTTATATAATTTAATAGAATAATTTGATAATTCGTCATTACCGCACCGACCTAGCTGAACCGCGGTCATTTAAATTCAGGGGCATGGTAGAGGTAACGCCAAGTTACTGTTAATGATATGACTAACTTAACTGGTTATCGTTAATATGCTATAACAATGACATACCTTAATCCAAACCATACGTTAATCCAAACCTCTTGCCATTTCGTAATATTATAAGAATGACCACCTATGCTTTACTGGTTGTTAATTCGCATAAATTTATGCGTACTTAACTGAACGAGTATAAAATCATTAGGTGGTTTTTTTTTCTTCATTTATTTGGGCAAACAAACAGTCGCACAAAACAGTTTATACATGAGATTTACGTAGTAATAATACATTATGTGCGACCAACACTGTTAGCCACCTATTACAAAATCTCAAATCTTAAATCGGTGGTACTATTCCGTCTTAAGACACATATCTATTGAAATAAACTGACACGAATTGTCATAAGCAAGCCAAATTGAACTGTATCTGTGCCAAACAAATTATAACTTCCTACCTGTTTTCAACCTACCATATATTATTAGCACGTGACATTTTTGGTCATAACTTACCGTTATGGACAAACGTTGGTCATGCCTCTCTAAAAGGTTTTTGCCGTTTCTAATGACAAACGGTAAGAGCAAGTAAGTAACAATGAATAAACTGAATGACAATAATAATTATGTGTACCGCATAACAGGAATATATTGGCGTCAACCTCTAATGTGTGGCCTCGTTTTCGGTTTCATGTGTCAGAGAACGAATGGAGGATTTATTTCGGTCAGATCCCCTAATCATTAATAATTAATAATGGAATTATCATTAACAAGGTATCAGACCTTGTAAATGATAATTCAATTTTTATTCCTCTTTGATTTACTGCATAATATGCTATTCCGATCGGATCCCATTTTCCCAATAATATGTTTTAAGTAACTCAATTAAAAGAGAAAATACTTTTCATTACTTGCATGGGGACTCGATCTGGATTGAAAATAATTTAAAATAAAACTGATAGCTCAGGGGATCAATTATAGGGGATCAAAATGGAACCCGAATGGAGGAATGCGGACCAATGTACCCACAAATAGGTATAATGCAAAATACTTAATCCTTAGATCTGTATCTCTTTTCCGCTCACACAAGTAGGAAGTGAGCTGAACTACCTATTCATTCTGCTAACATAAAGTATACTAAGAAAACACGAGTCAACTCAAATATTTGTTTTTTAGTTTTATTTGAACAAGAGATAAATGAGTAAATTGTGAGAGGTGTCGAAACTTAACTCCAGCCAAGTTGTACCCATAAATTAAAAGTGACAATGAACGTGTTATGGTTCTAATTATATCTCAATCATTTTATTGATAATCATGTAAGAAACGGTTCAAAAAGTAGCGAATTTTCTTTATTATGCCATTGAATGCGAACTGGGAAACAAAGAGATCTATTTTATACTAACTTGTATTTAATATAAAATAACATACATACATACATATTATCACGCCCGAAATCCCTAATGGGGTGGGCAGAGCCACAAGACTATTTGTGGCCACGTTCAATTAATTAGTCCTAAGATGGTATGATGAACCGTATGGTGACAGGTGATCAGCCCATCGCCCACACAGATAGTCCACCATGTTGGAGAGGACCCGTCCCTTAGTCGACTTTTACGACATGCCAGGATGATAAGCATCTGCACGCATTCTATGCTATTTCTTCACTCCCAGTGCAGCAGAGGAGTTAAAAAAAACACAAACAAAAGGGTATAAAATAACACTATATGAAATAATAACAACAGCTGATGTGGTCAACTAAACGTTCCGATTAAATGCAAAATATAAAATCTTAGTTTAGTGGCCCAGTGCATACGATTATCCTCGGTTCCGGCTTAATGTTCTTGATTCAAGCCTAGGAGCCTACAGTCCTGTGTTTTTAACTTCTCATTTGTCAATTTGCAATCCCTTTTATTTATACGAAAGTTTTGCTTTAAATTAATCTCAATTCAAATCACCTATAAGAAAAAATTGAAAATAAGCTTTTAAAAAGTATAGCACAAGTTTTATTATTTAACAATTAATTATAGTTACATTTATTATGTAACGAGTTGACTATAGATCCCTAATATAAACATGTTATCGAATGATGAAAGTGTAGGTAAAGTAAAAAATAAGTAACTTCCAGTTATTCAATTATTTCCTTAAGGGCGTATTTTTTGTATAGTAAGTGTTTTGTTTAAGTCGTTAAAGTAGTTAGGTATGTGTATGTGTAAATCTTATTTTTACCCCGTGTAAAGGCCACATGAGAAATCAGTAATTAGTAATCGTTACCTAGGCATATCGGCAAGGTTTTGCGAAGGTTGAGTGTACAAATTTTGACGGCTTCTAATTCGTATTCCACTAGTAGTTAGCCTAGCGTAATGTGGGCTCGAAGGCACGTTAGCGATTAGCCTCTGAGACTCATGTGACTGATCACGGTCACGGGAAAATTCTTTATCCATACAGGGGCAGGGTGAGCGCGAGTTTTTGCATTCCTATTCAATTGCGGTCACTGTTCGTTTTTATTCTTCCTCTATTTTTAAATGACGGATGTATTGGACTTTGTGGCCAGGGTTTATTTCCCAATTCAATAAGTTATAATACGTGATGAATATAACTGCAGCTCTTTCATGGTCGTTCCCATTATAAAATAAGCTGATATATTTCGTTACTAAAGGGTTTGAATTTGCCATTTGCCCAATACAAAACATGTCAATTTTGAACTGGTAGTAAGCAAATCTATCCACGGATTGAATATTGGGCAGTACCGTTACTGTGTTGCTGAACTGAATTTAGCCGTTGTCGACTATGCGTGATAGCGTTTACAGGGTCCACAGGGTTTACAAGTCCTTCATTACATTGACTTAAAGTTGAAATTCGTGTTACTTCTCAGACATGCTTGGTGGCCAAAAGGTTAAAGGCAATTGCGCCTTTTTTGATTTAGACGCACACAAGTCCGTTTTATTTCGGAAAATAAAAGAAGAAGAAACTCATTTATTTATTATTATTATTGTTATTATTTCCCTAACTAACAACATAACTTAAAAACTTGATTCAGTCATTGATGATATAAACTTTGCGTATGTATAAACAATTTATAATATTTAAGACGATACTTTCCGGTAATATTTTAAATATCAAATAAGTTATAGCTGAATAACTTTCGATTAGAATAGTTGAAATACTTTATTAATAAGAAAACGAAAGTCAGCCCAGGAAGCCGTTAATGTTCTCAATTAGAAAGTTTATTTAGTATTTGTTTAAATCTGTTATAAATAAAACATGACGTGATATAAGGAGTATAAATGTCACATAATCCTATGAGAAATATTGCATATGATTTATGCATTAACGTCATAGTTTTTTGCTTAGAAATTATCAATGGCAACTAAACACGGAATTTTGCATCATTGGTTGACTAAGTATCTTCCACGCGATTACGACGCGACTTGAGAGCGAACAGGATAGCAATCATTAATTTTCGAGCATTGTATATTACTCGTCTGGCAAGCAAAGCAGGAACGGAGCAAAACTATAATTTCATATACTTGCGTTAATATCCTTACGTTATTAAGGTTATTGTGGCAGTTACCAATGTATATAGAAACTATTTTGCTAAGGGTACTTTCCATTTCAATTAAGATAATAAAGGCCTTTGATTGACCAACGTTAATTTGTCAAAAGAAGAGCTTGACTAAGACGTCCCTGTCTTCCTGATACAAAAAAAATACAGTAATTTTATTTTGCGGCAACTGTACTTACATTTTTTGCTCATCTGATAAGTTATGGCTCTGGTGCTTGACTCACTATTTATTTCCATTTTTTACTTAATATTGCAGAGTAGGGTATTCCACTGTCCGGTATCCATTACAATTTATCTCGCTTTAATGGAACAGATTACAACCGTTAGTGACAAAGAGAAGAGTAAGGTGGCTCGATAAAACCGAATCGCATCGAGGTAATAATATTGTGTAGCGTTTTTTACCACGACTTGACGGAGGCACTGCCGTGCCCCCAGATTAGGAATGAAATCAATAAAAAATATTATTAATCAACTTATTTAGATATACATACATACTTTCTTATAATATGACAAATCGGTAAATAAAATAAATAATAATTAATTAATGTTTTGTAAATGTTGTCCTACAATGATAAATAAGGGAATGGTGTATTTGTGAGTTTTCATCATTATTTCGGGGATTTATATAATATAACAACATCCTATACTTATAATTCCTCCTCCTTGTCTTTATCATTACTATGGGATTATAATAATAATAGTCTATGATTATCAATACATGTACAACAGTACCGTGACTCACTTATAGACAACGCACAGCCTAAACGGGTTATCCTAGAGATTTGAAATTTGGAGGCAACATTCCTCGAGTACCCTAGAGGAAGTGCAGCTCTGGGGGAGGGATTTTTTGAAATTCCATCGCTAAAGGGGTGATGAAGTTTCTACGGAAAATACTGCGGGTGAAGCTGTGGCGGGTATGTTTGTCCTGGTATAACGGAGCAAGGGTTAGACGTAATTTTTGGACAGCGATAGTGGAGGGAGGGAGTGTCATTTTTAGGGTTCCGTAGCCAAATGGCAAAAAACTGAACTTTTATGGATTCGTCCTGTCTGTCTGTCTGTCTGTCTGTCTGTCCATCCGTGACACACAGCCACTTTTTTCCGAAACTATAAGGAGTATGCTGTTGAAACTTAGTAAGTAGATGTATTCTGTGAACCGCATTAAGATTTTTATACAAAAATAGAAAAAAAAAATTGGGGGTTCCCCATACTTAGAACTGAAAATCAAAAAAAAAAAATTCTTCGTCAGACCCATACGTGTGGGTTATCTATGGATAGGTCTTCAAAAATGATATTGAGGTTTCTAATATCCAAAGTGGTAAAATGTGTGTCCCGCCCCTGTAACTTCTAAAATACATACACATACATAGCATCACGCCCGAAATCTCTAATGGGGTGGGCAGAGCCACAAGGCTACTTGTGGCCACGTTCGATTAATTAGTCCTAAGATAGTAGAGGCGAAGCGTGAGGGTAAGCCGGTGTATCATTACTCGTTCTAAACATTATATTATTATTCATTAAATTTTGTATTTACATAAAAAATATGTAATATGCAATTTTTATGTTAATACAATATGTAATTAATAATAATAATAATCTTTGAGTTAAGAAATTATGTACCGGCTTACCCTCACGCTTCGCCTCTATAAGATAGTATGATGGACCGTATGGTGACAGGTGATCAGCCCATCGCCCATACAGATAGTCCACCATGTTGGAGAGGACCCGTCCCTCAGTCGACTTTAACGACATGCCAGGATGATAAGCATCTGCACGCATTCTATGCTATTTCTTCACTCCCAGTGCAGCAGAGGAGGTAGTTTTTTTTAATACATCATAAATGGTAAACCGCAATTTACCTTTCATTCAATCAACTCAAATATAAAAAAAACGAATATCATAAATATAAACTTTATACATAAACCGTGAACCATTATATAGATAATGGTGCGGAACCCTTCGTGCGCGAGTCCGACTAGCCCTTGGCCGGTTTTTTGTTATCTCGTTGAAATGCATGTATCCGAGGAATTTGCGATTAAGACGCTGACAAGTGCCAATGACCTTGAGTGATCGGTCTCTGTCTGTTTGCACCGGAGTGAACGAGAAGCACTGTGCGGTTATTTGTATGCGGAAAATAAAAACACGGGTGTATTATATGAGTAAACACACTACTCGTATAATATAAATTAGTCAAGTTTTTAGTATGGACGCGATGTAATACTGTTATTAATTATAGACCCACAAGTTAAAAAACCGGCCAAGTGCGAGTCAGACTCGCGCACGAAGAGTTCCGTACCATTATCTTTAAAAACGGCTAAAAAATCACGTTTGTTGTATGGGAGCCCCCTTAAATATTTATTTTATTCTGTTTTTTAGTATTTGTTGTTATAGCGGCAACAGAAATACATCATCTGTGAAAATTTCAACTGTCTAACTATCACGGTTCATGATATACAGCCTGGAGACAGACGGACAGCGGAGCCTTAGTAATAGGGTCCCGTTTTTACCCTTTGGGTACGGAACCCTAAAAAATTAAGACTTAGAACTGTTTAAAGAGGATTTCGGACGTACATTCACGATGTTTTTTTGTATCGTAACTATTTCATCATGTCGTGTTTTTGAAATCAATCAATAATATAAAGAGTATGAACATATTTTTTTTTTTGCTTTGCGCAATCAAATAGTTTTGTCAAAAAACTGTTAAATTAAAGCCGATTTGAGTCTTGTCAGCACCTTAATACAAATATCGAAGTGGAAAATGCTGTTTACACGATGCCTAAGCGTAAATTCCGGTTTTAAGATTTTTTCCGTCTGTCTGTCTATCTGAATGTTTGTTCCGACTAGGCTTCGAAACAGCTGTATGGATTTAAATGAAACTTTCAGGGATATACCTATATAAGGGTATTTTAACTAAATATAATGGCATAGCTACGGCATATTGCTCTGTATGATAATCATCCCAATCAATGCGAACAAGTCGCCGGCGCAGCTATTAAAGAATATGTCGCTCGTTTAAAATTAAAAAGGAATAACTTGAAATACAAATCCATTCCAAATTCAATTCTAACGTGGTTGAGTAAACTTTAAAACAAAAGTGAATTTCATTTGGATTTATTCTCTTTTATTATTAAACGTGTGATGTGGTGATTCAGCATGTTATGTCACTCCAAACTTCTGGTAAACCCTGAACACGAGGCGCTTCACGCAAGCGCATTCGTCTAAAATGACCAAAACAATTAAAGCAACTTCTGCTCGGTCTCGGTGCGGACGATAAAAATCATAAAAACACGTTGTATTAAAGTTAAACCGAATAAAAAAACAATATGCCCAATAAAAACGAATTAAAAGTTAGGAATGCGTCGCACAATTAATTTAGTTTTTTGCGCACCCAAACATATTTTGGTCACACCCCAGCGAGTGTGGTTTTTTACCAAATTACAGACGCGACTCAGTTATTGTGATATAAGAGCGATTTATCGTGTTATTGTTGTACGCCTGCAGCGGTGTATTAACAAACATGCACAGCGGCTGATCAGCGGATAAACGAAACTGTTAATTCAGACTGTAAAGACGACGTATTGCGGTCTAAATTTGAATGTCTCCCTCATAGCTCATCAGCCATGTGATTCTCTAACGTGCTCAGCGCTGCGTCAGCGACGAGGAACACATTCAAATTTAGACCTAATGCCTTTCTGCTTACAGTCTAAATTAAGTGTCGCTGGTCGCTGACGGAGCGCTGTTTGTTAGAGAATTACACTACTCAATAAGCATAGCTGGGCACCGTTAATCAAATAGTTAACTTCGTTAATCGCTAATCCGTTACTAAAAAAGTAAACTTCTTTAACCTTCGTTAAAGCGTTACATTTCGACAGATTTAACGTAGGTTAACGACTATCGTTGATCGTTAACTCGTGCTAGAAATTGCATTTTATATATATGGTCCGCGCGGTAGGTTCTTTATTAACGAATAACGGACTTTAATTGGTTCAACGAAAGTTAATATTTATAATATTTATAAATAAACAATTTTTAAAGTTAACTCAAAAACTAATCCGTTAATCGAAATCTTAACTTCGTTAATTAACAATTAATGGATTAACGGTCTTGTGCCCAGCTGTCAATAAGGATTATGAAATCGGAATTCTTCATGCGAAGCATCCTATTTTCTTTCATCTATCAGCCATGAGATTCCATGACGTGACAGCGCCAGCGTCGCACTTACAGTCTTAATTAATAGTTTCGGTTATCCGCAAGTTATCCGCTGATCAGCCGCGTAAGAATCACACCACTGTGCTTTTATGCGGTTCTACGTCCTGTCGGACTTGGTTGTATATGTATAGGTGGCGATAAACCTCTATACGGCTTTGCCATGTGATTCTACATATGCCCGGGCACCGCATCGCGAAGGCGCGCGCGTGAGTGGTGTGCGACGCCATTATCTCGTATTGCGTTGGTGTAAGCGGGATAGATCGCGCGCGCTGCTGCCGCGCCCGCGATGTGAACGGGCATTAACATGGAAAGTGTTTCATTTCAATCTGCCATATGATTCTGTAACGTGCGCATCGGCTGATCAGCGATGAGGGACATTCAAATTTGGACCTAATGACTTTGTCGTTACGTCTAAATTAGTGGTTTCGTTTATCCGCGTATTTATTATTATTATTTATTATTTATGTTATGGGTCTTGTTGCCCGAATGAAATGGTTTTTTTTAGGGTTCCGTACCTCGAAAGGAACTAATTGAACCCTTATAGGATCACTCGTGTGTTTGTCTGTCTGTCCGTGTGTCACAGCCTATTTGCTCTGAAACTACTGGACCGATTGAGTTGAAATTTGGTACACATATAAGTCGGTGACCGCAATACGGACGCGTGAAGTAAATAAATGAATATTTAACATGGGTAAATTAGAAAATTAAAAAAAAAGGTTTTGAAACTATATCGTGTGACATATCAAATGAAAGGGCTTGTTGTGAGAATTTTAAATAACTATACATTTTTTCTTGAATTTTAAGTTAAATGGTTTTTGGAAGTTATTAAGGATAATAGGCGAAAATTGACCATTCCCCCACTTATCTCAGAAACAACTGGGCCTAACATTTTGAAAGAAATACAGAAAATAGTTCTTTACCTATTGATTACAGGAAAACCTATACGAAGTCTGTGGTATTTACAGTAACATAGTAAATTTCAGATAATCATGTACGGAATGGAACCCTCTCCAAGCGAGTTTTACTCGCACTTGTCCGGTTTTTATTATTATTAAACTAAAGTTAAACTTCGGAATATTTCCCATTATTTAATTTGCTCTCAGCAACTTGCCTGGGGCCTGGCGCCTCATTCGGGAACGCTAAGTGATTCTGTAGCGACTCGTAAGCCAGATTTCTCATCTCGCTCTTACGCATTACGCGTCGTGCGGAAGAGTGGGATGAGAAATCTGGTTTATGAGTCGCTACAGAATCACTTAGCGTTCCCGAATGAGGCGCCTGGCTATCACCAGAGACGTGCGAGGAAAATGAGCACAGAAAAATTTCGCTGTTGTTTTATGCATTTTTTAGGATCACTCGTGTGTCTGTCCGTCCGTCTGTCACAGCCAATTTGCTCCGAAACTACTCGACCGATCGAGTTGAAATTTGGTACACATATCTAAGTCGGTGACTGCAACACGGGCGTGTAACGTAAATAAAACAATTTTAAACATGGGGGCAACTTTTGGAATGTTTAAGAGGGCGCCGACCGTCCAGTGGCGCCCTCATCACTGTTATTGTGTTTTCTATTAAAGGAAAGTATTTTATTAAAATTGAAGCCGTATAATGTGTTACGCAACTTAATACACAACGTATATGCTATGTAATATAGCTTTGCAAAGTATAACCATCATCTAATCAATTTAATAGAAAATGGTGGCCGCTATTTTCTGTTAAAATGATGACGTACCGTTTATACTTTGTAAAGCTATATTACATAGCATATAAATTGTGTATTAAACGGCGCAACAACTTATATGCGTTCGATTTTGATAAAATACTTTAGTTTAATAGAAAACACAATAACAGTGATGGCGCTACTGGACGGTCGGCGCCCTTTTAAAGTAGAAAACTTAGAAAACTTTCTGGAAACTAAGGCGTGTGATATATCAAATGAAAGGCCTGCATCTAATTCAAAAACGTATAAACCTAGATTTTGTTCTGTTTAACAACCTATCAAAAATTGGTCAAAATCGGTTAACATTTAAGGGGTAGAAATCGTTATCGGCTGTTGTATGGAAAGGCTGATTCTTGCCGTTGTTTCATAGTCCTTATTGATGGATTGCTCGCAAACCGTTTTCCTCACACGTCCCATGGTCCAAGGTGCGAGGAAGATAGAACGATGATTTGAACCGCATATCCTGTTGCAGATGGCGAGGCAGCGTGTACAAGCTGGTATGGCGGGAGCTGCTCGCTTATCTCACATTGTACTACACGATCAATTTATTGTATCGGTTCGCACTCACAGAACAGCAACAAAGGTGAGAATATCCACTCATGTTATCACACCCTGCGGCCCTAACATGAATGACACAAAGATAAATTAAACCCGTTTATCTCTATGACTATCTCTGTCGGCGCTAGTGTGAGAGAGACGCGCTTTAAAATAAGATGGTCTATGTTATCTTTGTGTCATTCATGTTAGGGCCGCTTTAGGGTTGCCAAATTGTTGGCGCGTCTATTAATCTTTGGGCTGTTAGGCCACTTGCATGTCATGTATCTCACAAAGCGACAGGCTTAATCCACAACGTGCATTTTTCTATGCTGAGCTGGAGTCATCTCGTTTCGATCGGTGGCGTGCCCAGGATATTTTGTGGAGTGCCATTGGTTCGCCATTCCTGCCATAGGGTGTTCAGTTCAGACAAGCTTTCAATCTAATTAACTTATTTTGATTTGTATTTCGACTGTGGCGCTCATGGCACAGTTAATGTTGTCACCGCTGGCGCTGAAGAGTTAAGCGCACTTTATTATTGAGTGATGATTTATTCACGAACAATGGTAACGTCAAAGAGGAATCTCAGCATGATCAAATTTCTTTGACACAAAATTCTTCTTGATAATACCTATGTCTTATTGAAAAAGTACCTATATATACTATACACACACGTAAAATCGTTCTAAAGTTCTTTGAGGATATATAAATTATCCGTAGATAGATATAGATCTACCAGTTTTACATAAATAGCTCTAGTATGAAATTGCTATAATAGTTACGTATCGTGCAATACCCCATCCATTCTCTTTAAAGCTAGCGAACACAGGTGCCATACGTTTTGAAATCAATAAATTGTTATGGAAACTGGCGAAATGAGTACAGAGTAAGTGCAGCAACTGATTGTTTCCATTAGTTTCGAACTGTATTTTAATTTGTATAAGGTATATTATCCGTTGTGTAATGCATATCGTGTTTAGCTTAAGGTTCTTGTTATTACAGTCACAGTACGATATCGGAGGAATTGGCCGATTCGTTCCATCTCCCACTATTGTAATCGTTCGGTTTTCAAAACATTCTATAGCATCGATTGAAAAGTGATATTCATATACTGGGAACCAGGAAATATAAAATATCGAAGAAAAAAGATATACCCCGGTCAAATGGTTGTCTGACTCGCGCGCCAAGGTTCCCGTACTTACCTACCTACCTACCTAGGGACCTATGAAAAACAGACAGTAGGTACGGAACCCTAAAAGTTAAAAAATAATAGCTTTCAACAACCGGGTAATCATTTACAACCTACCTATGAAATGAGACAAACAATTACTTTCGCAAGCTCCTATCTCCGTCTAACCGTCGAGTGTGCTACGACCTTGCAAACGTTATCCCGGTGAATATTTTTTTTGTGATGGAACTACAAATTTAGTTTTTGGACTTTTTCCTTTACTCGTGGTATAAGACATTGCTTCTTGCCAAATTTTAAGATTCTAGGTCAACGGGAAGTACCCTATAGGTTTTGATCTTTTGATTCCCTTGCGAGTATCAAAATATGTGGCATAAACGGCCGTATCTTTTGATTACGGTGACTTAGAAGGTTGTTTTTTTTTTCACAGCTCCAGGAGATTGCAGACCTGAGTATTTGATATTAATTTCAACTTGATACCTCTACGCGTTCTTGAGGAAAAGGTCTTGACAAACAGACAGACGGACAAAGAAGTGATCCTATTTCCTTTTTTCTTTTTGAATTATGGATTCCTAAAAATAGTTTTTTATTTATTTTACGAGCTCTTTAATGTTTCTTATTTAACAAGTAAACACAAACATACGCGTCGAATTGAGAACCTCCTCCTTCGGTATTTTTTAACTCGGTTTAAAAATAACTTATGAGTGTTTCTCAAGAAGTCTGTACCTACATAGTTATGTGCTTACTATTACACCTTTTAATTTTACCATTTCGTTATGATTTTTTCAACAGATATTCCAATATTTTTGTATAAGTGATTGAGTAGCTATTAAGACTATGTATGTTTAATAGTTATATACATATTATACATATAAAAATCTCGTGTCACGGCTGAATCGTGAATCGGCTCGACCGATTTTTATGTATTTTTTTATGTTTATTTGGTAGGTATGAGAATAGGTCATAAAGTAGCGAGTAGATGAGGTCATACCGATTAGGGTGTCCACGTGGACGAAGTCGCGGGCGGAAGGTAGTACATGTATATATATAATACGATTGGAAAATCTGTTATCAAAATCGTAAAGAAATAGTAAAAATTAAATATTGCTGACGTAAAGCACGTTTAACTATGTACAAACTATTTGTGAAATATTCTAATTACGATTGTTAGGGGAAAAAAAGTATTTGTATGAGTTTCGTTTCGGTAAGGCCGCTACGCTAGTTTAAATAGTTTCAACGAATTAGATGCACACATTTTCAGTTTATGATTAAGATACAAAAACAATACTGAAACAAAATGTTTCTAAATATGACAGCGTCAAAGCAACTGGATATTTTTAAGAAATAGTAGTTTATGCAACGGTTGCATAATGATAGGCCTTAAAACACTAGTGCGGTTTTATGAAACGAGCTTTGCGAGTTTCATAATAAGATCGCACGTGTGTTTTAAGGCAAATTATGCAGAGTTGCATACATAACTTTATCTACACCCATATTATAAACGGCGACACGGCGACGATGGGGCCCCTCCGCTTGCGGCGACGGCGGCGCGCCGGCCTGTAGCTCATTTCTGTATCGTTATGACCATTACGATACTAAAATCTATAATGTAATAATATTACAGTACAGGTTGTCATAATGGTGGTCATTTCCTACGGTTTTTGATTACATTATGGAGGTTTTATGATATGGGTGTAGATAAAATACATTTCGATTTCCTTTGATTGGTTAAGGGAAGAAAACAAATGCCGTAGAAAAGTAGTGAAAGATACCTTAAAAAAATACTTTTGGAATGATTGGCATAGGGCAAATTTTTCCAATAAGTAATACGAGCATCCTAAACCCTGTTTGAAGTAAGTTATATGTCTTATATTGTAGTAGGATATAGACTTGTGTAGTATTAAGTATATTTAGGTACATGAAACAAAATGTCAGTTTGAGCGCGATCTAACCAACAAAGTTCATTAAATAAATAAAAAAAAAACCAATATCTTTTAAGGTAAATTTCATTTGATCTTTATTAACATCAAAATTATTGGTCGAACTGTTGGTTTGAATGAGATACGATTAGCAGGGGGCAATAAGAAATGTCAAAACAAAAACATTGTATCTTCCAAACTTTGACATTAATGAACTAAAAATACTTCTTATCCATTAAAGCGCAAATTCAATGGAAATAATTTGCTAAAGATAATTAAACATATTTCAATCGCAATTACGCTAATTAGCTTTGATATTCAAATAACCGTGGTGCAAACTGGTTTTAAATAATATATACACTGTGGCACTTTGTCAAAGCTATGCCCTCTACATAATATATTATACCAACTACTACAGTACATTTGCAAATGAACGACTTCGCTCATTCCACAACTGATGTACGAGTATTTCGGCGCGGTAACTATGCGGTATAGCATGTCTATGGTATGCTGTGATCGTCTAATGCGGCTGATCAGGGGATAAACGGAACTATTCATTTAGACGTAAGAACAAAGTCATACGGTTCAAATTTAACCTGCGATAGATCGTGCCCCTGACGCCGAGTGACGGCTGTAGCCGATAACATATATCGAAAACGGCAATGCCGTGGCGTCAGGGGCACGGAAATCTGCTGACGGCTACAGGCGACTGTGGAGTTCAAAAGGTTAAATGCTCTCATCGCTGATTAGCCGCTGTGCGCGTTGGAGATCCACATAGCAGGTCTACTGATTTTAATCTTTGGTCTTGAGTTGCACTCAAATAATTAATGATCTCCTTATACTTAGTAGAGTGCAGCGTAAGTAATATCAAAGTGTGTCAGTGGACCGCCACGATATAAAAGATGGATTCCATTGCCTACAGCAATCATCCTGCTAAATTACGGGACATTTTAAGAGCAAAATTTCTGAGTTTGTACAGTCATCGTGTCATTGCAAAACAAATTGCAACCGTGCCATGGTAATTTAAATCTTCTTGCTATTCATCGTAGAATGCTAATTCAATAAACCATAACAAATATGACTTCGCATCAAGACTGTGTCGACTAATTACTTTCTTAAACTCTTATGTCGCTTATGCGTTGCCTCGAGTTTTGAACCTAGTTACAATATGTGTAAGGGTTATTTTTGTAACTTTGCGTTTAAGTAGGATAGGAGTTTGAGATAATATACAGGTGTTATTCGCGTTTAATGTCATTGCAGTTCCCGTTATATATTACACGTTTGTAGATCACTATCTTATTTACGACATAAATTTGGATCTATAGATTTAATCGATTGTATCGAAATGCTGTGCATTTATGTACGGGAGTTTATCCCCTTTGCTTTCGCCATAAAACTATGTCATCTGACTATCGTGGTTCTATATGTAAATATATGACCTTGACCGCATGCGTGTCATAATGGACCGAAAAACGAAGGGCAGGGAAAACGTGTCTTTATCAACGACCGATCGGTTGTATTGTATTTCAGTCAATACTCGTATCATACAAATAAACTTAAAAAAGATACAGTTCAAAAACTCTTTGAATATTTAAAAAAAAGCCGATCATGTACGGGTCTGACTCGCGCGCCGAGGGTCCCGTTACCTATGACAAAAAGAAAGTACCATGTAGGTACGAAAACCTAAAAATTTAAAAATATGTAACTAAACATTTACAGTTTTCGGACTTTTAAGTTCCTTACGTTATGATTATTATTATGTATGTTTGATTATTATTATTATTATTATAATATTAAAACGTAGCATAAACGGCCGTATATTTTGATTGCGGTGATTTAGAAGGTTGTTTTTTTCACAGCTCCAGGAGATTGCAGACCTGAGTATTTGATATTAATTTCAATTTGTGTCCTCCACGTGTTCTTAAGGAAAAGGTCTTGACACACAGACAGACGGACAGATAGACGGACAGACAGACAGACGGACAAAGAAGTGATAAGGGTTCCTTTTTTCCTTTTGAGGTACGGAACCCTAAAAACCGTTCAAGTGTGACTCGGACTCACGCGGATGGAATCCGTACTATAAACGATCGACAGCTCATATCCTCCGAATCTACTGGACGAAAAAGGTTGAAATTGGGTAGGTACACAAAGTTAGGTGACCCAGTCACGGAAGTATAATATCTCCATTTCAAACTTCATCTAAATCCGTCCAGCCGTTGAAGCGTGAAGGTTACATACATAAAGTATGTTTTATGTTGAACTCCCACACATATATATACCTGTAATCCTTACTTACGGGATTCTTTGTTTGGAGTCAATTAATTTAACAATTATGTGTTTGTTTGTCCGACTTTGTATTTTTTTCAAAATGTTAGGCCCAGTAGTTTCGGTGATAAGGGGGGAATGGTCAATATTCGCCTATTTTCTTAAATAAGTTCAAAATTGTTTATTTATAATTATAAACAAAATATATTTAAGATCCCAACAACGAGCGCTTTCATATGATATGTCACACGATATAGTTTTTTTTTATAGGTAAATTACCCCCCAAAGTGGCCCCCCATGTTTAAAATTCATTTATTTACGTTACACGTCCGTGTTGCGGTCACCGACTTACATATGTGTACCACAACTCAATCGGTCCAGTAGTTTCGGAGAAAATTGGCTGTTGCAGACGGACAGACAGACAAACACACGAGTGATCCTATAAGGGTTCCGTTTTTTTTCCTTTTGAAGTACGGAACCCTAAAAATAGTACTTACTTACTTGCTTGTATTTGTCTTCGGACACAGAATACAGGGTGGGCCAGAAGTTTTTGCACTTTTAGAAACATGATAGAGGCAAAACTACAAATGCTATTTTATTAGGTATTTATTATAAGTAATGAACATAAAATATATTTTTTATTAGTATAAACACTCGCCTAAATGAGCTCCGTCTTGTTGCTGGCACTCCTGCAACCGACTACGGAATTGTATGAAAATATCAGTATTTTTTCATCAATCATCACTTCTGGTACGTACGATTTGCAAAATATGGCGTGTGACATATCAAATTAAAGGGCTCGTTGTAAGGATCTTGATTTTTTTAAATTATAATTTTAACATAAACGTTTTTGAAGTTATTTAGGAAAATAGCCAAAAAATTACCAGAAAAGTTTCCCATCATCCTTTGTACCGCACAATTAAAAGTTTAGAAAAAAATCTGTGTTGCTATTCGCAAAAACTTCTGGCCCACCCTGTATAATAGTCCCTACCTTTCTAACGTATCTTTGTTGCAATTGCGTTTTCCTTTAAGGAAAATCAGATACATATATAGTGAATAATAAGTTTCCATCGGTAAAACTCGGATCTCAATCGGAAGACGACGGGACCCGAAGTGTCAATTAATTATTGTATTCAATGAGTAACATGTTTATATTCATTAATATGAAACTTTATTATTTACTGTCAAATGTCAAAATGAAAAATGACAGCATGGTATGATGGGTACTGGCCCCCCAATTCTCGATGCATTCGAGATAATGTCAATTGCGAGATTAAACGTCAGATTCATACAGTTGTGTCAAATGACTGTATGCACTGACGTTTAAACTCGATTGTGAGATTATCTCGAATGCACTGAGGATTGGGGGCCTGCTGAAGCTAATTGAGAGAGCACGATAAATACGAACTTTTCCGATAAAACACGATGGAAACTAATTATGCACTACATCTGTACCTATTTGATCTTGCAACAAATTATCGAAAGGTGTCATAACCAGTCACGATAGCAGAATTACCGATGTTCTACTTAGCCAATGGTTCTAAAAATTGCTAAATTGTACAATTGTGCAATTGGTTAATCCTTACTAATATTATAAATGTGAATGTAAGTTTGTTTGTTACGCGTTCACGCGAAAACAACTGAACCTATCATCATGAAACTTTGTACACATATTCTTGGAGGTATTAGAAGTAACATAGGATACTTTTTATCCCGGAAAATTTAAATGTTCCCGAGGGTATAACTATAACCGAATTCCACGCGAACTAAGTCGCGGGCTAAAGCTAGTAGAAATATAAATTGTAAGTCAATTAAACCTATGCATGCAAATACATTAGAATAATATACATAACACTCTGTACCGGAAGCGGGTGATCCTTTGGCAGGCCAACGTTCCAACGGTTTTAAGCTCGTTGGCTCGCCTACACTCGTTGGTGAGCGAGCGAGCCAAACACCGAACTCGACCGCGGAATTAGGCTTTCAAGCATGCACCTAAGAGCCAGCGAGCCAGTCCGGTTTTCAAGACTGCGGACTTAGGATTTCAAGCATGCACATAAGAGAGCCAGCGAGCCAGTCCGGTTTTTAAGACCGCGGACTTAAGATTTCAAGCATGCACATAAGAGCCAGCGAGCCAGTCCGGTTTGAAAACCGTGGACTTAGGATTTCAAGCATGCACATAAGAGCCAGCGAGCCAGTCCGGTTTTTAAAACCGTGGACTTAAGATTTCAAGCATGCACATAAGAGCCAGCGAGCCAATCCGGTTTTTAAGACCGCGGACTTTTAGGTGCTCCATTAGCGCTTTGTGAACATTGGATTTTCATGAACATAAGTTACTTCCGAACCTTATACAGCACTCTTATCGCCACCCGTGAAATACTTATTATTTAGGAGTGACGGTGATCATCTATGGTCTTCATCAACAGGTCCACTTCACCAAATTATGCTTTTGGAACGTAACTGCTTACAGAAAATACTAAAATTGCTATAGGCGTGCGTATAATATTTGAAGAGTTCCATCGATTCCTCATAGATCCTCTCATCACACCTCGACTTTGACTACAACGGGACCAAAGTCGAGGTATACCCTACAGATAAAAAAAAGAATTTCCCAAATCGGTTAATAAATGACGGAGTTGTGAAGTAACAAACATAAAAAAACATAGGTAGGTACAAAGAATTGAGAACCTCCTCCTGTTTTTGAAGTCGGTAAAAAAAAATTGTCATTGCAACTTTCGAGTTTTTGCGGCAGTAGTTATGTGCATGAACAATATAGGTAAGTAATGTCAGTTTGTCATGTCACAATATATTTTGTCGACGTTTTGTTTCATAGCATGCACATTATTATCATATTGTGGTTTCTTTCTATGAAATGATGTTTTGAGTTTTCATATTCAATTTCGTGTAATAAATTTATTTCAGACACCAATCCATATTGTCGTCAGTGGGTAGATGTTGATTGCAAAAATTAGTAAAAATGCCAGTCAAGTGCGAATCTGACTCGAGCGCCGAGGGTCCCGTACTAACCTATGAAAAACAGACAGTACCTTGTAGGAACGGAACCCTAAAAATTGAAAAAAAAAAAAAAAAACTATGAAATAAGACAAAAAATAACTTTCGGAAGCTCCATCTCCGTGGGACCGTCGAGTGTGATACAACTTTGCAAAGGTTATTCCGTCAACCTATGTTTTTATGTGATGTAGCTACTTATTTATTGTTTTCGGACTTTTGCCTTTACTTGGGCTGTAAGACACTGCTTCTTCCCAAATTTTATGATTCTAGGTCAACAGGAAGTACCCTATAGGTTTTGGTTCCCTTTGGATTCCTTTGAAAGTATCAAAATATGTGGAATAAACGGCCATATCTTTTCATTGCGATAACTTAGAAGGTTGATTTTTTCACAGCTCCAGGAGATTACAGACCTGAGTATTTGATATTAATTTCAACTTGATACCTCCCCTCCACGCGTTCTTGAGAAAAAGGTCTTGACAGACAGACAGACGGACAAACAAGTGATCCTAAAAGGGTTCCTTTTTCCTTTTGAGGTACGGAACCCTAAAAATATTAGAGGAATTAAATAAATTTAAACCTAAAACAGACAACATAAAATTTGCATAATTACCGTAAAATCTTCGTGGCATCATTCTCCTAGCGAATATAGTTTCTTTTTTAATATTTTAAGGGTTATTTATTGAATGGCACATTTTATTTTTATTCATTTTACTATTAATTCTTAATTATGTTTTATTTGCACTGTATTTTTAATTATTTTAGATTTAAAATTATTTAATGTAATTTGATGTAGGTATGTAATTAGATAATAATATGTTAGTGATCTTATTCCCATTATTGATTCGAGTTATGCTTTATCCATGATCCCAGATAAACCATAAACATCCTTGTTCGTAGGATATTCGAGAAAGTTCGACAGTACTTCGGTGCCCAGAGCGAGTCCATACCGATGTCGTTCGTCCTCGGGTTCTACGTGAGCCTCATCGTCAAGCGGTGGTGGGAGCAGTACAAACTCCTGCCCTGGCCGGACACCCTCGCGCTGTTCATCTCCGCAGGGATACCTGGAGCGGTTAGTAAAGTAAAGGCAAACTTGTATTTTATAGGACTAGGACTAACGCTGTGCGAATGAACGAACCGACATGTTGTTTCTTCGCGAACCGAAGTCGAATTGTATGCGTCAGCGAACCAAACAGCGATTCTCAACGATCTCAAAAGAAGATGGTGTTCAATAAAACTGCGTTGAACAAATGACTTAGTTCGTCATGGTAACGCCATCTATTTACAAGTTTATAAACTACGAAACTCTATTGCCGACGTCTTAGTTCTTTTGACATTTAGGTACAGTCTTATTTTGCCGGATTCATCGCTCTTTCATTGCTCGCTATAAGCTACAAACCACAAAACCAAAACGCATGAATCCGCCAATAATGGACCTTTCCTCAATGTAATAGGAACGCCGATGTCGGCAATATTTACAGATTATGCGATGGTGTCATTTGACACCAAAAAGGTGAGCATCGCGAAAATCGCATTGGCAGTTCTTTACTATATACTCGTATTTCTAGGGCGATTCCCTTGTTATTAAATTTAAAATTCGACTGCTAACTTTCTCAAACTCATATTCATAACTTACCTGCTGCGAGTTATTATAGAAACGTATAGATATGTGCGTATTTGTGTCTGTTTTAACTATTATAGAAAACTAAACGGACAATGCCTCTACGTCACAAATGCTTTCCCAAAGTGATTCAGCTATACCAGGACGGCCTCACAATTAGGGTCAATTTACGAACCAGTGGATAACACATACGAGTTTGAAACATAAACAGCCATGTAGTCCTCTAACTCTTCGTTAACTGACGAAGTGTCACCTGCCGTATAGAACACCTATAACAAAAGCAAATAGGAATAATTAAAAAGTTATACAGTAAAACCCGACTGGCGACGTAAAAGCATTTTGCTCCTAGTATAACGCATCCTTAGAATAGGGAAGTTGCATTTTTTTTCCATCTTGTATTGGAAAGTGCTTAGTAATAGAAACCGATCTGTGTACGCAAAATTCATTGTTCACACACACCACTCGCAAAAACACTCCATACAAAATGGACAACAGCTATGACGTCACAGCTGTCGTTAGACTGTACAAAACTTATGGCGTTTAAACGAAATCTGCAATTATTTTCTTAAACACTGTTTTTAGACCAACATCATAGAAATAAAACATGACATACATTTTATAAGGATGTCCAAAAAACTACAATCACAACTGAAAAACAATATAATATATTTTTCAATAATTTTGACTTTTAATCAAATAAAAATGAATAGTGTATATGATCTGCTTTTTTCTGTTATATGTTTTTGTTTACATTTACTTTCATAATATATCATTTAAACCTCATTTTGATTTTCATGCAACTTTCCCATTCTTATAGAGCCTAGGACACTCCACTCGCACGTTCGCCACGAATCATATGATACCCCATTTATTAAAATCGGTTCAGTAGTAGCGTTTGGTCACATAAATACATAGACTCTTCAATTGTAGATCCTCCTCTTGGCTTTGCGCAGTCGGGTAAAAATATCATGTATCAAAAATGTTACAAGGGTATCTACGTCTCAATTGAAAGAATACTTTATGAGTTCCTTAGTTGTATTTTCATTAAAACCTATATTATTCCTATATTGCTTTTTTTGTACTAGCTCGTTTAAAATAGCTTCTCATTGTTTCATACGCAATTACATAGTTTCGTTCGCCTACGATTTAATACACAACAAATGTTAATGCAAAGGTCAATCAAAACTAGAACCTCATCATTTTTTGTTGCCTATAAACTTTTAATCTGTTGTCTAAAACATCGTGCTAAAAACTGTTAAAAAAAAAAACGAAACAAAGAAACATTCATTAATTTAATAACACTGATTTGAAAAACACGTTTAAAACAAAAACTTTTAACAATCCACAAATTTTGCCAGTTTATTTTTACCGAATTGTTTGTTTCAATATACCGGTTTACCGCTGACGATCACTCGCCTCGTATTGCGTTGGGCCGAGTTGGGCGAGTGTGCGTCGGCGAATGAAGCACTTGCGCATTTGAGAATCACGCGGCAGTGGCGTAACAATAGGGTGGCAGGGCTGGCAGAATGCCACGGGCCCCCGACCCAAGACGGCCCCGGCCCAAGAGGCCGCGAACTCAAAAATATACTACAACGTGACGATTTTTACTGATAGGGCCCTATCAAAAGAATTTGCCACGGGCCCCAGATGGTATAGTTACGCCACTGTCACGCGGCTTCTCATTAACGCGGTACTATGGAATTGCGCGCAAGAGTAGCCTTCACACCCGAATTCGAAATTACCCGTGCAGATCTCGATTTACATTGTTCTCTACTCTGGCCCTAATTCTCGGTGCATTCGAGATAATGTCGATTGCGAGATTAAACGTCAGATTCATACAGTTGTGTCAAACGATTGTATGCACTGACGTTTAATCACGATTGTGAGATTATCTCGAATGCACCGAGAATTGGGGGCCTGTAACGAGAAATGAGAGAAATCAATAGATCATTCAGTTTTCAAACTCGGCGTTGTTGGCAAATGTCGATTGTAAATAATGTAACTTATTTTATCTACACTTATATCATAAAACCTCCATAATGTATTCAAAAACCGTAGGAAATGACCGGCATTATTACAATTAATTTAACTATGAGAACTATCTTGTCTGTGGTAGTAGGTAAAATCTGTACTGTAATGTTATTACATTATCAATTTTAGTAACGTTTTGAGTTTAAATTTGGAAAGCTGTCAGAACTCAATTGGTCTCTGTTCTAGTATCCATAGATATGAAAACAGTTAAAGATACGAAACATCAATTCAGTATGTTTTTTTTATATAAACCGCACGACATTTGATCTCGAGTGATATGAGAATAGGGACTTCATTCGTTTGTGTATGATTTAAAAAAAAACATTTCCCTTGACAGAGGATCGAATCGCCGCCATTACTGTTGTCATTTCATCATTCATGTTGGTTTTTTGCTGTTTGTAAAAAGTTGTTTGAGACATACATTTTAGTTGAAAATATGAATAGTAGTGAATCCGAGAACGATGTGAAAACTCCGCCGGATATCGTAAATGCAGCCACGATTGCAACAAATAACTTGTTGCCCGAAAATATTGTTTCTGAACACATCATGGAGTATTTATAATTTATGTGTGTAGATAAAGTTATATATGCAACTGTACATAATTTGGCCTTAAAACACTCGTGCGATCTTATTATGAAACGAGCCGACAGGCGAGTTTCATAAACCTGCCCTCGTATTTTAAGGCCCATCATTATGCAACCGTTGCATAAACTACTATTACGTTAGTATTTATTCCTTTTAATGTGCATTTAACATTTAAAAACGAAATAGGACACTTAACTTCATCGATACGAAGGATTGAACCACTGACCATGATTGAACGCACACAACTATTTAATTTATTGCCCCGCGCCGGTTTTTTATGGCCCTGTGTACCAAGAGAATTTGCGGATAGTATTTTTTTATCTCTCTCATCTTGCCAATTTACCAAATTGTAATTCACAACTAGTCAACGCTATGTTCACACTTGTAAGCAATGAATATAACACGTTTTGTAAGGTGTATTTCAGTTTAAAAAGACGTGTCAAGCGATGACAGCATGATTTCAACCAGTACCATTAGGTACCATGAGTTAATGCAAACCGTTCTCGTTATCGAAATCTATGGGAAATACTGCTTGTTGCCGATACAAGTAAAAGAGACTGAACGATAGTTTTCTATTACGAGAACGGTTTTCATGAACTCATGGTAATGGTACAGGATCTCTTTTCGACATTGCTTAAGGCTTGTCCACACCGGACGTGGCACGCTGGGCCAACCGCTTCGCTGAGTGCTTAGATGACGTATCCTTGTGAAAGAACTTATGATGTTCTGTGGCGCTGGCCACACCGTGGGCCTAGTGCCATGCATCGCTCGCTCATAATCATCGCTTATCGAGTAGTTTTATAATGATGTGGCCTTTAATGTCGAGTTAATAAGAGCTACCGTATCGTAGCAAAATAATTTGCGTTATCGCTTAGGCAATGTTGAATATAAGCCACGGTTTCATGCCACAACTTCTTAATGCGATTCAAAGTTACGTCATAAAATGAGCTGAGTGGCTATTTCGTACTATTGATATAATATTATGTTTCTTTTAGCATCTTGTTTCGTGTCATCACGCTAATGTAATCATTTCGAAAATTAATGTCTTAGTATGTTTGTTAGTCCTTCACGCCTCAACGGCTGGATATAGCTTATACCCTGGATTAACGCAAAAACTTAAAAGTTTTCAAGGGAATAACTGTAACCGAATTCCAACAGCTCTGTAAATTTTGGTTATAGAAGATGTCACAGAGTGGACAAAAAATACAATCCGAACGCGACATTAAAAAAGGTTTAAGTGTAGAACGCATGCAAAAACGTCTAGTGCGACGAATGCCCAACGTTATTTATTTAAAATTCGCATTGTGCTGCAACCACTGATTAGTTCGAATAACTTTGTGGATAGTTACATCACGAACTTGCAAATTGTACCTATAAAACCCGACTTTATTGTTTTTGCACTGCAACCTTTTACTGTAATGCTATTTCATAAGCGCAAATTATTATTGGTCTGCTAAGCGAACTTCGCTATATGCACAATTTCATCTACTGTCGTGTGTGATAATTTTAAATTTACTTTTATATTCATTGTGTCATAATTTATTTCGTTGTTTACTGAACCATAATGATGATGAGTGATATCAGAGAATGGATGATCCTGACTAAAATATCAAATCATTAAACCAAATATTACATTATAAGTAATGTCAGCGAAATTATAAATAAAGTTTATAAATGCAAACATTGCAATCAAGATCTGTCAAACTGCATAGCACTGTCAAACTTTAAAGGTTATACCGACATTTACCGACTTGCACCATACGGTAGACCGGGGTCAATTAAACCATTTTTATTCGATAACCATTTGTGCCTCAACTTAAAGTGATACGAAGAAATATCTTATAATTATAACGGTATAGGACATTTGTATAAATAGTCCATACTACGGCATAGACACATTTTTCATCTACTGAATGAAGGTTGCTTAATCTCTTTGTTGATATAAAGAATGTATTAGCATAGACCATATTCCAATAGACTCCGCAAGCTGCAAAACGCCATAGGCTGCGGGACTAAAGGCAGGCGTGGGGAGCGTATAACCTCGAACGCACCAATCACAACGCTCTAAAAAACCCCCGCGCCCCGCAAGTCTGGCAGCTTTATTTGCTAGTAATAGTTAGGCTAAGCGGTGTCTTTAGGATATTTGGTTTGTATTGAGATTTCGCCGATTTTAAACACACCGAGCAAATAGTCCAACTATATTGACGACCGAGCGCGCGAAGCGTCTCCGTTTCATCATGGGCAAAAATGCTTTCGTGTATCCGCCTTTCCATTTGTTCTTTCTTCTCTACAGGTCGCATTTCTCAAACGGTTCTCGTGGAGTTTTGTGAGCAGGTTCGAGAATTAAACAGAATTCTTTGTCGATTCACTTTTTCGAAATTTTTCAATAGGGCGGAGATATGGTGGTTTTTGCGATTACAAAGTTATTTGCGGTGTCGGTAAACTGACCGCGACTAATATCTATGTATGGGGATAACAGTTTTCCAATGGTAAAGTTAATTTTGTCGCGAGGTCTACAGCTTACGGAGAGCACATAGATTAGATTACATATTTAAGACATAACTTAAAAAAAACATATGAATTCCAAAGAATAGTGAACATTGACGCAAGTATTTCTCTGTCGATAAAACCATTCGACTAATTTAAACTGCTTGAAATATATTAACCACAAATGTAGAACATCCTTTAGCCTAAGTATCCTTGTTAATATCCAACACCATTTATTACTGAGGTCATCACTTTTAAACAAGGAATCCAATAGGATTATCAATGGCTGCCAACGGAACTCACTTTAATCGCAATTGATTCTGCAATTATCATTGACTCATTCGCGTGTGATAATGAATGCCGGTATTGTTTGCGACAGCTAATAGAACGTTGCCTTCGAAGCCTCTGCTATTGTTTTATGACCTTCGTATTAGGCTCTAGAAAATAAGAATTAATTTTAATTACTTGAGTTAGCCTACTATACTATATAATCTACCATCTGCTAGTACGAAAACCCGATTAGATCCCTTCGCTCGATACTTTTTTTTTCAATTCACATTTAACTTTTCTTATTTTTACTTTGGCTCCGCTAAACGACGGCGTATTTCATGGTAATTTTAGGTGCGTTTAATAATAATTATCATTTAAATGTTCTGGTAGCCCACTTTTATAATTCCTGCCTTGGTTACTTCCTTACAGATATTTAATTAATTTGGCGCTTACGCCAAACACATGATGCTTATGCTACCCCTTTTTTCGTACGCACCTTCGCTCGGGAATCAGGCCGTGGCTTACGAAGCGCGGTGCATTCTTAAGAGTCCGTATAAGTTCAGCGTACAGCGTACATACGTACGTAGTTTACTTGACTGACTTAATTTAAAAAGAAATATGGATACAGAGTATGTATATGTTCCTATTCAGCATATCAGACAGAAACACAATAAGTTTAAGTCTATCCGAAAAAAACCAAAATGTCCTCAAATGTTCTCATTTTCGAATATTTCTCTGACGTATGAAGCCCCACATATAAAACAGTACCGTGACAGTCTTATAGACAACGCACATCCTAAACAGGTGGTCCTAGAGGTTTGAAATTTGGAGATATTCCTCGAGTCCCGCTAGAGGTGCAATGAGGAGGGTTTTTAAAAATTCCATCCCTAAAGGGGTGAAAAGAGGTGATAAAGATTGTATAGAAAATACCGAGGGCGAAGCAGTGGCGGGTCCACTAGTTGAAATATAAACGAAACAATCAGCCATGAGTGAATCCTTTAGCGCATCAGAGAACTTTACTAAATTTCAAATAGTTTTTTATTAATTTATCATATACTAAATTGGCGCTCACGTTCGTAAGTCTGACGCAGCCGCACGTATAGTCTAACGCTTACGCAGTCGCGCGCGCTGTACACGGCATGCTTTCGTTTCATTGCTCAGTTGCGATACGTTTACTACTATTATCTATTCTGTGGTTGCGACCTGATGCCGAGACAGATGGACTGTGCCATTTTTCGCGCCGTAATAATTACGAGATTTTTCGTTTATTGCGTAACTAGCTTCCGCCCGCGACTTCGTCCACGTGAAACGTTATAATTATTCCCTCGGGCACGTTTGACTTATTCGGGACAAAAATACACTATTTTCTATTCCACGAGCTTAGCTAACTATATACGACGTTTCATGAAAATCCGTTTAGCCATACGGAGCTAAGTGGTAAAAACACACACGCACACAAACTTTAGCATTTGTAATAGTAGTAGGCTTTCAGCTATTAAATGAGCTGAAAGCCTACTACTATTACAAATGCTAAAGTTGAAAGCCGAATTCAGAAACGCCACTTAAGCATTTGATTAGAGATTAGAGAATAGTTAAATGTCCCTCAACTAGTAGTCATTCTATACAAAACGTCACTCAAACGTCACTTTAATTAAAGATCGATTTGAGTGGCCTTTCTGAATTTGGCCATAAGACTCTTTAGTTAGGGTATCTTGTAAGCCATTCCCGAGTACTAGACTAGATAATGTGCGCATATTAAGAATTTCCTTTAAACTAAACCGCGGGAAATCGGGGTATAATTCACAAAATTTCGCAACAGAACGCAGCCTTAGACGCCGTTCACACGGCATCCAGTTTTGTCGTATCTACTGACCGTCGGATCTTGCAAAACCGGATAGTGAGTTCACACGGTTGCCCGGTTTTGTAGGATCCTCCGGTCCAGTAAAGCCTCCGTATCTCCGACCCCGCCCGCCCCCGTCCGATTCATCGGATCCGATTTTTTACTGGATTCTTGCTGAGCTTGTGTGAATACAAATAGTGAAATACTATTGCCACTCGGATCCGGCACGACCGGACCGAAATGTAGTCGCAAAATCGGATGACACATTTTGCAGGATCCGTTTTATTGCCGGATCCTGCAACCGTATGCTCGTGTGAACGCGTGCATTGAAATACTGTTGCCACCAAATCGGACCCTACAAAAAACAGTTCCCGCAAAATATCGGATGTCTCCGTGTGAACGGGCTCTTAAGCTGAAATAACAGACATCCTCGCTTTTTCCCTGGATTCTACGAATCGTCAGTAAGACGCGGCGAACTTCACAGCGGAACCTAACATTCACGCGATACGCGCTACTTTTTTGCTGTTTCATCTAGATAAGGTCATCTCGCCCCATTAGAACGAGAGCGAGGTGGACCGAAGGTATGCGCACGAGTGTAAGTGCAGTAGGAAGCGCAAAATCATTTAACAATGTCATCGTGGCGTACTGAAATGCTTTTATTAATTCCTCACACAATTGAAATAATACAATTAAATGGTAAAAGGAAAATAAATTTCTTTCATAGCCCAAGACTTTTACCAAGTATTATTCTCTCATGGTCGAATTCAGAAACGCCACTTAAGCATTTGACTCGATATTAAGTAGTTAGACGTACCTCAACTAGTTGTCAACCTACACAGCAACGTCACTGAAACGTCACTTTAATTAAAGCTCAATTTGAGTGGCCTTTCTGAATTCGGCCATCAGGGTCTTAAATCTGCTAGCCCAGTTTAATGACAATTTGAGTTCCTTTAAGCGCGAGCAACTTTTCACGGCAATTTATAGCCGGCAACTATAACTGTCGTACTCCAACTTCGTACGTTAGAGAAAGATGCCTATAGTTGCCGCCCACACGTTGCCGTGAAAAGTTGCTCGTGTAAAACGGCACTTTTACGCTAGGTACAAAGTTTTATTCTAATTAACTTCGAGTCCATCTTTTTTACTTTGTTCAGGGTCTCTACTCTCTAATCATATATTGAAGCTCTCTTGGCTCCTTGGAAAATAGAACACGGTCGTCTATGAATCTCAGATGTGTGTCTATTTGAAGTCTAAGCCTGTACCATTACCATGAGTTTACGCAAACCGTTCTCGTTATCGAAAACGATCACTCGGTCCCTTGTACTTGTATAGGCAACAACTAGTTTTTGCGATAGATTTCGATAGCAACAACGGTAATGGAAATGGTAATGGTACTGTTCCAGTTAAGTGACTTAAATACTTACGTATAAGCCAGGACGCGGAAGGCTGTAAAAATCTTAACCTAGTATCAGTTAAGATTTTTATAGCTGTCCAAGGCACCTTCTCTATCCTCACGTGGAGCTTGATTTGAGCGTTACTATTTATATATATGGCTATATTTATATTTATGTAAATACTTCGCCTATAAACCTTGCTCTGCTTGCGCCGTCAACATACTAGAGATAGAGTTGGCTTTTCAATCCTAATAATATTATAAATACGTTAGTTTTGTGTCATTTTGCAAAAAAATCATTAGTCAAAACAGCTTAACGCAATTTTACAGTTATTAAAGTATTTTTTGGCAAATTATTGTTTAACAAATAAATACTTGGTCATGTTTCATTTTAACAAGTATAAGTTTAGTCAAGAACCGCCGGCGTGTCGACTGTTTCCGCTCTAAGGGACAGAAGTTAACCCTATCCTAACCTACTAATAATACAATTGTAATGATGATTTGTTTTAAACTGCGGGGGGTTCCGCCCCCCCTCCTTGTGGGGCGCTCCGCCCCCTCTCCCCCCTTGAGGGGGGCTAGGCCCCCCTCCCCTTTATACAATTTTTGGAATATAATATTAGCGAAAAGAAAACGTTTGCCTAATAAACGTTTGTCTTAATAAAACTTAACAAAGTAAAATGAAACAAAATGATAATTAGACCAAATAAATAAAATGCGAAATGTAAATGTGCTAAAGATTCGTTTGGGAAATGAAACTACTGCGATAAATTCATAAACACATAAGTGACTATAAAAAGAGGGGTGTAAACCATCATAATACGCGCAGTAACCCAAATGACATCCTTCCACATCTACACAAACTAAAGAAATCGGAGCAATGTGTAATGGTACATAGGTCCTAAAATATATAACCACATTCCTAATGTAATTAAAGACGAAAATTTGTGTGATAAAATATTTACAAATAGGATGAAACAGTTTCTAATCAATAAAGCATATTATTCAGTTAATGAGTTCATAAATGATGATGTAAATAAATAACAAATGAATGTTAGTAAAATTAAAGTCTAACCATGAAAAATGTATAAATCTAAGGAATGTAAACATGTAATACCTAAAATACTGACTTGTAACTATGTTATCAATAAAGATATGAATATCAATATGAATATGAATGAAATTTGGCGAAAAATATTTTGCCCAAAGACACAGTACACTTACACCCTTCTACCATGCTAAGACGAATACAGATATAGTGAATAATATGTTTCCATCGGTAAAACTCGGATCTCAATCGGAAGTCGACGGGACCCAAAGTGTCAATTAATTATTGTATTCAATGAGTGACATGTTTATATTCTTTAATATGAAACTTTTTTATTTACTGTCAAGTGTCAAAATAAAAAATGACAGCATGGTATGATGGTTCCTGGCCCCCAATTCTCGATGCATTCGAGATAATGTCGATTGCGAGATTTGGGGGCCTGCTGAAGCTAATTGAGAGAGTACGATAAATACGAACTTATCCGATAAAACCCGATGGAAACTAATTGTGCACTACGTACCCACGAATATCGACGAAAATAGAGCACATAGCATAGACAAACGATAGATCAAGCAGTTTTGATGAAAAAACAATCAACAAACAATTACAATACTAATTTTAAAATACAACGTATGTATTGTTTACTTCATTTCATTCGAAACTTAAATAATGCTCAGCTCAGATGCGAAGGTAGTTACTAAATATTACCTTTGTTGTTATTTTCCAAAGTAAGTAATCAACTGAAGAATAACAAGTCTGTGGTGTGTTTCTCTAACGTGCGCAGCGGCTGATCTGCGGATAAACGAAACTAATAATTTAGACTGTAAGGACAAAGGCATTCGGTCTAAATTTGAATGTGTGTCATCGCTGATCAGCCGCTGCGCACGTTACAGAATCACATTACAGAATCAATTATTATCTTACATGCCAATGCCATCACGATAATGTCATAAAATTAAAGAATGATTACTTCGTTGCTGGTTATGTGCTAAGAGGCGTAACTGCAATACAGCATCATTTTAAAATGACGTATGTAATATAATAGTACGTGTTTCTGGCGCTGACAACACATAAATCGGCTTTACTTAAACGGTTTTTTAACAAAACCTATTTGATTTGGCAAAGCGCAAAAAATGTATGTTAATATTCTTTATATTATTGAAAACTTAACTGTTTCGAAAACTCGATATGATGAGTAGAATAGAATATAATCATTTATTTGCGTTAAGTGTGGGGTACAAATGGTGTTTCTTAAGAATTAAAGTTAGGTCCCACACTTAGCCGAAATTGATACGATAAAACTAAATTGTGAAGTTACGTCTGAAATCCTCTTTAAACAGTTCTGTCTTAATTTTTTTTAACTTAAGGGTCTAAAATTAATAGCACTATTAATTAAATCACGCCCATACTAAAAACTTGACTAATTTATATTTACGTGTAGTGTGTTTTTTTTATATAATTCATTAATTTTTGATTTTCCCCATACAAATACCGTAGAGTGCTTCTCGTTCACTCCGGTGCAAACAGACAGAGACCGATCGCTCGAGGGCATTGGCTGTTGTCAGCGTCTTAATAAATGGCCTTTTATTGTAAGCAATAAGAAAAAAAAAACAATCATAACCAGACCAATACAATAAATAAACAAGATCTACCTACTTGTCGTCTTGTTATTGTATGAGATAAAGTAAATAATGCGTATCCGTATATATAAATAAACTTGGTTTGTCATCCGCGTGGAATTCGGTTATTTATCACTGGAATCCGTGATTTTACCCGGAATAAATAGTAGCCTATGTCACTCGGTGATATTGTAAGTTATATTCGTGAAATATTTTTTAGAATCGGATCAATAATTCGAGGGATTATCAAATTTTACTACTTTATAATAATACTGCTCTGATGCTGCACCGGGAGTGAAGAAATAGCATATAATGCGAGCAGATGCTTATCATCCTGGCATGTCGTAAAAGTCGACTAAGGGACGGGTCCTCTCAACATGGTGGACTATCGGTATGGTCGATGGGCTGATCACCTGTGACATACGGTTCATCATGCCATCTTAGGACTAATTAATCGAACGTGGCCACAAATAAGTAGCCTTGTGCTCTGCCCATCCCATTAGGGATTTCGGGCGTGATGCTATGTATGTATAATAATAGTGTAGATAAATATATTATACTAGTGGATCTGCCACAGCTTTGCCCGCGGTATTTTCCATACAAACACCAAACTAACACAAACCACAAACAAAACATACAAACTTTATCACGCCTTCTCACCCCTTTACGGATGGAATTTCAAAAAATCCCTCCTTAGTGCACCTCTAGTGTACTCGAGGAATGTCTCCTCCAAATTTCAAACCCCTAGGACCACCCGTTTAGGCTGTGCGTGGTCTATAAGTGAGTCACGGTACTGATTTATATGTATTGATGAACATAGGTAATGCACAAAGTTTGCCTCAACGAGATTTCAACCGGCGAATACCGGCACAGTAGCCTACCACTGTGTCAGACCACTTATTCATTTATTTGTATAATATATTGAATACTTAGGTATATTATATTTTTAAATCGAACTTGAAAAATAGATACCTGTCAGAGTCAATTGCTCTTGTTTATACAGTAAAGTGGAGGTCAATATAACCCTGTAAATGTCGCTTTATAATAAATACATAACAATTATGGATACCCCCGATCCATACTGACACATTTAGATTGCTCACCTGTACAATTACCATGAGTTCATGCAAACCGTTCTCGTAATAGAAAACTATCGCTCAGTCCCTTGTACTTGTATCGGCAACAAGCAGTATTTCCGATTAATTTCGATAACGAGAACGGGTTGCATAAACTCATGGTAATGGTACTGGGCTTCTATCCAATGCCAAATCCGATGTGTCGTTGTTTTGTATGAGTTTGACGTTCACGTTCGCGGTTTAGGCATTTTAGTGAAGATATAGTAAATCAATAGCATTCCCGGATAGGGGTCCAGGCGCCTCATTCGGGAACGCTAAGTGATTCTGTAGCGACTCGTAAGCCAGATTTCTCATTCCACTCTTCCGCACGACGCGAAATGCGCAAGAGCGAGATGAGAGATCTGGCTTACGAGTCACTACAGAATCACTTAGCGTTCCCGAATGAGGCGCCAGGGCTCTATTCGACATTCCCTAAACGATTGATATCGCGTATCGTTTTACAATGCGGCCGCGTTTGCTGTCAAGTTATAAGACCTGCAATATCGCAGCAAAATAGTTTGCGGTATCGTTTAGGCAATGTCGAATACAGGCCCTGTATAGGTTTTAGCTAATCATTATTCAAATGCGATTAGATATTTGACATCAACTTGAGCCCACGAAAACGATGTCTACTAAAGTTCTATAATTTTAGTCAACGCGGTGCAATATAGCCGTCATCTTTTTGGTTATTAGGCAGACATTATTTCTCTAATTTGGTACGTCTTCGAAGGGGTCTCCAATCACCTATTAAATAAAGAACTCGCGTATTGGAAAGCCGACTGGCAATTTTTTATAAGCTAATGCGGTGGCCTTGACCACGGAGTTAACCTCCATACAGCCTGCATATACAACCGGCCTGGTGACGTTTAACTACTGGCGGTTGTCGGCTGCCATACAAAATACCGGTTTAAAGTCTAACTAGTAAAGTAAAAGTGAGTTAAAGAACCCCGAATTTAGTTATACATTTATCATGGTACTTACGGGCGTAGATCGGGATCGGATCGGTCATCTTTTAAAAGTCATTAAGCGGAGTTGATACTGTCTAAAATAACGATTGAATCCAATCGGATCTGGATCGAGTTGATTTAAAAGAGTCAAAGGATTCAAGAGTTGAAGAGTCGCTAAGCGGAGTCGGTTCCGATAGCGAAGCCGGATTTAGTGATTCGAATCACTGCTTGGAGTCAGATTACCAATCTCTAATACCTGACCGTAGTTATTTATTCTAATACTAGCGGCGGCGCCCCAGTTTCGCACGCGGTATTCCCTGTACAAACTCATGTCCTTCGCCAGGGCTAACTATCCCCACTCAAAATTTCGTCGTGAGTGCGTGTTTGTTGGTTGAAAGCAAAATAGGCAGACAGACAGTGTTACCTTTGCATTTGTAATATTAGTATGGATAAATGCAAATGTAACATTGTCTGTAAAAGTATGCTACGTATGCTAAACCGCGAAACAGTTTTCGATGAAATTTGGCAGGGACAGTTACTAGGGTCTAAGGAAAAGTTCACAGTTCCCGAGGAGTGATAAAAGAACACGCAAACAAAGTTACTAAAGGTAAATTTGTGTGGGACAGCGGCGTCGGAACACCAGCCTCAAGCACGTTACATTTACACGTATGACAAGCTCAGCCATTACTTAATCTTTATAACCTAACAGTGAAGTTATTGCCGGAAAAGTTTTCAAATGGCAACAAAACGCAGTAAAATCGTTCACTTGGTCTGCACTTTAATACTCACTTAGAAAAACTACCTATACATATTTTCGTATCATCGCCTTACAATTAAGGTTCCTCTGACGTAACGCCATCTATCGGTGATTTTCTTAAATTGCAGCCGAATTGCGGTCAAACAATAATGGTTTTCTTCGAAAAGTTGGTAGTTGTCATAAACGATGTGTAAGGAGGCACTACACGTGTCATTTTACTCATTAAATTATTTCATTTCCTTGTAGGTATTTGATTGCATACCTCGCTGGCTACGATTGTGTCGCCATCTAGTTTAACTGTTATTTAGCAGCTTTGGCTTATTTCCGAGGAGAAATATTCGCCATTTTTAGTATGAATCTCTTACCCACTGGTATTGTTAAAGAAATTCAGTATTCGCGTCTAATAAAGTCTATTTGATTCATGTGTGTTACAAATAAATTGTTTTTTAAATTATTACAGTCTTGATTATGTTCAGATTTTTACCCGACTACGGCGAAGCAAAAAGAAGGGTTATGAGGTACGTTTTGATCAGTATGTATATATGTATGTTATGTATGTTCATCTTTTCCCTCATAACTTCTAAATTACTTGTCATAATTTGTCAAATGAGGTATCGTTGTAAGCGTATTTATTGCCCGTCCGCTGGCTGTCACATTAAATTGAATATGGCGCCCTCTAGAGTACTTAGTCATGTACTAAAAATATTTCTTTTTTTAATGATGGCGTATTGGCTATCAAACGAAGGGATTAATTAGCACATTTCAAAAATATATATACTCGTATATTGTTAGCTCTTTCATACTTTTTAGAGCATATTTTCTCAGTAGTCGGTTTTTAGTTCTTGAACTTATTACTGTTTTAGTTGCTAAAGGAAAAAGGTCTTCTCTGTGATTTCCATTGTTTTTTATCATTTGATACCCCATTTAATAAAGTCGGTCAGTATAGGAGTCCAAATTTGATCCGATTTCTGGTGACACATTCAGGCACCCGCCTTTAACTTCAGGCCCTGACGGCACTCAAGCCGCGCGCGGACTATAGACTGTTAAACTCTATATCCTCCTTTTGGCTTCGCGCAGCCTGGCTCGCAAAATATAGAAAGGAAACCTTATAGGTACAATACTCCACCCCTCTTTCTACCTTCCTTAACGGTTGAATTTTATGAAAACCCGTGATTAGTCAGTGAATATTATTTCTTTACACATGACACGCGGCCTCGACACAGCTTCACCCCTTTTTAGAGGTCCGTAGTAAAATTAGGAACCCTTATAAGTATTTTCGCTTTGTCGGTCTATCCGTATGTCATGGTCACTTTTTCTCGAAGGCTATTAAAGTCACAAAGCTGAAATGTTTTATAAGTATAAAAGATGGCCCCTTGTAAACAGACAAAGTCTAAAGTGACTTTTTTATATCACCTATGCTCCTAAAACAATGTTAAAAAATAATCTTAAACAACTTCAAATAAAGATGTCGTTGGTAATTTTTTTGGATTATGTTGTTACCAATTTTTTGGGACCGTTTAGTAATATTATATATTGAGCTCTTAAAGTGTCATTTTTGTATGAGTTGTGTGTGTAAGCACGGCAGAGTGTAAGCCAAGTTTGCAAAGCAAAAGGCAGGCAGCATTTTCACTGATATTGAATTTATAACTTGGCAAGTTAAATAACCATCCAAACTTGTAACATGTAACTATTAAAAAAAAAAAAACATCCCTCGTATTAAAATATGTTCTATATGCCGTAGAGGCAGATATACTTTCAAAGTATTCGAAGTCACATTAAAACTTGCCAAGTTATAAATTTAATATCAATGAAAATAACCAATTTTCATTAAAATAATTTAAGAACGTTGTAGTACCTTTTAAAAGATATCATTTAAGGAAGTTCTGAGAAACTTGGCACCCGTTCAGGTCTCAACTCTTTTATCAGCGATACCGTCAACCCCTGACAAAGTTACACAAAGTTTTCCCTTAGTAAGACTCGAACCCGCGACCTCCCGTATGAAAGACGGCTGCACCACCACGGCGCCATCGTCAGTCAAACCATTAATTAAGGTCCGACCGAGATCTCGGTCTCGGTCTCGGTCTCGGCAAATCTCGGCCAAAAATCGGGCCGAGATCTCGGTCTCGGTCTCGGCCCAAAATGGCCGAGATTCTCGGCCGAGACCGAGACTCCGCGGCAATCAATTTAAGTTTCAGCGCGCGGTTTACCGCGGTGGCGAAGGCTTTTATTGCGATTTTGACCTATCGCCCCGCCCGGGCTCGTGTCGTGCGACTTCACCGACACCCAATCTAGTGACAACTCGTTCATTTCTTTTCGAAAACGAATTGGAATTCGAATTCGGAATTTTTGACTATTAAGTTTGTTTGTAGTACACGGCAGAACGTTTAAACCATGATAAAACCTTTTTTTTATCATAATGGATGTATTTTTTTTTAGTTAAAAAACCGGACAAGTGCGTGTGAAACTCGCGTGAAGAGGGTTCCGGTCCGTATATGTTTATCTGGAACCTATCCTTTAAATAACACAGACTTCTTATAGGTTTTTTTGTAATCTATAGTTAACTATTTTCTGTTTTTTTTTTTTTAAGTTTAGGCCCAGTACTTTCGGAAATAGGGGAGGGGGATTGTAAATTTTTGCCTATTTCGATTATTATCCTAAATAACTTCCAAACCATTCATTTTAAAATTACAAAAATATATAATTATGTATTTAAAATACTCACAATAAGCCCTTTCATTTCATTTGTCACACGATATAGTTTGCATAACTTTTAAAAAAAAATCTACTTTTCCAGCCAAATGTGTGTGTTGTTGTGTTTAAAATTCATTTATTTATGTTACGCGTCCGTGTTGCGGTTACCGACTTATTATTTCGGAGCAAATTGACTGTGACAGACGGACAGACAGACTGTCAGACAGACAGACAGAAAGACAGACAGACTGACAGACAGACAGACAGAAAAACACACTAGTAATCCTACACGGGTTCCGTTTTTTCGTTCCGTTTGAGGTACGGAACTATAAAAAAAGCTAATGTAGAAAAAAATACAATTTTTCCGTGTCTCGGTCTCGGTCTCGGTCTCGGCCGAGAATTTATTTTATTCTCGGTCTCGGTCTCGGTCTCGGCCGGGATTAAAAAGCAGTCTCGGTCGGACCTTACCATTAATAAGGTATTGCACATGTTCGTCTGTATGCATGTCACAGCCATACAAACTTTGAAAGCTGTAAGGCTAAAATGTAAGAGGGAGGGATGTGCTTTCGTAGTACGGAACCCTACCTTGCACACAGTCCATTTACTTGGCAGTTTTTTATAATTATGCCTAGACCTGTTACACACCTCGAAGGTGATTAACTGGTGTCATTGTTACTCTGAGGTTAAGTCGATAAATATTCGCCATTTGTATTATGTTTTCGCGTCACAAGAAACAATGAAAACGTGAAACAACATCCGCTGACGGCGGCGGCGGTGCAAAAACCCGGAAAATCAAACGCCACTTTAATATGAACACGAACTTAGCACAACACTTAAAAGGCGTATGTTCATTGGAACTGCCTTAGACATACGCTCTTGCAGTGTGCAATCGAGGCAATGTCTCGGATTCTTATCGAACAAACCTTACTTAAGAATCATGATTATTTTCTTTGCAGCTTTTATATGTAGGTACGTTTCTTACACGTCATTTTAGTAAGCAGCAGTCTAAGAGTTTAGTAGTGGCGCAGTGTTTTTTGAGATTGAAATTTTGACTTTCATAATTAATATGCGTAAGAATTAAGTTATTAATAATTAAAATAAAGTTAATTATTTAAGCCAAGCACACTAACAAACCTTCGAACGAACTGTATCTTCTTTTATTATCTTTTGCAATGCTGTTGCGAATTAATATCTCTTTAATTGTTTTGTTGACCTTCGCGCAGTGTGACCATTTGTGGCAGATTTCTGCCGTTTTGGCAGATTCTGATATAACATTTTTAATTTGACACATTATGTTGATGAATTAAAAAAAGTGGCAGGAAATGGCAGATTCGGGAATATTTATCTAAACGACCTACGTGGTCTGCCAACAACATTATATAGTCCAAAACTGGCAAAATTTGCATCATTAACAAGTGACAACGCTTGCACCAATGACTGGTGGTTTAGACTTGTAAAATAAAAGGATTCCACTTGTATTACAAGTTACAAGTAGTTTATGAAATAGACACTAGTTGATTCAATGCACAGGGGGCATTAATTACATGTGGCATATGTATTTATGGCATTTTTCTTCCAAGGCAGATTCCGTATTTTCCCAATGGTCACACTGCCTTCGCGTTCTGAGCGATTCAGCGATGGTAGTCTTGAATGTCAATTAGGGAATGCAAAAGCGGTACCGTTTTCTTAGTTTAATGATTTTCGTTACTGGCTGCCAATGGACCGGAAATCCCGGTATTTTCGGGGGATGCGCGGGACGGATCTGCAGGACTCGTTATTTAGTCAACTTAAAACTAACAAACTGTTAGGTTTTAACAATTACTTTCTGAGATAATTGGCTGTAACGCACGCCACACGAATTGACGGACGTAGGGACACATAAATGAACTTATGAGTTCCGTTATTTTCCTTTCGAGGAGCGGAACCCTAAAAAAAACTTAACAGCCTCAGTTTAATGATTATTAGTGTAATAATAATCTATGAGCGTCAAGGTAGCGTACCAGTCGAAGAATGAATCTCATAATATCCTTGTTATTTAAAACAATCACTCTTTAAAATTTAAAGGGTTATTGTGTGATCTTATTAGTAGTTCCGTTATTTTCCTTTCGATGTAAGGAACCCTAAAAATAACGAAACAGCCTCAGTTTAATGATTATTAGTGTAATAATAATCTATGAACGTCAAGGTAGCGTACTAGTCGAAGAATGAATCTCATAATATCCTTGTTATTTAAAACAATCACTCTTTAAAATTTAAACAGTTATTGTGTGTTCTTATAAATAGTTCCGTTATTTTCCTTTCGATGTAAGGAACCCTAAAAATAACTAAACAGCCTCAGTTTAACGATTATTGGACCAATAATAATCTATGAGCGTCAAGGTAGCGTACCCGGTCGAAGAGTGAATCTCATCTCTGTTATTTTAAACAATCACTCTTTAAAATTTAAAGAGTGATTGTTTGTTTCAAACCCTGGGAAAATATTACACGTGAGTTAATCCGACAACATTGTCGCACAAACCTAAGAGGAATTAGTCATGTATGAATAACCACTCAACGAGTTTATGTAAAAATATTTATCAGTAGGTAACTAAGTATTTAAATGGTTTCTTTTCCGATGTATTTGCTCTTTGCAATAAGGTGTTGAGAATATACGTTCCTTTAGGCATTTTAAGTGGATAATAAGCCTTGCCTTTTTTTTTTCTACAAACTAACATTTGTCTCGTAAATTACTTGATTTATTTATATTCAAAGACATTTTTTTCTTTTTGAATTTAATAATGATAACTGACTGTGGTCTTCACAATGTCAAATTATTATTAGTCTTTAATTATTGAAACTAGATATTGTGTAGATTATTACTCGAATTTTAATTTATTTATTATTATCTAGCTTCTGTCCGCGACTTCGTCCGCGTCATTCGGTTGTAATTATTCCCTCGGGAACTTTTGACTTATCCGGGATAAGAAATACCCTATTTCCTATTCCAGGAGCTAATTTCTAAATAATACGACGTTTCATGAAAGTCCGTTCAGCCATGTGATGCTGAGTAACAAACATACAGGCACATACACAGACACACGAACTTTTTGCACGTATAAGAGAGTAGAATTAGGATTCTTTATATCGAACAGTATTTCATCATGGAATCAGATTTTCCCCATACAAACTTTGAATACACCGAGGCATATTTTAGGGGGAAGTTACATTTAATTCTCAATCGCGTACCTAATCGTTTGTTTTGGACTGCATTTATACCAAGTTTCAAGTTGATAAACATATGGTATCGGTTCGGTAAAAAGTTTAACGCCCCTAGGCACCCCAGTTTAAGGCTAGTTTTATTCTTTTCTCCAACGTATACCTAATAATTTGTTTTCAAGAGTATTTATACCAAATTTCAAGTCGATAAACTCATCGAATTCGATTTTCCCATTCGTAATAACTTCAACCCCCTTTTTTCCAAAAGTTTCTATAGCCATGTCCTGCCTGAGGTTTCCATTAATATAATATAATATTGAAAACCGCATTGAAATCCGCCCAGTAGTTTTGAAGTTTATCGTGCACATGCAATCAGACAAACAGACCTGAAAATAAACATCTTTTTCATTCATTATATGTACAAACTTTTTCACTTTACGATTTTATTATATGTATAGATAAACTACTAAAGCAAGTCCGATCCGAAAGTACCAAAACTCCGGGATTTTGATTTTGTAGCGGTTCATGGATGTCCGCAAAATGCGAGATTTCCCAGTAGGTACTTGCGGTTCCAGGATCACCCGGGAGGATATTTCTCCTTTTACCGAAAATCACATACATTTTACTTCCGAAATACCTATGTACCGTACCGGGAGTTGGGTAGCGTGGGCGCCAACTATTCCTATTTAGGTGCCAGTAAATATTAATATTAATTATCATGCCTAAGTATTGCGTGCGCGTAGGTACTTACCTACTACGGCAATCGAACATTACGTGTTTACAAAGATTGTGCTGTAACCGAGTGTACGTGCATCCGCTGGAGCGTTAAAATAATGCAAATAACCTGCAATTAAGCTGTTTTTCCTTACGTTATTTTATGAGTTGGCCTGTATCGTAACATCTCGTTGGTCACTGTTTGATATACATATATACTATGCTAGTAATGCTACGGCTACACACATCGCGATAACGCGAATATTCGCATTATCGCGATGTATGTAGCCGAATATTCGCGAATACTTCGGCACTTCGCCCGAAGCCGAAGCCCCTTCGCCCCGCTGTCGGTAAATTTGCGCACATCAAAGGTTTTTATCGCGATGAACTTCGCTTGCGCGGCCACACTTCAGTCGGCTCAACTTCATCGTGCGTAGCGGACGTACTGTCAACTGAGAGCGGCGACGTATTGTTTCCGATTTCATGGTTGTTCACGATGGATTGGAGTAATGACAGAATCTTGGAATTTATTTCCAATTACGAGGATGAGCCTATACTATGGAACCCTAAAGAATAATTGTTGAGCGCCATAAAATACAGAGCGACAGCTTCGTCCATTTTTCCGCGATAAACTCTGCGGCAATGCTCTCTATAGCAGTGTGGCCATGCACATTCGCCGTAGGCCGAAGACAAAGTTTTATCGCGATAATTCTATCGCGATGTGTGTAGCCTTAGCATAAGAGTAGGACACACTGCTTGTGTAGAGTAACAAGATATTAGAAACCCTACCGGCACAACCCAGCCTCTTAAATAAAAATTCGTTCATGAAATCATCGCCGAGCCTAACTTGACCTGTCAGTACGTATAAACTACATGTTCGCGCGTGTCTTCAAACTTGGTCACATTTCGACACAATCGGCCACGGACATTGGTACCTCGCTCCGCATAATGCCTATGAGTGCGCGGTTTAATTTCTGATTGTCGTACGGATGGTGAGACGAAATGAGCGACGAAATTTTGTTAGAAAATAACAGCTTTTGCGAATTAGAACCATCCATCTAGGACCCGCGTCGTATAAGTAGTCAAATTTCCGTAGCCATCGAGATCCAGATTGACCAAACCTAGTCTTATTTGATAGAGAGATAGGGGCCCTATTAATTGGGCCTGAAAGAGATACACCGCATTTTTTTTAAATTTCGAAGTTTACTGTCCGACTCCGAGGAATCTTAAAGCTCGTTAAAGTAAAGATTATTAGTGCAGTAAATTACAAATTCGGCAACAGCATCGATAAGTATGAACATGTCTTTAGGACAACACTCGTACTGGTAGAGAGGAGGGTATGAAAGAAGACTGCCGTGCTCCAGCCCCCGATACCTCGGAGCACGCGCGCGGACTGTGGTTTCGCGTGATATTTAGAGAAGAGATTACTAGTCCGTTAACAGCAGGTACAGCAAATAAATCGACTGTGGGTGAGACGTCGCCTCCTTATAAAGTCTGCAAGATATTGGTGCGTAGTGTGTATGTAAGTGGTTCAAAAGCTTCATTGGCGTTTTTAGAACACGTAATATAATAGGAATGACCACTAGTATGTAGCTGCTTTGGTGACAGCTGCGTGGGTGGGTTGAGTGAGGCGTCTTTGCCAATTATTTATGTGATAATTTTCTTTGTTAACCATATAAGATAACTACATTTGAGCTGAATACACAGAACGCGAATAGTGTTGGTATCCGGCTTTATGACTTATAGGATAATAATTTGCCTGCGCCTGAGTGCTTAGATGACATATCCTAGCGAACGAACTTATTAATCTGCGGCGCTGGCCACACCGCGCGCTTAGTGACACGCGCTATCCAATTAAGTAATCTCATAGTATAAAGAGGTCGTCGTCGTATATCGTAGGCTATCTCCGGCCCAATCCGCGATATAATTGCCTACTGTCTCAGGGTTGTCTCTGTTCAATAGGTAATCTGAACAGAGACAATTCTGGAATCGATGAATTATTAAGACACCCAAACACACAGCAATACGTTCTTTTGCGATTATCACACATATTATATTACATTCATTTAACGGTGCCGATAAGCCGTGACGCGCACCTTGTGCGGTGTTAGCCCGGATTGGCGCACTGAGAAACGGGTCGAGATTTTGTTTAAGTGTGCGTGCGGCGACGCATAGATACCTTCCCCCCTCTTTATACTATGGTAATCTTGCCTGTAAGCGCGCCACGTCCGGTGTGCCTCTGACCTAACTTTTTCTTCAATCGCAGAATAATAAATCACGTTTACAACCAAAACGACGAAAACCAAGTCGAAATCAAACTATTAGCCATTATTGCTTCATACCAAGGATCAGATTCGAACTGCAAGTTATTATTTTCGCGTCTTTAAAGCGATGTTACGTTGCGATTGTGAATGTATGCAACAGCTTACACTATTGTTAATAGCCGATACCGCTTACGTACGATTTTGCGAACAATAAGAAAGAATAGCTACATTTATTGGCATTGACATACATTTAACACCACAGTTACATACACTACACCTATCTATGTACGTGTCTGCCGGTGTTCTATCTGTTGACTGAAGTGTTTGGTTGAATTTCATTTCGCACTCAACGATTATCAGAAACATTGTTTGTACGACCCCCATTTGACACCATTTACTGTTGTCCATGATTTATTTTCCAGGGCGATTGATTGGCGGAAAATGGATTCCAAGACTGTTTTAATCGACTATTTATTTGGCAATTCCTTAATCTGAACACCAAACATCATACCTACGGAGTCCAATTGCCTAAATTTAAAGTTCCCTTAACTTAAAATAAGGAACGTCAAACTCGATTGTGTGTAGCACCAAGCTGTCATAATCAAGTTTGACATTTCCTATTTCAGGTACAGTCACTTTTAGATTTTGCAAACACACTTTCAAATTGGCCCCACTATATGCATTAAACGAGTTTTGTGCGTAAAGTTGAGATGCATTAGAAATGGTTTAATACAAAATAAAATAAATTATCATTTGTTATTATTCTCCGTTAACCACAAAACAAATTTCAAAGGTCAAGCGGGCAAAGTGGGGAGGACATACAGGGGCTCGGAGGCGACACCCCCCGTAAAAGAAAAAGTGCAAGGAAAGGGTTGGGTAACATTAGGCTAAAAAGTGTAACGTTTATCAATATAATGAGGCCATTCAAATTTAAAAACTCACATTAATTCACATACATATCACACACATTGACTTACCTACCTTTAAATAATTCGTCGCAAGTGAAAGTTACGTCCATGACACTCGATACAAATCAAATGATGCCAAATGCTAAAAGGCCAAATCTGTGTTCATTAAATTTTGCTACGCGTGCAGGGCATTAGTCACACTTCCCACATCCTACTAATATTATAAATGCGAAAGTTTGTGTGTGTGTATGTTTTAAAAAACCGAGGTAAACCTCTTCCCGTTAAAACGGATTAGCACATAGGCTAATTTTTATACCGGAAAATTTAAAAGTTTCCGAGGGAATAACGATAATCAAACTACGCGGACGAAGTATACTATAAATGCGAAAGTTTGTGTGTTAGTATGTTTGTTACACCTTCACGCTTCAACGGCTGTAAAGATTTGGATGAAATTTGGAATGAAGATAGCTTCTATGGAGCATAGGATACTTTTTGTCCCGAACAAATTACCGTTCCTGCGGAAATAACTATAACTATCTGATGATGGGATCCATGAGGAATCAACGAAGTATCAGCACAAGAGGAACATTGTTTGGTCAAGCGAGGTGATGATGGAGTACAAGGACTGCTATATGGAACTCTTCAATGATAGACAGTTAACGGATAATGATGCCACTTCCTTGTCACTGTTGCTAAGCAATGTATCCTCGTTAAAGCACATATGGTAAATCGGAACTGATAGGGGTTTGCAAAAGAACTCCTTAAAGGTCAACTACAGTCCTTGTATTCTAATAGCAATACTTTACAAAGGTCGATGAGCAGTTGACGATGGCTATCGTCATCTGGTACTAGTGGATATAATGAAGCGTACATCATATTCAGTAAAATGTTAAAAATATATATAAATAACAAAACCGACTACAAAAGGCTTTTGAAATAGAATTATTTCCTAATAATGACTGGCTAACTAAGATATTATTCCTAACCTTTAAAAGGGCTTTCGGAGACGGTTTTGTTTTATGTTAATAGAATTAATTTAGTTTTAATTTAAGTATTTTATTTTATTTGGATTTAATTTCGTTTTTATCAGTCCAGTCCAGTTAATTCTATTTAAACTGAAGATGTCCATAAAACAAAGAACTGTCAAGGTTTTTGTTGACACGTAAATCGGCACATTTTCTTCTTACTTAACAACATGTCGGCTGACGTCTTGACCTAGTGACTGTCCCGCATCAAAATAATAAAGACTGCATAATTACACCTATACAAGAAACTGTGGTGTGATTTTGTTACGTAAGCAGCGGCTGATCAGCGGATAATCGTAACTATTAATTTAGACTGTAAGGACAAAGTCATTCGGTCTTAATTTGAATGTCTCCCTCATCGCTGATCAGCCGCTGCGCTCGTTAGAAAATCACATAGCATTTGTACTTACAAATACCAACGAATAAAGTTTTGGAATGCTCCTTTCATTTGAGATATCCTAAGAGCCAATTTGGTATTAATTCTGAAACAAGACTGAATAGTTATAAAATCTTTACTGGCAGCACTGGCTCTAACAGTATTCTGTCCGTTGTCGCCAGTAGGTTAGACTGCCCATGCCAGAGGCACTGGGTGCAACTGCACGTGCGAGGGGTAGGGTAGTCTGATTCGGGCATTTTAAACCCTGTTAGTTTTAAGTATACTTTAGGAGTGGTAGAGCCAAAGTAATCCTCACTAGATGATTACTGTTCGATAGGGCCAGCTCAACCGGGGCAGTACCACACTCTCACAGAATATCGGCGTAAAGTAATAGCTTGCTATTGCGTTTCGTACGGTGAGTGACGAGATCCGGAGGCCTATTCCCTCATCCCCATCCCATCCCCAATCGCCATCCTCCCTAGACTGGCAACGCATTGGCAGCACCTCTGGTGTAGCAGATGTCCATGGACGGCGGTGACCGCTTTCCATCAGGTGGGCCGTCTGCCTGTTTGTCAGCCTACTCCTTTCTCAAAGGGCCGGCAACGCATCCGTGATTCCCCTGGTGTTGCGGGTGTCCATGGGGGGCGGTGATTGTTTACCATCAGGTAACCCGTCTGCTAGTTTGCCACCCTCTTACTATAAAAAAAAACTTGTATGTTGCTAACCTTAGTTTTTAAGTAATTTTTCTTACATACGAGGAATCCCTGGTCGGCAATAAATTATTTCAATTTCAAATATCGCTTAACACGTAGTTAAGTCTACCATATATTATTAGGCAATACAAGAAGACGTGCAGTATTTGTACTAAATTAAAACTATGTGAACAGGTGTTTCCAGTCTTAAGCCAAAACATTACTACTTTTGAGAAAACCCAAGTGGCCGTCAACACTTTTCAATATGATGACGCATTTTGTTATCCGCTTTGCGGTGTTATTACTATTACATTTGCATTTTATCATATTTTGCGTTTCACTATTTCACGTCAAGAATAATAAAGTATTTCACTGGGTCTGCAACATGTTGTTGGTTGGAATGAAATTGATGAAATGCATATAATTTATCTTCATTGCATTGTTTAATTTATTAGCATACACATAGTTTTGTTTAACTTTTTATAAACCAAATAAACCGCTAAAAGGATGAAAAGCGGCTGGAAAATTAATGTAAACAAGTTCGTGCGTGCCCGATGAAAGCCCGTTAATGTATTTTAAACCGCTGAACCGATTTGGATGAATTTTGACAAGGATCTACTTCAGTGTATGGGAAAGACATGGATATTGCGCTGAGCATGAATAATTGCGCTGCTCACGAGGAAATCGCGATAAACGGATTCTACGCGGGCGGAAAGCTATTTGTTGAATAAATAGATAATAAATAATCAGTCCAATTCGGAATGGTGTCTTCTTAATTTAAAATTTCCTAAACTTAAAATACCCTGTCAAAATCAAGTTTGATATTTCTTATTTTAAGATTAGTGACTTTTTTAAATTAAGCGAAGACACTTTCGAATTGGCCCCAATGTCAGCTGCTGCGATTGTCAACTTACGTATAAATGCAAAATGCCTACTCGTATACAGGATAATTCGTAGAAATGGCGTTGGAACCGTGGAGGTTGTATTAAGTATCTACCACAAGTTTTCTTTGGCTGATTTTATACGTTTCGTAATGAAAACGCGATTCAAAAAGCTAGCTGCTGCTGTAAGGCAGTCCATAGACCTAGAATACAATAATAGTACATGGAGGGCGTTATTAACTACTTTTAGCTTTTGCCCGCGACTTACTGTTTGCCACACGAACTTTGTGTATATTTCTGGGATAAAAAGAAGCCTTTGTCACTCTCCACCACGTAGGTCCTATTATTGTTTTGACAAGAAAGACAAACCAACAAACATACCTACTTAGTTCGGACATAATTAGTGGACACCAACTCTAAAGATACCTAAATAAATGCTTTTTATAAACGAAAGAATTATCCAATAAAGAAATAGTTACAGTACTCAAAAAGTCCTTTATCTACACCCATATCATAAAACCTCCATTGGTTAATCAAAAACCACATGAAATGACCACCATTTTGACAACCAATTAGGAAAAACCAGTGCTGCGATAAAGAAATAACATGACTTCTTTATCGTTTTTAGTAAAGAAATGAGATTAAATTTGGAACAGCTGTCAAAACTCAAGTGGGTCTCTATTCTAGTATCCATAGATATTAAAAAGTTATTGATACGAAACGTCAATTCAGTATGTTTTTTTAATATAAACTGCACAATATTTGATCTCGAGTGACGTGAGAATAGATACTTCATCCGTTTGTCTATGATTTAAAAAAAAATGGTCTTGACGGACGGCCGCCATTAGGTATGTTGACGTTTTGCTGAACGAAAGTAGAATTTTGTTGAATTGAATAGAAAAAGTTGTTTGTAATTTACATTTTAGTTGAAAATATGAATAGTAAGTAGTCTTCTCGGAGTGTGTGTGATGTGAAAATGCGCCGGATATCGGAAATATGCAGCCACGATTGCAACAAATAACTTGTTGCCAGAAAATATTGTTTCTGAACCCATCATGGAGGATTTATAATATGTGTGTAGATAAAGTTATGTATGCAACTCTGCATAATTTGGCCTTAAAACACACGTGCGATCTTATTATGAAACTCGCTAAAAGCTCGTTTCATAAAACCGCACTAGTGTTTTAAGGCCTTTCATTATGCAACCGTTGCATAAACTACTATTGCGAATTTGTAGCGAAATTAAAATGACAATTATTCAAATATGCGATTTTTGATTTAGAATACATCTTTGTTTTCGACACAATAACAATACAATTTAGCATGAAGTGACGCATTTTTTCGGAAACAGTTGTGATGTTTTATTCACAAAAGTCAGAAGGACAGCTTGAGGAGATGACATGTATTCGACATTAAATTTGCTGTCATGTCACTGACAAAATCCGGGCGTTCTTTTATCGCTTGAGGACGTTCGTGCACTACTTTTCACTTCTACACAAACACCCTAACAGGTTGTGAATATTTGCATTGGGTTTACTCGTAATAACCCAGCGCAGCGCCCACCTCAGCTCAGTTGACAATGAAATAATGTCACCCCACTTGATAATGATCGTTCAAAGTGACTCAAATTTGTTCCGGTGCCCAAACGTTCACAACCACAACAATAAGTGACGCATCAAAGTTGTTATGGCGTTAACGTAAAAGCTATTTTGGATTGAATTATTCGATTTACAGAATTTGTAGAACAAATAGTATCTACCTAGTGTCTGCCGGAACTGATGGTGCACGTTTTAACATGATCTTCGTTTGTTTCCAGGATGAGACCGGCCGCCTTATGAGGAGGAACATCGTTCGGTACGCCATCTTAGCCTACGTTATCACCCTACAAAGGGTTTCGCTCCGAGTGAAGCGGCGGTTCCCTACCTGGCAACACGTCGTCGACTCCGGTAAGTAGATTAAGACTTTTCTTAGGAAATGGCTGTACTTTGTGTTTTGTCACGGTCGTTGCAAGGAGGGGGACCAGGTGGGCCTGGCCCAACCCAGAATTCTAAGGGATCCTTTAGTTAAAACTCGGTATATCTACTATTAAATCCTTTTCGCCCCAGATAAAAAACATTGCTACGCTATTTTATGGCGAGTCCTGGGCTTCAGCAAAGATAATGTCCGCGCGTGAGCTACGAGTATTAAAGCACGTTGAATTTAATATTGAATGCAGTAAATGATAAACCTTTATAACACCACGACTGAATGCGAGAAGGCGTGCCCCGGAAGCCGAGTCACGGCTGTAGCCGACAAAATGTATGTCAAACGGCATGTCGTGGCGTCGGCACGAAAATCTGCTGTCGGCTGCAGCCGACTGTGGCGTTCAAAAGGTTAAAGGGGAGCAGGGGAGAATAATAAGCTTCTTAGGGGAGACTTTAAAATGACACGATTCAGAAATAAATATCTTATTTACAAAGCCTATAATAGTAAGTAAATAATGATACACTAGCTTTTTATTGTCAGCGACTTCGTCCGCCTTTTCGCAAACATGGGGACTTGCGCGCTTATCCGAGATTAAACGTCTGCTAGTCTGTCCCTATACCCCAATACAGATTCTTACCAAAATACAAGGAAATCTTAGAAATTTTGCTGTGAAAAACAACAATCAGTCACTCATTCACATTTAATATAGGTACTTAATAGGACCAATTCGAAAGAAAGTTCGCTCGATGAAAATAAGAAACGTCAAACTTGATTTTGACAGCTTTGTGCTGCACAAAATCGAGTTTGACGTTTCTCATTTTAAGTTAAGAAGAAACCGTTTCGAATTGGACCCACTAATGGCCGAATTCAAAAACGCCACTTAAGCATTTGACTAGATATTAAGTAGTTAAATCTCCCTCAACTAGTTGTCAACCTATACAGAAACGTCACTGAAACGTCACTTTAATTAAAGCTCAATTTGAGTGACCTTTCTGAATTCCGCTATAAATGGATTAATTTGTTTCAGGCCTAATGCTGGAGAGCGAGCGCAAAGTGTTTGAGAAGATGGACGGGAAGAGTCCAATGTCCAAGTATTGGATGCCGCTTGTTTGGGCGACGAATATCATCAACCGAGCGAGGAAAGAGGGATTGATCTCAAGCGACCATATCGTCCAGACGCTGCTGGTCGAACTGTCTGATATAAGAAGAAGGCTTGGCGCGCTCATAGGATATGACACTGTGTGCGTGCCGCTAGTTTATACACAGGCAAGAACGCTTTTCTACATCCCCAAACTCTCCTGGCTCGCGAGGCTATAACACGTTAGAACGAGACAGCGAATAGCGGCCTTGGCGCTTCATCATACGTTTATTTAAGTTAAAGTTTATTTATCTTCGGAATTATTACTAAGCAGTTACACATATCGGTGATTGGTCCTGTGGGGCAGTTAATTGTAAATGAAATAATAAGATAAAACAAAATTCAGAAAAAAAAAGCAATAGCTCATTCAATATTTATCTTTATAATATCATTAACTACGATAAAGTTTCCAAACGGGGAAGCGAAGCTTCAAATTTTATTAAAATACTTTATAGGGGGAAATAGTTCCGTCTTAGGAAATAAATGGCCAATTTCATAAAGGCCACTCAAATTTATCTTTAATTAAAGTGACGTTTCAGTGAAGTTTTTGTTTAGGATTACTAGTTGAGGGACATTTAACTATTTAATCTCTAAACAAATGCTTAAGATGCATTTCTGAATTCGGCCAAAAGAGCAAAAGTCGGCAATATCCCATTAACCATCTTACCTCTAAGTGCGTCTCTCTCACACTAATGCCGACAAAAGAGATAGATAAACGGGTTTTTACTTATCCCCGTGTCTGGCATGCTAGGGCCGCTGGGGGTTGTGTATCAGTCTGAATAACATGCAATGTATTTCGAAGATTTAAGAACCGATCTCGACTCATTTACCCACGTAATGCACTGTCTCGTTCTGACGTTTTAAGGCCCCGTGCGCCAGATTTTGTGGATAGCATAATGCTTATATCATGACTTGGTGATCGGTTAGCCCAGTGGATCCGCTGACGGGCTATTCGACGCTGAAGGTGGCGGGTTCGACTCCCGGCAGAGTTAGGTACTCGTAGCACATCGGTTTATTTACAGTGGATTCATCCATGCTTGTCTTATTTGGTAAACAAGTTTCTAACCTCAAAACGCACCATTTTTGCCTAAAACAGCTGATTCCTTGCAAATGAAGAAACTGGAGACAATATTTTAGAGGTCACTTTTGTTTGACTCAAAAATTGCACATTTTGAGGTTAGAAACTTGTTTTACCAAATAAGACATGGATGAATTCACTGTTAATATGGTCGTTTGTGTCCTTGTGTGTTCACTATTATCATTACACTTAGTTTAAGCTGTTGAGCGTGCACATATTTATTTATTTATAAGTAGCTTTTACCCGGCTTCGTCCGCGTGGAATTTGGTTATCGCTGCTTCCTCGAGAACTGTGCACTTTTCCGGTTAAAAAGTAGACGATGTCCTTCCCCGGCCTTCCAATTTTGGCAATTAAAATATCAAATCAAGCGGTCACTCCGTTTTGACGTAAAGCAACAAACAAACACGCTTTCGCACGCTTAATATTATTAAGGATACCTACGAAGATGGGGCCACACCAAGCCTATTACGCGACTTTAACGGGTTTACAGCTATTCTCTAACAAATCTCGTCGCTCATTTCGTCTCTCATTTCGTCCAAAAATCGTAAATTGACCCACGAGCTCATAGACATTATGCGGAGTTACATACCTACGTCCGTGGCCGGCTGCGTCGAAATATTGACCAAGATCGAAGACACGCACAAACATATAGTTTATAAAAACACTGACAGGTCAAGTTAGGCTCGCCGTAGAGTTCACGAACGAAGTTTTATTTAAGAGAATCACTCGGACAAGACGTGGCGTAGATATAATGAAGTGTCGCGGGCTATAACAATATTGACAGAGGTGTGATCAAGCGGAAAATCACCCCCGTTTTTAGCTTGATGTGCTTCCTTAAACAATTCTCAGAAAAAAAGACGGAATTAATGGGTTAAAATAATCAACATCCAAACGAATTGAGCGGCGTATCAAAATTAAGAATTTTGAACGCACATGTTCTCCGCAGTTGGATTCCTTAAAACCTGAGCCAAGTACACAATTTTCTCGGGTCTAAAATGGCTTTAACTATTTTGAGCTTTATTAGCTCTGTAATAGTGACTTTAACGCGATTAGCGTAATGATCAAAGCCAAGCAGTTTGGTGTGTCGAATCAGTAGCAATTTTAGGCATTTTTTTAATGTGGCACTTGACAGTATTTGCCAAATCATTATGTTGCATCTCACTCTTTTGACATAAAAAGAAAACAGTTGTAACACGTTTGTTAATTTTGGTTTTGATGGGAACCATAGCATAGCCCTGCGCTGGAGAAACCACCGCATAAGGCCTTGGGGTCTACTCCGAAGCACACAACTCAACCCTCAAATAACCCGTCTCATTCTCGCGGATGTGTCACGCTTCGAGAGCGAGAGAGATAAGATGTGTAACCTATAGACGAAGGTTCGACTGACGTGGTTATTAATGGCTGGCTGTTCAACCACAATCAAGCATAAACCGCTATCCTTCCAAGCACGATAATATCAACGTGCATCAATTAACTGTGTAATCTAAATGATGAGCGAGTGATTTGACTTGGCGTCTTGTCAGAGCGCATTGTTGCTTGTTGGTTAGCCATTGAGAGAGGTTAGGTCATGGCAGTTGCATCGAACATGCGACTGACCTGTCAGTTCCAGTATCGCTGCCTCGTCCAACGTTCTGCCGTTCCATGCCTATTTAAGGTCTGTTCGCCGAGAGTTGATAAATATTATGGTGTCGTTTCGAAATAGCGACTGTCGCTTAACTATTCAAACTGTATGACGAGCGTCGCTTATCGCCGTGCGCACTGAGTTTCGTGGTACGAGGGACGCAGATGTTGTCTACTGCGGTGTATCGCTGGGCGGACGGCGGCGAAAAAAATATATTTGTTTTGTTCATACACACAATCGTCTAATTGCAAATTAATGTCTTATATTTGCGCGTCAAATGTCACATAAATTCAATAAACTGCACTGACTTCGGCCAAAGAAGCGAAAAAGAAAAAAATATCTATGACACATGTTTAAAACCCGTTGAGTATGTATATGACGTGTCTTGTGACATAGTATTATATGTCATTGGCTTCGAGTGTGTCGTTAGGGTGTTCTGTTTGCGTATTGCTTTCTGTTTTTACAGTTAGGCTATTCAATAATAATATTATATGCAAAAGATATTTTTTTTTTCTTAAATTTTTTATTATTATCGGTAAAAATAATTAGCGGGCCGCTATTTGTAATGAGTTAAGAAGACCTGGCTTTTTACTTTTTTTATCAACTCTCGCCGAACAGACCATAAGTACCCTTAAAGTAAATAGGCATTTCCTGGTCAATCGCGTTTCACCCTCGATCGCGTCATCACTTTTTATAGGAGAGACTGTGGTCAAGCTTACGCCCATCAATAATAGCAATAATCATCGTTGATGATAGCAAGAAGCGTCCCATGGTGGTGGTATTTTTGGTTTAGTTGCGATCGTTTGGGGTTGTTCCAAACCATCTGTTAACTAGTTGATCTCTAAAATATATGAAACTATAGTCAGTTGTTTTTATTTTAAGACGTTACCTAAAAAAAACTGTATTCGAGCCTCATTTGATTGCTGCTCATGAAACAATGATTGATACAGCATATATTACCAAATTAACCTCTTGAACGCCACGGCTGAGTGCGAGAGAGCGTGCCACATACGCCGAGTGACGGCTGTAGCCGACAAAATGTATGGGAAACGGTGTGCCGTGGCGTCAGGGTTCGTCAGGGAAATCTGCAGTTGGCTACAGCTACAGCCGACTGTGGCGTTTAAAAAGGTTACGGAATAATTTCGGCCGATCATCCACGTAAAAATAAATACTTTAAATAAATAAAAATAAATAAAGTCCTATATTTATAGGGTAAAAAAAGTTATAAGAAAAAAGGATCGCTGCTTTCTATGCCCATAAATTTTTTGCTTATAGTAGGTATACTTACCTTGAATGCTTCGCATAAAATAAATTGGTGATGCTACGAGAAATATCTTTAGATCCATTTGTGTACTTTCTCGTCTCACTGTATACCTACCGCATGTTGTTAAAAGCACGTTTGTTCGCAGGTGGTGACGCTCGCGTTGTACACTTACTTCGTGGCCGCGCTGATGGGCCGCCAGCTGGTGCCTCCGGCCTCCGGGAGCACCAACCAATACGAGCCCGACGTCTACTTCCCACTGTTCACCGCTTTACAGGTAAAGCGCTGCAGTGGCAAGTTCATCTCCAGCGGTCCAGCATGCCAGACACGGGGATTAGTTAAACCTTATCTCTCTGACTATCTTCGTCGGCACTAGTGCGAGAGATATGCACTTAGAGATAAGACAGACGGTTAAAATTATTCGCTGAGGGCCTAGCCTAGCTTTTAGGCTCGCTTTCCACCAAAGTTGTGCGGTGAGCGAGGAAAAATCCACGAATTGGATAGCTTATTTTCAAATAACGGCCGCTAAGCTGCCGCGCACAGCTCTGATGAAAATCCTACCTTATGGTGCACATACAGCTCGCACGACCCGCGTTGCTGTGTGTGAAAGCCTTTATTGTTGGATATCTTGTATACCTCGTCTACAGGAAAAAGAGCGCTGGGTGGCAGTGGAGGGGATGTGTCTGCGCATGTGTACAGTCGCGCGCGAAAGTGCTTGTCTATTGGTTAATATTAGAAGTGTTATGGTTTGTAGAATAATAGGAATAGATGGTTTTTAAGTACTTAAATTAAAGTATTCTTGTTTTGCTTTTTACCTCGCGTTATTCCTGTTCTTCGTCCAGAGTCTTCTGGAACTCTGGTGAATATAGAAGTTATTAGGTGATTATCACCTATTTTGCTAAATGCACTTTATTAAAAAATTGGGATAAAAAATGGTTACTTCAGAAAAAAATATGTTTATTTCGAAATCAAGATTAACAAAATAAAAAAAACTTAAGCTAATGGTGACACACCTTCCGCCAAATCGTCGGAGGTCACATGGAATGCAGATGACGACGCGGTATTGGTGCTAGCAGCGACAACTTCATCGTCATTGTCGTCATCACTTGAGCCACTATCATTTAAGTCAGTATCATAACCAATCATCGTCGTTAACGCGAATGACAAATGTTTCTGTCATCAAGTCCACCACACGATCATTTTTTCTGTACTCTTCCGCTACATTTTTTGCCCTCTTACAATTTTTTTCCCATTATCTCTCTCCAATTAAATTCACCTTTTCATTCACGAGTTCCATCACCCGCGTAATATTCAAACTAACATTTTTACTGGCCACGTAGCCTTTTATTTGTGACCATGCCATTTCTATGGGATTTAGATCCGGATGGTATAGGGGTAAACGGGCAGTATTGCCTATCGGCTAAAATCTTGTCGATGCTAAATAGTTTAAATTGATCTTAAATTATTTACTACACCACTATCAGCTTCTCTCTTCACAAAACAATAAACATTGTAAACAATTTTTCTTTCCTTTTTATCCAAAACCATCGTGCAAGGATTTGTGCGTGACTGCACTTTGCGAGCGAACGAAACGTAGTCTCTGTGCGGGAACGAACGGGGAACTGAACGAACCAATAGCGCGACGGCACACAATCCACGCGTTATCCCCTCCGTCGCGCCTCACCTCATACCACCAATTTGGCCGTTAAATCGACTACTGCGCAGCCCCCACCGCCAGCGCTCTTTTGCCTGTAGACTGACTATATTTTACTCACGCTCAGATCGCTAGTGGACTGATAGCCTAGCCTATAAACGAGCGAAACAATGCAATTTGCTGCTTGACCCGATATCTCGATATAGATATCGTCGCTAAAATGCCAAAACTGCGAATGTGTGGCCCTTAACCTTTTGAACGCCATGGCTAACAAAAGCGTGCCACGAACGCTCGACGACGGCTGTAGCCGTTGCAACTGTATGGAAAACGGCATATCGTGGCGTCGGAGGCACGGAAAACAGCCGAAGGCCACAGCCGACTGTGGCGGTCAAAGAGTTAAAAACGGCAACCTTTTTTAATCGCGTGTTGTAATGTAATTTAAATACACTTTATTGTACCGAAAAACAATTACAGAAACACATTAAAAATAATAATAGTAGAGATGAGATGAACTTACCTTTTTACAGGTCCTCTTGCAGATAACTTTTGAATGATCAGACAAGCTTACAGCTTACTATTAAATATATCACACAGACTGTGGCTGTGTAACTTTTTACGTCGAAATCCTATCTTGAGACACCATAATAAAAATAATTAAAAAATATATACATTTTATTTGTTTGTTTTCCAGTTTTGTTTTTACGTCGGCTGGTTGAAGGTAGCTGAAGTGCTCATAAACCCTTTCGGAGAAGACGACGACGATATAGAGCTGAATTGGCTCATAGACAGACATATCAAGGTAACTGTACTAATGGGAATGGAACTTAATTCTCTTTATTTCCTAAGGGGTGGTACTACTGGGAATAGGCCTTGTCATTAAACCATTACGGTGCCTTTGTATATAGTAACTTTATCCTAAAACCTCAGAGGTGCGACCTGAGATTTGAACCTACCAATCACTGCCCTTGCCTATCATTTCGTGAAGTGTGGACCGTCAATGCAAACGTCTGTGCCTGGTAGTTTTGTGGGAAATATTTGTGTCACCCACCGTGTTTCAATTGAACGGTACCAACGGGAGACCAGCGTAAGGTTACCCAGTCAGCACATGTTGAGTTGGGAGCGCTTCCCAACAATTTCGTTTTATGTGTTTTTGTTGCGATCAACGATCTCAAAAGGATATGGCGTTCAATACAACTGCGTTGAACAAATGACTTAGTTCCTCATCGGTAACGCCATCTATTTACGAGTTTATAATCTACGAAGCTCTATTGCTGACGTCTTAGTTCTTATGACATTTACACAGTCTTATTTTGCCTGATTCATCGCTGTTTTCCATTGCTCGCTAGGAGCTACGAACCAGAAAAACAAAACGAACGCATGAATCGGATCTTTCCTCAATGTAATAAGAATGCCGATGTCGGCAATATTTACCGACTGTGCGATGGTGTCATTTGACACCAAAAAAGTGAGCATCGCGAAAATTGCGATGGGCAGTTATGGTTGCGATATTTTTTTTCTTTCTTTCTTTGTACCCAGTGTAACAAGTATCAATTCCACAGGCAGCCTACATGATTGTAGACGAAATGCACGAAGAACATCCCGAGCTGCTCAAAGACCAGTACTGGGAGGAGGTCGTGCCCAAGGACCTGCCGTACACGGTGGCGTCGGAGCACTACCGCCGCCACGAGCCCCCGTGCTCCGCCGACCATTATAAGGTCAAAGCTGAAGACGCGCTCTATGCCAACGTGCAAGCGCCTAGGAAAAGTCACGATGAGACTTATGCTGATTACGTAAGTACTATCTTTTTACAATTTTCGTGCCAAAAACCCGGCTCACGGGTTTTCGTAGGATTTGCTCACATGCCGAAGCTCGTGATCCGGGTTTTTGAGAGGTTTGTCCCCAGCAATAGGACTGGTGATGGAAGGAGTTTCTTCACCTCTACTCTAATAAGATGTCAACCGTCAGAACTTGCCGAAAACTGAAAGTGTGCTAAATAGGATCATTCACATTTGTTCGTTTTGAGGGTTCCGTACCCAAAGGGTAAAATGGGACCCTATTACTAAGACTCCGCTGTCCATCCGACCGTCTGTCGTTAGATACCTAGTTGAAATTTTCACAGATGATGTTTTTCTGTTTCCGCTATAACAACAAATACTAAAAATCAGAATAAAATTAATATTGAAGGGGGCTCCCATACAACAGACATGATTTTTTTGCCGTTTTTATACATAATGGTATGGAACCCTTCGTTCGTGCGCGAGTCCGACTCGCACTTGGCCGGTTTTTTTGTATGAATCAATACCGAGAGGTTATAACTGCCGTGGTTTCCAGGAGAGCGTGGATACTCCTCTAGTCGAGCGGCGGAAGAACTGGTTCCAGCGTCAAATATCGCGCATGGGGTCAGTGCGTTCGGCGTCCACCGCTTACTCCTCGGGCGGGCTGTTCGGGAGGAATCGGCACAACTCGGTGGTGTACTCGAGTCCAGAGGCGGGCCAGCCGGCGGTCCCGCCGCCCCCGCACAAGATGTCGCTGTACGAACGGCTGGTGGGCCGCAAGAGCGGCAGAGGTCAGCATCGGCAGAACTCGAGACACGGTACGTTGTGCCCAAAAGTCATACCTGCTCCGTTTCCACTAGAAACGTGTCGGAATTTTTCATGTTTACATTTACAATTTCTTTTTAACTTAATTTGTTAGTACGTGTACGTGTGGGTCAAATCTTGGAATTAAAATTTGTACCCGTTCCTGTGATCGGAATACTTTGAAATGTGATACACAGTTAACCAGCGGCCCTAACATGCAAGACAATGATAAGTTAAACCATCTTATCTTTGTGTCTTGCATGTTAGGGCCGCAGAGCTATATACGAGTATACATAGCTGGGCACCATTTATCAAATAGTTAACTTCGTTAATCGCTAATCCGTTACTAAAACGGCGGTTTAACATTTCCTTGTGTCTTGCATGTTAGGGCCGCTGCTTGAAAACGAACCTTACCTACTCGACGATTTTCATTTTATTTTACCAACCAGCTTTTTTCCACAATAACAATGCGATATATTTTCAGGTGGCCAAAAGAGCAACGGTTCCGCAGTGCCGATCACGCTCCGCAACCGTCCCCGGATACCAACACCCGACGTGACCAAAGAGATCATCGACCGCGAGAACCGGCTTGCCATGGGCATGCAAAATATGGGCGTCATCATGGCCCACCAAGGCTACCAAAACGAGGTGCCAGTGTTGGGCGCTTTAGTGCTATCGCCTATTCAGGAGTTGGACAGTGGTTCGGTGAATAACACGCTGCACGCCGGGCAGCCGGGCACGACGGCGTTAGCGCAGGCGGTACTGTCACCTGGTCTACAGACGTCAGGGCTGGCGCCTATGCTGACGGCGGGGCCGCTCGCGCTGTCGTCCATGGGGGTTACCCAGCTCAGTTCGCTGGTGAATGGTTCCACGCCTTCTACGCCTAGAACGGAGCGTATAACTGGGTCAGCCGGGTCGGCCGCCACCCCGCCGCCCCCGCGCGCCGTCATCACCGAGCTCCCGGGCTCGGACCGCGACAGCGAGCACAGTGCCACCAGTACTGGCACGCCACCAGAATTGAACAGGAAATCAAACTCGAAACGAGGAGAGGTCTACGTTTAACGGGTCGATAAATCCCGTATGGGAGTTTGTTTTCTATTAACCTACGTATGAGTAATTTTTGAGTAACAAAGGAAAAGGAATTAGAATGTACTTTCCGTTTTGTGACAAAAAATATTCTAAAATAACTTTGTTAGATTACGTTGTGGTTTGCGTAAATTCGACTAGTTCTTAATAGTTACATATCACGAAATAGAAAGCCATTGATAGTGATGAAATCAACCTCACGATTAAACCATTGATGGTTATGACATTTTTTAGTAATGTTATTCGCTGTGGTTTGTGTATGAAAACTGTACAAAATAGTAAAATATTTATTAAGTATATATTTAAATTGAGTCAATATGAACCCTGGCTGTTGGCTCGGTCGTGAACCGGTCTGATTAGTTCGCGTTAAGGACTTTGTCATTACCAAATGGGGATATCCAGTCAAAGCGAAAGTGACTGTATATAATTACCCTTATTAGATAAATTGTACATGTACCCCGGACCCTAAACTGCCCGGGTTTAACCTTTTGAACGCCACGGCTAACGGTGAAAAACCGTGCCACGGGCGCTCGACGACCGCTGTAGCCGACGCAAATTTATGGAAAACGGCATATCGTGGCGTCAGGGGCACGGAAAACTGCCGACGGCCACAGCCGACCGTGGCGGTCAAAGGGTTAAAGTAGATTCATCCTCACTCGTCTTATTTGGTAAACAAGTTCCTAACTTCAAAATACCAATTTTTTTGGCTAAAAAAGCAATGTTTTCGTATATAAAGCAACCGCAGATAATATTTCAGACGTCATTTTGCCAATATTTCACCTTTTAAAATAGCTGTTTCACCCAAAAAAGTTCCTACATTTTGAGGTTATAAACTTAATTACCAAATAAGACAAGTATGAATCGCCCTTAAGCTGCCTAACGTGATTTCTTTAATAAGAATTTTAACAAACATTTTGAGTACCATTTTAAAAGTTTAGTATTTTAGGTTCACTATGGCGTTTTAATATTTAATTTAGAGCGTGAATAGCAACTCGAATAGGTACTTAATTACAATTTACAAATCTGAAGTCAATAAATAGCATTAATTTAAATGTACGTAAATTGACTTAAATAATATATTTTTGGCATCAATTAGCGATGCAATTTAAACCGCATATTGACGATGATTAACTTCAGAAGGATGTAATATATAAACCTTTTCGAGCGCCGCTATGTTTATAAGGACGGTTTATTGATATAACAGAAATGGTTGAAGATGAAAAAGAAACATTTCTTCAAATAAAATTTCTATTGTGTAACGTTTTTTTATCGACATCCAGAATCTAATCATCATCAATGATGTGTCATCAAAAGCTATTTGATTAGTAGGTATATTACATGTTTATATAAAAATGTTTAGGAGAGAACGAGGCTTGTCAAAATTCCGCCCATAAAAGGTGCTAAAGATATTATTTTTGTGGTTGTATTAAGCTCTGGCGAGAATGACAATATATTGTAATATATATATAAAGATGCGGACTAGCCGTTTTAAATTGTATGAATCAAAATTGAATTACGCACAAACAGGGATTTAATTGTATGGATATACATATTTTTTTATTTTATTTTTTCTTTTATTTTACCTAATGCTGGCTTGGTTATCAACATTTTCGTCGGTCAATTTATTGTCTACATATCGAAATTAACCTTCTTTACTTGCAGGGGCCCGTTTCACGAAGCTAAAAGTTACAATTTTACAAGCAAAAACTGCAGCTCAATTACGCAGCACAATTGGTATCGGTTTGGATCGAAATGCAAACCAATTTAGTCTTAACTCTGTGTAAATAAGGGCACAATTGGTTTACTTTTCGCGAAAGCGATACCACTTGGTGTTGCGTAATTGAGCGGCTGGTAGCACTCTAAGTCAGATGTATGGGGTCCGACATCGGTGTTGCCTGTTTTTGCTTTTTAAAATGTTATTTTAAGTTTCGTACAAAGTGCCACAGGTATGACGTCCGGTGAGCCGGTGAGCCGAAATGGTAACGACCTCACATTATGTTCAGTTGCACAATTTCTTTATTATTATTATGATGACAAATTGACAATAAAATTACAGTGTTCAATAGTTCAGTTTTTATTCGTGAATGTGCACCTTAAAGTAACTTGCAACAGGGTTCGATTACATAAATGTCAACAGATATTTATCACGATATACATATATATCTGTTATTTATACATATATATAACTTTTTTTCGAAGTCATCCCAAATACGCGCGGAGTAAAACCAGATAAAACACGTTAAATTGTTATTATTCGTTAAAGAGGTATTGCAAAGCCGAGTTGACAACGACGCACTTCTCTAGTTTTCTCGATTATTTAAGTGAAATTGCGTGAAATTCTCCGAAAGTATCTGAACTTGCACGTGCTGGAGCTAGGCTCAAGTGTTCAGTTGTATGCACTCCGTGCTCTGGTAAAATCACACGCAGTAACACAATATTTTGTCGTGATGAACCTAGTAATGTATATTATGAAAATGGACACTAGGTGGCCTTGGCTTTTCACTGTCACTTAAATAATCGAGAAAAACGAGAAAATTGCGAGGTTGCCAGCTCAGCTTTGTAATAGACCTGTTGAACATTTTACAATTATTGTCTAAGCTCATTTTGTGATATCCGAGGGTTATTCGCAATTAGAAAAAAAAGGAAATAAGCACTACTTTACATTTAAGAAGCTATATACCCAAGTGCTTACCGTAGCAAATGCTGTCTCTTTGGAATATCTTCTTAAATTCAACTGGATTTCAGACGGAAAATGGTAAATTACACAAATTCACACCTAGCAAGTTTGACATAGGGATAACTTAACCCCGTCTTATCTCTATGACTACACTGAAAAAACACTACACGTTGAGTTAACAAAATGGTCTCGGTTGACTTTTTTTCGGTTGAATTTACTACAAATTGGTTAATTTAACAAAACCGTTTTGTACCGGTTTTGTTAAATCAATGTGTAGTGTTTTTTCTGTGTATCTCTTTCATCGGAAATAGTGTGAGAGAGACGCACTTAGAGATTAGACGGTATTAACTTATTCTCGCGTCGATCATGCAGGGCTTTGGTATATGGGACATATGATTCTGTCAACTAAAAAGTCACGTAAGCTTTTAAATGGTTAGCGACGGTAAAGATATAGTTTTTCCCTTTAATTATTTTATTATCATCGGTAAAATATTAGCAGGCCGTTATTTGGAATGAATGTAAATGTAACGAAAAAGCGTGCCACGAGCGCTCGACGACAGCTGTAGCCGACGCAAATGTATGGTAAACGGCATATCATGGCGACAGGGGCATGAAATACTGACGACGGCTACAGCCGACTGGCGGTCAAACGGATAAGAAGCCCTAAAATTTTTTATAAGTCTCGGCGAACAGATTTTACTAAATAAATAAGGATGCAGTTTATCTGTTATACTTTGCAATTTTATAAGCACCAAGTCAATCCAATCTAGATTTTTCTGGTTTTTCTACTCAACCAAGACATGAGAGCAACTTTGCAAAGAAGCTGCGAGCCGTTGGTACAATATAGGGAAATACTCTTAACTGTATATAGGTATATGGGTGAAATTCAAAATTGTACGTATTTAAGGCGTAGTTAAAAAAAAATCTCTGTTACGAATATTAACCATACAATTGTATGCCTAATTTTCGTAACACGGAGAATCTTTTTTAACTTTTTCTTAACTACGCCTTAATAACGTAATTTTTTTTTGAAATTCCTCCTTACACCTTTGTACGTTTTTTGACGAAAAAATTTTTAAAACCTCATGTTTCATATCCTAATTTTTTTAATATCAATTTAATCCGACCAAATTATATCAATCAATCACATGATCTCTGTGTTCGAAAATATTCAATATAAAACCATGTAAAGAGAAATAAAAATAAGACCTTACAGGCCGGTCTAAAATCTTAACAGTTACAAATAGTTGTTCTTAAATAATAATTGAGGATCCGATGATTATTGCTTAATCGAGAATTATTATAAAAACTGTTACTTCATATCTTTTAAAATATACTAACATCATGAAGTAAATTATTTGTAAAATTAAAAGCCGATCAAATTTAAAGTGCTTTCCTATGACATGAATTTAAAGTATGAACGTGAGAAAATGCAATCTCAAGTGCCAAAATGAAGAAACCCCACACGATAAGCTATACTGATCAAACAAAAACCGCAATCAAAGGCTATCAGTGTTAAACTTCTACATGTGAGTGCTTTCAGGAATGGTTAGTATGTTTCCATGCTCTGACTGACCAAGATGAAAGCAACATGAACCTGATACATACTGCCCTGCTAAGCCGAAAAGCGCTATCTCAATCAGAAATGTTTTAGGAAATCGACCTTTTGTAAATTGTCATAAAGTCGATTACTCAAAACTTACTCTGATTGAGATAGCGGTTTTCGGCTTAGCAGGGCAGCATAGACAATGCGGCTGTGCAATTTCAAAACCTAGTAAGGGACACCACCAACAGAAAACGTGTCTTTGCATTTTGCAGCTTACTAGGCCATAAGGCTAAGTTCAGATGAACGCGCGTCGACGCGCGGATGGCTCAGCGCGCGGTTTAAGATTGTAACAAATCAATGTTGTTGTGTACATGACCGCGCGTCAACGCGCGTGCCCGGTGACGCGCGGTCATGTACACAACAACATTGATTTGTTACAATCTCAAACCGCGCGTCGAGCCAACCGCGCGTCGACGCGCGTTCATCTGAACTTAGCATAAAGCATCGATTTTTTGGCTCTCATAAAAAAAAAGTATTTCGAGTCCGTTACTAGGTTTTGAAATCGCACAGCCGAATGGAATCTAAAAACCATCTCCAGCGGCCCAGCAATGTTGAAACAAGGATAAGTTATCCGCGTAATATCTCTCAATGCATCTTTCTTCGATTCTAGTATCAGAGAGACGCACTGATGGATATTATCCTCGTTTAACCTCGCTCGGGCCGCTAGAGTTTAACCTTTTGATCGCCACAAGCGGCTGCAGCCGTCAGCGGATACAGGGTAAAAAGGTCCTTCAATACCTTGACTTAAAGTTGAAATTAGAGATGCAATGGATATCCGGTTACTATCCGGTATCCGGCCTATCCGGCCATGATTTTACTATCCGGCCGGATACCGGATAGTGAGTCAGTATCCGGCCGGATACCGGATAGTGAGTCAGTATCCGGCCGGATACCGGATAGTAAAAGCTTGGATCAAAAATAGGATAAAATAAATAAAAACCACCAGAAATAAACGTAATCAACGTCCGTTATTAAAATAAAGCTAAGCTTATTTTTATTTAAACATAAAAATTCACCTAACATCATGTCGTGCACGCAATTGACGCAATAAAGCGCATATTGAACCTCAAAAGGGCCTTCCCATGCACTTACAATTCCTAACAAGTTGAAACTTGCGCGCCGCGCGAAGTCCGCACAAGCTAACATAACTTTAAAAGTAGCTCATCGGCAGCCGGATATCCGGTTGCCGGATACCCGGCCAATGACCATGCCGGATATCCGGTATCCGGTATCCGGCCAAACCACTATCCGTTGCATCTCTACCTAACATGAATGACACAAAGATAAGATATCTCTAAGTGCGTCTCTCTCACACTGGTGCCGACGAAAGAGATAGTCATAGAGATAAACGGGTTTAATTTATCTTTGTGTCGTTCATGTTAGGGCCGCAGTGGGGACTAAAGGGTTGGGATCTACTGCTGCTACTAGCTGAATAGCCCAAGGTTTTTCACTCTGATGGCCAAATTCAGAAAGGCCGCTCAAATTGATCTTTAATTAAAGTGACGTTTTTGTATAGGATGACAGCTAGTAGCTATTTAACTATTTAATCTCTAATCAAATGCTTAAGTGGCGTTTCAGAATTCGGCCATGAGATAATTTTTTAAAAGAAAAAATGTGCTTATACTTAATTTAAAACCTCTATAAAAAAACACTTTTAGCATATTCAATGGACAAATATTAATATTCTAAGAAATATAAACTAACTACTGCTTAACCGCCGGGCCATCTTTACCATATCTCAAGTTTCAAAAATCGTTGATTGAGCGTCACATACATAATCTTAACTTAATAACCATGATCGTGGCAGTACGTATATACATTTGTTTTATCTAAGGATCGTAATAAATAAGTATTATTATTAATTATTATACCTCACTTGGTCGCGGATCGTTCACACCATTTTTTATCAAAAGGCAGCAACGGCTAACCCTAATTATAAGTTTTATATGGTATGTATGTATTGGATCTAATTCGAAACGGTGTTCGCAAAATTTAAAATTGCCTAAACTTAAAATAAGAAACGTCGAACTCGATTTTGTATAGGTGCAAGGTTCAAAATCGAGTCCGACGTTTCTTATTTCAAATTTAGCGAGTTCTAAATTTAGCGAAAACACGTTCGAATTGGCCCCATGATCTTCAATTTCATTAGTGTCAAAACAGCTTAACATTTGAAAAGGGCAAAACGTTGACGCCTTTTGTATAAAATGTATATCCATCCATCTTGTTATAGTTAATATCTTGGTCATCCGACCTAAGGATATTTCCGTAGGGCCATATTTACGATAAAATAGATTCTTTAAAATACTATTTATAAAGCTAACATCTTATCTACTATATATACAAATTCACGGCGCGATGAGAGCAAACGCGTTACCTTTCCCTAAGAACAGCAGCTCAATTACGCAGCACAATTGGTATCGGTTTGGCTCGAAATGCAAACCAATTTAGTCTTAACTCTGTGAAAATAAGGGCACAATTGGTTTACTTTTCGCGAAAGCGATACCACTTGGTGTTGCGTAATTGAGCGGCGGAGTAACGAATTTAAATCCAATAAAGTTATAATGATGATGTTGGCATATACTTCTAATTCAAATTTAATATAGTGTTTACAAGAACAAACAGAATACCAGCCTTTTTGTTTAATATAAGTAATTGACTTTGAGAATTTAAAATGTTGGTGGATTAATTATCCAAATGTTTATTTCAGTAAGTATTGTATGTTAATATCATACTAGATAATGTTCTTTTCCTCGGTTATAATAAAAAAACCCTAAAAAGACATTTACGCCGCTGTACCCCAGCGGCCCTAGCAAGGTTGGCACGAGGATAAGTTAACACCGTCGTATCTCTAAATGCGACCCTCTCCCACTAGTGCTGACGAACGAGATAGCCAGATAAATAAGACGGGGTTAAGTTATACCCGTGTCAACCTTACTAGGGTCGCAGAGCAACATAATGAAATAAAATATAATGATAATATCCACACCATATATGACGAAATGCAATTCATAAATTAGGAACTCCTCAGAACTTCATAATTTCCTTCATATTTGGATAAAGTATAAAGGCTCGTGTTGGTTATTTGAAATCACCATCGTACAACAGACAAATATCTTGAACCTTTATAAATATAAATAAGTTTCTGTGTTACACAAATTTCTTCTAATAGCAAATCGTTTAGATAACGGTCATCTCTTGATACTTAAAAAAATATTTTAAATATCTAATAACATTTTTATTTGAGGCAGCAACAAGTCGAATACTCTTTTATTTAACTGTTTGTACGAGTATAAAGTACTCATGAAAATATCTTCAACGTACTTTCACTTAGAACGAGTTTAATAATCGGTATAAATCTTCAATGAACAATAGATTCACTTAACTAACAGGCTCTTGTCAAATAACTTATGAGATCAGAATTGTATATTTTTAATTACCTTTCTGTAAAGGTATTAATCGATTACATTTTCAAGCAACTACCCACAGCCTGAAAAGGCATGGCACGTTGGTTTTTTTAGCTTCCATCCCTTTTCAGCGAATTTAGGAAGAGACCTAGTCCAAATCGTACAAGGTCCCGACTAAGACCGACCTTCACCCATCTGTTTACTAAGAGAAAAGTATTTTTTCATCAGTCTTAATTTGGGAATTCAAAAACCGTCGAAAAACCAAAACCGGTTTTTATTTTGGTTATGTTCAAAACCAGCTAACCCGTTTTAAAACCGGCTTTGCGAGATTTCATAAAAAAACAAGAGAATTATATTAAATGTCACATTTATAAATTTTCATAATTATTATCGTTACGTCAAAATCAACTACAATAAGATTTGATGTGCCATCATCAGTTGCAGGCTCAGATCACATGGACAGTGACATATGAAAGGAAATTGCCCATAGACCCTATACATTTAGGAGAGGGGTTTCAAGAAGTTTCAGTGCAAGTGGATTTGGGTGAAGAGAAAGGTGTTTTTGTAGCGTTCAGTCTCCATAAGGATGGATGGCATCTCTAGTTAGGGGCGTGTATTTCGCTGTTCCGGGCGCACAAAGATATCCACCAATCCAAGTACGATGACTCTTAGGATGTTTTTGTGAACCCTTTAAAGGAGTTCAAAGTTTAATTTGCAGGGTGTGCACTATGTGCACTACATCTGGATGCAATAGGTTCAAATCGGCTTGAGGACAGAGCTGGAAACTAGCAGTTTGTCAGCGATAAGGTGCATTGTTTACCTAAGAGCCAGAGGTTTTTAAATAAAGGAGTAATCTCTTTTACGAGGTCCTGCCAAGTCAACCATTGGTTCAGATGGAACCGCTAGTATCTGATACAGGTTGTTTTTGGAAGGATGTCTTCATCAAGTTTTACAAGGCTCACAACTTTTTTTCACAGTGACGGTTATATACAATAATACATTGAAAGCACCGACTTTTATTCGCAATATCTTTAGCCATTAATTGAGTCATGGCTGCAGGAAAAAAGCAGTATCGTCGGCAAAGATCCAGTTCTGTAAGAATACATGTGTAGATGTTGTACAAGACGGGTCCCAGGGCGGTCCCCTGCGGTACACTAGCTAGGTACTTGTAGAACTGGCCTTATCTATGTTAACTTATAAGATTCATAAGTAGGAAGTTATGATAGGGCATATAGATTGAGGCAGAAGTTGTTTATTCTTACACAACAGGCCTTTCGTGCCAAACGTTATCAAAGGCCTGTTGAACATCCAGAAAGGCAGCAGAGCTGAACAATAAATACTACTCGGTCTCAAGACTGTCTAATGGATTTATAAACTAAGGTACCTGCACCATGTAAGCCTGTGCCTAATAAAGCCCACACTAAAAAAATCGCGCTAAAAATAGTGGCAGCGATTTGAAGTTTCGACAGTTCATACAATAGTTAAAATGGCCGGCCATCGCCAAAGCGTCAACACTCTGCCGCGTCCTATTCAAACCTGCGGTCACAAAATAGTTGCACTCCTGACCGCGCGTGACGATTTGCTGAAACTGGCCTTCAAAAATCGTAAGTGTCTTTGGGTTTTGCCTAAAATTGTTTATTATTTATGCTTTCAGGTATCTCTTTGATGTAAATGAATCTTTTTAAATTGTTTTTATGCAAGAAATCCCTGTGGTATTTTTTTGGCGAAGCTAGATAGAGTACCTACCGTTTTAAAAAAGGCCGGGTCTTTTTATGGCATATGGTGCCAAATAAAGCCCAAACGATTGTTTTTAAAAAATGTTTTTAATAAATAGATGTTGATTCCAAAGATTATTTTTCTTCTTTTTAAGTAAAGTAATAAATTAATCATTATATAGAAATGTAGTGTTTTTTTTTTGCTTGAAATAATATATTTTATTGCTGGTTATGTGTTAGGTGGGGTTACATGGTGCAGGTACCTTATATGTATTTGCTCGATGGCAGTGATCTTTCCGAAAGGCTTGAGAAACACGAGTTCGATGCACAGACGATTATGAAAAAGGACGGAATCAGCAGTCAAATATGTATCTTTTCATTATTTATGATATGAAATATAAAATGTTACAAACAGTTTGCAAAGAAAAATGGCAACTTCGAAAACCCGGTTTGTGGCATTTTTAAAACCTGTTTTATTTATGGCCGAAATTTTCGTTTAAAACCAGTTTTTCGGTTATCGGTGAAACCGGTTTTCATTCCCTAGTCTCATTACTTACATAAAAATACACAAATCATGGTCTATTTATATTTAGCATTGATAAAAAATACTTTTGAATTGCTAAACAGATGAGTAGAGGTCAATGTTAGACTATGCAAACAAATCACCTACCAGCGGGCCTAACATGCAAGACACAAGGATAAGTTAAACCGTCTTATCTCTAAGTGCGTCTCTCTCACACTAGTGCCGACGAAAGAGATAGCACATAGAGATAAACAGGTTTAACTTATCTTTGCGTCTTGCATGTTACGGCCGCAGATACGAATAAACTATACTCTCATCGCTCCGTCCTATTATGGGTCCAATTCGAAACGGTGTCCGCTAAAGTTAAGATTGCCTAAACTTAAAATAAGAAACGTCAGACTCGATTTTGTGTGGCTCCAAGGTTCAAAATCGAGTCTAACGTTTCTTATTTCAAATTTAGCGATTTCTAAATTTAGCGAAAACACGTTCGAATTGGCCCCTATATTTATTTAAAGAATAACACAAAAACAATAGTGTATAGACAGATTATTATAAAAAAGCAGACCTTTAAAATGATCAGCACCTCAATTCACGCGTCAATAGAGATAATAGTTACATTCGAGATGTAATGACGTGCATACCTACATACTTTATCTCTATTGACGCGAGACTTGTGTAGCGCGTGTGCCGAACTCAAGTACTACACTGAAAGTCCTCATCTTTTATAGATCTATAGACTGTCGACTATAGTCTAAAGGACTAGGAAGATCGACCTTCACCCATCAAGTTAGATGAGATATATTTTTTATCAAATATAATTTAATAACAAACATGCACATGATAATTTGCCTATCGAAAAGTTTTCATAGCTATTTTAAAATTAAAATTAATTTAATTAAAAATAGCTATGAAAACTTTTCGATAGGCAAGTTATCATAGGCATGTTTGTTTATAAATTATATTTGATAAAACTGATAAAACTCGTCAAGTTATCCGTTGGGTGAAGGTCCATCTTCCGTGTCTCCTCTACTACTAGTAGATATAAAAATGAGTGGGGCACCCACGGACGTAGCTATAGCTTGGACATGGAGGGTCCATAATAAATCACCAGAGCTTTAAACGCAAATAAAATTAATTAATTAGAAACCTTTGAGGCTCGGACACAAAATAAGGATCTGAATGCGGGTTCCGGACCCCAAGTACCTATATATGGTAAATTCATAATATAAAAACATTGCGTTTTTAAATTGATTGTAGATAATACTTACAAGTTGAACATTTACCTGTGTATACTATACATACCCTTTCTAATATTATGTATTAGTTTCATGATGACAGTTGCCAAAGAAGGTAACTGTTCTACACAACGCAACTTCCTTTACGTAGTGATAAATAAAATTATGGAAGTGACTTAATTACTTTAGTAGTCGCTAAATTTGAAATAAGAAACGTTCGACTCGATTTTGAACTTTGGAGCTATAAAAAATCGAGTTTGACGTTTCTTATTTTAAATTTAGGCAATCTTAAATTTAGCGGACACCGTTTCGAATTGGATCCATTATATTGATTACTTTAGAATATTATTATGTTGTATAAAATAAAATAGTCGATTGACAATGCGCAATATCAAGCGAGTGAAATAGAAAGAAATAACTAATTAACAGTCTTTAATGTCAGCTTTGGCTGTACATATATACTTACCTATAATTATATTACTAGTCCCGAAACGTTAAGTGAAATAGTTATATCAGATGGCAAATGTCATCGCGTAACTCAGTTATTTAAAGCATATTAAAAAACTTGCACTCACGAACAATCATTCAAGTTTCTCAACAATATGTCGCCACGATTCTGTTACATTTATTTCTTACCATAATTAACAACATTTAAACAACAAAACGCGTCCATAGCAAATTATTAATTTAGCCCCGGCTTTCATTGCATCCTAGGGTATATCAGGTATTTTGTGGTACAGTAGGACTATGATAGGAAGTCAATCCTTATATCTGTCTGCAAAGTTGACACAACCGTTAAACCGTCTTATCTCTAAGTGCGTCTCTCTCCCACTAGTGCCGACGAAAGAGATAGAGAGATAAACAGGTTTAACTTATCCCCGTGTCTGGCATGCTAGGGCCACGGGTCTGGCGCGTTGCGGGACATCACAAATATATTGATCGAAAAAGAATTCTTTTCATTTCAACACCGTTTTCTGCAGAAGCGTTTACTTTTCAGGACATTTTAAATATCTATGCGTAGTCTATGTCACAAGTTATTAAAGCGGACATAGTTGGAAGTTAGTTTGGAAATGTCGACAATCTGTCAGATAGTTATTTTAACTTGATACTTATTAACAAACAACTGCATAACAATAGCGACTTACCAAAGAAAATGTATGTACATTGTAATATATACAATATTTTAAAGGCGTGAAACCTTCATGCGAATTATTTTGTTTTGCTTCGGTGCGCACGTCACTATTCCGTCGCCCGCAAATAGAGAAAGATAAAATGTATAATACAGCATTTTCCCAGTGTTCACATCACTTGGTATTTATATGCATACGAAGTGATCAATCGGGTAATTTTAATTAAGATTTAAGGAATTAAGATTTATAGAAAATATGCTTAGATACAGATATAGTGAATAATATGTTTCCATCGGTAAAACTCGGATCTCAATCGGAAGACGACGGGACCCGAAGTGTCAATTAATTACTGTATTCAATGAGTGTCATGTTTATATTCATTTAATATGAAACTTTATTATTTACCGTCAAATCTCAAAATGAAATTGACAGCATGGTATGATAGGTACTGGCCCCCAAATCTCGACGCATTCGAGATAATGTCGATTGCGAGATTAAACGTCAGATTCATACAGTTGTGTCAAATAACTGCATGCACTGACGTTTAATCTCGATTTTGAGATTATCTCGAATGCACCTAGAATGGGGGCCTGCTGAAGCTAATTGAGAGAGCACGATAATACGAACTTTTCCGATAAAACACGATGGAAAATAATTATGCACTACATCTGTACGATGAACTGCAGCTTGAGTGTTTATGTAGAAGCAAGGTAAGATAATTTAAATATTAACTTTAATTTTTTGAATAAGCATAACATATGATAACCTATGTTAAAATTGTCTTCCATTGCTTCTACATAAACACTAGACGTGAAGCTGCAGTCTACCGTTTTTAAGTATATATGTACGTATTTTACTTGTCCAGACGCGGAGACTATACATCTCCCTTATTAGTTATTTATTAGAATTAATTTGTACCCATTAGGTTTTTATATTGCACATTTTGTGTTAGTTTCTAGATAAAACTGTACTGCCAAAGTTGAAAAAAGACTTACTGCTGAGTTTCTTGCGGCGTTTCTTCTCAGCAGATGTCACCTTTCGAAGCGCTGGTAGATTCAGACATGTAAAAGAGCCCAGGTGGCCTACTTGCAAAATAAATATTTTCATTTTCATTTTCTTTAAATCGTAATTCAGAAACTGGATTCATCACTTCGCATTTGACGTTCGCATATAAATACCAAGTGGTGAATCTGTTAGAACTGAGAAAATGCTCTATTATTAATGCCTATTCTCTTTTGATACCAACATAATTAACAATAGGAACAGCAGCTCAATTACGTAACACAATTGGTATCGGTTTGGCTTGAAAACGGAACCATATTATGACTACATTGGTTACCCTTATTTACATCCAGTGATGACTAAGATGAGGGTACAAATGTTTACTTTTCGCGAAAGCGATACCAATTGGTGTAACGTAATTGAGCAGCAGCTCTGGAAGTGGCGGCACAGTGCACTTTTCAGTTTTTAATACTATTATAACTTATTTAAAATTACCTCTTTTATGTGCTGGACATTACACACAACCTTTAGGTAGGTGTGCCCAACAATTCCTTTAAAAGCGATGCGTTTATTCCGCTGATTTGTTGGGCACATTGTTATTAAATCACCATACATTTTGCTTATTATCGGCCAACAAAACTGGCGCGTTCACCTAATACTGTGTACTAGTGTGTACGCAATATGACTGTACGGGGAAACACTGACACAGTCAATAAAGTCAATGTAAGTTACAACTCAGCGTTCCTTTTAGCCCCTTAACGCGTGCATTTAGAATATCATAACATTTTCAATGCTAGACTAAAACAAAAATAATCAGAGTTTCAAATTACACGATAAGGAAAATCAAATGTCGCATAAAAATATATCTTTAGTAAATAACACAAAGTAAATTAGTTTTGCTGATGACAGGAACGCGGCAACCCACTGAATAGACCCGGCAAGACGGGCCCGCCGATGTACTTATGTGAAGCTTCGCGTTTAGTGCAGTGTGCCGGGCCTGCTACTACTCTTATAGCATTTTCTTGAAAACACTGAGTAGGTAGGTACATAAGTTATAACACTGCCTATAAAAAGCTACTAATACTCGACCGGCTATACATTCATACCTTTTCTCTCCTAAGAGGTCGTAAGTCGTAACTATCATCCCACTTATAGAAACTGGTCATTGTACATATGCAGAATATTTGGTTTTCCTAACGACCGTCATTGTACTATCAAACCGCGATTATTCGACAATTGGGATGTTGCCTGTTTAAAAAAAAACTTATTAGTCCGTCAGTTAGATTATCAAAAAATATTGAACACATATTTTTTTGCTTTATCAGATCAATCAAAATTGACAAAGATAACGCGCATCAAAAGTGTGCAAAGTCGTGACGTCACGCGAAACTTCAACACACTATATATTCGTTATTTTTTGTTTAATCGACAAAAGAAAAAATATGTGTTCAATATTTTTTTATAATGTAAATAAATGCCGTCATTTATTTACATTATAAAACTAATTAGAATTTTTGAGGAAACATGCCTATTGCAGACTGAGCTTATCGGTTGTTTGAGTCTAGCATTCAACATTTTACGATATTAATATTACACTCGTTCACCGGGCAAGTCTGATTGGGGTAAAGAAGACACTGCGCGACCGCACTGTCACGAATCACGAATCTCGCGCGTCCGAGGTACGGTTTTGCTCCGCGATGTCTTTCAACAGCAGGTGTGACAGGTTTATATTGATGTTACCCGTCGGTAGATGGTTCTGGAAACAAAAGAAACACTGTCTTATCTCGTTACCATTTTCATGGATTTATGGAGATGGCCTTATGCGCACCGGCGCACTTATCAAGTATTAATAGTAGGGGAACGCGGGGTGGAATGGCAAAGTAAAGCTTTGATTACAATTTGTGAGAGTTTGATGAAACAACACCATTATGTCGCATTTTATAGGTTTTACTAAGAAACTAACGCTATACTTATCCAAATTAATAATAACTATGAAAAAATATTGTTCGAAATAAAAGGAAATTTCCCATTGTGCTCCAGGCCCCTTGAGGTACAATGGGAAGAGCCCGGGGCACGATGGGGTCCTATTTATTGACACAGTTCACAGATGAGAACACTGTAATCATCGTCACTGTCGAGACCAGCACACACAAAATGTGCCCATTTTTTCCCGACTGCAGTAAAGGAAAGGGAGGGTTATGTTTTTCGCTAGTATGTATGTATGTGATTATTATATACATATTATGTAACCACTCGATTACTTACCACCAAAAGACAAAAGTGCTGAACCTATTTTAACAAATGAGGTGTCAAACAATTCAGGCGAAATGCCCGAGTGAGATAGGGCATAGGTATGATGTTACCTGAAATCCAATATTGCGGATGCTAGAAGACATTTTGTTTCTTGATATTTTCCCACCCATGTATTATTGGTAATAAATGAAAGGGCTCACCGAGAGCATTCCAAAACAAAGTAACATGTTGGTATTTATAAGTTCTTTCTATATACAAATGAGCGAAATACCTATATTTGGAATCATTTGTCGCTACCCGAACTGGCCATATACAGCATAACACAAATTAAATTAAAAAGATGAAAATTAAAAATAATAATAATAAAAGCAAGAAATCGATTCAGCCGTGCTCGTGGGGTCAATATGGAAATAGCAATCGGTGACTTGCAAATAGCTATTATAGGAGTACATACAGTCACCGACTGATATTTCCATACCGACCCGACGAGCACGGCAGAATCAATCATCAATTTCTTGTTTCTTTCTTTGTGCGGTTTATTAATTATTATATTTTTTTTTTCTGATTTTTCTTCTGAGTCTTTATCTGGTTAGGTAAACGCCGTTGTGCCCCGACTCAAAGTTTACGTAAACACGAATGTTATAGCCGTTTATTATACGTACTTGAGTTATGACTATAGATTGACCGCTTAAATGAGTCTTCGCCCGCGCGGCACAGGGGCGCGGGGGCAGGCGAAAAAGGGGACCGAGAGAGGTGCGAGCGGCAGGCGCATTTTTGTTTTCATTCATTTCACGCCGCCCGCACATCTCTCAGGCCCTTTTGTCGTCCTGCCCCCGCGCCCCTGTGCCGCGCGGGCGAAGACTCATTTAAGCGGTCAATCTATAAACTTTTAGCTAATCAAAAGTATGTTTAACAAACATGTAATGTTAATATTAATATCCGAACAAAGAATAGTATTATTACCTTGGTGTTGCATACTAAAAAAATAATGCAAGTTTACGTTGCCCTTCGATTCAATCCTAACCAAGAGCACTCTCACGTTGACAGCGGCCACTCCGCATAGCATGTTGCATGTTGCATGTTGTTATTGTTGTTCTAGCGAGCATCCCGCCCCTTTCCCATTCCACCCAGAGTTCCCCTACATTGTGTATTAGAGGCGGTAAAGAAGAGGGAGGGACATGCAAAGCCCGAGTGTATCGCGAGGGCTTTCATAGAGAATAAAAACCTATCATCAATAATTATAAAACAGTACCGTGACTCACTTATAGACAACGCACAGCCTAAACGATGTTTGAAATTTGGAGGAGATATTTCTCGAGTACCCTAGAGGTGCACTAAGGAGGGATTTTTTTAAATTTCATCCCTGAAGGGGTGAAAAGAAGTGGTAAAGTTTGTATGGAAAATACTGTGGCGAAGCTGTGGCGGGTCCACTAGTTTACATACAAATACAGAAGACTAACACAAGTACGAAACAATCGATTTCAAGAATACGTTTGTAGTAGGACAAATGTCACAATAACTAACACTAAAGATGTACACTTTTTAAATGTTATTTTACCTTTTCGCTTTCGTTGGTTATACTAAAAAGAGACGAAATTCCATTGAGTCCTTCTGGCCTCGCCTTGTTAGCCTGCTGCAATTAAAATTAAACATTTTCATACTTAAATCCAAAAGCCACGAAACAACTGAGTAAAAGAAAAACAAATGATGACCCCAAATATCTTTGGGTAAATGCAAAATTATACCTAATGTATTGTTTCGCACAATTCCACAGTTGCTACCGCAAATAGCAAGTGGTAAATCGGTCGAGCTTAGATAAATGATGTACTAGTTATTGGCCTATTTTTTGAAAACAAAATAAAACAGAGAAGATCTCGGCGGAGGGGGATTTTCATATCTCAGTTTTTCTATTATTTATTTTATCTACACCCATATCACACAACCTCCATAATGTATTCAAAAACCGTAGGAAATGACCAGCATTATTACAACTTGTACTGTAATATCTGTACTGTAAGTTATTACAGTATCAATTTTAGTAACTTTACGAGTTTTTCATCACACTTGCTCGGAAGGGGTGTTATTATACGCAGACGTATAGAGCAGCTATAGCAGATTTAGCTCCTGTATACACCCGTGGGAGTTATGGATTATGTATGGTTTATAACTCCCGCTGACGGGGGCGTGCGCCGGGTCCGGCGGGTTGCGCGCTGTGTCCGGCAGGTCGCGCTGTGTCCGGCGGGTTGCGAGGTTTTTATTTGTCTAATTTTTATTTCCTTAAATGCAGCCACGATTGCAACAAATAACTTGTTGCCAGAAAATATTGTGTCTGAACACATGGAGGATTTATAATATGTGTGTAGCTAAAGTTATGTATGCAACTGTACATGATTTGGCCTTAAAACACTCGTGCGATCTTATTATGAAACTCGCCTCTCGGCTCTTTTCATAAACCCGCGCTCGCATTTTAATGCCTATCATTATGAAACCGTTGCATAAACTAGTTTTAAAAATTACTATATTTACGCGCTGAACGTCAACGTGGCAGCCATCGAGTTTAACCTGTTTCTTAAGTTTATCGTGTACCGTTATGCCATTTTCTGCTTATCCCGCTTTAGTGAATGGTTACATTGGAATGCGCGTAATAAACAAAAGATCTTCCTCCAGATTGCCGACAAGTATCGACATTGACCGACTATTTCTTGCTAAAGGGTGCTACAGACGTCCTTGGTTCCTAGTGCCTATTTGCGTAAATAAAATACATACTGTCAGTTTGATCGTGAGATAAAACTGAACAGTGATAGCTGTAAGTTCAAACTGTACGTTTTTTTAATGAGTATTCGATACGGTTTAACTAACTGTACAGTTCTCAATTTTGCCTAGACACGTAATTTTTTAAGTGAGTAAAAACTGCACATCTGTAGCGTCCTTTGCGGACGAAAGCAGTTTTTTTGAACATATTATATTTCTTTGGAAAGTTGTCTATTTATTGTCACTAACCTAATACAAGTATGTTGTCACACAACTGTCCGTAAACACAATAATTATAACTATAACTGTCAGTTGATCCTGTTCCTTAAGAAATAGCATAGAATGCGTGCAGATGTTTATCATCCTGGCATGTCGTAAAAGTCGACTAAGGGACGGGTCCTCTCCAACATGGTGGACTATCTGTATGGGCGATGGGCTGATCACCTGTCACCATACCAGTGGCGAAGCCTGCCTACAAGCCGATTCCTGACGGCCTTACCAAGCTAGAAAGCTACGGCCAGCTGTCAGTGAAGTCCATGTTACTCTAACTAAATGTCAGACCCGCACGTGCGGTTCTAAGTCTTCCGGCTTCCCTTATGAAATCTTTGACGCTTCGCCAATGCACCATACGGCTCATCATACCATCTTAGGACTAATTAATTAATCGAACGTGGCCACAAGTAGTCTTGTGGCTCTGCCCACCCCATTTACGAATTTCGGGCGTGATAATATGTATGTATGTATGATCCTGTTCAGTCAAATCCGTCAGTTAAGTCTACACGTCTGTGGCCCGCTTTAAACCTTGTCAGTTACTCACCAGTTTCGTTAACGCCAACAGAACTGAGTACAGCGTGTGCGTCTTCTTAGTTAGAATACCAACTTTGTTCTTCAGTTCGTCCGTCGTCCTCTTCATGTTTTTAGCTTTATCTTTATTGAATTGCAACCTGAAACAGAATGATCACGTCACTCGCGTCCGTGAGGGTATCTCTGACGTACAGACCCCATCATATCGCTTAAGCACAATATACAGTCTAGGCAACGCTACACATTGATTTCTGTTGCAGAAATACACAACTTAAATGGTATTCGAGCAAGCGTATAAATTTAAATTTGAGAGGCGGTTCACTGTCCAGATGGTACATTTCAGAAAATTTTTCGTATAAGAATGTGAAGGCTCCTCTGCACGTTGGATCAATTTCGGCTAACTCACAGGACGCATTCAAACGTAAGAATGAAATGAAGATATCTCAGTCTCATTCTATCTTATCGATGCATCGCCCCACTTGCAGAGGGCCCTGTAACCTTTTGAACGCCCCAGCTGGCACCTTGGCGTTATCTGTAAGCCGCGAGCGCCCTATTATTCAATACCTAATATATTTTGCATTAACAACACAAAAACCCGGCAAATATGTGATGAAATATATTAAAATATACGTAATAAAAGTCTATTCTTAAATATTGGTGCCGCACGCGTATCATTATTCAGTAATTTTTATAATCTCGAGAAGTAAATAGCCGGTAAATAATCATTTTAAATGAATTTTAATGCTTTCTTGTATAGGTTGCGCCATAAGTTTTAGAAACATGATAGAGACAAAACTACAAATGCTATTTTATTAGGTATTTATCCTAAGTAATTAGCATTTTTTTTTTTAAACACCGTCGTGTCGTGTAAGTGATCGTGAATGCTAGCAAACCTGCAACCGACTACGCAATTACTGATACTGCGACGTTTTGCAAACTATATCATTACTTCTGGTACGTAACCGCCGTCTTTGCTTAATACCTATTGGTTGTGGAACCAGTTTCTTTAAAGTAAAGGCCGGGGCAAACCAAACGCGGTTGCGGCGCGTTTGCGGCGCGAACGCGGGTCCGCGCCGTTGTCGAACGGCGCGGGCGAATATACCATGCCACACCGCGGCGGCGCGGGACCGCCGCGGTCGCGCGGCTACTTTGGTGTGGCATGGTTAATTCGCTCGCGCTGTTCGACAACGGCGCGGACCTGCGTTCGCGCCGCAAACGCGCCGCAACCGCGTTTGGTGTGCCCGGGCCTTAATTGACCCAAACTTTTATTCAATTGACGCACTTATACGGCGTAATCCGTATTCAATCAATCCTAATAAGGCATCGCATAGTAACGTAGGACTGGACTTTTTACGAACACGTGAAACACTCCATCGTGATCAAAAATATACAAAATTGCGTTTAATTTCCCGCCATGCGTTGTACCGTAATTACTTTACAAATCTGTGTTGCTATTAGCAAAAGCTTATCCCACCCCATATACCTAATTATAATAAAAAATACCGTTGCATTTTCGCATTTGATTGAACGTGACGCCCATGGAAGTCGCAACGCGCAGGAGAGTGGTCATTTAAGTACAATAGCGTGCCTTCGCGTGTTTCTATATGAGACAGTGAAAGCTTTATGTTCGCGACTTTATGTTATATTTATATTATCCTTTTCCTTTAGTTGGCAAACATAGCACATTGACCGCGGCGTACAAGCACGAAGCCAGCTGAGGCAGTCAAAAGTAAATTTAATTTAATCCATTATTACTTTACAAACGACTTGTCAGGACGCGAATGGCGCGCGACTGACGCGCAGAGTCGATGGCAGCATCGCGCGATCGAAAGTCGCCTGCGTCTTAATCTACTGGTGCAAAGTCATACAGCTGTGGAAGTTATTTACATGTTGGTAACAAGTTGGTTGCGTTGTCGTAAAAGCGTTGGTGTTCAACCATATACATTTCAAGAGCCCTCAATACAGTTTCATTAAAACAAAGCATTAGAGTTGACCATACATTCATGAGTTACCTCACATGTCATGTCAAAGTCACTTTGGTACATTGTCACAACACTTCTTAAAAAGGTCACACTTCAATGTTTTTGTGCCACCGAATGAAGATGAGCACAACGAATCATGCGAGAAATGCAAATCAAATTGCGTTGTTATATATTCGAAATTTGAAAGTCGAAAGAGTATCGATATTGATATTTTAACGAAGCCATTATTATACTACAACAGATAAGAAAATTGTTATTGCTTGATAGGTTACAAATATTGCAATAATGCTTGTTATCAACGGTTTCTGAACGCATTATAGAGGCTTTATGATATGGGTGTAGATAAAAACTGTTTACATGTTTAATTATATTAATATGCCGTAATAAAGGTTGTCGATAACGTTGAACTGTTGGTTGGTACCGACATGATTTTATCTTTAGTCGTTTCGTTACCTTGTTTTGATGTTCATATCAATATACTTATACTGGCGCCGATCTAAGAGGCCCGATTTGACACTTGCCAAAATCAGACTTGTAGGAATGAGAAAAAAAATCGGTAGCAGCAAATGCCGATTTTCATGATGTATCGATTTACATCACTAAGGCTTTGTAATCGATTAGTTATGAAGTTATTTTAAACCTGATTTTATTTCGAAATTCGTTTAAAGTATAAGAATGGGTATTAAATGGCTTCAATTACAGTCACGATAATTTATGTTTAATGATTTGTTTAATGCTCATTTTATTAATCAATGTATATTTTGATCAATCACTATACTAATAGGATTTTTGTTTAACTTTTATTTAATAATGAAAAATATATGTCAATAATTATAATAATAATGAATCTAAAATTTATAACCCGTAATAACTGATTCGATTTTTTCGAATAATCAGTTACTTTTGGTTCCGAAGCGGTCACATTACTACGGTATCAGGCGTAAGATATAACATTGTAATGTCGTACTACGAAATTATGAACCCTCGATAAATTCATGTTTCTGAGTGTATTTTAACAATATAATGTGAAAGTTGATCCTTACAAATGTTACTTAGCGTCATAATGTAAAGAGATCACCGTAAATACTTCAATTTAAAAATAAAATTTACGATTTCTTGCGTAGACGTTCACACAAAGTTATCGCGGCGTGAAAAGCAACAAACGTCAAATCGGGCCTTTTGAGACGGCGGGACTATACTATATTTAGTTTGACGTTCAAACAGATTTCTTGAACACCTATGTATAGCCCAGGGTCATTTAAAGAACTTTGATATAATTCTTTTTTTAAAAGATTCAAGGCCGGGGCAAACCAAACGCGGATGCGGCGCGTTTGCGGCGCGAACGCGGGTCCGCGCCGTTGTCGAACGGCGCGGGCGAATATACCATGCTACACCGCGGCGGCGCGGGACCGCCGCGGTCCCGCGGCTACTTTGGTGTGGCATGGTAAATTCGCTCGCGCTGTTCGACAACGGCGCGGACCCGCGTTCGCGCCGCAAACGCGCCGCAACCGCGTTTGGTGTGCCCGGGTCTTTAGAAACATCTGCTTATCAAGTTGTCTAGAGCAGTATTTTTAGCGGGGATATGAAAAAAAAAATTTGGTCATTTCAAAACTGAAATTCACGATATGCTACGTTCAAGATTCGCTTTTGCTTCTAAAATAACTGTATGACTTTGCACAGCTGGTAAGAAACCTGAACAACGATGATGAATGATCGGAACATGATATATAAAACATACGCGTATGCCTAAACTGATTGAAAGTACCTGCTCGGTGCTAACACATGTTCGCGAGGCAGATGTCACTCAGTGCATCCCACTCTTACTTGTCTATTAAAAGAGGGACTCACAAAATGACAAACGCATCGTCGCCATCTTGTGCTAGACATTGCCGTAAAGACTTACCGTTGATTTTATTTACAAACAAGACTTATGTAGAGGAAACAGCAGCAAAAAATACCATTGTCAATGCTATTAGAGCGTGTATTTATATTTTTAAATAAACATCTGAAATTTTATGCCGTGGACCAAGTGATGAATTAAATATTAAAAAGTATATTGTCTATTAAGAAGATTTTGATTAAAAACCTACATACTTCTTAGTTATCTGCACATTATCTACTACGGCTGATCAGTTTTTTTTTTTTATAATATTATAAAATTAGTATTAGTTGGTTTATCCTTCTTTCAGGCAGCAACGGAGAAACGAATCGACATGATTTAAGGGATAGCTTATGGGCCGGATGTAGGATCATCCCGGAAAAGTGAACGGTTCCCGAGGGAACAACAGTAGCCGTATTCCAAGCGCACGGAGTCCCATAACTTCATTAGGCATTATTAATTTTACTTGGTGCACGACATATTTGCTTCAGACTGTTTTTTTAGGTAAAATAAATTACACAACGAACGATAACATCAAATTAATTATTCGATGACACACATTGACATGTAGAATAGAGGCCCTTTATATTTGAAGAGTCAGAAGGCGACATCGTGGCTTATGTCAATAAATCAAGTAAACTTTAAACCTTAAGGCCGGGGCAAACCAAACGCGGTTGCGGCGCGGTTGCGGCGCGAACGCGGGTCCGCGCTATTGTCGGACGGCGCGGGCGGATATACCATGCCACACCGCGGCGGCGCGGGACCGCCGCGGTCCCGCGGCTACTTTGGTGTGGCACGGTAAATCCGCCCGCGCCGTTCGACAACGGCGCGGACCCGCGTTCGCGCCGCAACCGCGCCGCAACCGCGTTTGGTTTGCCCGGGCCTTTACTGTAATTTTTATTAATTGTAAAATTCGTAGTTGGAAGAAAATTTATTTGCCTTTGAGAAAATAAGTTCTTCGACAAGATCTCGCTCGGTCACAAGGAAAGGTAAACTGGCAAAAACTGGAAGTTATATATTTTAAAGGATTGTCATTCGAAACCCCTTTTTAATTCAATAAAGTTTGTAAGTATTTTCAGCCTCACACAACACAGTTGTGTGAATTCCATTTTGTATTAATACATATAAAACAGTACCATGACTCAGTTTTAGGCAACGCACAGCCTTAACGGGTGGGTCCTAGAGGTTTGAAATTTGGAGGAGACATTCCTCGAGTAGGTACCCTAGAGGTGCATTAAAGAGGCATTTTTTGAAATTCTATCCCTAAAGGGGTGAAACGAGGTGATAAAGATAGTATAGAAAATACCGCGGGCGCAGCTGTGGCGGGTCCACTAGTACCCTAGAACATTCGCAACATAAAAAATCTAACGTCACCTCGTTTATTAGCTTATTTATTCGTTAAAATAATAATTAATTTCAACAAGCCACGCGAAATATTACCTTCCTTGCCTGTCGCAGTCTAATAAAAAATAATATACCTACCTGAATTAACCGAAACCAATATAGAAACCAACGAATGGTGTTGAACGAAATTCCAGGTAGAATCGCCATAGCGCATTAAACATTGAGCGAGTGTTCCCTAAAGTATGATTTTCTGACGTGCGCAGTGGCTGAACAGCGCATAAACGAAATTATGAATTTAGACTGTAAGTATAAGTTCATACGATACAAATTTGAATGTGCCCTTCATCGATGATAAATTCACATGGCAGGTTAAAATCACTATGAAATGGTACGCAGCAGGTAAGCGGCCACGTACTTACCTACCCACTTAAAAGGGAAAATTTTATACCTGCACTCTTTAGGTCATCTGTAATAGAGTTTTTTTTTCCTAATTAACCAGTTCATATATTTTGACTTACGTGTACGGCTATACGAATAGCCAAAAAGTTTGTTTTTCAGGCCGAGGACAGGCTATTTTCCTACCAGTATTTATAACTAAGTTTAGATAAACCAGTGTGAATGTCAGATCCTATTTAATTAATCTGTTAAAGTAGTTAAAATACGCATACAGCACGATTTTTGCACTCTTGCGTTTACTTACCGAAATGGTTTTCTAGTTAAATTACGCAGTTTTAAAATATTGAAATTAGTGTTGTCAATTGTACTTCCAGATCGCTATTGGCTCTTTACCTGTTATTTTTCGCAGGTAGCTGAATTTTTCCGTGTCAATCATTGAAGTATTACGTTACACTAGAACAGACATCTCGCACAAATGACAGCGAGCACTTGATGACGGAGCGGGCATGCGCACCGCGTCCGGCGGTGATCGTTTTGTTATAGGCGTTTGTGCCATTTGGCCTCAACAGGCTTTAATAAAATCAAGTTGAGGCGTTCACTCTAGTATACATAATAACTCAAAGGTGTCAATGAATGAATTAATATGACTATCAGCGCTTGTTGTGTTTCAAGAGACCGCTTTTTTACCGCATTTATTTTTGGTATTGACTGCTTGCTGCTTGCCTTATAAGTACCATTATGAATATTACGTTCCACCTTACCACCACCCCAGTCATTCTATCAAATATAAAAAGGCAATACATAATCAGGAATGTTCAAATTTCCAAGTAATTTCGTATATAAATATTTAATAGCATTTTATAATTACTTACATATAATAAATATTGTTTACAAATCAGTTGCTTTATCATGTGAATCGCAAAAAGATAAAATATAATTAGTGCACAATCCATGTCTAATAATTACAGATGGCGGAGCTATTAATTTTTCTGCATATGAACAATAAGAAAAAAAAATATCATAGATGATGCAAAATAGCAAACCTGAATTCCATTGTGTCGCAATTTTTGCATTTTTTTGCGCTCTTGGTGTCGAGGTCGCGCGGCTGGTTGACTGCAGACAAACCAATAGGATAAAGCAAGTCGCTTAGCTAACAGTCGCAAATAATGTGGGCCCTCCTATAATATCGCTTTGAAATCGTTATTAAATAAAATACAACATGTGTGAGACAAGCTACAACATTTCGCATTTAAAATTATAAAATTTGTGAAAGTTAATGTGTGTGTGTGTCTGGGTCTCTGGCAGCGTTTGTGTTCTGCACAGCAATGCAACATTAAATCGGCTCGTTCTGAAAATACTGAAATATCTCTTGAAACTTTAAATCAGGTTTCCCTGCTTAAACTAATGTGAAATGTAACTAAAAAATAACAGAAACAGCAGAAAACCCGGCTTTATTGATACTAAGTACCTCAAAACTGTTTTATTGTATATGTGAAAGTGAGTCATTCTGAAGTATTTTATGTGTCCGAAATAATGAGACGCTCACGGTAACAATTAGTGCATGACGCAGCCAATCAATTTTAAAGAAATCTGGCTCCTTTGTTTATCGATTTATTTGTATTTATAATTGTTACTTGTATGTAGAAAAAATACTATAAAAAGAACAAAATACGAAAAAATTATTAATTTAATACGTTTTGTCTGACAGTTAAAAAAAAAATATCAAGGTTCTGTCTCCTACGAATATTAACGAAACATCGAAGAATCGTAATTTTTTTGGAAATTGCGTACCTATTGAGAACCAACAGATCTAGTCTGTTAGTATTAAAACAAACGAACCGCGTGGCTATCGTTGCGGTTCAATACAATCTAGATATTTTAGGCCACCACGGCCTGTCCCGTCTGCAAGGTTGACACAAGGATAAGTTAAACCATCTTATCTCTAAGTGAGTGTGACTCACACTAGTGCCGACGAAAGATATAGTCAGATAGATAAACGGGTTTAATTTATCCCCGTGTCTGGCATGCTAGGGCCGCTGAGGAGCGTCAGCCGCATCTTCCGCCATGCCACCCTGAATGTCATCATCTGAAGGGCCTTTGTCACCGTCAACTTACCGGTCATTTCGTTACCGAACTGTATAGTGCGTGACGATGGCAAACGACCCGACGGAATCAGGCACGTTCCGTGGAAACTGGGGAGGACGCTTGGGACACTACCTGCGTGGATACGCTGGCATTGTCTTTCGTCCAGCTATGTTATTCTCTAAGAAGTCTCGTCACTTATTTCAACCGACAATCGTAAATTGACCCGTGCGCTCGTAGTTATTATGTGGAGTTAGGTACCCATGTCCGTAGCCGACTGCGTCGAAATACGACCAAGGTCGAATACACGCACGAACATGTATTTTATACGCACTGAGCGGTCAAGTTACGCTCGCCGGTGAGTTCAAGAACGAAGTGTTATTTTAGAGAATCACACCACTGGCCAGCTCCGCCAAGCCGGGAGCGGCGGCCGCCTCGACGGAACTACTTAACCTTTTGGCCGCCAAACATGTCTGAGAAGTAACACGAATTTCAACTTTAAGTCAAGGTAGTGAAGGACATTTTTTACCCTGTAAACGCTGTCACGCATAGTCGACAACGGCGGCCAAAAGGTTAAAATAATGGGAATTCCAGACCTTGTTTTTAACAGCAGTGTCGCATTCCCCAAGCAGTCCTTTAGATCGTTTTCAGATTACTGACTACCTGACTAAACCAAAGGCTAGCTGTATACAAAGCAAAGCTGTATAGCTGTATTTGCGATAAAAATTTCTATTCATTTTGAAATTTAAGATACCATTTCCCTTCGAATAACACAATAGTCAATATCCATTGTGTAATTACCCGGCCCACTGGGCTACCTGAGTGAATGTCGCGGTATGAACATGTTCGTCAGTTTTAGATCTAATGAAAAGGGGAATAAAGTTCAAAAGTGACGAACCTTTTCATAACGCCATTATCCCTACATCACGTCAACGTCTTGCGATCCAGTAATGACATACATTTCTGCAACTATCAGTGGCGAAGCGTGAAATATTTCCTAAAGGAAGCCGGAAGAATTAGAACCGTACATGCGAGTCTGACATTTAGGTAGAGTTATATGGACTTCACTGACAGCTAGCCGTAGCTTTCTAGCTTGGTAAAGCCGTCAGGAATTGGCTTGTAGGCACGCTGCGCCACTGGCAACTATACCTAATTAATTAACGGAACATTCAAGTTTTTATTTAATCTTTTCTTAGAATTCACCTTTGCTATATCGATAACGCGTCATCAGAGTCGGCGAACACTAAGACGTATTTAATTTGCATTTGCAAAGAGCCGGTTTCTGAACTAAATGTTAAAACAAAAACAATTATGCACGTGCATAGTGTTAAATCGATTGACGCGGCAAACAAAATTTGAAGAAATTACAATGTTAACTGCATAAACACATACTGAGACGAAATCGAGAGTAGAAAAAAAATAGTACCTACACAAAACACACTGGATTTTAATGTTTTTAATCTTTTGTAAGGACAACGCATAGGTAGTTGTCCTTACAAAAGGACCTGTCAGTTATGGAAACATTGTGCTTAAATAATTACAACAAACGCGCGCACGCATAAATATTCGCCACTTTAGACAGCGTTTGTAAACCAAAAATGTATGTTTAATGCTCTTTATAATGACGTATCGTTTCGCTATAGAGAGTGGATGTGACGTTATACATAGTGTATATACCTATATAATTTATGGGCAACAAGGTAACAGTGGCGCAGCCTGCCTACAAGCCGAATCCTGACGGCTTTACCAAGCTAGAAAGCTACGGCTAGCTGTCAGTGAAGTCCATGTTACTCTAACTAAATGTCAGACTCGCACGTACGGTTCTATTAATTCTTCAGTATTCCCTTAGGAAATATTTGACGCTTCGCCACTGCAAGGTAATCCCACCAAAGTTAAGTGATCTTTACGTGTTAGAAAGTTTATCGGTAAATGAAGTTTACATTGTATTTGCCGTTGCTTTTATTTTGTCTCCTTGCAGTTTTCAAACTGAATGGGTGTTCTTATTTAATGAAATAAAATAACTTTGATTTTTATTAAGTTCTAATAGTAAAATTGCAGTTTATCGACTTAACAACTAAATGAATGATGAATGTTTTACTGAAAACTAACTTAAAGACGTTTTAACTGCTTCCTGTAAGATTGTGTTCTTAATACCAAGTCATTTCGCTTGGCAATTTCAATTTAATTTATCATTTACTTTTGCTGTGTGTGTATTTTTTTTCCGTCTTTTACTGACTTTTGAACTATATCTCAACAAAAATATTAATAAACGCAATGAAAAATAAATACGCAGTTGAAACTATTAAAGCCCCTGTCGCAATTAAATATTTATCACTCTAGTAAAAATAATAAAGGCTTCCATACACCGAAAAGCGGGTCGGAAGCGGAGCGGGTCGGAAGCGGGCAAAGAAGTGTCACAAGAACTAAATTTAAAGCTTTTACATCGATGAGCGTGCGCCCGTGCGGCGAACGCGTGGTCACTGAAGTGAAGGCTTCTATCTTAGTTCCTGTGACCCTGCTAACGCGAGGCCGCTTCCGACCCGCCTTTTAGTGTGTGAGAGCCTTAAAGGTCAGAAGTTAGCCCATAACCTTTCGCATACATCATAATTTAATATGCAGTTTCCCAATTCGACATAAAAATTACTTTATCTACACCCATATCATAAAACCTCCATAATGTAATCAAAATGACCACCATTTTGACAACCCGTACTGTAATGTTATTACAGTATCGATTTTAGTATCGTAATGGTCATAACGATGCAGATATGGGCAACAGGCCGGCGCGCCGCCGTTGCCGCAGCCGGAGGGGGCCCCACCGTCGCCGTGTCGCCGTTTATAATATGTGTGTAGATAAAGTTATGTATGCAACTCTGCATAATTTGGCCTTAAAACACACGTGCGATCTTATTATGAAACTCGCCTATCGGCTCGTTTCATGAAAACCGCACTAGTGTTTTAAGGCCTATCATTATGCAACCGTTGCATAAACTACTATTAAACTTTAAACCAATGTTAAAAAATCAGAATTTCAATAGGAGTCATTATATTAAATGTTTATCAAAGTCGTTGGCTGGCAACAATTGTTTTATTTTTAAAACTGCGGAAGAGGAATATATTAATAATATAGACTTATATCGCTTGTTTCTTTGGAAGGGTTTAAAATGTAGTTTATTTTTCGTTATAAGTCCATAATACACGGAGTTGAAAAAAACATGCAGTTCGCGTTTATTATACCATAATGAAAGCATACTTACTTCTGAAATCATACTCAACAGGTCTTGATTCCAAGTTTGCCGTCGGTACACACGTGATAACCGGCTTGTCGACACTGGAGAAAAAATAAAGTTATCAAAAGAAGTGTGAACGTACCGCTTTTCATACAAAAGGCGATAACGATTTCCACCCCTTAAATGTCAACCGATGTTGACCAATTTTTGATAGATTGTCCAGTCAGAACAAAATCTAGGTCTATACGTTGTGGTTTTTTCACTATAATCAATAAATTCAGTTTTATCGTCGTTTTAGTATTCTCATACATACAAAACTAATTTCGGCGATGATTTGACTTTATTTATCTTTAATCAATAATAAAAAAAACGTATAGGCCTAGATTTTGTTCTGACTGACAACCTATCAAAAATTGGTCAAAATCGGTTGACATTTAAGGGATGGAAATCATTATCAACTTTTATATGAAAAGGGTGATTTTTGACATTGGTTCGCAGTCGTCTTAAATAAAATGTTCACCTAATTAACGCCCATTTGCAGTTTACGTACGAGAGCCCAATCTACTACTTGTTTTTAGTAGGGATACGAAATTTTGGAAATTATATCATCGTGATCATTAAGAGGTTACATCCCAAAATTGACGAATTTTCATAGTCTGTTGTTTCTTAAGATATAATTAAAAAGAAAACTGTATCTTGGTCCTTTTCTTAACATTCGTAAGAGGCAGAATTTAACATCCTTTTTAGTTTTTTTTGACTGCATAACAGATGGTATACAATTTATAAAAAGGTACAGATGTAGTGCATAATTATTTTCCATCGTGTTTTATCGGAAAAGTTCGTATTTATCGTGCTCTCTCAAGTAGCTTCAGCAGGCCCCCAATTCTCGGTGCATTCGAGATAATCTCACAATCGAGATTAAACGTCAGTGCATAGAGTCATTTGACACAACTGTATGAATGAATCTGACGTATAATCACGCAACGACATTATATCGAATGCATCGAGAATTAAGGGCCAGTACCCATCATACCATGCTGTCATTTTTCATTTTGACATTTGACACTAAATAATAAAGTTTCATATTAATGAATATAAACATGTCACTCATTTAATACAATAATTAATTGACACTTCGGGTCCCGTCGTCTTCCGATTGAGATCCGAGTTTAACCGATGGAAACATATTATTCACTATATCTGTATACAATTTATAAATAAGTAAGTAATTAACAATTCTAAGTAGAAGAACAATAAGGCTATTGGTTATTGCTACGGAATATGCTACCTGGGGTCCTAGTGAAAAGGGGGTTAAGTCGAAAAAGTGTGACATTTAGTTATATATCTTGTTCTAATTTCAACAAGTTTTATATCTAAACATCACACTTTTTCGACTTAACCCCCTTTTCACTAGGACCCCAGTTTATTTTTAAGTTAATGGTTTCTTTTTTTAATTTGGTTTTTATTTTTATGTCCAAGTGGTACTTTAGTAACTTACTGTTGTCATCGCAATGAGGTTCCGTTGGATCAAATACAAGGTCATTCGGATATAGTAAGGTAGGTACTAAATGAATTCAAACGATATATTCCATAAAACCGTTTATACTAATGTTCTTTTTTTGTCAATTTCAACTATAATGCATAATATTGGAGAATTAAACTAAGCATAAATAACACAATTGAGATGAAATTGCTGTGTAATGTTAATTACTAACGTTATTAAATCTAGAGCTGAATTAGTCGAGTTGTTGGCAAAATGGCAGTATCTATTTCAAAAAGTTGTATCACCTTTCAAAAGGCATTTACAAATAATAAGATATGCAAACGCGTTAATTACCTGGGGATCACCGCGGGCGGAGGGTTAGCAAAGATGGGAACTTCTACTGGTGTTTCTGTAAAAGCAATAAAACCTTATTACAACATTTAAAAGAACTTTCTTGGATATGAAATAATTAGGGATACTTTTTGGCACTAGCCCCTGTTGGACATTAAAGGCCTCTTCACACTGGAACGCGGCACAGAAGCGGAGCGGGCCGGAAGCAGTGCCACAGTAACCAAAATGGAAGCTTTCACATCAATCCGCGCGGCTGCCGGTGGTGAAAGCTTGTTTTAGTTGACACTGCTTACGCGGGCCCGGTTCCGACCCACTCCGCTTCTGACACACGTTCCGGTGTGTTGAGGCCTTAATTATTACAATATATAATCCACACACAGATTACACACCATCCCTTTTGCACATACAAATGGATGTCAGTGTATGATAAAAGCTAGTTTGCTATACCCTCTGGCCTCAAAGTCTAAACGTTTAAATCTATATGACGTATACATAAAAAGGTTGAGCAATCTATATGGCGGACCCATTTAGATTGCTATATGGATATGTAAGAATATCAGTAAATACATAAATAATCATCATAAAATGGCAAATTTATTTTTCAATGCAATTCTACAATTTCGTAAAACTACTTTATCTTCAATATCTCAGAAACTTATTATTTTCAGATAGGGTACTATACAACCTTTTTTGCTGCAAATGAGTTGTTCTTTAAAGGAATGTAGAAAATAACCAGTCACCCTGTATCATTGTCATTAGTAAGAGGCATGAAGCCAATGGGTCTCTCTCTGTTTCAATACATTCAATCCAGCAAACAGCAGACAACAGTGACGCCTATTGTAGTTAAAACACTACAGATTGTGTCGGAATGCAGTCAAAACATAATAGAAAAAAAAAAAAAATTAGTAATCGAGCTATCTGTATGTAATAAGAAAAATTTGGCAAATGTTTTTGCTATATGGAAACGTCAATCCATGGGAAAAAAGATATCTCATGACTTTACAGTACTGAACTGCCCAGATTTTTTTACCAATGGTCTCTTCAGAATGTAAAGTAAATAGTATGATTTACCTTCAGGGGGAGGCGGAGGTGGAGGTGGAGGTGGTGGTGCTAAGGCCGTTGGCTTTTTGTGATGACTTAGTGCATGTGGAGGCAAGTTCCCAGTCCTATAAAACCTCTGCTCTTCAAATATTGAAGCATGCACATATCTGCAATGTGGAAATGTACACGACGAATTTTGATAATTCCTACAGAATGTATAAACACCAGGTAGCTGTGTGAGATCACGTTTGTGAGCGTATTTACATGTGCCAGCTCTACTGCACGTCCCTCTTATGAAGTCTCTACATATTGTTGGTTTTGATGGGTTGATAGTGTTTGTGCCTTCAGTAGTAGTCGATTCGTAGGGTGAGTTTGCAAGTTCCTCTTGCTGTGCCAAGACTTCAGGGGAACCTTCATTGCTTTTCTCATAGTCGTTGATTTGAATTTCTTGTTTTTGTGGTAGATTTAAGTTGATGGGGCTAAGAAAAGGAGGTACTGGTGGCAGAGGTGGCTGGCTGGATGACTTGGCCTTCTCAAGTAACGCTCTTTGCTCCTCTTTCGTAGTTATGGGCTCTGGTGAGGGACTCGTAGAGAACTGCTCTGTATCATGTAGTGAGACCTGATAACTATTTCCTATAAAGTCTATTTTGGACTTTAAGAACTTCTTCATTTTCTTGAAGTTGGGTGAGGGCCGAAATACAATTGATTGCTCCTCAATGCCAACTCTATGGCTCTTATATAATATGTCTGAAACAAAAAAGATTTAAAATTTTATTTTTCTGAATAACCTCTATACTGTGTTAAGTAGCTACTGAACAGGCAGATTGCATGCAAGGTCTGACAGCATCCTGCAGGATATAGCTAATAGATTTTGTTATCCTCTTATTTAGCAACCTATTCAGAAGACAAAATAACAATTACTAACCTAGATTAATATTTACTAACATAATAAATGGACCTTTCTTAGTTGTCTGATGAATAAATAAATTGTGATTATATTGAATTTTCAATTATCATTATTGTAATTAATTATTTCCAAGAGAACACATATTACTAATGAAAACGGCATTTGTTTATCATCCTAACAATTGTAAGGAAAACCACATCAAATGGTTCTATAAACTTCATCATTTTTCCTGTTTGTGAATTGTAAATTCTAAATGATGCGAACTACGCAGAAAGTTAAACTTTCCGATTTACTTAACGGGAATTCTGGAAGTGCTTTTCAATAATTCTTAATTAAAAAGTCCCAAATAAACATTTAAAAAAGTTAATAACAATTTATGGAGAGTTGTTTAAGAATGCACTAGACAGATTTATGACGATAATAGAGTATCAAGTTATGATATACCTGCCTGAGAATCCTGCATTTACAGGTTTAAAATCCACACACATAATACACACTTAACTTAAAGATCATGACGTACAAAAACTCATAGCGCGTCTGTTGGGTCAACTTAAATTAAATTATAGTTACATTATATAAAAGTAAATACAACAGTCAGTACTTTCAATACGAATACCGCACCCAACTCATAATCATCCAATAACATTACAAAATGGCAGTCGGTCACTGCAAACTGCAACTGTCAAGAATGGTATACGACAACCAGTGTAAAAAGAGCGCTGATGGTCATACATTTTATATGGCCGCCAGCGCTCTTTTTACATTGGTGTGTTATATATGCACGAAAAAGGATTACATATAAGTAAGTGATCTTAAAAAGTCATGCATCTCTTTTAGTTGCTGTTCGCATGAAAGAAACGGAATATTCTCTGTTCGAACCAACGAACCCATGAAATCAACCTTGGTCGGTCGGACGGCGGCGCGCAAGATTTTTATTATGCTGGTACCACACGATCGTCCAACACCCAAACTTATTGTCCAATCGTCGATGTGTGGTTCGGATACGTTGGCGCAAGTTCGGCTGGGTTGGCTTCAGATCGCTTCCGGAGCGGTAAACAGACTCCGAATCAAAGGAGTTCGAAAGGGTTCGCAAACTCGTACAAACCGTCTCTCCACACATCGTCCAGCCGTGGTAACGCATACGCACATAAAGCATACGTCCGTTTCGCACCCGGTGTGCGATAAAAATCAGTGTGCTACGGGGCTGGTTCGGAATTCAGGCCCCCAATTCTCGGTGCATTTGAGATAATGTCGATTGCGAGATTAAACGTCAGATTCATACAGTTCTTTACATTATCTCGAATCGTGAGAGAATTGGGGTCCTGGCCCCCAATACTCGGTGCTTTCGAGATAATTTCACAATCGAGATTAAACGTCAGTGCATATAGTTTGACACAACTGTATGAATCTGAGGGCTTAGCACACAAATTTTTATCGCGCACATTCGCCCCTTTATTATATTGATCGTCAGTAGTCGATATTGAGCATCAATATCAATTTTTATCGCGCACATATAGCATTCGTCATTTTCACACCCGCATATTAGTTAAAAAGAGACAGATGCTTTATGTGCGCGATAAAAGCTAGTGTGCTAGACACTCTGGTTACTACACATAATATACTAAACTGTGCAAACTCTCGGTCGGTCCTTCAGCGTTTCGACGTCTAATGCTGGTATTACACGATCGTCCAACACTCAATCTCCGAACTTTAGTCCAAACGAGGGCAAACTCTATCGATCTTCAAACCGGAGTACTATTATCTATTCTGTGAAACCGGTCCATTAGACAATCATCTTATCCAACACCTGGCCCCTAATTCTCGATGCATTCGAGATAATCTCACGCCTCGGTGCATTCGAGATAACGTCGATTGCGAGATTAAACGTCAGAGTCGTATTTTTAATTAGACGAAGCCAACTGACAGTAGCTAACAACACAGTAAACGTCAACTGAGGGCTTAGCATACTAATTTTTATCGCGCACATAAAGGATCTGTCACTTTTTAACTAATATGCGGGTGCGAAAGGGACGAATGCTTTATGTGCGCGATAAAAATTAGTGTGCTAAGCCCTCTGAGAACACAGTAAACGTCAGTTGACTTCGTCTAAGGCTAGCCACTGACCTACAATATAACTGTGCAATATCACTGGTTGCACAGTTATATTGATTGTCAGTGTTTGATATTGACCGTCAATATCATCTACTGACGATTAATATAATTGTGCAACCAGTGATATTGCACAGTTTTATTACAGTAGGGTAGGGTATTACAGTAGTAGGGTTGTAGGTCAGTGGCTAGCCTAACTCATTACGCAATATCGATTAAATATTTCCGAAGTTTTGTTCTTATTACGAAGAAATTAAAATTTTCATGTTTGCGAAAATCAAACAAAATAACGCGTCATCCATAATTTTTTTTCGGTGCTGCCTTGGAATAATAATAAAGTTCTTGTAAGTACATACAAACTACATAATAGAGGAACGGAACTGTCACTTTCTTTTTCTTTTTTTAGCACATGGCAAAGAAATAATCATACGTCCGAGCAAACGGCTGAAATGTCATCCCAGTCATTTAAAAATATGTCCTGAAGAAACGATATAAAATAAAAATAAATTACCTGTAGATTCTTGGTCGCTTAGACGTCTACTATCATAATAAAATATAATATGCCCTTCTTTATAAAACCTTCCCACCTCAAGCTGGTGATATTGCATTGCACAGTTATATTGTAGTTCAGTACCTAGCCTTACTTATTTTATTTTAATTACGTTAAAAATAAGTATTTAATTTATTTATGTCATAATTCGTAAAATTATAAGATGGTAGCCATGTAGCTAACTATCAATATATTTGAAAAAAATCTGTACCCTTTTTATCATTTCACATCATCTGTCCTACTAAATCTAATCTGCAATCATGGGAGCCGGATGCTTTCCCTTATGGTCTGTGGTCTCGACCTCTCCTTAACCTTTATTACTAAAAAAACGCCTTAATACATTGCAATAAGGTTGTTTTACATTTGACATATTTTCGGCACCATTCATGTGTATATAGTACTTTTTCTTAGATACATGCCCGTTCCGTCACATACGCTCTTTCGCCAACATGTTGCTAAAGGACTAACACCGCATCATCAACGTTGTGACTTGACTTGGGTCAAATTTTTTTGGTAAGTTTCCGTACTTATATATGTTTCTTATAACTTGTTGTAATACTTATTCAGCGTTCCATTAAATTATAATTGTATTTGCTATCGAATTGTTCTAGATTTTTGTTATATCAAACTACCCACGATTATTTTTTGAATATAACATTCTTGTATTTCGGGATCTACATTCCTACAGTTCCTAAAAACTACTTTTCCTCATCGGACAGAATTTTTCAGTATTTTCATCTCTTGTTTAACACCCGACGTGTTATAAATTTGACCTCTTTGTCAGTCGATGGACTGCCTTTAGCATTGTAACTCTTGAACGGAATGGAACCTACTTTTGTTGAGGTGGTTGTTAGCTAAGTTTGATTGAAATCGGTTTTCAACTCTGCATCCAGGTCAGGTAGTTATCACAATAGCCGTTTACCTATGCTGACTGGGCGAGTCGCCTCGCGAGGCTGCCTCGGGCTGCTGAAGGCCGAAATTTTGTACAATTATACCTATCTTCAAATAGTTAGTTCCTCCCACTGCATTTATATAGTTTTCAACGAGCCATATTTTCCTCGTCTAACGCTTGCATATCGGAGAATGCAACAGCTTTAGGAAACTACCTATCATAAAGCTGGGCTGGCTGGGTGGTTTATTTTTGTTGTTTTGAACACGATGGGAAGCATTTCTCCTCACAATGGCAATTTCACTACAGATATCTTGCTCTTGGGTTCTTATTACATTTAAGATCACCGCAGTCGTGTTTCTGCTTTTCTAATTAAGTTTTTTCTTGACCCATGTTATGTCCTTTGACAGACCTCAAACATTCAAACCTACCTGCTCCTCCACTACACTAACGTGTAGAATTGACATGATGCACCTTGCATCTAAGACCGGCGGCGGCGTCTGATCATAAAAAAACTGTAGCGGCGGCGTCGAGAACGGCGTGAAATCGGCGTGAGGTAGGTGTATAAATAAATATAAAAACATTAGATTAAGAAAATGGGAAATGAAGAATAGTGCAAGTTTTACATTACAATAAAACTTGTATTATTGAGCAGAGACGATGCATAGCATCTGGTGGAGAGTGCGTTGTACTTCCGGTCTGAGTTTTACCAATCACAGCCCGTTTCCGTTCGTTCGTCGACCAATCACAGGCCGTTTCCGATGGCGTGATCTGCTGTCACGTGGTCACCTCAGGAGTTCTGCAAGCTGAGAACCTTACCTCATAGTGTCTCTCACCAGGAGGACATAATTGGATGCTATGCATCGTCTCTGCTCAATAATCAGTGATGGGAAATAGGTGAGCTAAAATACCTATTCTTTGCGAGAGGACATAATATGGAGTGGTTTTTTTATTTTTTTATTTTTAAATAAAATAAATTTTTACAATTACAATTAAAATACTACAAGTTTTATTGTTATGTAAAACTTGCACTATTATCGGCATGTGACCATGCATAGCATCTGGTGAGAGATGTGTTTGTTGACTCCTGGTGATCACGAAACGATGCTATGTGAGACCAAAGTATCTTCAGTTATACATTTTAGGTACTGTGGAAAAGAGATAAAGATTATAAATCCTCAGCACATTTATTCATTAATTGATACATTGAATCAAAGCAAATTTATTAATAGATGCTCTAAATAAGAGGCTTAAATTGGGACAATAAGGAATTATCTGACTGAGCAACAGTAGCTCTGCCTATAGGGTGCGCCTTATTTCACATAACTTTTTAAGTCCTATTATCGGAAGTCCGAAAATATTTCTCATACCATTTTACATCATAATGATCATTCTTCATAAAAATATTTAATACTAACGATCGAAACTCATAATCATCAGAATTCATAATATCGCTATTCATACTACTTGTTAATACTAATATTTGTATTTATACATTTTCTTATACTAACGATCGCAACTCCTAATCATTCTGATTCATAACTTTAATATTCATATATTTTTTTATCCTAATATTTATTTCCATATATTTTTTAATCATAAGTGTAAATGAAATTGGATAGGACTTAAGAAGACTTCTGAGCGAGCGAGCGACGCGAGCGAGCAAAATGAGTCGGAGCAGAAGCGACTCAGATAGGTTAGGTTCAGAAGGTTAAGGCTGGAGCGAAGCTTCCGCCTTAGCCTTCGATGTTAGGTCTTTTTTTGCAACAGTTCAGAAAATCTTGCTTATTTGTAAGATTTTATGCTAAATAGGTTCATGCTGTTATATTAATTTGCTTAAATCCATAGGTATGCCATCTTGAAAGTGAATTTGTAGGTAGGAATAACCTGCCCTACCTACAAATTCACTTTCGTTTTTTTTTCGAATTAAATCTTATTTTGAATAGTTACTCTTGTAAAAACCAATATTATGAGTTCAAATATTTTCTTAGCAATGCCATAATTAATAAGAAAATTATGAATAAAAAAAATATGATCACTGTCTGTTATGAAGCAAAATGTTATGAAATAAAATATTATGAGTTCAAACCTGTTCTTAGTAATGACATTATTAATTAAAAAAAATTGATAACTGTCTGTTATGAGTTCCAATGGTAGGAATAAAATTTTATGATCAAAAAAAGTATGAGGAAAAAAATTAAGAAGAGTGATTATTATGAATACAAATCGGGAAGCCAATAAGCTTTCTTTCAAAGTGGTGCTACTACTAGGTAGGTACCCCGAGCAGAGTTCAAGTGATGTAATACCCCAGGAAACAGACTTGGCGGTGGAAATATCCAAGCGAGGCGATAACGCCATTCCCGACTGAACGTATTTATGAATTGAGCTGTGGAATCCTGTGGGTCCCTGGTTACGTACTGCTGGACCACTCTGGTTAACTTGGATGCAAATAGATCTATCTGCGGGATGCCGAACTTTTGAAATATCTGAGTGCTGGTTTCTGTAAATACGCACGCTTAATTTTACGTTTTGTTCATACAGGCCAAACCTAGGCCTGATGTCCTACATGCGAATATAGTTCAAGCAACAAAATCATACCTCAGGGTCGTTAACTTTCGGGAACAGGAGGGGACAGTTCTGGCCCCCAATTCTCGCTGTATTCAAGATAATGTCGATTTCGAGATTAAACGTCAGATTCATATAGTTGTGTCAAACGACTATATGAACTGACGTTTAATCTCGATTGTGAGATTATCTCGAATGCAGCGAGAATTGGGGGCCAGAACCTAAACGCGTGTATGACTAATATGAACCAGTTACTAAATTAACGATAATATGTTAAAATCGTGTAAAAACCTGTTAATTACAATAAAATTCAATCAATCATACGACAGAACCAACAAACTGATGCGAGAGATTGGAGCGGCGAGAGAAAAAAACGTCGGTGGCATGGCGGCGCTACACTGTAGGTAGAGGCTTCAACATGGACTGCTCACCGGTCGAGTTTCGGCGATAGGCAAAGCTGGACGATGCACGAATACACACCAGGTATATATCTAACATGTATATTACTAGTACATTACTGAAGAGACCAGTAAGTAAGCTATACTGGACGAGTGCGATTTGAAATCCGAGCCGTAGGCGAGGATTTCTATGTACGAGTCCAGTATGGCACTTAATGGTCGAAGCTTGTATAGTGCTTTTCTCAAATGTGTATTTTTAATTTTTTAAATTGAAATGGAATCTTCTAGAAAGCTCAGAGAACCTTCTAGGAACTTTAGGGATACTTCTACAAACCTCATAGAATCTTCTCAAAACTTCATAGAACTATCTAGAAACTGGGATCCCCTTGTTACCCATAAACTTATTGTTTCGAATTTTGAAAGTCAGAAATTGATTCCCATATTATTAATGCTCATAATTATCGAAAGTCATAAAAGTTGTAAACCATAACCTTAATAATTCTAACGTTAATAATCCATATTGTTACAGATTATAATTTTCAAAAGTCATAAAATTGATATCTATAACATACAAAGGCATAACGATTATTATTCAGAAATATTGTAAGCTGTATATTTTAAAGTGCTAATTATTTTTACCCATACCGTTTCATTGTCTAAAATGAATAATGGTATTTTTCAATATTTCGAAAGTATCGTGCTCGTTTGTAAAATGTTATGTTGAAGAAGTTGACCTATTATGACTACAAATGGTAATCGTCAGTGAGCGAGCGAGCGAAGCGAGCAAGCAAAATGGGTCGGAGCAGAAGCGATTTGGATTGGTTAGGTTCAGAAGGCTAGGTGGGAGCGAAGCGAAGCGTAGCTCCCGCCTTAGCCTTCGATGTTAGGTCTTTTTTTTGTAACAGCGCAGAAAATCTTGCTTGGTTGTAAGATGTTATGCTTGATTCTCGTCTTTTAATGTTATACATTATGAATTTGAGGATTACCTGACCACATTTGGTATAATTAAATTAAGTAAATTTACGCTTCGCAATTTTCGCCCTTGCACAAGTTAGGTATTTAAATTTTATGTATATTATTGTTATGTTCAACAAGTTTAGACGTAATAATCGTTATTACAAGTAATATTATGGCTTGTAACATTATGAAGTATAATACATTATGACATAAACAGTTATGAATATAGTTTTTATGACTTTCGACAAATATGACCAGCGAAAATCGGAACTCAGAAATTATTCCTATTAATATATGACTAACAACATTATGACTAGTAATAATTATGACCAAAAACGTTATGGATTGTGAAAATCGGAACTTTAATTTTATGGGAGTCAATATAGACCCCTAGAAACTGCTTCAAACTTCATAGAAATTTCCAGAAACTTAATAGATCTTTCTAGATATCTCCATATAACGTTTTAGAAGCTTCGTGGAATCTTCAAGAAACCTCATAGAACCTTCTAGAAACTTCAAAGAACCTTCAAGTAATTCCATCATAAATTCCAGAATTCTCATGGAACCCTATAAATTCTCATCGAACCTCCTAGAAACTTCATAGAAAATTCTAGAAACCTCATAGAACCTGGTAAACTTCTTGGAACTTTCTAGTAGAAAAGTAGTACTTAGTGAGAAGAAGTAAGTAAGTATAATTAAAAGAGTTTTTGCCTGTAAATCCGCCCGCGTTAAATTCGTTTATACTCTTTGTGATTTATGGCACAGCGACACTAGGAAAATCGAAGAGTTATAAAGAATACTTTATAACCTGAAAAACAGCACTATTCCCCAGGTTAAAGCGATGAACGATTTGACGCGCACGAAATCGCGGGTAAAAGCTAGTAGTTAATAATAATGATGATGGTGACGTTCGTCTGAAATCAATAAATAGGTAAATTATATAAATATGGTTTACTTGTGACAACCCTAGCGTACATACGCCGTTTCGAAACTGTGCAGACGTTGTCGTCATTTACCGCGAGATCAAAGGCGTCGGACTACTGTGTCTCTTTATACTGTGGTATAGGTATTTTTTTGTTTTGTGACACTCATAATGAGCAAAAATCTTGATCAAATAATTAATCTTAGATTTAATGTGAATGCTGTTACACTTAAGCCACCTTCACGCACCTGTAAAATGTTTGCTTGTATTAGGACTAGATAATAGAGGTTAGCAGTTTTCTTGCAACAGAAACACAATTTTACTTGTAATTGTAGCTTATAATACCGTGCAAATTTCTACTAACTTGTATTATCACATTATCAGTCATAATTTATAAGCAACAAAACACTTCTAAAATATACTCGTAATATGAGTTGATTCCTTGTAATAATAGTCTAATATTTTGTATGCAACAAAAACATACTAAATTATATGCAATAAAAAAAACTTATAAGCTTTTATTAGCAGTACTTATATGCAATATGGCCCAGAAAATTGGGCTGTAACTTACAGACAGACGGACATGGCGAAACTATAAGGGTACCTAGTTTTATACGGTCCCCTAAATATGCATAGACATGCGAACTTTATGGCCCCGCTACACGATAGGCCATCGTCGGCCATCGCACAGGACGCAGTCATACGTAAGAATGAGATAAAGATATCTCTGTCTCATTCTTACGTATAAATGTGGCCCGTGCGATGGCCGACGATAGTCCATCGTGTAGAGCGACCATTAAGGCCCGGGCAAACCAAACACGTTTGCGGCGCGTCGCGTTTCCAACGCGGGCCCGCGCGATCTATAAAATGGCGCGCCGGATTTACCATGGCACACCAAAGTAGCGCGGGACGGCGGCGTAGTTTGCCCGCGGGCCTTAAGTTAAGCGACGCGTATTAGCATTAGCACGGGCCAAGCCACGGACGGCCATACACTTTCCAGTCAAGGTCAATTACGGCCGTCCGTGGCTCTGCTCGTGCTAATACGCGTCGTTTAACCGCACCTTTATGCGCTTACTACACTTTCTTAAATTTAGTCACGAGAAGGACGCCGCAATACGTTAGATACGTGTGGAGATATCTCAATCACATTCTAACGTATTGCGGCGTCCCCCTCGTAAGTGACTAAAAGGAAGGCGTAATAAGCCCATCAGACATCACTTTCGTCCATACGGCTCATTTGCACTAGCTTAAGTTTGTAGGTATTGAGGGCCTAGCTTTTATCGCAGACATAAAGCATCTTTCACTTTTTAACTAATGCGGGTGCGAAAGGGACGAATGCTTTATGTGCGCGATAAAAATTAGTGTGCTAAGCCCTCAGGGACTGGTCTGCGTGCATAAACACGCTGCACTGACGAAAAGTCTGTGCCGTATGAGTATGAACCCGCTGAAACAAGCGTAGTTGTAACTTTCTGTAACAAATATCTTAACCGCGCATAGCATAGCGTATCCCAGTTGTGGCCGCGGATTGCTAACCACAATATGTCTTGTATCTAAGATTATATTTGAGGCTAATATCGAGTGGAATAAATAGTTAAATAAACATAAAGCTTTACTTGCCATATAGGTATAAGTAATCTATAAGTACGGCCGTTTTCAATTTATTTTATAATGCTGTTCCTTATTGTTGCTTTAACATTAATGAGCGTAAATAAAAGCTGCCATCTATAGTTGGCGTACGGTACCATTTTTTTAAAACGTGCTTCCATTTCATTACTCATTACGTCAATCAGCGCAACTGGGTAACCAGTTACTTGGTACCTACTCTACTTCACTAGCGAAATCGCAAATATTTCGATCGCAATAATCAGCACCGTATTGTTTCTTTTGGCCTCTCACTTCGGGCTTTCTTGTGGTGTACTCCGCCATTTTGTTTGTTATTGTGTGTGACTTCTAGTCTACGTTCCCGTGTTCGTTCCCGTCGTCGTAACGTTCGGTTAAAGTCGAAACTAATGCGCGTCATTATTTTTCATAAACGATCAAAGAATGACCATCCATACACTGATGCTATATTATTATTAAGTATTTATTTATAAAAATAAGTTACATGTGAATATATGTTACATTTAAAGGAAATAAGTAAAGTGAAATTAAATGCAGGATACACAATCAGGTTCGTAAACCCACTTTCTTGTAATGTTTAAGTGTCTTATTTATTAAAATGATATTATTTACTTATTTAACAATTTGTCACTTTAAAGCCTTCTACTATTGCACTGCGAGAGTATTTCTTGTTAACAGCGATAGTGAGGTTAATCACCTTCAACGTTGGAAGTACCTATTTCTATTTCAGTGAGTGCTGTTTAGTGTTAAAATAAGTACAACAATTATCAAATTACTCAACTTTAATTAATATTAATTTCAATAATAGATATCAGAATTTTATGTGCTGCCATTAAAATGTGTTGGTTCTACTAGAATTGGAATTTCAATAGTTAACCATAAGAGTTATGCGATAGTAAAATATATTATGAGCAAAATGTTTAAGACTAAGAAAGTCTAGTCTCTTGTTTTTTAAATGTGCACTTCACAGGCTTTCATAGTCTTCAGTTAAATATAATATCTTTTGAAATCAGATATTATGGACATAAGTACATTATTGAGTATTAAGCATTTGCCATTGTAGTGTTATAAAAAGAAACTACAGCAAATTTATGAGATCTTAGGTATACCTTTGAAATGATGGGGTATTTAGGATTGCTGTTATTAAATTGAATTTTGTATGCACTTGCATAACGTCTCATGATCGATCTCACATGCTTTGCATATTTATAGTAATTATCTTAACACATTCAGTGCTGAAAACCCGATATCGGGTTTTCTATTACTTTGTCGCCACGCCGAACGACTCGCTGGTTGGGTTCTTGCTATAGCAATTTTGTATGGAGGCCATTCTGCGGCGCCTGGGATGCCTGGGATTTTTGGGCTGGCACTGAAAGTGTTAAGTGGGTTCTTGATGTAAACCTATGTCTCAGAACAGCTTGACTAACCAAAATAGATTGCAGACAAATAATCCATTGGAACTTAAATGAGTATAATAATCTACCATAACTATACTATTATATAAAGCAAAACTTCTGACTGACTTGTCCACGCAAAATCAAAACTACGCAAGTTCGAAATGCAAAATTTGGTCAGTAGCTTCCTTATATAACGTAGGTAAGAGATAGAGAGATATCAGAAAGGCCTTTTTTTGATATTCCATCCCTAAGTGTGTATGTAAATCAGTAACCTAAAATGATGGTATCTTGTTAATACCACTAATCCAATGCTGATGCAACTTTCTCTGTTTAAAAGATCATAGGCTGAATTTCTTTGCGATGTAATTTGCTTAAAATTAGAAAGATAGATATAACAGTCTGGTCTTGCTGCAGTAATTACCCTGCCTGCCCTCATACACTACAGCAGTCAATGAAGATTAGCCATATCTGATCAGGATAATACCTTCACCGGATCCAAAATGACTGTCTTAGTGTGTTTCATCAAAAGTCATCTGACTCAACCCACAAAATAGTGGCTCACCAGAAATGTGGAGTCGAAGTAAATGTCGATATCACAATGCCACACTTGCCCATCTTGCAGCCAAGATGAGCAAAAACTTATGCCTAAACAGCTCCAGGTCTATGTGAAGATGTCACACTCAATGACCACAACTAGGATAACCACTATCTTGGTTCTGTAAACTTCACACATAGATGCACAACCAACCAGACTGAAAGTCAAATAAAAGTGTGTTACCAGTATCTGACTCTGACGGAAATAGCCTAAGAACTCGAGCTTCAGAGTCCAATATTGGAATCACTAGCCCAGCCCGTTGGTCATTATGTTTTTGTCATAAAATGGTCACTGGTATCCCAGCCTCCCTCCTACATGGTGGGAAGATTACATATTTATAGTCAAAGTTACACCCGTGCAAAGCCAGTGCATGTATGAATAATAAATGTATAATAATAATAATAAGTCTATTAACGAAAACGTCATGAGCGCCTTAGGGCTACATAGGGAGGAACCTCGTGAAGGCCGCAAAGGACAAGCTAAGCGAGTATCTTGACTTGGCCCACGAGGTTACCGCCATGTGAGATGTGGAATCGACGATTATCGTTCCGATAGTTGTGGTGGTTAATGGACTGATTGCTAAGAGCCTCAATCACCATCAGAAGAGGCCGTCTCTTAATGGTTGGATCTAGGGTCAGATACAGAAGGTGGTACTCCTGGACTCTGCATGCATTGTCAGAAGGTACCTCTCTGCAGCCCTAACCCCGATCGGTGGGACCCTGCAACGCGATCGGTGGTTCACCGTTTATTATATTTTTTTTTATTGTATATTAGGATATTTATAGCATGATAAATATTAAAAATTAGTATTTAAAAGAAATAAAGAGGAATAATAATAAGTAAGAATCAAATGAATATGGATCCCTTGCATGTAAAAAACTGTATTTAAAGACTACTTTTATTTAATTTATTTATTTATAGTTGAGGCAGGTACTGGTACCAGTTTAACAACTCAACTAAAAGCTTTATATAGATTGGTATTAAATTTCAGCAAATCAAATACATCAATACAGATTCTGACATTATTTACTAATCTGACATTTTGTATGACAGGCTTACCAGCAACTTCGTCTGTGTTGAAATGTATCTTTAAAATATAAAAAAATTTCATGCACCTGACTTTTTTAATTTAAAATGTTTTCTCTCAAATTACGGATTCTCATGGTGCACGCGCTAACTTATCGTTAATTGATCTTCCAGCCCCTATTTAACACTTGTATGGGTAAATATTTAGCAAAAAGTAGCCCATATACTTCCCCAGGGCTCAAACGATCTCCATAACAAATTTCATCAAAATCATTTCAGCGGGTTAGCTGTGAAAGCGTAACAGCATTTATAATATTAGTACGGAATAGGTAGTTACTTCTAACTTTGTTGTTTACAGCCACCTGAACTGGCAAGCATACCCACATAGATAATTACTCGATGTGGGTTTTAAGGCGAGGGTAAAGCAAACAACGTCCCAATTTACTCGCTTGAGATTTGCTTTACCCTACCACAAGTCCTACCATAACCCCCTTATCGTATTCTGTAAAGTTTTAAATTAATAATAATTATCCAACAGATCTTGACAATTGTCGAAGACTAGGGGTTGATGAACAACATATAAAATTTCGCCCTTCGCCAAATTTCAAAAACATGAAGAAGTTTCTGAAGTATAAAATAGATTATTCAGAGTCTTCAAGTCAGTCTCCGCCAAACGGAAACTCGGAACACACAACGCCTAACTCAGCTCCCGAGAGTCCACCCAGAAACAACCCTAAAATGGAAATGCAATCTCCTGTCAAACAGATTATCCAGCCACCATTACCATTAGAGCCTCCTCCTCCCGACAGTCCACCTATTATACCAATACCACTTAAACAAGAAATAATCGATGAAGAATATGCAGAGAATGGTGAAACTTCTCCAAGCCAATGCACAACGGAAACAGAAACACCGCAGTTAAATTATGAAAGAAATTCCGAAGAACCGGATAGCACGTCCGCAGAGAGACCTAAGCTGACCATTTGCAGAGATTTTATAAGAGGCACTTGCAGTAGAGCAGGAACCTGCAAATATGCCCATCAACGTGATCTTTCGCAGTTGGCAGGAGTTTACACATTCTGTAGAAATTACCAGAATTCTATATGTACCTTTCCACAGTGTAAATATGTGCATGCAACGGTATTCGAAGAACAGGAATTTTACAGAACTGGGGTTCTACCACCGCATGCTTTAAACCACTTAAAGAAACCTTTCTACATGTTGCCACCTCCTCCTCCGCCACCACCAGAAGGTAAATTTATTATTTGCCATTTTATTGCGTATATTTATTAGTTGGCATGAATATAGTTCCCATTAAAAAATAAACTGTTTTCAGAAGCGCCACCTGCAGTTGTTCAATATGTGAACACAACCTCTGCAAGCTTCGCAAATGTGTAAGTTATTTATTAATAAAAAAACATAATTAATTTTAGAACTGTCTCTATCTGTTATCTAATTATATTATTTTATTTTATTCTAGTGCAGACAAGCCTATTATAAGCTGTGTGCCCGTGTCAAAATTGGAGTCTAAACCTGCCGAGAATGATTTCAGAAACATGCTGCAGGCTATAACATCTCCATTGAAAAGGGAATGGAGTGCTAATGCATGTAAGTGTTGCTTCTATATTTAATAGCATTTTGACAGTTTTTGTAGTATTTTCTTGTCATTGCTAAACTTTTTATTTTCTTTATAATTCAAGGAGAAAATATAACAGTTCTATACTTAAAGCAGAAGCATCTGCTAGAAAAGCCTCAACAATTATTGTTATGTGATGATATTATATTGAATCTGTGACTTTAATTCCTGCCAAGCAAAGCTCAGGCAGGTTTGACTCATCCATGATGTTTTTTGTAACAGCCACCTTTCGTTGTGGGCATTGCAACTAAACTATTTGTCTAGGTAGTTTTTAAAAATGTAAACAAAGTAACCCACGTGACTCAGCCCACTAGCCAATCAAGACATACCATAGATTAAAAAGAGCCAATCAAGACATTCCATAGATAAAAACGATTGACTGGATTAGCTGAGTCGCGCGTGTTAGTTTGTTTACATTTAGTTAACCACCTAATCGAATAGAACATAGAAGTCTCAATTTTTTAACACATTTTCATCCTCATAAACTCAAAAGTTACTGCTAAATTATAAACGTAAGCTAAAGTACTATAAGCAAGCGAATTTGTTAATTATTTGAATTAAACGAAGGTTTCAGTGTGCTTAACGGCTTAAAAAAATTATAAACTGTGACATTTATTAAGTAAAATTCACAATAATTTCCGGATACCTCAGTGGCGTATCCTTACAGTCTACTCGAAGGAATAATTTGCAATATCACTGAAATAAAAACAAATAACATGCTCTGCCTCGAATTTAAAAAATGACGGAGTCGCCGCCCTAACAAGTGCTATAGCTTGGCTACATTTTTTTTTACTATAAACAAAGTTTACAGCCGATATTTATTGCTAGAGTAGCCAGACAGCAGAGCAGTCTAGCATTGATGCAATAGCCACCATGTTGGTCGGACTGCCGAGCGGCGCGCGTAATAGTGTTTAAGCTACGCGACTTGTTATATTCGATTGGTTTTGTCTGCAGTCAGCAACCCGCCGCGCGACCTCGACAACAAAGAGAACTTCGCAAAAAAATGCAAAAATTGCGACACTATGGAGATCAGGTTTGCTATTTTATACATATTGTATTGCCCCATAAAATATGAAGAGAAAGTGAAATATTGAATAGCTCTGCCATTTTAGGTCTCGTGTGATTTTGCGCCTTAATATAGTTTAGCTTTCTAATGAACTCAGTTTTAACTATATTTGAAACACTAATTGGAATAATTTTAAAGAAATGGCGGCGCAGCATGATGCTTTTTGTATATGTACATAAGTTTTACAGTTCATCGTCATTATAAATTATGGCGAATTATTGCATAAAATAAATTGATATAGTATGATGACGAGTATGACGATGACGTGAGCTAAGTATTGTCGTGAGACAGCTCAATAAAGACGTTCGTTGCGCATCGCTGCCATTTGCAGAGTGTCGTCCCGACAGGCCGCTCCCCCCGTCCCACGGCTCACGCTTCTTACATCTAGCGCGAAATAGGCCTGCCTGGGTCGGACGCATATATTAACATTCACATACCAATATACCCTTGCAAAGATCACCCCTAATTGATTTATAGCGGCATCGATGAACAACTCTTTAGTTTGCTGAAACTGAACATTATTTTATATAACGAAGTTGATCACAAAATAACATTTTTGCTTGAGCGATATTAAGTATGTGAGTTCAGTTTTAAGAGATGATAAATTAAGGTGCTTTTTAAATATTTTAACGAAAAATATGTATTCTATATATATAGTTATTATTCAAAGTCGGCCTCCTGCCACGCAGCTATGCCCACGGTTTTTTTACCAGGAACCAGAAGTTTTCTCGGATTTGCAAGTAAATTCTTCTCTTATCAAGAATACGGTACCTACAAATTTACAAAACCTTGCAATAAAACCTCCCTAAAAGTGATTGTAATCAAAACCTTTTGCTTGTAATAAATGATGAATAGCGAGGAGTGCTTGCCTTCAAGTCATTTCTTCTGGTACTTATTATTAATTATGCTTGTTATTATTATTACAGATTACAGATAAACAAAGAAAAAATAGAAAGTATGGCGAGAGCTTCGGATGATCTCAAGACAAAGTCAGCTTTGTTAAATAAGAAGACTAGCGCGTTGTTCACCGTCCTCTTCACGGTCCTAAAATCGGTATGTACTATTTATAGACACATTTTTATCGTGTAGGCAAGAGAGAAGTCTAGTCTAGGAACGGGATCAAGGCCTGTCTGAAATATAAATGAACTAGTGGACCTCGCGACAAAAGACTTCAAAAACTGAATCTAAAAGTAAGAAATAATGATTGGTGTAACTTTGCCGTTGAAAAACTGATAACTCCATACATCTACAGAGGTCAAGTCAGTTTACCAACACCGCCAGTAAGTTTGTAATTGCAAAAACCTCCATATCTCCGTCATTTTCAAATATTTCGTAAAACTGAATCGACAAAAACATTATATACAATTACTGAACCTCCTCACAAAAATTCACGAGAATCGGTTGAGAACTGCGAGCTGTAGACGAGAACAAATGGACAGACGCTGGACATACGAAAGCATTTTCGCCCAAGCTGAAACGGAGACGCTTCGCTCGCTCGGTCGATAAATAAATCAGGGGACAATCTTTACACAAATCGATCTAGTCCCAAAGTAAGCTCTAAAGGCTTATGTTATGGGTACTAGACGACGATATACATACTTATATAGATGAATAAATACTTAAATACATAGGAAACATCCAAGACTCAGGAACAAACATTCGTGCTCATCACACAAATATTTGCCCTTACCGAGGATCGAACCCGGGACGCTTGCGTCGGAGGCATGGTCACTCCCAACTAGGCTAACCGCGTCGTCAATTGTGCCATTGCTTTAAGGTGGAGTGTGAAGGTTAGGGTAAGCCCACACTGCTAAATCTGACGAAGCGTTTCTGTTTGCAGACGAGCTAGCAAGCTTTTTGAATCAGCACCGCGCGTTCGATTTCCGTTGGATATTTTCGCGAGTATTTGAAGGGCTAGCCCTTATGCTAAAAAGGGAATCGATACAAGCACAGGCAATTTCAAATACGCGCTAAAAATCTGAGGTTTAATGCAATACGACGGGCTGCGATGCGAATTTATAGTTAAGGTAGCTCAACCTCCGAATAAATCACGTGGCAGTGCGGGCATACCCTTAGTTATCCATAAAAAATCTTAAAGAACTTAACATTTTCTATAACACTCGACCTTAGATATTATTGATACCAAAGCCCAGGACCGAAGCCTCAAGGTCAAGAAAAGCTCAATATAGTTATATCAGTTCTATTATAAAAAAAACGGTCAGGTGCGACTTGGACTCGCGTGCAGAGGGTTCTTTACTATAAATCATCGCATTGCCTACTATGTGTATTATATTCTGTTTTCTACTCACGAATATTTTCCGTTTCCCGTAGGAATTTAAAGTCTTAAGGTTTTTGTTTAAGTTTTTTTTTTGGGTTTTCCTGTAAGCAATGATTTAATTCTAGTCTCAGTAGTTTCAGAGATAATCGGGTAAATCTCGACTTTCGGTCATTTTCTTGAATATATTTTAAATCAGGCATTTATAAATTATACAAAAATGTTTTTCTTATAACTTCACCTTTTCATTTGATAATTCACGTGAGTCACTGACTTTGACTTGATAAAAAGTAGTATAGCTATCTAGATTCCAAAACTCATCCAAATCCGTCGAGCCCTTGAAGTATTAAGACGCTGACAAGTGCCAATGACATTAAAGGCCCGGGCAAACCAAACGCGTTTGCGGCGCGTCGCGTTTCGAACGCGGGCCCGCGCAATTTGTACATGGCACACCGAAGGCGGACGGCGGCTTCAACGCTTTCGCGACGCGTTCTGCCCGCCTCGGTGTGCCTTTGGCTGGATATGGCAGCCATATTAAATACAACTTCGCGTGCACGCGCACGCCCCGCGCCGCGCTGCCCGAGTTGGCTGCGGCGAAAGCGGCGCGGCGCGGGCGCGAAGCGTTTCGTACGCGGGCCCGCGCCACTTTTTGGTGTGGCATGGTCAATTTGATTTGTTGTTTTACATATTGCGCGGGCCCGCGCACGAAACGCGACGCGCCGCAAACGCGTTTGGTGTGCCCGGGCCTTTAATCACGCATGAAAACTAATCACGCAAGACAGAGAATTGGCTCTAACTTCGCGACCCACAGGTTGAAAATAACTGGGCTAACTTAATCGTTCCACCTAAAATTTATTTAATCAGAAATGATTTTTATCTATTTATTATTTATATTGTTATTTATTAAATTTTTTATTTTTAATATTTTACTGTCTCAGGAATTTACAGCCTAAGGAGAATAGTAAAGATTTTAAGTATTTCTTTATACATTTTCAGCAAGCGGCGAGTGTTGGTGGCATAAATGGTCTTATGGCAACGTTTAACATGTGTGGAGAAAAAGAAAAGGTAATCATATTTATTTATTTTTTACCTTTTAACCTGGTTACATTTAAGTAATGAAACATCTGCCAAACTGCATCGCATTTGATTGATTTGACGCTAGTTAACTAATTAGGTTTAATGAACGTAGGTTTTTACACAATAGACAACAGTTTATAGAATTTACCTAGTTTGAAAGCAGAATGCCTTCCATTTAATATAATAAAAGATTCCGATGAATTTAGAAAAAATATTTTTTAAGAATAGTTCCTTGATATATGTATGTCAAAGACAATGTGTTTTATTTATTGATCACAGCTTAAACGGATTACAGTAGTGGAAATGGAAATATTTGACACTATGATTTGCCAGTTGGCGTAAAAAAACATGCTTGTAATATTAGTATATGACGAAATTACACAAATTGTTATCGAACTGCTAAACATTGAAATATACATACATATTATCACGCCCGAAATCCCTAATGGGGTGGGCAGAGCCACAAGATTACTTGTGGCCACGTTCGATTAATTAGTCCTAAGATGGTATGATGAAACGTATGGTGACAGGTGATCAGCCCATCGCCCATACAGATAGTCCACCATGTTGCAGAGGACCCGTCCCTTAGTCGACTTTTACGACATGCCAGGATGATAAGCATCTGCACGCATTCTATGCTATTTCTTCACTCCCAGTGCAGCAGAGGAGGGAAAAATTGAAATATTGTTCATTGAATGCTTCGTCTTTTCGATTAGCAGTTTTTTATTAATTCCCTAACGTATCCTTCAAATCTCTTTATAAAACTAGCTCCGTGTTACAGATTTCTTTTGTATTTTTTTTATAAAAGACTTGTATGTTTTGTTGAGAAAATTAAAATAAGTTAACCTTTTGAACGCCACAATCGGCTGTAGCCGACAGCAGATTTCCGTGCCCCTGGCGCCACGGCATGCCGTTTTCCATAAATTTTGTCGGTTACAGCCGTCACTTGGTGTCCGGGGCACGCTTTCTCGCATTCAGCCGTGGCGTTCAAAGGTTAAGAGGAGTTCACACCTACGGCTTTTCATACAAAAGGCGATAACGATTTCCACCCCTTAAATGTTAACCGAAGTTGACTAATTTTTGATAGGTTGTCAGTCATACAAAATCTAGGTCTATACGTTTTGGTTTTTTCACTATAATCAATAAATTCAGTTTTAATGTTGTTTTAGTATTCTTATACAAAACTAATTTCAGCGATTATTTGACTTGATCTTTAATCAAATTTCTATTAAAAATTGGTCAAAATCGGTTAACATTTAAGGGGTGGAAATCGTTATCGCCTTTTATATCAAAAGTGTGATTTTTGCCGTTGGTTCACTGTCCTCTTAACATGACATTTAATCGACTCTTTTACGCGCCATATGCCTGTCACAACATGTTTTCATACTCCCCTATTATTATGTAGGGGACGTTCCTCACAACCAACCTACCAGTACATTAGTTTTTGACACGCACATAAAGCATTCGTCTTCCCTTTCACACTCGCTTATAACTGAAAAGTGACAGATAGATAGAAGTGACTCAAGTTGTATTATCGATTTGACTGTTGATTGTTATTTTTGTTGCAGGCCCTATTGCAGCACATTCTGGAAACTCATCGAGGTCACTTGAGTAATATGATGTAGGTATATCCGCCAAAGCTAAATATATATACAATAACACCATTATTATACCTAACTTTAAGTCTTCCACGATAAATATTTTCACAATTACGTCGACGACGATTTACATCAAATGTTTTTTCTCGTATTTTCAGAACATAACAAGATGTTGCCTCTTTAATCGTTAATGCTTCAACACTGCAATCCAGATCTGTAAATTGCAATAATATTTAATTAGTATTTAGGCGAAGATAACCTAGTTTTTATAATTGCCTTAAGTGTTAAAATTACGAAGCGTATATTACCCATATTATTTTGTCAGTCTTTGTGTTGTATGTTTGAGTTGAGTTATTCTATTTTTATTTTGACCGTCTCATTTTAAATTTTGATGTCGTGTGTCATTGAGGGGTAATAAGGGAGGCGAGAAGTTCTAAATATATCTCAACATTTTTGTGATTAAGTTGGTCATCGTCAAGGTGGCGTAAGTGACGAAGATAATCAGGATCCAATGATAGTACCAGTTAGTGAAATTGTTTATGCTGGATAAACATGAGTGTCCAGTTAGTGCACCCGTCGAACAGATCCAGAATCTGATGATTCCAAATAATACCTAAGTACCCCAATAGTGGCTAGTGCAAGAAAATGTACCGTTTAATTTCTGAGATAATTATGAGCCCTGTTTAACGGGTACTAGCGTACGTAAAGTTGGCGTACACAGTCAGGGTCTCCGGAATGTTGCTGCTTCTACATATGCTGTATATTCCAAAATATAGTACCCTTGGCTGGCGAAGTTTCAACTTCGTAGCTCTAATAGATACAGATATTTCATAAAAAACACGCGTAACATATTGTGCCTCGTCAAATTGGCGTACCCGGCCGAGGTTACACAGAAAACCATTGAATTCCTAATCCAGCTATACACCAAAAAAATGTCCCAAAAACTAAAAAATTCTGGTTTAGGAATTTGATGAGGAATTTGACGGTGCACAACATTTTACCCTTGTTTGTAATGATATGTCACCGTTTCTATTAGAGCTACGAAGTTGAGGCTTTGCTTGGTATTTTTTGGCATATGTACAACATTTTTGGAACACCTCCAGTATAGAGACGCAGACTGTGTACGCCAGTTTGACGTCAAGGTAGCGTACCAGTAAATTAGGGCGCATACGTCCGAACTTACCGAGGTACTTATCATTATTAACGTTCCTCGGCTGGACATAGCCCCCCCCCCCCCCCCCCCTAAATGATCGCCACAGCGACCGATTCTGTGCTGCTCTCATTCAGCGGAGTACTTTTTGTATTAGGTACTAATTGGGTACTATTTTTTGGAATTATTAGATCCTGCAAATTATCAACGAGTACGCTAACATGACGTACATGCTTTTTTTAAATCATAAGATCCTGGATAGCTTTGACAGGTGCGCCATCTGAACGCTCACGTTGAAATGCATTCCAACAGCGGCAGGCAGAACTCGTAATGAAACATTTTCTTTCACCTTTCTATTTGAATAATCTCGTGTCAGACTGCTTTCTATATTGTACAAGTTGCCACTTTCAATAAGTCAACGATCATTTACAGTTAGCCAACATTTATAAAAAAGATGAAAACACAGCCTTTCTTATACAAACGTCACGCGTTCCGTTTAAGCTTAGCTGAGAGTGAAATCATAGTACATTATGTTTAAGCGTTAGCCTTAATTCTATTTCCTAACGAACTAGGTCCCTGCCAAAGCAGCTGTCGTCGCCGGTCTAGTATACGCGATTTCTGTATGAGCATTAATGGTTTGATTGACGCATAAAAATGACGCGCTATTGTGTACTCTAATGGTTAAATAGTCAGTTTGACCATTAAATAGGTACTGAAATTTAAAAAAATGGGTGAAAGCAATGCTTCTTGTGTAATTTACAATGAAACTGGCCTTCTTTTCGAGGTAGGCTAACTGGAACGGAGCCTTTTGTCTTTATTTTACTAAGAGAAAAAAAGGCGACATATTTACCATATTAGCGATCGGATCCTGTCACTTTGTCGCTATCGAACGTTCATGTTCCTTATTGTAATTTTGTATGGACATTTTGAAAAAGGAACAAAGTGAATGATTCATTTATTGACCGAACCATTAGACCAATCCCGAACAGAAGCCCCAGTTTTCTCTTTCCATCGGCCGCGTGATGTAATGCGCTATAGTGATCTGATGAAACGTTTATTTTAAATTAAGAATCTGCATGGTTGTAACGAACAAATTATGACAACCTGTAATGCTACTTCGTCGAGCTTATTTTCTATTGCGCTATTTAAACTGCTTTTTTAACTGCGTGTGGTTTTAAGACCCAATGCTCGGCCGACTAAACACAAATAATGGTTTTATAATAAGACACTATAGAAAGCTAGGTATTCCTTATGTTAGTAGTAAGTTATCGATACGGTTTTAGAACATAATAAGTAGATTGTAATTTAATTAAGAGTGGCACAACGGAAGAAGCAATAAAATAAACTAATAGAAGGCGCATAACCGCAGTATTGTCTCCCTCTTTATACTAAAGCAATTTAATGAGGGAGTGAGAACGCTATATTCTGTTGAAGTACCAAGGAAATTTAACTTGTCTAATTGGTATACAGTATCCTGGAAATAGGACAAAACTGTCGATAGACGCTTCCAATCCCAAATGTCTCGATAACCGTGGTACTCAGTTATTCAGATAGGGCATGGTCTTGTCTATGGAAACTTTTTGTATGGACTTTTATTTATGGGACACTCTATATTCTCAAGTTTGATTGTTATTTCAATCAATTTAAATTTCCGTATATTGTGTTTGACGATGTTAGATTAGAGTTTTATGAGAACTGGTGTCGCTTTTATTTGTCGATTATATTTTCATTGCTCTTTTGCCACAGACTACTAAGAGCCACGAATGTCGACCAGTGAGCGTCAAGGTAGCGTACCCTTAAAAATATCCAGCATTGAATTATGTCAACATATACTACCTAATTCTTACCTAGTAAAAACATAGTATCCTTGTAATTTCATATAAAACTATTTTTTTTAATTGGTTCTGTTTATTGAGTATATTAGTTTCCAAGAACGCTGTAAATCTCAAAAAAAATCTGTATCCAAATATTAGTAGTCTCGCCTTGAAAATCACTCTTGATTAATCTCACTTATTAATGTCATCGACGTTTAAATCTCTTATCGGTTGCTCTTAGCTCGTTTTAGTATTGTTAAATAAAAATAATATAAATAAAGCGTTCGCGGCTATGCGAATTCCATTGGTTTTCCGTTATGTTTATAAATGGTGGGGGAATGACAAAACTTCCTGCTAGTCGACCTAAAAATACAACCGGGAATACTCTTGACCTCTCTAAACAGCATCCATCTTGCAGTCCTAATCCAAACTCGAGGAGTGTGAACCTACGGCTTCATACAAAAGGCGATCACGATTTCCACCCTTTAAATGTTAACCAATTTTGACCAATTTTTGATAAGTTGTCAGTCAGAAAAAATCTAGGCTAGGTTTTTTTTCGCTATAATCAATAAATTCAGTTTTATTGCTGTTTCAGTATTCTCATATAAAACTAATTTCGGCGATTATTTGATTCGTTGATCTTTAATCAATATTCAAAAAACGTATAGATTTTGTTCTGACTCGCAACCTATCAAAAATTGGTCAAAATCGGTTAACATTTAATTTAATTTAGGGGTGGAAATAGTTATCGCCTTTAGTTTGAAAAGGGTGATTTTTGCCGTTGGTTTACAGTCCTCTTAAGAAAAGACAAGTCGTCGTCCTTTCTAATTTCATTTCGAATTACATCTGTTTATTGACCTTTAAGCAGGCTTTACAATTACTCTCTTAAACATATAGCTGCATCCCTCTCACACAGACTGGGATAGCACGATGGATAGCGTCACGGAATAAGTACTTCCAAGTCGAGTACAAATTTCTATTACCGTGGAGGTGTGTGCATTTGATTAGATATAAGTAGGTTACAAGGTTATCGGTAAGGCACAGATGTTCGAATGAGGTAACCGTACAGGCCAAAAGATTGTCGTGGATCTAAATTGCTGGCTAACACGCGATGTCCGTTGCGACAAATAGGCCATGCGCAAGCGCCACAGTCGTAACCATAATCAGAACAATAACTAAAGCATAGAAGGCTTCAATATGGAGGCGTCTCCATAATTTTAATACATTTACTCGGTTTGTTAAAAAAGCGAAGAGTTACGTATTTCTATTTAAAACGGCGTACCTTGTAATGGTTACTTTTGGTCTCTTTCTGGCACACCGTATTTAAATAAGAGTAATGACTTCAGCTATTCAAATATTGCTTTTTATTTTATGATTCCTATGCCTTTGTTATTTTTCTGAGCAGCTATATGTCAGAGTGACATAAACATACATTTCTATGGGCTATTCCCAGTTCTATGTCAATAGCCTATTGCTGCGTATGACTGCGTCCCTTGCCGAGGCTTGGTACAGCGTGTGGGCCTAGCATTAAAAACCATTCAGCGTCTTTTTGGCTGTTGGAAACCCATTGTGTGGTATAGAGGCTGAATTATTTATTAAAGTCGTATTAATACAATGCACGGTCGGTACCCAAGTATTCTCTGGTTCGTTTTTAGGTATATCTCGCGGAGTGGCTCGTTTCTGTTGCAACTGTTCTGGGCCTCTATTCGCTAAGTGACAAGGTATATCATATCGCTCTCCTCTTTTCTTTATCTTGCAAAGAAGGTGACAAAACAAAGCGGCATTTCGTTACCCTAGGAACCAGTGTCGAATATAGGCCTTGAGGTGTTGATTAAATTACATTCAGTTAAACGTCATGCAAAGAAAAACCAGACAGAGATCAATCAACGAGGACGCGCCCCGCCACTTAATTTTGCGTCGCACGACTGTACGTAAAATTGAGTGGTGGGGCGCGTCTTCGTGGATTGATACTATAAAAACAATGACAAAATGCATGACTTAAATTTTAAATAATTGACATGTTATATTTTAATAATGACAGATTTACGTAGGATAGGAACTTTGTAATTAAAATAATTTTAATTACGTACAATATCATTTAATAGATTAATCTTAGATTGTTGATAAAAAATGTTCAATGATTGTCAGGATTCGTTTTTACATTATTAACAGTTTTCCTTTTTAAACTTTTGACAACTATATTTTAAATGATTTGAGTGAATGACGTCTTGAATTTACAATTTAATAGATTATCCAATTAAATGACGTTTAACTGAATGTAGTAGCTGGCTCAGAGGCAAAATCTTGACAGGGTTTAATGAAGTAATTTTCTAATATCACTATTTTTACTTAGAATAAGTTCACAACGCCTTAACAATTACAGTACAAAAATACGCGATGGTTGAGAGCCAAATACTACACTTTTTAATCTATAAGCGTTATTCATAACACATTCACTTATAACGGATGTAGCAAAGGTTGGGTAGCTCATAAAAAATCCAACCCATGGTAAGAACCTGTTTATAAGTTCAACTGAGCAGCGGCGCAAGAATGAGTATCACAATGGTACATTATTCGTCAGTGCGTCTCTCTTATACTAGTATCAAAGAAAGAGATACGCTGAGAGATAAGGAGATAACTTATCCTTGTGTCATTCAAGCTAGGGCCGCAGATGTTCTGAGAGAGAAGTGTATTTTATGTCATAAGGTTTCAACATAAATATGAAATACATTTGCACCTGTAATATATATAACAGTATTCCACTTGAACATACTACGATAAGGGAGTTAAATTTCGTTACTTTGCACCCCGTCCTTAAGTTGTTAATTGATTAGGGGTAGTATTTAAGGCGCTGACAAGACCTAAATCGGCTTTACTTAAACACTTTTTTAACAAAAACTATTTGATTTGGCAAAGCGAAAAAAACACACGTTCATATTCATAACATTATTGAAAAAATGACTATTTCCAAAACACGATGTGATTAAACGATACGAAAGAAAAGAAATCGTGAAGTTACGTCTGAAATCCTCTTTATAGTCTGTCTTATTTTTTTAACTTATGGTTCTTTAATTAAGAACACTATTACATCACGCCCATACTAAAAAAAATACTTATTTATATTTTACGTGTAGTGTGTTTAACTTATATAATTCATCGGTTTTTTATTTTCCCCATACAAAAAACAGCACAGTGCTTCTCGTTCACTCCGGTGCAAACAGACAGTGACCGATCACTCAAGGTCATTGGCTCTTGTCAGCGTCTTAATCGAGCGGCAAAAAATTCTAATCTAACCTAAATAATATAAGTGGGTAGCTAAATTACTAAATACACTAATAATGGGCGACAGTCCCCCTATTAATTTTGATGCCCATATATGAATTTTTATTTGCCCGACAAATTATCTCCTATTGATTAGAAACTATATGAATGTTATGAATAAAACGCACAGCGTCACATATTAACTCTGGGACTATACGTTTTTAGGGGGAAATATTAACTTTATTTGAAACGCGTGCCAATTTAAAAAACAATAACTCAAAATTTTACGAAACAGCCGCTTTCGAGCATTCATTGACAGAGCTATGTGCCATATAATTATAATAATAATTATTTATTTATCGACCAAAGAGTAAGGAGTTCTAAAAGTTATCATAACGCTGGTAACAATTAGAGTGTTTCTACGTACGATTCGAGGATATAAAAGGCGAAGTATTAATTTTATACCAAAAAAACAGCTAAAAATGCTCCAAGTTGATACATTCAGAGAATGGTAAGGCCTGCGCTTAAAATAGGAAAAATCTTACATATTACGTACTAGAAATATATGTTTTTATGACCTTAAGGGCGGGTTTCAAAGAACAAAAAAAAAACACTGGCCGAGGTCTGCAGAATGGTTAGACAGGTCATTCCTATCCCAGCGGCCCTAAAATGCATGGCACAAAGACATTAGAACCGTTTATCTCTAAGTGCGTCTCTCTCACACTATTGCCGACGAAAGAGATAGTCATAGAGATAAACGGTTCTATTTTATCTTTGTGGCATGCATGTTAGGGCCGCTGGGTGTCATAACTCTGGTTGAAGTATGTTTAAATGTTGGAAACAGAAGATACATTATGTAAGACAATACAAGTACACTTATCTCTGAACTGCTTTTGTAAAAACATGAAAATACAAGCAAATAATGTGAAATTAAGTTTTTTTTAATATAATGACCATATACGTATTCATTTTAAGTGGGTGATTTTATACAGATTGACGTCAGTAATAAAATTTTATAATATGACTTAATTATAGGACAATGTGTGTGCGTGATAAGCACATTAACTTCAATAGAGATGAGGGATGCATAGATATTTTGAAAACATCTCGAATGTGACATCTCTATTGAATCGATAATTTGGGGGCCGGTCTGAAAAAGGCAAATGATTAAATTAGCGTGTTAAAATCCTCATGATGTTTATTTTCAATCATGAGCATTGCAGATTCGAATCTGTATACGTTCCCTCGAAGTCAGGGGTTGACTCCGATGAAATTTGAAACTCTTAGGCCAAGCTCTATTATGAGTGAGAGTTTTCGGATCGGCCTTCGAATATCCGATTCTTCTACGTTATTTGAAATAAACGTTGGAAAGTAGCAATAAGGTGTGCTAGGTAACAAATCAAACGAACGACTTAGCCATGTATATAGAATCAATCCAGAATAACTTTTAACATTTATATACCTAATAAATTAGAAATAAATAATATTTTTTAAGGAAGAAAGTTTTATAAGCTATTGTGTCTTTTCTGGCGCAACAACGTATTACAGACATTTGAGTTAAGAGGAATGTGAAGCTAAATATTTTCATACAAAAAGCGATAACGTTTTACCACCCCTAAACCTAGTCCAATTTTCATGATTTTTGGAAATGTAGGTGTTATGGAAAACTAGACTTGTACGTTTTCATTTTTAAGAAATATTTTACACAATTGAAAATATCTGCCACTGAACATTCATTTTTTGGACTTGAAAACATGCTCAAGTTTTTTTTTTTTAATTTAACGAAACTGAGTTAATAAAAAATCAAAGCGTACAAACCTAGTTTAGAGTTTATGGAAACGAATGAGACCAAAATTGTCTCATTTGATAAAGGTTTAAGGGGTGAAAAACTTTATAGCCCGGAACAATAATTCTATGTAACATGTAGGCAAATACGCTCACGGCCGGCAGCTCTCTCTATCGCACGATGTGGGTCGGGGGGCGTAGTGATGTGTATAGGTGTTAAAGATATTATTCTCGCCTAGGGAGCTAGGAGAGAATAATATCGTGCGATAGAGAGAGCTGCCGGCCGTGAGCGTATTTGCCTACATGTTACATAGAATTATTGTTCCGGGCGATAACGTTTTTCACCCCTTAAACCTTTATTAAATGAGACAATTTTGGTCTCATTCGTTTCGATACACCCTAAACTAGATTTGTACGGTTTGATTTTTTTGTAATTCAGTTTCGGTAAATTAAAGAAAAAAGAGCATGTTTTCAAGTCCAAAAAATGAATGTTCAGTGGCAGATATTTTCAATTGTGTAAAATATTTCTTAAAAATGAAAACGTACAAATCTAATTTTCCATAACACCTACAACATTTCCAAGAATCATGAAAATTGGACTAGGTTTAAGGGTGGTAAAACGTTATCGCTTTTTGTATGAAAATATTAAGCTTCACAATCCTCTTAAGCTTTTATATTAAGGTTGAATTTCCAATAATAATGAATGCCTTCTGTAGTACTTTTATATTGTTCTTTTTGTTTCGGTGATGAAGGAAAGCAAGCGCTTATGTATTATATTTGTCGATAGGGTGCTTACTTTTGACTTGTCAGTGTGTGTACACCTTATTTTTGTAAAAATATCGCAATAAAATTTGTGATCTGTTGATAATGAGTTCTCATTTTATAAACGATGCCTTATCAATTATTATATTCATAAGTAGTTTGCTTTATTTGGCTATTATAATGTCAGGAATAAGACTGGAAGAGACCTTTATCTACACCCATATCAAAACCTCCATAGTGTAATCAAAAACCGTAGGAAATGACCACCATTTTGACAACCAATTAGGTAAAACGAGTGCTGCAATGTTATTCCCGTATCGTTTTTAGTATAGAAATGAAATTAAACTTGGAACAGCTGGGTCTCTCTTCTAGTATCCATAGATATTAAAACAGTTATTGATACGAAACGTCAATTCAGTATGTTTTTTTAATATTAACTGCACAACATTTGATCTCGAGTGACATGAGAATAGAGACTTCATTCGTTTGTCTATGATTTAAAAAAAATGGTCTTGACGGAGGATCGAATTGCCGCCATTATGTTGGTGTTTTGCTGAATGAAAGTAGAATTGTTGTTGAATTGAATAGAAAAAGTTGTTTGTAATTTACATTTTAGTTGAAAATATGAATAGTAGTCTTCTCGGAGTGTAAGTGATGTGAAAATGCGCCGGATATCGGAAATATGCAGCCACGATTGCAACAAATAACTTGTTGCCAGAAAATATTGTTTCTGAACCCATCATGGAGGATTTATAATATGTGTGTAGATAAAATTATGTATGCAACTGCATAATTTGGCCTTAAAACACACGTGCGATCTTATTATGAAAGTCGCTAAAGCTCGTTTCATGAAAACCGCACTAGTGTTTTAAGGCCTATCATTATGCAACCGTTGCATAAACTACTATTTCACGTGACTCTTCGCGTGGAATCCGTTCATCGCTATTCTCTTGGAATTTTGCATTAAGAGAAGTGTGAACCTAAGGCTTTTCATACGAAAGGCGATAACGATTTCCACCCCTTAAATGTTAACCGATGTTCACCAATTTTTGATGTTGTCAGAACAAAATCTAGGTCTATAAGTTTTGTTTTTTTTTTTCACTATAATCAATAAATTCAGTTTTGTCTTACAAAACTAATTTCGGTGATTATTTGACTTTGTTGATCTATAATCAATATTCAAAAAACGTATAGACCTAGATTTCGTTCTGGCTGACAAACTATCAAAAATTGGTCAATATCGGTTAAAATTTAAGGGGTGGAAATCGTTATTGCCTTTTGTATGAAAATGGTGATTTTTATCGTTGGTGCACATTTCTCTTTATAATAATAATAATAATAGTAATAATAAAGCCATTTATTTCAGGCATCAGTGGCACATACATAAATACCTTACAGAATAACATACATATTAATATAAGTTAAAAGTAGGTAATTAAAATTATTTATCCAAATATGATCCAAATCGGTCTAGTGGGTCAGCCGTGATAACAAACAGTTCATCCGCGTTAAGAAAATAGTGTATCCGAGCCTTCTTGCTGACAACACTGTACCCTTAAATCTGGATGGCCGGATAATGACGGTTAAATCAAAAATGCCTCCCGCGTCAAATACTAAAATGGAGCGATTTACAAAGGGTGAAAAGTGTATATTTGTCCACGCAGTGATCACGTTTGTTTTGCTGATTGTATTGTTGATAATTTACTTCGTCCATCTCCTCGTAGTATTTCATTCCACACAAGATGCGTTAAATACTTTTTTGAGGTCATCAAGAATTGAGCATGGTAAGAAACCATTTTCCAAGTGTCATAGTGGTGGGGGTACACCTACTTACGCCATTAATTAACGCTTCGCGTGACGCTTGTCAGTCATGTGTGGTCCATCCAAGCATAAGATTGTATAGGTATATAGAAATAAGAGTAATTTGTGATTATGGCCCTCCAGGCTTTAAAGCTACAATACGGCTACTACGGGTACTGACAACACTGCTAAACAAATATATCGGATCCTCCGATTTAACCTGGGTCAGGTGTTAAAGTTACAGCACACTACAACACACTATTGGCTAGAATGAAAACTTCTTCATTCAAGCGTATTAGATAGTTTTTATCATTTTTGAGCGCTCTAAAATATACAGCGGTTTCTACTTAATAACCATGTGGGTCACTAATGCAGATCAGAGGGCCTAGCACACTGTGACGAGCATAGCATCTTGACAGTTTTTGATTAATAAGTTGGTGCGAAATAGACAAATGCCCATGTGCTTTATTAACTTTTATGACGTTAGATTTTAGGATATTACGAGGCATTTGGTATATATTTTACAAAACATATTCAGCCCTTTCCTACCAGCGGCCCTAGCAAGGTTGACACGGGGATAACTTAAGCCCGCCTTTATTTCTATATTTCTTTCGTTGGCACTAGTGTAAGAGAAACGCACTTTGAGATAAGAAGGCTTATCCTTGTGTCAACCTTGCTATGGCCGCTGCTGTGGAAAGAGTGTATTATTTATTCGATTTAGATAAGACTAGCTGTCCCCTGCGGTTTTACCCGCGTAGATCGAATTTTTTCATAATTTCATGGGTATTTTTTGCGCGCCCTAGCCCTAACCCTAATTCTGTCTCTAAAATAAAAGTAGCCTAAGTTACTTGTTATAACATCAGCTATCTGCCATTCAAGTCCCCTCAAAGTCAGTCCAGCCGTTTCGGATATTAATCGGAACAAACAGACAGACAGACAGACAGAAAAGAAATATTGTATTTTTTGTTATAAGTACCGTATATACTTTCATATGTATTTAGTAAAAAGCTATTATTTTTATTTATTTGTATGGATGACTCAATAATCCACTGGCTGGTACAATGTAGGTATTATCAGATGTTGCGTTTCGGCCACGATGTTCATAATGGAAGATGAATTCTACCTCCAGCCGGTGACCTTACGCAAAGAAGGGTATTGATTCAGTCCATGTATGTTTGTATGAGACCAAAAATCGGAATTTCCACTGTAGCTGCTGAGCTTGAACATCGCCAGTCTGGTTTGAGTTTTTAACTTTTTCACACCAGCGGCCCTAGTAAGGTTGATAGGATAAGCCATCCCCATCTTATCACTCAATGCGTCTCTCTCATACTAGTGTGGAAGAAAGAGGCGCTGAGAGATAAGGTGGGGATAAATTTAACGCGTGACAATGCTAGGCCGCTGTATTTTTATAATACTTATGTGTATTAACTTTTTAGAGGAGCCAAAGCCCCCCTTTCTGCCTGTAGGCATTGTGCACTTGGAACCCCGTGAGTTCATGTGCAATTGTATGCTCATTCGTTACCGCTGGTCCGTGGCTCCTGCACATTGCGTCGTGGCGCGGTCTGACCCTGACTTAGCGAATCTGTTGCCAAGTTGGAGAATCAAATACAGGACGACATACGAAGCTTTAACGGGTAAGAGGCAAAACTGCAGTTATGCATTGGTGTCTGGTTGCATAATGCGTCTTAGCACGTACAACCCGGATTTGGCTTTGTTGCCGAGTTGTCAGAAATAATTCCCGCATACTGCTTTCGAAGCAGCGGTGGTATCATTCCTTGACCTTCGTAAGAGTTTGAAAAACCTAAATTGAATAAAGATAGTTTGACTTTGACCTGACTTTGAAGGCACATTTACATTCTGCTTCCTGACTAACTGCGCGCCAGGCAACGCGAGTAGCAGCGACAGGAGCAGGAGAAGTGACCCATTTACATACTCGCGCTGCTCACTTCCATGCCCACTTCCCAGCTCACTTCGGCTGCTAGTAAATTAGGCATATCATCAAGACCGAATTTCATTACGAATAATTTTGTTTAGCATAATGGTTTTGCCATTTAATGCCCAAGATGTTATGTTCCAGCGCGCGTTGGCAACTCCATATTTGAACTTTTAAGAATCTATGAAACAATGAGTTTATGCACCGTAAATAAGGACAGGGAGGGTAGTTTCCCAAAATGAGATTAGCCACAAACTTAAAAGTCATGTGTCAAAAAATTTGCCAAGAAATTACGATACAATACAATATACAATACAGCATCTTCGGGTATTTTTCAGCAAAATATACTGGAACTACGATAGGGCGAAGTATATCTCACCCCCACTTTAATAGCGATGATTATAGGAACAATATTGGGCTATTTGAACATGACGAGGCTATACCTATTTATTCATTCTCGTGTAAGTATTTCTTTGTTTCCTTAAACCACATATATTGTGTCCCTCTTTTTAAAAACTTTGCTAAAGTGCGAATTAAACTCGCGTGGAGAGGGTTCCGTTCCGTACATGATTATATGAAATTTCCCATGTTGCTTTAAATACCATAGGCTTTTTATAGGTTTTCCTGTAAACTATAGGTAAAGAACTATCTTCTGTATATTTTTTTTCAAAATGTTAAGCCCAGTTTCGGAGATAATTGCGAATGGTCAATTTTCGCCTATTTACCTAAATAACTTCCAAACTATTTATCTTAAAATTCTAAAAAATGTATATTTTGGATTCTCACAATAAGTCCTTTCATTTGATATGTCACAAAATAGTTTTCAAAACTTTTTTTAATTTGTATTTTTAAATGTTATGTGGCCCTCCATGTTTAAAATTCTTGTATTTAGGTTAGGTGTTCGTGTTGCGGTCACCAAATTGCATATGTCTACCAAATTTCAACTCGATCGGTCTAGTCGTTTTTGGAGCAATTCGGCTCTGACAGACGGACAGACAGACAGACACACGAGTGATCCTATAAGGGTTCCGTTTATCCCTTTTGAGGTAAGGAACCCTAAAAATAAGCAACCAAGCCGAGTCTCCTCCCATTTTATCGTTAAAGAGATGCTCACGACTTTAGCCAGAATGAAAAATACCCAATTTACTGATTTTACCAATGTTGTTGATGACGTGACCTGCGGCCCTAGCATGCCAGACACGGGGATAAGTTAAACCTGTTTATCTCTGACTATCTCTTTCGTCGGCACTAGTGTGAGAGAGACGGACTTAGAGATAAGACGGCTTACAAGCACAATGTAAGGTTCCTACTACTCAACACATTTTTTTTTGAACAAAGCATAATGCCACAATCTATGCTATCGCCGTGGGGTGGTTTTTTAAAAGTTAGGAGGAGGAGGAGTTAGTTGCCTATAACTCATGAATCCATTAAGCCTACTTAGCCGTGATAAAATTCCTTTCGTTATATAAGCTTCAATTTAAGATATTAAATAAAAAATTGGTTATATCATACCCATAATAGTTTTCTTTGAGCTATCACACTACACCTACAAGTTGTAGCTCGAGGTTGTAGAAAACAGTTGTATCGTTCAACTCAATAAAACTAAGATATTTTTATAGATCCAGTGAAGTCTCCATTGAGTGAAGAAACGTTTAATACATTTAGAAACGATTTAGAGCTCATTGGCTGGGAGGACTCGTGGTATAACCCAGATGGTAGGTAATATAGTAAGGGCAAGATAAAATAATATGTATCCTTGCAAAATGTAATGATGCAGTGGCCCTAGCAAGGTTGACACAAGAATACGTCAAACCGTCTTATCTCTAACTGCGTCTCTCTCACACTAGTGCAAACGAAAGAGTTAGCCGGAGAGATAACAGGGTTTAATTTATCCTTGTGTCCGGCATGCTAAGGCTGCTGTAGTATTTACAGAATGAAACCACTACTAAACTAAAGAAGCACCTATTCGTAATCCGTCAGTCTGTTTGTCTGTTTTCTCTGGAACGGCTAATACCGACCGCAGTGTAAAATTGTCTTCAAATATCGTGCTAGCCATGTTATGTTTTTGTCTTGGCAAGGAAAGAAAATAATCGGAACGACTAAAAATAGATCAAATTCGCTAAGCAGGGCAGCGGCCCTAGCAGGGTTGACATGGGGTTAATTTAATCCCGCCTTATATCTCTGACTATCTCTTTCGTCGGCAACAGTGTGAGAGAGATAAGAGATAAGGCAGTGTCAACTTATCCTCGTGTCAACCGTGCATGAACGAATGAAACAAGAGGACTGACAATCGAATCGTGTGTTGAATAATGCCTTTTACTACATTTTTTTTTATTATTAATCGCCTTAGGCTATCCGCTGACCTACAATATAACTGTGCAATATCACTGGTTATATTGTAGGTCAGTGGCTAGCCTTACGGAGATTGTGCCTACCTCGGTAATAAGCCGAAGTTGCTAAAACACAGTTCATCTAGATAGCGCCACAATCGTAGCCAGCCAGGTATTTAATCAAATACAACGAAATGAAACAATTTATTGAGTAAAATGGTATATGTAGTGAGTCTTTACACATCGTTTGTGAAAACCATTATTGTTTGAAGGAATTGCACCCGCAACTAAAGAGATATATAGAAAATAGAGATAATAGATATAGACCAGTGGCGGACTAACAGGGGGGGGGGGGAAGGGATAGCCCGCCCCGGGCATCCAGTCTTTGGAGCCCCCCAAATGCCTCCGCGTTCCACTGTTCATGGGGTCTCAACTCCAACAAATTATAATTAGGCTTGAAGAGGGGGGCCTCATTCAGCTTTGCTGCCCCGGGCCTCTGACGGGCTTAGTCCGCCACTGTATAGACGCTTGATTGTAGGACGATTGACAGTCCTTTTGCTGTATTATACGGCTGACGACATTAATTAACGATTGAAATGACCTAAAATATGGTTTTAATGCCCAAGAAAATGTTAACTTAGTGGCGTTAGTCGTAAGTGTGGCCCCAGCATAACAATGTTATGAAGATCCCTTTTCATCTACAGCGTAACTAATTTCATGATCATTTTCAAAAGGTCACGTCATACATAATTTGGTACGCCCTATAACTTTGGAAAAATGTCTAACGTACGTATCCCCTATTGTGGACCTCCGTAATTACGAGTACTGCGTAACACTGAAAGAGAGGCGGAATGTTTCCATCGGTTTGTATTTTAAATTCTTTCTAAACTAAATACCTTTATTTCAGTTCGACATGTGTACATTCCATGACAAAATTCAAATCAAAGTAACTATAGTTATAAGTAACAACAACATTGAAATATATATATAGTCCAGGCCCCCAATTCTCGGTGCATTCGAGATAATGTCAATTGCGAGATTAAACGTCATATTCATACAGTTGTGTCAAACGACTGTATGCACTGACGTTTAATTTCGATTGTGAGATTATCTCGAATGCACCCAGAATTGGGGGCCAGATCCTCTACTAAGCTACCTACGTGTCTTGCAAAATGAATTGAACTCGGTTCAATGGTTTAACAATATTATCTACAGATAATTTGGTGACTCTAATATATTTCCATTATTATCTATACATTGTAATTAAGTTCGTTTCTCTTATATTAGGTACCTTATTTATTCTATATCAATTGGTATACCTATTATCATGTCAAGATGTCAATCAACTGAACATTATTCTATTTTCTTTATAGCCCCCGGCGCTGTGTTGATGATGAACTCCAAATTCGTGGGTTTCTTTTCGTGGGGAGAGAGGCAAGGAAAAGGCGTACCGTTCATAATACTTGACCTCGTTCATTTCAAGGATTGGATTCAAAGCATAGTATCAATTTAGCTTGGTTTTTTTATATGCTTCCTACTGAATGACCCGCAATACATAAACGCTGCTGGACGGCTAGCACGACATGCCCGAGAGTCGTTTCTCGCTCAGTGCGTCCCTTACTTATTTGACTAGTTTGACAGAGACGCACTGAGCGACAAACGACTCGCGGGCGTGTTGTGCTAGCCCCCCTGGTCAAGTGGGAGTCCGACGGGCGCCACAGGTCGACTAAGAATAAGACTAATGGGGCTCGTAAGTTGGTTAATTTTTCGGCAAGTTACTGCTGCAATTCGGGCTATCCCCAAAAAGATTACATAGCTATTACATCACTAAAATTAATGGGTACAAAAAGATTAAATGTAAACTTTGAGGATAGCCTGAATTGCAGCAATTAATTACCGAAAAACTAGTCCGTTTACAAGCCTCTTCATGCCAGGCCCCCAATTCTCGCTACATTCGTGATAATGTCGATTTCGAGATTAAACGTCATATTCATACAGTTGTGTCAAACGACTGTACGCACTGACGTTAAATCTCGCAATCGACATTATCTCGAATGCAGCGAGAATTGGGGGCCTGCTACCTACATCCGCTGTGGCTTTGGCCTTACTAAGTCTAAGGGCAGCTAGCGCCATCTATGATGCTTTTCTAATTGCTAATCACAGATAGCCTATTATAACAGCTTCTGACGTTTAGGTAAATGGAACGTTTAAATTGCTATGCTCTTTTGTTTAAAATATATGTCAAAATTTTTGTCAATACCCATTTAATGTTCTTAAGGTTCAGTTTGTTTCGAATTTGTGCATTCAAAATTGAGTTTTTTTTTTCACTTTAACTGCGTTCAGATTTGCACTATTTGATAATGAGCAACTTCGCTCATTTCACGAGTGACGTATTCCGATGCGGTCAAGGTATAGCATATCTCATCTACTGATTAAAAGTTTTGGCTAAATAACAATTTTTTATTTGAGCCATGTTATTCTTACATTGCGACTTCATTTTTTTGTATTCTTCGGATATCGTCAAGAACGGTGCCAAATTTGAGGCCGATAGGTTAACGGCGCCGTACATTCAGCAAAGTTTATATTTTTCTCTGTTACACATAGAGTAAGCGAAGCAGACAGGTATGCGTTCACGGGGCGTCGGGGCCTGAATGTAGAACGCCTAACTGAGAAAAAAAAGTCGGAATTACGGATGACAAAGTTTACAAAGTAATAGTTTTATAGTTCAGTGATTACAAAATTTGGTACTTAACTTTAAAAGCAAATCTAGCTTCAGATCAGAATAGTACATTGTGCATCTAGGGCCGTAAGAAGGGGATAACTAACGAGAGTCTGTTAGAAGCCCGATGCCGAAGACGAGCTTTGTACGCCTGTGTATAATAACACCCTTTCCGAGCAAGTGTGATGAAAAATATATTATACTAGCGGACCCGGCAGACGTCGTCCTGCCCAGAAAAGCAGCGCTAAATTAAATAAATCCAATTTGGTGTCGTACCGGCAGCAGCGCCACCTATCGAATCTAATTGTGTGTTAGGTGCACCGGAGCACTTTCTCTCTCTCTCTCTCCCTCTCCTCTTCCAGTGAGTCACCCTGTACGGAGTGACGCCGATCGCCGGGCAGCCGAACCATATCACTCACCCTCACCCTCTCTCTCTCACTCTCACGTAGACCCCATTCATAGGATTCAGCAAATCAAATTTGGTGGCATACCGACAGCAGCGCCATCTACTTACCGGGTCCAATTGTGTTTTCAAACCATCCAAGAACCCATTTAAATATACACAAGATTTCATCCATATGGGTCCAGCTGTTTAGGAGGAGGTAGATGACAAAGACGCATACAGAAGAATTATATAATAATTGTAGCTGGTGCCCGCGACTTTGTCTGTGTAGAATAATAATTTAAGTAACCTATGTGTTTCTCTAATGTCAAATCTATTTCTATACCAAAGTCCAAAACTCATAAAAATTGGATCATCGGTTTAGGCGTGAAAACGTAACAAACAGATCTATCTCTATACCAAAACTCATCAAAATTGGTTTAGTGGTTTAGGCATCAAAACGTAACAGAGTTACTTTCGCATTTATCGGCATTGACTTAGCTGGGATAAAAATTACCCTATTTCCTTTTCCAGCAGCTAAGGTTTAACTATATACGACGTTTCATGAAGATCCGTTCAGCCATATGGAGCTGGACACACACACACATACACACACACACACACACACATGAATATAAACATAAACATATTACACATACACATACCTACCTACACACAAACTTTTACATATATAATATTGAATTTCACTGTATTTCTTTTATTACAAAATATGGGTTATACCTTAGCCTCAGCAGCATGTGGTGGTTATGCTATTAAATTGTACTTTGTATGAAACGTTTGTATTTTAAAATAGCGCCATCTATTGAATACTTACTCCATCCGGTCAACAGATATCGCCATCTGTTAGAATCGTTTGGAGCTAACAGATAATTGTGACTGTCGAATAATAGACAAATAATTTGCAATAAAATAATATTGCGACTATAAATTGAGATGTAAGCTATATTATCTTTCAAGTTGGATCAAATTGCACACGGTGTGCAAATCAAATTAAAAATCGGTTCAGTAGTTTAGGAGTCCATCGTGGACAAACATGTAATTTTATATATAGATAAAGGATATATATATAATATATATATATATATATATATACCGGCTGAGATAATCTAAAAATCGAGATTAAACGTCAGTGCATACACTCGTTTGAAACAACTGTATGAATCTGACGTTTAATCTCGCAATCGACATTATCTCGAATGAACCAAGAATGGGGGTCTGCCCTGTCTTTGAGTTAAATGCGCAGAATCATAGGTGGACAGTCCGTACCTACCAGGCCCCCAATTCTCGGTGCATTCGAGATAATCTCACAATCGAGATCAAACGTCAGTGCATACAGTCGTTTGACACAACTGTATGTCCAGTTCGATAGACTCTAGCCCACCTGTAGTGCAGGGCTCCGACGACACTAGCTCAGCTCCTTACACACCACACCGTCCCCTCCGGAGGAGGCGTGCACGTCCCCACACCTCCACACGTGGTCGGCCACATTTCTTCAATCGCTACCGGCATGTACCAGGTAGATTCTCACCTATCAGACACACCTGACTGAGTTTCTTGGTGCTTCTTCTCAGTCAGATTTAACGTAGCCTTTCCGAAGCACTGTAGCACAAAAATCCGATTGTTTATATCCCCGCTTAACGTCCTAAGTCCGAGGTCGGCTCAATAGGAGCACCCTTAGGCATGTTAAGTAAAACTCCCCTTGTTGAGCGCCATTCAGGCTGCTCGCATCTTTCCGGTGAAGTTGTCGAAGTCGTCAGAGACTAACAGCGTATGTCCATTCTAAAAAAAAAAAAAAAAAACAACTGTATGAATCTGACGTTTAATCTCGCAATCGACATTATCTCGAATGCAGCGAGAATTGGGGGCCAGTGCCTACTAAAGTCTTTTTCTATGAAATATGGTATACCTATGTCAATGATATTTAAAAACGTAATTATGTAAAATGCAAACAAAACCGTATCAGTAAGTTATTATTTTGTTTATATTAATGCTAACCTGGATTGAATTGAAACAGACTATATTTTAGAAAATGGCCTGCTTGGTCTTGTCTTTATAATATAATAATAGCCACAATAATAATAAGAGCTAATAGCGGTTCGGTGCTTTAGTCACTTAGAGTTAAGTTTAGCCAATGTCAGTTTGCATAAGTTAAAATGCGCTGCTTGCATTAACAAAACGCTGATTGATATAGCTATGTCAATCTATGTGACGTTATTCATTGTTGCCAGTTGTTATTTGTATGAAATTGACGGAATTTTTGTAAAGCAATTTTACACTTATTATTTTTAATAAATACCTATGGGCTGGTGTTGTAGGTAATTTAGTTTATATTTGTATACTACAGCGTTATAAATATAAAATAAGGATACTTACATAGCCAACATGTAATGCTTTCTTATTTCCCCGTATGAAACAAAATGTTCAAGTTTTTATTAAATCTTTATTTAGTAGGTATTTTAATACATTGAAATATAAATAAAGCAAATTAAGGGAAATTGCGGTGTATATGAAAAAACAAAACGAAGTAAAGGCTTTAAACTCTTTTAATGATTGACCGCAAATATTTATTCTCCATCCACTTGCCATAAAATAAGAGAAAAATCAAATCTTTATGATTGATTTTCGCCTTCAGACAAAAAAATCAGCACAAAATTTAAAAATCATATTTTATTCTACATTTTGTACAAATCAAATATTTCCATGGACGATATTTAAAATATTTATTTTATATAGGTATGTAGTTAAATGGCCGGAGTAAAGTTGTGAATGTTGACATTCAATATGGCGGTATGTCGTCAGTGCTATGCTGTGTCGTGGTGAGATTTATTAATTTCGTGGATTCCTTTATATCTCCATCTTAGATGAACGCTCGCAAAATTCATAACTGGTGTGCAATTATAGCTGTGATATAATATTGGCTTTAATGAAAGTATACCGCCGGTGGTTAAGCAACGGGCGACGGCGATATAACTTGTGCAGTGCACATCTAGGTTTGATCGGGCGGGCGACCGACACCTACCTAGATAGCAATAATAAAATGTACAACCGTATTTCGACGCTCTGCTTTGTTGCGTTTCGGCATTCTTGAACCGTTTTTAATATCGATTCCTATTTTGAGGGTATATCTAGTAACATTTTTACTAATGCGAGTGTCTGTTACAGCTTGTGAGAGTCGGTATCGGGCAAACGGTATAGCCTATAGATAGAAACAATATACGATTACCTTCCACCAAGCCGATGTACCACAGAGCTCCGATTCAGCAAGCATTGAAGACATCTGAGGATCTAGGATATCATAATCATAAGTAGATTTATTTTTCAATATTAGTGGTTTTGGTGAAGAAATTGTGACACTTGTGAAAAAGACATGTTGGTGTTCTCCTAACACTAAAGACTAAAGAAAATGTGATTTGTTCTTAATAAGTTGTAACCACTTTGTAAATTACATTATTCTGTGATATATTGGTACATAATACAGAGATTTTGGAGCTATATACAAGGAAGATATAATCAAGGAATAATGTCTAGCAATCCTCAGTGGAAGATGTTCCAGCCGCCAGATTCACACTCATCACCCTTGCACGATATTTTAGATCTCCAGCATTCTAACATGCAGGCCAAACAGGCCTTTCGTAATGGTGAGTTGATATCTTTTTTTTACTCTAAACCAAACTAGTTGGAATTTCTGTTATGATGTTTATTAACTAGGAAGATTTTCTAAAATGTGATGGAATATATTTTATTTTAAACATTAGAATCGTAATTAAATACATTTCAGATTTTTCTTAGTTAGTAAAGTAACAGAATGTCTATTACTATTCAAACTCAGAAAAAAAGGAAGGTGGATTTAGTTATGAATGAAATTAAGATAGAATGAAGGTACAAAATTGTATTGTTCTTTCAAGTTTAGATTTTGTTATGGGAGTGTTCCATTGAGCTTATCAAAGTTTTTTTTTTATTAAGCTGTGATTTTGGTTTCTGTGCTCACTACATATTATAATTATGTAGATTATTAACTTTTGGTTAGGTAATGAACTCATCAAAACAATTTTATTTGTTTATTTCCATTAACTATACAAACAATGGTTTAAATTGACTGCTGACAGTAACCATGCCTGCCCTGCAATTCTGTATTTTCTTCGACAAAATCTCTAAAAATGTGTTGTTGACTTTCTTGGGATGTCTAACGCCTCTAATGGCCAATTTCAGAAAGGCCGCTCAAATTGATCTTTACTTAAACTGATGTTTGAGTGACGTTTTTTTTGGTGGAACTTGTTGATGGACATTTAACTGTTTTATCTTAATACAAAGTGCATTGTCGTGCTGAAAAATCAATGAACATTCATTGTTTTTTTCATAGACTCTTCAGATCCTATTGAAAGAACTTATGATCATCTGTGGCCACACCATGTACTTAGTGACATGCTGTAAGTGGTCTTGCCTTTATCCATACTATATCCCATGTGGCTTTGGCTTTACAATCTTCATGAATTCAATAAGTGCTTAAAACAAGATATTTGCGTGTTATATTTGTACAAAGATATTTTACTGTATTAAAGGAAATTGCTGAATGTAGGTTACATTTAGATTTCAACCCATCAAAATAAACCCTTGAGAGATTACATACATACATATATCACACCAGTTTAGGGTACTCTTGAAGTGACCTTTCTTAAGAACGTCCCGATCTGGCCTTGGTATGTTCAATGAGGTCTGCCCCTTCCAACCGCGGACACGGTGACGCGGTTAGCCTAGTTGGGAGTGACCCTGCCTCCAAAGCTAGCATCCTGGGTTCGATCCCCGGTAAGGGCAAATATTTGTGTGATGAGCACGAATGTTTGTTCCCGAGTCTTGGATGTTTCCTATGTATTTAAGTATTTATTTCTCTATATAAGTATGTATATCGTCGTCTAGTACCATAACACAAGCCTTACTTTGGGACTAGATCGATTTGTGTAAAGATTGTCCCCTGATTTATTATTATTATTATTATTAACCCTACTACGCATATTGAAAAATTACAACATTTAATCTTCACTGTCAAAACTGAGAACAGATTTGAAGTAGGGCAAAAGTAATACTAAACAAAGTGAAATTAGTAGAAATGTAATTGTTTTAAGAAACAAATTTTCGAATTTCTTGTTGTCTGGGACACAACATTGCGAGGAGATTATAATGAAAAAGGAGCATAAATAATTGAAGACATATAATTGTTTAGGATCTTACAGAAAGTCAAATGTTACATTCAGCCATCTTGGGAGGAGAGAGTGAGACGGGTGTCGCCACATTTATATATTAACCACTTGTGATCAAAAATTTATCAAGCCCAAAATACCAAGTCAGCTAAAATTAACTATGTTTACGTGTAATCTGAATGTAGTCCAAAATGAATAGCCCTAAAGTGTATTCTCCAGAATTAATTTGAACCAAATTGAAAGTTGACCTAAATTTGAGGGTTCTGTTATTAACACTTTCGCGACCAAGCGCAAAATCAAGTCAACACTGTAGGCCCAATATTTTCATCCTAATACAAATAAGACACGGTAGCCGTATCCTCGGCTTGTCGGGAATATCATAGAAGACACGGGAGCCGTGTTCTTGGTCGCAAAAGTGTTAACCATTGAGGAGTTGAGTTTCCAAGCCTACCTTCTTACTTCATCAGATAGATCAGCTATGAGATCATCACTACAGTATCAGCAGAAAGTCATATATGTAGTGTTTACCAAAAAAAATTAGGTTAATGCATTTGCAATTAGACATAATGCAGGTAGAACGTAATTATGCTTAGATACATTTCAGGTCAGATGTATTGATGATTATATGTATTTCGGATTCAATGTGCGTACATGTGACATAATTCAAATGTGTTGAACTCCGTTTTAGCACTATTCAGGTTGAGCATTTCACCCTAAAGAATTATTTCAAGTTGATGTCTTTTTGATTAGACTTATACTTTCAATTAGACAATTTACCATTTGGACCTCAAAGAGAAGTTCCATTAATGGTTTTAAAATTATAAACAACATAAGGATATAATCAATAGTTAAATAATTATTTACATCACATACAAATAAGCTTACATGATTAGATTATATCCTTTTCATCTAAGTAGCTAACTAAATGTAAACTATTATCGGCCAATCAAGACATACCATAGATTAAAAAGATTGACTACATTGGCGTGATTGGCTAAGTCACGTGGATTAGTTTGTTTACATTTAAGGCCCGGGCAAACCACCGACCGCGGCGGCCTCGCGCTACATTGGTGTGTCATGGTAAATCCGCCGCGCCGTTTTACAAGTCGCGCGGGCCCGCGTTCGAAACGCGACGCGCCGCAAAGGCGTTTGGTTTGCCCGGGCCTTTAGTTAAGACAGTTAAGTTAACAATCATTGTTTACTAATAATTCAGCATCATTATCATCATCAGTCATTATATGGGCACAGGCACCCCTGAATAGTAGTATCAACGCGGCCCCAGTGCGGATTGGGGACTTCGCTAATTACTACTCATAATTAAAAAGGAAATATGTTAAGGCACTGTTTCCTGTTAGTCAGTTCCATTATTTTTCCCACTACTAACTCAATGAATTAACGCTGGCATCATATATTAATGTATGCGGTATGCGACAGTCTCCCGCTATTCCTTAATTGCACTGTATAGAAAAAGAATCATCGTCAGATTTGTTAAAAAAAGAATACTATTGGATTGTAATATTCTTGTTCAAAGGTACATTCAGCAGCGAATATCCAAGCTCTCCAAGGGATAACTATAACAATGGGGCTAAGACGGGTGGGGGTGGCGGTGGGAACCGTTTTTCTCAAACCAACTACAACTTGGACGGATGCCCCATGGGTGACTCGGTGGGTGTATTCTCTTCAAGTTCAACCAATAATTCATCATCCCAGCAATATGACTCTTCAAATCACCCACCTATTAGAGAGACGGGAATTATTGAAAAGCTACTGGTAAGAACTGTTTTCGTTTATTTCTTGTATTATAACTTGAACATCAGCTAACAGCGCATCCGGAGATCACGTCTGGTTCTTGAACGCTTCGTGGGACTTTGTCTGGTCTTCACCTTTCAAATATTCGTAATATTATTGAAGTACCTACAGATATAGTGAATTATATGTTTCCATCGGCAAAACTCGGGTCTCAATCGCAAGCCGACGGGACTTGAAGTGTCAATTAAATATTTTATTAAATGAGTGACATGTTTATATTCATTAATATGAAACTTTATTATTTAGTGTCAAATGTCAAAATGAAAAATGACAGCATGGTATGATGGGTCTGGGCCCCCAATTATCGATGCATTTGAGATAATGTCGATTGCGAGATTAAACGTCAGATTCATACAGTTGTGTCAAATGACTGTATGCACTGACGTTTAATCTCGATTGTGTGATTATCTCGAATGCACCGAGAATTGGGGGCCCGCTGAAGCTAATTGAGAGAGCACGATAAATACGAACTTTGCCGATTAAACACGATGGAAACTAATTATGCCCTACATCTGTACCGTTTTATAAATTTGATTGTTGGAAAATATTCCATTATTCTTTAGCTCGATATTTTGATTCAAGTAAATATATTTGTCAAGCTCAATTGGTTTTATGAAAGTCGTTTCGTAAAATAAACAAACAACATTTTTCATATATCTAAATTCAATTATAACTAACTTATCTGTTAGGTTACAAGTAAAAAAGGATGAAAGTGAAAATTTTAGGTCCATTACGTAACACTAAGTGCCTTTCCAATATTGGTGAAGATATTATGTTCTGTTTGATAAAGAGTTGTTAAGAATTGGAGAGAGTAAACGTCGCGTCGTATTTCTAATACATTACCATTCATTTCATTGTACGAGGGAGGGGTGTTGAATAATGTTATCGGTATCGATATGCTGCAAACATTTTTTAGCAAACTTTTTAAATACTGGTCATTTAATGTTACTGATCTAGTTTGTGTGTGTGTGTTTGTATGTAGGGAGTAGTTAAAATCTGGAACTATTAACCCGATTCTAAAAATTACTATAATTATAGAAAGCTACACTATCACTGAGCAACATCTATAGCTACTTTTTATCTCTGAAATGTTTACGGTTGATGAACAGTGATAACCGATTTTGACGCGGACGAAGTCGAGGGCAAAATTCTAGTTATTATTAAGACGAAATAAAAATTCAAACATTACTTAAATCTTCTACCGTGGTTCCACGGTTCCTCAAAACTATGAGGATTTTTACGACGTTTATGAAAAATTAGATCACCGAGCAGTGGCACAGCCTGCCTACAAGGCGATTCCTGATGACTTTACCAAGCTAGAAAGTTACGGCTAGCTGTCAATGAAGTCCATGTTACTCTAACTATTATACTGATTAAGAAATAACCACCTTCTGTACGAAGACACGAACTATTAATTTAATATTAATATTAGATATTATCATACTTATAAGAATTATTCATTAATTAATCGGCAATATTATGGAACTATAATTTATTTTTTAGCATTCCTATGGCTTCATACAGTGTTGTGAGAGGCAAGCGCGCTTATTTTTTCACTTCAGTCAATTTAGCGGTAACATTGAGCACCTTAAAATCGGGGACCCCGTCGAATTTGAGATGACCTATGACAGGCGCACTGGAAAACCTATAGCTTCTACAGTCACCAAAATAGCACCGGAAGTGGTAAGCTAGCTATACCATAACTAATCATTGGCTTTTATCAAATTGAATTGTATATGTGTGTGTTGTTTTTAACACGCTTTTATTAGCTTCACTTGTCAGGGAGCGTTCAAGTATTACGTGACGCAATATTTGGAGTTTTTTGACCCCCCCCCCCATGTAACGCGCCGATACGTTTTTCTGTACCCCACTTCTCGCTAGTAAAATTTAAAGAGGTCATTCCAAAAACTGGAATGCATCGTAAAGTTTTACAAGACACCCCCCCCCCCCCCCCCCCCTCAAATTGGTTACGTAATACTTGAACGCTCCTTAACTAATTAACAAACAATGTAATCAAATCTATAAGTATATTTTAACCTTCTTCTAATTATCGTAACGATTTGATGACCATGGAGCCAGGAGGTGGATAGTGGAACTGTTCAATGACTACTATTAAACCCCTCGAATTTGGGCTCATTTGGTATGTCTTGAACAAAACATTACCTTGGTGATGAGGGTCTTTTGTACTTTTTAGTGCGTTACTGACAAAAGCGTTTTTTTTTTTAGTTTATGTTACTATAATAATGTTAATTATGCTTTGATCTCTGTTCCGCATGCTCCTACTGGGAGCAAAGAGTGTATTCTAAATTGGTGATGATTTGATGTAATATTTTGTTTTTCTAAAGGTTTTGAGCGAAGCTCGAGTGACAGGCACTGTCACAACTGAGGTGAAGGGCGAGGGCTCCGGAGACAATACAGGGAGGATATCTTATGAGAATCGCGGTGAATGCTTCTTCTTGCCTTATACAAAGGATGACGTTGAAGGGAACGTCACCCTGCACACCGGCGACGCTGTCAGTTTTCAAATCGCTACTAATCAAAGGTGAATCTTAACGTCGGTATTTCTATAAAATTTCTTTGCGAGTGTTGATTAAAAGCCCAACGTGTGACTATAAATTATTCTGACTGAATCGTAGTCACAAGACAGCAACGCACGAGAACCTTCAAAAAAAAATATTATTAATTATAAAAAGCAAAAAACTTGAGTGCAAAACCGCTAAAAAAGAGAAACAAGAATTTGATTCTGCCGTGCCGATTTTATACGTCACTTAACTAATTTTTAGCCTAGGATTGCTTTATTTAGGATAAAATAGCAGTTTCACCCAAAAATTGCACATTTTGAGGTTAGAAACTTGTTTGCCAAATAAGATAAGTATGGATGAATCGACTGTAGAAATTAAATAATTCACGTTGTTTACAGAGGCACATTAGGCGCTTGCCACGTCCGTTTCGAGAACCCCGTGCACCCGGTGAAATACCACGGTGTGGTGTGTTCTATGAAGGAAAACTTTGGGTTCATTGAACGCGCTGATGTCGTCAAGGAGATATTCTTCCACTATTCCGAGGCCAAGCCGAAGGAGGAGCTCACGCTTGGCGATGACGTCGAGTTCATCATACAAACCAGAAATGTGAGTAATTATCATAGGATACTAAACAGGACGGGAATCGCCTGAACGCGTTCCCAGTCCAGTGGTTCACACCGGTACCACTCGTCCAGTGGGTACACATGCGAAAAGTCCGCGCACGTCCTGATGTACATAAACTAAAAAAAAGTGTGTGTGTGTGTCAGCTCCGACTCGATTATAAAATAAACCAGTACCCATCATACCATGCTGTCATTTTTCATTTTGACATTTGACAGTTAGTAATAAAGTTTCATATTAATGAATATGTGACTCAATGAATGCAATAATTAACTGACACTTCGGGTCCCGTCGTCTTGCGATTGAGATCCGAGTTTTACCGATGGAAACATATTATTCACTATAATCTGTATGCAGTGCTAAGCGACCGACGCATCTTCGGCTAACATCGTGTGACTTCGTGAGACTCCGTACCTTGTGACAGTGTGATATCGTAGTTTGATTTTACTCCCCATTATTTTTTTATTAAATCGTTGTTTATTATTATATTTCTTTTTGTACTTTTTTTATGACAAAATTCAATAGTGGCCAGTGTCAGTGCCATACTGGGCCTCTTTTCGAAATTGCGACCGCCTTTGTTGTCAATTTAATAAGAACTACCTTATCGTAGCAAAATTATTTGCGTTACCGTTTAGGCAATTTCGAATACAGGCCTTGATTTATTTACATTATTGCTACAATAGACTGGAATAGACTTTACAAAATGTGCCGAGAATCTCGATAGTCCTTATGCAAAATTCTCCAAACAACTGTGTTTGCCATACTTAGATGATAGGGATCGTCGGTCATACTTGTATATCTGGAAGTGTGAGGACTTTTCGCCGTGGTATAGGTATCGCCACGAGAGTTGAAGTGAATGATTACACAAACAAGTACAAAATGTCATACAAAACAAAACATAAATTTGAAAACTCGAACGAAATTGTCTTGTCCACACATGACATGCCGCGGTGTGCGTGACCTCAACTCTCGTGGCGATACCTATACATGTGTGAACCACTGGACTGGGAACATGTTCAGGCGGTTCTCGCTCGTGTTATCGCTACTATATTTAACTAGTTGACCCGCCACAGCTTCGACCGCGTTTTTCCATACAAACTTTATCACCCCTTTTCACCCCTTTAGGGATGGAATTCCAAAAAATCCCTCATTAGTGCACCTCTAGGGTCTTATCTTATCTAATCTTAGAGGGTGGGGTCCTTGCGGATACACTTCGACCCTATAAGATCTTTTGTGTAATTACCCCTTTTTCCTAAGCACTATCCATACCATTCTCCACCACTTCAATGAAGTGAGTTGTGGAGCGCAGTGGTAGTGCCTTAAATTCCCCTGGTTCTGGATAACCATTGCCAAGGATTTTCATTCTTAGTCTGGCGAGGGCGTCGCATTCGCACATGATGTGTTTCATTGTGTCTAGGGTACTCGAGGACTGTCTCCTCCAAATTTCAAACCCCTAGGACCACCCGTTTAGGCTGTGCGTTGTCTATAAGTGAGTCACGGTACTGTTTTATATGTTTAGACTAGTGGATCCGCCACAGCTTCGTCCGCAGTATTTTCCATACAATCTTTATCAGCTAGTTTCACCCCTTTAGGGATGGAATTTCAAAAAATCCCTCCTTAGTGCACCTTTAGGGTACTCGAGGAATGTCTCCTTCAAATTTCAAACCTCTAGGACCACTCGTTTAGGCTGTGCGTTGTCTATAAGTGAGTCACGGTACTGTTTTATATGTATAGACTAGTGGACCCGCCACAGCTTCGCCCGCGGTATTTTCCATACAAACTTTATCACCTGTATTCACCCCTTTAGGGATGGAATTTCATTAAATCCCTCCTTAGTGCACCTCTAGGGTACTCTAGGAATGTCTCCTTCAAATTTCAAACCTCTACGACCACCCGTTTAGGCTGTGCGTTGTCTATAAGTGAGTCACGGTACTGTTTTATATGTATAGACTAGTGGACCCGCCACAGCTTCGCCCGCGGTATTTTCCATACAAACTTTATCACCTGTATTCACCCCTTTAGGGATGGAATTTCAAAAAATCCCTCCTTAGTGCACCTCTAGGGTACTCTAGGAATGTCTCCTTCAAATTTCAAACCTCTACGACCACCCGTTTAGGCTGTGCGTTGTCTATAAGTGATTCACGGTACTGTTTTATATGTATTGATAACCGTATTGACTATATAAAACTTTAACATCAGTATTTTAGCCGTTATAAAGCTTAATTAAGGTTATATAAACACTCGTTTGCAAATATTGTAATTTTTATGACTTCAGAAAAACGGAACCCTTATAGGATCAATCGTGTTGCTGTCTGTCTGTGTGTCACGGCCAATTTGCTCCGAAACTACTGGACCGATTGAGTTGAAATTTGGTACACAATAACACTGTGACCGCAACACGGGCGTGTAACGTAAATAAATTAATTGTAAACATGGGACCCGCATTTTGGGGGCCAATTAGAAAAACAAAAGTTTTGCAAACTATATCGTGTGCCATATCAAATGAAAGGGCTCGTTGTGAAAATCTTAAATATTTTTATTTTTTTATTTTAACATAAATAGTTTTGAAGTTATTTTGGGAAGTAGGCGAAAATTGACCATTTCCCCCGATATCTCCGAAACCGCCGAGACTAACATTTTGAAATAATTGCAGAAAGTTGTTGTTTACTCTATAGGTAAACAACAACTTTCTGTAATTATTTCAGGAAAACCTATAAGAAGTCTATGGTATTTGAAGTAACATAGGAAATTTCTCAATATTTGTACATATAAACGGAATAACCTTTGCAAGGTCGTATCACATTCGATGGTTGCACAGAGATAGTTGTATGAGAAAATTATTTTTTGTTTTATTTCATAAGTAGGTTGTACATGGATACCCGGTTGTAAAGAGGTTTTTTTAATTAATTTTTACTGTCCCGTACCTACAAGGTACTGTCTGTTTTTCAAAAGTAAGTACGGGACCCTCGGCGCGCGAGTCAGACTCGCACTTGACGGGTATTTTTATATAGAAAAGCAATGTATTAAATCTTATTTAGTACTATAATTTAGTCCATTTGCCATACTCTTTGCGTGGCGTTACTAGGCAACAGGAAAGGGGTCCCGCCGGCTCCCCCCCTCGTATGCAGGAATTGTATAGCCCGGCTAGATCAAAGGAATGATACCTGATATGGGATCATAACACACGCCTCGTCCACCAATATATACAATATGTATATAGCTTTGCCGGCGACTGCTTATGTAAGATGAATATAGTTACGGCTTTTTCTGACCTAACATTACGATGAGGACTGAACGGTCCCAACGGAAGAACAGCGTTGGAACATGCTGAGTTGAGACCGTTACGCAACAAAAAAAACTTCATTTTAATGCTTGTTCTCTTATATGTTTATTGTTGTGAAGCAATTTGTTTTCTTTCTTCCTTCTTTCTAAAAACCTTTCTTATATAGCCCGCCCGTTCTCCACAAATCATATTATATCCTATTTATTAAAACCAGTCTATTTTTGGTTATATACATGCATAGATTGTTAAAATATAGTCTCCTTTTGACTTCTAGCAGTCGGTAAAACGCGGTTTATTCTGAAAAGTCTTATTTCCCGCTCATTCAATAGCGTCCAATCGTAATGTTGCCGATTCAATATCGATTATTAGACTACAAACGTTTGCGGCGACGCGACGGCCAGTACATTGTAAATTATTAAAAAACCCATTACGAGTAGGTACATGTTTTATTAAATTACAATGCATGTGCTCGAAAAGAGCGTTTTCCAAACAGCCAAATTGTGCGGAAAGTGCCACTCTTTCACACTAGTCTCTTTTACTTTTCAGTTTTTTTTTTTTTAATTTTTTACTCCGTCGTTAGCCCAACGCAAAGAGTTTTTATTATTTGTGAAAAGTTTTACAAATTATCATTCATATAAAAGGTAAAATAAAACGAATACTTCAAAACGCCTTTTTCAGTGTTATTTTTTTCATTTTCTCGCACAATACATAGTAAAACGTTGTCGACTGTCACCCGTCGGAAAACACCTACTTTTCTCATTTGTAGCATAAATAACTATGTACTTCAAACATTTTATTTTGTGTCTTCAACAAAGACATGCCGATATTTATTTTTACCATTACCTACTGTTTAATCCAAAATTTTCAGTGATGTTTTTGATGAAACATGTGATGTTTTTATTTTTCCCGCAATTCCATATCCATTCTTAGCGAGTAGGTGCTAAAAGTTTGATCTAGTTAAAAATGTCATTCTTCATTATCGTAGTAGTAAATTGTGTCTATCCTCTTACAATCCAGTAAAGTATCATAATAATCCTATTCCTGAAATAGGATTATTATCATTTATTTTTAACATGTTATCAACCAAAACAAAATCTAGGTTTAAGTATTTTTTTATTAAATGAATACTACCTGTGTATGCCGGCGATTTTGTTCGCGTTGGATTGAAATGATTTTTCATACAAACAGCAGTATGTCATATCTCCGAAACCCTTTGAGATACACTTAACTGTCCCTAAAAGTTTTATTTAAATCCATTCAGCCGTTTCGGAGCCTATTCGGAACAAACATTCAGACAGACGGAGACAAATTAAAAAAAAACGTAAAGGCTTAGGCATGTTGTAAAAAGCATTTTCCACTTAGATATTTACATTAATTTTGAAATCACACACAGATATCTACTAAAATTTTATTTATTTTTATAGATATGTAAACATTAATGAAAACACTTAACCATTTTTTTATGACACAATTTTTCACGGCGCACTTTAGGTGACAAGGGGTTTTGCAGTAAGTGCTCAGTTATTCAAACAGGAATACAGTTGTATAATTAGTTTCCAGTATAATTAGTTTCCATCGTGATATATCGGAAATGTTCGTATTTATCGTGCTCTCTCAATTAGCTTCAGCAGGCCCCCAATTCTCGGCGCATTCGAGATAATCTAACATTCGAGATTAAACGTCAGTGCATACAGTCATTTGACACAACTGTATGAATCTGACTTTTAATCTTGCAATCGACAATATCTCGAAAACACCGACAATTGGGGGCCAGTAGCCATCATACCATGCTGTCATTTTTCATTTTGACATTTGACAGTAAATAATAAAGTTTCATATTAATGAATATAAACATGTCACTCATTTATAACAATTATTAATTGACACTTCGGGTCCCGTCGTCTTCCGATTGAGATCCGAGTTTTACCGATGGAAACATATTATTCACTATATCTGTACGTAATTTATAGAGCGTTTTAAATTTAAATTCAGCGATAATAAACTATTCATAAAATCTTCTTGAACAAACAGTAGCTTGTACGAGCCAGTAAAGCTTTCACCAGTCCGCCGGTTTAAATTGACCAAGTGTGCGCTGTGTGCAGTGGGCCGAGATGATCATTGGATTGACTCGGTGTTAACCGTGACCTATTTCACAAACGCGACAGGTGCTGAGAGTCCGACATAATTATTATATTTCCCATACAAACGTCGACAAATATGTCAGATTGTCACCACTGATTGACGTGACAATTGACAAGATTATTTTGTTCTTGAGGCGTGAAAGTGACTATAGAAATCAAAAGATTTTTGTCTCCTCAACACGGCAATATATTTATTAAAATTTGTTTTGTTGAGTTCCTGAAAATCAGACTCATGTCATAAGACTTGAGTATAATATACTCGTACCAACACTAATCAATATTGACTTGTCGCCACATAGCTGGGAATCGTTGATCAAATAGTTAATTTAATTAATCGCTAATCCGTTACTAAAAACTTCGTTAAACGTTAAAGCGCTTCGGGAGATTTAATGGAAGTTAACGTTAATCGTTAACAGTGAGAGAAATTGTATTTTATACGTCGTTTCGTTCGTGATTTATTATAAAAAAATCTTGGTATGGCCTATGGAAGTTTTGGCAGGACATGAGAAATTAATTTTGGCAAATCGTAGGTATTGTACGATTAACTGACTTTAATTGTTTTAACGGAAGTTAATGAGTGCGTTAACAATTTTTAAAGTTGAGTTAATTTTTTGTTCGAAATGTTAACTTCGTTAATTAACGGATTAACGGTCTTCTGCCGAGCTATGGTTGCCACCTTGTTAATTTTTCCTTTTTTTAGGGGAAGGAGGTGGCATGCAACATAACGAAGCTGCCGAGCGGTTCGGTCGTCTTCGAGGACGTGAGCCCGGAGATCATGCGCGGTCAGGTGCTGAAGCCCCTGGAGCGCGGCAACATGGCGCGGGTGCCGCAGAACGACCCGCTGCCCGGGCGCATCCGTTACCGCGCCGCGGACCACTCGGAGGTCGAGGTGAGTCACCCTAACTCAAAGATCTCAAAAAAAAAGGATATGCCTATCAGTACAATTTCGAGTAACAAGTCTCATAGAAGGTTGTCAGACACCAGAGCCATGGCTTAACCGCACCCTAGGTATAGCTGATGTCTTAGTTCTTACGACGTACATACAAAAGTCTAGTATTGCTTGATTCACACGCTATCATATCATTGTGGACGGTGTGGTCAGTGGTGCTGCGGTCTCACACCGTACTATGTGGGAGGGCGATTTTTCAATTATAACAGTGTCACTTAAACGGGCCTCATGGATGGTGGTTGACATGCGACTGAACCTGCGATGGTGTCAGATTCACGTTCTGATCTGACACCTCAAAAGTAAGCATTGCGAAAATTGCGAAGAGCAGTTCGTTACTATATATTTCAATGCCCTAACTTATGACTATTCGGTCGGCAACTGTGCGCTGTTCCGGGATGAAATGTCCTTTCTCAGACCCTAAAGTAAATTCGTGTCATGTTTCATGGAAATCGTTTCAGCAGTATAGCGGGCAAAACGTAACGGTCAGATATAAATAAACAGTTGAACGTGTTGTAAAAGCAGTTTTTGACCCGACGACAGTAAATACGTAACCATATATTTTCTTGGAATGTTTATTTGAAACTATTCGAACCTTTGATGTTTTTATTCTGTGTAAAGTGATGTTTATTAAACGTGATACCTTATGAAACTCGAGGCATTGAGACGAATTCAAAGACACCGCGTTTATTAGAATCCACTCAGCTAAACTGTTTCAATACCTTTTCCAATGTAAAAAGAAACCTGACGGCCATATAAAATGTATGACCGCCGGCGCTCTATTCACATTGGTTGCGGTATACATGCAAAGAAACGGACAAAACAACAAACGCGTCAAATACATGGGAAACATGATAGAGGCAAAAATACAAATTCTACTTTTTTAGGTATTTATCATAAGTAGGTAATTAGTATAAAATAACTTTTTTATTTGTAAAAACACTGTCGTCTAAATGAGCTCCTTCTTGTTGCTGGCACTGCTGCAACCGACTACGCAATTGTATGAAAAGATGCTGACAATCATCACTTCTGGTGACCGCGATGTTTGCTTAATATTCGTCGTTGAACCAGTTTCTTTAAACTTATTACAACAACTTTGATTAAATTAATCCTGGGACACTAACTTATACGGCGTAATCCATATTCAATACTGAAAAGGCATCGCATAGTAACGTAAGACTTTTTTTTTTAGGTGCCGTGTGAAACGGTCCATTGTAGTCAAAAATTTACAAAATGGCGATTCATTTCCCCTTTGTACCGCACAATTAATAGTTTAGAAACAATTCTGTGTTGCTATTTGCAATAACTTATGGCCCATACATACGTTAGATTGCGCATTCGGTAGGGTAAGAGGAAGAACAAAATTAGAACGCCGATTTTTTTTTGTTGCTTATTTATTTTTATCGTTTGATTAACTGCTTAGTATAATTTTTGGCCGTTTTTTATGAAGATATGTTTACGTCCAACCTCATGTTTTGGCAGAATGCCAGTGTTTTACTCGTCAAGACAAAGTTATATTTCAATGTTAAGTGCTGATGCTGTGCCTGAAATGTTGTCTTCTTGGTTTATTTTTGAACTAATTAAAAAAAATTGAGGAGGTTCTGAATAGTCTCAAGTCCGTATTCAAAAAGAATTGTTACCTCCTCTCTCCCTGTCTACTCCGAAATTTGTGAAGCGATTAGGACGATTCTTTTTTTCATCAATAGAGTATACAACTAGATTGGTCCGTTTAAGGTCAAAGTTGGAGCCATGGGTTTCCTTGGAACCTCTTGATGTTGTACTATACTCGTTTCTACCAGATGTAACAATTAACTGGTTGGTTATGGCAGGAATTGAACTAGAGTCATGAACAACCAGAAGAAAAATAACCTATGTCATGTCCTACCCGAGGGCGCAAACTATCCCTACACTAAATTTCTTCAAAATTGTTTCAGCGGTTTAGCCGTAAAAAGGTAACAAACTGACATACAGAGTTTCGCATTAGAATGGATACATATTTTTCTTAATAACCGATAATAATGATGTTCATTTATTTATTTATAATTATTAACGATGAAGTTGAAGTTAATTTATAATGTTACGCAAATGAATTGTTATTAATTCTTTCACGAACAATTGGAGTAGGTATCGGCAGAAATGTATCCATCAGGTAGCACGACTTAGTCTTTCAAATTGCCACATTGCCAATTGTACATAAGCCGTTATGAAAGTAATAATAATCCTGACCCTCCACGTTTCTCCCCACGAGACTAAAATAACTTTCAATAACGTACGATCGTATTTACTCAATGGAATTTCTTAAAATTTGCTTCGGGGCTTGTGGGAGTTCAATATTCAAATGAAGGACTTTCTTGGGAACCTGTGCGTTTTTGAAGTACATGCTTATGATCCTACGCACTCTGTAGTTCGGTTAAATGTAGAGAAGCGAGTTTAAAGGGTGGAAGGTTTTGAAGCCCGAAATGTGTGTAGAAAAAAAAACACCAATGAGACACCTCGCGCTAACATAAGTCATGAGTCCACATCAGTCCACTGCTCAAAGGCCAGGGCTCCAATTCTCGGTGCATTCGAGATAATGTCGATCGCGAGATTAAACGTCAGAGTCATACAGTTGTCAAACGACTGTATGCACTGATGTTTAATGTCGATTGTGGTGATGTGTGATCGTCCGTGGATAATTTGCAATCTGGAATCTTGTTTCGACGTACAGTACCAAGACTTAGTATACCATTTTTTGACAAGTATTCTAGCAGTGGCAAAGATGTAAAGTTATTATTAAACCCTCGTATGCGGGAGCCAAAAAAAACCGGCATTCACGTCTCATTGGATTCATGGAGTACTAAAAATATTGTGATAAAAAAAATGCAAAAAGTGTATGTAAGAAAAAGCACGGATCCGTGTCTTAAGCATCCGATGGGTTAATAATAATAATAAATCAGGGGACAATCTTTACACAAATCGATCTAGTCCCAAATTAAGCTCTAAATGCTTGTGTTATGGGTACTAGACGACACTATACATACTTATATAGAGAAATAAATACTTAAATACATAGGAAACATCCAAGACTCAGGAACAAACATTCGTGCTCATCACAGAAAAGCAAAATACAATATGTAATTTTGGTTGTGAGGTATTTCTCGTGATAGACGCATGACATCATTTGTCAATGTCGGAACAAGTCGATGGAGTTAGTGGAATGTCTCGGTTGTTATCGCAGGTGCCTTTCGGAGACAAGGACCAGTGCGGCGAATTCACGCTCAAACACGGTGACTGGGTGCAGTTCCAAGTGGCAACCGACCGGCGCGACCAGCTCAAGCGCGCCACCAACATATCCCTTCTCGACGAGTCGTTCAACGTCTCCGGAGAAAGGTGAAAACATATTCTTATGTCGTATTCTATAAGCAGTATAAAGCAAATGGCCGATTTAGTAAACATTTAATCCGTAAAGATCATTTTGGTAGCAAAGATTATTTCGTTAATTAAAGATCATTTTAAGTGACCTTTGTGAATTCTGCGGGTTGGTAGAAAGTACAGAAGCCAAATGGGGTATTTTTTAAAGAAACATTTTATAGAATAATATCATCAAAACCTTCGACCTAGATCCATTATTAATTTAATACTAAAGTGTAAACAAAATACAACGATAAAATTACTGTTAGACATGTCAACAAGTGTCAAATTGACCTATTTTTCAATGATTCTGCAGATCGTTACTGGAGGTTGAAAGTCAATTGTAGCTGTCATCAATTATACATTGGCATCGATATGCAACAATGTATCCTTTATCTTAGTTACCTATAACTGTAGAGTGGCCTGGGCCCTGTTTTCATTAAAATTACTTCTCAATCCAATAACCCGATCATTGCATTGACTTTGCTCTAAAATCACCTGACTTTTGTCATACGATCAAGTATTTACGAGGGTCTTGGTGGCAAGCGAAATCTATATATTTAAAACAGTACCGTTACTCACTTATAGACAACGCACAGCCTAAACGGGTGGTCGTACAGGTTCGAAATTTGGAGGAGACATTCCTCGAGTACCCTAGAGGTGCAATAAGGAGATTTTTTTTAAATTCCATCCCGAAAGGGGTGAAAAAGGGTCATAAAGTTTTTAAGGAAAATACCGTGGGCGAAGCTGTGGCACCTCTAGTATCGAATATACGGGGCGTCGGCGCCCCAACAGAACATCTAGATAGATATTGAACAGTTGCAAGTAGCTTCCGAGAATCAGTTACTTTCTTTTGATGAAGATTTTTAATAAGAAGTCATAGGACCCAGCCGCCTTCTTACAGAGAATAATGCTTAAAGAAAATAAGGCTATTTGGAAACTAGTCGGCTACTATTTTTCCATACAAATGGGTCATACGTATATACGGAAGAAGGCCAGGTAAGAAGCACCCGTAACTGACCGTGTGCATACAACGGAAATACACATGTCTAGAAACAATTTGTCCATCCTGTGGCCGAAAGTTAACGAAAACGATGGGATACATTAAAGTTTTCTCCATACATGCGGATAGAGACCAAACAAAATAATCAGACCGCCGTATTATGAGCTCTTAATTCCAGGCAGTTTCCGCCGTAAACTGAGCTGCTTGGAAAATTCGTATTATGAGCGCGGTAAACAAGACTGCTTTAGCGCCAATAATACGAATTCCAGGCAGCTCAGTTTCCAGCGGAAACTGCCTGGAATAGTATAGTTTCCTAAAAAAATCTAATTAGTCCGTCATTTACATTATAAATAATGATTGAACCCATATTTTTTCTTTTGTCAATTAAACTAAAATATTAGAAAATATAGTGCGTTGAAGTTCCGCGTGACGTCACGACTTTGTACACTTTTTACCATTAAGTGCCGTCATGAGCCCCCACTCCCGAACTTTGATGCGCATTATCATTGTCAATTTTGATTGATTTGATAAGCAAAAAATTCGTGTTCAATATTTTTTGATAATCTACCTGACGAACTTAGAATTAGAAATTCAATTTTTTTACCCAGGAAACATTCCTATTAAGAGCTCATAATACGATCCCAGGTCCTTAACTTTCAGGAACAGGAAGGAGAGTACTGAATCTGAACGTGTGTATGACCCTCAAGCTGAATATGTACAAAGCGAGGGTAGTTGTGTACGCAGGAGTTATCTGTCCCAACAGGCGGGAGCAGGGCGTGGTGTGTTCGCTACGCGACGGTTTCGGCTTCATCCGCTGCGTGGAGCGCGAACAGACAATGTTCTTCCACTTCGCCGAGGTCCTGAGGTTCGGTCTCATGGCTGAAAACAAGGACAGCAACGCCAAATTCGTACTGAGCGTCGGAGACGAGGTAAGATATTAACACTTTCAGTGCCAGCCCAAAAATTAAGTCCCATCCCAGGCGCTGCAGAATTGCCTCCATACAAAATTGCCATAGCAAGAACCCGACCAGCGAGTCGTTCGGCGTGGCGACAAAGTAATAGAAAACTGGATATCGGGTTTTCGGCACTGATGGCCGAATTCAGAAACGCCACTTAAGCATTTGACTCGATATTAAGTAGTTAAGTGTCCCTCAACTAGTTGTCAACCTATACAGAAACGTCACTGAAACGTCACTTTAATTACAGCTCAATTTGAGTGGCCTTTCTGAATTCGGCCGTGGATGTGTTAAGCTGCATACTTGAGCGGGGGTGGGGGCATGAATGACAGGTATAGCGTAGGGCATTATGTGCTTGGCGTGTATACGTGTTAAGAGGACTGTGAAGCAACGGCGAAAATCATCCTTTTCATACAAAAGGCGACACCGATTTCCACCCCTTAAATATTAACCGATGTTCACCAATTTTTGATAGATTATCAGTCATAACAAAATATAGGTGTAAACCTATATTTTTTTTTGTTTTTTCGTTTTGGTTTTTTCACTGTAATAATAAATTCACTTTTATTGTTTATTTTGTATTTTCATACAAAACGACTTTAGTCAATTATTTGGCTTTGTAGATCTTTAATCAATGTTCAAAAACGTATATAAACCTAGATTTTGTTCCGACTGACAACCTATCAAAAATTGGGCAAAATCGGTTAACATTTAAGGGGTGGAAATCGGTGTCGCCTTTTGTATTAAAAGTTGTAGGTTCAGACTCCTCTTAATAAAAGCCGGATTGAAAATCATACCGGATTGCAATTCCCATCTGGCGGCAAAAGGGTTGAAGCTGATCAGACCTCACCCCTTTTTTTTCTTTTTACACAGCTTCAATCGCTAGGTTCATCGACCGATAGGGAGCAAGAATTTGAGGACTCATAAGGCTCATTAGTGTAATCCCTACAAATCTAAACTTAATAAGTTCATATTTTTCTATATACTGATTGCGCCCTAGGTGACAAATATCTGCTTCTGTAGTGTTAAAAATGCACTCGTCTTTGTAGTGTGTGTTATTGTGAAACTGACACTCTATTGTTCTTCCGCCATATCTTTAATTACTTGGTTAACTTATTTGTGTACGTCTAAATTATAGAGTATCACATTTCGCAGTTTCTTTGCGTTTACAATTTCTTCTATCTGTAATACAGACTTAAAACTCACGCCTTGTATCTCGACCAGATTGAAATTGGCATGTATTCATATTTTGTCTAGACCGAACGAATCGTGGATGTGTAATGTAAGTAGCCTCAATACATACATTCATATGCAGAGTTTCGCAATTCTGTCACAATGGAAGGTAAATTCTATATTGGTATGTAACTTCTTATCTGCTAAAGACATAATAGCCCTAAGTGCTGTGATGCAGCTAGTGTATTATTTGACCCCAATCGAATACCTAATTCACCTGTGTATAGTATACTTTAGCAATTTAGCTGCCTTGGCGTGGACTATTTAAAGTTGTTGCATTCAATCGATGCAACCGGCACGATGGTTAATTCCACGGCGGGCCAGTTCACATGTTTTATGTTTTATAGACCACAGCGCTGCAGCATCAATATTACTATGTCTGTTTGTCCCTCTGTAACGTCATAACTGAGCGACGGATTGAATTGGTTTTATGCACAGCGATATTTGGAAGGTCGTAGAAGGGGAATTTTGTTCTCAAAAAAATGCACAGCTCCTGAGGGATCGATCAACGATTTACACGCGGACGAAGCCGCGGGCAGAAGCTAGTCATTTAAAAAGCGTTCACTGGCAGTGTTGCAATGTTACAGCTTCGGTGATTTTTCATCACATTTGCTCGTTAGTTATATATGTGTGATTATAATTATGCTAGAAAAACGGACAGTATTTAATAAGTATGGATAAAACGCCTGCTAGCCGTGCCTGCTGCGCCACGCTCACCCGACCCGCTCCACGCCGCCTGAGCTCATTTAACCCTTTGACCGCCACGGTCGGCTGTGGTTGTCACCAGTTTTCCGCGCCCCTGCCGCCACGATACGCCGTTTTCCATACATGTGCGTCGGCTACAGCCGTCGTCGAGCGCTCGTGGCACGCCTTTTCGCCGTTAGCCGTGGCCTTCAAAAGATTAAAAACTTACTATGAAGCGACGGTGTAAGCTCGCGTTTTCTTGGACTAAAGCCACAGTTCGTGGGTTCCAATCCGTCAGAGTCAGATACTCTTGTACCTCTGGTTTCCCTATGGGTGTAATGTTATTTATTGTTGTCAGGTGGAGTTCTCAGTGGACCCGGTGACGTCGTTCTCGAACATGAACACCCGCCAGAACGGGATCCGCATCAAGCACCTGCCGCCGGGCACGGTCCAGTTCGAGACGCTGCTGGAGCGCGGCGTGCGCGGCGTCGTCACCAAGGAGGCGCAGCTCTACACCTCCAACTCGAGCCCCGTCAGGAACCCGCCGGCTGTGAGTACAGGAAAAAAATCCGGCCAAGTGCGTCGGCTCGCGCACGAAGGGTTCCGTACCATTATCTATAAAGACGGCAAGAAAATCACGTTTGTTGTATGGGAGCCGCCTTAAATATTTATTTTATTCTGTTCTTTAGTATTTGTTTTTATAGCGGCAACAGAAATACATCATCTGAGAAAATTTCAACTGTCTAACTATGACCGACGGACGGACAGACGGACAGCGGAGCCTTAGTAATAGGTTCCTGTTTTTACCCTTTGGGAACGGAACCCTAAAAACTGAAAACTCCCTCCCTCCCTCCTTGTATGACGCACCCTTAGAATTCTTATATAGCCCATGACACGCGCACGTTCTCAACGAATCATTTGATACCTTATTTATTAAAATTTGTCCAGTAGTTTAGGGGCTAAAGTGGAAAGTCTGGTTTTTGGTCACATACATAGACTGATAAAATCCTCCTTAGGCTTCTCGCAGTCGGGTAAAAAACTTGCTAAGAGAAATGTTAGTGTTTGAAAGTTGTAGTCGGTCCGCTCCAAAAGCCAGCGCTTTATAATTCTACTTTATAATCTACTAGCTTCTGCCTGCGACTTCGTTCGCGTGGAACACTAATATTTTTTGTATTTCACCCCCCGTCGAGCAAAACAATAATAAAAAAAAACAAATCCGTCAAGCCATTTTTGAGTTTAAGCGAGACTTACCCACCTCAATTGATTTTTATACATAAGAAGATTGATATGTACGCGTAGAATTTGGTTATCGCGATTCCCTTAGAAATGCAAGACCTCACAGTAGATCTTTGCCAAAAATTCATGGAAATCGGTTCAGCGTATTGGCCATGAAAAGTAACAGGCATTTAATACTTTCTTATTTATAATATGAGTATGAAAGTATCTAGATTATATAGATCTATATACTAGATTGTTGCACCAAGCAGAAAGTGATTTATACTGATGAATTCATATGAATAATACATTACTTGATGCCGGGTGCATAATCTGATTTTCATTCAAGTACTGCATAAAGTTGGTATAATATTAAAAAATCACAGAAAACTCGAATTTAATATTTCAATCGTTTAAATAATCTATACTATCTTTCCAGCTAGTACTTTTGAACATAATATTTAAAACGGTGCAATCATAGTACGATCTGACCGCCGACATTACATAGCGAAACTCGCATGGGTCTACAAAACCCAACTTTTCTGTTGGCTCAAGTGAACCGCCTTGCTATTCATTTGACAGTCCACAGAAACGTTGTTAGACTTATAATTAAGACGCAATTCAGGTCAGTCGCTGTCGGACTGTGAATGGGCGGCATGGGTAGGTCTTCTTGTAAACTTCTAGATCAACTAAAGAAAAAAAACATAATGAATTTTGTACGCAACATTGCTCTAGAGCAAAAAGTTCGGCTTCAGGAATTTATTTTGCGTAATCTGAATATAAATTTGCTTATGTATATAAGGTTTTGTAATTTTTTGTTAATTCTTAGTTTATCCTTGACTCCTTGTGCACTTGTCATCAATGCATCAGAATATTACGAATTTGAATACATTATTTAAACATTCAAAGATAAATATATCATCTGTCATCACTATTACACTAATATAAATGCGAAAGTTTGCGAGTGTGTGCGTGTGTGTTAGTATGTTTGTAACTCCTTTACGCTTCAACCGCTGGACGGATATGGATGAAATTTGGAATTGAGATAGCATGTATTCTGGGTTAACACATATACCTCATTTACATGCAGCCACTGCTGCTCGCGCATACTGCTTTCGAAGGCAGTGGGTGTTTACATGCTGCTACCTGACTCCCTGCGCGTCGCGACGCGAGTAGCAGCGGCAGATAGGAGTAGAAGTGACCCATTTAGATACTCGCGCTGCCCACGTCCATGCGCACTTCCCTGCTCACTTTTGCTGCATGTAAATGACGCTATAGGAAGGAGTAGGAGATAAAACAGATATATTCGACCTTGAGATTGATAGCTCCTAACCAGTGGCCTTATCTACAGGAGTACAACGGCGTCATCACGTGTCAAATCAATGGCGCCAAGAAGACTCTCTCGTTTATGGCGAAGAAGTGCGAGTCCAAGATGCTGCCTCGCGTCGGCGACAAAGTCACCTTCGACATTTATCAGGTAACTCCCTTCTATAAGCTACGCAATGCAAGTATGCCGAAGCCTCAGCGTACTTCACTACTTGTGGGCCGGCTCGACCGGGGTAGTACCACACAGAATATCGACGTAAAGTAATACCTTGCTATTGCGTTTCGTACGGTGAGTGACGAGATCCGGAGGCCTATTCCCTCATCCCTGTTCCATCCCCATTCCCCATCCTTCCTAGACAGACAACGCATTGGCAGCACCTCTGGTGTTGCAGATGTCCATAGGCGGCGGTGACCACTTTCCATCAGGTGGGCCGTCTGCCTGTTTGTCAGCCTACTCCTTTCTCTAAGGGCCGGCAACGCGTCCGTGATTCCCCTGGTGTTGCGGGTGTCCATGGGCGGCGGTGGTTGCTTACCATCAGGTAGGTAACCCGCCCGCTCGTTTGCCTCCTTCTTACAAAAAAAAAATAACACTTTTGTCATAACATATAGCTCATTTTTATAAACGCTACGCTGACAGTTGATACTTGACACTTGTAGTGATGTAGCAATGCAGAATCAAGTCGATTTTTAAGCTTTTGAACGCCACGGCTAACGGTGAAAGGCGTACCACGAGCGCTCGACGACGGGTGTAGCCGACGCAATTGTATGGAAAACGGCGTATCGTGGCGTCCGGGGCACGGAAATCTGCTGTTGGTCGCCGACTGGGGCGTTCAGAAGGTTAACGATTATTGACTAAAGTTCAGACCTTGAATATTTGTGCTAATTTGATTTAATAATTTTTATTTCACTAATTATTACTTTAGTTTGATTTTCAAGTATAATTTCAACAGCAGTTAATGCAATTTTTTTGTACGGTAGCATTATATTGTTTATTTAGTTTAATAACATAGAAACGTTTGCTATGTGGAATGTTACATAGTTGAATTTGACTTGTGATCTGGTAGTTGTGTCTTTCTGTGTTGTTTACTGATCCAAGTTACAGATTATCCTAGTTTGTCCCGTTGAGTTGTGAAGTTACAGTACGATTAAAACCAGTTAACGATTCGACTTTTCTCGGCTATTATCGGCTAAAGTTACAAGTTACATTGCTGCGATTTCTTTTAGGTAGCATTCAACTTAAAGTATCTTAAACGCAATGTATATCACCTGCCATGATGACATTGACGACGCGGATAGCCTAGTTGGGAGTGACCCTGCCTCCGAAGCTAGCGTCCCGGGTTCGATCCCCGGTACGGGCAAATATTTGTGTGATGAGCACGAATGTTTGTTCCTGAGTCTTGGATGTTTCCTATGTATTTAAGTATTTATTTCCCTATACAAGTATGTATATCGTCGTCTAGTACCCATAACACAAGCCTTTAGAGCTTACTTTGGGACTAGATCGATTTGTGTAAAGATTGTCCCCTGATTTATTATTATTATTATTCCGCTTTATTTTTTCAATTTTCTCATTTTTTACATTCTTTCATATTATAAAAATAACATTATAAAATAAAAGAATAGAAAAAACGGTGAACCACCGACCGCGGAGCAGGGCCCAGGCGATTATTATTATTATTATTATTACTTACCAGTAGATCTAAGAAGTTTCCAGAAGCGATATTATTATGGACGGTAACAGTACGTTATTTGTCATGCGTGTCATACTGTAAAAAATAGTCACTAATTATTTTTCTTATTTGAATATATAGGTTGTGTAACTTTAGAGCTATTAGGTTTTGTTGTTTATATCCTTCTGTTGTATTGCGTTTAATAATATAACGGGTAATATATTTAAAGGTCATATCTGTAATTTGATATACTCTATGTGGAAAACGAGGGATACCGACAATAACAAAGGATGGCCGAATGGTGAACTTATTTTAATAGTACTGTATTTATTTATTGAATTCCAGCTGAAGCGAACCAAGGAGCTGGTCGCGATGTCGGTAGCCGTCCAGCACAGCCTGACGAACGGCAGCGCGAGTAACGGCAGCGCCGCTGCGCGCGCCGTCATGCAGGGCTTTATTGCGGCGCTCAAAGACGGCTTCGGGTTTATAGAGACCGCTGACCACAACAAGGAGGTGTTCTTCCACTTCAGGTGAATACTCATCATCATTATCATCAAAGATGTCCAATGGATGTCCAAGAACGTGCGAGTGTGATAGCCATGTAAGAATTCCAAGGGTGCGTCATACTAGGAGCAAAACTTTTTTAGGCGGCGCTAGTTGGGAAAACACACGGCTTTACTCACGATTTATTGTCAGAAATAGTCCGACATGTTTCGAACTCGATTGGAGTCCTTCTTCAGGGTTTGAGTGCGGTCCCGGTCAGATCAACCCGCGCACTCAAAAGCCGCAAGTAAAGCCGTGTGTTTTTCAAGTATTCATAATGTCTCACGAAAGTTTTAATTTGACTGGCGCAAGTTGGGTTTTAATTTTCTTGGTTTTTTTTCTGCATTATTCAATTCCATTGCATCCACTTTATTTGAGATACGGCTATGCATTTTGTTATTCTTATTGTGTTTCTTGTGTTTATTGTTATTTTCATGACTAAGATGGCGAGATGAGCATGATGCCTTTCGAAAAGACTGGCAAAAGATAAAGACGCTGGGACTAACTTTTACTAGCAAATTAAGCTGCCTAACTGACGGCGCACGGGGAGGCTTTTGAGTGCTCTGATTGGTGCTGAGCACGCTTGTCACACCACAGTAATTAATCACATCACAGTATTAAGAACAGCGCTCTAAAAGCGTTGGCCTTGCCTGCCTGTAAATTCGTCGCCTATAGTTTTACGACTCATCAAGGCAGAGGGGGTCGTCTGGCTATGCGGACTCTATAGGATATTTATGGATTGTGGATGTGAAGGAGTGAGTAGAACATCCTGGGCTAATAATTTTTTTTTACTCTCGGAAGGAGTAATTTTGCTCTTCGATATCTGAGTGCAAAAGCCGTTTTTATCCGCTAGAGGATAAAGTAAATTGAATTTAGAACATCGTGTGCACTAAGTTTGTGAATTCAAAACATCATTAAACCTATTTACTTCTACCTCCATGGTGCCGAATTTATCATACGACCTTTTTTAATTTGTTAGAAACTCCGACTCGGAACCTACTTGGTGTACTTTTTTTTAATTTGCTTTGCGCGCGCCATTTTCTTTTCTCATCATATGGTTAAAACCTGCGCAAATGATCCTTCTCCCTCAACAATCACGCTTCGGTGGAAGTCATTTCCTCGCTGAGGTGGAATGAAAAGTTACGTGTTGCGCTCGTGATTCAATTTTAGAATCCTTCGCTTGCTCGGTCATCAAAATTGAGCACGCGGTTAAAAAGCAACTTTGCACTCTTGTATAACAAATAACTATTTTTTTTTTGCATTGCGAATTCCTACTATCATCTTGTTTTTTGCAAGTTTTGCTTCACAGGTTTTTCACAAGTCTGAATTGTTACTCGGAAAAATAGTCAATATGCAAAGCTGAAATAAAATGTTATTCATCATAATATCCATCAAGTTTGAAAATAATTTTAGTTCGTACTCAGGGCCTTGCACATGGCGACATAATCATGCAATAGATACGTAACGCGAGTATTGGGCGGTGGTGGTGGCCCCGCTGTGCGATGGCCCTTATGGCTTGAGTGAGATCAGAGGCTGAAGTGAACGCTTTTGCGATTTGATATAAGTTTAAACTGACCTATCGTCTTGCTATATTGTAACAATCTGCTTTCACTTGCTTCCTTGTAGCAAATAAATAAATTTCAATCTCCATTTGAATTACAGTTCTCTTTTTTACCACGTTTTTATTACATCTCTTTCTTGTCCGTCTATTAATTTCTTTGACTCTTCAGCATACATTTTGCAATCGATTTTAAATTAAGTTCCAGATGTGCTAGAGATATGAAACTTTATATATAGCTTAGAACTGGGTAACAACGCAGTATTAACTCGCTTTCTTGTCTGTCTGTTTGTTTGTTTTTCTGTTCGGTACAAGTTTTGCAATCAATTTTAAACTAACTTCCTGATGAGCTAGATAAATATAGGTCAGAAATGAATGACAATGCAATATTAATTCGCCTTTTTCCGTTTTTATAATAAATATATTTTATTCAAATAATTATTTTAAGTTTAATATTATGAAGAAGAAATTTGCTTCACAAGGTTTACCGTCAGAATTTTTACTATGTCGTTGATTTTCATTAAGAATATCTTATTGATCTTTACTTATAATTTGTAATTGCGTAAATAGTATTTATTCGTTTGACTGGCACTGGCACATATCGCGGGTTTCATGCTAGAGTGGCGTGTCCGCAATATCACTTCATGCTAAAAGTTTCTTAACCACAGAACTATATCGAGATAGAAGGAATGATTTGTATGGAAACTGAGCGTACCTATATGATTTTTGCGTACCTAGTTTCTTTGATAGCACGAAAGTAATTTAGTGACGGGAAACAAGTGATGATGATGATGATGATGATGATGATGATGATGATGATTCAAAAGCATCGATTAGCATGCGCCAAACCGAGTCTAGGCACCATCGTTCCGCGCCGCGCCACCGCCGTTGTTAGACACAAAGAGGTTCTCAGTACTTCTTTTTGGCACGCGGGAACACACTCGTTCCTTCTATCTCGATATAGTTCTGTGGTCGTTCGTAACTGCAAGACTGAATTTGCAGTTGCAACCTTTTAGCATTAAATAATAATTGCAGTTATGCCTCTAGATTGAAACCCGCGATATGTATGAAGGGTTGATAATTGCTAGTAGCTTATCAATTCTATAAACATATTTTTTGAACATGTACGTCGTTTCTACATTTTTAGGGTTCCGTACCCAAAGGGTAAAAACGGGACCCTATTACTAAGGTTGTCCGTCTGTCCGTCTGTCTCCAGGCTGTATCTCATAAACCGTGATAGTTAGAATTGAAATTTTCACCGATAATGTATTTCTGTTTCCGCTTTAACAACAAATACTAAAAAACAGAATAGAATAAATATTTAAGGGGGGCTCCCATACAACAAACGTGATTTTTTTGCTCATTTTTGCTCGATATTGATAACGGCAACAGGTAGACGCTTGAAATATTCACAGAATATTTTTATATTTATTTATTTAAAAAATAAATAATTAAAATAAAATAAAATAAATATTTAAAGGGGGCTCCCATACAACAAACGTGATTTTTTTGCCGTTATACATAATGGTACGGAACCCTTCGTGCGCGAGTCCGACTCGCACTTGGCCGGTTTATTACTAGCTTCTGCTCACAACTTGGCTCGGAATTCGGTTATAGTTATTTCCTAGAGTGCTTTTATACCAAGTGTCATGAAAATTCCGGAGTTGAGTGGTAAATATACACAGACGAATACACATAAACTTTGGCACTTATAATATTAGTCGGATATATTATTATCTCTGATTGTGTGGCCTGACCACTTCCATTTTTTATTGTTTTTATGACATTGGTTCACAAGTGACAAGAAGAGACCTTTTAGACGGTGGGTTGATGACATCAAAGCCATAGCAGGAGAGGACAAGAGTAGCTAACTATAGAGAGAGAAATAGCGATAGTTGGAGGAGGCCTTTGTCAATTAATGACATACAGACAGGGAGTCGATGCATGATACAGTGTTATCGAAAAGTTTATTATAAATAATCTAATGTAAGTCACTGTGTGAATAAAGTCTATTATTATTATTCAAAGTCAAAGTTACTATTTTTAACAGGGGATTATTATCGACCGAGCGAGCGAAGCGCTTCGGCAAAAATGCTTTCGTATGTCCGGCGTCTGTCCATTTGTTCTCGTCTACAGGCCGCAGTTCTCAACCGATTCTCGTGAAATTTTGTGAGTTGGTTCGATTATGACATGGATTTTTTTTGTCGATTCAGTTTTTCGATTTTTTTCAAAATTGCGAAGTTATGGGGGTTTTAGCGATTATCAACTTATTTGCGGTGTTGGTAAACTGACTACAACCTCTGTCGATGTATGGGGATATCAGTTTTCCAACGGCAAAGTTAAGTTTGTCGCGAGGTCTAACAGCTCACGGAGCCACTAATTCATTAAATGGGACACTTGTCCATTTGGTTAAAGTTGATGTCGTTGTTTCCAGCAACCTGGAGGGCAACCCGGAGGGGCTGGAGCTGGGCACCGAGGTGGAGTACTCTCTGGGGCGCGTGGGCGGGTCGGGCGGCGGCTGCGCGAGCGCCGAGTTCGTGCGCGTGCTGCCGCGCGGCTCCGTGCCGCTCGCCAAGCCGCTCGAGCCCACGCTCAACGGTACCGTGACGCGCACGCTGCGCGCGCTCAACCCCGACCAGGCCAAGTACTCTGGTATGTTGCGCACTTTATATACCGTTTACATTCAGCGTTTCATGGTATGAAATGAATGTTATATTTCAAATTGTTTCTTTTTGATATTTGGAGACCTGACATCTCCATGTTTATACTTGCCCGTGGAGACTGTCTACACCTCCATTTAACCTAGATTAATCGATTTAGATGTTTCTTTGTTTCAATTATTATTTTTATTATTATGACCCTTACAGATGTATATCTCTAAGTCACTTGTCCAGACGCGGAGACTATACATCTCCCTTATTACTAATTTAAACGCGTAAGAGCAAGATGCGAGTCTGACTCGCCGTTCGCTGCAGTATAACTCATAATGGCGCAAGACGTAATTGTTGATTTAACCCGAGTTACTAACTAACTCGAAGTTAATCATGCTAACTCTGGTTGGCGCAAGTGGGCCTTAGACGTGCTCGAATAGACGCCCTGACGGCTATTTAAAATGTATGTCCGTCAGCGCTCGTTTTACAATTGCTGAAGTATAGTTAAAACAAACTTCTTAATGTCATGACAAAAATTTACATGCTTGTATAATAATGTGTTTGTTATCGACGGAGCGAGCGAAGCGTCTCCGTTACAGCTTGGGCAAAAATGCTTTCGTATGTCCGGCGAATGTCTGGATGCCCGGATGTTCATTTCTTCTCGTGAAATTTTGTGAGCAGGTTCGATAATTACATGTTTTTTTTAAATTGTTATAAAATGGCGGAGATATGGGGGTTTTTGAGATTACAAAGTTATTTGCGGTGTTGGTAAACTGACCGCTACGTATGTCGATGTATTGGGATAACAGTTTCCAACGGCAAAGTTAAGTTTGCCGCGAGGTCTACAGCTCTCGGAGCCACTGGTATTAATTGAATTTAACTTTTTTTATCACTCAGGTCTGATCCAAACGGAGGGCGGTACGTCATACGAGTTCGGCATAATGGGTCTCGCGTGCAAGCGCGAGATCCTGCAGGTGGGCGACCCGGTCACGTTCCAGGCGGACGTGGACGCGCGCGCCGCGAACATCGTGCCCGTGCGCAAGAAGCGCCGCGCCACCGTCGACGCCATCAAGGGTCAGTCGTCACACCGCCATCATCATAAATAAATAAAAATAAATAAATAAAAGTAAATAAATAAATAATTTTAATAAATCAATCATTATCATCATCACCGTCATATGGGCCAAGAATCGGCACGACTTGTCCCGCGCTACACGCATCCTATTTTTTTCCGGAAGCTGATATTAGACTTGGCCTTTGGGTATACTTTTAAAGACTTCTTCAGGGTGAATTTTATAAAGATCACTTCGATCACGAATGTAATTTTTTTTACTGATTTGCTATAATGTTAACGTTTAACGTTTGATCTGACGGCCCTTTACAAAACCAGGTCTAAAGGTGCCTTTCCACTGTTTTGGAGCGGGGCGGAGATGAGCCGAGCTAACCAATCAGATAACTTTATCGTATGTAAATATTTGACATACAATAAACCAATCTGATTGATTAGCTCGGCTCATCTCCGCCCCGCTCCGCTTCAGTGGAAAGGCACCCTAAGACAGAGTTTTATAAAAATCCGCTAGTACAAAATCGGATAATATGTATTTATTTATTTATTACACAAACTTACAGTACGCGTTCCGAAGCGTTAACATGCTAGACCTAGGACTAAAATCAAAGTTCATTAATAAATACGATACTCACAATTCAAAACGTTACTTAATTCATTTTAAAAGTTATCAAACATTACTAATTGCCTCAGTTTTTGATATAACTGATCTCATTTAGTCTGACGGACAATGTAGCACAGTATAGGGGGTGCCTTCCAGGGGCCCGTTTCTCAAAACATATAAGTTTAATATTATAAGTGTTTTATCTCGTTAATTAAAATAAAAAATGAAACAAAACTAGACTAATATGCTTCGAGAAACGGGCCCCAGTAGTTGCCACACATTTATTGGTTTGTGCATGGTGGTGAGAAGTAACCTGGGAAATCCATTGCCCGTTATACTCAGTGGTAACTAAGCCTTATGATGTGTCCAGGTGGTTTCGGGTTCCTCTCCCTGGCGATGGAGACCGAGGAGAACCGGCGGCTGTTCTTCCACATGTCGGAGGTGCGCGGGAACCCCGCGGAGCTGCAGCCCGGCGACACGGTCGAGTTCGTGATGCTGACCAACCCGCGCAACGGCAAGTCCTCCGCATGCAATGTAGTCAAAGTGAGGTGAGTGCCACTCAAAAATATTAGTGTTTTCCAAAAGCCTGCTCCTGGTACAAAACTATTCAGCCCCCAGTCAAATACCTTGGTTTAGAGTAGGAAGTATGAACAGAACAGATGTGGTAACGGCCCTCAGACTCCAATCGGGATATATCCATTTATGTATGTATGTATGTATGTATGTATAATATATGTATGTTAGTCTGTAAGGTATTTATGTATGGGCCACTGATGCCTGAAATAAATGGTTTATTATTATTATTATTATTTTATTTATTTATCTTGAATCTTAAGCTAGGTTTTATAATATTTGCATAAAAAGTAAAATACAATATCACTATAAAAATACAAACACTATAAAAACCTACCCTAGGGTGCCGCCGGTAGCGGGGCAGGGCTCAAGCTACCGGTGGTTAGGCCCGCAGAGAGAGGAACCTCCTGACGATGCGCGCCGTGTCCAGGAGTACCGCCTTCTGTATCCGACCCTTGATCCAGCCATCAAGCGAGAGTCTCTTGAGGTGTTGGTCGAGACTCTTCGCTATGAGCCCGTTCGCAGAAACAACTATCGGCACAATGATCGTCGAGTCAACATCCCACATGGCGGTCACCTCGTGAGCCAAGTCAAGGTACTTGCTGAGTTTGTCCTTCTCGGCCTTCACGAGGTTCTCGTCATGGGGGATGGTGATGTCGACGAGCACTGCCCGGCGCTGCGATCGATCTGTCAGCACGATATCAGGCTTATTGGTAATAATAGTCCTGTCCGTGATGACAGATCGATCCCAGTAGAGCGTGGCACGACCATTTTCGAGAACCGGCGCCGGTGCGTACTTGTAGTACGGCACTTCCGACGCCACAAGGCTGTATCGAAGAGCAAGTTGCTGGTGAATAATTCTGGCTACGAGGTATTATTATTATCATTAAACCGTTTTGCTCATTTAATGGGCAAATATGACTCTCCCAACTGTTCAGAGTGTAATATGGTAGAAGACGCAGTTCATATTATGGTGGAATGTGTCCGGAGCGAAGCAGAGAGAATAGCTTTTTGTCTTAAAAATCATGTCGATCTGTTTGAAATTGGTAGATGTAATACAGATATAGTGAATAATATGTTTCCATCGCTAAAACTCGGATCTCAATCGGAAGACGACGGGACCCGAAGTGTCAATTAATTATTGTATTAAATAAGTGACATATTTATATTCATTAATATGAAACTTTATTATTTAGTGTCAAATGTCAAAATGAAAGATGACAGCATGGTATGATGGGTACTGGCCCCCAATTCTCGATGCATTCGAGATAATGTCCAATGCGAGATTAATCGTCAGATTCATACAGTTGTGTCAAATGACTGTATGCACTGACGTTTAATCTCGATTGGTGAGATTATCTCGAATGCACCGAGAATTGGGAGCCTGCTGAAGCTAATTGAGAGAGCACGATAATACGAACTTTTCCGATAAAACACGATGGAAACTAATTATGCACTACATCTGTACTATATTGGCATTCCCTGTGAACCAATACAATTGTGAAGGTAGGTATTAAGCGCAGATGATTGCGATGACGCTGATTGTAATGTGGTTACAATAAGGGTGGCATGATCAATATTGATCAAACCCTTTTTTAAATAAAGATAAAAAAAGCCTGCTCATCCTAACTTATCGGATTTTATGAAGAAATAATGGCTTCGTAGTTCTTAACCTTTTGAACGGCTGTAGCCGACAGCAGATCTCCGTGCCCCTGACGCCACGACATGCCGTTATCCATAAATTTTGTCGGCTACAGCCGTCATTCGGCGTCAGGGACACGCTTTCTCGCATTCAGCCGTGTCGTTTAAAAGGTTAACCAAACGGATTTTTTTTAGAATCTTGTGGTATTCCTCCTCAAAATATAACTTTGTTAGCAGTATTAAATGATCATTAACACTTAAGCGGGCCCCATACAGATATGCTACGTAAAATTCAAATACAGTTTAATGATTTTACATAAATACAATTTGCATCATTATTATCTAGTTACTAAGGTTGAAATTCTAAATACAAGTATTAGGTCAATAAAACGCTAGGGGCGTCCGGATAACGGTTAAAAAATACGAATTAGGATGAATTGTGCTGAAGGCGGCCAAGCTCAAGTGGGAGTGGGGAAAGCTAGTGTTAGGCACTCAGGTAACTATTGAAGGCGCCAAGCGCGCAATGCGGCCGGTGCCGAGAAATTTAGAGTTTGCTTTAGCTCTAGATGATAAGCAAGCCACCTACCTGTGCGTAGGTGACCTTAGGGTATGCGGAGTCTAGGATATGTAATACGTGGTTAAAAGTCCCTTCACACGGAGACATCCGATATTTTGCGGGAACTGGTTTTTATAGGATCCGATTTGGTGGCAACAGTGTTACAATGCACGCGTTCACACGAGCATACGGTTGCAGGGTCCAGGTCCACCTGCAAAATGTGTCATCTGATTTTGCGACTACAAATCGGTGCGGTCGTGCCGGGTCCGATTAAGTGGCAACAGTATTTCACGTGCTGGGTCAGTAATGAGTAGAAGTCTAAGTGTACTTCGGTTAATATGTTCCAACGTCATAATGTATAATGGTTAAAAATCCTATTAATTAGTGATTGGTATAAATAACAAATGGCAAATTATTTTGTTAACAAGAAAGAGTTCTTTATATTATACCTAAAAATACCTCCTTACTTACATATAAACTTTATTGTACATTTTGACGTTGGAGCGCATTTACCCAAGTACCTACAGTTAGACTTCTACTCATTCATGTTGCCGCGCCGTATTTCAATACTTGTATTCACACAAGCTCGGCAAGAATCCTGTAAAAACCCGGATCCGGTGAATCGGACGGAGACGCGCCGACGACTGATAGTGTGTTCACACGGAGACCGGTTTTACAGGACCGGAGGATGCTACAAAACCGGGCAGCCGTGTGAACTCCCTATCCGGTTTTGCACGATCCGATAGTCAGTAGATCCGTGCCGTCACTGGATGCCGTGTGAACGGGGTGTGAAGCTGTGTGTTTGTTAGCAGCAAAGGCGCGAAGGCGCGCACCGAGCGGCCGGAGCGGCTGCTCGCGCGGCTGCGGACCGCGTCGCTCGACGAGGCGGGCTCGCCGCGCGTGGTGGTGGTGCGCGGCCCGCGCGGCCCCGACGGCAGCCGCGGCTTCCGCCCGCGCCGCCCGCTCGCAGGTAACCACATCATATACTTCGTCTACAGCAAAATGAGCGCTGACAGCGATATAAAATGTATGGCCGTCAGCGCTCTTTTTACTGTAGACGAGGTATACCGTCGTTCATCGTTAGGCCGTGGCTACACTGGTAAGTAGGGCATGCAATACCGGTACCGGGAACAGTTTCAAAATTCGGGAAATCGGGAAAAATCTTTTTAATTATTATTGGAGTTTACTCCTTAAGAATCGATTTTCATATATAAGTCTGGGGTATGAAAAATGATGGGGAGTAAAATCAAACTACGATGTCACACTGTCACACGGTACGAAATCCCACGAAGTCACACGATGTTAGCCGAAAATGCGTTGGTCGCTTCGGATTTCATACATATATATAGTGAATAATAATGCTTCTATCGGTAAGACTCGGATCTCAATCGGAAGACGACGGGGCGCGAAGTGTAAATTAATTATTGTATTCAATGAGTGACATGTTTATATTCATTAATATGAAACTTTATTATTTACTGTCAAACGTCAAAATGAAAAATGACAGCATGGTATGATGGGTACTAATATTCTATAATCATTGGTAAGGAGTAAACTCCTTTCGTGCGTGGGAGCTGACACACACATTTTAACCGCCGTTAAATTTTCATTAGACATGTCCATATATATCTATATACAAAGTGACGCAACCATAATGAATATTTTGTCTTATAATTCAGACAAAGACGGTTAAAGGATTAATACGTTTTTTTTTGTGTTGTTATTAAGTAATATAACATACTGCACTGAACTAATTGAGTAGTCAACATCAATCAATGAATCCCATAGACATGAAATCAAAGATATCAAAATCAAACAAACAAAAGAAACGTACCTAATAATTAACAATTTGAGTTCTCACAATGAAGTATATAAGAAATCAACAAACATGAAATGTAATCAAATTAATTAAAGTTCAAAGGTTGCCATGTCGATCAAATGCGTACGGTTAATTATTAACATTCTCGAAATTTCGATACTTTACCGGGAACTTCTTCATCAGTACCGGTACCAGATAAAAAGTAAAAATACCGGAAATTCCTAGGAAATCTCAATACCGGGAATTCCTAGGAGCATGCCCTACTGATAAAGCGACTGACGACACGACAGAAACAAACTTATTTTATGTAATACACGGTGATGGCTACTTTGCTTATGCGGCAGACACCATATAAAATCACTGTCGCTTTGCAGTTGCCTTAACATTGCAACCATAGTCTTAAAATGGAAATACGCAACTAGACTTAGTAAGAGACCGTCTTTGGGGAATATCAACCAATTGTGCCAAAGTCTTGAATGTTTCCTATGCATTTACAGATATAGTGAATAATATGTTTCCATCGGTAAAACTCGGATCTCAATCGGAAGACAACGGGACCCGAAGTGTCAATTAATTATGTATTAAATGAGTGACAACAAATATAAACATATATTCATTAATATGAAACTTTATTATTATGGGTACTGAAGCTAATTGAGAGAGCACGATAAATACGAACTTTTCCGATAAAACACGATGGAAACTAATTATGCAATACCTCTGTATCTATATAAGTATGTATATCGTCGTCTAGTACCCATAACAAGCCTAAAGGCTTGCTTCCTTTGGGACGAGATCGTATTGCGTAAAGATTGTCCCCTGATTTATTTATATCTGTCTTGTAATTTTCAGAATTGTTAGCCGAATGAGAAGCGACACCGGTAACCGCACCGAGGCCTGAACACTACAGCTACGTATGTAGGTAAAACCTAATGGTTTGATTTTCAATTCAAATTGTTTCATTGTATTCACGAGAGACTGACTGATTCTCTTTTCTTTAGCGGCATTTAGAAAATTGTTTTGTGATTTTTACTAATTGTAGAAGAAAACACTTTTAATAAATTGGCAGCTATACAATACAGAACAAGTACCACACTGCGACTTATGCTTAATGAGCGATGAACATATCAACCGGACCTATTTATTAGTTGCTTCTTAAAAATTTCTTAAGTGTGTTTGAAAGAGGTTCTTTTTCGCATGGATACGTTGTTCAAAATTCCGTTTACCATTCCTTGTTAGCAGTTATTATGGTTTGCCAGGTTCAGTGCCTGCGGTATGGAGCTCTCGAATACTGTTGTAAATACACCGCTGCTGTTGTCGACCAACTGCGATACCAGGGGCCAGAGGCGAAGCGTGACGGTAAGCCGGTGTATAATTTCTATTTTTAAACATTATATTATTACTCAATAAATATTGTATTTACATAAAAAAATGTGATATGCATTTTTTAAGTTAATACAAGTAGTAATTAATAATATTATAATGTTTGAGTTAAGAAATTATGCACCGGCTTACACTCACGCGCCGCCACTGCCAGGGGCCCATTGCAACACTACTTGTAACTTGTAATACAAGCGGAAGTCTCTTTCTGGTAAAAGAAGTTGAAAAGAGGCTTTCGCTTGTTTTATAAGTTATAAGTAGTTATGCAATGGGCTCCGGGTTGGTTGAAAACTGTTCCAACGAGTGTTCAGCAGTGGCGGCGCGTGAGGGTAAGCCGGTGCATAATTTCTTAACTTCAACATTATAATATTATTAATCACTTCTTGTATTAACTTAAAAAATGCATATCACATTTTTTATGTAAATACAATATTTATTGAGTAATAATATAATGTTTAAAAATAGAAATTATACACCGGCTTACCCTCACGCTTCGCCTCTGGTGTTCAGTGCCCAGATCGCCGTGCTGTCTGTTCATTGGTGACACATAGCAAATGAGGGTTTCAAGATCTCACGTTAATGTAACGTTGCAAATAGATCTCTATCTATGTAGTGTGTTCTGTGATTACTGTAAATTTTATTGTGCAATAAATTTGTTAAAAAAAAAAGTTTTCCTCACGCGGCGCGACACCGGATCGCTCGGCGGTTAGTCGCAGTCGTTGCCTTTTGCTTTTCCCACTAACCGCTGGGGATCCGTGGCCCGTGTTTGGAGTTTTTATCGTGGAAATGGGTTCCGTGCCAGAAAAAGTTATATGGGACGCGGTTTACTTTTTCTTAAAATGTTTATGAATGTTATAGCGTTTGGTTTGCGAGCGTCGCTGCCGCCGGGCGAGTACACCCGGCTTCGCAAACCAACCGTAGTGATATTGTACAATATTTTGTGAGTCAAATCAGGGTGGAGCAGGTTCAAGTTTTATACCAAATCAATATTTACCAAAGGCCGAAACGATCATGGAATACTCAATGGCTCAGTCTCGCTCCGTCGAACACGTGCTGAAGCGTGAGTGAGGGCCGAGTTTGAAAGAATACGGTTGATAATAGACGTACCTATGTACCTGTTGAACTCGTCCAGTGACTAATATTATATACATTCGTGCGCGTGTAGGGCGCGCGCCGCTTCATCTGGTATGTGTCGCCGGCTTTATATCCTGTGACAGTGGCTAAACTTACTATGCCTTATATTATCTACTTACTATTTTAAACCTAAATGAACAAAAATCAAATTAATCGGATTAAAAAAAAGCATTTATAGAAGTATGCAATGTACTGGAATGGAACCAAAGACTGAAAAAAATAAATATTTATTACAATAAATAATATTGGTGTTAGATTATTTTAATTAAACGGTATGTTGTAAACATTCACTGTATTATTTGTGGTCGTAGCGCTTATATGATTTGTCACTATATTGTTTTAATGACGAATGAAATATGTAGCCACTATGCCGCGGGGATGTGGTCACGTTGATCCGTTGTTTAAATGTAGCTTAGAAAGCATTAAAATCGATTTGTGTAGAGCTAGTTATCATTTCTGACGTCGAACTATTAGTTTCGTAGACTGAAAATTGTATTTAAGCAATACGAAAATGTGTTCAAGTTCGTTTTCAGGCGACGGAGTAGGTATTAGATTGGCAATATTCGATGCATATCCGTGGCGGACGCGGAGTCGGTCGAGCTGGACGCGCGGAACGGCCGCGAGCGAGCGCTAGAACAAACGGGCCCGAATCTCAAAACATTAATAGTCTAACAATACGCACGATTGGCACCCAAAGTACCAGTTATCCACACCTAAAGTCTGTTCGCCGAGAGTTGATAAATATTATGATATCGTTTCGAAATAGCGACTGACGCTAAACTGTATGACGGGCTTCGCTTATCGCCGCGCGCACTGAGTATCGTGGTACGAGGCACGCAGATGTTTCCAACTGCGGTGTCACGCCGGCCGGACGGCGGCGAAAAATATATATTTGTTTTGTTCATATACACAATTGCCATATTGTAAATTAATGTCACGTATGTGCGCGTCAAACGTCACATAAATCTGCATTGGCCGCAAAGAAACGAAAGTTTTTTTTTATCTCTGACACATGTTTAAAATGCGTTGAGTATAGATATGACATGTGTCTTTCTATAATATGTTGCTGTTAATATGCTTTCTGTTTATACAGTTAGGCCATTCAATAATAATATTCTATAAAATAAAAAAAATCTCCCTTCCATTTTAATTATCATCGGTAAAAATAATTAGCGGGCCGCTATTAGTAATAAGTTAAGAAGCTCTGACTTTTTACTTTTTTTTATCAACGCTCATCTAACAGACCTTAGTGATTATAGTATTATCACCTCTAGTAACTTGAAATAAAGTTGTACTTGCTATAAACCTAGCAAGCGTCCAATCCGCCCCTGCGAATGCTCCGCGCTTGCGAACAATTCCATACAAAGTAATTGAGCGCCTCGAACGCATTGCCTGCGGGGGCGCTTATCTTTCGTGCCTTAGCGTTTCGTTTCATTGAATCTTTTAACCTGTTAACCGCCGTTGTCTGAATTTTAAGACTCGAAATATCCAGCTCATTTCGCCGCAGTCTTATAATTAACACAAATGACTTAAACATTTTGTTTGTGTCACTTTTTATAGGCGACACGGCACTTCCGATGCAAAATTTAACGGCGGTTAAAAGGTTAATTTACTAGACGAAACACTAGTATCGTTAGCAGAGGCGAAGCGTGAGGGTAAGCCGGTGCATAATTTCTTAACTCAAACATTATTATTATTATTACTTACTTCTTGTATTAACATAAAAATTGCATATTACATTTTTTTTTATGTAAATACAAAATTTAATGAGTAATAATATAATGTTTAGAACGAGAAATGATACACCGGCTTACCCTCACGCTTCGCCTCAGATCGTTAGACTATGGCTTGAGGAACGGGCCCCGGATCTCGCCGCCCCCGGCGCGACGGGAGCCCTCCCCACGTACTCGCTTGCACCCACCCCACGGCCATCACTCCCTCTCAGCTGTTTATTGTCGTTACTATCAATTGGCTAGTGCCTAATCGTCCTGCACTATGTTCATTGTTGATTATACTATATCACTGTGCAAGTATTGTGTTTAAAATATGTTAAAAATAAAGCTTGTCGCTTATAAGTCAAATAATACATGTGTAGAACTAAATACCTATGTTAAAAGCCCGATAAAGGGAATTTTGGACAATCGTGAAATGCTTCGTGCTTACTACAGATTTTGTTTGCTGTATCCTAATTGTGTATGCTCATGTAACCATAATATAGTAATAGTGGTAATCATATACTATTATAATCTGGATATTCGATGTTGTGGTGTACGAACGTAAGCCCCCGGGTGAGTCCGGGTATAGGTATTATTATTATACTAGTCTTAAATCAGTTATGCGGTCTGTCTGCTGACCGCAGCCGACAGGCGACAGTGCTGGCGTCGACTGCTGCTGTGAACTCTCTTGAGATCTGACGACGTAGACATAGTATAAAGAGAAGGGAAGTAGGTTATCCTCATACAACCGCACCGCGCGCGGCTTGTTTGTGTGCGCCAAAGTATCACACTTAAACAAATCTCGACCCGCTTAGTAAGGGGATACGGGTCGAAACGGGTCGAGATTTTGTTTAAGTGTGCGTGCGCCGCGCGCGGTGCGGTTGTATGCAGATAACCTACTTCCCTTCTCTTTATACTATGACGTAGAGGCGGCAACCGACTGCGACGCACCCTGTGCATGGACAGGTCACTTTGGGTGATCACCCACGCATTAATACAAAGCGAAGTTAAGCCTGTAAGCGTGAACTGACGAAATCGCCCAAAACGACGTCTCCTTGCGCAGCGTGCGCCGCAATCGGCTTCCGGCTTACTCTACTTTCTGTAACACGCAACTCGATGTAGCCGTGAATTTGGCGAACCAATACAAATTATTTGATAAATGTCAGTGCCTAAAAGAACCTCTAGAACAGAATAATGTCAAACAAAAACAAGTTATAAAAACTATATAAGCCTTTCAGAATTACAAACTTTTAAAATAATAATAGGAGTTTGTTTTTATTGAGTTAAATGTATGTTAGTCATGTTACATAATATGCCAAATGTTAATACACTCTATGCAGGAATGTGCTGTTTAGAAGTGTGATTTAAAATTGATATATGTCACGATTTTTAGCTTCCACCGCGCTTGCTCGGGCCGTGTCTCGTGTTTTCACTCTGTCTTCATTGCACGTCTAGCACGACCTGCCCGCAAGTCATCACTCGCTCAGTGCGTCTCTTACACATTTGGCTAGCTTGACGGAGACGCACTGAGCGACAAACGTGTTGCGGGCATGTCGTGCTAGCCTCCCCCGATCTCGGCGAGTAGTCTTGTCGTCATGTATCATACCTCTTTGTCGTCATGTGACCAGAGACGTCGTGTGTGTCGACTGTTTCTAATAAACGTTCATTAACTAATTACCAAAGCCGTAAGCAGCGAGAGCCTCTCTATTTCTAAAAAGACGAACCGTGCATCTGACCAGAACTGATGATTTCGTTCAGTTTCAGCCTTAGAATATTATGTCAATATGTGATTTTCTTTTAGGAAAGCCATTGGCTTGTACAACTTTCTAATTTTATGTGGTATTATATGTGATGCCTTTGATGATGTGTTTAAATGTAAATCGCTTGGCCGTACAGATGTAGTGCATAATTAGTTTCCATCGTGTTTTATTGGAAAAGTTCGTATTATCGTGCTCTCTGAATTAGCTTCAGCAGGCCCCCAATTCTCGGTGCATTTGAGATAATCTCACAATCGAGATTAAACGTCAGTGCATACAGTCATTTGACACAACTGTATGAATCTGACGTTTAATCTCGCAATTGACATTATCTCGAATGCATCGAGAATTGGGGGCCAGTATCCATCATACCATACTGTCATTTTTCATTTTGACATTTGACAATAAATAATAAATTTCATATGAATGAATATAAACATGTCATTCATTTAATACAATAATTAATTGACACTTCGGGTCCCGTCGTCTTCCGATCGAGATCCGAGTTTTACCGATGGAAACATATTATTCACTATATCTGTAGCAGCCCGACTTTCCTAATTAGCAGGGAAACAAAAGAGCGAAGTCTGCCAATCAGCCATGTGTGCTAAAGTGCGCAGCGGTGATCGGCGATGCAATGAGACACATTCAAATTTTGACCGAATGACTTCGTCTTTACTGTCTAAATTAATAGTTCTCTTTGGTAAAAGAGTCACAGCACAGATGCTTTCAATTCCTCGCTCTTTGTGGATGTCGAAAACGTGCTTTGTGTTATTTCTGAACTGACGATTGAAGCGTAGAACGTGACGCTTGGATGCGGTTTACACGTTTGGTATTTTGTCTAAAGCATTAGGGTGACGCATACCTGCCAGCGGTTCCGTATCTTTGTCGCGTTGTCTGCACTCTAATGATGAACTGGCTATGAATCGCGCCGAATCAAGGTAACCAATGATGTTCGTATTTTGCGTTTCATCTAAATGTGCCGTTAACTTTTAAGGATGTAATGCAAATATTGCTTGATATTGCTTTCAGGTCACTGACTTGGTTCTTAGCCTTTTAACCGTTGTCTGAATCTAAAGACGCATTATCCGGGTCATTTCGCCGCAGTCTTATAATCACTTTGCATAGGTGGCGACACGGATATGTCCGATGAAAATTTAAAACGTTGTTTTGAACGCCACGGCTGAGTGCTAGAAATCGTGCTCCGGCCGCCGAGTGACGGCTGTAGCCGACAAAATGTATGGGAAACGGTATGCCGTGACGGCAGGGCCACGGCAGCAGATTTAAAATCTGCTGTCGGTTACAGCCGACTGTGGCGTTCAAAAGGTTAAGGATAGACCATAATATGCCCTTGTTGGGCTTTGTACAAAGTAAAAAAAAAAAACGACAATCTGCTAATCAGGATTAACTTTCACATCTGGCACAGCTCCGATCCAACCAATCCGGACTGAGACAGATCGATAGTTGCTTAGGTGCTGACTAGAGTAAGCTGTTTGGGCTCTTAACCGCTTACGTAATAATATTGTGTTCGCAGTTTTTAGTAGTTGCACGCGAATAAGGTCAAATTTGTGTATGTTACGCTACGAAGCTAGTTTGATGGTTTCATTTGGTACTGGTTCACTACTAATAAACTGATCAGCTGAAGCCATGTTTTTGGATCAGACTCAAAATGATGTAGGTAGGGACTACAATAGATTTTCTACCTTCTGCGGTCTTAGCATGCCAGACACGGAGATTAGTTAAACCCGTTTATCTCCATCTCTTTCGTCGGTACTGGTGTGGGAGAGACGCACTTAGAGATAAGACGGTTTAACTTATCTTTGTGTCAACCTTGCTAGGGCCGATGGTCGTACATACCTAAACAATGCGTCCTCGACTTTCGATTTTCGAAGTGTAATTGAGGAGACACTGCTTAGCCGGGCGATCTACCATTTTTAAGTAGCAATAACTGTATACGTTAGATAAACCAATGCGTATTCTAAAGTTAATGTGATTTTTTGCCGTCAGTCGGCCTTTGCGACCGCGCCCGTAGCCGGACATGTTTATAGCTCATACGAATCATGCGAATAGGTACATACATATACCAATAAACGATGTGATTATGCCATGTCAGTTCTATTATTTACTCATCTCTGTAGCAGTTATGATATCATACGTAAAAAAAAAACATGGTCACTTCCTATTTGGACGACGAGGGGTTAGTCATGTAATAACAGACCGAATTTTATTAAAATACTAGTGAAACCCCCACAGCTTCGTCCGCTCCATTGTCTGAATTTTAAGACAAAATATGCAGCTAATTTTACCGCAGTCTTATAGTTAAGACAATTAATGTCTTATATATTGGTTTGTGTAACTTTATGTAGGTGGTCAAATGGAATCTCAGTTGGAAATATATATATATAATATATAATATATCGGCTCTTAAACTTTTTTTCAGCTCTATATGTGTTTAGTAGGCAAATGTGTCAAATACATAACAGACGAGTTGTTGGGATTAAAATATGATTCACGCTTATCGTCATTTTGTATGTTGTCGGGGATTGTGGAACTCTTTAGGTGATATGTCCAGTAGTGGACATCCCCAGGTTGAAATGATGAAAGGATTACGTGGAAATCTAGAAAAAATATGTTTTTTCGAAATGTTTTATTCGTTTATATATTTGTTGCCCTCCCGCCGTCTACGAAACTGTAGTTACGTAACTGGTTTCGATGAAGGAATTGTTCTTCCTTGCTCGTAACTAGTTTCGATGGAGGAATTATTCTTCCTTTTACGAAACTACGGTTAGGTTGCCATTACGTAGAACAATCGACCATGGTTTCGTAGACGGCCGAAGGGATTTTTTGTCTGAGTTTAAAACAGATCGACACCTGGGTTTAATATTTGTTTCATTTTCATGTTTCTCATACATAAAAATAAAGTAATAGCTTCTTCATAGCTTTTTTAGCTGTAATAAGGCATGCGGCATGTTACTTCCCAGCAGCGCCACATAAATATATACCGCGACATTTTTTTTTGTTATTTGCAAGAGCTACACTAATTTACGGATTATGTTTACCCTATAGCTTCCAAGTAAATAATTTTAAGATATATTTGTTTGCTTTTGGTGATTGTGGCGGTGCTGGGGAGCATCACGCTGGCGAAGTTATGAAGTATTTGTTTATTTATCATTAATACTTAGACACGTATAAGTTAGTACGCGGTACTTACGTATAAAAATAGAACATGGCATTTCATGTTTTTTGCAATTATTTGCGCATTTTTTTGATCTGCATAAATATGCAGTCATTGTTTATAACTGTCAACGTCTGTTCCCGAATCGTGAGAGCATTGTTTCGTGCTGATCCTTAACCAAAGGTAAAAAGAAATATAACTTAATCATTAGCCCTGATCATTTCTTGTATCTGGGTGCAATTAAGATTTCTATAGGAGGTGGTATCATAGTGCTCCAACTTCTGTAAAGCCTTGTACAGGTTCTCTCCAGGGCTGACAGTTTCTGCGACATCTTTCGCGCCGAGTATGGAATAATCTGGCCGGAGGAAGCCCCGGTCCACGCCCTCTTGTAACAGCATCCCGAGCCTCGTCAACTGTAGGTCGGTTACGCGGGTGTGGACGTTGAGGTCCTCCCTGTAGTCACCTGGAATAATGCTCAAGCTTAGTCCCGGAATCGTCAGTGTGTTACTGAATGTCCAACGTATTTAACAGCCGGGCCCTGGGCTATCTGGTCTTGGGGACTTGACCAACTTTAGAGTCATAGTATAAAGAGTAGGCTATCTCCGGCCCAATCCGCGATATAATTGCCTACTGTCTCAGGGTTGACAGACCAAAAATACCTAATACATTCTAGTGGGAAAGTAGGTCTACCTACTTCCTCTGCCTAGAAAACTAATACAACAAAAAATAAGTAAGTAGGTATCTCATCAAGTAAAAATTATATGCTAGAATAAGTGACTTGCTTTCCTGTTCAATAGGTAATCTGAACAGAGACAATTCTGGAATCGATGAATTATTAAGACAAACACACAGCAATACGTTCTCGTGCGATTATCACACATTTTTCATTCATTTAGCGGTGCCGAAAAGCAGTGACGCGCGAACCTCGTGCGGTGTTAGCCCCGACTGGCGCACTGAGAAACAGGTCGAGATTTTGTCAAAGTGTGCGTGCGGCGACGCATAGATACTTTGGCGCACACATACAAGCCGCGCGCGGTGCGTTTGTATGAAGATAACTTCCTATCTTTATACTATGTTAGAGTTCTCTGAAGGAATACATTTCAACAGATATAATGCGGAGGGCACCAAATATTGGAATTGTACCGCCCTCGCTCCCACCTAAACAGTGACAGCGAGTGCAAGCGAGTAAGACATAGCAGCTTGAGATGTTAATCGTATACCTTTTGAATGCCACAGTCGGCTAATCACGACAGCCGTTTTCCATACATTTGCGTCGGCTATCGGCGCCCGTGGCAAAGTTTTTCGCATTTTGCCGTGGCATTCAAAGGGTTAAACAACATATACGAACCGCTCTAGCAGTCAACCGCTCGAGCAGTCGAGAGTGGCCGCACGACGGAGTTTCGCCACGCTGCCGACCGCCCGAGCGCTACGGTCGAGACTGCTCAAGCGGTGGCATGTATGTCACAATAAATATAAATAAGACCGTATTGTATAGGTAAACCAGATGACGGAGTAGTTTTTGAATGTGTCAGTAATATGAAAAGGTATAAGTGCATACGTGTATTGTTTGTGTTTTATTATGGAACACGCAGCACCACTCTACTTATCTGATTTAACTATAGTTCGCTATGGAGTCGCATTCGCATGACGAAGTGGTCGGTCATGACTGCCTCAAGGTACCCGTGTATGGCCAGCCTAAATTGTCTTACCGATGAAGCCAATCCCGACTGAACACTTATTGTAGCCTCTGGTGTGAGCGCCCTCTCTGTTCCAGCCTCGCACTTGGTAAACTCGACCATCATTCCCGATCATGAAATTGTAACTGCGACAAGAATTGAACACACACTAATATATAAATGCGAATTTAATGAGTGTGTGTGTGTGTGTGAGTTAGTACGATTGCTACGGATTTTTATTAAACCCGCGCTTAATGTACCAATAAAATAATTGTTGTTCAATTGGGCCCTGAGGCCCTAGCAAGGTTGACACAAGGATAACTTAAACTGTCTCATCTCTAAGTGCGTCTCACTCACACTAGTGCCGACGAAAGAGCTAGCCATAGATAAACGGGTTTAACTTATCCCCGTGTCTGGCATGCCCACGACACGAGGATAAGTTGTCCTCATTTTATCATTGCATTCACATTGCATCTCTTTCTTATAAGAGAGAATCATGTGTCAACCTTGCTAGGGCCGCAGGGCCTAATTGAACAACAATTTTTTTATTGGTACAATAAGGGCCTTTTTTCTAAAACATCCGTAAGTAAATGCCTCATTTACATGCAGCCGAAGTGAGCAGGGAACTGGCCCCCAATTCTCGGTGCATTCGAGATAATGTCGATTGCGAGATTAAACGTCAGATTCATACAGTTGTGTCAAACGACTGGACTATGCACTGACGTTTAATCTCGATTGTGAGATTATCTCGAATGCACTGAGAATTGGGGGCCTGGGCATGGAAGTGGGCAGCGCGAGTATGTAAATTACTACTCCTAAGTCACTCTGAGAGGGTCACTTCTCCTGCTCCTGCCGCTACTACTCGCTTTGCCTGGCGAGTAGGGAGTCAGGAAGCCGCATGTAAACACCCACTGCCTTCGAAAGCAGTATACGGGAATTATTTGTGGCAGCGCGACCAGCAGTGGCAGTAGCTTGATAAGCAGTGGAATATATTTTTAACCGACTTTTAAACCACAGAAGGAGAAGGTTCTAATTCGACGCGTATATTTTTTTTAAAAATATATTTTATCTGATCATCAATTGTAAGTAGGTACTTACGGCAAGTCATAGCCAAGTGTGTTTAAAAAATAATTCTGCAAGTTGCGCATCTCCGCGGCGCATATGGTGAATCTGTGGCATTCTGGGCTGACGGTGTGCTGGATTATGACCAGCTTCACGGGAGAAAACTCGTCGTCGATGGTGACGTTGTTTGGCGACGGCCGCGCCAGCCACATCTGTCTGGTGATGTTCCACTCGTGCGGTGCTGTGAAAAAACGCGTTGATCATTTATCTGTCACGTCAAATAACGTCACACACCAAGCATGGCTAAAAAAAGCCCAATGGCATTCTCTACCATTCTGGATAGGTTATAAAACTTTGTCTCACTTTATAATTTCTAACAAAACCGGACGTGATTTAGGACAATCTACAATAAAAACTAGAGATGCAACGGATAGTGATTTGGCCGGATACCGGATACCGGATATCCGGCATGGCCATTGGCCGGATAGCCGCACATTAGCTATCTCTAAAGCCGTGTTAGCTGGCTAAGCACTTGATTATTGCCAAACATACATCAGGAATAATAATACTTATGCTTCGTTTAGATATTTCAAAAAGATAAGCTTGTGTAATATTCTCCTGTCGCTTGTGTAATAATCGCAGTGTCAAACTTTAAACTCTTGAACTGGAATGGATTAGCCTTTGTGTGTTTCCTTTTTTGAAATTTTGCAACTAACTTCCTTAAGTAAATATGCGTAAGTAATGGATAAGTAAAAGTGAAATTTTATAAAAAAAATTAAGGGTCCGCTTATTTGATAGCATTTTAACTCCGGTATTATAGACTGTCTTTTTTTTAAACGCAACCGCAACCAACGTCGTTGTTTTTTCCTTTTCCTTTGTTTCAAACGCGTTAATAATAAAATAGCCGCTGCTGCAGTAACTGCAACAGTTACAATAAATACACGCGACAGCGCGCGTGCTGTGCGCTAGCGGTTGGCGCGTTCGTCAGATGTGGACGCACCTCAAGTACTTAATACCCTATCTCTTTTGTGTTAATACAGCCATATGATAAACAACTATTCTAATTTTCACAGAAACCCGTATCTATCACAGATTAGTTATCAGTTTATTTAATTGAACACCAAAAAGCAAAAATAATGCAATCCATGTTTTGATACCCAAAAATATTCTTGGCATGACGTGAATGTTAAGTCGACGGCTGCCGTTAAGCAACCCTTTCTATCCTCCTATACAATACCTTCCGCCTACCTCTGTCTCGGAGCAGATCGGCGGTGAAGACTATAGTAATAGCAGAATCAATTTCTTGTTTCTCAGCGGAAAGCAGCTAATTCTGATTTCAAAGCTTTACCTGTGGGAAAATCTCAGTAGGAAGTTAATTACAAATTCCGAACCGGGGATTGCCACATACCTCTATCAACGACGTTGACCTCGCTGTTCTTGGCCTCGACGGTGAAGTAGACGATGAGCGCCGTGCACAGCACCAGAGCCAGCAGCGCAGCCGCGCAGGAGAGCCGTTCCGCGCGCGTTGTGTTCCGCACCACGTTCCAAATGTACAAGGGCAGGGGGTACGCTGTAATAGATGAATTTAATGCTGAATAATAGGGAATATGCATGAAAATCAAAATCAGCTTTAAATAATATATTATGAAAGAAAATGTAATTAATAATAATACTTTACAATGTTCAGAGGCCCTAACACGAATGACACAAAGATAAATTAAACCCGTTTGTCTCTATGACTATCTCTTTCGTCGGCACTAGTGTGAGAGAGACGCATTTAGAGATAAGACGGTCTATCTTATCTTTGTGTCATTCATGTTAGGGCCGCTGATCTCTCTCCGCGGACGAAACCTACAAATTCCTTGGTATGTCAGAAGCGCTAGGTATTGAGCACTCAGGATCGCAGGGCCGTATGGGAGAGCAAGGAGCTGCACGGGCGGTTCTACAATGCCCTCATGGGACCTGATGTAGACCCGCTCGTGTCGGTGATCTGGCTACGCTTCGGTGACCTCATTGGGGAAACCGAAAGTACATTATGAAGCGCGGGACAGCGGACTTTTGCAGAACATGCGACTGTCCCACAGAATCTTTAAGGCATGTGCTTTCGAGTTGTTCGCATCTTGCTAACTCAGAGTACTTGCACAGATACAACCAACTAGGATCATCCACCAGCAACTTGCTCTCAGATACGGCCTCGCTGGACCTGAAGTGCCCTACTACAAGTACGTACCGGAGCCAGTTCTCGAGAATGGCCGTGCTACACTCTACTGGAACCGGTCTATCATCACGGACAGGAAGGACTATTGTCTCCAATAAGCCTGATGTTGTGCTGGTAGACCGGTCGGAGCGCCGGGCGATACTCGTTGACATCACCATTCCGCATGACGCTCTAACCTCGTGAAGCCCGAGAAGGATAAGCTACGTAACTACCTTAACTTGGCCCACGAGGCTACCACCATGTGGGATGTGGGTTCAACGTTTATCGTTCCGATAGGTAGTTGTGTCGGTTGCGAAGAGCCTCGATCACCACCTGAAGAGGCTCTGTGGTTCACCGTTTTTTATATTATTATTTTTTATTTGACTGTTATAGTATGAAAAAAAGTCAAAACTAGTATTTAAAATAAATAAAGAGAAATAATAATAATAAAATCTTTATTGAAAAACTTATTTGATAATATTACAACTAAAGACTAAACATACTATGGACAAAAATAGCACTCGTGCCTGAACTAGGTATTTCCTGTGTTTCAGGCGAAAAAGAACTTAGGTACATAACTATGTTAAACAATCACATAAAAATTACAATTATATTCTTAGTAGTGGGATAAGTTACAAATACGACTACAAACAAAACTAAAAAAATATGGATAGGCAGTGTTGTGAACTTAATATAAAACAATATTCATTTCAAAACAATGAACAATGTCTATCTTCATAGGACATATTTTGAAGTACTTCTTGGAGAATTTTCTTAGTATTCTTATAACTAGAGGATATATGCCTAACATGGCGTTTATCCTGTTGTAATGAAGTGGTCCAAGAATAAATATCTTCACTCGTTCAGCGTGCGACGATCTAAGGTCAGTTTTACACTGTATACGCTGACGGATATATCCGTCAATGGGCTCAAAGACATCTCGATTTCGCTCTGACATTCATTCAACTTTGTCGATGTGGGTGTACCCTACGAAAATTATAAATTTTCCTGTCCATTGATAATCCCACTACCCACTAAAATAAATAGTATGGGATGAACAGGGTTTTTTACTTCAGTATAAGGACTAAGAGATGGGTACTATCGGAATCACATCGGAATAAACCCTAGACACTAAATTAATGATTCGCTACCTACATTTCTCGGTACGGACGTGGTCCTGAAACTCGCGCCAAGATTCGAAGGATTCGCCATCGCTGTCTTCAGCGTCCAGCAGCTGTTGCAATGACGTACCTAACAGAAATAACAACATTAATATTACGAAACGGGACTTGACCGTGAAAAAATATATTATTATTATTAGTATAATTCGATGTTCCAACTGTATATCAACAGATAGCGGTGATCACGAGACAGAAATGGCGGGTGTTGTTAGTCTTCTTGTCGAGCGAGTTTTTCGACCTATTTGTATTGTCGTGTTTAATTTTACTCGGATTTTTTCAACATAACTAACACACAATTCTGACAGTATCGACGATTTATCCGAAGATATTTTCGGCGCTCACACTTGCGGATTCTGCGTACTTAGTCTATAGCTTGTACCCATTCACTTTCCTTGTGACTTCGGAAGCTGCAATCCAGCTGAAATGTCGAAATAAATAATAATATATTTTTACGCGATGAAGTCCCATTTCGTACTATTAATATGAGTGAAAATCCCGAAAGTGCACAATCTACCCAACCATCAAAACTATATGCTGTTAAAGTTGTGAGCACGTTCCTGTTTTTGCTTTTAATGCTATAAAATACCTAATACTCGAGTAAAAGCGCTGTAAGTTAAGTGGAGTTAGTACCTTATAAAAAAAGTGCTATATAACCGTTGAGTAAAAGCGAAAAAAATTCCTATCCGTGCTGTAATAGTAACAAAAATGCATTTATACTATTACTTGTTCCATAAAAGACAGCAGGTTGCTATTAGTCAGCGTGTTCTATTACTTATAGCAGCTGAATTGCTTTTGCTCAGCGCCTCGATTCGGGAATATCCAAGCGATATCGTTCTTACGCATTACGTATCGTGAATGAGTTTAGTAATAAGTTGCACGTTAAAATTTAGCATGTAAGTAAACAAATAGGTTAGAATTGTGTCTATTTCGTGCCGTAATAATTTTAAGTAGGCGTCTTATTTTTTGAGCGGTATGATTTATTTCCGTTGTTAAATAAAATTTATGTTATGCGATTTTGTTATTAGGTAATAATGAATATTTAACTATTGGAACGGTATAATCCTTAGTGTATTATATGTTATGAAATGATGCATTTTATTACTATACGTTACGTTAATTATACCACCTCAATGTTATAAGAATTAAACAAAATTATAACAGGTGTGCATATATCTTATGTTAAATGCGTTTTTAGTTAGCGTCAGAAAAAGGTACCTATCCCCCTCAGTTCACCTACGCCATATCTATCCAGGGGCTTTATTTTTCTCTAACGCTGGCTGTACCACTTGCAGGGCAAATAAGATTAAGTCAAAATAAATGATTTCTTTATAACTTTATTTTTGTTCATATATAATAACATTGTACCCGTACCTGCATACCGTATGGTCTTGTTTTATAGATTCATGGTTCTCATAATTTTCAATATAGGTACTGTTCAGAGAACAAAATCGTCAGCGACCTCACTGACCTAAAATTATTGAAGAAAATTTAATTAACCATTAACGGATTAACGGTCTTGTGTCCAGCTATGCTTAGCAACCTGAGCAAAGCATTGCCTACTTATAACAACTAAGAGCAGTTAGCTGATCTTGAATAGTAGTTTATGCAACGGTTGCATAATGATAGGCCTTAAAACACTAGTGCGGTTTTCATGAAACGAGCTTTAGCGAGTTTCATAATAAGATCGCACGTGTGTTTTAAGGCCAAATTATGCAGAGTTGCATACATAACTTTATCTACACACATATTATAAATACTTACTCCATGATGTGTTCAGAAACAATATTTTCCGGCAACAAGTTATTTGTTGCAATCGTGGCTGCATATATCCGATATCCGGCGCATTTTCACATCACACAGTTACTCCGAGAAGACTACTGTTCATATTTTCAACTAAAATGTAAATTATAAACAACTTTACAATTCTACTTTCGTTCAGCAAAAAACCATCATGAAAGCAGTTATGGCGGCAATTCGATCCTCCGTCAAGACCATTTTTTTTAAATCATAGACAAACGAATGAGGTCTCTATTCTCATGTCACTCGAGATCAAATGTTGTGCAGTTTATATTAAAAAAACATACTGAATTGACGTTTCGTATCAATTACTGTTTTAATATCTATGGATACTAGAATAGAGACCCACTTGAGTTTTGACAGCTGTTCCAAATTTAATCTCATTTCTATACTAAAATCTATACGGGAATAACATTGCAGCACTGGTTTTTCCTAATTGGTTGTCAAAATGGCGGTCATTTCCTACGGTTTTTGATTACACTATGGAGGTTTTATGATATGGGTGTAGATAAAATGCTTTGCAATGATAGCTAAATCTTTTCGTGTCCCTGTTGTTCGTATTTTTTTAGCAAACAACGCAAAAAAATGTAGGGATTGCCAAGTTTTTCTTTCCGTGCGAACTTAGCTCCAAGGAGCATTTATTGTAAGTAACTTATAACTCATTATTATTTTCCCTCTGTCCAGTAGGATCCACTATCTCGATCCACCAGTGGAATAGCACGCTGAAGTTCACTGTGATCCACCATTTTGTCTCGGTGGATCCTGTGATACTTGCAACTCTTAATATGCTCCACCAGTGGATCGAACATAATTCAGGGAGTTTGGTACCACCACTGATTTCAGTGGAACCTGTGATATAATTAATTGCTTGTTCTTTCTTTTGTGACAAATCCTTACCCTTCATTTTGGGCTCCCCAACATACTTTTGTACAGGTTTCGCCTAGGGCAAGCTACGCCGAGAGAGACGCACTTACAAATAAGACGATGTTTACCTTTTGAACACCACTTTCGTCTATCATGCCACTGCCGCCACGATATGCAGTTTTCCATACATTTACGTCGGCTGATGCCGTCGTTGGCGTCGTTAGTACGCTTCTTCGCATTTAGCCATGGGTTCAAAGGGTTAACTTATCCTCGTGTAAACCTTGCTAGGGCCGCTGTGTTTCACTCTGAGAGCTTTCCATTCCAACCACTTATATATAATTCCTCTTGCTGTTAAGAAGTCACCTAAGCCTTAACGGTTTCATGAGTTCGTACGATTGCCAGCGAGAAAACCAGAACACCCAAAACTTTAATTCCTTCCCGTAGGAATCCGTCTGTTGCCTAGGTGGCTTCGTAACAGACATCTTTATACATTATATATTTCATACGGTATAATATGGTTGCGATAGGGAATTAGGGATTTAGGGTCATTTATTGTAATAAAATAATGTAGGTAGGTGGGTACTCTCCAGTTTAAGAGGAAATATTTCAAAGTGAGCACATGCTGGCAACGTCGGAAAATATGAATTATTCATGATTCGAAATGTTTCGAATGTGTACTGCAAAAATTAATTTTTATTAATAGAATAGATTAGTTTATGCACTCCTTATGATATCTTAATATTTTTATTAAAAATGTCAACTAAATTTTTACCCCAAATACGATAGCCCTATGGATATGTTCATAAACTAAATCTATATAATGAATAGTTGTTCTTAAAGGTCAAACAGGTTTATACACAAATTGGTTCAATAGTTGCTTATTTATTATCTATACTGGTTGATTACATCGAGAGAACCTTCGAGTTTTATAGGTATTTACAAAAATATTGCGTGTACGGTTCTTGACGACATTACTTAAAATTAATTTGAGACCATCATACAAATATCTACGATCCATTTCGCATTTACAAAGTATCTGATAAACCGAATACACAGAGATCGATTCATGTATAGTTTACAGGCTTACTATCAATTTTATCTAAATTAATTTATCAACTACAAAGATGGAAAGCCGATATTTTGCAATACCCACCTCCATTAGTAGGTATAACAAGATAATATGGTGGGTTTTGCACACGTCAATATGTACAATATGCAACTTTACGAGTATGTTCAAGAGATTACTCCAGACTCATTAGCTAACATTTGCCTTCGTCATTTTAAGCCAACGTGATATCTATCCCAAAAGTGCTGTACATTTCTTTTTTTCACTGGTGGTATAATGCTTAAGCTTTAATTATTTTGATCTTACTTCGGCGGACGACTTTTCCGACATTGACTGTACCGGTGGTTTATTTTAATCCGAGTCACTGTTTATTCATTTAAAGTTTAGTCATTTTAGTTAAAATTGTTACAAATATCTTTTCTTCCAACTACGCTTTAATTTCATCATTATGCCCTCAAATACTCGACACAAAGCAGCACATATTTGCTCTAGAGCAATAAAGTTGCATACTAAAGATCTCAAATTCTTTTGAGATGCACGTAATAATGAGTATGTTCATAAATCTACTATTTATTATTACTGAGCTTCCCTGTTATCAATACTACAGTAGTTGTTTTGACAGTAAATATACATACATCACCTTTTAACCCTTAAGCGGACATTACACACAGATACGCTATGTAGAATTCAAATACAGTTTAAAGTTTGACACTTCCTGCGGAATTTAAAAGCGAATTTATTTTCATGTTAATACAATCCAATTTTTATCTTACTCGTCGACACTTACTAAGATTCAAATTCTAAATACGTATATCGTCGATGCAACCCCTCTCCCCAGATAAGGATAAAAGTAACTATATTAACAGTACTTATAATTGACATGATTGAAATAAACTCTTCCATTCCCCTTGAAAGCCTCAGGCAGCTGTCTGTCTTAGGCGTATCATCTGGTAATGCTTTAGGTGCTATCAACCTTCAGTCATCATCCTCTACCTCGGCATATTTAGCACAAAAATATTGATTGTAAACCACATTTGTTCATGCTCATTCATTTCCTTAAACACTTGTTTTTATCTTTAGGGTTGTAATGCATCAACTCATCCAAACGATCCAACAGTTTAGGTCCAGGAGTAAGTACATCGTGTGCCAGCTGGCAATGCCCGTAGAGCTCGAAGCTGGCGTCCAGGACGCCATTTTTTACCAGCTCCTCCAGTAGGATGTTGACGTGCTCGAACTGCAACTCATCTGGTTCATTAAACTTGTAGTTTCCCATAAACATGATGCTGATGCTTTTCACGTTCCATGACCTGATCATCGCTCCTTGAACATTCGCCCCTCTTCCTTCAAAGACGGTCCCGTTACCACCGACCAGGAAATTTGGCACAATGTCTTGGAAACCTCTTCTTAGGTTATCCTGCTGGACTTCCATCGCTCTCTCAATGCAAGCGTATCTTTCGTTGCAATAGCCCACGCCAGTGTGTCCGATGACGACATTCTTTAAAGGAAGTTTAAGGAAATCTAGTCTGTACTGCGGCATCGCTTGCCAATCGTCCCGCCGTAGGTACCAGGTGTCGTTTAAACCTAGCCAGAAAAATATGGTGTTATTTTTGAATTTGCAAGTTTGTTATGGTGAGTTTAGTGGCTTAAGATAAACAGGTTAGGGTATTATTTTTAGAGGATGGGTTAGTGAATCCATAGCTTGCAACAATTTAATTTACCTATGTCTAATCGTTTGTGTTGTATGGCAACTTGGAAGAGGTAGAGGCCGAGCCCCAAGACTACTATGAAGGCCCAGCAAACGAACACGGCGACGCTACAGCGTAGGCGGTTGGCTTTGGCGGGTGACACCAATTCTAGGCCCACAATTCGGCCTGAAACATTGACAAAAAATATGATAGGTTTTATGCCGAGTATATTATCCCCCGTGACATGATTTGACCTATTGCATATTTCCCATGTATATAATGTCATATGGCTGGTTGCGTTCTCTATCGCATAATATAACTTGACTTATTTTCACATTGTAAGTATAACAAGTATGGCGTAAATATTTTTGTAATATCATAATATTTCATTAAGCATAAAAATCACAAGTTAATAGGCTATAATTATCTAGTCATAATATTGATCTTAGATTCCTTATTTCAAGCTAAAAATACTAATGTTAAAGCGCATAACGTTCGTTATTTCTAAATATTCATCATCCTAATTTTAAATATCATAATATCGAAAATAATAATATCAAATTAACTAATTTAAAATGTAATAATCAAATAATGAATCATATTTAACCACAAGTAAAGGTACGATGACGTGCGAAACAAGTGGGAGTGCTACGTTGAGTTTAGTATTGAATTCGATTTATAACTCAACTAGAACGAGTGCAAGGGTCAATACTTAAAGTAATACTTTTTAAACCTATTCGATTTCCCACAAAGGCACTATATAAAGCGATTGGTGTATTATCAGTTAGGCAACTTTATATTCTACGGACCATCCTATGGCAACACAGATACGTCTTGACCGATGTAAACCGCTCAAGTGCACTTCGTCATCGACATGAAAGCAGAAGGCCTTATAAAGTGTGCACGACGCCTCAACACAAAACAGCCTTCTTTCGCAGACAGCTGAATTTCTTAGCACCTTTCCTTTATAATAAAATTAACGATCGTCTTCATATACACAAAACAAACAGGTTCTACCTAAAAATAAATGCGAAAGAATGGCTCCATGCACTAGACTATCACGAAACGGAGAAACTATTCGAAATAATAAAATAGCTCCGACTACCTAACTAATATCACACAGCATATCCAAAATCAAAAATAAGATAAACACGGAAAACTAAAATAGCATATGTCATCAAGCATGCACAGCACACCCACTCACCTCGAACACACACACACACACACACACACACACACACACACACACACACACTAACCTAACCTAACCTAACCTAACCTAACCTAACCTAACTAATATCACACAGCATATCCAAAATCAAAAATAAGATAAACACGGAAAACTAAAATAGCATATGTCATCAAGCATGCACAGCACACCCACTCACCTCGAACACACACACACACACACACACACACACACACACACACACACACACACACACACACACACACACACACACACACACATACACACGGACAAACACACACAAACACACATATACACACCTTCACACACACACACACACACACACACACACACTTCGCTCTAATTTTCACTTGACTATTTAATCTTTATCCTGTACTACTGTCATCATTATATTAAACAAAGTATCAAGGGGGTTGAAAGGTCCCTGCTACCTATAAGACAGGTTTACCTAGTTTAGGGAACAGGAAACCACATATCATTATTTACAATAAAATGTTCTTACTTACCAAAATGTTTATACATACATTAAACCTTACATAATGTAAGAAAAAATTATGTTACTATAATATGTACTTATGTACTAGGCTAAGGCGACCCATTTAATTGCTGAAATAAATGTTTTTATTATTATTATTATTATTATTATTGTAACTCTACATGAGTTTTGCATTGAATTATTGGAAACTTCTTTCACGGGGGCCAACACAACTGACAAGGGCTAATAATCAGTGATCGACAAGACCCGTGCCATATGGTGTCAATGAGCTCAATCATTATGTTAATATGGATATTCCCCGGGATTCCAGCATTCGAATCGGTAAAGGACAATAATATATTCTCATAGTCAAATTAAAACTTTCGTGAGACATTATGAATACTTGAAAAACACACGGCTTTACTCACGATTTATTGTCAGAAATAGTCCGACATGTTTCGAACTCGATTGGAGTCCTTCTTCAGGGTTTGAGTGCGGTCCCGGTCAGATCAACCCGCGCACTGCTCTGCGAGCTGCGCGTTGCGCCCGTGCACATGTCGGACTATTTCTGACAATAAATCGTGAGTAAAGCCGTGTGTTTTTCAAGTATTAATATATTCTCATTTCAGTAAGTAGGGAACAGGGGTTTTTATGTTCTTCAAATGATTATATTTTAACACTTACATATTTTATATGAGTGCACGTAATATTTTACGCAGTATAAAATAAAACCAAAGTTTATCAATATTTTCTTTAATGAAAAATAATACATTATATGAGTTATTAAATATTCTGACTTCTATTTACAAATACATATAACATAACTCTTAATTTTTGCGAATCATGTCATGTCCATATTATTATTTCCTCTTTGAATCCCGCGGTGTCGCACGCGTGTTGCCGATCACTGCTAATAATACTATTCAAATTAGGTAGGTTAATTTGTCACCAGTGGTGTGATTCTGTAAAGTTCTCAGCGAAAAGGAGGACATATAATTATATACATATATGCTCCTTTCAATCCACCGTCAACAATGAGACATTACAGGCGCTTCATTCGGGAACGCTCAGTGATTCTGTAGCGACTCGTAAGCCAGATTTCTCATTCCACTCTTCCGCACGACGCGAAATGCGTAAGAGCGAGATGAGAGATCTGGCTTACGAGTCGCTACAGAATCACTTAGCGTTCCCGAATGAGGCGCCAGGTGTGCGATAAAAATAATAATTAGTTAATCCAAATTTATGATAGACAAGATTAGGATGAACACTAGTTAGGTAAAACAAGATTATCTCATAGATTAGATACACCAACAATTAACACTACGCTAATTCGAATTATGTCGATTTTGCGTTTTTAATGCCAGGTTATTCACTATACGAATACGCATCTGTCCGTAAACTGTAAAACAAAAAGTTATTGAAGTTGGAAAACGCCAGTCGCATACGATTTACGATTTATTGTAACATTTAATTGAATTTAACAAATTCAAGTCAAACATTTTTTTTTTTAGAATACAATTCTGCAATTCATTTGGTTCATAATAATGTCCCGTGGTTGTTTTTGGTACATACCAATTTTCAAGTATTTTATTTAAATAAATAATACTCCGTTACATATTTAGTAAGCTAATTATATATTTGCGTATTTTGTCGTAATTTGCTTTTTAATATTTGCGATAAAAACCGTGAATTCGAACTAAATTCAAAATAAAGAAAATAATACAAAACGTAAAAATCATAATATAATCAACAGTCTATTATGACTAACGTATAGAAAAAAAAATCATTCAGAGAGGCATGAAAGTTAAAAAGTTACTGAAAGTTTCCCTTTTATTGGCTCTGTCGTAAAGTTGTCATTTTCACGTTAGCGTAGTATTAATTGCTGGTGTAGAGATGAACTGGAGTCGTATTATGAGCTCTTAATTCCAGGCAGTTTCCGCCGTGAACTGTCTGGAATTAATTTGACCCCAGCACTTAGCCTAAACAAGATTATGTGCAAAGAAAGACATTAGGACTATTAGTTTATGCGTATTAATCCTAATGCGGAACGTTGTTAAGACAATAATTGGTATGAAAACGAGGAATAGGACATGGCTGCAAGTACGAGTAAGTACGTTAATATACAGTGGATTCATCCACATCTACTTGTCTCATTTGGTAATTAAACAAGTTTCTAATGTCAAAATGTGCCATTGTTGGGTGAAACAGCCGCTTTATCCTAAATGAAGCAAACCGAGGCTAAAAATTGGCAAAGTGACGTCTAAAATATTGTCTCTGGTTCCTTTAATTGGAAGGAAATGGGTGTTTTAGCCAAAAAAGGTGCATTTTCAGGTTAGAAACTTGTTTACCAAATAAGACAAGTAAGGATGAATCCACTGTAAAATAGGGTTGGTTGTCATGCAATTTTATGATCTGAAAGTGAATTAAAATAACAAGTAATAATGGATTGACGTTAAAATTCACGTAACAGGGTAGTGTTTTTCTCCCGAGGGTAAAGAAATATAGTGGAACGTATTTATAAATAATAATAAATATACTAGGTGCTTTGAGAAGGTTCACAGCAACGGCACAATGTCTGTAACAACCACTTCGGATCTTGTTGTTCAATATAGTGTGATGTGTTGGTTGAGGTCAGTTCAAAAAGTTGTAGCCGAAATTAAAAACAATACCCCTTCCCTTCCCTTTTCTAATTGATTTAACTCTAATCAAATCAAAACGACAATATGTCACAGCCAATTTGCTACGACACTACTGGACCGATTGAGTTGAAATTTGGTACACATATGTAAGTCGGTGAACGCAACACGGATGTGTAACGTAAATAAATGAATTTTAAACATAGGGGCGGGGCCACTTTTGGAGGGTAAATTAAATAAAGTTTTGCAAGCCTTGGCGTGTGACATATCAATGAAAGGGGAAGGGGGTGACATATCGTTGTGAGGATCTTAATATATATATATTTTTTAAGATACATGGTTTTGAAGTTATTTAGCAAAATAGGTGAAAATTGACCTTATCTCCGAAAGTACTGGGCATAAAAATACAAAGAAATAACAATAGAAAATACTTCTTTACCTATAGATTACAGGAAAACCTATAAGAAGTCTATTGTATTTCAAGTAACTTAGGAAATTTCATATAATCACGGAACCCTCTCCACGTGAGTATAACTCTTACTTGTCCAATTTTCGTATTGCTGTCCTAAGTCTCAACCGCATTTCATCTTCTCCCACTATATTATGGAATTTAAATTGATTAAAATCCCATAACTCCTATTATACGAAACATTGTGGAACATGCATGCGGGTGAATCTGATACCCCGTGAGGTGCTCTACCTCTGGACCTCGCTTGACATCCTGAGACACCGTTTCACTTGTTATCACCGAACTAGATAACGTTTGTTCCTGGGAAAAATTCTATCAGAAGGAAGGGCTGCGGGTTTCACGCTCACCCCGGATTCAGTAGGTTTCACTGTCACCTTGCGTTTTTTTAAAATGGTTGACAAAATTCTCTGGATCTATTTACTTATAGTCCTTACGTTAACGTGAATTCATTAATCATTCGGTGAGTAATTCTTGCGGTATTGTACATACGCGTTTTGCGGCTGTCCTCATTTTTCAATAAAGTCTATTCGTATTAAATGTATAAGTACATAATTATAATAATCTATACATATAATAAAATCACAAAGTAGAAAAACTTTGAATATAACAATGAAAAAGTGCCATGGGGGGCTTCAGAATGAGCAACACAGCACATCCCAATGGTTTTTGAATTTCATGTCTGTTTGTCTGATTGTAAGCAATCGAGAAAAAACTTTATATTGGAAAAACTGATTCCATTTATTTATCAAATTGAAACTGTATATAAATGCACCACAAAACAAACAATTAGGTAAGCGTTCCAGAAGTGAATGTAACCTCCGCTTAAAAGAGGCCTTGGTGTATTGAAAGTTTGTATGGGAAGAATTGATATTATTATATAGTGTGGGTGTGTGTGTGTGTGTGTGTGTGCGTGCGTACGTGCGTGCGTGCGTGCGTGCGTGCGTGCGTGCGTGCGTGCGTGCGTGCGTGCGTGCGTGCGTGCGTGCGTGCGTGCGTGTGTCTGTGTGTCACGCGGACTGAAAATTTTAATAAAACATAAAAATTTATAATCTTTAAAATTGTTGAATGAGCGAAGCGAAATCTCCAGGGACGGGTGGGTAATACTCATCGAATTTGTACGAGGATGTATTAATTAATTAATTTGATTGTGTGGTAAAGAAAGCCAAATGGGGTGTGTGATCAAATACAAAGGCCTCTATATACATATATAAATTCTCAACTATTGGTTTTAAACTTGGATAAAAATATCAAAGAAAAAAAAACTGATTTCCGACGTTTACTTTAATTCCAACTAATAGAAAGAAGGTTTTTTATTTAATACAGCAGAAAAGCGATGCCTCTAACTCAGACATTTTTAAATATATCACCAAAAAAACTTAAGTAAAAAATTATTTAAGTAATTGTATATTACTTTAAATTTATAGCTCGGGGCGAAACACTGGTTTTAGCTAGGCATTTAAGTCTTTCGAAATTCATCCGTGGACACTGACTGAAGGGGTTAAGGATATTTTGTATATTTGTATTGTTAGGACATGAAATATATTTGGAGAACTTACATCTCCATCTTTATACTTGACCGTGGAGACTGTCTACACCTCCATTTAACCTAGATTAATCGATTTAGATGTTTCTTTGCTTCAATTTTTATTTTTATTATTATGACCCTTAGAGACTTTATACCTACATCTCTAAGTCACTTAACTTGTCCAGACGCGGAGACTATACATCTCCCTTATTAGTTATTTATTAGAATTAATTTGTACCCATTAGGTTTTTATGTTGCACATTTTGTTTTAGTTTTTAGATAAAACTGTACTGCCAAAGTTGAAAAAAGACCTACTGCTGAGTTTCTTGCGGCGTTTCTTCTCAGCAGATGTCACCTTTCGAAGCGCTGGTAGATTCAGACATGTAAAAGAGCCCAGGTGGCCTGCTTGCAAAATAAATATTTTCTTTTTCTATTTTCATTTTCATTTAAATGGTAATTAAGAAATTCTGCGGAAAAAATTGCACATCGCTGTATAGTTTGCAAATTAGGTACAGCGCCTCTATTCGGGAACGGTAAGTGATGTTGTAGCGATTCGCGAGCCAGATTTCTCATCACGCTCTTACGCATTACGCGTCGTGCGGAAGAGTGGGATGTGAAGTCTCGCTTACGAGTCGCTACAACATCACTTAGCGTTCCCAAATAGAGGCGCAGATGTATTGAATAATCCTTTCCCATCGTATTTTCTCGGAAAAGTTCGTATTTGTCATGCTACTTCAGTCAGTCTCAGTACCCATCAAGACAGCGTAGGGGAAGCTCAGGTTAGGCGCAGGTTAATATATCTAAGTTAAGATTTTTATTACCTATTTTAAGTTTGTTTTCAGTTCTTCTTAATAGTCATGACGAAATCATTAAGACCTGGGAAACGTTTAGATCGACAAGCCTGTGAAATTCTTTACATCATTAATATATATTTCTTAACTGAAAATTATAAATTTCAAAATACCAACAGTGTTTATTACAAAAACGAGTTTCAGAGGCCAGTGGAAATTCTCGGCAAACAATTCTTGGTAGTTCGATTTTTGTTAACACTACATTCTCTATATACTTAATTTGATCGTGGTGGTTATAACATCTCAGACAAATGTCAAACTCGTGGGTTAAATAAAGTACCCTATTTATTTTGTACAAAAATGTCACTTATTAATTCAATAATTCATAGACACGTCGGCAGTATTCGGAAGTAGTCGGGTGTTCCGAGTTTTCATGACGGGAAAGGATTATTCACTACACATCTGTACTCAAGTTAGGAAGTTACTGGCGTCGTTCATAATATAATACCAATATTAATTGTGACTGATGCATCAACACAACAGCTGCATAATAAGAATAAGGAAAACACGGACGCTGCTGCATCCACGAATGTTTATAATATTATAATACAATTGGTTTCTTTACCAGAAGGTCAGTCACCTCAGTGGCAAATTAAATACTAGTAGTTCAGTTCCTATACTGGAAAATGGTACCTAACCTTATAGTGAAAATACACTTTAAAGCGTGTACCTAATGACATTTCATATTAGTACATACTAACAAAGTAGTAGCCTCATTTAATTTAAATCAAATAGGCATAAGATTTATTTACCTTAAACATAAACAGAGGTGAAGAGTACAAGGAAGACCTATTTTTTTTATGGTAAACGTGTTTTTAGGGTTCCGTACCTCAAAAGGAAAAAACGAACTCTTATAGGATCACTCGTGTGTCTGTCTGTCTGTCCGTCTGTCATAGCCAATTTGCTACGAAAGTACTGGATCGATTGAGTTGAAATTTGGTATACATATGTAAATCGGTAACCGCAACACGAAAGCGTAACGTAAATTAATGAATTTTAAACATGGCCACTTTTGGGGGGTAAATTAGAAAATAAAATAAGAAAGTTATGCAAACTATATCGTGTGACATATCAAGTGAAAGGGCTTATTGTGAGGATCTTAATTTTTTTTCTTGAATTTTTATATAAATAGTTTGGAAGTTATTTAGGAAAATAGGCGTAAATTGACCACCCCCCCCCCTGTTCCCGAAACTACTGGGCCTAAAATAATAAAAAAAAAAGATTACAAGTCTATGGTATTTAAAGTAACAGTAAATTTCAGATAATCATAAATGAAAAAAAATGAAAAAATATTTATTGAGACAGACATGTTTACATTGATCGGTATCCGGTGGACCCCAAACTAGGCTGAGCCTGTATCTTGGGACCCAGTGAGAAGGTTTACAACATGAAGCTTACTGGTTAACACTCATTATTAAGCTATATAAAAGATACTAAAAAACAATAATTACTACATTACAATCTAAGTTTGTTTGTTTGAAGTTAAATTTCTTTCGCTAAATGTATGTGTGTGTTTGTGTGTGTCATGTAACGAACGGAACCCTCTCCACGCGAGTTTAACTCGCACCTGTCCGGTTTTTTAGAATTTATATTTAAATACGAATTGTATGCCTTATTAAAGGGCTCCCTATAGTAGTTTCTCTCATAAAAGAAGAAACTTGAAAAAAAAAGAGGAAAAAAAATCACCTGGACTCGAACCGGGGTCTACTGGTTTCGGAACCGCCCGATTTCACGTCTGAGCTATAGCTACAGCTTGTAGATGGTGGCGAAATTTATCTTCGTATTCTAATGATATTGTAGCAGTTTTTCATTGCCAGAAAACATGCATAAAATGACGTTTTCTAAAAATTAAACCTAGCTAGATCGATTTTCGCCCCCGAAACCCGCGCATACTGAATTTCATGAAAATCGTTGAAGCCGTTTCCGAGATTCAGATTACAAGAATTACTCGTTTAATAGTAGTTTATGCAACGGTTGCATAATGATAGGCTTTAAAACACTAGTGCGGTTTTCATGAAACGAGCTTTAGCGAGTTTCATAATAAGATCGCACGTGTGTTTTAAGGCCAAATTATGCAGAGTTGCATACATAACTTTATCTACACACATATAAATACTTACTCCATGATGTGTTCAGAAACAATATTTTCTGGCAACAAGTTATTTGTTGCAATCGTGGCAGTATATTTCCGATATGCGGCGCATTTTCACATCACACAGGCACTCCGAGAAGACTGCTGTTCATATTTTCAACTAAAGTGTAAATTACAAACAACTTTTTACAATTCTACTTTCGTTCAGCAAAAAACCATCATAAAAGCAGTAATGGCGGCAATTCGATCCCCCGTCAAGACCATTTTTTTTTAAATCATAGACAAACGAATGAAGTCTCTATTCTCATGTCACTCGAGATCAAATGTTGTGCAGTTTATATTAAAAAAACATACTGAATTGACGTTTCATATCAATAACTGTTTTAATATCTATGGATACTAGAATAGAGACCCACTTGAGTTTTGACAGCTGTTTCAAATTTAATCTCATTTCTATACTAAAATCGATACGGGAATAACATTGCAGCACTGGTTTTTCCTAATTGGTTGTCAAAATGGTGGTCATTTCCTACGGTTTTTGATTACACTATGGAGGTTTTATGATATGGGTGTAGATAAAAGTATTAACTCACTAGCGAGCCTTACTTGACCCGTCATTACGCACGTGTCTTCGATCTTGGTCATATTTCGACGCAGCTTCGCACTCTTTGTTGAGCTCTGCCAAGGTCGTTCATACGATCAGCCCTTTATTTTACAAACGGCACAGGTACTAACAATCTGACATATTTGTCAATGTCAGTACCTGTCAACTTCCCTATGGAAAAATTTACGAGTATGTCAGATCGTCGGCACCTTTCGCTCTTGTACGCATGAAATAGAGGCTCAAATTGTTTTGTATTGAAATAATGGCTTTAAGCTATAAGCACTTGCAATATACAAACACCGTAACAATTAATATACATATTTTTATCGTCTTTCTTTATCATCAATTTGGGCTTTGCAATGTTGTTCAAATGTTGTGTTTTTTTTTTGATGTCTATTGACTGACAAACGAGCTGACGGCCCACCTGATGGAAAGTGGTCACCGCTGCCCATGGACATCTGCAACACCAGAGGTGCTGCCAATGCATTGCCAGTCTATGGAGGATGGGGACTGGGGATGGGATAGGGATGAGGGAATATGCCTCCGGATCTCGTCACTCAGCGTACGAAACGCAATAGCAAGCTATTAATTTACGCCGATATTCAGGTTGCCTGCAGCGTTCAATAATAGATATAAAACTATGCAAATCACGAACAATCAAAGACAAGTACCACTCGAGAACTAACCTAGTTATAATATGAGCTATAGCCGCCCCGCTTCAGCGTCTCCAACGGTATTTTCCAACCGGACCCTCATTTCGATCCCTTAGTTTCACAAATTCCTTTCTTAAACCGTTCTAGGAACCTACTAGTTAAATGAGTTCGTAGGTTTTATAGCTCCTCAGATTTCGTTACTAGCCAGACAGAGTGTATCGCTTTTTGTAACATATTATAAGGGTAATACAGACTTCTAGAAACAAAAATTGTCCCTCCTGTGACCAAAAGTTAACGAAAACGACTGCTTAATTGTACCTGAATGTCCTAAATGCACATATCGTCCGAACATAGAAATCAGGCCTCAAGGTCCTTAACTTTAGGGAACAGGAGGGGCCATTTCTGACCCTAAACGTGTGTATGACGCATAAAATCTTAGATGACTAATTTGTGAATTGGTTGAACCAACCATCAAGCGATGCATGAGATGCATGTGCCCTCGTTCTTTTTGCATAGTACCTCTTCAATTTAATAATATGAAAGACCACTACAGTCACAAATGCATCTCCAAAGTGGTGATTCAGCAGTACCGTAATCGGTCGCCCCGAAATATTATCCTAAAGTGCAACATGAGCAACATTTTCACGGCAATATGTGGCCGGCAACTATAGGCGTTTTCTTCTAGCGTACGAAGTTAGAGTAAGACAGCTAGAGTTGCCGGCAATAAATTGCCGTAAAAATTTGCTCGTGTAACTAGGTCTTTGGGGAAGTCTCGTTCATGATAATTTTGGCAGCGATACGAAACGCGCGACTGCAGCGTTGTAAAAAGTCGTCAGCGACCTCCTTTAGTTAGGTAGCCCTAACCGTAGCACGTCTAGCACGACCTGCCTGCGAGTCGTTTGTCGCTCAGTGCATCCCTTATATACTTGACTAGTTTGACAGAGACGCACTGAGCGACAAACGACTCGCGGGCATGTCACGCTACCCCCCAGATAAAAGGCCTGTCGGAGCCGGGTCAAAGAAGGGGGGGAAGTTTGTTTTATTTTACTAGGAGATAAGACATATTTCTTTCTTATTTTCAGATTAAAGAGTAAAAAATATATATATAAAAGACTTATGTTGATTTCTTTTGTATTAATGTGAATTAAAAAAGATATATTACAAAAATCTTCAGTAATTCATCATAATTCCTGACATTTTAGTATTCCGACCGCAGGCCCCCAATTCTCGCTACATTAGAGATTATGTCGATTTCGAGATTAAACGTCAGATTCATACAGTTGTGTCAAACGACTGTATGAACTGACGTTTAATCTCGATTGTGAGATTGTCTCGAATGCACCGAGAATTGAGGGCCAGGCCTGACATAGTAAGTACTGTTCGTTATACACCTAGTTTTTTTCCTGGTACGCTCAATAAAGCTGAGAAGCGTGTGGAATAGGTAATAGAGACCATTTTGCGGCGGGTACCGATCGGCTCCTTCCTATCTATGTATGTGTACCAATATTGACAATCAGTAATTGCTATTACTACCTTAATTTTGTCATCATTTATCAGTCGCTAAGCGCTGGTATTTTGACTTAACTGTAAATACCAAGGTATTAAAAGAAGATAGCAATTTGCAATGGCTTAGTATTGGCTTTATTACAAGTTCATAAATAGTGATATTTATTTAGCACAGCAGACACTCGCTGTGATAACAGCAATTTCAAAGCATGTTGCGTATAATCTCACGAAAGTGTATATACCTAAACAGACACACATACACTGATTGAGCGAAACTTGCGACGCGAGTGAGAAAGCAAATAGAGACTTATTAAACTTTTGACCGCCACAGTCGGCTGCAGTCGTCGGCGGATACAGGATAAAAAAGTCCCTCATTACCTTGACTTAAAGTTGAAATCCGTGTTACTTTTCAGACAGGCTTCGCGGTCAAAAGGTTAAGGTCAGTTTTTTTACCATACATTGCAATCCAAAATTATTTAAATAATTGTGTAAATATTATGAACGTTATCGCTTACTATACTTATAAAGGTTAGTCAAATTCCGTTGCTGAAACGTTCATTAGTTTTTGATTAATTAATAGTGTACCTATGTACATCATACCATCTTAGGACTAATTAATCGAACGTGGCCACAAGTAGTCTTGTGGCTCTGCCCACCCCATTAGGGATTTCGGGCGTGATTCTATGTATGTATGTATGATTCATTCTACTAATTTTTTATTATTCAAAATAAAATACAAGAATCTCACCTGATGTTAAGTTACGATGACGAACGAAGGTGGAACATGCTTGCTTATCTAGTGCCTGTATTTATTCACACTCGTCAGGAAAAGGTCAAAAGTTATATACTATTGACTTTAACTTGAACTTTTAGTTTAGAATTAAAGAAGTGATAAAAAAAAATCTGTAAAATAGGTTCATCTAATAAACGTTAAATTGACGGTGTTTAGTAGAGAAACAGAAAAAGCACAATTATAAACTAAATACTTACAACAACAAAAAAAACATGGGAACAAATAAAATCGTTAAATAATAGGCAATAAAAAAACTTAGAAAGGAAGAGCAGGAATAAGGTTAGAGAGAGCGTGCGTGTGCGCAATTATTATTTATATCTTAGAATAGAAACCAAGTCCGCGCGCACAATTTGAAGCAACAAAATCGGAGCCATTTGTGGCTCCAAATTCATATAAACGCCGGGACGCTCCATAGTGTCAAATGTCAAAGCGCACCGGTTTATTGCTTCTCTTTTGTCAGGGCGGTTGTATGTGAACTAATTCTTCTATGGTTTGTAATTCTACGGTTTATATTGATGAGGACTGGGCGTGGGCGATAGTGCGAGTGAGATACAGAATAGAGAGTGAAATTGTCAAAGCGCACGCGGCGATTCTTCTTATTCCATTCCTTCCTCAAGCAGTTAATCGAGTCATGCCAATTCTAGTAAACACAATTACAATGACACCATCGCACGCACTGTCACGTAGGGCTGAGTTTTTTATTTGCTTAATTAAATAAATGAGTTCGCTTAGTAAATAAACACTTAAACAGAGACTTTATTACTAACGCGATATCATATATGGACTAACACAAACACAAAAACAAAACCTACCTTTAACAAGCTCCGCGTTTTCGACATTTTGTGTGATCGACACGAACTTAGGTCCAATATGCACGCGCGACGACTTGTTTATATTCATGTTGGAGACGGTGGGCACACTCCGTGCTATGAGTTCCGGAGGAGGCATCTCGCTCATCACAACGACTTCGGCCCCTGTACTTCCGGCCCCTACGGCAGGGGCGTCCTGGTCTCTGGTCCACATCACAAAATTATCGTCTCGATGACTCACGAACGTAGTGTCTCTTTGTCGGTTGAAACGCGACTGATTTCACGCGGACACCGGTCGGATGATAAAACGGTATCTTTGTGTTTATTTACAATACATGTGCGGAGTTTGTACTTGTACTTAGAGTTGACATAGTGTAAAATGTCTTCTTAAGTAGCCGATCGAAGGCAACGGAAGATCTGATGCTAATTTGCGAGGAACTTATTGAGATCTCATCAAAATCTTACGCGATTCTTAAGTAGTTTATTGTTTAATTAGGTATGCCGCTTAGTTTTATAGATGTTTTATATGTATGAATGTTTACAAGTGTGAAGCTACGAGATACGAACAGTAGACTTGATAAGCGGTTTTTGTGACACAATCCTGAGAACAGTTGAAGACTTTCATGTTCTTTGAATACCTATATTTATAACTATTTTTTCTACGTTTTTAAAAAGCTCATTAATCGACAGACAGAAAGACATAATATTTGTTTTTCAATTTTTAAATGAATAGGTATGAAGTAGATAACGACGTACTTTTGATTCAGTACAGCAACAGTCAAAGTTCAAATGTTGTAACTTGCTTTTTGTCCAGTTTAGATGTGGCATTTATTATTTAGAAAACTTTAAGTACCTATGTGTGTAATCGTAATGATGGCTTCATTGGTCTCTTCTATAGTTCACTAGATTTTTAATGTCCCCTTTGACGTTTTTAAAGCGACATAGAACGTTAATTGATGATTTTCATCGAAATTTAAAATAAAAAAATATAAACGAGTACTTTTTAACATTTACAAAATATATTTGCGGATGTTTTTACACTAAATCAATAGATTTTAAATTTTAATATTGCATTTTTCTTTTATAATTTGTAATTAAAGTACGACTCAAAAACAATGAAGTTCTATTTTTTTTTAGAGCTGCACCTGTTTGACTCGTGTAGTTCATGTACACTTCGACAAAATCGGGAAAGCTCATTTTAATTTTAAGGTATTTAAAAATCAAATACTAATAAAATTAATTTAAAAAGGCTAAATCCAAATTAAGCCTCTTTTAAGGCGTCAGTCGACAAATGTCAAGGACGTAGTTTAGCAAGAAGGATCCAAACCAAAATAATTGCCATTAATAATTAAGTTCTATGCCATCGATATAATGTCTAAAATCCAATAGGTTTTATTGTGGATTGGATCCTTTTCCCTAAATTACGACCAAATGGGACTTTAAAAATCTCGCGAACTATACTTAGGCATAAAATATCCTATTTCTTATATACGGCGAAGAAATAATAGGGCCGATTCGAAGGTCTGTTCGCAAAATTTAAAAGTCATTAAAAAGTAGGAAAAATCGAGTTAAACGTTTCTTATTTTAAATTAAGGAAATTTTAATTTAAGAAAACGCTTCGAATAGGACCTAATGTCTCGTTTAACTGTGTTTCATGATCATCGTAGTAGTAGCTAGCCTATAGGTTCCACTGCCACGGCCTCGTTTCGCCTTGAGGAGGATTAGGCAGTAGTCCCCACGCGAGATCGCGCGGATTGGATATTTCATACATCGTTTCATTATTTCGCAGATTTAGTGGTAACTATTCAATTGAATTCGGCACATAAGTTTCGAAAAGCTCAGTGGTGTGGGCTTGGCTTTGAACACGAGACTGTCTGCATGAGAACCGCGCGTCCGACCTCTACACTACTAGCCATGTTTAATATAAATAAATAAATCAGGGGACAATCTTTACACAAATCGATCTAGTCCCAAAGTAAGCTCTAAATGCTTGTGTTATGGGTACTAGACGACGATATACATACTTATATAGAGAAATAAATACTTAAATACATAGGATACATCCAAGACTCAGGAACAAGCATTCGTGCTCATCACACAAATATTTGCCCTTACCGGGGATCGAACCCGGGACGCTTGCGTCGGAGGCAGGGTCACTACCAACTAGGCTATCCGCGTCGTCAATATGGTTGATAAAATGTAACTTGTTACTTTTTTAGGGTTCCGTACCTATCCGAAGCGTTTAACGGGACTCTACGGCCCCATTTGAATCGTTTTTTTTTATCTTTAAGTGCTTGGTTAGCTACCAAGGACTTAAAGATTTAAAAAAAAACATGCAGCACCATTTGACAACCCTAACAGTTATTTCTTTATTACAGTTCTAACCTACCTTCAACAATGCTCATGCAACAACAACAACGGGAAGGCCAGGGCAGGGTATTGTTGCGGCGACAGACTTCGCAGATTATGGTCCGCGGACCATAATCTGCCAGCCGGCAACAGATTTTCATGACCAATAACCTCCCGGCTGATAACTGGTACAATTATTCAGAGAATTGTATAATGAAGCCTAGTGAATGTCAGCGGCGGCTTGGTGGGTGGGTTGAGCAGCAGTAACGTCCCAAACTAGTCGAAAAAAAAGTTTTTTTTGTCGTCACCTCCCTATTGTGAATTTGTGAGATAATAGTGTATATGCTATTGTGAATAAATCAAATCGTCAGCTGGGGCCCGTTTCTCGAAGCATATTAGTCTAATATATTAGTGTTTTGTTGAATTTTTTCTTTTAATTAACGAGACAAAACTCTAATATTATTATACTAATATGCTTCGAGAAACGTGCCCCTGGGTATCGCGTTGGAAAGATTGTCAATTGAGTCCTTAGAGACTCGCTTCGTAAATTCTTAACAATCAGAAGGTACTTTGCGCATTATAAAACTTTTATTTAATGCGGGATGGGATTAGAATTGTTAAGAATTAAAACTAGTTAATTCCCGTTTTCCATTAAATTATTAATTAAAGGTTAAGGTCGTTTTAAAGTTATTCCCGTATAAACTCAACGATCGACCTTGGCTCGATTATCAGTCGGGTTTCCCGCTCTGACGTCACGAGGTTATCCGAGACCTTGTTAGTTCAGGCTCGCCGCGACAGACCATACACAAGTCTAAGCATATCACAGTCACACCGAGCTGAGACGTTTCCTCATCGGTTTAACGCGAGTGTACCTATCGAATTATGGATCATTTTCTAGGTATATGTTTGTTATTTGGATCAGACATTTTCATCAATTCAGGATAATTTTAGTAGTCATTACGGAGTTCGTTTTGAGATGTCAAACAATTTGTCCACCCTTTGGATCATAAGCACAATACAAGAATAGGGTTAGGGTTCACGCATGCGCGACTATAGTCATCTTTGTCGCACCGGGTATCCCTCGATCGCAGCGACGCTAGCAGCTTGGAATGTTAAGAGGCTCACGTTGTACCTCAGAGTGGCATGACCTGTATGTAAGACCGTGGGTTCCGCTGAATGACGCGGAACTTTAAATATTGCCAATAAGACAATAAACGATTTCAACTTTTTTGCGATTTTATAGCAGTTCATCTTTAAAGATTCATTAGATGAAAACCAAAAACATGCCTTTTTATCAGTGATGCAACGAATACTACTTTTACGAACACGAATACGAATACGAATGTCAAACCTACTATTCGCCGAATACGAATACGAATATCTCGCCATGGTAAAAAAAAATCCATATGTCACTTGTTCTCGTTTACGAGAAGACATTTTCAATTCAACTTCAACTTCTTTAAATTCGCAGCAACCTCAGAAAATAAATAATGCCGGCTGTACACACTCGGTGAGACAGGCCAAGAGCGAGTGTGTACATGATGCTCTCGCCTTGTCTCGCCCGCTCGGTTCTCGCCTCGGTTCGCCTCGGCCGCGTGTCGGTTTTTTGCGGCCGAGTCAAAGGGTCTCGTCCGCTCTCGCGAGGTAAACGAGACCAAGTATGTACACACTCGTTCATTTAGTTGCCCGCTTAAAGTATTTGTGTAAAGACGTGTGCGCTGTCGGTTAAAAATGTGGTCCAACAATCGTGAAATAGAATTTTTAGAATACTATCATAATGAACCTGTGATTTGGGACCCAAAGCATTTAGAACATAAAGACAAAAAAAATATTCATGATGCTTGGGTCCGAATAAGCAACATGATAGAAATTCCCGTTGAAGATTTAAAGAAGAAGCGGGATTCGCTTATGGCCACGTACCGGGGCCATAAAAGAAAAATTAAGGCACCCATTCAATCCGGAGCTAGTGCTGATTCCGTGTATAAACCTATATGATATATATTTTTATGATATATGTGTACGTAATTATAATAACTAACAGCACAAAGACAAACGGCAGCAGCAGTTTCTAGGTCCATCGTGGCCGATATCCGCTGTTCAAATGACGCAACGGGTGTACATGGTGTGCTTTCGTCGAGAGCTTCTCGGCGAGAGGCGAGAGGCGAGTGTGTACAGACGACATAAAACAATACTCTCTTGCTTGACTTGTGCTCACGAATGACAAATGAAATGAATGAAAGGAAAGGAATGAATGAATCAATCCATGGTTCGTAATGGTAATGATAGGGTAACTCCCGGAGCCGCGGGAACTGTATAAACTATGGCCGGGGAGTCCCCCGTCGCGTCGTCGTTGCGGTTAAGGGCCTCTGCACACGTCATATTTTTACGCGCGTTTTTCAAATCTGCAGTAAATAGAGTTGCGTACAAAAATATCAGTTTTTAAATATTCGTATTATTATTCGCCGAATACGAATATTCTGTAAATGTCTACTATTCGGCGAATACGAGTATTCGTATTCGTATTAGTTGCATCACTACTTTTTATAAATTTGCTCCTGTTGCTAATCAAATCTTAAATCTGGGTAAAGATAATATCTTTCATAATTTTCTCTAACGGCATCGAGATCAAAAGTAATTATGACTTAAGCTAACCTTCATGAAGATAATTTCAAATGACGTGTTATGCTTATAATCCTTCGTTAACAGTGTTATTAATAACGTCTTAAAATTTGGCAATGCGATAACCGGTACTTCCCCGATACAGCCTCGCGAAAAATGACGCATTATTCATTTACTACTAGCCCACCACACAAACTATTCAAGAAGGTCGCTATAGCTAGCTGCTTATAAGTTCAAAAGTCAGTTTCTGATAAAACAATCCATAATAATTGGAATGCATAGCTTTTAAAAAAAAGAAACGAGATCGATTCTGCCATTGTGGTCGATATGGAAATGTAGTCGGTGACTCACCATAAAATCCGATAATAGTTATTCCAAGGCACCGAGTCTCTCATTAAAGGTTATGCAGACGGGTTTTTTTTATAGTGAATTTTTTTTTCTTCCTTTTTTTCGTAAATATTATAATACCCTGTCACTCCCACAATTATGACGAATCTAACTAACTTCACCTCATAAAATATGTTAAAAAAAAGCAAATATACGCGTCGAATTGAGAACCTCCTCATAATATAAAGAGGGGAAGTAGGTAGGTTATCTTCATACAAACGCACCGCGCGCGGCTTGTATGTGTGCGCCAAAGTATCTATGCGTCGCCGCACGCACACTTAAACAATATCTCGACCCGTTTAGACGCGTTTAGTAAGGGGAAACGGGTCGAGATTTTGTTAAAGTGTGCGTGCGGCGATGCGGTGCGTTGTATGAAGGTAACCTACTTCCCGCCTCTTTATACTATGACCTCCTCCTTCGGTTTTTTGAAGTCGGTTAAAAGCCATCAAGCTTAGGCTAGAGAGCGTGCCAAAGTAATAGACATACCTACATAGGTCACTGGGTAAGTTTTATCGAAGGTACATAAGTCAACTAAATGTGACATAAGTTGGGGGTGGATTTAAAAAAGTTAACTAACGTGAACTATAATAACACCACCTTTGTGTTGAAATATAGTTCAATAGATTTTTTGTGATTTTTAGGATCACTCGTGTGTCTGTCTGTCTGTTTTTAAATTAAACATGTCAGATTTTACTCCTTGCAGCATTCGTGTAATAATCTTGTACAATTTTAGGCGTGGTTACTCGTTTGTCAGTCAATTGGCATAAAAAAAAGACTCAGCACTTGGTTTTTGCATCAGGATAACGCTCTTGTACATCGATCCAGCAAAACTAGACTATTTGCACCAAGCTGGTGTGAAATTACTGGGACACCTTCCTTATCACGGAGTCCGGACTTAACGCCATGTGACTTTGCTATTTTCGCTTACGTAAAGAAGCAATTAAAAGAAACGCATCTTTTAAATGATGATAAGCTCGTAGGTGCATTTGAGGAAATATGCTATAGCATTCCACCAGGATTTTGGGGCGACGTATTTAGTCTTGGTTTGGACGTATGAGGATATGAATTCGAAAAACTAAAATAAATGAACAATTACGACAAAACTTATCTAGTGACCTACGTACAGATGTAATGCATAATTAGTTTCCATCGTGTTTTATCGGAAAAGTTCGTATTTATCGTGCTCTCTCAATTAGCTTCAGCAGGCCCCCAATTCTCGGTGCATTCGAGATAATCTCACAATCGAGATTAAACGTCAGTGCATACAGTCATTTGACACAACTATATGAATCTGACGTTTAATCTCGCAATCGACATTATCTCGAATGCATCGAGAATTGGGGGCCAGTACCCATCATACCATGCTGTCATTTTCATTTTGACAATTGACAGTAAATAATAAAGTTTCATATTAATGATTATAAACATGTCACTCATTGAATACAATAACTAATTGACACTTCGGGTCCCGTCGTCTTCCGATTGAGATCCGAGTTTTACCGATGGAAACATATTATTCACTATATCTGTACATATCTATACATACACACTCGAAATGTCCCTCCTCGCGCAGTCGGGTAAGAATATGAGAATATGGGCAAATGTGTAGCAAATTAAGTACTGGGTTACGCTTGAGACATTAGTGAAAGATAAGAAAGATAGCACTGTCCATTACGTGTTAAACTGACGTAATAAACACTTATAAATATATTGAGGCCAATTCTAAAGGGTGTTCGCTAAAAAACTCACTAAACTTGAAGTAAGAGCCGTCAAACTCGATTTTGACGGCTTGGTACTATACAAAATCGAGGTTGACGTTTGTTTTAGGAAATTATACTTTAGGCGACACCGTTTTGATCCGTTATGTCCTTGATCCAAGATATGTTTAAGGAAAGTACATTGTTGTTACTTATACCTACTTAAATGTTTGTATTACTTATGGCCGAATTCAAAAAGCTAAAGAGTGATGAACAGCTTGTTATCGTGCTGAAAGGACACAATTTGAGCATTTACTTTAGTTTTAGGAGGATATTAAAGTGTTACGGTAATTGATTAAGTTTTCCTGGAGATCCCTTCGCATGAAACTGAAAATAGCACTTTAATTTCCAGAAAAAGTGGCAAGTGTTGCACCATTTTGAAATCTAGACTAAATAGGCCATCTTTTAACTTGTCAAGGGTAGTGTGACACATTTTTGTTTCAACATGGAGTGTCAAAGTTGGCTGACAATAATTTTAGAAACCATAACTCGTCAAGACTTATTTTTTTTTACTTGTTTATTTATTACTTTGATTTGTGGTTGCCACTGATAGCAGTGTTACCTGAGATTACATTATTAAAAAAATCACTGTATAATTGTGAAAATTCTGATCACAGTACTTAAAAATGCGACCAAGGGTGTCAAATTTTCAATTTTTTCTAAAAATGTCTATTACCGCTTGACTAAGTGACATGGATTTTCTTTCTTATTTCTTTCATAACCGGTATACCTTGGCCTCTCACCCGGTACCAGGTTATCGTTGAGTTCCGGGACACCCTGTATACACAAAAATAGGATATCTGAATTTACATTTATGATCATTATTTTTTTGAAAGAATGAATAAATTAGCTTTCGCCCGTTTTAAAACAAAAGGGAACAAGTCCAAATGAAATTCACTTTTGTTTTAACGTTTACTCAACCGCGTTAAAATTGAATTTGGAATGGATTTGTATTTCACATTATTTCTTTTTAATTTTAAACAAGCGCTTTGTTGCTTAGGTATTTTCCTTAAGAGGACTGTGAACCAACGGCAAAAATCACCCTTTTCGTACAAAAAGGCGATAACGATTTACACCTCTTAAATGTTCACCGATGTTGACCAATTTTTGACAGGTTGTCAGTCAGAACTAAATCTAGGTCTCCTTCATTATAGGACCATTCCCCTCTTTATCTCCGAAACCTTAAACCTGATGCCTAAAATTAAAAAAAAAAAACTTAAAATTGTTCTTTAACAATGATTTATAAGTTTCTTTACCTATAGAATCCTATAAGAAGTCTATGGTATTTAAAGTAACAGGAAATTTCATATAGTCACGGAACCCTCTCCACGCGAGTTTAACTCGCACTTGTCCGGTTGTTTATTGCCCTCCGTTCAAACCAAATCCTGTATCACAATTTACATTTAAAAGATCGCAAAGTTAACAAAAGTAATCCCGCAACTGGGCGAGTGAATATTATACGGAAGTAGACACTTTGAGAAACAAAATTTGGCCCTCGTGTGGGCAAAAATTTACGAACGTTGGGTCAAATTCACGGCTTCGTCATACAGGCCAAAACTATGGCTGATCACGCCTCAGGATCAAGGAACAGTTCTGAATCTAAACGTGTGTATGACCTTTAAATGTGCCTGATGAAATTGTTGTTGCTAAAGCTTTTAACTTCTGTTTGCAGCAATTTTATGAAAGGTCTCATTTGCTTTTAATTTTGCTATTGATATATTGTTTATCTACACCCATATCATAAAACCTCCATTGGTTAATCAAAAACCATAGGAAATGACCACCATTTTGACAACCAATTAGGAAAAACCAGTGCTGCGATAAAGAAATAACATGACTTCTTTATCGTTTTTAGTAAAGAAATGAGATTAAATTTGGAACAGCTGTCAAACTCAAGTGGGTCTCTATTCTAGTATCCATAGATATTAAAACAGTTATTGATACGAAACGTCAATTCAGTATGTTTTTTTAATATAAACTGCACAATATTTGATCTCGAGTGACGTGAGAATAGAGACTTCATCCGTTTGTCTATGATTTAAAAAAAAATGGTCTTGACGGAAGGCCGCCATTATGTTGACGTATTGCTGAACGAAAGTAGAATTTTGTTGAATTGAATAGGAAAAATTGTTTGTAATTTACATTTTAGTTGAAAATATGAATAGTAAGTAGTCTTCTCGGAGTGTGTGTGATGTGAAAATGCGCCGGATATCGGAAATATGCAGCCACGATTGCAACAAATAACTTGTTGCCAGAAAATATTGTTTCTGAACCCATCATGGAGGATTTATAATATGTGTGTAGATAAAGTTATGTATGCAACTCTGCATAATTTGGCCTTAAAACACACGTGCGATCTTATTATGAAACTCGCTAAAAGCTCGTTTCATAAAACCGCACTAGTGTTTTAAGGCCTATCATTATGCAACCGTTGCATAAACTACTATTTAATTTTTGTTGTCGGCTATTGCTCATTTGTAATGCCTATGAAACGCCGGAACGATTTTGGTTTGTATGGTTCTCAAAGCAAAATATGATCTAACACAGCTCAAATAATTGTTAAACTCAAGTGGTTAGTGGTCGGGACATATTACTATTAGGTATAATCAGTGGTGTACCGGAGGTAAAAAACTGCAGCATATATATTATGCTACAGTTTTCCGAATTTATAAATTCGGATAGCGACCTATATAGGGGTGATTCAATAGACCCACAGAGCTCGAATACCTATTTCAAATAGGGAAAAGAAGGGGCCCAAGAATTTGATACATTTCAAAATACTTAGGTACTTGAAATTGCCATTGGAGCATTGACAGATTGGACATTTTAAAGCCCAGCTATTAGGGCTTTAAAATGTCCTCTAAAAACTTAAAGGCCTATTATAAGTATTAGCATTTTAACGTTGTCTGATTTCGCACATCCTTCGTTAAATACTTCGTCTTTTTGTGATGTTAAATGGCCCAAATATGGCAGCCAATAGCAATATTTTGGATTTCAGACACTGGGTCTAGTGGCATACCCTTATAGTATAGAGGTATCTATTTGAATTCATATTAGAGTACTACTCGTAAATTTTTACCTCTGCCTGGATCGACGGACTACTAGAGCAGATGGCCAATTGGGCCTTAGAGTTCTTGAGTGGCGATAACGTACTGGAAGGCGCCGCGTGGGCAAACTACCCACACGATGGACCTCCTGAAGGTTGCAGGGCTCCGATGGATGCGAGCTGCAAAGAGTCGGTCGTTGTGGCGATCGCTAGAGGAGGATAATTCGCACCCCCAATACAATACTGCACTAAGTCAAAAAAGCTAATTTTTCAGAATCGACGAAAAACCGTTATCTCATGTTATATCAAAGTTATTGAAAATATCTTGAACGTAGCATGTGTAGAATGCAATGCGTATCAGCATTATAATATTTCAGATGATTCAAACCACGTTAATAAAGCAAAATACTGCATACTCTGACTTTATTCACTGTTGTGGAATGACTGAACAAAGTAATAAATAATTATTGCTTCCTACTACGCTTTAATTTCATCATAATGGCCTTAAATACTCAGCACAAAGCAGCCCTTATTTGCTCTAGAGCAAATAAAGTTGCATACAAATTTCATTATTGCACTGTTTTGTATTTTTTTTTAATTTGGTTGGTTGATCAAGAAGTTTACACCAACAGCTACCCAATCCGCCCATTCACAGTCCGACGAGACAGCCGACCACTCTTCTGTTGACTTACTGTTAGCAAAAAAAAACAGGCCACATATCGAACTGTGGTTGTCTCGTCTAAAATGTTATGCTCAAAGTACTGGCTGATAAGATAGTATGGGTTACAAAAAGATTTAAAAAAAAAATTGGCATAATATGACAATTAATAGACTAGATACAAGATTTCTGTGAAAATTTTCGGATTTTCGACTTTAGCTTCAGACCGATTTTAATAAATAGGATATCTTAAGATTCGGGGAGAACGTGCAAGTGTCATAGGCTATATAAAAATTCTAAGGGTGCGTCATAACAGGTGCCAATATCCTTTTTACTTCGCTAGTTGGGTTTAACTGTACCTTTACGTTTTTTACCAACTTTTAGCAGTAGTAGAAAGAAAAGCAGATTATGCACCTCGCATCAAGTGATTTGTTATTGCGCTCGTGTTTTTAGAGCCCTCACTAGCGTTCGGGCTCCAAATCAACACTCGGCGCAATAATGAATCACTTTCTGCTTGGTGCAACAATCTACTATTTAGAGTTACGCGCTTTTTACTGATTCATTTTGAAATAATACCTTATCATTCTACTGTTACTGACTAAGTACAGTCACAAACACGGAAATAAAACTAAATAATTCAGAACAATTTTCGTAGTGCGTTCAACAACACCATATTATTACTAAATAATTCACTGTTGACAGACACGTTGCAACTGGAAATAGTTTTATCTACACCCATATCATAAAACCTCCATTGGTTAATCAAAAACCGTAGGAAATGACCACCATTTTGACAACCAATTAGGAAAAACCAGTGCTGCGATGAAGAAATAACATGACTTCTTTATCGTTTTTAGTAAAGAAATGAGATTAAATTTGGAACAGCTGTCAAACTCAAGTGGGTCTCTATTCTAGTATCCATAGATATTAGAACAGTTATTGATACGAAACGTCAATTCAGTATGTTTTTTTAATATAAACTGCACAATATTTGATCTCGAGTGACGTGACAATAGAGACTTCATCCGTTTGTCTATGATTTAAAAAAAATGGTCTTGACGGACGGAGGATCAAATGCCGCCATGTTGGTGTTTTGCTGAACAAAAGTAGAATTGTGATTGAATTGAATAGAAAAAGTTGTTTGTAATTTACATTTTAGTTGAAAATATGAATAGTAACTAGTCTTCTCGGAGTGTGTGTGATGTGAAAATGCGCCGGATATCGGAAATATGCAGCCACGATTGCAACAAATAACTTGTTGCCAGAAAATATTGTTTCTGAACCCATCATGGAGGATTTATAATATGTGTGTAGATAAAGTTATGTATGCAACTCTGCATAATTTGGCCTTAAAACACACGTGCGATCTTATTATGAAACTCGCTAAAAGCTCGTTTCATAAAACCGCACTAGTGTTTTAAGGCCTATCATTATGCAACCGTTGCATAAACTACTATAGTGTTCGCGGTACTGACTCTGGCAGCGCGTCCTCACCAATAGAGAGTTAGCGCTCCATCTCTTGGACATTTTTGTAAGTATAAATACGCCGGTCTCGTGGTATGTGCGGCAAATTTTTGGCTATTCAACCATATTAATAAGTCAATTTTGTCATTTTTCGACATAGTGCAGTATTGTACTGGGGGTGCGATATGTTCATTGTCCACAGGAGAAGACGGTCAGGGAGTGAATTGTCTGCAAGTTAAGCGTGAGACAAAGCCCAGTACCATTACCATGAGTTCAAGCAAACCATTCTCGTTATCGAATAATATCGCTCGGTCCCTTTTACTTTTATCGGCAACAAGCAGTATGTCCGATAAGTAATTTTCGATAAAGAGTAGGTACAGTTTGTAAAAACTCATGGTACGTACAGGGAGATAAAACAGCCTTTTCGCTATCATCTTAGGAAGCTCGTATGGAAAAAAAATTATATGAAAATAATAGTTCTTGTTTTCAAGCAATCCAACTTTGAATAATAGTGTTTCCACTATTGCTGCTTCATTTTCATGGAAGTGTTGGTAGGTATCTACTTTTTATGATTTCATTCGTTTAAAAAAAGCTTTAAATTGTTTTTAAAAGTTCTTAATAAAAACTAGACGGGGTTGCGTCGTTTTATTAGAAAGTTCCCATGGCCACCATCCGACTCCATCATCAGTTGCAGTATGCGTGCAAAATTTTAGCTCATTCGGAAAACGGGAAGTGATCAAATTTAACTTGCAAAATTTGATTACAGCACAGAACTATATCGAGATAGAAGGAAAGAGTTCATCGATTTGTATGGAAACTGAATGTGTAACATTTTGCAATTACTTTGATATCACGAGTGTAATTTAGTGACGGGAAGCATAAGTCGCGCGAAAACGATTCAAAAGCATCGATTAGCACGCGGCACCGAGTGTAGGCGCCGCCGCTCCCGCCCCCAGCGCCGCGCCGCCGCCGTTGTTACACACAAAGATGATCTCACGACATCTTTTTGGGACGCGGGAACATACACTCTTTCCTTCTATCTCGACATAGTTCTGTGAATTATAGACACCATAAAGTCTAGCACGACCTGCACGCGACTCGTTTGTCGCTCAGTGCGTCCCTTACATAATTTCACTAGTTTGACAGAGACGCACTGAGCGACAAACGACTCGCGGGCATGTGCTAGCGCCCCAGGACAGGTAAAAGTAAATAAGACAGCGAAATTTTAAATGTTTTTGTAAATTACTTAGGTACTCGTATATATTTATTAAGCGACTATTGGCGCTACTTAGGAGTCAGTCAGTTAGACGATTAACAAATTGACCATTAAAATTTGAACGGTGATGATGATACTGATGGTGATAGGCTGTTTCGGTTTTGAGGAAGGAACCCAAGAACGGAAAAGGGACAAAGGCAAGGTAAGACAAACGCGCAAAGACCAAACATTTGCTAAGTTTATTTTCATCACAAACTCATTGACATCGTTAATAAAATGATATTATATTTTAATCAAACAAATAATAAGTGTTATCTCAAAATAGAGCAAATTTATTTATATTATAGCCTATATATAATCTAGTTTACTTTAATATATGCTTACACTTAAACATTTACTGTAATTATCACGTGGTTTTGTTTCCCTATCGGTCGGTACACGGTACACGCCTCGTCGTCGAATTATAAAACTGACCACTGCCATTAACTCAATGAGAATAATTTTGAAAAATATATTTTCTCGCTCAAAATCCCCCCTTAGTCGGCTACCTATTGAGAGCTTTCCTTTATTGCGTCGGTTCTTTGAATAAAAAATATATAAATTAAAAGGCACATTCTGCTTCGAATTCAATTGTTCAGACGTCCTTAACCTACAGCTTTCGGAGGTATAATGCTGTTATGTAGAGACAAAGAGCTCAAACATGTCAACATAAATTAAATTTATTAAATTTTTGAACCCCTCTCTGTTTCATCTGAAGCTGCCTACTTAGTTTAAATAATTTCTTTAATATTTTAATTCTGTATTACGACACATGTGATCACCATATTGTCGGTGCCGTAATTGTAACTACTATATTATTGGATAAGTTCGGGACAGAAACCGCGACGAAGATAAACTGAGCATTCTGATATGCTCACAGGACATACAAACAAACTTAAGTACCTATGTATTTATAAGCTTGCTATGATATATTATTAATTTATTTGATCTAAGTACCTCACAGAACGATGGCGATGCCTTTCTTCACCGCATCGCGCTATCATTTCATATTAGACGAAACCAAACTGTCTTTCGAAATTATCAAAAATTAAAAATAATATCAACAATCTTATCAAATTTAACTTACTATTAACATATGTAGATGTGGAATTATAATATTGGATTATTTAATTTATCTACAATAATCAAACACTAAGATCGTGTTTTCGTAATACAATAGAATTTTTTTTTTAATGATTTACGTTTAAGACAAATTGAGCAGTCTTTTCCGCATAAATTAAATATATATTTCTGCATTCATAAATCTATAATCGATAAAGGATTTAATTAAGAAGTAAACATAAAGACAACAAATCAATATCTCTGAAATTGATGATAAATAAGTATGTTATATTTATTCGTACGGGAGCGTAATGCTCAATGGGATTACGAACACGATACAAGTAATACTCAACAATTCAATAAACATCTAATGCCTACTCAACAAGTCCACGTCTCTTCCTGTTTGCAACAGGTTTCAACCTACTTGTTATTGTTGAAATTAAGTTACAAAACACACAAAAGAGTCAAATAGTTGAAGACAATAGACTCATACCTACAGATAAACAAAATGCGCAATTACTTTTGAACGGAACAATCAACACAGTTGGCTTTGTTCATTCACTAAATCAATAACGCATCGAAACGACCGAGCACGTGTGCAGCCGCTGGCGCGTCGATACAATTCGAACTAACGGATCGATGCAGATTAGAATGTATCACAACGAATGGTTGACTCCTAAATGCTTCAGTAACAGCGTTGTCTCCGATCCGACCGTCTTCGGATATTGACCCGAAATCGACGGAGCTTTGTACTTTTAAAGTCTCACAAACATTATTCTATTGGATACATAAATACTTCTAAATATATTCACGATTATACATAGCTCGTCCGTTGTTTTGTACCGATTGTAGTATCTGGCCATACGTGGGACAGAGATGGCTGGTTCCTCGGCGTCTAGAGGTGCGTGATGACGATTTCGTCATCGATCTCGTCCTTCTCGTCGTCCTCTTCCGGCGGTTGCTTGGCAGCCTCGGCGGCGATGGCCGGGTCCTCGGCGATGGCTTTCAAGCGGCGGGCCTGGAACATAAACATTATTATAAAACATACCGTACACTTTTGAGTACCTAATACATGGGCTGAGTTCTATAGTTTCATTCGATCATAATTACGCTTATGAATGTCAGAAATTGTACTTATATTCAACATTGATCTAAGTGGAACAGAAATCGCTTGTAATTATAGTAAAGGAATGTCGTTTTGTTTTGTCCTTAGATTATAGAATGTTTTGTCATTTTCTTTTGACGTGAAAACGTTCATGAGAAAGTATATCTTTTTCAGGAATATCGGTAAGACGAAAATACGACCAGAAACGAACGTTGCCTTTTAGTTGACCCGTACCGAATTTATGGCCGAAAGCCAAATTAAGCTTGAGGCTTATCACCCTAGCTTTTATCGCGACTATAGCATCTGTCAGTTTTTAACTTATATGCGGATGCGACCGCAACGAAACTAGTGTGCTAAGGGTCTGATTTACTTAAAGTGTCTGTGACATTTAGTTTGATGGACTTCTGTAAAACCCAGCCTTAGCAGATTTAACTTTACAATACGATGATTAAATCTGACCAGATAAAGAGGTTGATGTGGGTTAGTTACTAACAATAATGGCATGTCATGTGTTTTTAAAAGGTAAAAGCCCTTCTACACGAAGTGCCGTTGTCAGCTATCGCACGGGACGCATTCAAAGGTAAGAATGAGATAGAGATATCTTTATCATATTCTTTCGAATGCATCCCGTGCGATGGCCGACGATGGCCCATCGTCTACGGTACGCATAGGGACAAGCAGGGCTGGATTTAGCCCCAGCGGCCCTAACATGCATGGCAGAAAGATAAATTAGAACCGTTTATCTCTAAGTGCGTCTCTCTTACACTAGTTCCGACGAAAGAGATAGTCATAGAGATAAACGGTTCTAATTTATTTTTCTGCCATGCATGCAGGGCACCGGAAAAATGCCGCCCCATTACTGAAATTTTACTCAAACTTATAGGTTATACATCTTCCAAATTTTGCCGCCCTAGAAAATTTGCCGCCCTGGGCACTAGCCCCGACTGCCCCTAGTGTAAATCCAGGGCTGGGGACAAGCCCAGGTAGACAGCAACACGTTGAACGAACAGCTTATGTACTCGTAAATAAATTCGGCCCTAGTCGTCACTGCACTGAGAAAATTTTTGATGCTATACCTGCATTACCGTAATGTATTCGCAGCCAAGTTCAAATAATGTCGAAGCATCCGAAATAATGTTGATTGTTACGTGGAGTTTGTAGTCCGCAACATTATCTATGTAGCCGAGTCTCTACTTACGTTAGGTACGTTTTTCTCCAGAATTAAGTACGTGGCATCCAGAATTACGTAAGTCGGTACAGTAATTTTTTCTCAGTGTGGGCTATTTTAGCAAAAAAAACTTACCTTTCTTTTATGCAAAATTTCCACTATGATGTATCCCACAAATCCGATGAGCAGCACGACCATCATGACATAGAGCTTCATGCGCGCGCAGAGGTGCGTCGAGTATGCGTACGCGACGACGAAGCCGGCGCTCTCCCACAGCCGGTAGTTTGAGAATGCAGCTTCTTTGTTACGTCGGAACAGTACACCATACAAGCCTGGAAAGAGATAATCACACTATAATATATATGTAAATGCAAAAGTTTGTATGTATGCTACTCCACGCTTCAACGGCTGGATGAGATTTGGAACGAAGATAGCTTAAATCCTGGATTAAAACAGGATAACTTTCAATCTAATACCATGGAAACAGTTCGCACAACTAGTTATTATTATATGCGCGTGCTTAGATACAAAATTAATTAATTATATATGTATGTATATACTAATTCGTTGTTTTTATACGATTAATGAGTTCATACATTAATGCAAATTGTAATGTAAGTGTTTAATAATGATTAATTACCAAATTTAATGACATTCTTTTCTATTGTATCTAATTCAATTAATTTACATGAAATATTTTAGATTATTATATGTTAGTTAATTTAATAACGTACAGTACGAATCAATGCTGTAATAATAATGTAGAAAATATTAAGATAATATTTGTACACCAGTACCTAATGGTGAAACAAGAACCGTTCAGCCATAATGTAACATCCTAAATGCTCGCTTGTCTGTATGCAAATAAATAATTATTTCATTTCATTTCAAAGCGAGGTCGAGGTCGCGGCTTCGATTCCCGTTAGAGTCAGATACTGGTACCGCTCAGTGGCGCTCTCGCATCGGACTATTCAGCCACCAAAAACGGTGCCTCCTCAGCATTGCAACATAAATCGTCTGTAATAGACGCACGGGCCAATATAGAGAATATACTTGAATTTGAGTTGGGCCCGGTAGAGTCTCGTATAGTTCACGGAATCAAGATAGATACAGGTTTTCCAAGATATTGAGTGTGACGTTATTAATATGTATGTATTAATCGTATATACTTAATACTCGGCTAAGTATTTGTTTTTCTTCGATATTTTTATCGCAAATGGGGTACTATTTATGGTACAAGTTTTTGCATATATAACTGGTTTCGAAATTCAGTGGTTTTCTATGTGATCTCAGCCTAAAACCTACCTATAAACTTTAACCTGAGATTTATAACGCTGTTGGTTGATGCCTCAAATATACAAAATAAAATAAAATAAACAGAAGGAGATACAGAGATTAAATGCACGTTTCAGTGCTCACGAGATCCAACAACACCGTAACATTTACTTACTATGAATTGTAACTAAGTAGGTATACGTTCATTAAATACTTGACGCACTTTGTTATTATTCATAATTATATTTTATGAAATTGTTGGTACGGACATAATGTTAGGGACCGTCTTTACGTCAGGCATTATAATGATAATAATTATTACATATATCTTGGAAACTAACATTGCGAATTTATATATCTCATCAGCATCAGCGTATATACGTCCTGCAGCCCTAACATGCATGACACAAAGATAAGATAGACCGTCTTATCTCTAAGTGCGTCTCTCACACGAGTGCCGACGAAAGAGATAGTCATAGAGATAAACGGGTTTAATTTCTCTTTGTGGCATGCATGTTAGGGCCTCTGACGTCCACTGCTGGACACAGGCCTGCTCTCATAGTGAGAGGGACTGGGTAATAGCCACCACAAGCGCACAGTGCGAACTGAAGGACATACATCACACAAACCTCAGAATTATTTCACAGATACAAGTTTCGCGGAAATGCTCGTGGGAAATATTACATTCTAAATCGCACATGAGATTTGACAATCTCAGAGGTGACCGCCGGAATATGAAACCACAACCCTCAGCACCAGAGGCCGCGCTATATTATATCTATGTGTTATAAATAACTATCGCACGAACATTATTTGTGTGAATCAAAATGAAAGCATGGTAATGTTTATGAGAACTTCAAATGGTAAATTTTAGGTTAGTCAATAGGGATTTATTTTGCTTGGAGACCCTGACTGAAATTTTACATTATGACTAGGTAGGGTATATGCAGTATGTTTTTGAAAACTATCATCTATACACCCTATTTAATAATACTGCATTCGCGAACGGAGGAATTAGTCTCAGACTCTGACTGCTCGTTGACAGTGACTTATCTATTTGTTTCGAAACAAGTGCAAGCTATAATAATTTTATATTTGTATTAGTAACCATTTATGTTTATAATTTAAGGATTTGAGAAAAATTTGATATTCGAAATGCTTTTGAACCTATTGCTATTAAACTTTTACAAAATTTTGTAAGACGGTCGAATCGGTTAAAAACCATATTATATTTCTTAAACCCGAATCTCCATTATTTTTTCGCAATAAAATTGTAACTGTTCTTAACTATAAACCGGGTTTATTATCATCTCAAATTAAAATAACTCGTAATGTAATAAGATTGAAGTGCATTATTAATTAACGGAGATCAATTCAAAGTTTACCGTTAAGAACCCGGTTTAAGTAAATTTTACGATAAAAGAAACAGAATCTCGTGAATTTAGTTTTGGTTCATTGATACGCGTAAATGTCATGGTTTTACACTTTAGGTTTAATCAGTAAGTAATAAAACGTGATTAACTTATTAACGACGCGTAACTAAGTTCGAACGCGAACACAGTGATGTACTCGTATATAATTGTAAACATATTGTGTAATATACATATGCATATACATACAATATTTATTTAAATTAATGCCTTAAATATTAGTACACTCTTTGCGCTGTAGCATGGTGTAAAAGGCAGCTGTCATGTCAGTAAATTTCTTTCTCGTTTTAACTTTATACAATACTAGCTGTGCCCCGCATGCGTTGCAATGCTATTTCCTGTATATTTTACCCAGCCTTCACAGTCTAGTCGTCATAATAACAATTACAGCAAATAGTGGGATCAATAAGCCTACACACTTTATAATTCTATTGGTGATTGGGCTGGGTTCCATACATTTTTCCCCATCATCCTGTAGGTTATACCTTAGCCTCAGCAACACGTGGTGGTCATGCTATTAAACTGTAGCTTATAATGAAACGTTTGTATTTTTAACATAGCGCCATCTATTGAAGACTTACTCAATCCAGTCAACAGATATCGCCATCTGTTAGAATCGTTTGGAGCTAACAGATAATTGTGACTGTCAAATAATAGACAAATAATCTTCTATATATATAAAAATGAATTGCTGTTCGTTAGTCTCACTAAAACTCGAGAACGGCTGAACGGATTTATCTTATCTTAGTCTTGAAATGTTCGTGGAGGTCTAGGGAAGGTTTAAAAGTACATAGGTTACTTAAATTAATATTCTTCGCAGACGAAGTCGCGGGCACCAGCTAGTTTGCAATAAAATAATATTGCGACTATAAATTGAGATGTAAGCTCTCCTATCTTTCAAGTTGAATCAAATTGTACACGGTGTGCAAATCAAATTTAAAATCGGTTCAGTAGTTTAAGAGTCCATCGCGGACAAACAACGTGACACGTAATTTATATATATATATATAATAAGGATTAAGAAAATAGTAAATAGTAGAAGAAAAAGGTAATAAAGCAAACGTTTCACAATTAATATACCGCTTAGATAAGTAAGGTTCGTTATTTAAAAAAATACCTTTAGATTTTTATGGAACACCGCAATCTTCATTTTTAATATAACTCGGCTTTATTTTTAAATTCCAACGAATGGTCGAGTGCTCGCAAAGGCGGATCCGTATGAAACAGGAAAACTAATTATCTTCCGCATCCACTGTCAGTGTTGGTAATATAGGTATTTGACATTTATTTAATTGCTTATCTCATTACTGCTTTGCAAAGGTGGTATCCCTATCGTGCCGTGCTGATGTGAGCGGTGCGTTTGCAATAGGAAGATGTTTCAAGGATACCCGCTAACCATTATGACAAAATTACCCTCCTGGCGCAATCGGGTAATAACACTCAACCGTCATATGACAAATTACTTTGCCAGGTTTATTTCTGGATTTGAATATGTACGAGTAGGTATGTCAGATGTTATTTTATTATCGTCAAAGTTAGAGCACACTTCGATTATTTATGGGTAGGTTTGTTACTTTCAAACAAAGATTTAAATCTTTGAATTAAACTTCATACGGATAATCTGTAGGCACGTTCATGAATGTGTTCGTGAACCGAGAAACCTCTTTTTCGCCTTCTGTAACAGTTGCCTTCTTTTTCGCGCATCCGCCAATTTACGACCTATATATTTATTTATTTTGCCGAAAACGAAACCTAAACCGATTTTGGATGTAGTTTCGGCCGAAACCGAAACTTTTAAAAATGTTGAAAAAATTAACTTCAATTAATCAATTCAACGATTTTAATTATGAATAAAAATATGAGTGGGCCGTTATTTCTAGACATATGAACAAAAAGCCACTTGCAAGTCGTGTAGGTGGTATAAAATGAAACAAGTTCACATATAAAAGTTGAAAATAGACGTAATCTGCCGAACTCGGGCGAACTACGCCGTGGCCGAATGAGCCGAGCGCACCCGAGGTGACCCGAACGAGATCCGAAAGTAAGGGTAGGTAAGTTTAAGCGCGACCGAAAGGTTCGGCACTTTTTTGACTGAAACATGTTTTCTTTGCCGAAACCGAAACTTCGGTCGGACACTAATAATTTTAACAATGACAGAAAATGAAAATCAATTATTGTGTCAAAAAAAGTACTTGCGAAAGAAAAGTTGCACCTTTCGTTGTATTAGTGTTCTTTTTATTGTTCCTGCATCTTAAAACGAACAACATGGCATAATGAGACCATTTTTATCAGGAAAAGTTACTTAATACGCTGATTATGACATTTCATGTGCGCTCGTTACCGCTTTCGGATGACTAATTGCAGCTTTGCTAATTTCGCTAGCCTCACGAGTGACGTATTCTGGCGCGATCACTGTATAGGATGTAGAATCTAACGATTTATATCTATGCTTTCAAATATAGTGAGTGATACCCTATTCCCCGATATGTCTCAACGCAATACAAAAAAATATTACATTCGTAGAGTTTTCGTATTAGATTCCAGTCAATCATCTTGGTACAAAGTTGTTATATTAAATATATCAGAAACATAAGGTATTGCGATAATATTGAAACTTTCGTGAGACATTACTGAGACGTTGCTGTGAGCGCGACCCACGCACTCAACCCCTGAAGAAGGACTCCATATGAGCCCGAAACATGTCGGACTATTTCTGACAATAAATCGTGAGTAAAGCCGTGCTTATTTCTAGTCTTATTGCGATAAGGTTCTTACGAACCGCACCTGAATCGATTTAAATATAGCGTCATCAAAATTTTGTAAAATTTCTGGGTCACCTAGGTATATACAACTTGTCCCTGATGCTCAGTAGTGCACATCAGACCAATGTGCAAATTATGAATCATAGAGTATTTATTTACGGAATAATCTTTTTTACACTATCACCTTGGAGCAACCTGTATTTACACTCATTGATACTTACACGTGTGATGGATAGATCCTGTCATGTAATGTGCCATTCATAATAATTGTTGTCATCATCAATGATTGATACAGTATCTTACTATTTATTTTCGTTTGGTTGGAATTATAGTTTGGAAATGTTGATTCTATGTTTTCTTAAAACACAAACAAAAAATCTTTTTAATTGCACTTTTGAGAAGTACTACTTTAGGTACACGTTTTATTTTGTCACTAAGTTATTAGACATTTTGAAAGAAATTTTTAAACTAACATAAATAATTAAACATAACCTCCAAAAAGTACAGTAGTAGTACACGAAGTAATTGTAAACAAATAGAACCGTAAAATAACTAATGTCTGATAATCCATACTAATTTTATAACTGGGAAAGTCTATCTAGTCTAGTAATCTGTCAGTCTGTCTGTCTGATTGTCTGTCTGTTAAGCCTTGACGGTTAAACGATTTTGATGAATTGTTGTATGGGGATAGTTTTGGTCCTGGGAAAGGACATAATGATATAAGGTATTGTTTTGTTTAGAAATTTAATCCCTAACAGGGAGTAATAGGGTTCGGAAAATTGATTTACGGAAAATTTGTGCGTGCCCAATGAGAGCCCATAATTTCAGAGGCTTAATCATGAAAAGAAAAACAGTAACATGAAAATATGCGGATTAAGACGAAGTTGCGGGGAAAAAATGTTCTACAGGTAGCGTCAATCTTTATGACCCGTCGGACGTTCGGGCGAGTGGCGTCGCAGTAACTAATATTAGGTGTCAGCGGGACGGGAGTGGAGGGAGCAGGGAGGTGGGTCCCGAGCGCTATGTGACTGTGTGAGTTGAGTGCTATGTTCTTACGCGTCACACTATTACACTTCCCTTGGGTGTTTTCGTGGATTGTTTTTGAGAAAATTTATTTCATTTTGTATTTTAATTGATAATTAGTTATTTTATTATTGTTATTCAGTCCTATTAATTAGATTGTTTAGTATCGTATTTAATGGTACTGTGATAATGATAATAGCACGTGGACAATGTCACGGTTTACTTAGGCAAGCTACCAAAATGGTGTATAGTATATACCAATTCAAATAGAATATAAAATTCCATCGCCGCTAACAATACGGGGTCAAAATTATTATTATTTAATCCTGAATTAAGAATTTTAAAAAAAATCCACAGAAATATATCGATCGACGTGGTTAAGAGAAAAGATTTGCGCGTTTGCAATTACTTACATTGCGCCTAATTATATATGCCCGACTGTACCGGCGCGAACTCGCACTTGCCTCTATGCTCAGACGAGTCATAAAGTCTGACGCGAGCTTGTAAATAAACCAATAAGTTGGAAAATGTGTTGCATTGGCCACGAGATTACGTTCTTCCATTGCACTCATGATGCAAGCAATGGCCTCCCATCGCGTTTGCAATTATCTTTTACCATACGTCATGTTATAGGCTCAGGTTTCTATTCACAGTCTTAATTCAGCAATAAACTGCAATCGTGAGCATTAAATATTGCAAGCTTTCCACTCCCAACGATTACTTACACGCATCCGGCTAATGGCCGTTACAGTACTATTAAAATAAGTTCACCATTCGGCCATCCTCGGTTATTGTCGGTATCCCTCGTTCTTCACATAGAGTATATCATATATATGGCCGTTACATATATGACCCGTTATCTATTTAAACACAATACAATAGAAGGATATGAGCCACAAACTCTAAAGTAACACAACATTTATATTGAAATAATAAAAATAATTAGTGACTATTTTTTGACAGTATGACACGCATGACAAATATCGCACTGTTACCTAACGTAAAACATTAACTACTGATTGATAAAGACTCATGAATATTTTTTTTATATTATCGGTACATTTATATACATCAATAAATAATGCATGTCCATATCGCTTCTGTAAACTTCTTAGGTCTACTTGTAAGTAATGTCATCATGGCAGGTGATATACATTGCGTTTACGATACTTTAAGTTGAATTCTACCTAAAAGAAATTGCAGCAATGTAACTTGTGTCATTTTCGTCTCCGGCTTTAGCCGATAATAGCCGAGAAAAGTCGAATCGTTAACTGATTTTAATCGTACTGTACCAATATTCAATACGATAGATTTGGTTACTACGGGTTAAAATATGACATTTGTCGCATACATCACAGCTGGGCGCCGTTAATCAAATAGTTAACTTCGTTAATCGCTAATCCGTTACTAAAAGAAGTTAACTTCGCTTAACGTTAAAGCGTTATATTTCGGAAGATTAAACGGAAGTTAACGTTAATCGTTAACTCATGATAGAAATTGCATTTTACGTCGTTGCGTTAGTTATTTAGTTATAAAAAAATTTGATATGCCCCATGGAAGTTTAGGCAAGACATGATTAATTATTTAGAGATCAAATCCAAATCAAAAGCTATCTGACATAAGCCGCGCGGTGTCCTATTGGTAAATACTAGGTACTTAATTGACTTTTAACGGAATTTAATTGTTTTAACAGAAGTTAATGAGTCCGTTAACAATTTTTGATGTTAACTAAAAAGTTAATCCGTTAGGTACTCGAAATGATGACTTCGTTAATTAACGATTAACGGTCTTTTGCCCATCTATGCATACAATATACGTGGGATTTTAGCTGGTGACTAGCAAAAATATCCCCGGATTGAATATGTGGGCGTAAGTGACCATCAATGTCAGTTTGATAAGTGGATACCATACACGGTCTTACATACAGGTGTTGCACTGGGTTTCAATGTGGGCCTCTTAACGTTCCAAGCCGCTAGCGTCGCTGCGATCGAGGGATACCCGGGCGACAAAGATAACGTCAGTTGCGCATGCTTGGAACACGCGCATTGGACCGTAAACCAATAATCTCGTTTATGTCTATATTTTTTATATAAACAAAACCAAAGTAATAATGAAAATGAAAATGAAAATGAAAATGAAAATGAAAATGAAAATGAAAATGAAAATGAAAATATTTATTTTGCAAGTAGGCCACACGGAGTCTTTTACATGTCTGAATCTAATCGAATAAAGATCTGAGTCTGAATCGAATAAATAATCGAATCGAGAAATGTAGGTTTTGATTTGCATCCCTCAATCGCAGCGCCACCTGGTTTAACTTCTGTCTGTAAGACCGTGGGTAGAGATACAACAGTTCGTCACTATTAAATTTCTGCAATCATTAGTAATTTAAAAACAATCTAATAAATAGGAGTATTATTAAAATCTTCTCCACATCGTGGTAAATTTACCTAATTTTTATAAGTTCCATAAAACACAATTTTGAAAAGTGAATCATGTCCACCGGTTACAAACCACTTCACTTTCATTATTTTAAAAACATGACTGACCGTTAATCTGCGTCTGCCATACAGCATCCCCAACACCCCAGAGTCCTGAGATCACGAAGAACGTCGTGGGCGAATTGGGATTCGGTCTCCAGATCAACAGCCACACGATCAGGCACAGGTGCAGCGCGGCTCCCATCACCAGGATGGGGAATCTGCCAATGTACTTCATGGCTGAACCGAAGACCAAGGAGCATAAAGCGTTGACGACGCCGAAGCAGATCATGACGTAGCCGATGGAGCGGATGCCAAGGGCGCAGGAGACGTAAGCCTGAAATAAACAACATCGTTAAAAGGGTTTTCTAGAATCCCAAGGGCAGTAAACATGTACATAAGTTAAAGTCTAACCCGAATCACCACTTGATATTTGCTGTCACGACGTGCTACCTCAATTACTCACTAGAAGCCGCTAGAGCCGGCAAGAAACTCGGTGAGGTATCGTTTGTAGTAACGGCTACGGAACCCTACACAGTGCAATAAGCATGACCCGACATTCTTGACTGGTATTTTCAGTCGGTACCTACCAAGTCAAAAATTAACACGTGTCAAATAAAATAATGTACGTTTTAATGTGACCCCTCGTGTTCTCATCAATAATCATGGGAAGGATAATTTTGCCGTCTTTTCCAAAAGTCGAATCGGTTCTAATTTGAATTTTTATCGTAAAATCTATTGGAACTTCATACATTCGTGATGTAACTCGAAAACGTTCTTAATCGTTTTGTAATTATCGGATTTGGCCACGCAGGCAGCCTTCGAATATTAAATACATCATCTTTAATCTTTCTTATAATATTAATGTAGAGCTATTATGAAATCCTCAGAGCTTGCAATCAAATTATCTACTATAAATATTTAGAGCACGCAGTACTTGTAGCAAATCGAATTGTTATCAGTACAAGTGAAAGTTACGCGATCGCAAGTACCTAATTAGGTACCTTACCAGGCTTTGAATTAAACGCAGCTTTATTCCCCGGTCATAAGGTTTACTATGCCTCGTATAGAGAATTTGTATAATAATTAAGCCAAATTTAATTAAAAAAGAATACTAGTTTAAACTTAAGACCTGTGAATGCTTATTTATTATTATATTGAAGCAGGACTTGATCACGTTAAAATGTTTTGTAATTTGTTTTGCAATGTCTGTGGTTTTAAATATAGGTAGGTACCTACTTAAAGTCTGGCTAATTAAAGGAGAGACAGAGAAAGGCTTTTTAAAAAAACCATGGGTTGGAACCAACTTGTGTATGTGCAGGAAATATGGTTTATATTCGAGAATATAATAAATGCATGAAAATTAAATGAATAACTATTAATAATAATACAAAAATTATATCCTCATATACGTGTACAAAATTTTGCCGACGTAAGGTTTTTTACAAGGGGTATATTTCCTGGGTAATAAAATATAATTGTAATTAGTCCATCAGTTAGATTAAATTTACTAAGAATCGACCAAATTTACTAAGATAACGGGCATCAAAGTTCGGGAGTGGAGGCTCATGACGTCACTTGATGGTAAAAAGTGTGCAAATTCGTGACATCAAACTTCAACACTATATCTTCGTAATTTTCTGTTTAATTGACAAAAGAAAAAAAGTGTTCAATATTTTTAATGACGGACTTTTTAGAATTTTTCAGGAAACTAGCCTAATGCCCCACGTTTTCAGTCTCTACTTTCATTAGCCAGAGTGTAGTAGCGTTGGTTTGGTGTTTTCGTATTGAAGATGTCTCATGTGGCATTCTGATGTCAATGCCCAGATGAATGTGACACTGGCTTACGCGTACTCGGAATCTACCAAATGTATCTGAACTGTGGTTATGTTTCCCAAACACGATAGGGTCTGGATTCACTATCAAATCTCTTCCGCCATGCTTGTACAGTCGGCTGTCCCCTTAGTGTACGTTTTTATCATAACAACCACCTCGCACGCGTTTGCGTATAATTCATTTAAAAATAGAGACTTGAACGCATACACAGGGATCTGGAGACACGTCTATGAAACATTTATACTATTTTGATCAACTTCTTGTAAAGGAAGAAACAATACTTAAGTCACGCTTATAGCTAAAATTAATTAATTATTTTTTATTTGAATTTTGTTATATACATAACAAACTGTGGCATTGCACTAACTTTTTACATCGTCATGCTGTTCAGCATCCAAAGGACAAATTATCGCTTCGATAAATGACTTGGAATGAGTGCGGTCAAATCATGTCAGATCAATACATGCGTGATGATAAACGTTGACGCTGTGTATCATTAGACAAAAACAATTAATTCAAAGTACCGTGATGAATAACTATAACAGCTTATAGACAGGTAACCGCCGTTGGGTACTAGCTTTTTCCGCTGCTTTAGCTTACGGGAATTCATTATGTTAAATTAAAATAGTAATGATGAAAAAGTAGAAAGTTCAATTTTATTTGCTTTTCCCAGCAATGGGACACAGACACTGACTAAATAAACAGTAAATTAATCAGATTAAAACTTTCGTGAGACATTACTAAGACTAGAAATAAGCACGGCTTTACTCACGATTTATTGCCAGAAATAGTCCGACATGTTTCGAACTCATATGGAGTCCTTCTTCAGGGGTCGAAACATGTCGGACTATTTCTGGCAATAAATCGTGAGTAAAGCCGTGCTTATTTCTAGTCTTAAACAGTAAATTTATAAATTTTATGTATATTTTTCAAGTTTAATATATAAATTTTCTTAGAAAAGACGATATATGCCCTAAGTCCGTATACGAAGTTGCTCCATTGCCTTGATTCTCACAGGAGGAAGCGATCCAGCATATCGTCAGACCTCAACTGAAGATAACTGTTTAGTCTCGCTTGACTAGCATTTCTTAGGGTTAACATCCTATAGGCAAAAACATGGCATCAATACTACCAATATTTTTTACACGTAAAGCGCTGCACGATCTACGTGTCAAATTAACGAACCGGCATTTTCACTCATATAAGTAAAAATGTACTTATCAGCAATATATAAGTATAATATATAATTTCCTAGAAAAACAGAAGATCATCATTTGTAGGTTGTATTGTGGTTACACCATAGTAATATTAGGAGAGGTTGTAAGTGCTACGTACCTGTGTGTAGTCCGCACCGATGAATGCCTGCTCCATGCCGATCCAGAGGGTGATGGGAATCAGGAGCTGCTGGTTGGGCTTCTTTAGCTGGTAAGCCGTGGCCGAGAGCAACTGGATCCCGGATAGCTCCTTAGCCGGATCTGTCTGTCTCTGTTTCTCACCATACCTGTGTAAAGGTAAAAAAATAATCGACCAGCATCATATATTGTATTGTTTCTATTTTTAGGTTTCCGTACCTCAAAAGGAAAAAACGAAACCCTTATAGGATCACTCGTGTCTGTCTGTCTGTCTGTCCGTCTGTCACAGCCAATTTGCTCCGAAACTACTGAACCGATTGAGTTGAAATTTGGTATACATTATGTAAGTCGGTGACCGCAACACGGACGCGTGACGTAAATATATGAATTTTAAACATGGGGGCCACTTTTGGGGGTTAAATTAGAACATTAAAAATAAAGTTATGCAACCTATATCGTGTGACATATTAAATGAAAGGGCTTATTGTGAGGATAGTTTAGAAGTTATTTAGGAAAAATTAGGCGAACATTGACCATCCCCCACCCCCCCCCCCCTTATTTCCGAAACTGCTGGGGCTAAAATTTTGAAAAAATATACATAAAATAGTCCTTTACCTAAAGATTACAGGAAAACCTATAAAACTATAACTTTATGGTATTTAAAATAACCTATTAAATTTCAGATAATCATGTACGGAACGGAACCCTCTCCACGCGAGTTTAACTCGCACTTGTCCGGTTTTTTCTTTCATTGGAGAGCACTGAGTAATAGAAACAAAACTATGTACACAATACATTATTGTGTCCTTAATAATTTGAAATATGAAGCATTGAAAAGTATAGTTCATACCCCTTGCAAAACGCTCAATACAAAAATAACAACCGCTTTGACGTTAAAATCTACGGTCGAATGTACTCGTATGTATGTTTAAAATAAATTTTGAATTATTTCCGAAAATACTGTTTCTAAGCCAATATCGGAGTAATAGTGTATAACATACATTAAATGAGGATACCGTAAAACATTATTCAGTCCTTGACAACTAAATAATATTTTATACTAATTTTGAGCCAAATATAATAAAAATATAGTGTTAAAAAATCTGCCTTTTTATCAAAATTACGTGTTTCTAGCTTCAGTAGTTTCGGCTCTGCGCTGATGAGTGTCCCGCGTTCCGATTCCGTGTTTAAATAATCGTATAGATCCTTTCAATCGAAATGTCTTTCATAATATACAATTTTAACCTCATATCGATTTTCATGCAACAAACCTATTCGAACACCGATGCTATCATCGCTCTGTTGAATTTGCTTTCTTTTGTCATATAAACGCACGCGGAAAATAATACTCCACTCCAATACGAGCCTCTACGATTTGTAGACGAGAACTGGCAGAAGTCAATGTAACGCGTGATGTCATTACCCGATGTTTAATACTCCAATAACCATTGTTTACTAGTTACAATACATAATAATACGTGTAGCGAGGTAACTGAATTTGTATGTTATTAAGTTAGGCAGTGTGCGAACAAATTTTGTTATTTTAGACGCTTTAGACAAGATTCAGGAGCTTTTAGGACACGTTGAATTTGTGCAGCGATACGAAAGTGCTGCTGCATTACGAAAGTTAATTTAAATTGATTTCAGCCAACAATAGGCTAGTTTCCTAGAAAAAACTAATTAGTCCGTCAGTTAGATTATCAAAAAATATTGAACACATATTTTTTCTTTTGTCAATTAAACAAAAAATTACGAAGATATAGTGCGTTGAAGTTCCGCGTGACGTCACGACTTTGTACACTTTTTACCATTAAGTGACGTCATTAGCCCCCGCTACAGAACTTTGATGCGCGTTATCTTTGTCAATTTCTATAGATTTGATTAAGCAAAAAATACGTGTTCTATATTTTTTGATAATCTAACTGACGGACTAATTAGAATTTCAATTGTTTTACCCAGGCAACATCCCTATTTTGTTTCGAATTTGAGTTGGAAGCTAGCTATATTTTGCAGTGTATATTTATATACTGTAAGGCAATGACATGGTGTCTTAAGGAATTCACGAGTTGCCAGCAAAAAAGCATGTCGGCCTCTGGCAGTCCATCAAAGCAAGAAATGGCGGTACGAAGAAAAAATGACAGCTCGCGAACAAATCCAGTTTTAAACGATAATAATATTTAAGGTATGTTCCAAGACAAATCGATTCGTGGTCTCCATACAAAAGGTGCTTTGTTTATTGTAACGCCTTTATTCTGTTCTGACCGCTTTGTCTCATGAATGCATAGAAATAAATGTGATAAATATGTTTGGTTTGGATTGTTTGTTTTTAATTGTTTATTTTGGGTTCATAACGTAATTTAACTTTGAAAATTCCATGCATCTTGATGATGATGAAAATGCATCTTTTGGCAAAAATGGGTAGTTAATTTCGACACAATTTTGACAAATCTTATGAATATGGTAATGATTTGGTTATAAAAAGGTGGGCAACGACTGATTAATTTACAAAAATAAACTAAACTGCTATTTACTTTATATGAAGTCTCTACTTACATCATAAACTGAGCAAAAACCGTATGAGTTTTAATAATCTACGCAATATTACAATACAACATGTTACATTAATATTTGAGTTACTGTTTTTATTACCGTAAGAAATTGCCGGATATTAGAATGTTAATTACATTGGATTTGAGTATTGGTAACACTATTATTATATTAATTTGTACCCATTAGGTTTTTATATTGCACAATTTGTGTTAGTTTCTAGATAAAACTGTATTGCCAAAGTTGAAAAAAGACCTACTGCTGAGTTTCTTGCGGCGTTTCTTCTCAGCAGATGTTACCTTTCGAAGCGCTGGTAGATTGAGACATGTAAAAGAGCCCAGGTGGCCTACTTGCAAAATAAATATTTTCATTTTCATTTTCATTTTCATTTTCACTAACCAACGGTCGAAAAACGATCGAAGATCAATTGTTCTAGAGCGGTTAAAGTCTTCTATAGACGTCGATTGATCATTTTGATATCGATCGATGAAATTTGTTAAACAACAATCGATTAGTATGACGCAACTTCATCGTAGGTAACTTGATTCCGCGAACAACCCTCACAAGTATGTCTTTGAAAATGTATTTATTCCTCTCACTAGGGCTAGCGAGAGGAAGTGGTCAAAAAAGAGAGACGAGGAAGATGATATAATATAGACTTTAATGGCTTCAAACTCGCAGGATTTTGCCTGTTTAAGACGTCACCGAGTTTCTTGCCGGCTCTGCTCAGTAGAGGTTTTTTTCCGAACCGGTGGTAGATTCATTCCTTGACCTTCATAAGAGCTTGTAAAAGCATAAATTGAATAAAGATAGTTTGACTTTGACTTTGATAATAATTGTTTACGAACCTAGACAGTGGGTCCACAAGCAACGCGACCATGAGCACGGCAACCACGACACATGCGAGATAGATTGCGCTGATCTCATAAATCTCGCTGTCTGGTGGCCGGTGTAAGTTCTGGTTGTCGTGCTGGCCGCCGCCGATCATGCAGAAGTTGGCTCCGCACGTCAGGAGCGTCTTGCTCGTGTTGTCCGATGTACCGTTCGTAGTGTGCTCGCCCGACGAGAAAACTGAAAAGGTTATGATTATAATTTCATGTTTATAATCGTTCAATACTCTATAGGTTTTACACACATTTAGGTTGAAAATTGTCTCTTCAGTTTCCGAGAGTTACGGAGTTTGAAGTGTTTCATGTTTTGGTTTGAACTATATCCGCAATCCGCATGTAAATGAAACAATGTGAATTTGTACATTAAGTTTCTGACGAGTACCGTATTATCAATGTGGGTTTTTTGTTAAGAAAGAAGAATATAAATGTTACTAAACTCGATAGGGCAATGTAAAGTTACGGAAAATTACGCTTGTTATTACACAAATCTTAAACAAGCGTAATTTACTCTAGTGGCGTTACTTGGAGACCATAGTAAGATTATTCGCTCGCTGCAAACTCGGTCGTGAACCATCGGAGCGATGGAGCGGTGCAGCGATATACCAGCCCTGTCTTACTGGTAAGTGGGAGAGAGGGCAATATCGTCGCACGGCTTCGATCAATTATAACCGAGTTTGCTGCGAGCGAATTATCTTACTATTGAAGTTTGGTTAAGCTAGCGACAGACAAGGGGTCATCCATAAAGTACGTCACACTAATTTCGTGATTTTTTGACCCCTCCCTCGTCCTTGTCACAGTTGGTCACATAAGTGAGACCCCCCCTCCCTATTGTGACGTCACATATTTTGCAATTTAACATCTACAAATTATTAAACTAAAACAGCAGTTCCGAAATTAGTTTTATTTCCATTTATATTATTTTTTAATATAATCAACATCAAATGAAACATTTTTAAAAACGGGACCCGCGCGTTACACGAGTAGAGAGAGTGTGAACTCGCAAACAAAACAATTTAAACCTTATGTCCGTACAGATAGATATGGAAATATTTTCAAGTTTTTCGTTAACAGTTCAATTTAGATTTTTAAATGTGACGTCACAAAACTTATGACCCCCTCGTACCCCTTGTCACAAAATGTCACACTTCGTCGACCCCCTCCCTCCCCCATAAGGTGTGACGTACTTTATGGATGATCCCCAAGAGACATATCGCTTAATCAATACCACGGCCCTCTATAGGTATTCGACATTGATCTAAGTGTTATAAAAACTTGCTTTGTCTTGTCACTTTCATTTCAATATAAAAAAAAAAACAGCTGGATTTATGAATAATTCAGACAGAAAGTAACTATCTAAAAGTATTTACTTACCCAAACTAGATACCAGATTCCCCCAAAGCTCAGCGGTTTGCCAGGCGAGGAAGAAGAACCCGAAGAACCGCACGATGATGCCATCGACGGCCTGGTCGGTCAGCTTAGCGTACACGCTCCCGGCCTGCGTCAGGTACGTGGCCTTGGAGGTCCACATGGGCGCCGCTCCCAGGCCCACCACCACTCCAGCCGGCACTAGTGTGTAAAACGCCGGGTAAAACTGAGCGGCTATGTACGGTGCGTAACACATCATTGAAAGACACAGGGTCCACTTTACAGTTAGCCTCTTGATTAGAAACGTGGGAACAAATATACAGGAAACGACCAGCGCTGCGTAAATGGAACTTAGCGATACCGTGCCCAAGCCGTCCTTGGCGTTGATGGATGACTGGAGGTTGGCGGTCCCTTGGAACGCCGTGAACTGCACCATGAATGCGCAGCTTACTGCCGCGACGTTCTTCAGTATTCTCCATTTCTCATTTCTGGAGAGTTTCACTTTGCCTGTTGGGTAGTTTTCGTCCTCGATGGGGAGCGGTGGGGGCTTGACGATGTCGTCGGAGTCCTTGTCGTGCTGGTAGCCGTCGTTCTTGAAGCCCGTCTTGAGCGTGTAAACCGGCTCCTTGTCCGGCCGGTCATCTTCACGCCCTCCGCCGTGTGTTGCCGTCATTACGTGTTATCGATTGCAGCTCTGGAAACAAAACAATTAATAAGTTACATTTTGGCTTGTCTTCGCCTTTCTTACCGACCTCTAAATATAACTGATTGCAAAGGATTAATGGTATGTGCATTTTTAAAGAACTCAGTTGCCTTATTTAATTTCCGAATTAAGTATTTAAATCAGAAACACTGTTTCCCATGATATTAGGTATTTTAAGTTTCCATTTTAAGACTTAATATCATCATGCTCTACGGTTTTGCAGCGGTCATGAGTTGTGCAAACCTATTTTACCGTCGTGCAACGCGCCGGGGGGCACAGCTGCTATGGATTTAAGTGTTAGATTGTGGTGGTTTTGTTTTTGGTTACAAGAACGCATAACGTGGCCGCTGCTGAGCGATGGATTGACAATCGCAATTAGGTTCGCGCCGCGCCACAATGGTCGACAACGGCTGAACACACACGCCGCATTGTATTTTGAATTAGGCATACCGTTTCATCATGACATAATCATCACGTTTGAAATGAATGATGGTTGCAAATAAGTCGAGTTTTCAAACCCAACTAACAAATAATTTCAGGATTGGATTGGATGGAGTCGTCAACTTGGAGAACACAGGTAGTATTATAAAATATAAACTATTCTGAATGTATAGAATAAACCACAAATGCTTTGCTCATGAAATAAACAAATCGAAGATCTCTTTCTTCTTTCGAAGCGCTGGTAGATTCAGACATGTAAAAGAGCCCGTGAGGCCTACTTGCAAAATAAATATTTTCATTTTCATTTTCATTTTCATTTTCATTTTGATCGATCAATGTGGATAGATATTCGAGTCAATCAAATAATTTTAGGGTTTGAAAGTTTGTATGGCAGTTCGTCATTTTTGTAGTTATTTATTGCCGATAGGAAATCCCATCGATCGGGCACACGGCTATTTAGTTTAAAACCTACTTGTACGTAGGATGTTCCATAAGTGTTGCAATAGAAAGAATGTAACAAGTTTGGACATGTATGACTGAGAGTTGTATTAGACAAGCAGAAGACTGTCAATGCTACCTTGTACACTGATATTTGTTTGCCGCAAGTTATCCGAAAGCTGAAGAAACTGAGACCAAACTCGCGTCTGGGCAGTTGGCACTTGCACCATGATAACGCTCCTGCTCATCGAGCGAGCATTACGAAGGAGTTTTTGAAGCAATCTGGGCTTACTGTGCTGGACCACCCTCCTTATAGCCCCGACTTCGCGCCGTGTGATTTTAGTCTCTTCCCGCTGATCAAGAGCCAGTTGAAAGGACGACGATTTGCAACTGATGACGAATTAATACGTGCATGGGATGAGGCCTGTGCCAGTGTCACAAACGATCAGTGTAAGATTATGTTTAATACGTGGTTTAAACGCATGCATAAGTGTATTAACAGTGATGGTTCTTATTTTGAAAAAGTTTAATAAATAGTTAGATTATCGCAAGACTTATGGAACATCCTACGTACTACTAAACGGATACTGTTAACGTGTCCATTTATTTAGCTTCCAAATACTTTCATTGTTTTTCAGGACAAAGACTTCTACTAAGTATTCTTGTCCTAACGTATTTCAATGTGATTTCATATACTGTCAATAAAGATTTCTTGCGATTGTTTTCTATTTTCTAAAAATTACACAGCAAGTGTGGTTGGAAAATGTGTAGCAAAATATATTTTCGAAATTAATGAAATTATAATTCAGTGACGCACGAAGCGGGATGTTCCAAGAAAGATTACCAAAGGGAAACTGTTTAGATACCTAATACGGGTGTCGATTGTTCCAAAGGTGGCGGGCAGCCGGGTTTACAAACAGATAACTTGTTTCCTGACCGAGTGTAAGCTTTGAAAATTGACGCTGAGATAGCATCTGTATGGTTCGAAAAGCATACATTGGCAGAAATGCTGGTACTATTTATTTAGATTGCGTCAATTAATTAGGATTAAAACAAATGAAAATTGTCTGCTGCGAATCTCTCTTCATCTTTATATTATAGAGATGGTTTTGAAGAGAGATGCGGAAAAGACTAAGTAAATACTTTCGTTACAGGAATAAGCTAAGTTTGATTTCATTTCGCAGGTGAATTTGCATTGGGATATGTTCAAAGTTGACCTTGAAAGGCCGATGACGGCAATGAAGCGATTATACTACTTCCAATGTATGAAAAGAATATGTTCTGACAGATATCACTAAATAGTATGCATTGTTTGTCACATATAATGTATGTGCAATTTTAAATTCTATACTTTACGAGGTACGCGTTTGTTCCATGAGTCACATCAACGTATATGAATAGCGGTAAAATATGAATGATGATATATTCAGTAAATACAGAACATGAAAGAAATACCTTCAAAGGATTTTTTGACGTTGGTTTGGATTTGTTTAAATATAATACTATAAAGCAGAACTGGGCCGAGATAAATGAGAACATTAGATTTTAAATAATAGTAAACGGGTTGTGTGTGCCTGTTTACATAAATCTTGTACGAACCCATGTTTAGTTTTAAGACAATCAGCGATTCATAGAAAATTACTGTTTATATAATTCATAAACTAATGGTATGTTATTACATAAAATACAATTCAGGGACACGAACATAACATTGTTAAAAATTAAAGTGAATTCATAAACTATACTATTTAGTCTTTTTTAGGGTTCCGTACTTAAAGGGTAAAATGGGACCCTATTACTAAGGCTCCGCTGTCCGTCTGTCCGCCCGTCCGTCTGTCACCAGGCTATCTCATGAACCGTGATAATTAGACAGCTGAAAATTGCTGAGTATTTCTGTTGCCGCTATAACAAGCCGCTAAAAAATAGAATAAATAAATATTTAAGAGGGCTCCCATACAACAAACGTGAGTTTGCCGTTTTTATAGATAATGGTACGGAACCCTTCGTGCGCGAGTCCGACTCGCACTTGGACGGTTTTTTGGTATCCTCGCCTTTTAATTATCTAGAAGGTGAACAAATGCCATGAATTTTTATCGACACGCGTACCAGTAAGTAAAGGATATGATTGCTACTAATTTTTCGTTCTTTGCGTGTCTTTCGCACGCTTCATTAGAGCCGCACGATCCTCGTTGCGTACAGTCAAAATACTTAGTGCAGCGGTGGCCCTCTTATATACTATATACTATAGCGAATGGCATTAGCTTGGCCGTTGAGTAATGTAGGTAGGTTTATTCCGAAATAATACGTGCCGAATGTTAACACGTGTCCGCAACAGGCGCTGCCTAGCCAACCGTAATCATCAAAATCATTTCAACAGATTTAGATATAATTTATTAGTAAATAAGTATGTATAAATGAATTATTTCTAGAAAATAGTTCGCTCGTTTTAATTGCTGATTTTTATATGACCGGACTGAGGTTCGACTTCGCTACCAACCGACTTTATTTCAGTTATAAAATTCATACTTATATATGAAAAGTCCAAGTTATATTTTATATATATATAAATTTGATATTAGCTTATTTACTCTAGTTGGATTAAAATTAAATTTCCATGATACTAAAAATATAAACACGAGATAGTCGAATCTAAATTCGTTTATACACTTCTTTTGATTCCAATAATGGCTCTTATTACAAGGCAGATAAGTTTCAAATAGATAGTTCGGAGGTCCGAATAGGTATACGCGAGTCCGGGTGACGAAACGAGCGCTTGTATTCTAAACGAGTAGCGCTGAAATAGGCGGTTATTGGTTGGGCTAAGTGTGCCATTGTGAAATTAATAGACAAATGAATTGTTTAAATCTTTATGGTCAGGTTTGGTCAGTAAAGGTAAGTCGTTTATAAGCTAAATAGATGGTAGGTAACATGTAGGTATCATGAAGTAACACCATTTGGAAAAATATGTCAGTTTAATAGGCTAGTTTCCTAAAAAAATATAATACGTCCGTCTTTTACATTATAAAAAAAATATTGAATACATATCTTTTATTTTGTCAATTAAACAAAAAAAATGACGAAGATATAGTGCGTTGAAGTTCCGCGTGACGTCACGACTTTGTAGTCTTCTTACCATTAAGTGACGTGATTAGCCCCCACTCCCGAACTTTGATGCGCGTTAGCTTTGTAAATTTTGATTGATTTGATACAGCAAAAAATACGTGTCCAATATTTTTTGATAATAATTACTAATTAGACTAATTAGAATTACTTTTTTTAATCCAGGAAACATCCCTATTATCACGGTTGACTCCACAATAATACATCCACGATCAATTAATACTTTTAATTGTAACACACGGCGACATTTTCACTAGTAGGAGACGCGCGTTGCATGGCGTCATTATTTGTTGTTAACGAAGGGACCACAGGACAGCTTCAATACATAATGAATATAGTAAGAGCCCGATCGTGGGTGTTCGGCACGTGTGCAAACTCTCCGTGGGTTCTTGCCAAGAACCCAACTCACTCAAGAACTTCTTGGCACTGAAAGTTATAAGTTATAAAGACTAAAAACGAGGTAATACACACATCAAGAAACAAAAATTGTCCCTCCTGTGAGCGAAAGTTAACGAAAACAACTGCTTAATTTTACGTTTTCTTCACACAGTCCAAAACTATGCCTCCTGTCCTACATGCGGATATAGTCCACCCAAAAAAATCAGGCCTTAACTTTCGGGAACAGCTGCTCAATTACGTAACACGAAGTGGTATCGCTTTCGCGAAAAGTAAACCAATTGTGCCCTTATTTACACAGAGTTAAGACTAAATTGGTTTGCATTTCGACCCAAACCGATACCAATTGTGCTGCGTAATTGAACTGCAGTAGGGGACAGTTCTGAACCTAAACGTGAGCATGACCCGACAGCGTTACGGAAAGGGCGTCTCCTGAGCATGTCAATATCGCTGTGTGCATGGGCTCTATTCTTAACTCTCTACCTGTTTGATATGAATGTGAAAGTGGGTTACTTTGTGACAATGACTTGGTTCGTCTGTATGTATATGTCACCGGCAAAGTGTATGTATACCTATAATAGTTTAGGCATTCTATAGAATGCCATAGTTCCTTTTAAGCAATATGTATAATACACGTGTCTTTATTATGTTTACTTTGACCTGTAATGTATAGAATGCCTAGAGATTCTATAAAATACCATATGGAGACTAGGTAAAGTATACAATGATAATTTTTCATCAAATTCTGGAAACGCATTTTACGCGGAGAAACAACTAAAATCGACTTCTGCGTTTAAACACGTAGTATCAAAGATTTAAGTAAGGAAATAACTATATTTTTCCAGGAAAGATATCCTATTTATTTCCTTACTTATACACCCACTTATATACACACATGTATATATATGTCCTAAAAATCCGCAGCGGCCCTAGCGAAGCTGATTCGAGTAGGTATAAGTTAACCCCATCTTATCTCCCAGTGCATCTCTTTTTAGATACTAGTATGAGAGAGACGCACTGAGGGCCACTGGTCCAAGAAACCAAAACGTAGAAATGTATGCAAACATTGCTTGTGTAAACCACAAAATCAGAACACACACACACATTTAAACGATTTCATATGTTCTTACACATTCACTAATGATTCTCTAATCTAAGGTGTGATCCTTTAAAGCGTCACGAAAAAAATGGGAGGCTTAGAAATGAACAAATAGCCAAATTTGAGAGACAGCCAAATCAAGATTTTCAAATTTGTTAAACTATAATTAACTTTTTCCCGTCTACGCTTACGCTACGGGGTACGCTTTGACCATGATCCCGGGTTCGGCAGGTCGGGTTATTACAGTGGGGCGACTGCCGTCTGACCTCCGTAACCCGTGACAGGGGAACCAGACCAATTGGATCATGGTTACACATTTAGTTACCCAAATGTGCAGGTTCCCTCACGATGTTTTCCCTCACCGTAAGAGCATCGGTTACGTCGGTTAGTGTAAGTTGGCTCATTTAAAACTACCCTACTACAGGTTTGTACTTACCCGGTCCCTAAGGCAATTTTAAACAAGACTCGGTATTATAGTAGCCAATAAGTATTTTGCATCTTGTTAAGTAAGTTAGTTACAAATAACTTTGTACTATGTAAGCATTTATAACTCTGCTAATGTTAAATAACTCGCACGGCTGTTAACTGGCAACTTGGGATGATAAAACAACATACTAGTAAGAAAATAACAAAGTAAACTTGTCTATTTCCTGTCGAATTCGGTAAGTTTAATATTAAATGAGACGCTCTGTAAGAAATTATAAGTTGGTTGTGGTTGTAATTAAAAACCGAAAGCATTGAACAATATTCATATGCTTATAATTTACTAAGCTGATATTTATTTATTAAATAATTCTCGGTTGTATGTAGCCGTAATATTTTAGACAAGCCAAAGTGGTACTTTGCTGTGTCTTACTTGTTTTTTTTTCAAGTTATGCTGTCAAGTTATTTGACACAGATTACGAAAAAGGTAAAAAATTAGAGATGCGTGTCATCTTGAGGACTCAAACAAAACTTATTCTTGTGTCCGAAATTAGAAATTTCCGTTCGCAATTGCAACCTGTTTCTAATAAAGCCATCTCTAGAAGTAGCGTCATTTACAATTGGTAAGGCCTCTGTTACCAGTTCAACACATCTTTCCAATGATTTTGTGTCAAAAGGAAAGTCAACAATTTCCATGCTTTTGTCATGACAATGAATAGTTTTCAAAACTTTGAAGATCGGTAGAATCCTAAAGATATAGTTTTTTTTTAAAGTTTTAAAAATATTTTGGTAATCTACGATCCATTACGCAAATTTTAAGAGGCAAGACCTAGACCTGTTAAGGAAATCCAAAAAAAATATTTTAGGGACACCCTAAGGTACAGCGCTGCGTCAGCGTCGATTTCTTGACGCATAGCAAACGTGATTGTGCCAGTCAGTATGAAGCTACGTACATGTTAGATAGTCACGCCACGGATTTACCTAAGCGGAGTTGTAACTGACGTGACCCATTTATTTCAGGCATGGCCTAAGAAGAGGCATGCGCAATTGAGAGACATACAGAAATTTGTCTTGTAAGTGCGTCATCACTAAGTCTTCAAACGAATGGCTTTGCGAATGGAATTCACCGTAATAAGCAAGCAAGCAATACGCAGAAGACTGTAAAAATTAAATATATCTTATTCACTCGTATTTGCAACAAAAAACAGTTTTTTTTTTAGGCTAAGAGGCAACCGGAATCTTCGCGGATATGAAGTACACGTGACGTAGTTGAAAGAACCTGTCAAACGATCTGCGCAGGCCATGATTCCAGGTATACAATGCCTGATGATTCGCAAATAAATAAGATAAAAATGTTGCTTGACATTTAACCATACTAGTATCATCTCAACCTTAATGTTAATACAATTACTTGCGACAATTTTAACCCGGTTATTCATATAATAAATAATGGATCGAGTACCATTGTCCTGTCACAGACCAGCTTGGTCACGGGTGTAACGATTACATGGAAATATTGTGTGCCAAAAATTTTAAAAAAAGCTATCAAAATACCAAGCGAAAGGCTATCTTAACGGACGGTTTAAATCGGTGACCGCAAACATGAATGCTTTGGGCGATGCAATTTCTATTCCGGGTTAGATATAAGGGTTATTATGACAATGAAAAAATATTCCGCCCTACCCCTTCGGGTCGATAAGGAAATTGCAGTCGGTGACTTGGAATAGCCTTTATAGGATTTTATAATTAACATTTTTTTTTACTAAATAATATAATTACCATATATCACGCCTACAGTAAGACGAAGCTAACGATATGTTATCATATTATGAGAAATAGACACACTAAGAAATACATACACTCGAAAAACATTACCAGCCTTCTGGCGCAGTCGGGTAAAAACTGTTAGTCTACCTTAGACATACTAGTATGCTAGCGGCCTCCCCAAATTTTCCCACATGGTATTTCGATACAAACTTTGAACCCCCTTCTCATCTCTTTAGGGGTGGATTTCGGAAAATCCTTCCTTAGCGGAGTCTACACCCTTAAAGGAACCTACCTGCAAAATTTCAAACTTGTTGTTTTTATAGTGAATGGTATTGCTTTTATATTTATAGACTACTAGTGGACCCGCCACAGCTTCGCCCGTGATATTTTCCATTTCTTTTCAAAACCTCCTTTTAGTGCACCCCCATAGGTTACTCGAGGATTATTTCAAAATTTCAAATCTCTAGGACTACCGGTTTAGGATGTGCATTGTTTGTCACAGTACTGTTTCATAGGTATATAAGATATGAGTATATATCTCCGGTAAGGTAAAGGTGAAAAATAGTTTGTCTTCTACAACCATGAATAGGGTTGGCATTGCCATCATTCGAAAGTACTTTAAACCATTATGAGTATCGTAAATAGCCACCTACTATTTCTCTAAGAGTTACGTGCCCACTCTCTATATACTGTCAGAACAGAAAATTCAAAATAACCTGATGAATGAATACGCATCTCTTTAGATATCACCGCATTTAGTTGGTTCGATTTTAATGCTGAGCCAAATTAAGAGACCTCTTTAAACTTGAGGTTTAAGGTATTGCGTCTATGCAGAAAAGAATGGCCCGACATGCACTTGACCAGTTTTCATTGTAAACGACTGACTACAGAAAACAATTTTAATTTTAAGGTGACAGTAAGGACGGGAGCTGCTCCGCGTGTACGTACTCGGGTCAATTTACGACGTTTTTTTATATTACCGCTCAAGCAAGTATCGTCGCGAGATGATCAGAACGTTTCATAAGAACGGAAGATAAAAATAATAATAATAATAAGATTTAAGATAAATAAAGAGAATAATAATAATAATAAATCAGGGGTCAATCTTTACACAAATCGATCTAGCCCCAAAGTAAGCTCTAAAGGCTTGTGTTATGGGATACATCCAAGACTCAGGAACAAACATTCATGCTCATCACACAAATATTTGCCCTTACCGGGGATTGAACACGGGACGCTAGCGTCGGAGGCAGGGTCACTACCAACTAGGCTAACCGCGTCGTCAAAGATCGAGTCTGATTTTGCCAAAAGTTCTCGCTTCCCATTGTTTGCGGCAATTCATTAATGATATTTAATCCGGAGCGGGAAAAACGCTCGTAAATCCACCTAGTTGTGGACATAGCTAAGAACTAATAAATGGTATGCGTATGAGCACGTTAATAAGTTACACGCTGAACACGGCTATTGTTGCCTGCGTCACGCGGCTTATAAAGTGATGGAGGTGTAGTTCCCACGCTGCTGTATCACGCGTCCACTTCCTGCGCTCATCCCCGTCATTGCTAGTATAATGAACATTTCAAGGTCCGCGAAAATTGGCAGCGCCGCTAGCTGTGCGAATCTGAATTAGCTTTGTTTGTACGAACATGGCTTATATTTTTTTATATCAGGCAGCTTAGCCGAAACATACTAACAAAAATTGTTCGGTGTAATGAAGTAACTTAAATTGACAATCTAGGTAATTCTGCGATGATGCCAAGATAGCTCATATGAATGTGGTTCGTAGAGTGAGTGATAGCCATAATTATTATAATGTAATTACAGAGATGGCAATCGCATCAATCTAGTTGTATCTCACGCTGTAAAACTTTTCAAATCGTATTTATGAAGCGTAGTTTCTTTCATCACCCGCAAAGTGGGAGACTGAAGTTCTCAAAACATCACTGTAAATCCATGGGCCTCAATTTGAAATGGCTATGTATGATATGGTGATTGCTTTGGTGTGTGTCTATCTTTGTGAAGTGAACATTGAAAACAAAGTGACAAAACAAAGCGATCGGTCTGTGTATACTAAGACCAATAACCATTGAAATCCAGTGTGGTAAATTGGTGTGACTACGGATCGGACATGGAAAGAACTGCTCAAAGCAATTCTCGCGATGCTTACTTTTTGGGTGTCAGAACCCTACCCACCCGTTTAAGTGACCCTGTTATAATTAAGTATCTACAATTCCACAACCTGTGAGACAGCACCACCGACCCCACCGTCCATAATGTGGACGTGTGAATCAAGCAATATTAGACTTTTGTATGTATGTCGTAAGAACTAAGACATCAGCAATAGGGTGTGGTTAAGCTATGTCCCTGGCGTTTGACAACCTTCTATGAATCTTGTTACACGAAATTGTACTGATAGCCATATCCTCCTTTTGAGATCTTTGCCAATAACGAATAGAGGCTCAGTAGGTACTTACCAAATTGCGTGCCTGAACTTTGCGTCAGGTACCTGTGAAATATACGAGTAATGTTTATTGGTCGGGTGAAAAATCTAAATCCATGCAAAGCTGCGGGCGGCCGGTTTAAGAACGAAAAGACATACGAATGACTCAAACCAGGTTTCAAACGTTCACAGGATTTGCTCTCATTTGAATAGAAGAATCATTTCACTGGATCAGTCTCGGTTTTAACGCACGCGAATTTAAAATCTTCCACTTTGAGATCTTTAAAGCAAGCAATTGAATACATAGAAGCTGCTCATCGGTTGCTTATTATTTTGCGCATGACTTTTTGGGGTCACTTGACATGTGCGCTTAGTTGCGGCTGCACCGACATTTGAAGCAGCAACGGGTCAGTGGGGTCAAGGCGCAGTAGTATCAAAAAGTAATAAATATCCAGACAGTTAAATTATGATTACGTTAATATTATTGGGAGTTTCTTTTGTAGCGCTAACACCGCTCGGACAAAGGCCTATTTTCTATGGCCTGATATAGTAATTACTGCAGTTTGACAGGTACCTAACGAACACAAATAATATTTTCTACAATAATGATTGCGTAAAAAAAGACCTACCTACCTAAGTACTGTGGTGTCCTTCATACGGTTCTCGGTTATTCAATAAAAGATTTAAGCTCCCTTGTAGATTACGTTTATTTTTTAATTATATAAAACCAGTCCTCTTCCTATGGAACTCTACATAAAGAATACATACCATACATGTCAAAACCCTCACTTGTCTTACTAATCCGTTTTTGATTCAAATTTCAAAACAAGACCATAGATATGGTGAGAGGTCGGATATCCTCTACGGTACCTAGTTTAAATACATTAATGTTTTGAATATAAAAATTCCTTGTCCAAATGTTAATTTAATGATAAACTAACGTCCTATAGAAACTCTAATAAATTATTTTAATTTTATCCGTTATCGTCGTATTATGAGTGGATAACGTTCGTTTCCTGCCATAAAATATCCAATGCAAGGTAAATAAGGGCTGAAATACCCTTTAAATTCAAGACATTTTGTCAACACTACATCACAACAAACAAGTTTAGTGAATGGATAAAATGCGATGAACAGGCACAAAGCACATAGAAAAAGAACAAACTGGCTAAAGAGACGTTGCTCTGTCGTGTGATGTCAAAAAGGAGTCAGCTCAGCCGGCAGCCAGGGCCACAGTGCTGGGTTTTCCCTGTACCATTACGAAGAGTTTACGCAAACCGTTCTCTTTATAGAACCCCATAAACCTAAAACCAAACGCTTGTTGATATATTTAGTTCGTAGTATAAGGTAATTGGATGATATTTTATTACATACATACATAGCATCACGCCCGAAATTCCTAATGGGGTGGGCAGAGCCACAAGACTACTTGTGGCCACGTTCGATTAATTAGTCCTAAGATGGTATGATGAACCGTATGGTGACATGTGATCAGCCCATCGCCCATACAGATAGTCTACCATGTTGGAGAGGACCCGTCCCTTAGTCGACTTTTACGACATGCTAGGATGATAAGCATCTGCACGCATTCTATGCTATTTCTTCACTCCCAGTACAGCAGAGGAGGACTTTATTAACAAAAACAAAATACCTAATTATATAGCTACGTCACGCGAATTGACAAAATGTACTAGCTAATGAGTGTTCCTGTCATTTTGAAAAAGATTACCCGACCACTTTAGCAATTCTAATACAACGCCCAATTGAACTTCAGGAGCATTAGAAGTGAAGCCTTAATGCGCAAATATGCGGAAATAAAGGGTAATTATAGTACATTAGGTACGTTTATTAATGGGTGTACAAGGCCGGGGGACAATGGTGCGTACGCAACGCGAGCAGACAATCGCGGCTCGTGATCGCTGTGGGAAAATTACAAGGAAAAACTCTTACAAGAAACTCCTATTTTTCATGACAAGCGAAATAAACATAAGCGAGCCCCGTCAGAAGTGGACACAAGACGCAATAATTTTTTATCTACACCCATATCATAAAACCTCCATTGGTTAATCAAAAACCGTATGAAATGACCACCATTTTGACAACCAATTAGGAAAAACCAGTGCTGCGATAAAGAAATAACATGACTTCTTTATCGTTTTTAGTAAAGAAATGAGATTAAATTTGGAACAGCTGTCAAAACTCAAGTGGGTCTCTATTCTAGTATCCATAGATATTAAAACAGTTATTGATACGAAACGTCAATTCAGTATGTTTTTTTAATATAAACTGCACAATATTTGATCTCGAGTGACGTGAGAATAGAGACTTCATCCGTTTGTCTATGATTTGTCTCGCCTATCGGCTCGTTTCATGAAAACCGCACAAGTGTTTTAAGGCCTATCATTATGCAACCGTTGCATAAACTACTATTATTTTTCTCACTTTGTTAAGTTGTAATTAAATGTAATTTTTCAAAGTCTTTATGTACATAAATATCTCAAGCTCTCAGCTGGCTTTATGACAGCCCCTATGGTCTGTAAAGTAGATAGTTTATAACCCGGAACACAAAGGGCACTTTATCATCTCGGAAAATATTTCTCAGGGGAATAACAAGAGCCCGGTTTGGTTCAGAGATATTATTTTAACACCTCTTATTCGAAAATAATTCATTTTTACCCTGTGAACTCACATTTTGCTAAACGGCTGATTGAGTTACACTTCATGTAATTTAGCGTGTTTCGGTATTTTCTCATAGGAAAATGCTTCAGTTGGGAGCAAAAGTATTCACGTCTCGGACTGAATAGCTTGAATCCCTCGCTACACTCAGGATTCTACGCTCCTGAGCTACGCTGCGCTTGTTAATCTAGAATACTTTGTTATGCTCTTTTTTAATATTTTTCCCCTCGCCCATTGCTCCCGTGTGAGATAATATACTACTTCTTTTTCACATATTTCTAACCGTTGGCATATCTTACATGTTTTTGTGTGTTGATAATAAAAATCGAAATAATAAAAAGAATAAGAGCCTCAACAGAGAAACTAAATAAATTAGCTAGGGGATGGTAGGGATCGCTCTGTAATGTGATAACGGCTCTGTCGTTTTCATCTTCAATAATATTATTGTTTATTACTACGGAAGAGAAAACTAGGTAAGATTAAATTTGTACGAGATAAACCGTCGGCGACGATTAGCTCAAGGCAGGCGGCTTCGTCTCTGGAAATTGATTGTATCGTCATTGTCCATAATAAAGTTTAATCTAAACGATGTTTGAGTTATTTTAAGACGAATCAACAAATCCTTATAACCAACCGGGCGTCCGCACACGATATGGAATATCTCAAGTGAGGTATAGGTAGAATTAAAGTTATCTTAGCAAGTCCTAGCATTTTTAATGCTCAGTAGTGATTCCATCCTCTTGTACTACAATAAGTAAAAACTATGGAAGCAGTTTTTAACAATGGATCAATTAGAATAAAGTTCGAATTAGAACCAAATCGAACACAACCGGGTAGAGTAATTTGTACAAGGGGATTTACGAGTGCTGCTACGAACTAAACGTTGTCAAATGACAGTATTGTTCGACTTCAAATTCGTCGAGGAGCGCAGGCACACCACTGGGAGATTTACTCCCGACATTTCCATTCTGTTATGTGTGGTCAGTTTTTAGCAGTTGGTGGCTCTATTAAGTGACACTTGATGAGTAATAATAATATTTCTGTTTCGTGCTTCGTACCTAATTATTAATAATGAAATACATCCCGAAAAATGAATGGCGTAACTATGTGTACGTAGTTATGAGTTTCACTACGGGTTCCTAAAGAAGTGTGGACTTTTATCGGTCAGCCAGGCCTAATGGTCACGGCGCCTTGAGGTACCGAGGCACGAGATCGTAGCTTTAAGAAAAAAAAAACTCATTACGTTCGTCATCAATTAATTGATACTGGCACGCAATTGTCGTATTAACTATTTGCTTTTTAAAGTTCCACTCAATATAAGTGGTCAGTACCTAGCAGAGGCTAAACGTTTTGATTCGCGTTTTCGTTCGGGAATGCACAGCACACGCGTGTCCGCGGACTTGTTCTATTTCGCGAAGGACGTATATAAGTTAAACGAATTGTTCAGGCACTTTTAATGTTCGCAATAAATTGAGTGTTTTTACCGACTTCAAAAAAAGAGAAATGTCTTAATTCGTCGCATTTTTAAATTGTTATTATTCTATTATCTCGAAAGGTCACAGATGTGTTGAAAGTATATGCATAATTTAGATACTCTGCAAAAGGGCCCATTCGAAGTCGTTAAGCATCGAATAAAAAATGTAGGTATTTAACCGACTTCCGAACCGAAGTCGGTGCCAAGTCAAGGGTGGGATTTTTTCTGGGATGGGCACAAGGAGCAAACGGGCAAAAATAATCAACAATAACTGTTAAAAATAAACTTGTTTGTTGGAAACTCCATAACCGTCTGGGGGGGGGTGTGCCTCCCCCAAATCCGCCCTTGTGCCAAGTAAATTAGGGATACAAGTTTACATCTCTCAAACTGTGTTCATTTACTTGCCACCGACTTCTGTATATTTAATTTATGACTGAATTAACAAATATATCTGATGTTTCTAGGTAATTTACTAACGGCCAGCCTTTGTCTTTATTTCTTAGTTTTCAACGGGTTACTCGGTTAGACGGTTTAGTCGGTTTTGTTTTTTGTTATGAATATCGGAATGCTAATTTAATTAAACCATTGTGTAACCCATGATTCATATTTGTCGCTTTAATGCACTTTTTTGATAACAGCCAGTGAGTAATATCGTAATAGCTTCGGCGTCCACCTCTATTTCCGATATGCCTCGATGACTAGTTGTTCATTTTTAAGTAAGTTTATTAAGTAATAAAAACGTTTGGTTTTAGTGAGTTTATTTATAAAAATAATAGTGTCTCCGGGAACATACGGCTTACTTTATAACGCTGAACTTCATTTGAATAAAAAATACAAATATTCTAAGACCTCACTACGACCACCAAAGCGGCGCGTAAACGGGTTAGGTTATCGGTAATGTATTGTTGCAATTCGGGCTATTTCCAAAAAGATTACATATGACGTCATAAATGGCGACAAAAAGTTTGAATGTAAGCTTTTGAGGATAGCCCGAATTACAGCAATAAATTGCCGAAAATCTAGCCAGTTTACGAGCTCCTTAAGGACGGAATTGCTATCCCACTGGGACTTGGTTCTTACCGTGATGTTGTTAGACGCCCTGAGACCCAAGGTTAATCACCGAGGAATCTCCAGCGACTAAGTTTTTCGCACAACAGCTTGGTTATAGTTAATTACAATTACGACCCGGTGCGGTCCGGCTGGATCTGGTGCAATCAGACGCGATACGGTTGAACGAGTACAAATCGGTTATGATAAGCTATAGGCCGAGTTAGAAGCAGTTAAGCTTTTCATACGACCCTATCTAATCACTAAAGGAGGAAAAATGGATTGTGGTTTTTTTTTGCATTCTGGCGGCAGAGCGATTTAAGAGAGCAGTCGCGTGAACAAACTATAGACCTGGTTACACGAGCAACTTTTTACGGCAATTTATAGTCGTCAAATCTAGCTTACTCTAGCTTCGTACGTTAGAGGAAGACGCCTATAGTTGCCAGCCACATATTGCCGTGAAAATATTGCTTGTTACGCGCACTTTAAAACTAGCTTAAATTAAATAGGAACCCATAAAGATATTAATTAAGTAGGAGCCAGTAGAAGATTTATCAAGAATTATGTACGACAAAGTCACTGTCATGTGAAACCGCAGAGTTGATACAACACGGGTGGCTAAAGCGATTGCGGGGTGAATTCGAAATCTAAATCAAGGATTATATATGTAAGTTACTAGCGTAACGTACATACCTTGCGTAGCCTAAGTCAGAAACCACAAAGATAAAGATAGAAAAATGTGAGGACTTTGCTGAGCTATTAGATCCACATAATTTATTATTAATGGTGATGTTTCATTCGATAACAGGAAGTCTATCAATAGTGTACTGAAGATTGCGGACAACGGAACTATTATTTAACTAAGCCATCCTTATTTCTACAGAAAGACAAAAAATTGCATTACAAACATTTCAATACACCAGATAGAGAATGTTAATTGACTAAAGTTGAGAATTTCACTCAATTTTAATTAAATAAATCGAGAAAGGTTGGCATATCTACTATGCAATAGGGCCTCCTAAACATGGCTCGGTTTTTATAAGTTTTGTCCGTGAACTTTTTGGTTCAGGGTCAGTTATTTTGAATATAACACTAGGCAATTGTATCTAGTTTTCAATCATTATCATCATTCCAGCTGAAAGACGTCCACTGCTGGACATAGGCCTCCCCCTATGATCGCACAGTGAGAGATGAGTGAGGTCAACAATCTGGTACTAAGATAACGCGATAGACTAACTTCGCTCGATATTTATGTTTTTCAAAATCACCTCTAACTTTTTACATGTTACTTTAGCGTTGCTGACCGACCGCGTCTTACACGGTGATATTAGTTTTGCAAAATGATAATTATCATTTTAATATTATCATTAAATTTTTGTTAGCCCAATTTTAAAATTCCTTTTTGGTTACTTCCTTCCAGACATTTAATTGATTTGGTGCTCACGTCGAGAGAGTCCAAGAGCCTAATACCCACGCAATCTCTTTTTTTCATGTGCAGTAGTAATATAATCCATCCGTATCCAACGCACCATCGCTCAGAAAGGGTGTGGGGCTTGCGAATCCCGATGCAAAGCCTTAAGTTATTAAAAAGTCTTTCTTCTTTTGTTTTATGAGCTCGGTAAAAAAGTGGTAATGCTGTAGAGACTTTCTTAAACGCTAGCATGTACTTCAACGTTTTTACACACCTTTTTCAATGAATCACATTTCTTTTTTTACCACAGTTTAACATTACTTTTTCGCGGCTACGGTTCAGGGACAAGTGACAAGCGAGCGAGTAATTGTTGTAATTGGTATGATTGGAAAAGTTTGGTTTTGCGGCCAGTGCCGTCATCGCCTATCGTGAAATCAGGAGGGGTAAAAAACGTGGATGATTTAAAAACTTGTTTACAAGAGCTCATGCAACTCAGTTTCCGATCCATATTCAAGTTTATAATGCGAGTGCGAATAAATGTCTCAGGGTTTTAAACATCACGAGTGTACACAAAACAACTTTTTCAATGCATATTGTGAGGTAAGGAATAAAAGATATTTCAATTTCAACGGCGCGAATTTACTGACATATAAAAAATGGCGGACTTTATTTTGATTTGCACATGCGCATGAGTGACGCTGGGTGTTTGCTGTTGAGGGATGGATGGTGTTGTTTGGTTAACGGTTTTATATCTATTTACAGCCAAGTAACATAGTAGAGTTAATATTTATATGACAATAGAAAAGTGAAATTTGAAGCTAGTTATAGGAATGATTTTATTATGATTATCACCATCTTAAATTACATATTTTTTCATTCAAAATAAAAAAAAAAAACCATTTAAAAAGCTTTCATTAACGTTACGCTGGGTGGAAAACTATTTTTCCCGCACGAACAGGGTACATGTAACATTGTAGATAATTACCGAACATAGGGTAAGTATGCCGGTAGCGCGGCCAGGGTCAGTTACCGGCCACTTGGCCGGCAACGTCTCTTAAAATTAAGATAATAGAATTAATACGGCCAATAATAATAAAATGTTTGTGGTATGCGATTCTTAAGTAGCCGTGGGATAACAATACACCAAATTTAAAACGGAAGAGTCTAGTCAAAGCTGGGAATTAGCCGTTCAGTTTTGGCTTTTAGTCAGTGGTGTGAGAACGTGCAATAATCTAGAAGAAAAATAACGACGCGGCGCTCGGCGTAAAATTAACTGTGGTCATTCTTATTTATTAATCATGAACGTTAGATGTTGATGAGGTCTAATGAAGACTACTAAACGTTCTGTTATGGTTTTTTATATGATTTATGTTTTATTTTTCCTATAAACGCAGGGGCCGGCTTACCGGCATGCTTCTTTTCATTTATTCTAGTATGCGGCCACGTGGCCGTTGACTGACATGATCATGTAAATATTGTTTTTAAATTGGTAGTTAAAGTATATTAATTAAGGGTTGCAAAATTTTAAATATGTTGTTATTAAGTGATAAATAATGTATGGTTTAATTTACGGCCACTTTTTTTTTTTATAAAACCTTGTTAAATTGAACTTCAAAATTGTGTACAAATGTGTGTCCGGAAACCGACACTCAGTATAGGAGCGGTGTGCCAGTTTCTCGGCCAGGGTTAATTAGTTTTTATCTATTTCATATGAACGTTACATATCAATGAATAAGTCTAATATTCAATTTTAAATGTCAGTTTATGGCTTTTTCCATGTTTTGTACTTTATTTTCCTATAAATCCAGTGGCCGGTTACCGGCTTGCATTTTATTCATTTATTCTAGTTGGCGGCCACGCGGCCGTTAATAGAAATCAGCTAGCGATTTCTAGGGTTCTGTAGCCAAATGGCAAAAAACGGAACCCTTATCGATTCGTCATGTCTGTCTGTCTATCTGTCTGTCCGTCCGTATGTCACAGCCACTTTTTTTCCGAAACTATAAGAACTATGCTGTTGAAACTTGGTAAGTAGATGTATTCTGTGAACCGCATTAAGATTTTCATACAGAAATAGAAAAAAAATAACAATAAGTTTTGGGGGTTCCCCATACTTAGAACTGAAACTCAAATTTTTTTTTTCATCAAACCCATACGTGTTATATTGAGGTTACTAACATATATTTTTTTAAACTGAATAGTTTGCGCGAGCGACACTTCCAAAGTGGTAAAATATGTGTCCACCCCCTGTAACTTCTAAAATAAGAGAATGATAAAACTAAAAAAAATATATGATGTACATTACCATGTAAACATCCACCAAAAATTAGTTTGAACGAGATCTAGTAAGTATGTAGTTTTTTTAATACGTCATAAATTACGGAACCCTTGATGGGCGAGTCCGACTCGCACTTGGCCGCTTTTTTTTCTTAACTTTAATTTACAGGTTAACTGGTTTTACACTACTCTAATCGGTAATTTACCGATTTATTTAATCGAATATTTTGCAAAAACCGGAGTGGCCGCCAACCGGCATTACCGTGGCCGTTAACTGACAAATGTGGCCGCTAACCGGCATTTTGACTACTTTTTTACTTTTCTTGGATTTAATTAGTTGTCACATGCATGATAACAAGGTACCATTATATTTTCTCGAAAAGACTATATTCTTAACATATTTATGAAAACAACAACTATTTTGCCCATAAATAACACATATTTTTAAGGGTCTGAAGTAGGCAACTCAGCTAAGTGGCCGTTATCCGGCATAACGACCCTACGCATTGAAAAAAAAAGTACCCAAGGCAAGTTGCATTGGCATTATCTTTTAAGAGTTTTAATTTATTTTTTAAGTCATGGAGATACTCATAATACTAAAGGAATTGCAGGTTATTTAATCGCCGTGAATCCTCCGCATGTGCGCCCGCGTCTCTTACCTCATTCCGCTCAACGGTAACGAAATACTCGTTTAATAACTCGATGTGCTCGAGTCGGTTGGGATGACCCTCAAGGTCGGTTAAAGCTACATTCGAAAAAAGCTCAAAGTGCAAAACACGATCAGGTTCTCGATTCTGGTTTCGAAATGACACGAGTCCGAAAAAAATATTAGATGGCACGGTGCCTGTTTTTGTTTTTTTAATGGCGGACGGAGTCCATTTTTTTGGCCAGTTCAATTGTCAGTTCAGTTGTCAGCTGTCTTTGTTTTAAAACGTCGTGTTCTGTCTGATATATAAACGTAATTACAATCGATATATTTTTTAAGTATATCGGAATAGTTTAGTTATTTTATATTTGAATACTTGAAAAACACACGGCTTTACTCACGATTTATAGTCATGAATAGTCCGACATGTTTCGAACTCGATTGGAGTCCTTCTTCAGGGTTTGAGTGCGGTCCCGGTCAGATCAACCCGCGCAAGTATTCATAATGTCTCACGAATGTTTTAATTTGACTATTTTATATTTTACTAAAATACAACGGATAATTTGTTTTGTTATGTACCATGTACAAAAAAGTTGAAAAGTATAAAAAATATATGAGGACGCGAAGACCATTACCAGTAGGTAGTTTCTTTTTGTGTGATGTTTTATTGTAGTGACCAAAAACCCCGCCCAAGTACACAAAAAAGTTCCCCATTTGATTATTTTTCTTATTAAACGTCTAACAGCATTTTATTTGAAGACAGATGATAACCAAGGAGATATTATATATTCCCATACGGATGTAAATTAAATAAACATACATGCTTTAATGCTGTAATAGATGTTGGCATCTCAATACGATTTGTATAAAAAGCTGTCGCGGAAGTAATGTATCGATAAATTGCGTAATGTATTCATAACGTATTTTTTCGTATCCCTCAGTAAAATTGCGTTATATTTTCCCCATAGAGTGCGATTCTATGAAACTGTTTATATTGCTTGACCTCTTGATACTTGCGGGCTTGCGTAATAAACAAAGGGACGGAGGAGCGTTAAGCTCGTGTTGGACCGTTAAAAATAGTTATCGGCCAATGTTAAGTTAATAGTTGTTTTGTTTATTGTGTTTACATAGCAATGATATAAAAATATGTCAAAAGGTAAGTAGTTTCTGCTGCGAAATATGACCTTTAGCGGAAATATCGATGCTGCGCTGGCGCATCTTTAGTATGATTCATCTTAAATTACTGGCTTAAACCAAAGGTAAACAAAAATTATTGTTATCAATACATAGAAAACAGTACCGTGACTCACGTATAGACAACCCTAGAAGTTTGAAATTTGGAGGAGACATTCCTCGAGTTGGTACCCTAGAGATGCACTAAGGAGGGTTTTTTAAAATTCCATCCCAAAAGTGGTGAAAAGGGGTGATAAAGTTTGTATGGAAAATACCGCGGGCGAAGCTGTGGCGTCCACTAGTATATTATAATTTTTACGGTTAGGAAATATTGAGCGTTGAAGGTCAATTTTGTTAGAATTACGTGTCCCCACCCCATACACGTAAATTCTAAAAATCTGAAAAACATTCATTGTCATTTAGCTATCATTCATTGGCTACTAAAAATTAAAGAAAAAAGAATTGTATCGTTTGTAGTAACGGCTACAGAACCGGGACCGGTTTTTTTAAATGCACGTTAAGTACTAGACGTAGACAATGTGTAGACAATATTTATGGGTCTGGAATCCAAACGAATGACATTGTTATACTAGTTGAAATAAAGTTAGAATAAATAAACCGGTCCATAGTTAAAATGTTTTGCGAAAAGCTGAATGTAATTGATTGTTTAATATATGCACAGTATGTACATCCGCATAGGTATATACGTTTTGGGCACAGAGGCTTCGTGCGTGACCGCCACTCCTCATTTTAACTAGTTCCTCATTGTTTTTTTGTCAACGTACTATTTATAAATGCAGTGGTTCGGAGCTCATGTGCTTTTCATCGTGCATCGTGGATGAAGAGGGATTAACGCAGGTGCAGAAAAAGTGAAAGGTGGGTAGGAAGCCTCACAAGAGCCTGTGTGGTACTGCAGAGCCGGAATCCAACTCCGGGCTGCGGGCTGCCACACCGAACATGGCGCTGTACGTGTCGCGCCTGCACCTCCGCCACAGGGAACGACGTGGATGATTACGTTCGTCAGAAGTCTGGCTTCACCCTGAGGGGTTCGCTGCTAGAGACCGTCGCATGTCCAGACTTCTGGCCCAAGGGTGTCGTGTTCCGTCGCTTGTCTAGAATACGGCGCCAGGAGTGATGACGCAAAGGAGCCACGCTTTTGCGTCACCAACATAATGTTAATTTTAAATCCTTTTTTCAATTATTTTTTAATATGTTTTAGTCGGTAAGTTATTTATGTATGCGCTGAAATAAATGACTATTATTATTTCGAAGCATGCGTACAAATGCGAAGAAATTCAAAGTAGGTTGCCCGTGCGGGGAGTACCGTCCAGTCCCTAGTAGTATGAGCAGAGGCGTGTGCCCACTGGATCGTATATAGGCGTGAAAATGTATGTATGTATTATTTATAAAGTTTTATTGTCAAAGATTTTACCGATCAGTGAAATATTACCCATATTATTATTAAATAATAATATTATTCTTGTAACTACGTATGAAACACAACTGTAAGTATTCCAAATATTTAGACGCTGTCCGCGTTGCGATAAGGAAATCACAATCGTTTGTCTTTTTTATTGACAGCACTATTAAATTCCCACAGCCATTGAGGCTGTTGGCAATGTTTACATTCACTTAACTAAGTTGCAAGTTCGGTCCGTTTCCTGCAACCGACCGGTTTATTAATAGAAAAGGCGTACAACTGACGGTGGATGCATCTTCGACATTGAACGTGTCGCAAGATAATAATAACCTTAACATAAACCTATCTTCACTCTAAAAAGCAAATCAAAACGCGTTCGAAAACTACCATAATCTACGAAATATATTTAAAAATCTTCCATTATCATACACGAATGTGTATACATCATAACACGTACAAGTTTCGCGGATGAAAGCGACGTGTAGTTAGTATTTTACAAAGGTAAATAAATAAACAAAAAAACAAAACAAAACAAACACAAAACAAAACATGAACAGTAAACAATCATTAAGTATTTGATTACCACGTTTTTATTAACTCTCTTTGTATATCTGTTCGGTACATGCCCCTAAAATCCCGATTAATTCCCGTGTGATGGTTGCCATTCACGTTCAAGTTTATCGTCCAATCAGCATGAGGCTTGACGCTTGATCAAGTATAACTGACCGTATATGGGCAGTTTTATTTTCAGTCACAAGATTCTTACTGGCAAAAGCAACTAAATAATACCAGCTCATTTTGACATACCAAATGCTCATCCATTTTGCTAAAGATCTACTAAAAAAGTAGAAATCTACCGAAAGTGGTCACGCTCAGTCAAAAGCATGCAGGCCAGGCTCAGTCAGTCATTCAGATAAATCTACAAATCATAACTATTAGTTAGTTTTCTATTCAAAGCTAGTTAGTGCTATTTTTGCTGATTTTCAGAAGATATAAATCCGCCTTAAAAATAACCGAGTCGTTCTGTTGTATAATTTAGTCGTGTATATTTTGCACGGCAGATAGTAATTTTAGCTGTGATGTCATAATAAAACTACTTTACAAATGGATAGTTTTTATTATGGTCGGCTTATAGTTATAAACTTCATCACCGAATTCACTGGCGAGCCTAACTTGGGCGATACTTCTTTCGATACCGCGTTGAATTAGCAAGAAGTTTAGAGTACGCGGTTTTTTTAACTTAAGAAAACATTGTGAATTTGCTTACAATTTTGAACTGGGGTATTTATTGGATCCTTAAGGTGAAAGCAAGACTAATAGAATGAAATAAATAACTAGCTTGAGCATGCTTACGACCTTTGTCATTTTCAAATCAACCCACGTTCAATATTCGAACTTTGAGTGAACCGAGCCTGAAGTTTATTTACTATGACAAAGTCCAAAAAATGCTCAACTTGTTGTTGTTGCCAACTCTACGTAATAATGCTAACTAAACAATTACTTAAAATTACGTTCCCTTTTATCCGAGGTAGGAAACGGACGCTGCTATGACACAAATCGATTAAAAGGTTTCTTGTTTAAAAAATATGATACATTGTAAGTTTTAAGGAAATAACAGACGTAAACTATTTTTTCTGATTATTTAAATGATCTAAAAATTCAAATACAGCATAAAAAATGTAAATAAATAAGTCGTTTATTCACGTGCCGTTTTGCAATTTTCCTTATACATAATTTACTGACTATTGATATTTATCTTATCGGGGGGATTCTCTTACATGCCCGCAGGCGACGAGTCTCATACTGGCGAAAACCGGTTAAATATGCAGCAGGCGAGTCTTCGTCACCGGGTGATGTGAAACAATCACATGGGTGACACGTAGGAGTGATGTATGGATAAACATTGTGCCGTTACTTCACATCATGATGACGGAATTTCATGTTATCTCTGTGTTTTGGACACATTGACGGACCGCTTGCGCATATATAAAAAGGTAAAAATTAAAACCCGTCTGTTGAAGTAAAAGTATTTTTGGTCCTAGAATGACGCAGCTTTAGAATTCTTGTATAGCCTATTTATTATAATCAGTCCAGTAGTTCAGGAGTTAAAGCGGAACGTGCGATTTTTTGTCACATACATACATACATACATACATACATACATACATAATAATAATAATAAATCAGGGGACAATCTTTACACAAATCAATCTAGCCCCAAAGTAAGCTCTAAAGGCTTGTATTATGGGTACTAGACGACGATATACATACTTATATAGTTAAATAAATACTTAAATACATAGAAAATATCCAAGACTCAGGAACAAACATTCGTGCTCATCACACAAATATTTGCCCTTACCGGGATTCGAACCCGGGACCGCTGGCTTCGGAAGCAGAGTCACTACCAACTAGGTCAAACGTGTCGTACATACATACATACATACATATATTGTTAAACTCTATACCCTTTGACTTTGCACAGTCGGATGAAAATAGGGAAGCAACGAAATACAACGACGCAATGTAAAGACAAGTAATATTGGATCGTTGGCGTTGTAGAAAATAATCTTTAAAAGTGCATTTCGTATAGCTAAGCAGTAATCGTATACAATGAAGTCAAAATATATGTCCACACACATTATAGTATAAGCTAAGCATGTCAAGTGTTTGTAACAATTGCTTTAGTCTGAAGCTATTTTTATTTCTAGCGCCTGTCTTTCAAAATCGATTCATTTTGATTCGGTATGCAATGAAAATGAATTATCTAGGAAGCCGACTTCAAAAAAGGATGAGGTTATCTATTCGAGCCGTATTTTTTTATACATCTTCTGGCATACATTTTTATCCCGTGAATCGATTTCGATAATTCTTTTGATGGAATCTATGAGGATCAATTGAACTCCAATTTTGTAAGCTGGCATATACCGTTTTTGATGCCTCGTATCTCCAAGGACAACTATTTCCTGATTTAAGTAAAGAAACGTACCATTTATACGTAGCGAAATTGTAAACAACCTTTAGTGCTAGGTCATATAATTACGTACTTACGACAAAGCGAATGATGTTTTTTATAATAAAGATCAATATTACGTGACAAGCGATAGCGGTGCTAAATGTGATTGGACCCTAAATCCAAGTTTTGCCAAGCCAACGACTTATTGTAAACGTACGAGGCGTTTGTTCTTGTTGTGCATCCTGATCGCGTTTGCGTAAACGACATGCTAATTTAACTTTCATAGTCAAGAATGCTTTTTCTAACTCGTATGTTGCTAATGCGTCGTCTGGAATTCTGAACTTTGTTGCGATGCGATATTGTTTGTTTCGTCGGGTTTGAGTAAAATTTTAATTTGCTGCATGCAGTTTACGTAAAAATATCAGTCTGTTCTCCCTGCTCAGTAATAACGCTATATTATGGCGATTTCATAGAAAAATCGCCGTATTAGTAAATCAGGACAAAGAATAAAATAATTTTTCGCTGGTTTATCTAGACTTCATCGGAGCCCCACTAGAGGGGATGCTGGGAGCGGCGGACATGCCATAGCCGCGCTACTTTACATGTACTAACGCTGTCATATCTACAATTTAGAGTGAATAGGCATTTCCTCACTCTGCACAGAATCGGTCGTTGTGGAGATCATTGGGGGAGGCCTATGTCTAGCAGTGGACGTCTTTCGGCTGAAATCACGTTCCACCTTCGGCCTGGACGTCACTTTTCATCATTTGAGACTGACTTAAGCGGGAGTCCATTATTTTTTTTTTGTTAAAAACCCTAGATTATACCCTACCCGATATCATATTATAAAATGGTTAATATTAGTTACCATTTATTTTATTTATTTATTTATAGGGTAAAGGCCTACCTTCTTTCCATCCACTCCTCGAGGGTGTGATTCCCTAACGATTGCAGTGGCTGATCAGCGGATAAACAAAACTGTTAATTTAGACTATAAGGACAAAGTCATTCGGTCTAAATTTGAATGTGTCACAAGGCAAGTTCCTAAAATGCATCATCCATCTTATACCATTTAACGGGTAATAACATTTTTGCCGCTTGTATTAATAGTGAAGTTTGTCGTGAGTCGTATGTCCTCTTAAGTACTTAGCACTTCAGAAACGAATTGCCGCATCATAATATTTTAGCTATATCTCTGCGACAAAAGGACAGCAGGTCGAGGTCGACTTAGAAATTCTTAGGCACGATTAAACCTCAGCGAGCGATCCATTGACCATTTTCATTAAGTTACGTGTTAGCGACTGTACGCGTAGGTACATTGCAAAACTTAACCTTTTGACCGCCAAGCATGTCTGAGAAGTAACACGAATTTCAACTTTAAGTCAAGGTAATGAAGGAAATTTTTACCCTGTATCCGCTGACGGCTGCAGCGGCGGTCAAAAAGTTAATAAACACAATCATGGCGCATGCACAATAAAGTATCTTTACAGAAACGCCGGTTAAAACACTTACGAATTGACTTTCATATAGAATTAGTGGTTGGAAAGCTTTGCAAGAAGAAGTAAAGCCCTTGCTTTTATTTTACGGACTTCATTAATCAACAACAATTTACATGTGAAAATATTAAATTAATTGTGTGTAATAAGATTAAGATATAATATTTGTAGTGAGTTGACAATTTAAACTTATTTTAATTAAAGGTGCAATATTATATTATCTAAATTCTCTAAATAGGAACGTGCCATACAAGTTTAATTCTTACATAATAATAAATCTGTAGAAATAAGTCTGTACATTATAAAAAAATATAGACAAAATAAAGTTAATAGAATCTAAAAATGTCGTTCTTAAAATCCTCGTCTGTTTTCCTGTTTGTTTAGGTATCACATAAGTACTAATTGTAATCGAAAAAATACAAAAAAGCTACAGGCATTTTGAATTTAAGGTGAATTTAAAGATGGCGGTCTGCGCGCACGGAGACACTTGCACAGCGACAGTTTAATAAATCAAAACAAATTGTATTGTTAAATTAAATAAAAACTCCCATGCGACAGATCCATGCTACATAAATTTTTAATTTTCACAGAATAATCTTACGATTCAAATTGCGTTGGCATTAATAATGCAGACAAATAATTCATCAGCCAAACCAACGGTGAGAGTAAAGTTTTATCAATTTAAGTAAGCTTTATTATAACGCCAGAAGAGCTATAAGATTATGATGATTGTCAAAACTTTCCGATTGGTTAAGACACTTTCTTCCTTACATTTTGTTTTAAAACCGGTATGGAACAGATTTGCTTTACGGGCCGACGAGGTCCGGTACAAACTGGTGCGAACCGGTGGAGGCCCTTGGCTTTAAATGCCCAAGTATTTGTACGTGCACGTCGTTTCGGATAAAGCAACGAACAGTAGCTTACTAAAATGACCATAATATGCACATAATATTATGTTTTCTTCTCATATTTAGTACTGTACTTTCTTAACATTACTTCAAGTACGCTTTTCCTTTGTCAATTTAGTTCACTTACAACAAGTGCGTACCAACTCAACGCGTCAAGTTTGATCGAAAAAGATTGAATACACAGTGATATTAAAATATAAAATCCAATGACAATTAATCAAGTAAGGGAGCGTTCAAGTATTACGTAACGCTATTTTTGGAGTTTTTTGACCCCTTCCCCTCCCATGTAACGCGCCGTAACGTTTTTCTGTATTCATGTAAAATTTCACGAGGTCATTCCAAAAATGAGTGAGAGAACGCGATCGTTCAGAAGGGTTAAAAAATGTTAGTTCAAACCCCCCTCCCGCCTCTGGAATGCATCGTAACGTTTTACAAGACTTATATTTAAAAAAAAATGGAACTGAAATCCGTTCATAGATGATTATACCTTGCCCAATGTAAAAAGAGCGCTGATGGCCATATAAAATGTGTGGATGTGAGCGCTCTATTTAAATTTGGTGAGGTATAGAATTCTCAGAATAATTCTTATGTCTTCCTTGAAATCACGCTTTCGTGTTTTATTTATAAATACAAAAATATCTAGAATATTAGCCCAAAGCACCTGTTACGTCACGGAATGGAGAGGGAGGGGGGTCAAGGCTAACCGTTACGGTCCTGTTACATGAGAGGACAGGGGGGGGGGGTCAAAGATATGAGAATATTGCGTTACGTAATTTGTGGACGATCCGTAATATACCTTAGTGTTTGGGTAGGTCATTGGTTTGTAAAAAGTGAGTATGGCGATTGTGAATAAGTATACAAGATTTATCACTACATTTTATTTGAATGCATTACAAAAACAAAAAAGGAACTGTTATGGATGTGTTTTTAATGCTGATAAATTTGATGTTTATAGGTTGTAAGCAAGGTTTAGATTTAAGATTTATTTTTAACTTGCTTCTTCCCGCGATTTCATTCGCGTTGAATTTGGTTATAGTTATTCCCTTGGGAACTTTCCAAATTTCACCCAAATTCGTCCAGCCGTTGAAGCGTGGAGTAACAAACATACTCACACACACATACGTTCACAAATTTTCGCATTTATAATATACGTGTAATAAAAACATAATGGATATAATCCATAGTATGGAAAAAATATTTACTCTTTTTTCATAAGATTAAGCATAAGCTAGTTCATTCGAATCAACCTATGCATGTTTCTCAATAATATTGACGAAATAATAATAATATGCACTTGCGACACTATAAGTCTCTCGTTCTACACAAGCTGATTATTAAAAGTGTGAGCGAGACAGTGTTACTATCCTACGTGTATTATTTTCAGCAGTATTTTATGCAGAGCAGATGGAAAGTCGCTTTAAAATTATTGACAAGCGAAACAAGAGACTCGTTGAAAATATATGAAAATGAAAACGAAAATATTTATTTTGCAAGTAGATACGTCACATGAGCTCTTTCACATGTCTGAAGCTACCAGCTATAGATTGTTATAGTAGAAATCTCTTGCATTGCGATGAATGAGCTCGTTACAGGTTCTTGTTGACTCCTACAGCGAAGGTCGTGATCGTGACGCTTGCTGCTATTTGGATAGCTGTTCGACACTTCAATTTTCCGTTCCTCATATAATATTCAGCGTGTTTATTTGCATAGTTATCTTTATTACACATATAAGAAAGTACAGACGGAGCTAATTTCTTATTGCATTGTATACCATTCACTACGTACTATAATATATTAAACGTGTAGACCCGTCACAGATTCTGCGGTATTTTCCATACAAACTTTATCTCCCTTTTTCACTCCTTTAAGGATGGAATTTCGAAAAATCCCTCCTTAGTGCACCTCTAGGGTACTCGAGGAAGGTCTCCTCCAAATTTTAAACGTCTCGGACCACCCGTTTAGGCTGTGCGTTGTCTATAAGTGAGTCACGGTACTGTTTTAAATGTATATATAGGCTCTGCATAGCCCGGCAACCCGCGATGCTAAAAGCTATAAGCGGAGCTATAGGCAGCCGCAGGGAGCGCATAACTTCGAACCAATCACGGTGCTCTAAAAAAACCCGCGCACCTCGAACGTTTGTCAGCTTTATCTATCTATATATAAGAAGCTGACTGACTGACTGATCAGGTGACATATCAACGCACAGCCAAAACTACTGGAGCTAGAAGTCTGAAATTTGGTACAGGTATTTTTTAGGTAATGTAGGCGCCCGCTAAGAAAGGATTTTACGAAAATCAATCCCTAAAGGGGTGAAAAAGGAGTTAATAATTTGTATGGAAATCCGTCATTTTTTAGCTTATTAACATGAAAATTAGAATTTAGGCTTCTGAATAAAAACAAAGGCACACTGCGAAAGCATTTTGAAAAAATCAACCCTGTAGGGGTGAAAATTTAGTAAATTGATTTTGGGGTAGTTTCGAAATTCCATCCCATAACGGGCAAAGTTTATATGGAAAGTACCGCGGGCGAAGCTGTGGCCGGTTCCCTAGTTTGCTTATAAAAATTAGGCTAAGCGATATCTTTAGGATATTTGCTCCGTGCCATTCACATCTAGGTCGTGTTCGCCGGTAGGTAGGTTCCTCTTCCATAGCTCTATTCGGGAACGCTGTGATGTTGTAGCGACCCGCGAACGAGATTTCTCATCCCACTCTTCGAGGCTCATCCCATGCGAGTCTCGCTCGCGGGCCGCTGCAGTATCACTAAGACCTTCCCGAATAGACGATCTGTTTTTTTGGATTATAATCCTTTGTCATAATCGGATAAGTTCTATAGGAACTCATAGGAGACGGTCAAGCAAACAAGCAATCAAACAAACATTTATATAGTAAGAAATCATTTATATAGGTAAATGTTTAATTTCAAGTATTTCGGGAAATTTGTTACCTTTTCACATACTCAAATGTAATATAACTTCAGAATGAGCAACTCAGGTCAAAGAAGGGGTTCTTTAACCTGTGTTGCTAATTCTGAAGACTTTTTAATTGTTCTCTTCAATGTAGAGACTTTATGACTTGATTATATGTATTACTTCAAACATGCGAAATAACATGCTAATTAATATATCAAGATGACTCTTCAAAATTACGCTTAGTCAGTAAGAATGAAATATATGTTAATCTAACCTTCAAAATTAAACTTAGTAAGACTGCAATATACAGATATAGTGAATAATATGTTTCCATCGGTAAAAGTCGTATCTCAATCGGAAGACGACGGGACCCGAAGTATCAAATAATTATTGTATTAAATGAGTGACAAGTTTATATTCATTAATATGAAACTTCATTATTTACTCTCAAATGTCAAAATGTAAAATGACACCATGGTATGATGGGTACTGGCCCCCAATTCTCGATGCATTCGAAATAATGTCGATTGCGAGATTAAACGTCGGTCGGTCAGTTGTGTCAAATGACTGTGTGCACTGACGTTTAATATCGATTGTGAAATTATCTAGAATGCGCCGAGAATTGGGGGCCTGCTGAAGCTAATAGATTCCGATAAAACACGATAGAAACTAATTATGCACTGCATCCGTATCTTAAAGAGACATTAGACGCTTGCCATACAGTCTCATTGAAATTGGATAAAAAAGTAGAATGCTACGTCGTAGCGCCTCTACGTATCCGAGTGATTCAGCCGGCGTTTAAGTCCTTCTCAACTATTTAAAATATCAAAATATACGATGGCCCTTTTTTTAACGGCATGATGTTAACGGTATTTCATTATTATTCATTAGTGAATTTTGAAAGCTTCGTTATGGCACAACAGCTAAAATTAATTACCACCAACTCGTGTAACTTAGCAGATTTATAAACGAATAACATTTTACGGAAACTTCAATGACAATGAAAAGTTTAAGTGTTACAAATACAATACATGACGTCAGTTATTTAACGGCCTAGACGCCACGAGTTCGACCACGAAAACTGAATAAACAATGCCTGAATTTGCGTTAAAGCCACGTTATTTATTTACGGGTTTGAATCTCACAACTTGGAAAGGCAACCTAAGACATATACATACTTAACACGGTAATTGTCGAGGGTCAGGGGGCACGCCATGCCCGCGAGTCGTTTGGCGTTTGCGTCACTGACAAACTAGTCAAATACGTAAAGGACGCACTGAGCGAGCAATGACTCGCGGGCAGGTCGTGCTAGCCGAGCAGATGCGTATTTAGCTAAGCGTAGGAAAGGCATAGATTTATTTCGTTAGATTAGTCTCTGTAGCAATATTCATGAATGTGTGCGTGACCCGAGAGAAATTGTGTCATCTCCTTTCCTCCTTCCGTAACAGTTCGGTCATCATACATCCGCGATTTTTCGATCACTAATTTAAAAAACGGAGGAGAATAATATCAATAATTTTATTAAAAAATAAAACTTTCAAATGAAATGTAACGCCTTTTGCTGGATAACTTTTCTTTGAATCGTTAAAGTAGCAACACGGTATAATGAGACACTTTTTCGCAGGAAAAGCTCGTTAACATTTCACGGGCACTCGCAACCGCTTTCGGATAACCACTAACTGCAGCTTTGCGAATTTCGCTAACCTCATGACTGATGTATTCCGGCGCGGTCACTGTATAGCAAGCATGTCTTATCTAACGATTTCAATCTATGAGGATAGGCGTTTGCGGCAACGAATTGGTGATAAACTCATTTTAATATAGGTTGTGACGTGTCGCGTCGCCCTTTGATTTGAGCAATTAACTGCTCCTTCTGGCCCTTGCCAGCCCGGCGGCTGCTAATTGTTATTTTTAATTGCCGCAATTTCCAACACACGCGACGGCTTAATATAATCTCTCAGTTTTTGTTCGGCCACTCTCACGATTCGAAGAATGCACACAACTTGTAGCTAATCTCCCTTCCCCCTCTAACTTGTTTAGTGCGAGAGGGAACGATTGCAATCGCCAGCGTGATGAAGCGATTAAAATGTCGGAGAGAACCTGTCAAACGTTTTTGCGAACTCTATCTCATGCCAGCGTTGATTTTAATTAACCTCAATATTTTACTTCTAAATTGTATGACTGCTGTTCATGTTTTTTTTGCTTTGCTGTTTTCAAATTTAGCAGATATTATAATGGTTTTTGATATATGTTATAGCTAGCAACATTGAACAATTATTTGTTTACATCCCGGTTACCATATTGAAACTCAAACAGTTCCGTGAAGGTCACTAGTAGTTGTTTACATACATTGCTAAGCGATAACAACCTTTATTACTTTACTTTAAAGAACATAAATATAAACTTGTAGTTCGCACGCGGTTTTTTTGTTACGTTTTTTCACCGAGGACAACTGGTCCATACTCGAGTATCGCCTTTTTCCTACATCTTGGATAAGGCCGTGGATAATGTTAAGTGTCATCTGCGTATTAGAAGCACGCGTAAACATTACAATTATAAATGCTAACTATTAAACAAAGAATCAATAAAAAATGGTTTAAACTGCCAACGGCAAATCTAAAAATATACGACTTAACTTTGGTCTTCGAAGGGAATTAAAATAAAAATCTTTTCCTACTATAGGAAATAATGTAGTTTAATTTTCGGCCCTGGATGGGATGGAGTAAATGTGAGTACACCCTGTGCATAAATACATTTATAAAGGTATTCTAGACAAAATACTTGAACATTCGTGAACATTAAGTATGATCGGTCAGCCAAATGACTCTTGAGTTCGAAGTGCTTCGTCCGCCGAATAGAAAATCTTTTTTTGACAGTAACTTAAAGAGTGTCACACGTGAGAGATATTTGTGAAGCAAAGTGCATTTTAAGTGCAGGATACGTTTTAAGTAGGTTACGACAGTTTCTGCGCATTAAAGCGCAGGTGTTTTTGGGTCATAGGTAAACACGTTTAGGTTCAATGTTTAGGTTCAGAACTGTCCATCCTGTTCCTGAAAGTTAAGGACCCACCCTGTTTCTTTGGTTTGACCTATATATATCCGCATGTAGGGCATCAAGCATAGTTTTGGCCTGTGAGAAGAATACTTGAATGAAACCCATCGTTTTCGTTAACTTTTGGCAACAGGGCACTTCAAAACTGATCCGCACGTTATGTAAAATGATTGAACTCATATCATTTGTCATTGCTTCTATCGTGCTTCGTCTACGAACATCAAATTGGATTTAATGTATTATAGGGGCATTTCAGTCGCTCTCTTCGTGAAAACTTTATGGAAGTGTATTCTACTATATAAATTATGTACGTGTGCCTATGAAACTGCAAAATATTAGTTTTGCAGGTTACACAAAATGAGTAGAGGAACAGAAAATGTAGCAGTGATTGACTTCACTTTCGATGAAGACAGTGGTCCTCTTTAATTAACTTTGGTGGCAATGAAATAAAATTTAAGTATATTTTGAATATGTGTATATAAAACAGGCAAGTCACAGACTGATCGAGCTGTAGAAACGGCCAATTCTATTCATTAAATAGGTAACGCATGTGTCAACGTTGTTATCGCTGGCACGAAATCATAAAATGCGCATGCATATTGTTTCACTACAGTTTCTGATAGGCAGTGCATAACTGTGTAAAATTATGGATACGCCGTAAATACCTACATGCTACTTGTATCAAATCATTTTATTATTCATTTACATATGATAATGTTCACAGGTGGACCAGATGACTCGATACATTCCCTACAAGGCACCGTTTGTTACATATATGTTATCATGATATTCCTTGTCATGTAAGTTTGACACTTTTTATGTGCATTATCACATGACGTGGTCAATGTGCAAAGAACAGAAAACAAGCCATTTTATTTGTACCAGTTCTCTTTAGATAAGATAATTAATAGTACCAGGAGACCGAAGTTAAGGCAAACTAAAAAAAAAAACATGTTAATGTGCTCAGCGTCCGCGTGACATCTAAGGTATATTTACTCTTAAAAATATTTTATTTTGTCTATGGTATCCCGAACTTTTTTTTATGAAAACCACTGGCTGGTCGCAATTGGTCCAATACGTCGAAATTCAAATTTGTCGCCCCTTTTTTCAAAATTTAACTGATTTCGGCCCCTGTTTTTGATTTGAATTATATCCGTATTTAGTGCATCAGGCACAGTTTTACTCAGGAAACTCGGATAAACCGTTGTAAGACTTTTGGGCACAGGATAGACATTGTTTGTGAGCGTGAGTTTTATGAAGGAATTATAGAAATGTGTAAAACGTATTGTGTAGTATCTATAAATAGTATACGTACTAGTTAGTAGTGGTGGCGTCGTGGCGAGGCCCCGCGGCGAGGCTGCGGGCGACGGGCAGGCCAGTCCGGGCTACAACCAGACGAAAGCGGTGAGCGCGGCTTCACACCACTTCGCACAGCTCCGCACTCGCGCAGCAATCGCAAGCAATTAAAGTGAGCCCTTACGCACGTAAACATGTGACCGATCGTACAAACAACACTTTAGAAAAAGTCCAGCGTTTCACTAAAACCTCTACAGTCAGTTAGACGAAGTCGCAGTCTATACGTCAATTCTAATTCTATGTTATTTTGTTTTTGAGTCCTAATTTATTGTATTTTAACACTAACCCTAGATATAAGTTTATGTAATTAACACTATGGATCTCATGTCTGAAATAAATTATTTGAATTTGAAAAATTTGAATTTGAATTTCGCCACTACTCTGTGGTATGAAAGCGACGGTAATACCAAAAAAAGCAGAAATTATGATGTAATTTATAGGAATATGCCCTTTAATCGTATTTAACATGAGTCGGTCGAATACCAAATGATGACTAATAAATAATAAGGCATATTCATAAAACCTAGGTAAGTCTTGGTCGTTTCCGGACGATTTTTGTAGAAGAATTAAAGGGTGTCAAAGGTCGTTTTTGTCATGGACAGAATATTCGCTACCTAGACGACTTTCGCATGCGGCAACTGGTATAATAATTAATAATCATACAATTTTTGGAATACAGACCATACATCCAATAGACTGCATAGCTAGCATTAGAGGCTAAAAGCCATAGGCGGCGGGGCTACACGCAGGTGCGGGACACGCATACCCTCGAACGCACCAATCGTAGCGCTCTAAAAACCCCGCGCGCCCCGCAAGTTTCGCAGCTTTATTTATATGCTAGTTAAGGTGATTTTAAGCGGTGTCTTTAGGATATTTGGTCTGTGGCATGAAATAGCTTGGATTCATTAATTTGGTTTAAGCTTTACTAAAAATAGTAGACCCAGCAAGGAAGACATATTTGTGAATGAATCAAGTGCCACAAAGTATATATACTTTTTTTTCTCATATTCGTAGGTTTGAAGTTGACGAAAGTTGACGGAACAAAACATGCGGCTGTCACAAAAGTAGAAATAGAAATAACTTTATTAGCTAATAGCTGTGCTTGGGATGAAAAGAATCCTTTGTTTTATTAGAAGATTAGGTACTAATATATGCATACGGATCCAGAATACCTTTGCAAAAGATTCAATTTCTTTTAGTAACATTTTCCGGCCAACTAGCTTAACTATCCAAATTCTATTATTATTTATAACGAAATTATATTTATCTTCCATTTATTGTTTCGGAAACATTTAATTTTTCCGAGAAAATAACGGTTCTATATTTTAACCCGAGATATAGTCTATCATATATACTAAGTTTCATCAAAATCCGTAATCCTTTCACTGTAAAAAAAATCCAATCGTTTTGTGTCTACAACTTTACAAGTTCAAATAGTCCGCCAAATATATCTTTCCAAAATAAAAATTCAATGTACAAATACGACCATTCTACAGTTTTATTATAGTAAAGATTTGAATTAAACATATACATATTCATGAGTTCATAAATATTCCGCCGATATCGTTTTGACATTTAAAATAAGTGTGCTTAATTTATACGTACACACAGCAAATTAAAAAGTTACGGCGCCAAATACAGTCAAACAGTTGGTTTCTGGCAATGACTCATTGGGCGCCGTTTAACTCATATACGCATATCATTATCTCGATAGTTTTTTTTCAAAATCACCTCTGACTTTTCACATTTTACTTTGGCGTCGTTAAATGGCCGCGTCTTTCTTGGTGATTTTATTATTGTGAAATAATAGCTATCATTTAAATGTTCTGGTAGCCCACTTAGAATTCCTTCCTTGGTTACTTCCTTACAGACACTTAATTGATTTGGCGCTTACGCCACGTAAATAACGCTTACGCAACGCAACCCCTTTCTGGAAGTTGACAAACAATGAACAAATATTAGGAAATTGGTACTTTGTACTTGTACCTACATGAAGAAGCCTGACTGTCGGATCCTGGATGTTCTTAGTAACCCTACTGTGTATAAAAAGTGTCTCATGATAAGCATTTGTACATGCATTTTAACAATTTTCGGAGCACAATGGATTGATTGATGAATTTCAGACGGTTAAAAGTTATGTTTAAAAGTTAGTCTGACTCACTCAATTATAGTTTTCTATCGCACGCTTTTGAAATAGTAGTTTATGCAACGGTTGCATAATGATAGGCCTTAAAATACTAGTGCGGTTTTCATGAAACGAGCCGATAGGCGAGTTTCATAATAAGATCGCACGTGTGTTTTAAGGCCAAATTATGCAGAGTTGCATACATAACTTTATCTACACACATATTATAAATCCTCCATGATGGGTTCAGAAACAATATTTTCTGGCAACAAGTTATTTGTTGCAATCGTGGCTGCATATTTCCGATATCCGGCGCATTTTCACATCACACACACTCCGAGAAGACTACTTACTATTCATATTTTCAACTAAAATGTAAATTACAAACAACTTTTTCTATTCAATTCAACAACAATTCTACTTTCATTCAGCAAAACGTCAACATGGCGGCAATTCGATCCTCCGTCAAGACCATTTTTTTTAAAATCATAGACAAACGGATGAAGTCTCTATTCTCACGTCACTCGAGATCAAATATTGTGCAGTTTATATTAAAAAAACATACTGAATTGACGTTTCGTATCAATAACTGTTTTAATATCTATGGATACTAGAATAGAGACCCACTTGAGTTTTGACGGCTGTTGCAAATTTAATCTCATTTCTTTACTAAAAACGATAAAGAAGTCATGTTATTTCTTTATCGCAGAACTGGTTTTTCCTAATTGGTTGTCAAAATGGTGGTCATTTCCTACGGTTTTTGATTAACCAATGGAGGTTTTATGATATGGGTGTAGATAAAATACTTTATTCCATACTCAAAACAATTAGTTTTGAGTATGGAATAAAGTATGCCAAATTTGCGATCGATTACCTATTGTTAGCCAGTAAATAAAAAGGGTTATTCGTCAACGTTTTTCATCTCTGAGTAAAGACAGTCGTAAGTATACAAAACATTTGCGATTAGTGTCCCAACAATGCATTACAGCCTCCTCGCTAATTCCTCGAGTAAATAGTCACATCAAAGCAATAAAATACCATTGAAAACATTACAATCTGGTTTTATTTCTCACGTTAATTTAGCGGTTCATATAATTTTTTATATTTATGACCTTGAAGACGGTATTAATTTAGAATCTCAAAGGCGGTTAGTACCGAAAGTGACTCGGACGCATCGTATTGGTTCAAAGTAGTCGCCTGCTTGTGCTGTTTTAAATAGTCCTGATCATATCCAACGTCTATTGTGACAAATACTCGTATCTGCCAGTAAAATTAATAAAAAAAAAACCTTAAAAATCTCAGTCAACAACAGATTCATTTGAGACGGCAGTTCAATTTCACCTTAGCACATTAAATTTTCTACCGCCCCAGTTATCTATTACACTTAAAACAGGCCTAACGAACAACAATTCAAACAGTAATTTTCTACGAGGATGGTTAATAATATTATTTTTAATCAGAAACAAGGCTAGTTGCGTCGCGTGTACGCAGTTTCCACAATTAAATAGCGCGTATTCAACAAACGAGTGCGGAAAATACTTGTTCTGGTCATGGCATCGGATAACATCATCTTAGTTCCGCTTGTGCACTCCAACAATACGTAACCTCTTGAATATATTAAGTGTCGCAAATCTTCCGCCCTGCTTCGAGAACAAGAATTTTCCGGATTGAAAGAGAACAGTATGTGATCCCCCAAAGTACAAGACGCACTTACTTACCGCTTAAAACTAAACCGGTTAGCGCCAGTATGGGATGTCATCAAGCCCTCGCCAGGCAAGTTGGAGGATCATACTTCAGTATAGTGTTTGCCTAGTGGTCTGGTCACCTGGCTCGCACCTCTGAGTTTTTCGGAACTTAAGTTTGGAGGCTAAGGCCCCCTACGCACAGGCAGGCGGCTTGCTTAGCGCCTAGAGCCTAGCAAGTCAGGTGACTATTGAAGACGCCAAGCGCGCAGTGCGGCCGGTGCCGAGAAATATAGAAGGCTAGTGGCTCTAGGCGCCAAGCAAGCCACCTGCCCGTGCGTAGGTGGCCGCACACATCTGCCGTGTAATTCGACGAAGTAGTGTGAAGTCCCCAATTCGCACTGAGCCCGAGAATATAGGCTGATGATGAAATTCTGCTAAAGCATTTTAATAAAAAAACAAGAAACAAAACCTGGCCTGAGTTTACTATGTCAACATCGGATAGTGACACATCATTCAAACAGAGTTTGGTTAAAAAAATGTTTGTTCAGCAAGCAAATATTGAACCGTTTGTGGGCCAAGGAGATGCTGGGATTATTTGGCCTAGTATATTAAATTAAGGATGGTTCAGATCAATACCCGGTGGGACCTAATATCTCACAACAGTAGCCCACAAAATCATTTGAAGAATGACAAGATGCAAGCAAAGATATGTTTTTATTAAAACGATTGCTTCTCGGGTAAACACTGCTTAAATTTAACGCATTGCAGACCGCGTCGGCACGTAACACTTGATCTTGTGATTCAAACTAAACCAAGTTCATATGCTGATTTTGTCAATCGACTATGCAATTCAAGGATGTTTGGAAGATTCAACTGGATAAAAATGTTATAAGATATTACTCAGCTTCCAAGTAATATTGTATAAGTAACATGATAAAAACCTGCACTGAAAGTCGCCCAAATTGCCCTCCCCTAACTCACGACCGAAGAACCTTATTTCTACCATTTTCTATTATATCGAATTATGAAATCCTGTATCCGCGCTTGACGGTGTTTTAAAAAGTTAAGATTCAAAATAGTAGTCCACCAGTAGTCTCAATAAAAATAATATCGAATAAAGAGTGTGTCATTAACAGTCCGAAACGTATTCAAGTCCAGTTTCTTATTCGATATCTTTTTCACGTATAGCCACAAATTATAAAATATAATTAATCTTACTCCGAAACTAAATTGCTGGTCGCTTGCTTTATTTTTTCTTAGACACTGTATATTAATCAGCTGCACAAAGGTCGTTGGCCACAAAAGCGAAGTGTGCCGAATTAATTAATATAGAGAAGCATTTTGTTCTAGGTATTAAGATTAAGCACGACCCGCCAGAAGCGCCCGCAGCCCGCAGTTACCTATTATTAGCACCTGTTTTTCGTATGACTGCGAACACTTATTAAAGTATGTCTCATCCTTCCAAACATTCGATTTCATAGTAAAATCAAACCAACTACTACTGTGCGAAATTATTAAAAACGAATAAATATCTTTCTATCCGATCTAGCGATATTCCTCAATATCAAATAGACGTTTCCCATGCAAAATCACTGTGGGCAAGACAGATGCGACATAGAATGTCCAATGAGTTTGGTTAATATGTATATTTTAAGTATACATATTATTTGCCGTTTAAAATAAACAGAACGTTCGCACTGTCACTAACATTCGAATGTCGGTCGTGTCTTAAACTTGACCCCAAAAACGGCGAAAGTGCAAAACAAAAGGATAAAAGAAATACTAAAAAAACATGAATATGTTTAAGGTGTCGTCGGCAAGGCCGGTATTTGATACATAAGTGCTTGGTATTGAAAAACATCACGATATGACGCTCTCCTTCTTTTCTAATACATTATTTGATTGCTTGCTGTGCGGTAAAACAAAGCTTCAGAGATAGTTTAAATTTAAAGTTGTTAATGATTTTCCGTTGCTGGTAATATGGCAAGAAATGGTAATGTTGCCGGCAACATTTCCGCAATTATTCTAATGTTGCGATATAACAAACTTGTCGACAAATTTGGATATATTCCCGGCAACTTTAGTTAAACACGTTAAACTTCTTTTTCTATTTCACGTCATGTACATACATTATCAACAACAGCGGCCAATGGTTCCATCGACTTCCGTCCGAAGATTCGAGAAAAAACATTACAAATTAGGCACGTAGTTTTTGCAATTCCCCAGCAAAAAAGCGAATGCTATCCTATTCCCACCTAATCACATTGTTTTTCAGAGAGCGTTTAATGGTATGAAGAGGCTGTCTTGATCACGCTACATAAAGCACTGCATTTGTACATTTTGGAATGTTCCAATCATTATTCATTGGCTTGTGTTTTGTAATACTGAACTATTGCTGCATATAGTGTTGTATGTAGCCTGTTTAACCACATCTAACTGGAGAATGCTTCAGACGGGCTAAGTTATGTATTGTACAAGTATAGTTGTATAACTTATCTACTTGTCCAATAGATGGACAGTGGCTAACTAAATGAGGTAAACATGATGAGGACGCATAATCGGGAGGAAGGGAATCTGAATTTGGGAGTCGTAAGCCTCATCATAAGGGCTTTATAACTCCTAAGTAGACTCTTAAACTAGAAAATGGAACGCGAAATAATACTTCCATACTATTCATACTAAATGTGTTTGTTTGTTGATTCCGTATTCGAAGCCTTACCACATTTGCACATAAAAAGTTGGCACATTTTTTACTGTGTTATACCTAATGATGATGAACATTGCCTACTTTTTATGCTGGTGATAGATATAGATACCGGAAATATGAGGAATGCCTCTCGGTAGATGTTGCTGCGTGCAATGAGAGAATTCCACGCGGACGAACTAGCGGGAAAAAAGCTTACAGTTTTGATTCGGGATTCTGTTTTCCAGTTTAGAAGAATCGATTTTAGAAATAATTCACCCAAAACCTTCCAGATGGAAAGCTTTTCTAGGAACGCGAGTCCCCGCGAGAATGCTGGACCTCACATCCTTAAAATTGGGTGCAGACTTTAGCGGATCTCCAAAGGTTTTGATGTAAAACTGCTTAAGCAGTTTCTTTGCATGCATGGCTTGACGTCACGCGTCAAATACAAACAACTCTTCATCATCATTATTAACCTGTACTGATATCAATCTTAGTACTGTTACGGCAGTTTTTGCTCGGCAAACGTAAACTAAAGGTTTGCATTATGGCAACAACGATATTTTGAGTTAAGTATAATGATTAAGTTTGGGGCTTCCCGACTCATAACTTTGTTATACAAGGCAGAAAGAAAAATAAATTGACTTGAATATGGCTTTGATCTGAGGAACAATAATGTAAAGAAAGATGCCGGCCAAAATCGAATTTTGTAAAGGAGAAGGTCCAGGACGTAACCAGTTAAAGATGGAACAATGATCTCTATTCGGGAACGACGCGCCAGTGAGATTCTGATCCCACTCATCCGCACGTAATGCGTAAGAGTTGGACACGAGTCTCGCTCGCGAGCCGCAAAACTCCGCGAGGCGCAGCGCCTCTATTCGGGAACGCTAAGTGATTCTGTAGCGACTCGTAAGCCAGATTTCCCACCTCGCTCTTACGCATTACGTGTCGTGCGGAAGAGTGGGATGAGAAATCTGGCTTACGAATCGCTACAGAATCACATAGCGCTCCCGAATAGAGGCGCTGGTCTCGATAAAGAAGGAGAAAATGGTACGTACATAAAGTATTTTGAATGTAAATTCCTTCTTCTAATGGCATACGTACATAAAATATGCGTTCAACATAGTCACTCGTAAATAAGGTCAAGTGTGAATCGGAGTCGTGCCCAAAGAGTTCCGTACCATCGTACTTTCATACAATAGGTACTCTACATGGTAATACAATCATAAGGTTTTCTTCACCTGTATGGTCATCGATACAGGTGATAACCGATCAATAAGTGACAAATCGACTAATCCTATTCTTAATACCGTTCTAAAAACGATACATCCCAGGTATATGAAACAATCCAATCATTTCACCCATACAAGTATTGTTGAGATTAGAACCCGTTCATGACCACTGCTCTCGCTATCTATTTTTAACTAATGGATTGCATTCTAGCAACCGCAAATACAACTTGTTTTTAATAGGTTTATTTTTATTTTCTCCTGAACCATAACGCTAGAGAACGTTGTATATTTCCGATGATGTATAAGATTTATAGTATTCCTGTTTTTTAAAGATTTTATAAAGTAAAGTTTCGGAGATAAAGATAGTGCAATATAAAAATTAGTTCTTTCTTAAAGCTGCATAATGTTACATCCTGCGCTTGCCACACTACATACCACGTGTTGGCGTAAAATATATTTCTTTTTTGGTTTAACGGCTTCTCTATTGTTAATTTTTATTATTAGGGTTCACGTACCCAGAGGGTAAAACGGGACCCTATTACTAAGACTCCGCTGTCCGTCAGTCTGTCACCAGGCTGTATCTCATGAACCATGATAGTTAGACAGTAGACATTTTCAAAGATGATGTATTTCTGTTGCAGCTACTAAAGCAAATATTAAAAAACAGAATGATATAAATATTTAAGGGGGCCCCCATACAACAAACGTGAACATTTTCCGTTTTTATAGACAGCAGTACGGAACCCTTCATGAGCGAGTCCAACTCGCACTGGGCCGGTTTTTTTCTTCTTGTGCGGTAATTTGAATACTACATCTGTGCCAAATTTGAGCTCGTTACGTTAAGCCATTCGGATTAAAATTTCGATGCGGAACCCTAAAAAAGGGAAGTGCGATCCCAATAAAAACTGGTATATCGGCTATTTCGTATTTTAGAATTTTGGTATTTTGTGAACAAGCGATTGGATCAGCGCGCAGACACTACTGAAGCAAAATCCGACTGGCTTACCTCGCTACAGGGTCTCTATTCGACATAGCCTAAGCGATATCGCCTTTAGGTTTTCCAATGCAGCCGTCTTTGCGTCAACTAATAAGAGCTACCATATCGTAGCAAAATAATTTGCGACATCGTTTAGGCAATAAACCTCCTCGGTAAAAAATCGTTACGAATGTAACTCGCAAGTCCTAACGAACCGCATGACGTCATGTTAATTGCCCGGGGTCCACTAATTGATACGATCATTTGTAGAATCCGTTGACCAAAAAAACACTGTGAAACCAGTACTCGGAGTTTTTACGAAGCCAATTTCATTTAGTTTTTGTGCCGCGTCTATATTTGTAGCGAGTACTTACGCATCAAACGAAAATTGAATTTAGCTTTTAATATTGCTAAGGCCTTCAACACATTCGCTAAGATAATCTGATAGTAGAAATTCACACGGCTTTACTCACAAATTATTGTCAGAAATAGTCCGACATGTTTCGGACTCGTATGGAGTCCTTCTTCAGGGGTTGAGAGAAGAGCAACAGCCAAGTACATCAATAGCGCCGTCATCCCCCGCCGCCCCCACGCCCTCAGCTCGGGCACAGCGGGCCGCGCGGCGGGCAGTGCGCTGGTTGCTTTGACCGCGAACGCACTCAACCCCTGAAGAAGGACTCCATATGAGTCCGAAACATGTCGGACTATTTCTGACAATAATTCGTAGTATTAATAATGTCCCACGAAAGTTTTAATTTGTAGGATAATCTGTATCTTGGATCCTTGAAGTACAGTAGTATCCTAGTGGTCTGGCGGGTGGCCTCCGTGCTGCCCTGTGACTAGCAATCGACTGCAGATCGATAGGCCTCCGGTTCGGCATTCCGGGTGTCTCCTAGCGTATAAGGCTTTTTTATTACTTTTTATGCAAAGATGCCAATCAACTAGACCTACTAGTGAAGGTCTAACCATCTGGCCATTCAGGCACTGACAGTAAACTTACCATTACTGTCGCTACCCATAACTGTATTAAATTAACATTATAAATGTATTTGTTTCTTCTTCCTTCTTCATAACTGATAACTGATGCCATAGTTTCAAGTGTAACCGACTTAAAAAAGGAGGTTCTTTTTATTGATTCCTTAACGTGCGCAGCGGCTGATCATATATGAGGAACACATTCAAATATTGATTAGAGATCGAGAAAGTCAAATAATCGCCGGAATTAGTTTTGTATGGGAATACTGAAACCACAATAAAACTGAATTTATTGATTTAATTGAAAAAATCAAAACGTATAAACCTAGATTTTGTTCTGACTGACAACCTTCCAAAAATTGGTGAACATCGGTTGACATTTAAGGGATGAAAATCGTTATCGCCTTTTGTATGAAAAGCCGTAGGTTCACACCCCCCTTAACTCGCTTATTAAAATAAAAACCTTACTCAGTCTTCAAGACCATCAACATTCTATAAAAAATAATTAAGGAGAATATCGCATACATATTAAAAGGAGACCGAACTAAAAGAACGCCACACGATTTTAAACTAAAACACAAACGTGTTTAAATTAAAAATCGTGTGGCATTTTTTGAGTTAGGTGTATGTTTAACATGGTAGTCGCACAAAACCAGCGCGCAGTGAAAGTGGTACGCCAGGATCGGACGAGCAGGGCAGACTGCGTGCTCATTGCCACTTAAAAAAAACTAACGTAACTTGTCGGCACAAATATATTCTTCGTTCGCGTGGAATTCGGTTTTAATTAATCTCTCGTAAACCTTTCCAGGATAAAAAGCCTATGTGTTAATCTAGGTCATAAGCCATCTCCATTCCCATCTAAATGCGTTCTGCCGTTGAAGCGTGAAGGAGTAAGATACAACTAACTCATATACATAACACACGCACAACACACTCATAAACATAAGCATTTAATAATATTAATAGTTCATAAGAAATTCAAATAAAGAACGTCGTTTCATGGACACCCGATCGTTTCCGAGTTTGAAAGGAGTATTTTAACGACCGTATACATGTATTCGTGTGTTTAAAGGAATTCCAAATTTAAAATTTATTTTCCTTGTAGGTACTACCACCAAATAAATAAGGATGCTAATGTTTCGAAGACTGTAGTAAAAAGCAAAATAACAAAGCATGTCAGAGTTAAATTATGACATTGGAATAACAAAATTTTTCGTTGCGTTATTTATTGTTATCGGGTGCTTTAATATTTGAATCTGTGATTTAATTTGGTGACTAGATTTTTTGCGGTTTAGATTACTAAAGCTGTACGTATTCGACTTGGCTTTTCACTAACGATTTTTGACTAGATTTCTTGCGTTTTAGATTACCAAATTGGTCAATATTCAACTTGGCTTTTAACTAACGATTTTTGACTAGATTTTTTGCGGTTTAGATTACTAAATTGCTCAATATTCAACTTGGTTTTTAACTAATATTTTTGACTAGATTTTTTGCAGTTTCGATTACTAAATTGGTCAATATTTGCGCTATTTTCGTTGCAGTTTGTGAAAAAAAGACATAACATTCATCGTTAGGAATTATGCCCAAGCAATAATATTGGTCCGTTTGAAAGTCAAACGAAAGTTTCTATTTGGTATTTATAAATTGAATAGAACCAAAAAAGACAAAATTCACCTTTTATTTACATATTTTTATGCCAACGGTACATCAATACAAATGCGAATGCAGACTGGCTAAAAAAATATAAACGTTTAAAACAACGATCGCACGGACTGTACCGAAATATGAGCAAGTGAAAAACGTTCTCGCTCGAACTTTAAGTACGCGGTACGCGTTGTGAAAGAATATTACCGCAGTGTGACTTTCATAGCAAAGTGATTCGCATAATCCTCTCTGAACACTATACGGACTTAATATGACGTGAACCTGCTTTTTTTTTTGTTTTGCTGAAAATAGAAAAGCACAAGATGTGGTAATTTACTTAAAGCTCTAAATCATCAAATCTGTGCAGCCTGGTGATTTGCAATTTATGTGCCGGTACCCGCCAGCGGCCCTAACATCCATGACACAAAGATAAGATAGACCGTTTTATCTCTAAGCGCGTCTCTCTCACCAGGGCCGTCTTAAACTAGACTGGGGCCCTTGGGCACATAAGAATTTGGGGACCTTTGGGAAAGTAAAAAAAGCAGAATTAAATAAATGTGTGAGAGAAATTGTCGGTCCTTCGGGCCCCCCTGAGAATGGGGCCCCGTGTGCCCTTATGGTGAAGACGGTATTGTCTCTCACACTAGTGCCGACGAAAGAGATAGTCATAGAGATAGACGGGTTTAATTTATCTTTGTGGCATGCATGTTAGGGCCACTGCGGCCCTAGCATGCCGGATACTCCTATGATACTCCTACTCCGGATAAGTATTTCACAGGTGGCGATTAGATTTTTGTATAGGGTTCAGAGGCAAGATATGTTTATGAAAATCCATGTGGTAAAATAGAATCAGTGGTGAAGAACCAGGAGAACTCCTCAACGATTGACATCCTTGCACCTTGGATAGCAACAGTTTATTTATGGTGATGAGCAATAGGCTAGTTTCCTAACAAAATCTAATTAATCCGTCATTTACGTTATAGAAAAATATTAAACACATATTTTTTCTTTTGTCAATTATACAAAACATGACGAAGATAGAGTGCGTTGAAGTTCCGCGTGACGTCACGACTTTGTAAACTTTTTACCATTAAGTGACGTCATGAGCCCCCACTCCCGAACTTTGATGCGCGTTATCTTTGTCAATTTTGATTGATTTGATAAAGCAAAAAATACGTGTTCAATATTTTTTGATAATCTAACTGACGGACTAATTAGAATTACTATTTTTTTTTATCATGGAAACATCCCTATTGGCTATGCTATGTTACTTTATGTATTAAATGTGTGTCGTTAAATCACATGACAGTAAATAAAAAGTTTAAATTAAAAACTTACTTTTCAAAGGTTTGAAGTCGGTTTTTTTATTTGATAAATTATATTATTAATTTGTACGAGGAACCATTAAAATCAGCTTTAAATCAAATTATTATTCGTTGATGAGAATGAACGGTGAACGCCATAAGCAAAAAAGTTTGTATGCAATGCACTGACAAGCCATTTCATACGTTGACTTCAAGAGCTTGACGATTTATGAAACGACTTTAGAAATTAATAACTGTTTTACATTTTAATCTAACGCACCCAATCGCGAATTACTTATTCCAATGAAAAGTTTTCCTCGTTTAGTTACGATATAGAAAACTTGTTATCAGAATGAGTCATAGGTCTAAGTTCTATTAATGAACGCGTCGACCTTACCAGGTTAGTATTTTAAACAGGCTTCGAAGGAGGGTTCTCAATTCGTCTGTATTTTTAGGGTTCCGTACCTCAAAAGGAAAAATGGACCCCTTGTCATGGATCACTCGTGTGACCGTCTGACAGCCAATTTGCTTCGATACTACTGGACCGATTGCGTTGAAACCTAACCTGTAAGTCGGTGCCCGCAACACGGACGAATAAATGAATTTTAAACTTTTGTGGGTAAATTAGAAAATTAAAAAAAAAACGTTTTGCAAACTGTGGCGTGCGGCATATCAAATGAAAGGGCTCGTTGTGAGAATCTTAAATATATATTTCTTATAATTGAAGCATTAATATTTTTGAAGTTATTTAGTAAAATAGGCGATAATGGAAATAGTTCTTTACCTATAGATTACAGGAAAACCTATAAGTAGTCTATGGTATTTAAAGTAACATATAAACATGTACGGGACCCTCGGGAGTTAACTCGCCCTTCTCCGGTTTTTTTATGTTTGTTACTTCGTAATTGTTCGAAGGGTGATGTCGTATCCTAAACGAGACCTCGCCTTAAAAGTCTATATTTAATTATATACCTACATTCCTTGACTCGCTTTGAGCATGATAAAACTAAATATAAACCTATTTCGAAACCGACATGAGTATATAATGTAGGTATCTATGTCACAATTTCAAGTATTCGTGACCTGGACAATCTCTCGGCTACGAGCGAATTTAATCATAGCAAGCTTATTTGCACCTATTTAACTTATGAATATACGGTTGTTTTTTCATTGGATTGCGTGTACGCAAATATTTTATTGTAGTAAACATTGGGTGTTTGAAAAAATGTGCTACGGCGTCCATATGAGCGTTGTAAAGCCTAATGGTTTTGTGTCAATATCAACAAATTATTACTGCGGACACCACTGTAAACGTAACCGGATAATTGCTGTTTATGAACCAAACGAGACATATATAAGAGATTTTAAAATATAACCACCATTACCATGAGTTTATGCAAACCGTTCTCGTAATAGAAAACTATTGCTCGATCACTTTTAATTGTATTGGCAACAAGCAGTAGTTCCAATAGGTTTTTGGTAGTGGAAGAGCTAAACAGTAATCCTCACTAGATGATAACTGTTCGAATGGGCCGGCTCGACCGGGGTAGCACCACACTCTCACAGAATATCGGCGTAAAGTAATAGCTTGCTATTGCGTTTCGTACGGTGAGTGACGAGATCCGGAGGCCTATTCCCTCATCCCCATCCCATGCCCATTCCCCATCCTCCCTAGACTGGCAACGGATTGGCAGCACCGCTGGTGTTGCAGATGTCCATAGGCGGCGGTGACCACTTTCCATCAGGTGGGCCGTCTGCCTGTTTGTCAGTCTACTCCTTATCAAAGGGCCGGCAACGCATCCGTGATTCCCCTGTGTTGCGGGTGTCCATGGGCGGCGGTGATTGCTTACCATCAGGTAACCCGCCTGCTCGTTTGCCACCCTCTTAACATTAAAAAAAAAGATTTCGATAGCGAGAACTGCTCTCGTAAACTCATGGTAATGGTACTACTGAACGCATCGCCGTTAAAACAAGCTGTAATCTGTGATGTAGTATTGCGTTGGAGTTTAATAGTATTGATAGTTACAGAACTCGAGTTTCCTTAAGGAAAATGTGAAAATATAATCGCTTTCAAACCAAAGAGAATCCGAGAGCAGCCTTCACGGCAAAACCTGACAATAAATTGACGATTAATGTGATTCTCTGCTAGGTTTACGCGAGTTTAGTAACTAATGCTTAGTGCTTGTCACTTACACTTTGACCTACTATGTGTTTACATTATTGAACCAATACAATATGTATTGGTGAAACTGTAAATGACAATAGAAGCCAATCAGCCGTAAACTTTCCCAAACCCGTACCATGGTTGAACCCTTGCGTTGCAAAAATAACTTTGGCATCTGGCAATTGAGCTCAAATTTCGGGTCAACGGATTAGCGACATACGAGCTTAGCAAAGTAATCACTTGATTTCTCACACACACCAATAGCATCAGACCTTCTCTGTCTAGTGTTTTTGGAAAAAGGACGAAAGCTTCGTGACGTATTTCAGAATATGTTTAGGAAAATAGCTAATATGTAATACTGACTAGAAATTAATTTTAAAGCTCTTACTGAACTTCACTTGTTACACTTGGTCTGACTGTTAGTTAGTGTTGTAATTCATTTACATGCAGCCGAAGTGAGCAGAGAAGTAGGCATGGAAGTGGGCAGCGCGAGTATGTAAATGGATCACTTCTCCTGCTCCTGCCGCTGCTACTCGCGTTGCCTGGCGCACAGGGAGTCAGGAAGCAGCATGTAACCACCCACTTCCTTCGAAAGCAGTATGCGGGAATTATTTCTGGCAACGCGAGGAGCAGTGGCAGTGGCCGCGGCCGCATGTAACAGCATGTAAACACCCACTGCCTTCGAAAGCAGTATGCGGGAATTATTTCTGGCAACGCGAGGAGCAGTGACAGTGGCCGCGGCCGCATGTAACAGCATGTAAACACCCACTGCCTTCGAAAGCAGTATGCGGGAATCATTTCTGGCAGCACGAGCAGCAGTGGCAGTGACTGCATGTAAATGAGACATTAGGGTCAAGTGTTCGAAGTCATTCAGTTACCACGATTAAATGAAGTTCCAGTTTACGTTACACATATGCTGCCCGATGACATTGCAGCATTAAAGCACAATAGGCAAAAACCTTGTCATTGGAATGATTTTTTACAAGAAACCTTTATTCGAGCCTGTAACAATGGCAACCAATTCAGTCTTTATTGAAATGACACGTGAAATACGTGTTTGATTATAGCATAGGTTATATTGTAGTCGTGAATTGCAGGGATTATTCTATTATTACCTAGGAGGATGCCAGAAGATACCCATCTCGATGTATATAATTGCCTTTACGATAACCACTTGATAATGACCACGTCCGCAGCATACCACGCTACTTATTGCCCAATGTATATACCGCACATCTATTCAATTTATATAAGATACTTTATGGAACTACAGAAATAAGTTACCCGTCCAAGTTTTTATTGCGTATATATAAAGGCTATTGCTTTCATGTAACTTACAAAGGTACATTAAGAAAAGTATAGAAGTGGACCATCTGTTCCTTATCTTATCGTGTAGGATGAAATTGTAATTGTAATATACGGACATGGTCTGATTTATTTTTTATTTTTTATAACGTAATTAATGTTTTATTATATTAGCACAGGGCGGGAAAAGGCGTCAAGAGACGAAAAGAGATTGTGAGAAAATGGATTCCTGCATAATCAACTAACCGTAGACTACTAACCCCCAAATCAAATAGTATGGTAGAATCAGTTCAAAACAAAATACTGACTGAGAGCCCATATGTGCTCTGTTTACAAAACAGACTGCTACAATTTTACAGGTAAAACCAGCCAAGAGGCTGGTTTTACCTGTAAAATTCACAATCGCAACAGGCGCTGTCGCCGTTCATAGTCATTTTATCCAATAAAAAGTCGTCAAAGTCACATTGTCAGTACCATCGATAACAGGTCCCATATAATTTACAAGATCTGCGCAGAAGAAATGCCGGAAACACAGCAGGTTTTCAACCATTTCTAGTAACCTTTTGTTTCAATCTACGACTCAAGAACGTTTTTATTCCAAGAAATACGGAGTTAAAATTGCATTCAAGATGCAATTATGACGATATCTATCTGCATCTACGTCGGATCCTAATTCATTAACAGTCGCGCATCCGGCTTTTAAACTAGATGTGACAAGAATGGAACTAAGATAAGCGAGTATACTTGACTGAATGCTCCAAGAGGTCGTGCTCCCTGTACTATACTACTATACATACCTTGGCCCATAGAAATATATAGCACCTAAGGAACTGCCCTCTGCGAATTTCGCGATGCTGACTTTTTTGATGCCAAAGCGCGAGTTTGACACGAGTTCTTATTATTGAAGAAAGGTCTGTTATTGGTTGATTCATGCGTTTTGTTTTCGTGGTTTATAACTCCTAGCGAGCAATGAAAGACAGCGTGTGAATCATTATTGATTTTCGGTGCATCAAATTTCATTTGACTGACATGATTTGCAAAACTAATGCGTAACCATGGATGACATACTTGTTAAAGAAAGTATTTAATGATATTGGTCTATTTGCTTACTTATTACTTACAATCAGAATAACATAACATGGAATGTTATATTTCAAATTGTTTCTTTTGATATTTGGAGACCTTACATCTCCATCTTTATACTTGACCGTGGAGATTGTCTACACCTCCATTTAACCATTTGTTTCTTTGCTTCAATTTTTATTTTTATTATAGAGCCTTTATACATCTATAAGTGACTTAACTTTTCCAGACGCGGAGACTATACATCTCCCTTATTATTTATTTATTAGAATTAATTTGTACCCATTAGGTTTTTATGCACATTTTGTATTAGTTTTTAGATAAAACTGTACTGCCAAAGTTGAAAAAAGACTTACTGCTGAGTTTCTTGCGGCGTTTCTTCTCAGCATATGTCCTTTCGAAGCGCTGGTAGATTCAGACATGTAAAAGAGCCCAGGTGGCCTACTTGCAAAATAAATATTTTCGTTTTCATTTTCATAAAAACACCCGTTACATTAAATAAAATATCAAAAACTACATAAATAATTTTGACATAGTTCAAAAATCAAAAACTCATTCTCAAATGAAACTTTAAAACATCTCAAACGTTTCTGACATAAAGTGCGTCACATCACGCTGTAGTGACACCCCAGTATACGAATTGTATTTCTATTGTGTCAAAAACAAAGATGTATTTTACATCAAAAACGATGTTCTAAATTCGAATTTATTTCTTACTAGCTGGTTCTCGTGACTTCGTCTGCGAAGAGTAATAATTTAAGTAACCTGTGTACTTTTAAACCTTCCCTAGACCTCCACGAACATTTCAAGACTAAGATAAGATAAATCCGTTCAGCCGTTCTCGAGTTTTAGTGAGACTAACGAACAGCAATTCATTTTTATATATATAGATTAACCTCTTCAACGCCAAGCATGTCTAAGAAGTAACACGAATTTCAACTTTACGTCAAACTTATGAAGGGCTTTTTTACCCTGTAAGCCTTGACGGATATATCCGTCGTTGGCGTTGAAAAGGTTATTGGTCAGCGAGAGCAAGTTAGGCAGACGGAATCCTGATCATGACGTAGGTAATTTAGATTTGAATTCCATAAGACGGCAAAACATGCGACTTCAAAAGAGATAGGTTTGTGAATTAATCATTGCCGCAATAAAATTCCCCATACTTGTATTATTCCTCTAGGTGACCACAAAATCAGAGGAAAACAAAATGTAGACGCGGTCGGTGAGTAATTTGGCGGTTCAGTAAACTGAATAACAAAGGTAAATCTTATTTCATTAAGGTGCTTTTAGGAGAATAATTAAGAACATTTTATATACACTAGCAAACCCGGCGAACTCCGTTTTGCCACCAGATGGCTTCGTTTTATGTAACATTTCGTTTGGTGTAGCTATGTATCAGAGATGGCGCTGTATGTGAAAAAAGATTTTCCCGCTTTTCTGTTGAAATTTTTCCTGAATTTTCTTTGCTATAAACCTCACGGAGCCCGAGACCTTTCCAACGAATGCAAAACCGTGGAAATCGGTTCGTGCGTTCTGGAGTTATAGCGTCAGGAAGGAAAACCCGACTTATTTTTATATAGTAGATTACTAGTCTATTAACTTGTTCACAGAAGGGTACAGAAGGCAAAGTATCTATAAGCGACCCGTACTTTTTGTTATTTTCGAATTTAACAAAAATTCAATAAATTTGTCATTTCATAACGGTGTAAGTAAAAAAGTGACGTCTTCTTCCTTTAACAACCGGTCCCATGCTAATCTATTTAAGTAGTAAATACACAAACCAATGCAGCGTGAATGTTACTTGTCTTGACCTGCATGTGCCTTTAAAATGACATCTTTCTTAAAAATGTATGAAAAAAAAACATCCATACAGTTTTTGTTAAAATAATTATAGAATTTTATATAAAAAATGTAATCTTATTTACAGAATACATAATGTTAACGATAATCAAAGTACATTAGTCAGAGTAAATTTTATTTATGGAGAATTACTTTTGCATTTATTGCTTATGTTTACCGAAATTGTTTTCAAATAAAATTTTAAATATTGTCAGCTGTGAAACGCCTTAAACAGGCAACGCTTAGGCATCAATTCACCGTAGGCATCTTTTTCTTTTTTCTTCGGTGACAGTATGACCCTTGGCTTTTGGCTACGTAAAAACAATCATTATATTTGCTTATTTCTCGCTGTGTTTATCTTATAAACGTAATATTACCAGCCGAAAATGATACAAATACTAGAATGAAGTAATATAGTTACTTAATAAAAAGAACCTTACAAATATTTATCCAACCGGCCTAATCTGTTTTATGCTTTAAGTATATTTATTCAAATAATATTATGAAACCAGTTACCCAAAAAAGTATTTATGTAAATATTTCTTTCTATACCTGCCTACATCTAACGTTAAAACTAGTACAGTACAGTCTGTATAACCAACCAAGTTTTTATATTCATGTACTTTGGAGATGAGACTCAAGATATAATTGATGTCATCATGAGTCCGGGGTAGCGGTCTTTTAAACTTGTTAATATTAATATATTTTACGTTCACGAGGTCAAGATTATATTTTTTGACCTCTATTAGTATCCTTCTGACGTTATGGAATAAATACATAAAATATGATGCGGCACGAGCGATCCCACGGCTCAAGTCGCAGTAAGTACCTACATAGCCACTTAGCCACTGAGTTTTTACGCAAAATAACAGCAAGGAGAAAGTGTCAACGTGAATTCTTTAAAGAGAACTGTATGAAAACATTTAACTCGAACATTAAAGGACGCGGGAATACAAAGACGTTTTTTAACAGGCTTTTATTAGCAGTTGTAAATAACTAACAAACAAAGTAATAAAATTTTAGAAGTCAGTTTTAACCTACTTCTAATTGTGATAACGATTTGAAACTTTCCAAGTGTATGCAATTTAAATGACAATAAAATTAATTGGTACCATCTACGAGTGGCACTCTTCAATGACTACTAGAAAACCCCTCGAGTTTGGGCTGATTTGGTTTGTTTTGACGTGCCCAATACATTACTTGGGTGATGAGGGTCCTTTGTACTTTTTAGTGGTGCGTTACTGATGATGCGCTATTTTTTAGTTTTTGTAAACTACAATTATTTGTAGAGATTTCCAACAGAACATTTTTCAAGTCGCGTGTCAACATTTCTATTAGTTATACGAAACAGTTAATAAACAATCGAAATTATGTACCATTTAACGATAATATTCAGGTAGATAGGAGTAACTGCTGTTGCGATAATTCGAAATATCGTATTTAAAACTAAGTCGGTGACCAAAGATATCAAGCGCGAAAATCGTATAAGTCTCGTGCGCCGACACGCGTGAACACCTTGCAAAATCTTCACGACGCAGCGCTACGAGGCATCTGCGTGTTATTCAAATTAAATCCACAACTAGTTTCTGGGCATTGCATAATAAGAAAGCATTATTAAACGTCTACATCCGCGCGAATCTTCACGGCCAAACCTGTTGGTACCATAAACAATATTTCCTCACCATTTGCATAATAGCCATCGTTAAATTCAACCTTTGGATTAATCGAACAGAGTTCAATTTTGTTTGGTTATTAACAGCCTTCGATCGTCTTTGAAATTCAGTATCAGACCTTTTAATGGCCACGAAATCAGTTCCTAGAATTATTGGTGTTCATTAGTTTTGGACCGTTTTGTATATGTCCATAATATAATTTACTCTGAGAAATTTCATTGAATAAAAATAATAATAGTAAAGTTTTATTTCATTCAAGTGGTAAATAAACGTGGTGCAGCCTGAAATTTGGGGGGGGGGGGGGGGTGGGGGTCATTAATAATAAAATATGTCGAGTAAATTAAACTTTACTTTTAGACTTGATTTTTCAATTTGACGTATACGATTTTGGGGGGGGGGGGGGCATGTGCCCTGTGACCCCCCCCCCCTGGGACCGCGCATGCGTGGTTGAGACCTCCTAGTAGGTCTCGCTCCTCCAAAACTAAAACATAGTACTTGCGGTACTAGTCCTTTTAGTAATTTCGTAACTTATTTATAAACTAGTTATGCCAATTCCATGCATTATGCTTCGTGGACCGCGAATTAATTATCGATAAAGTTGAAATCCATACTCATAAAGTTAAGTATAATATAATCTAGAAATAGCATTGTCTGTTTTGTTATAAGATGGCGCTAAATACAAAGATAGAAAAATAAAAAGCAGCCCTTATTGAATTACTTTGTTGTCCGTCTGTTTGTCAAATCTTTTTTCTCACAAACGACTAACGAACTCAGAATTAGCACAGTTGCATTAAAATAGCAGCACAAACTGATAAATCGAAAAAAAACTTTTACGCAAAAATGCGGTATGTCAAATGGAAATCACTCTAAATGGCAAAATTCATGTCATGTTGGAGTAATAATCGTTTCTACGTAATTATATAACGAATAAACGTGAAATTTTGTGCGTACGATTAGGCGCGCACCAAGAACGTTTTTTTTTTCAAAATTTAACCCCTGAAGGGGCGGAAAGGGGGTTCAAAGTCGGAATGGAAATTAGCAAAAGCGAAGCTGTGACGGGCAGCGAGTTACACATGTAGGTGTAAATGTAACTATTTTAAAAGATACATCTTTTACAACTGGACCTCACCAAATAATTGGATCTAATTGAAGGATTTAATATTTATTACATAACTGAGCTGGCAACGTCTCATTTTTCGCGTTTTTCACGATGATGTGTTTAATTGAAATTGATTCTGTAGCGACTCATAAGCCAGATTTCTCATCCCACTCTTCCGCACGACGCGTAATGCGTAAGAGCGAGATGAGAAATCTGGCTTACGAGTCGCTACAGAATCACTTAGCGTTCCCGAATGAGGCGCCAGATCGTCAATGGTAATAGGCTACATTTTTTTAATTTTACCAATTTCACTATTATAATCGAGAAAAACTAAATATCTAGTAAAAATATTTGGTATTCTAGACTCGCTTCCCCAATAGATAAAGCACTTCGCGTCTCACGGCTTTACGTATTACTCAAACAATTCACACATTATTGTTAATGCTTTTATATGTCGTTTCGGGACGTTGGACTAGTATGACCTATATATTTGGTGCTAAACCGGTAGGCTTACAATGTAAACATTGTATTGACAATCGTTACTCCCGAGTTACTCAAAACGCTCACTTACTTTCCACATTTCGTCATTATCGATTCACATACAATTTATTTTCTCGCGTTCATTCTATTCTATTGTAATTATCCTAATTATATCATCAAAATACGCATGTTTAGATGTTTCTTACTTAATCACACTTAACGAATTCTGTGAAAAAATACTGGCTGTATAGTTACCAATAGAATAACAATAACTAAATTCTACGCAGAAGAAATCTACTCATTATTGTTTTTTTTATTTTCCTCTTCGATTATGACCATAAATATTTAATAAATAAAAACCGGTCAAGTGCGAGTCTGACTCGTGAGCAGAGAGGGTCCCGTACTTACCACTGAACATTATATTTTTCACAACGAGCCTTTCATTTGATTTGGCACACGATATAGTATGCATTTTTTTTTTAATTTTCTGTTTGTCCATCCAAAAGTGGCCATGTTTTAAACATTCATTTATTTACGTTACACGTCCGTGTTGCGGTCACAGACTCACAATGTCGACCTTTCAACTCAATTGCTCCAGTAGTTTCGGAGCAATTTGGCTGTGATAGACGGACAGACAGACAGCAACAAGGGTGATCCTATAAGGGTCCCGTCTTTTTCTGTTGAGGGACGAAACTGTTTGTTTATTTGGTTCCTAAACCGTTCATGCGATTACGAAGAAACTTTCGTTGGTTGTTGTGCGCAAGCTCGGGAAGGATTGTGACCACAAAACTAACTATAGATATGCTATTCTCTAACAAATGTCGACGCTCATTTCGTCCGACAATCATAAATTGACCCGCGCGCTGGTAGGCATTACGCGTATTAAGATATCTACGTCTGTGGCCGGTTGCGTTGACAACGACCAAGGTCGAAGGCACGCACGAACATGTAGTTTATAGGCACTGACGGGTCAAGTTAAGCTCGCCGTCGAGTTCATGAACGAAGTTTTATTTAAGAAATTCACGCCCCTGGCCGCAGCCTAAAGAAATTAGAAAAGGCAACCGAGTGATCTTAAAATGTCCCCGATATTCCTTCTTAATGAATGGAACCCTAAAAAATAATTCATACGTCAACTAGTCAAAATGTGGACATTACCCAGTCAAACGAATACTGCTAATACACATACGGTCGGTATTCCAATACTTTCTTGTATTCAACAATTCTTAACTAAATATATTCGTAAGTTGAATTTACTCAGAAATATTTGCGGCTTGCGGTTATTTATTCATCTAGATAATGACAAAAACTGAATATATCGGTAACAATGTAATATATCGGTTGACCATTATGGGTTGAAGAGTCGGCTATTGTCATTGTAACAGTTACGTGTATTATTCCTAATGATCAAAACGATAAGTTATTTTCAATTGCGTCTGAACGGTGCTCCTTTATATTGCGTATTTTTTTAAACATTAGAAATATTTGTTAATCTCCGGTTAGAATGTATGTAAGTTTTTGAGTACAAAAATTGGAATTTGGATGGGAAATGTCTCACTGAGAATGAAAGTACTTTTGAACATCTCAGTAGGTTTTTTGTGGCGCGCTGGCTGCGGCCCTACCAAGGTTGGCACGAGGATAAGTTAACACCATCTTATCTCTAAGTTCGTCTCTCTCACACTAGTGCCGACGAAAGAAATAGTCAGAGAGACAGGACGGGGTTAAGTATCAACCATGCTAGGGCCGCTGGATCGATTCGGAGAATTCGAGACGGGATTTTAAGAATTTTTCAAACGTGAACCGATAGCAAAGTAGACACGGGAGGAAAACCAATATTGTCACCGCTACCGTGAATTTGTTTCGCGATGGCCCTCCAATGGCCACGTTATTTGATGAGGGCATTCAAACAACACGTTTATTCGTTACAACCCATTGTTCGCGCGTCCCATCAATTGTCCATTGCCATAACTGTCGCGGTGTTGTGATTGCAATGGTCGACGATATTGGTTCGCTGGTCAACGTTCGGTTGTGATTTAAAATTGAACAATCGCAGCCCACCTACGCTGTCAGATTGTCACGGTCAACGATGCTTCAAGAATGTCTTCTGTCCAGTCAATTAATTATGACCAGTGACAGCTAAAAATCGAGGATTCGGAAATCATGTCTTCCTAGAAGAGAGATAAATACAAGCAACAGGTCAATAAGTAAAAAGCATGATGCTTTTCGAGAACCAGTTCTCATTTCGTTAAAGTTAAGCACATTTTGAACAGAGGCCTTCGAAATTGCCTAAGCGATATCGCGTCCGGTTTTTTAAGATATGGCTGCTTTTGGTGACAAGTTGATAATTTGCGATATTGCTTAGGTAATGTCGAATAGAGGAAGGACGCTGGCACAGATCAGGGGCCCGTTTCTCGAAGGATATTAGTCTAATAATATTAGTGCTTTGTCTCGATAATTAAAAGAAACAAAATGAAACAAAAATCTAATATTATTAGACTAATATGCTTCGAGAAACGGGCCCCAGGTGGTAGGCGGCGTGGATCGCCATCTAGTCTCTCCAGCAATGGATCATAGCCAATTCTGTATTTTATAATATGAAAGCGGAGGTGAGCACAAGCTCAAGAATACATACTCTTTGTCAAGTACTTATAGTCATTAGCCCAAATTTGAGTAAGGTTCCATTCAGGTACGAAGGAAGAAGGTAAGAAGCGGCAACAATGCCATTATCGATCGTGGCCCAGATCAAACGAAGAAAACGTCAAGTCCTGAATGCAGAGTGCGAGTGTTGCGATCCGATATGAATACTCACTGGAAAGTGTGCGGAGGCAACATTGCTCAGTGTTCATCCTTCTCGCAAACTTGTTTAAGATACCGTTCATGTGTTAGAGCGGGATCCTTATTCAAGCTTGCCTGGCGGCAGTCGTTGCTTCATGCACGCGTATCTTGAGAGAGATGGAGAGATAGGCATGTCTTGGTAAGGGGGGATTTGCCTCTGAATAGGCAGATCGCGCCAGTGTGAGTTCCCAAGCAATTATGGTTATGTATGGGCGAAGCTTAATGCGGCGCGGCGCCAACGACTTCACGTCGTCTGAAAGTGGCTATGACACTGGCAGCCAGTGTTTACCATCATTGTTCATTTATTTATGCATAAGTGAATCACGGACAGTTATTTTGACACCTTCGTTTTCCGTCTAGTGACACTTACATGTCCTCATTTTTATGTGCCTATCGCTTATGAGTAAATAGTTACAAGTCAATGGCACGCGTTTGTAATCAGTGCTCTTTGTTTAGGTTTGTTTAGAAATTAACGGTTATGTTGTCAGGCCCTCGATAACGCCCTTCGGTTGTTTGCTCAGTTGACAATTCGATTCGCCTTTGTGAATTGTTTACTAGTATTGTCTTTAAACCTTTCCGTTGCAATACGAGAGAATCCGTACTCGTGCCGTTGCGTCTGCTAGGTGTCCGAAATACGTGTAATTCGGTGCTCGCTTGAGCCCATAGACACAAATCTTAACGTGCTCTTGCATCTTTATCTTTTGGCAAGGCTTGATACAATCTACCGTAAATCAAAAATTGGAGCCAATTCGAAAGTGTGTTCGCTAAATTGAAAAATGGCTTTAACTTGAAATAAGGTACGTCAAACTCGATTTTGACAGCTTGGTGCCATACTGAATAGAATTTGACCTACTTATTTTAATTGATGATGACCTAATTTTATTTTCGAATTGGACCGATTACCTACATAGAACCCGTATCATCACAAACAAATTAAAATCTACCTCTAACGCTTTTGCAATGTGACTGGCGCCTTATCATTGGGTAAGGTTAGTTCGGCCGATGAAGATTTATCTTTCGAACGGCAAAACGAACGATCGATGATTAATTGAAAAGCGATCAATAACCAATAAGATTGATTTAGTCTGCGTTTGCTACACGAGAACTGTCGTTGGGAACAAAGTGATAAAAAATAAAGCCGTAAATAAAAGTGCGCATTAGGCAGATGCAGACGGCGTATTGTCAAAAGCGCAATTCGTCAGAATACTCTTTTCGTCAAAGTAGCGTTTGGTCAAAGTCGCCAAATGTCCCGATTTGACATTGCCAGCTATACACAAATAGATGCTAATAAATGCTTATTTATCATCGGCATCAATGTAATTACTTCATACTAAAAATAACGTATACTTATAAGCTTTAAGTGTCAAACTTGGCATACATCCTACTTATAACATCCAGAAAATTGTTGTCTATGGGCTACTAGCATAATGCAAAACACAATTTGACCAAACGCGCCTCTGACTAAAAGTGTATTTTGACCAAAAGCAGTTTTGACCAAACACAATTTGACCAAACGCACCATTGACATAAAGCTATAGTTACATTTATCAGGGGTTGCTTCCATACACTTCAATACCCAAACCGAATCTAACTAAAGAAAGGGAAATGAGTGATTTTCTAAAATCGCTGGTTGAATTAAGTCGACTTTCGCTTGTAAGATGCGAGGAACGTGTTGTGAATATTGTGGAGCTGGTAACGAGGTACAGTGCAGGCTGACTACACTCTAATTTATATGCGTTTAAAATAATATTAACATGCAAAGTCACGTGACTTGACAAAACAGATAGAAAATGTTTTAGCATAATTTTATGAAGAATAAAACAATAGTATTCATTACGGTAGCTCTCAAGGTATGGAGGTAAGGAATTCGTAAAATTACTATTTTGTTATTATTTAAAACATTATAAGGATAAAAGTAACCTATGCTTAATTATATAAGGACATGATTAAGCTGTTGTACCTATGAATAATCCTAATATTCATGATTGCAAAGGAAATGGATTTCCAATTCAAATGCAGAATGCAAGATGGTTTATGCATTTGAAATAAATAGGCAATTACTTACATTTTGAATATTATCGTTTGTTAATATCCGTTGTTTCACGAGTAATAATTTGAACATATTGATCAGCAGCTTTTCCAAATGCACGGACTTAATTATAGTTAATGTAATAATTAAATAATAACAATAAATCTCCTTTCACTACACTAGTTAAGGCTAGTAAGTAATTGCTCTCGAAAATCTACTCAGCTGTATGCTGGCTATTACGTAAGACTAATGTAATTGTTTATAATCATTTCACTAGCAACCTCCTCAGTCGATCACTTATTAATTTTCAAGTTTAAAGCAGAAAATACAAGTTAATATAATGTCTCAGATTTAATTCCTGAATATCGACGGAATACTCGCTTATTCATTACAACGCAGAAAACCCGTTACAAAGACGTTTTCTCGCTTATTAACACTTAATGCCGTAACTAAAATAAAACGGAATATATTTTGATAACAACATATTTAAAAAAAGCATAATAACTCCATTAACATTCAAACAGATCGTAACTTATCAGTTGTAGGTCAAATTGCGTTTTCAACGGGTATAAAAATGCAGCCACAAAATTTAACGACTGTCCTTATAGTTCGTTGATATTGAAACGACTACTTATTGGAGGATCCATGAGAAATATTAATTACTGTTGTTCTGTATTCGCAAGGCTGTTTACGAATTCCGCGCACGCGCAGGCAACGCCGAAACAACCTTGTTGCAAGGCTCTTTCGGAAGATTACCGCATGCCGCCAACGGCCATGCAAAATTAAAAAAATTACATGCTATAGTTGAAGAGTAATTACGCAGGTTGGAGCGCTCTTCTCACAGAAGCATCACCGTTGCGTGCCTTTTTGATCCCTGCGGGGTCGTGCTCCTACTACGGTCTCCTACTGGTAGGAGCACGAAGACTATACAGGTTCTCCTACTGGTAGGAGCATGAATACCAATATCCTGATTTTCCTACTGAAGTTGAAAATATTAAAGCTATGTTTAAAATTTTATTATTTCTCCTCTTGTCACCATAAATAAGATGACATCATAAGATGAGTCTATATCTAAAAATTTCCAAAAAATGACCCACAGTTATTTCACCATGAAGGAGGGATAACTGTGTTGTACAAATTAAATTGTCCTTCTCAGTTTAATCCCGGCGTCGTTTCTTTGGAATACTGCCCTTCTCATGAGTTGCCTTTAGCAGTACATTCAGCAGACGTAAAATTATCACATTTTTACAGAGTGCTTTTAAAAATATGTTATGTAAGCCCACGTAGTGCAGTGCGATTCCGTGCCTTTTGTCTATAAAATAGCTCTCCATTTCACGAAGCGACAACTTATAATGTTACAGGCACTGGCCACACTGCAAGGCAGCATCTTTCATCGATCATTCCCGAAACGGGCCCAACATGCTCATGACAATATGCGTTCATTTGTCTCAGAGAATGGACGCGAGGGTATTTGAAGAGTTTGCAATCAACAGGATGATAAATGGTGCCAAAGCCGATTTTGTTTTGTTGATGGTTAATAAAGCCTTAATTAAAAAGAACATGAAAGACAGATCCATTATATATATTATCTCGTTGATTACATTGATAAAATAAAATTACATGATGAGTTAAGTAGGCGAACTCTAGCTTGACAAGTTATGTGTTCTAAATGAGTCATTATAAACATTTAACTTGTGCAAACACTATGTTAATCAAGTTGAACCATTGTCACAGAATATTTATATCTCATGCAGTTTTGTTTTGAGAGAAAATTTGTTTGCGCGTCTTGTAGTGATGTTTACACCACTCCAAAGGTTTGCACCAATAACAAAAAGTTATCCTCCCAAGCTAATTAGATTACTGTTCGTAAATGGGCTCACAGATTAGCGGAAAGTATTACCAGAGTTTGCTATTGTTTCGTATGGGGGATGAGACCCGAAAGGCCATCCTCCATGTGAAAAAATCTGCATCCCCATCCCCCGTGTCCCCCTAGACCGACAGCACCTAGGTCTGCAAATGTTCATAGGCGTCGGTGACCACTTTCCATCCGATGGGCCGTCTGCCTGTTTACGACTGAATTTCCTTTATCCTTTGATACGGAACTGGTACCATGATCGTAATAACTCATTACTTAATTGGTGCCTTGAACAGGAGTACTCAATGGTGAACCAGTGGATCAGTGGTGACCACTTATCACCAGGTGACTTGCAATCCCGTTTGCCGTCCTCTTATATAAAACAATGAAAATAAAAATATTGTTGCGGTAACCTGGATGGCTTTCAGGTAAACCGTTCCGTGTCCAGGATATCTAAATTAAATGAGCACCATTTTTGGCAAAACAGTGATAACCTTAAGTGAGAGGCTAGCCGGAGAGCGACTATCCACTCGACGTTGATTCCAATGATGTCAGGTCTTAATTGTATCAGGATAGATACAATTAAGGGGGGGTCGAAAATGGCCCGAAATGGTTCGTGTAATATAACCTACGGCCGGTGTGTCGCGAACTTTGGCTTACACACTGCCGTGTGTCTAGAACTGGTTTTCTATGCGAAAGAAGTTGGCTAGGCATCGAGGGACAGCGTTGCGCGTTAGAGAGTGACATACCTAATATATCATGTATGGCCGATCTTGGTGCCGGTGTTTAAAACTGCGGAGTTAGTATTAAATAAATAAATAAATCAGGGGACAATCTTTACGCAAATCAATCTAGTCCCAAAGTAAGCTCTAAAGGCTTGTGTTATGGGTACTAGACGACGATATGCATACTTATATAGAGAAATAAATACTTAAATACATAGTAGACATCCAAGACTCAGGAACAAACATTCGTGCTCATCACACAAATATTTGCCCTTACCGGGAATCGAACACGGGGCTTAGGAGGCAGGGTCACTACCAACTAGGCTAACCGCGTCGTCATTTCTTCGTGAAATAAAGTATTTCTGATAGTACTTATCAGTTATTAATTTGATGATTAAAATACATTATTGGTTATGATTTATCCATTATGACATTTGAATAATAGTTAATTAATTATGTTACAAGTTGTGATGAAACATTTGTTTAAGTTTCGTCGGCAATGGATTAAGTATATGACAAGTAAAAGTACTTCAAGGCAACAGGCATTTTTATCACGATCGATAAAACTTATCTTCCGAGACGGTCACTTTATTTGAACATTATACGAAATTGTGGGATGTGACGTCATCTAGCGTCTCCCACGTGTACACTTTTTCCTAGTAGAATATTATTTTACCATGCTTTATATTTCACACATAAGGTGTTTACGTAGAATGCCATTTTACTGCACCCTTTGCAACTATGTAACCAATCCTGCTTTCTATAAAGTTAGAAAGAAAGAACGCGTGTAAATGGTTTCATATCGATAAAATGTATATTTTAAAGAAGGTTATAAGGACTGTGAACCAACGGCAAATATCACCCTTTACATACAAAAGGCGATAACGATTTGCACCCCTTAAATTTTACCCGATTTTGACCGAATTTTGATAGGTTGTCAGTCAGAACAAAATCTGGGTCTATAAGTTTTTTGAATTCTGATTAAAGTTTAACAAAGTCAAATAATAACCGAGATTGGTTTTGTTTGAGAATATTAAAACAAACAACAATAAAACTGAATTTATTGATTATGCTGAAAAACCCAAAACGTATAGACCTAGATTTTGTTCTGGCTGACAACCTATCAAAAATTGGTCAACATCGGTTAACCCCCAAGGGGTGGAAATCGTTATCGCCTTTTGTATGAAAAGCCGTAGACCACACTCGTCTTAAGAACACAAATTGAAAAGACAAAAAAAGAGAAAAAAGTAAAACAAGATTGTGTGCAAATTATTTGATTTACATAAAACCACTTTTGTTTATATAAACTTTAATTGATCGCGAAGTGATCCTGAAGTATTTCAGACCGATAAATATTCAGGCCCAGAATTTTTCGTACAAATGATTCTTATATCATGCATGTGTAAACACTGTCACCCGGGGGGGCCAGCACGACACGCCCGCGAGTCGTTTGTCGCTTAGTGCATCCCTGCCAAACTAGTCAAATACGTAAGGGACGCACTGAGCGACAAACGACTCGCGGGCAGGTCGTGCTAGACGTGCAGTTAAATACACTACGGTACAGTCAAGCGAGTCCTCTGGTAGAGCTATTGTTGCTGGATAATTTTATGGTAAAAAACCGTATCTACGCTTACTACGAATTAACTGAAGAGTTGTTTTGTGTCGAACACTTCAAGGCCCGCTTGTTCCCACGGTACTTTCGCGTTTTCGTATCACAATACGATACGTTAAAAAAAACATCTTAATTATCATGCTTCAAAAGAGAACACCGCATTTGCGTGTGGTATAGGTTGACCGCTTAAATGAGTCTTCGCCCGCGCGGCACAGGGGCGCGGGGGCAGGCGACAAAGGGGACCGAGAGAGGTGCGAGCGGCAGGCGCATTTTTGTTTTCATTCATTTCACGCCGCCCGCACATCTCTCAGGCCCCTTTGTCGTCATGCCCCCGCGCCCCTGTGCCGCGCCGGCGAAGACTCATTTAAGCGGTCAACCTATAATTAAAATGGGTACAATTAGTTATTAGCACCCTTTAGTTTAGCAAAAAAAACAACCAATTTAAGACTGATTCCAAAATACGATGAACTCCAAGTTCTTGGTAGCGCCGAACAAAAATATGTGCGACCATACATTTTCATCCGTCAAAAGCGGAGCTCGGCAGTTTACGACACTCCCTGTCATGTCAAGTCTGTATGAGTACTAGGAAAAATGAAATTCGTACTTCGTCTAATGTGATCCCACTTGCTCTAGAGGCGTGGCATAGCTGCGAGAAAGAGAAGGCCCTGATGCTCCAGTACACCTGCCCCCAACCAATTCGTGTCATTCACCAAATAATAACAGATAGGTATTGAGTGTATATTATTTGAACTTGATATAATACAGATATTTTGGCTACCTAGTGCGGTGAGCAATATTCAGGCCTCTGCCAAGAAATAAGAACTAGACTCTCGTTCCGTTGAGATTAATTTCACTAGGAGCCATATTAAGCATAATGTCAGGGTACAGTTGGGGGATAAATAAGTTTTACAGTTACTTGAACAAACGCGATGTGTCAAACATTTGCCGAGCAATTTGTAAAGGTGGAATGAAACGGATAATGATGATGGTCAGTCGTTTAAAAATATGGCAACGGTATAGTTAGCGTGGGCGTTGGATATTATGGATAGATATAATATCTAATTGAGAATTATATTGTTTCTTTAATAAAAGTAATGAGGACATGATTATACAACATTGGTAAATTATAAACATGATCTAAAATAGTGAGGGTACTATCCATTTATGTCTATGCTATATGTAGACTTTTAGTAATTAGTTTGAAAGGATTTTACGAAAATTAACCCGGTGTAAATTATAAGGGGTGAAACAGGGGTTCACAGTTTGTATGGGAAATACCGCAGCGAAGCTGTGGCGGTTCGCTAGTAATTAAATAAATGCGTGACGAACAATCCGCGTAACAACGTGGCACATCAACATCATTTTATTATGAAACACTTTATTGTTACTGCGTTCCAGAGCGTTCCTTAAATGCGGATATGAAAGTCAGATAACCCAAAGCTTTCAGATCATCATGTTTTTATGCATAGTTTATAAATCACGAACAACAACTCACCAAAGATTCATCGTAATCGGATGAATGATAGGAACGCATAGAAGACGTACGAACATATAGACATTCATAGCAGATAATAATATAATAATAATTATTAGTATTCTAATTATTACATTGTAATAAATAATCCCTCGTTCCTTTAGCTCTGGAACAGTTCTGTTGGCGTTACTAATCGAAAGACTTTATTTACTTGCATTTTTAAAAGACATCCTGATTGAATTGAATGAAGCGAATTCTCCTGAAGAACGGTACGGCACACAAAGTCATAAATAAAACAAAATTAAACAAAAATTTTTCACCACTGCCTCCTAGACTATAACTCGAAACGAGCTAATCGCAAAACTTCATTTTCGGGTCGTTCCACCGTCAGGCCGGATGTGGAAAATCAGCCAGATTACACGTTGTGCCAACATTACGACTGAGTATTGTTCCGTCAATGGTTACACACAACAAGCCGTAACCTCGCGCACGTAACTGAAAAAATGTTATCACTTTACGATTTGCAAATGCATTATACGGGGTCACATGTTGATTATAAATGGTTTTTCCTTAGCCTGAATAGGGCAGAAGAATGAGGCATTGGCATTACTCGTTCAAGGGCTGCCTACCTACAAGTGTCATGTAATCTCAATAGTTTAGCGCCTTTGCATTTATATTTTATTCTAGATACTAAAAAGTTTCATTCATTGTGTTAATCAAACAATTGATAATGTAAGAGTGATACTGCTTTCTATTATAATATCTTCACTATATTTTCCTGTGCACTTAAACAAGTGGTGGCACGCGTCTGTGTTTGCACTTCAGACGTTTAGCACAATTTCTGCTATTTGGACTGCCATGACGTTTCGATTCTGTTTAAAGTACTGCAAACAAACTAAGCAAATATTTGGAAGCCATAAATCTTGCCCCATAGATAATGCTAAATGACGTAGCTAGGAAAATAAACATGCGTTCATTAAAGTCACTCGTACGGTGTTGTTTCACGTAAATATATTATTATTGGTTTTAAATATATAGGTCTTGAGTTGAATTTTGGGCAATCATATTTTTGGGGTAGTCACTTTGTTCCCGTTGTCAAAGTGTCTTCTTTGTAAAATGAAAAGCAGTTGTACTGAAACTGTATAGGATAACAAAACTGAATGAAAAGTTGGCAAATACCCCATTCTTTTTATACAATGCGTAGACCGCACGTGTACAGGTCGTTTTTGGTTTAAATGAAATTAATTGCAGCAAGAAATACAACGGATATTACAATGATTAGTTATTTTAGATGTTTTTATAACAGTTGGAAATAAAGACACAAGGTCGCCTTCCGATTGTAAGACCCGACACGAATGAAGTTTATATTGTGTGAGTAAAAAATCACGTGCCCGTACCGTTATTTTTGTACAAGTTATGTTATTTAGTTCTGGTGAGGTCGTTCCTGTACAAATTAGTGGCTATTCCGGTTCGGGTCCGGGAACGGTTCAATTTCCTTGGTAAAATTACGTATCTAAGAGATATAAACAATCATCCAATCGTAGTGAGAGTTTCCTGGATTTTATTGATAGCCAATGTTGATTTACTAATTTACACGATTTTTTTATATTACGTTTTTATCGGTAAAAAACATGATGGTGCAATACAAACCTGTCAAATCTTCTTTTCATTTTCTTTGTCTTCGTCTTTACCTAAATATAAAACAGTTAAGCGCCAGCTTAGAAAACCAAAAAGTCTTTGAAGAATCTCTTACAAAATCAAGCCATAATCAGATCTAAAGGACTTGTGTTTTTTATTTGAATTAAGGTTATTACTGTATCAGGTGGATGTGGATGTTTATAATTTTCCAGTTGTGTCTATATTAGTCTTAAGAACGTTGGCTCGAAGGATCGAAGTGTGCTGCGCCCGCGGTGAGGCGGTGTTGCATAACTTTCGAGTTTGTTCGTCGTACCCCCGTTTTGCACGCGATACCATATTTTGCAAGCTTTTCTCGATAGATCGAGACAGATTAACTCCAATTTTATGATGCTAATAGTAATCGCTTGTAAAAGTGATTCGGGTGACTCAGGTCATATTAAGGTAACATATCCAAAACTAATATGTAAATACAAACCATGTACACTTTAAAAAAAATAAACTTTGTACTTATGTGTGTTTTGCTAAATTGTTATTTAGGAAACAAAACGCTGTGAATCTCATGCTTGATGCCGTTAACCCGCATACAGATCAGAAAAATAATTTGAAGGAAGGTTTGTCTCATTGAAATCGCTTGAAACTAGAATCAAGTGTTTGGGGGTGATATTTATCATGGTAGGGATTGCTTTCTCCTTTACATTTACGGATCAATGCCGCGGCAGGATTTTGATAACTATAATAAACATTAAAGACAAAGGGCCAAATACACTATCGAAGAAAAACAAGTTGGCAAATATAAGCCAAGCTCATTAGAAGAACTGTTAGGACATATCTATTCTCAGTCCGCGAGAGTGGACCACTCCGCTCATCTAAACGATGTCACGCTATGTATGCCAACTTAACGGTCAGCGCGCTCCCGTCCGTGTTCCTTCGCTTTGTCACCACAGATAACATCAGACTTCAAATACCACAATGGCGAAATCTTTGCAACGAGTAAAAAAAAGTTTATTCTTTATCAATGCTATCTGGCTGGCAGCATCGCATCAACATGACGCCATTTGTTTTTTTTTAATTCCACATTAGAATAACGGATTTGAAATTGGAATGCTGAATGATCTTTAACAGTTGCTTCTTCCATTTCAATAAAGGCATAGCTGGGCACATGCCCGTTAATCAGTTAATCGTTAATTAACGAAGTTAACATTTCGAGTAACGGATTAACTTTTAAGTTAACTTTAAAAATTGTTAACAGACTGATTAACTTCCGTTAAAACAATTAAAGTCCGTTACACGTAAATGAAGTACCTAATGTTTGCCAAAAGGAAATCGCGCGCTTACGTCAGATATATTTTGATTTGAATTTCATCTCTAAATAATTAGTGATTATTACAAACTCTAATGTTACACCCTTATTTTATGATTTTTTCATGTCCTGCTTAAACTTCCATAGCCCATACTATTTTTTTTTAATCACTCACGCTCGTCGCGTTAGTGATAATGCAATTTCTAATTTCCCTTTAGTAGATTTGTAATTGATAAAGTATTCTTTAATATTACGAAAGCGAGAAACCGTACTAAAAATGGCATTTTTCTGGTAATACCTTATAATGTAAGGAAAAATCTTACGTGGTGACAATTACAATGATATTGAGAATCTCGGATACTTGAAGAAATTTCAATTGATGATCTATTGTTTAATGATCAATTAATCTGCAAATACAAACAATAGATCGTAAAAAAAACTCAATTAAATCTATGATCTTTGTTCGTGAGTTTGTAGATCAATTTCATTGTTACGTTAATTAATTGTATATATCCGATGACGAAAGGATTTTCTGTTGTAGCTTATACCTTGATGGGGTAAGGGGAAATTCCTTTGACTATTAAAGAAGAAGATATGCTCACATTTTATATGGCGCTCATACAGTTGCCATACCTTTTTCAGGGCAAGAAAGGCCAGAGGGTCAGAGGGTCAACTCTCAGAAGTCGAAAAGTCAGAGATCTCAATCAAAAGTGATTCGTCTAACCCTAGGCCGGTATGTATCAGATAAATAACATTATTTACTTCTGGGATCACTAGCAGCGAGTAAATGCGATTAGAATCAAGCACCTACAGTAAAAGAATATGTAAAAATATTGTACTGTCAATTGGCGTGAGAAAGACCTAACAGTGAATAATTACGTGCTGCTCAAGAGCTGAGTCGAGTTCGTTTGAATTTGAATCATAAATAACCTTACTGGTCGATAATAATTAAAGAATAAGTTACAAAACAAATTCCACATGGACTGTCACGGGCAAAGTCACAATAATACGTAACATTAAAACATGAAAAACTTGGGAAGAAGGTTCTGTGAAATGTTCAAGACTACAAGACTTTATGCTGTTTAGTATTACAGTTCTTGAATATTTCTTTTTCCACTTCGGCCACATATCGTCAACCGGCTGTGGTGTTATGCGTTTTTACGACATTGTTGATCAACCATACATTACACTCGTAAATCTAACAGCAATTACATTTTTGATAAAGACTCGATTGTATGGAGAAAGTCACCATAAAACTGAAGTTTAGAATAATTGTGACGTCCCTTTTGATTTAAAAAACAAAACCGACTCCAAAACCCTTTTGAAACTAAGAAATAAAGACTGGCCTTTAGTAAATTACCTACACACACCAGATATATTTGTTAATTCAGTAATAAATTAAATATATCGCAGTCGGTGGCAAGCAAATGAACACAGTATGAGAGATGTATAGTTGTATACCTTATTTGCCACCGACTTTCATATATTTAATTGATTACTGAATTAACAAATATATCTGATGTTTGAAGGTAATTTACTAAAGGCCAGTCTTTATTTCTTAGTTTTCAAAGGGTTTTAGGAATCGGTTTTATTTTTTGTTAACATTAATTTTATTGTTAGCTTCTTAGTGAATACGATTTAATATAGTTTTATTATATCCACTCGTACCAAATGACGATAGCATTATGTCAACAGCTCATCTACCTTTGTAAAATGTTGCGTTCAGAATGCAAGGACTGTTTACCGTTAAGGAGTTCTTTTGTGAACCCCAATACCAGTTTCGATTTACCAGATACGTTTTAACGAGATCAAGTTGCTTAGCGACAGAGACTAGGAAATGTCATCATTATTCGTTGACTGTCTATCATTGAAGAGTTCCAAGTAGCAATCCGTGGACTCCATCATGGCCCAGCTTGACAAAATGATGATGTTCTTGTGCAAATGCATCAGTTATCTTAGAAAATGGTAAAAACGGTATATGCTTGCTTACAAAATTTGAGGAGTTCTGTTGATTCTGTCTCCTTTTTGGAAGTCAGTTAAAAAGGGATTTCACGGCGGCACTGTTTTAAAGGCTATACACCGAAATGCGGTGAAGCGGAGCGGGTCGGATGCAGGCCCGCGTAAGCAGTGGCACACGAACAAAAATGGAAGCTTTCGCATCAATGATTGGAGGACCTCATACCTTGAGGTACCTTTTGGGCGATGTATAATGGGCGAGTTTGGCTACAGCCCATATGCGCCCTCTGCTACGTAAAGATCTCTTATTTATTCCATGCCAGGTCCTGTGATACCTACATCCAATGTTTTTCATCCACCAGGTGAGAATGAGTAACTGCAAACATGTCCGCTGTATAAAGCTGTGCCAACACTGAATACACAAAAAAGTAACATTTGAAACAATAGTGCCTTGCCTTTGTTAAATTCACGTATTACTGAGAACCGATTTTGTCCTTCAAGTGGTCCATTATCCAATGTTACATACACATAGCTGTATAATAAGAGCGAATAATTTGCGATAACCATCAAAACTAAAATGTTATGGTTCTATCAAAGATTTGCTGAATCTCCCTCGGACTATCTGTACCAGTTTAAAGTATTGGTCTACTTTGTACGTCTAAATTTATCAAACGGAAAACGTTACGGACAATACTGAGGACAATTTAGGGGTCATGATCACGGGTTAAAGTTAAATCCAAAGTCGTATTGCCATACTTTGACAAAAGGTTTTATTCATCATGGTTATCGTTATCATAATCCTTTTATCCCATTGTTGGGCCAAACACTCTTCTTATAATGAGTTTTCTAGCTGGGGTAAAATTTACTCTCGTAAAAACCTTAAATAACCGAGTGTGGCTATGATCTGGAACGACTGGAGCAGACATCGATAGCAGACAGAAACATAATAATGGGTAACATCATTAAGCTTATCGATAAGAAGTTAAGGAATAGTGTTAATGTTTACTGCTGTAAGACAGAATAACTGCTATAAGACATTATTAGTAAGGTTTTCGATATTTTCCTCTGAATTGATGGTCTGATTTGCTCTGAATCATTCGTTGATGCTAATTTAGCTCGAAATACGGTGGTTTTTCATCTAGTTTGATATGTTTTTTTATAATAATTAGGGGACAATGTTTTACGAAAATCGATCTAGTCCCAAAGTTAGCTCTAAAGGCTTGTGTTATGGGTACTAGACGACGATATAGATACTTATATAGATAAATAAATACTTAAATCCATAGGAAACATCCAAGACATAGGAAAAAACATTATTTTGTGGTTATTACACAAATATTTGCCCTTACCGAGGATCGAACACGGGACGCTAGCTTCGGAGGCAGGGTCACTACCAACTAGGCCAACCGCGTCGTCGTATCTACCTACATTTACCTTATTTATTTACCTATATTTCTTTCGTTTATCTACATTTACCTTACTTGGTTACCTTTATTTTTAAACTGGATAGCACTGTTGGATAAATCAATTTATGAATCTAAATTATCACCTGATCACAACTGACGGTTTTTTTTACTGTATTTTGTTTATTTTAAATGTACTGTTTACTACAAAAATTATCATGAAGGGTCTCTTAGCATGATGTTACCGCATTCGCGCAGGCGATGCGGTGCGACGCCTTTATGTTGTATTGTATTGGTGTAAGCGGGATAGATCGCGCGCGCTACTGCCGTGCCCGCGATGTGACCGGGCCTTAAAGGCAGGTTAGTCCGAGTCAGACATGCACAAGGCCTATATAAGAATCTACTTATCTTCGGTAATTCAGAATATATAAATCTCTCCACAAGTTGTTCGGTTAAGGCTCTGACAACACCTAAATTAGCTCTACTTAAACAGTTTTTTAACAAAAACTATTTGGTTTAGCAAAGCGATAAAAATATATGTCCATATTCTTTATATTATTGAAACCAATAACGATTTGAAGAAATAGATACGATAAAAAATGTATACATTTACGTCTGAAATCCTCTTTAAACAGTTCTATATCTTAAATTTTTTAACTTATGGGTCTACAATTAATAACTCTATTTCATCATGCCCGTACTAAAAACTTGACTAATTTATATTATACGTGTTTACTTATATAATTCATCCGTTTTTGATTTTCCGCATACAAATAACCGCACAGTGCTTCTCGTTTACTCCGGTGCAAACAGACAGTGACCGATCACTCAAGTTCATTGGCACTTCTCAGCGTCTTAAGCGCCTGATCCGAATCTCTTTTTAAAAGATCCTGGACCCCAATTCCCGGTGCATGCGAAATTTATGTTCCTGACACACGTGACTTCATCTCTCATGAACCGAGAATTGGGGTCCTGGTAGCCCTTGTTGTGAGGAGATTTAGCAAGAGTAATTATCGTTTTGAATACCAGGTAAGCACGTACTAGTGTTACTACTCAGGGCCTCCACGTATAAAGGAGTTTGATAAAACTATTGGTGTGCACAAGACGTCGTGTCCATGTATCAATTGCATATCAATTGTGAGTATCTCGCTCACCTCGGTGCGTCCGTGAAACAGCTGCGCCAGCAATAATTATTTCATGACGCTGGCGGATGTACTGTCACAAAAAGCACGGTTCAAATTGCTTCCGTTCGTCAAGAAATAACTATGCAGTTTAGATTCTTAAATTAATCCCCAAATATCCAAGATAATAAGGCATATTTACAAGCTTACGCTTGCGATCTAGCGTAATCGAGTATAACCAACTGGGAAATCGTAAGTAGAAAAATACTTCATCTGTGTTCGATTTCGCTTTGTTTGATTTTACGACGCGTATATATTGCACCGTTGTAAAACCACGTGCAATGATAAGGGAACTTAAAATTGCGGTTTCGCATTTATCTGTGGCTCTGTTACCACAATGCCTTACAAGTCAGTTTACTTACATAGCTTTAATAAAAAATAATTAATCTAAACTAATACAACGAAGGCTACATAAAATGTTCATCGCCAATATTATAAAATACAGTTGACCCGCGTTTATCCGACAAACGTTTTGCAAGGCGGTATCGGATTATCTCTATCGGATAGAGTACCAACTGCCACAGCCCCCTGTAGTCCGGAATTTTTCAAAAAGAGTACCTTGTAATCAGGGGGTCCACTGTAAGCCTCTCTAAGTCGAGACAACGTTTATATATGGCGGTCGCTGCAGTCGCGTCGCCAGTCGCTTTATCAGTCTAGCCTTGGCCTTAATAACGGTACTCCTCGGGAAGTAAGAATTAAAAAAAAACAGATCCTTCAAAACTATTTAAGTTGAAGGCAATTAGGAAACAGATAAAAGCGGATCGGCTTTGCTATGATCATTATTTCAATTATATCTTTTGAATAATAGCAATTTTCGCTAATTCAGCTAGATTCGCGTGTCGATTGACATTTGTGTCGATCACGCGAACTAGACATGGCATCAGAGGACTCCCATTAATCACGAACAATGTTCAAGATTAAAGCGCGTACTTTGGATTTAAATGCTATGACGTTTTCACGAAGAAACATGTGAATTGATGCACAAATTGAACCGAAGAGATTCCATTTTTGATTGAACGCGCAACGACACGTACATGAGAAACACCTGACCCAGAAACAAATTTCCGTCGAATTTATTTATTTAATCGCATTTCCTGCGCGTCCTTTGCACTATTTATCGCAAAACCGACTTTCGCAACTTCAAAATAGAGGCTTTTTTTGAGTTAAAAGCGTTGTCAAGTATACAGATTCGTTGACACAAAAACTGCGGCTGAGGCGTGAAAATTCAACGACAACGCACGAAGTTATAACAAGCATAACCGAGGCATTGAAGTCTATTCGAGGAGACCCCGCCGCCGGAACGTCCGCGCTTACATAAATTATCACGATTCTACAGTCTTTACGTAACCATGTTCAGGTTTCAGTGATTTGTTCTCAAATATCCAATATTTAAGTTAATGGGTGGGCAGCTATACAGTTTAAACAAGCTTGACGCATTGCCGGCGACGCATATTAAGTGTTAGACGTACTTTCACTCAGTGCCGTGGACCTAGACGCGGTGCTAGCGGCCCTAGCAAGGTCGAGACGAGGATAAGTTAACCCCATTTTATCACTCAGTGCATCTCTTTCTTCGATACTAGTATGACGCCCTGAGGGATAAGATCAGGATAACAGATTCTCGTGCCAACCTTGCTAGGGCAGCAGCAAATTATCCATAGTCTCTAATGCCTAAACAATAAGTCTTAATTTGTCTTAAATGCGACGATTCACCTATGATTCGAGGTGCACCTCCTACGCATAGCGACGTGGAAACCAGTGAAATATTCATTTCAGTGAACATTCGAGGATTTTAATCAAATATCGTATGGAGATAGTTAGAAGGGGAAGGACATAAGCTACTTTATTAACAATCAACCCCTAAAAGGGTGACATGGGAGTTGGAAAAATAATTAACGACATTTTCGTGCATGCTCGATAAGCCATCGATGTGTTGTCTGCGATAAACGATTTTTACACGGAAGAAGTCGCGGGTAAAGCTGGTCAGTATTTCGCAGTGGCGCGATCGCACAAGGTAGGCACAAGCCGATTCCTGACGGCTTTACCAAGCTACAAAGCTACGGCTACCTGTCGGTGAAGTCCATGTTACTCTAACTAAATGTCAGACTCGCACGTACGGTTCCAATTATTCCGGTTTCCTTTAGGGAATATTTCACGCTTCGCCACTGATTTAGGCTATTAATAAAGTCCTTCGAAATCGTGCAATCAATCGGTCGACCGACCGGTCCACGGGTTCTTAAAATTGAATGGAATCTTTGAATATTATTCATACCAAACGTACCACTTACGAAAATTCGATGAGCAAGCTATAATTGGTGGTGGCCCACGGCAAGACAATTATTATCGTTTCTGAACTTTTTAGTCGCCCTGTACTAAAAATAGCCATGACTGCATCCTGTTTCAGGCGCTGCACTTATGAAGATATAGAATACTATATCAAGTAATTTAATAAGACGAAAACAATTCGCTACACGAGTTGTATACAATTTTGTTACTACGTAGTATAATTAGAGGTAAATGCAGGTACCAAGCATATATTTATTTACTTAATTGTGCACGTATAAAAAGATTAATAATTTACGTAAGAAGATTAATAATAACTGCGCACACAAATTTTATATTACCTACAGGATGAGATGTACATCCAGTCAAAAGAAATAAACAAACTTTCACATACGTAATATTCGTAAGGATTACAGCAATAAATTAAGCCCGTTAAATACTTATCTTGACGCAAAGCGATGCGATATGTTTTAGGCCCGATTTAAATTCAAGTGGGTTACAGAGTTCGCTTAACACCACTGTACTTGATCAAGTTGAACATTTGATCAATGTAAATCGAGTTCAAGCGGTTCAATAGGTCCACGAAGCAATTTCCGAGCACGTTTAGACTCGCGGTTCGGTAAAAGATGATAATACTATCGGTCTTACAAAGGGACGTAACGCCGGGCTGTCACGTACTTACGATATCGCTGACACCTGTATTGCAATATTACCAACCTGCTAACATCAGGGAGTACATTGTTATATTTAGGGCGAGGGCAAAAAAAATTATCCAGAGTGCAACGAACGAATCTAGAGTAGAATCACGATCGTAGCGAGGTAACATTTTTGCTCTTAAATGCTTTTCACTTCGCATAGAAGAAAAATCTGGAAATATTCTTAATTACAATACATGAGCATTTAAAGTACTTTAAAATATAATTAAATGAATCTACGTCATTATACGCGTATGTATTGAAGAAAAATGGTTAAGATGTAATAAAAAAGCAGGGAATAAAATGAGACTGCTTGGAAAATTAATCAGCTATAGTTTAGGGTTTGATTATTTTTATTTTGACGATTAAATATACATATTTCACTCATCTAGCCGACTGTACCGTCTGTTTTCATGATGAAAACATTGGTATGTTGAGCATACGGGTTAAAGCTGTGATTAGCGTAGGTTTTTCCTAACCACAGATATCTTTTTGCTGTGATACAGGTAATAAGTGTTCAGAACAAAAACAGAGGTTTTCCTACTTACGGCATTGAAGTAAGTATGTTTAGACTTTTTGTAATAGTTTGAGTAATGAAGTTTACGGTGGATAATGCTTTACAACTACTGCACAGAGAATAAATTTTGTGTTTCTTAGAACCAATAATAGTTACACGGAATTGCGTTGTGGCAAGTCAAGCCGCTTATAAAGGCCGGGGCAAACCAAACGCGGTTGCGGCGCGTTTGCGGCGCGAACGCGGGTCCGCGCCGTTGTCGAACGGGGTGGGCGAATATACCATGCCACACCGCGGCGGCGCGGGACCGCCGCGGTCCCGCTGCTACTTTGATGTGGCATGGTAAATTCGCTCGCGCTGTTGGACAACGGCGCGGACCCGCGTTCGCGCCGCAAACGCGCCGCAACCGCGTTTGGTGTGCCCGGGCCTTTAATGTGCTCAAAATTGATATCGTGCTCAAGTAAGATTTTTAGTGTATGAAAATACCTGAAGCACAGCGGAGCTGAGATCCAGCCATCTGATTGGTGAATAACAATGCTTGCGCGTCATGCTGCTGTTGTGTCTAATTATGTTTAACGATTTTAATTATTACATTAATATCACCATTGGTATGGTTATTTTCTTATTTTTAGGGTTCCGTACCTCAAAAGGAAAAAAAGGAACCCTTATAGGATCACTTCTTTGTCCGTCTGTCTGTCTGTCCGTCTGTCTGTCCACCTGTCTGTGTGTCAAGACCTTGTTCTCAAGAAAGCGTGGAGGTATCATGTTGAAATTAAACAATATCAAATATTTAGGTCTGTAATTTCCTGGAGCTGTGAAAATATTAACTTTAAGTCACCGCAATCAAAAGATACGGCCGTTTATGCCATATATATTTAGATGACTACTAGCAAGTAAATCAAAAGGGAATCAAAACCTATAAGGTATCTTCCCGTTGACTTAGAATCATGTAATTTGTCAAGAAGCAAGAGCAGAAAGTAGCATTCCGAAACCCAGAGATTCTTGCATTGTGCCTTAGTTTTATTTAAAATTCCTCGTTACTAACATATAAAGATACATATTAATTAGCAGTTGACAAAGATACATATAAATTAGGTAGTAGTTGATAGAACTGATAGAAAGATACCGTCGACAGGGAGCAGTCTGGCTGACTGCTAACTCTGTAGGCTCTTTGATACAAGTGATTAGCACTTTTATTCATTAGTTTATATATTTTGATAAACTTTTATGCAATTTTGCTTAATACACGTGGTACTTGTACGACGTGATTTTTTATTGTATTTTCTATTACTTTGCTGTCTACTTGTAGGTACGATGCCAACTTGATGGTAAAATATTATTCATTTATGCAGATATAATTAAAGTTATCTTTTTAGGGTTCCGTACCTCAAAAGGAAAAAACGGAACCCTTATAGGTCCGTCCGTCCGTCCGTCCGTCCGTCCGTCTGTCTGCCTGTCTGTCCGTCTGTCACAGCCAATTTGCTCCAAAGCTACTGGACCGATTGAGTTGAAATTTGGTACACATATGTATAATAATCACAGAACCCTCTCCACGCGAGTTTAACTCGCACTTGTCTGGTTTTTTAAATAGTAGTTCTTGAGTAATCGGCTAAATAATTACAAGAAGCATTAGTTCATTATTTTTTGTAATAAATTATGTTATTTATGTTTTCCCATGCACTGTAAGTATATTTTAATGAAGTGGTTTTAGGAGACATTCAATTGGTAATAAGATGAATCAACCTTAACTAATATCTCGAGCTATCCATAAATTACTAATTTATTCGGTTCTTCGAAAAGGTATCCTAATTATAGCGGGAGGTGCTATAATTTTGATTAGCAAGAATAGCGTAACATACAACGTTTTGGTTTAACTATAATGATGCAACCTGTTTCGTCTGAATTTATGGGACTTTGGCCCTTATAATCTTTAATTAGGCGATACTAAGTCTAGGGAGAAATATATATATCAGTAATGATGTTTTACAGTTATAAGTTAACAAGATTAAGATTGGAAGAGAGTGGATTAAATACTTAAAGCTAGGTCAATATTAGAATTACTTAGCGTTATTTTAATAAGCGGTTTGGTCCAGTCGTTGTTAGATATCGGCTGCACTGGGAGTGAAGAAACTCCTCTGCTGCACTGGTAATAAAGAAATAGCATAGAATGCGTGCAGTTGCTTATCATCCTGGCATGTCGTAAAAGTCGACTAAAGGACGGGTCCTCTCCAACATGGTGGACTATCTGTATGGGCGATGGGCTGATCACCTGTCACCATACGGTTCATCATACCATCTTAGGACTTATTAATCGAACGTGGCCACAAGTAGTGTTGTGGCTCTGCCCACCCCATTACGGATTTCTGGCGTGATGCTATGCATGTATGTATGTTGCTAGATATGCTTAATTGCAAATCCAGGGTAGGTTAGGTTTCTAAAAAAAAGTCAAGATTTAATGATGGTCATTTGAGTGTCCTTTTCGCCGTGTAAAAGGACTCAGAAGTGGTATAGACGTATTGACGTATTGCATTGCAAGTCCGGGGAATTGCATATAGTGGTGATTATACAGAAATTTCAAATTTCAAATCTAATTTTTCTTGTACTATCAGCAAATAAGGTGTGTAATGATTCAAAGAACTTAAGCAAAACAAAGAAAGGAACATTACGTATTCAAAATTATTCATTGCTTTCTTGCATTGTGAACTGATACTTTCATAAGTATTTAGATCAGCGTTTTAAACGACTTGGGCCTTACTAACGATTTCTTACGTGGCCAATACCAATATCGACGGCGAGGTTGTAATATCTCCCATCTGTTTTTTTTGCGGAATTGTGTTTCTTATACCGTTCAACTTAAACTTGAATTTCGCGTAAGTATTTATAGAATTGAGATTTTGGCAAATGGGAGGTCCTCGCACATCATCATCGATATTGTACATAGACTTTAGTTGCGATTTGCATTCCTAACTTAGACAATGCATATACTTTAGTTGCAATTTGTTAAAGGATTTAAACATTCGACTTCAAACATTTTCATTTATTTTGGATTTTTACACCACTACATTATGGACTCGCTAATCTAATACATTTGTATAGGTCAATTCACAAAGTCTGGCACGAATGGACTGAATCAGTAAATGACATTATCTATGTTTTACTGACAAACCTGTCGTTTAACTATTGGTTTACACTCAAAGACGGTATTTTGTAACAACGTATCGTTTTATCTACGAATCATCTGACTAACTAAACCAAACTGCCTACATAAATATAATAAATTAAATGAAAACTTCATTATAGTTCTGTTGTCTAAACTTTGTAAGTAACTTTGGCCTATTCCCTCATTCCTATCCCTATCCCATCCCCATTCCCCATCCGCCCTATACTGGTAACGCATTGGCAGCACCTCTGGTGTTGCAGCTGTCCATGGGAGGCGGTGACCACTTTGCATCAGGTGGGCCGTCAGCTCGTTTATCAGTTAAAAAAAGTGTAAAATCTACTTTTCCTACCTACAAATTTCAATCTTGAGATTGACCGTTGACAGAAATGTGTAGTCATAATAATATGCGGTTTACGAGTATTTTGTTGAACGACGAAAAAGTACAGTAGTTTACAGAATATAAGAAATCCTTACTCAACGTACTCACACAATGAAAGGTGACATTAGTTTGGTCATTTCATTCGTGCCCGCTCTAGTGAATTGACCTATACAGCGGCTCTAACATGCATGGCACAACGATGAATTAGAACCGTTTATCTCTAAGTGCGTCTCTCTCACACTAGTGCCGACGAAAGAGATAGTCATAGAGATGAACGGCTCTAAATTATCTTTGTGCCATGCATGTTAGGGCCGCTGGGAAACAAAGAAGCCGTTGACCGGTTGATTTCAATAAATAAGGTGTCGATGAAGACGTATTAATGTCGCAGGTATCATACAAAACACACGGAGTTTGACGTCACTTTGTAAAACAGAAAAAAAAATGCTATATCCCAACCGACACCCATCGTGTAAAGTATAAAATAAAAAAAGGGTTTTTAATAATACACCTTATATTCTTTCTGTTCATGCGGCTGTGTATATATTGGAATATGTTTAATAATATGTAGGTGCAGTATAATTATTATATATTTACTTAGCATATTCTTTCTCTGTAATGCTTTTGGAATTGTTTGTTTATCCTCTTGCACTGTTTTTCTCATTTACTTCAAGGTTAAGTGGAAGAGATCTTTTAAAGGGATAAGTTAGCCTTTGTACGATTAAGAGTACATGTGAATTTACTTTGTGTGTACTGTTCTTATGAGTAACAAGTGGACCCGCCACAGCTTCGCCCGCGGTTTTTGCTATACAAACTTTATCACCCGTTTTCACCCCTTTAGGGATGGAATTTCAAAACATCCCTCCTTAGTGCACCTCTAGGGTACTCGAGGAATGTCTCCTCTAAATTTCAAACCTGTAGGACCATCCGTTCAGGCTGTGCGTTATTTATAAGTGAGTCACCGGTACTGTCTTATATATGTGTAATAATGATTTTACATACATATATTAAAAGTAAAAAGAAAGCCGTTAGGTTTTATTTTGGCCTTTATTTTGCTTGCTACCTCATTTTAGTTATTTCCGCAAATTAATTTACTTCGATATGCAAAGAGAATTTTTTGGTTTGAGTCATAGATCTGCAAATATGACATAATATAAGATGGATTAAAGTTAGCATCTACCTAATTACAAAAAAAACAAGCTATCTATTGCTGATCATAGACTAGAAGCAAACTATCATGCACCTAACCCCGTCAGATACCAAAATAACAGAAAAAAATTAAAGATCAAAAATAAACATTATAAAATAGACATTAGAAGGTGATATGCGAAACCAGAAGCTTAATTACGTAAATAAAATTCAAACATTTTTTTTTATAGATTATAAATGTGCATTTGACCTGTATCTCACCTGATGGAAAGTGATGATGAGGTCGACGATGGAGCATGCACACCTAGATAATGCCTATTCACTCTCTCCTTGAAAATACCTAAGTTGTAGCGTTCAGGGAACAAATCTGCAGGCAGAGAATTCCACTCCTTAGCCGTTCGCCACGTTTGCGATATTATAAGTAGAAAAAGGTCACAATAAAGCGCAGATTAATCATAGTTTAAGTATTTAACATATTTTATGCCTATGTTAATAATACCCATATTAATTTCCTTGGTTATCCTTTCCGATGACGTAAGCTTAATAGCAGTAGGTGCCTAGTCTAGCTTAAAATCGTTTAGCTATTCGTCCGGTTCGTTAGCAAACTTGTTGCAGCTTATCTCGGAATCCGTTCGAGACCGGTTTCCTAGACTATATTTATGACCTGAAAATTTTAAAGCAATTTTTATTTCAACAGATTTTTTTGTTTTCGTGGGTCTTTTTTATGTGTCGTTGCACTGATTCTCCTTTCAAGTTTTGAGTTCGCTGCAAACAAACCCGCGTGAAATTGTTCGTGTATTATACTAAAATGACCCCAGAAGAACAAAGATAAAATGTTCTAAATAGTCATTAAGATGTCTCCAGTAATTTTTGAGATAATCAAGGCATGACGTGAATGAGCCACGACCTTTCAAATATTTTGAGACCGAAAATAAAAAAAGACTGAATAATATTTTGAAAAGAACGATTGAAATCGTTTCTGTAGATTTTGAGATAATCGCGTACATACAAACACGTACATACATACGTTTATAATATCAATTAATCATATTTCCATTCAAACTTTGAACCCTTTCACCCTTTGAGGAGTTGAATTTCTAAAGATACTTTCTTAGTGCGCGTCTACACCCTAAAAGAGACCTACTTGCGAAATCTCACATATCTAAGTTACTTATGTACTAGTTTATATAATATACATGGATATAGATAGATACACTTAGACTTGGCAGATTTAATAGTGCCCCGAGAAAATTAGTGTAAATTAAAGATACGGCATTTTAAAACCATTTAAACTCACTGTCGCAACTAACGATATTTATTCAACCCATAATCAAAAATGTAGGTTAACAAATAAATTCCACGATGATAAATAAGGAAAAACAAAAGTTTATACCATTTCATGTAGATATTACCACTCTATGCAGGTAGTCTAATGGCGCTCAGTTTGTTAAAGAACGATTAACAAGTTAAGTGGAGATTTAGAATGGAAATTTTGAAACAGGATCACGTAATGGTTTATTAACTGACTACGAGTGTGGCCATATCATTCAACAATTTTATGAAAATGAACAGTGAGTAAGTTATATCTGTCATCGATATTCATGGCCAGTGTGAAATAATTAAAAAAGTCTAAATCGTACCGCGTATAAAAAGTATCTACAGAAAAAAAAACTATGTTATTTAAAACAGTTTACGTTTCCCGCCGCATTGCGCAACTGCTTCTGCGGCAAGCATAACCGACTTGCACTGGATCATACTAGTTTAGTTACGAACATTTGAAAATCGAACAACGGCTATGCACGCTATTTAAGATGACATAAAAAATAATGAGATATTTCTTTTCAAAAATGTATGGCGAAGAAACTATTATTAACGAATTCAATTGATTGTTTTAAACAAGTTAGCGTTAGTAAATATATGCAAATTATAAAAAAAAACAAATATACGATAATTGAGAACCTCCTCCTTCGGTTTTTTTGAAGTCGGTTATAAAAGGCAGCGCAATATTTATTCCTTCTTACTACGAATCTACTAATTGTTGATTTTTGGTTTATCATATTTTTTCCTAGTCATGGTTCGCATAAATCTGTATTCAACAAAAAGTTCATTTAGCATCCTTCTGTTTTGAGAAAAGTACGAAAGTAATCTTTTTTGTCACCCAGTGATGTACCTAAAACAAAGTTAGATTTAGGTCACTTGTCGATAGAATTGAGGCACTTCGTATGTAAGACATGGCATGGGGACATGTTATATAAAAGAGTTTGTTGGTATCTGCGTAGTAAATAAGTACCACCACGGACAGGTGTCGAAATGTGCGAGTCCTCGTCACCCATCTTGCAACGTTGCAACATTGACGCGACGTTCATATAATTATGAGAAAATAAACTAAGGAAAAACATGATTAGGAAGGTTCGTTTAAAAAACAGTACTTGTACCTATATTTACGTAAAATAGAACTTCATTGGGATAACAACGTCAATTGAAAATTATATTTTTGAAATTTAATACGTCTCGTGATTGATTACAAGCAAGTTTGAAAAAGAGCTGCTATGTGAATATTTAACTTATTTTTTATAACATATTGTTATTTTCAATTTGTTTTTGTAGTTATGAATAAAGAGTATTTTTACTTATAAGTGTAACATCGGCGGTAAACTCGTGTGTGTAAGCGATTACACGAAATTTTCTTATCATGTAAAAATAACCGTTGGCATAATATTTACTAATCCTAAAGCCATAAATTACGTAACAAAATAGGAAATTGTTTTGTGTGCATTTATTATTATTAAGTCTCAGTCATTCACCCAATGGTTTTAAAATGATCCTTGGCTAACACTATCTATAAAATTGGAGTTAGTTAGTAAAGTTATAGATAGCATTATTAATGACTTATTCTTATATTTGTTCATTAATTAGCAATTATCAGAAGTTATGATTATTTTATGAATATATGTAATTACCCCTATTGTACTTTTTAAATTTATTATTGTTGGTGTGTAATGAGTTAAAATAAATACGAATGGACCAAAGAACTCCTCCTTCAAACTTAGCTGGGCAAGGAAATTATTGATAATGGCGTATTTAGTTTATCCCGGATATCGCATGCCCTTCAATACATATTTAATTGAACTGCTCAAACAAAACTAGTAACCAGCCACCTCAATACATTTATTGTATACAATATAATAGTTATTTACCGAAACTTATTGATATCTTGCTCGTAAACTCTTTAGCTTCGTTGGAAAATCTTAACACGAGTCGCGGCCAACTTGAGCAATTTCACACATATTGAAAAACCGTTTATACTATACGAGAACGTGCCAGATCCTAACCGCATTGATCATAAGTGTGTTTTAATCAGGAATGCTTAGGCCACAGACGTCAGCTTTAGCGGACAGGACTGGAGATGTACCGGTTGAAAATAAATCCCATAGAAAAGGGTGAAACTTTTCGAAGACGGCATATCACTAGACAGGATGTTTATGAATAGCGTTTAGCCTGACGATCTTGTACCGTCATAGCGCCCTACTTCTCAGCCAAATAAGCTTACGGGTAAAAGATTAGAGGGGTATCAGTGTGTGTGGTGTGTTTAAGGCACAATATCTAATGACAGAATCTGAAACCGAATACCTATATCAATCTGAATAAAGAAACAGTAAAGAAATATTATACAGGGTCTGATAAATTTATGCGGTCGGATAAAAAGACGCGAGAACTCTCCAAACTTTTATATAAAATCCCGTGAGAACGGTAGAAAAGTTAATTTGCCCAGACGTAAAAGTTTGAACCGCATAAAGCGGTTAATACCGCATATAATGAAAATAAAATACATTTCGTTACAAGTTGCGAGAAATTTAATATTATCGCTCGCCAGCAACGTCACGTTTTAGATACTGGTCAAACATATAACTTATCTAGTCTTACGACAGACAGGTATATTTGTAGTAAATCTATTTTTCATAACACTGCTCGGAAAGGAGGGGGGGTATCGATAAGCTAAGAAAATTGGCCCCAATATGACCAAAAAATGTAACATTTTTTTTTACATATTTCTCATTGTTTTAGTTAAATACAGGACACTAGCTTAACGCTAGAACAAATTAAAGTTAAAAATGAGTACGTTTTCTGCACGAGAAAAATCGGGAAACTGAGGTTGAAATGGCATTTTTGGTCATATTGGGGCCAATTTTCTTAGCTTATCGATACCCCTCCTTTTGTCATAGGTGCTCCCAATTGAAAACAGGCCGGCAAATTATACTTTACTGGCCTATCTCCAGACCAGCAAAGTAATTAATCAAGCACAGCGGCCCTAACATGTAGGCCACAAATATAAATTAGAACCGTTTACCTCTATGACTATCTCTTTCGTCGGAACTAGTGTGAGAGAGACGCACTTAGAGATAAACGGTTCTAATTTATCATTGTGCCATGCATGTTAGGGCCGCAGCTTGGTATAATCCGCAGCGGTTCGGGCAAACGCGCCGCGTGTACGGACTGCGCGCCTACAGCGCTCCTGGCAGAAATGCCGCTACACTTATCTGATCTTAGACAAATCATATCCTCACATTTGTTGTGAAAAGCACTATGTATGTCGCGCGCGTAGATAGATTCGTACTTCGTCTCGGCCCTAACTTAATTCTCCATCTCTTGCTTGCTATTGACATGCCTTTACAGCCTGAATTACAATAAATTGTTTATTACAAGTAGTTACGAGGACTGGAAGGAAACCGGCGGATGCTATTCACAAGGACTATAGTGTGATTTTCTAACGCGCCTGGGATAATCGGCATATAAACGAAACAATTAATTTAGACTGTAAAGACACCAAACATTCGGTCTCAATTTGAATGTTTTCCTCGTGGCTGATCAGCCGCTGCGCACGTTACAGAATAACATTGTTGGAGTATATAGCGTGAAAACAAAGCTAGTAACTACTTAACGGGAAGTTCACATTTTACTGGTCGATAACATAGAATTAAGTATTCTCTTGAATAGCTGTGTGGTAGTTTTCATTACATTTTTACTATTATAATCCTAAATTACCAACAAAGAAAAAGTAAAAAAAAAATACCTTGTATAGTTATTGTATCCATCTAGAAACAGCGATGAGAAAGAATTTATTGAATACTCAACGACGAAATTCGAAGACGAAAAGGACTCTGTTCATAATACATTGACGCGTAAACAATGTCGTTCCAGGAGCATGGCTTTTATTGCGCCTCGATGTACTACGCGGAGTTTTACCGGCATTATGTGCGAGTCCAGTCATCATATCATCCTAAAATTTATAAAAAAAATAGACAGCTACATTTTTTGGTAATTTAGTTAACACAAGTCAAATAATTTAAGTATATTACCCCGGATATTATCAACTTTTGTCACATACAAAACTGTCCCATTTTGGTTCTACTCTGATTTAAAAAAGTCAGTAGGTAGGCAAGAGAATTTGAAATTATTAAAAGAAATTATAGCTTTGTAAATAAGCATCAATCAGTCTATGGTCGCCTTTGAAAAAGGACAAAGTCGAAAATGTGGATAAATTTTATTAAGAATGCAGGCAGTAGCATTGGCATTTAATACAGTGGCCGCTCACTCAAAGAGCGCATACAGTACGTCACAAAATAGGTATCCTTCGGCAAAATTCTTAAAACACGACAATTCCGACCAGAGCGTGAACTGATAAGGAAAGACTTGTCTCCCTTCCATTATCAATATCGGCATATTAGTTTCTTCGTAATAAGTAATAATAAAAATGCTTTCTTTTTATCAGTTAAAATGTCGATATTGTAGCCATGATTAATTTCTTAATCGAAACGTACCAGTTAACCCCCGATAAAAGCCTCATGTGAGTTGTCAAACTTGTCTCATTATCATGATGTCGGTATATGTGTACCTCGATTAAAGCATGTTTTTCAAAACAGCACGATTTTCTTAAATTGTTTCGTATGGGTATTTTGCTTCCTTTCCTCGCGAAACTCGACTTGGCTCTCTAATCAACGTTAATATCGATCATATTTAAATATCGTTATTAAATACATTTTTAGTTTAGTTTCAGATAGTCAACACAAAGATAAAACCATTCATTTATTTTAATCATTGATTATACTTAAAATTTAAATTGAATATTTAAATTTACAACGGGTTTTAAGCTGGAAATCCCACTGAAATACAATTTCAAGTGAGGGTAGGCAGAAGCAAGGTGTATGGCGTCGTGGTAAACCACAAACCACTTTAAACGTAAAACTTTAACTTGCTGATTGCGTCTTAAATTTAATTAACAATATTTTGTTTGGTGAAAGGAAAATAAACAAATGTGGATAGAAGTTAAAGTTGGCTCGTTAAAAGGCTACTGATATTGAAGCTTTCATGTTCAAAGTAAAAATAAACAAGGTAGGTAGTTAACGGCTTCTTTGGTATTCAAAAACCAGTTAAGTCCAGTTTCTTGAAAGATATTAATATTTTAAGTGTTTTACTTTTTTCGTTATGGTTAACTGGAAGAAGTAAATATTTTGACCGAAAATAATTACCATTAAATATTATTAAAAGCCCGTATTTTTTTCAGCGTACTGAAGAAAACTACGCCATAGGTGTTATTAAAATAGGTTTTTGTGTTTCATGCCAGTCACGGGTAATAATGTGTGGACAAAAGAACCGAGCATACGCGTCGAATGGAGAGCCGATTTTCACTTGCTGTGACATCCATATGGGCTGTTTAAAATGGCCAAATATATCTGAAACGCAGACAAATCCGTAGTCGCGCGTTGAATAATTCAGCCGCTTGAATATTTACAAATACCGTCGAAGATGTTAACCTTAACAGCGCAGCGTTGTTGGCAACCTGTTGGGAGAATGGACACTCGCGAAAAGGGTGCAGCAGCAACCCCAACATTCGCGCTGCAGGACACTCGCATCGCTAGGAGACTTACCTGGTGAGAATAAGAAGAGGTCCGAGGTTCCTTGATATTTTTGATGTGAGAAGTCCGGTTTAGCATTCACGTCGGTACACGATCACACTGCGTGAGAGAAAGGCTTGGCTCACTGGACACTCGCGTGTGGTGCGGCGCGGGCATGAACGTGTGCGCGTGCGCCGGTCTGAGCTCGGACTGAAGGCCGCGAGGCGCGGGGCCGGCTTTATGAAGGCGCTCGCACCCCGCGCTGCCAGCTACCACCGGCGGTCACATCTCCGCCATATACTATGGTATATACCAACATATACACGGCTATCCCGTTCTCTAAATGCATGGGATGGTTGGTGGTAAGAACAACAATAGATCGTTGTCATTGTGGTGAACTGGCGACCGGTACTATGCCTTCTGTCCAGTTGATGCTCGATTTGAATAAACGAAGATAACAGGACTATTTGATTTAAAGCCTACTTCTACTTAATTAGGATTACACAGGGGTTTCTGCCACAATATGCTGTTGCCGCTGTTGTGGTGAACCGGTCAACGGTTGTGCCTATTGTCTAGTTTGTTTAGATCGATTCGAATAAATCATTTTGCTATAAAGGATACCAATATTCCACAAATAAAGTGATACAAATTAATACATTTTATGACCTCTCGGCTTGTTTTGATGCTGGCAGTTTTCAATCATTTTCAGGCATTTCGGTCTCTGTAATGTCAATATTTCATCAATTCTCTCCCTAACAGAGCATATGAACCTCGAACGCAAAAGCTATATGAAAATTAGCCGCTATTAAGGTATAACCTGCACTTTTAGCGATACATGAACATTTGAGATAATTTTCGTGTTGCTCATGTTTAATTTAAAGCCAGCGTCTTCCATAGTTTAACTACTATGTCACAGCAAACCAAAGTGAAAATTCCGTGAAAATCGGAGATTCCACGCTCGAAGTTGATAACGATTAGGTATGTATACCTACTTCAGGCAAACTGTCAAGCGAGGTAGCCCCAACTTCGAGAAAGAGTTCATCGGCAAATTCGACTCGGCTGGGTAGCGTTCGGAAAGCTTCGCAATATATTCTTGTCCAACATACCGCAGTGTCTCAAGATGAAAGTGTTTGACCAGTGGTTGGCGGTGATGAATTATGGCACTGAGACGTGGTCTTGCGTCTTTTTCCAGTTTTATTTTATGATTTTATTATATGTACTGATTATATTATAACTAGCTTTCACCCGCGACTTCATCTGCGTGGATACCCTAATCACCTAGCGGTGTGAAATGTACTTTACGACCCATTCTCATACCTACCAAATATACATAAAATATGTCATACAAATCGGTCGAGCCGTTTCGGAGGAGTGCAATCACATACACCACCGTGTCACGTTTTTTTTTATATATATATAGATATTATAGAGCGGTAACTTTTCTGTTTGCTGTGTGTTTGTATTTTTTTTTGTCAATTGACTGACAAACCAGCTGACGGCCCACCTGATGAAGGAACTACTGAATCGATTCTAAAAACACTAACAGAAATCTTCACTATTCCTGATTGACATAGGATGCATTTTTATAGGAAAAACCCACAGTTCCCGTGATGGCACAGCGATAATTCCACGCGGACGAAGTTGCGGTCAAAAAGCTAGTTGAGTTTATTAAGGGTTTTCCACAGCTGCGGCCCTAGCAAGCTTGACATAAGGATAAGTTAACCGTCTCTCACACTAGTGCCGACGAAAGAGATAGTCAGAGAGATAAACGAGTTTAATTTATCCCCGTGTCTGACATGCTAGGGTCGCTGGGTAAACAGTATAAAAGAATCTCACAGAATATCGGCTCGCTGTTGCGTTTCGCACGGTGTGTGACGAGATCCGGAGGCCTATTCCGTCATCCCTATCCCATCCCCATTCCCCATCCTCCCTAGACTGGCAACGCATTGGCAGTACCTCTGGTGTTGCAGAATGTCCATGAGCGGCGGTGACCACGTTCCATCAGGTGGGCCGTCAGCACATTTGTCAGTCAATTGACATAAAAAAACCGGGCAAGTGCGAGTTAAACCCGCGTGGAGAGGGTTCCGTTCCATACATGATTATCTGAAATTTCCTATGTTACTTTAAATACCATAGACTTATCATAGGTTTTCCTGTAATCTATAAGTAAAGAACTATTTTCTGCATTATTTTCAAAATTATAGGCCCGGTAGTTTCGGAGATAAGGGGGGTGGTCAATTTTCGCCTTTTTTCCTAAATAACTTCCAAACCATTTATCTTAAAATTCCAAAAAAACATATTTAATTTCCTCACAATACGCCCTTTCATTTGATATGTCACATGATAGGTATAGTTAGCGTAACTTTTTTTTTAATTTTCTAATTATCCCCCTAAGGCCACTTTAGGGGGATAATTAGAAATGTTTAAAATTCATATATTTGTGTCATGCGTCCATGTTGCGGTCACCGACTTACATATGAATATCTAATTTCAACTCAATCGGTCCAGTAGTTTCGGAGCAAATTAGCTGTGACAGACGGACAGACAGACAGACAGACACACGAATGATCCTATAAGGGTTCCTTTTTTCCTTTTGAGGTACGGAACCCTAAAAAAGGTAGGTACACGAGGGTTACCAACATCAAAACCACCATTTGCAGAGTGTTTTACCATAGCTTAAATTACACAACACCATAAAATATACATGTCATAGTAAGAAATAGCAACTCATCTTATTTAAGACGTAACTTTGAACCGCAAAACGAGGTCACGGTAGCGTCCCAGAGTCACTAAATTTGAATGTTAGGCCCAATTTATAATTGAAAACAAAATAAATTGACAGACCTATTTATTTAGCTACCTAGGTAAAAACTTTAGACTTTCATAGAACTTCAAACATAGTTCACCTTGTTCATTTTACGTCGTCATTCAGACGATCTCTATACATCACAGAACTATATCGAGATAGAAGGAAAGAGTTCGTCGATTTGTATGGAAAGTGAGCGTTTAACATTTATGTGTAGTTACTTTGATATCACGAGTGTAATTTAGTGACGGGATACATAAGACGCCCGAAAACGATTCAGAAGCATCGATTAGCACGCGGCACACCGAGTCTAGGCACCGCCACTCCCGCCGTTCCGCGCCTTGCCTGATAAACACAAAGATGATCTCATGACATCTTATTGGCACGCGGAAATATACACTCTTTCCTTCTATCTCGATATAGTTCTGTGCTATACATATTTAAAATAATACAAAACTAAAATTAATAAAACAGTCCATTGCTTGCTTGAAATTTTTAACTAGCTATGTAATAGACATGTGGAAAACTGTTGTTGTTGTTGTACTGCTGTTGTGAATACGGGACGTTCTACCGTTTAACTGGCTGCTTTGCTTTAAGATCCAAATCGCAGGCCCTTGACCAATGTAAAAGGGACCAGGGCTTACTCTCCAACTTCTCCATGTCACCATATTTTACCAATTTGTGTTCCCTTCTACCGTCGAACTAACGCTCACCAAAATGGACGGAATTTAAAGAATTTTTCACGAACTCGGCGCCTTGGCTTTTCGCTCGTAAATATGCTTAATCATTGTAATAAAGGAACTGCTCAAAGCAATTTTCGCAACACCTACTTTTGAGGTGTCAGAACGCGAATCTGACACCATCGCAGGTTCAGTCGCATGTCAACCACCCTCCATGACACCCGTTTAAGTGACACTATTATAATTGAAAAATTGCCCTCCCGCATCGTGCGATGTGAGACCGCAGCACCACCGAATCCACCGCGCACGATGATATGATAGGGTGTGAATCAAGCAATATTAGACTTTTGCAAGTATGTCGTAAGAACTAAGACATCAGCAATTAGGGTGTGGTTAAGCCATGGCGCTAGCGTTTAACAACCTTCTATGAGACGTGTTACACGAAATTGTACTGATAGGCATATCCTTCTTTTGAGATCTTTGCGCTTAATGCTAGGTTTACACGAGCTTAATACTTGTTGGGTAGTTGCTTGTCGCTTAGTAAATAGGACCGGCTTGTATTCTCGGGCACTTGCTACTAAGAAATATAATACAAGAAGTTGTCCTACTATAATATTATAAATGCAAAAGTTTATGAAAATCTGTTTAGTTGTTACGGATGATTTGGAATAACACTGTCATTCGATTATTCGATTAACGTTCAAGAATGTAGGACAGTCGTAGACCGACATCAGTACACCTGGGGGGCTAGCACGACATGCCCGCGAGTCGTTTGTCGCTCAGTACGTCTCTGTCCAACTAATCAAATATGTAAGGGATGCACTAAGCGACAAATGACTCACGGGCATGTCGTGTTAGCCCCCCAGTGATACAGTGTAGTTATAATCAAGCAAGAACAAGTTTATTATTATAAATAATGTAAGAAAAAGTATGGCACCTCCTGCAGCTTCACACCATCCCCACATTACACTAGACGCCTAAAAAACCATTTACCCATAAACTATTGGTGCCACCATTTTGTAAGCAGCGAATCGAAGACGATTTCCTTAAATATGGCGGCTCAAACGTCCAATGAAAAAGTTGTCGAAGCTGCCATCTACAATTATGTATGCGTATACACCCCAAATGAATGGTCATAAAGATGTAACATAGCACTTAATTTGTGCGACATCCGTCTACTGTCATGAGTAGGCGTACTAGACAAGTGACGACATTGCAACATTTGCAGTTGCAGTCTTTTATTTTCTAGATATTTTTTTATTGCACCATATTAAAGGCCTACTTCCATCAAAATCTTCAATATACCTATTTAAATCGTTAAACGGATCTAAGTTCTATCAAAACGTATAGAATTGTTAAAAAAAAAATTGTAGAAAAATTAATGATTTTAATAATATGGTGCGAGCCGCCCTAATTTTATAGACTTTAAAACCATTCAACATATCTTATACAGGGTAGGCCATAAGTTTTTTGTGCTTTTTGAAACATGATAGCTACAAAACAACCAATGCTATTTAAATGGGTGTTTATTATAAGAAATTGGTATAAAATATATTTTTAATTAGTAAAAACACTGTCGTCTACATAAGCTCCGTCTTGTTGCTGGCACTCCTGCAACTGTTTACGCAATTGTATGAAAAGATGCTGACAATCATCACTTCTGGAATGCACTTAACCGCCCTGTTTGCTTAATATTCGTTGTTGTCTTTAAACTTTTCAACCCACACTTTGATTAAATTGACGCTGGGACACTCACTGAAACGGCGCAATCCGTATTCAATCCTAAAAGAGCATCGCATAGTAAAGTAAGACTGTTTTTTTTTTTAAAGTGTTTAACACAATAACCTCGTTGCTTTCCTGTGAAACGGTCCATCGTTGTCAATAATGTACAAAATGGCGTAAAATTTCCCGTCATCCTTTGAACCTACCGCACAATTAATCATCATCATCATCATTTCAGCCGAAAGACGTCCACTGCTGGACATAGGCCTCCCCCAATGATCTCCACAACGACCGATTCTGTGCTGCTCGCATTCAGCGGAGACCCGCAATTTTCACCAGGTCGTCAGTCCACCGTGTGGGTGGTCTGCCGACGCTGCGCCTTCCGGTACGTGGTCGTCACTCAAGAACTCTGCGACCCCATCGGCCATCTGTTCTACGAGCAATGTGCACAATTAATAGTTTAGAAAAAAAAAACTATGTTGCTATTTGCAAAAACTTATCACCCACCCTGTACATTCTTTAACATATCTAACAAGGGGAGGGCATGGTCGAGGAAACTCACTTTGGGGCATGACTTCGTGTAGTAGTAGTTCTCCATTAGGGTATTCAACCCTTAACGTAATAGCGCCGAATGGCCAGTAACTGTGGAGAAATAAACCTTGAAAATTTCAAATGTAGCTTATATACTAGTAAGTTTTTCGTCGCCCCAGCAGTTTGATGGCGTAGTCAGTTATGTATCCGCGTACGACGTGGATGCTTGGGGTTCGATTCCCGCATTCGAGTTAGTTTTTTTTTATTTTATTTTTAATAATTAACTATTTTTATGATTTATAAATTTAATCAGGACACAAATGTTGTTAAATATTAAATTATTTTTAATTCATATTAACCATTAGCCTTTTTAAATTATAAAGTAGCTAATAACTATGATATTTATAAATAGTAACCACACTTACATCTATTATTAATTATTTAATAAATTTTTCAATTACTTTTAATACCTTGAGGCGATCTCTAACTCTATCGATACCGCACGGCTCTTTGCACACAGCCCGCGCCGTCGCGCCGCGCTCCCCCCGCCATTGAATCATAAAAATTGTAAATTATTGAAAATAAAATTAAAAAAAACTAACTCGAATGCGGGAATCGAACCCCAAGCATCCACGTCGTACGCGGATACATAACTGACTACGCCATCAAACTGCTGGGGCGATGAAAAACTTACTAGTATATAAGCTACATTTGAAATTTTCAAGGTTTATTTCTCCACAGTTACTGGCCATTCGGCGCTATTACGTTAAGGGTTGAATACCCTAATGGAGAACTACTACTACACGAAGTCATGCCTCAAAGTGAGTTTCCTCGACCATGCCCTCCCCTTGTAAGAGTATTATTCGCCCGCGTTTTCGTCAGCATCGGCTTCGTTTATCCATATTCCCACGGAAACTGTATTTTGCAGGTTAATATCATTCTATGCCTGTCACAAGTCGACTCTCCAACTACCTCTGCAAAAATCACACTCGTGGCTCCATTTTGACATGAATGAAGGACAAACAAACAATCAGCATTGATTGTCCTAGCAAGATTGACGCGAGGATAAGTTATCCCCATCTTATCTCTCAAAGTTATGGAGACACGACTTATTCCATGCTTAACATAATATATGCGTGCCAATCATGGATATTGACAAATAAATAAAAAGAAAAAAAAATCACACGCCAGAGAGGAATGGAACGCAACATGCCAAACATAAAGAAAATACATAAGATAAGACACACAAAGATAAGATCAAAGATAAAAAAATCGATGCTTTTAGACACGCTCAAAAATTTTTGATGGGCCGGTCATGTGGCGCGACTCAAAAACCATAGATGGACTAAAGCGGTCACAGCATGGAAAGGCCCTCAGCAGCCCTAACATGCATGACACAAGAATAAGTTAAACCGTCTTATCTCTAAGGGCGTCTCTCTCACACTAGTGCCGACGAAAGAGACAGTCATGGAGATAAACGGGTTTAACTTATGTTTGTGTCTTGCATGTTAGGGCTGCAGGGCAAATGCCACAAAGGAAAACCTCATTCACGCTGGGAAGACGACATCAAAAAAATAGTTGGAACAAATTGGTGTCATATCGCTCAATAGTCGTATTATGAACTCTTAATTCCAGGCAGTTCGCAGGCCGGAGCTGCCTGGAATTCGTATTATTCGCGCTTAAGCCAGCCTGTTTACCGCGCTCATAATACGATTTTCCAGGCAGCTCAGTTTATGGCAGAAATTGCCTGGAATTAAGAGCTCATAATATGACCCAAGAACGAGAAAAATGCCAATGGTATAGCAAATATAGATAACATCGTGAGGAGGCATACATCTGCGAAATAATTCCCATTGGGACGTCTGCGCAGTCCACTCCCTCTCACTATGAGAGGACGCTTTTGCCCAGCAGTGGGAAGTATATAGGCTGATGATGATAGGCCGTGACATTTTTAGTTTCATTATTTAAGGTGACGTTAAACGTCTAATTAATTTTTTTGGAAATATAATTAAGTATCTATTAATAATATTTCGTCGCTTCTTTCATCAGATATAATCACCAGGTAGTATTTATCTGGGCCAATTCGAAACGGTCGAAATTCCCTATACTTAAAATAAAAAACGTCAATCCCTCCCTATTTTGTATAGCACCGAGCTGTCAAAATCGAGTTTGACATTTCTTATTTTAAGTTGAACGATTTTTAAATTAGCGCACAATTTTGAATTGGTCCCATTTTACAGATATACCCGTGTTACAGTTTTAAAATAAATTAGATAAATGATGACTTGTGTGACCTTCGTCAATTAATCGTCTGCCAGAAAAAAACTGACATTACGCACACATAAACACGGTCGTACAAATAATGCACCGCCAACCTTTGTCACACACGTTCTAATCACAGTATTCTCATGAATGTGCAACTCATACATAGCCTACCTACCTACAGTTTCGCCATAGTTTCGCACAACTATGTGTTGGATCATAAAACAGGCAATGGGTTATTATTTACGTTCCTGTATTTTGTTCTCTTTAGTTCTGCTTTGTCCGAGGTAATATTAAGATTACGAAGAATTGACGTGGCGAATGATTTAACAAATATAGTGTAAAAATTTGTTTACTTAGTGGTGGAACGTGGTTTCAGTGTTGTGGATTCGTCAGTCTGTCTCAATAATACTGTTGTCTGTACTTTCCGTAAATAAAATTAAAGGTAAAGTTAACATACCGGTCAAGAGTGAGTCTTGAATCGTTTGCCGACGGTCCCGTAGTTACCTACCTATGATAAAATTATAATTGAATAAATAAAAAAACCGACTTCTAAAGCCTTTTGAAAAGTAAGAAATAATGATTGGCTTTAGTAAGAATGATCACAGTATGAGGGATGGATTACCGAATTTACTTCCCACCGACTTCGATATATTTAATTTATCACTTAATAATCCTGCCTTATGCAAACCACCCGCACCCTCACAACGCGCTCTACACTCAACGATACAGTTACCCTCACACCTCACCACCATGCGAACCACTGAGCACCTTGTTACACAGTCACACTCAACGACGGTAACTGTGTCGTTGAGTGTGAGTGTGTAACAAGGTGCTCAGAGGTTCGCATGATGGTGAGATGTGAGGGTAACTGTGTCGTTGAGTGTGACTGTGTAACAAGGTGCTCAGAGGTTCACATCTCACCACCATGCGAACCTGTGAGCACCTTGTTACACAGACACAACAAATACTATCCGACACTACACGATCCTCACAAACAACTTAGTTGTAAATAAGTCGTCCGGTATGCACTTGGCCTAGGCCCGAGCCGAGAAAAACAAAGATATAAATAAAAATAATAATAATATAATAATAACTTTAATTTCAAGTGTTTTACAAACTCATATATTGCTTGTAAAACTTATTTTAAATGTTACTGCTAAAAAATCATGCCTAAGACTAAACATAACCCCTACCCACTTACACTGAGTACGGCGCATGCAACCGACTGCAGTGAAGTAAGTAGCGGCAGTCCAGCCTGCTCCCTAACATTTTCAGGATGGTGCTGGGGCTTGCCCGCACCCGGCGCACCAGGGATGCGGCTCTCCTACGCATTGTGCGGCCCTAACACAAATGACACAAAGATAAGATAGACCGTCTTATCTGTAAGTGCGTCTCTCTCACACTAGTGCCGGCGAAAGAGATAGTCATAGTATTTGAAAACGTCAACCCTCACAAGAGCTGCCCCGTTAAGCTGGATGGGTGGCACTTCAACTGTCCTGCTACGCCCGACCTCGAAGATGACATATTGGCTTCTAGCCATATTGTATCTCAGGCCATGGGTAACGGCATATGTGTCTCACAATAATCAATAATATATCTGCCGTTTCTAGGTAATTCACTTACGAAAGTTAATCATTATTTCTTACTTTTCAAAGGGATTTTGAAGTCGGTTTTTTTATTTGTTAAATTATAATTTTATCTTTTACTTTTTAGTGATTATCGTATGTTATTTAACGACACACATTCACTACATCGAGCAACAAAAGCATAATGCCAATTGGTTATCACGCTTTACAAAATGTTGCTATCCACGGTGCATGGACACCAATCTTTGTGGAATTCTCGTGGTTCTTCATACCCAGTTCTATTTTACCACATGCACTTTCATGAGCATAAATTGCTTCTCAACTTTATACAGAAATCTAATCGCAACCTTTGAAATACTTATCATTGTGGAGTTCCGGTGGCTATCTATGGTCTTCAGTTCATCATCAGTTTCAGTTCACCAAATAATGCTTTTGGAACGCAACTGCTTGAGTTATTAGAGAAAATAACAAAAAGTTTATATGCGTGCCTATAATATATGAGGAGTTCCATCGATTCCTCATAGATCCTCTCATCAGATCTCATCTTTGACTACAACGGGACCAACAAGAAGGTATACCCTAACGATAAAAAAATGAATCATCCAAATCGGTCCAGCCATCTCCGAGAAATCGGGGAACATACATACACAATAAAAAAAATAAAAAAACCGACGAATTGAGAACCTCAAACAGACAGTACCTTTTGGGTACGGAACCCTAAAAATGTAATAAATGCGTCTTATAATCGGAGTTATAGGTATATAGGTACCTACCTATACTACTGTAATTATTACTAGTGTAATTGAGCACTTGGGCGCGCAACTGTCCGCTCTCCTGGTTGTGGGCTTACTCTCTGATTGGAACTTCGAACCGCCGGTTACAATTATATATTACAATTCTGCGAGAATAAACAAATACCTAACACATTTATATCAATTTGTAACTTTCCCATGTTATAAATAACCCGTATTTCATACCCACCCATCCCCATCCCTAACCTATCGGGTTTTTTCGTTTAATATATCTTATATTTTTGGCAGCGGTCAGCCCATAATGTTTTCGTTCTACTGATTGCCGCTGTTACCGCTCTTAACAGAGCAATAGGGCTGCCAATCGCAGTCGCACTGTAGCGGACGGACTAAGAAAACTTGCAAGGAGTGTCGCCTCTAAGCGTTGTCTTTCTGCGGCCCTAACATGCAAGACACAAGGATAAATTAAACCGTCTTATCTTTAAGTGCGTCTCTCTCACACTAGTGCCGACGAAAAAGTCATAGAGATAAACGGGTTTATTATCTTTGTGTCTTGCATGTTAGGCCCGCTATACAAACTAACTTTAGCTAAAAATTCTTTACAGCAAGGCTATTTATCTCCCGTCAGCTTCCGTTCGCCAACGTCACGCATACTTAAACACGAAACGTGATCAGCACGTGTCATCATTCATACAAACAATAAAATGATAACGTGTGTATGTCAAACTCCTAGTGTGTGGTCATACGTGGGAACCGCACATTATAGTATCACCCAACTATATAAATTGGAAACAACAATTTTGCTGGTAGCTGGTTTATGTATACATAGCGGAAGCATAAAGTGGGAGGCGCTGACACCTAAGTCTTAACCCATCAGTCTAATAAATAATTCCATTGAGTAAGCATGGCTGAATTATAGTCGTTACCTACCGGAACGCTTGAGCTGTTGAGCATCCGATCCGTATCCTGTATCATTACCGTGAGTTTATTGCAAACCGTTCTCGTTTATCGAAATCTATCGGAAATACTGCTTGTTGGCGATACAAGTAAACGGAACCGAGCGATAGTTTTCTATAACGAGAACGGGTGGCATAAACTCATGGTAATGGTACTGGTGTGACTGCAGTGGGAGGACGACTTCGACCCTGTCAGAGGGGTATACTTCAAGCATCTATACAGTACATCTTTGTTTAAGAATTTCTACTGACCCGGAGACTACACATCATCCTTAAGGCTCGGGAAAACCAATACTATACGGGTGGTTTTCCCGCCGCGGGAATCCGCTTCTGAACCAGTGCAATATGGCGACGGGAAACCGCGCAGTGTAGTATGCAGCATACAACTTTCATGTTAAATTGTGACTAGTGCGGTTCAGAAGCGGATTCCCGCGGCGGGAAAACCGCCCGTATAGTATGATCCTAAGAGAGGGGGCTGACAGCTTTAGTTCCATTACTACAGTTTTGGCGCTGTGATCGCAGGGACTTGCTTGTTGTGAGAATCTCAAATATAATTTATAATTATTAATTTTAAATTCATTATTTTAAGATAAATAGTTCTGAAGTTATTTAGGACAATAGGCAATAATTCACCATTGCCCCCCTTATCTCCAAAACTATTGAGCCTACAATTTTGAAAAAGATACTGCGGCCCTAACATGCATTGCACAAAGATAAATTAGAACTGTTTATCTCTAAGTGCGTCTCTCTCACACTAGTGCCGACGAAAGAGATAGTCATAGAGATAAACGGTTCTAATTTATCTTTGTGCCATGCATGTTAGGGCCGCAGGGAATAGTTGTTACCTATAGATTGCAGAGGGCTTACCAACTTATTTTTATCGCGCGCATAAAGCATTCATCCCTTTCGCACCCGCAAATTAGTTAAAGACCGCATATTAGTGAAAGATGCTTTATGTGCGCGATAAAAAATTATGTGCTAGACACTCAGGAGTACATAACATACGGCCATATTCTCATAACGGCATTCAAATTGCTTCCTAATAATTTTTTATTCATTTCGCTATTTTTAAAAAAGGAAAAACAGACCCCTTCTATGATCACTCGTGTGTCTGTCTGTCTGTCTGTCCGTCTGTTAGTTTTACAAACCTTGGCGTGTGACATATCAAATTATTTAGGAAAATATGCAGCCACCCCCGCCTCCTTATCTCTCTCCGATAGTACTGGACCTTAAACTTCGAAGAAAATATAGAAAAAAGTTTTTAAGATTATAGGAAAACCTATAAGAAGTATATGGTATTTAAAGTAACACGAAATTTCTCAATATTTGTAGGTAGTTTAAGAGGGGTGTTCGTGAACCTACGGCTTTTCATACAAAAGGCGATAACGATTTCCATCCCTTAAATGTTAACCGAAGATGACCAATTTTTGATAGGTGGTCAGTTGGAATAAAATAGGTATACGTTTTAGTTTTTTCACGGTAATCAATTGATTCAGTTTTATTGTTGTTTCAGTATTATCACACAAAACAAATTTTGGCGATTATTTGACTTTGTTGATCTTTAATCAATATTTAAAGAAACGTATAGACCTAGATTTTGTTCTGATTCAAAAATTGGTCAAAATCGGTTAACATTTAAGGCGTGAAAATTGTTATCGCCTTTTGTATGAAAAAGGTGATTTTTGCCGTTGGTTCACAGTCCTCTTAACTCGCACTTGTTTTCTAATTTTTAATAATTTTAGTTTGAAATAACTGGCAGTGCGAAGGCTCGACGACGCGACGCGTCCCATACCGGCACAAACCGGTTTGTACGCTACGGTTGAGCTCATACAGCGGAGCAAGCCGGAACTAGGTGACATTTTCCGACAGATGGCGCTGGACGCATTCTGAATCACGCTATCGTCATAGTATAAAGAGAAGGAAGTAGGGTATCTTCATACAAGCGCACCGCGCGCGGCGCACGTACACCTAAACACGACCACGACCCGTTTCCCCTTACTACGCTCATTTAAGCGGGTCGAGATTTGTTTAAGTGTGTGTGCGGCCACGTGCGGCGACGCATAGATACTTTGGCGCACACATACAAGCCGCGCGCGGTGCGCTTGTATGTAGATACTCTACTTCCTTCACTTTATACTATGGCGATAGCGTGATTCAGAATGTGTCCAGCGCCATCTGTCGGGAAATGTCACCGAGTTCCGGCTTGCGCCGCTGTCGCTGTGTTTCCCTAGATTCTACAAAGTTTATTTCTAATTGGAATTTGAAATTTTTGGGCCTGTCCTCGTGAATGCCAGTGAGGATAGGCTGTATTGGATTTAGTGCGGACCTCGAAAGGAGAAGTAGGTACCTATCTCATTAAAATTTCGCTAAAAAATATGTGGGTTGAATTTTGACAGTCAAGCAATATGGTGAAAGAGGGGGTCATATGAAATGGCTTTGTTCAAGCATTTCAAAACTGTTTCTGAAGTTTTTTTACCATCTGGTTTTTTATGATTCAATGATAATAACAGAAATGTGCAAAAAATTACAGTTCCCCCATCACAGAAATTTGCCCGCCAAGAAAATCACATTAATATGAGTATAATTGTATACAGTGGATTCATCATACTTGTCTTATTTGGTAAACAAGTTTCTAGCCTCAAAATGTGCAATGTTTGTTTTATGCTAAATAAGCAAAATATTTTAGTGATATTAAGAGCTTGCAACACTCAACGAAATATTAATGCATAAAGCTGAAACGGCCGTAATCTCCAAACTAGGCATAAACCTTACCTTCCATAGCGCACTTGAACTCCACTTTCTTCGGGCGTGATGCTATGTATGTACATACATACATATTATCACGCCCGAAATCCCTAATGGGGTGGGCAGAGCCACAAGACTACTTGTGGCCACGTTCGATTAATAAGTCCTAAAGATGGTATGATGAACCGTATGGTGACAGGTGATCAGCCCATCGCCCATACAGATAGTCCACCATGTTGGAGAGGACCCGTCCCTTAGTCGACTTTTACGACATGCCAGGATGATAAGCATCTGCACGCATTCTATGCTATTTCTTCACTCCCAGTGCAGCAGAGGGCTATGTATGCATGTATGTTAATTGTTGGTCCACACCGCACTAGTCTGATTTCGGTTAAATTTGAGTGTCCTATTCTCCTACTCCTCTGCTGCACTGGGAGTGAAGAAATAGCATAAGTAGAATGCGTGCAGATGCTTATCATCCTGGCATGTCGTAAAAGTCGACTAAGGGACGGGTCCTCTTCAACATGGTGGACTATCTGTATGGGCGATGGGCTGATCACCTGTCACCATACGGTTCATCATACCATCTTAGGACTAATAAATCAAACGTGGCCACAAGTAGTCTTGCGGCTCTACCCACCCCATTAGGGATTTCGGGCGTGATGCTATGTATGTATGTATTCTCCAGTACTGGGTTGCCGGGTTAAAGGAATGGCGCATTACGATTAGTAATTAATTTTAAGTGTAGTCATAATAACAAAGAATTAATTATTTATTCATTAAATCGGTGTCGACCATGTGCCGGCAGACTACTCGTATATATAACCTATTGGCATACCCTATTCAGGCGCGGAGATTGCTTTGCGAATCCTTCTTAGGATGCGCCCTTGTTCGATATGTGAGGCGTCGCAGATAATAACCCAACGTACAGTGGATTCATCAATCCTTTTTTGGCTAAAACAGCTGTTTCACCCAAACATCGCATCACAAGCAACTTGAGGCTGTTTCCAACAACGGCCCTAGCCAGGCTGACACGAAGTTAAATTAACACCATCTTATCTCTGAATGCGTCTCTTACACTAGTACCGACGAAAGAAATAGTCAGAGAGATAAGACGGGGTTAAGTTATCTTCGTGTCAGCCATGCTAAAAGGGTTTGGATGGCTTTTACCGAACTAGTATGTACCTATGTTTTTTTAGTATCGTGTAATTATAAATCAATAAAACGTACACTTAGGCTAGCCACTGACCTACAATATAACTATGCAATATCACTGGATGCAAAATAATATTGATCGCCATTAGATGATATTGACGATCAATATCGACTACTGACGACCAATATAATTGTGCAACCGGTGATATTGCACAGTTATATTGTAGGTCAGTGGCTAGCCTTAAGTTGTGTATATAAAGTGAAATACTGACGCTCGGACCATCAAAACGAATCGTACGCCTCATTAATTACAATAACCCGCGGCCCTAGCAAGATTGACACAAGGATAAGTTAAACCGTCTTATCTCTAAGTGCGTCTCACTCGCACAAGTGCCGACGAAAGAGATAGAGAGATAACGGGTTTAACTAATCCCCGTGTCTGACATGCTAGGGCCGCTGGGCACTCCTAGGCCCGCACAATCTGGTTAATAAATACCGACTTCATTTTATTAGGAATGTTTAATTCACTTTTACCCGCTAACAATTCAGTTTTCGTTAAGGTTTATCGCCACCACGTTGAATAGCTTGCGTCTTGAAATCAATCAGTACCAAACTCAAACTAGTTCTAATCTCGAATTTTTTTTTTTCCATTAACCGATTTTGAAGAGCTTTTTTCGAAGCGGAGTTCAAGTGCGCTATGGAAGGTAAGGTTTATGCCTTTTTTGGAGATTATGGCCTGGTTTCAGCTATATTTCGTTGAGTGTTGCAAGCTCTAAAATCAAATAGGTAACTTTCTTTCACTTCTAAACGTGCGTCCACATCTGATGAACGCACCGCTCGCGCGCAGCTGAACACGTGTATTTATTGCAATTGTTTGCGCTCCGCTGCACGCGACCGGTTTGCGAACGGCGCGCGAGCGGCGCATTCGCGGCTCGTTCGTCAGATGTGACCGCACCCTAAAGGGGCTCGTAAACGGACGTGTTTTTCGGCAATTTATTGCTGCAATTCCGGCTATCCTCAAAAGTTTATATTCAAAATTTTGTCCACATTAGGCTAGCCACTGACACAATATAAATGTGCAATATCACTGGTTGGACAATTATATTGATCGTCAGTAGATGATATTGACGGTCCATATACACTACTGACGATCAATAAAATTTTGTGCAACCAGTGGTGCACAGTTATATTGTAGTTCAGTGGCAAGCCTTAGTGATGTAATATGTAATTTTTTTTGGGGATAGCCCGAATTGCAGCTATACATTGCTGAAAAACGAGCCCATTAAGAAGAAAAATTGGAGAGCATAATTCTTAACTATTGAATCACATTAAATTTTCCTGGCAACCACGTAATTCCGATAAAGGCCTTCAGGACCTCGCTGCGGCCGAACGACCTCGTTGTGGTTTCATTGATACATTCTTCCTAGGTCGACAGTTAAGTAACAACTCCGTTTACTTAATATACAGGGTGGAAAAAATCTGTGGGCCCTGGAGGGGAACTACCTTAAATCCTTTAGTTAGCTCATTTTACCAAAAGGAAACATTCCTTTATTTTTAAAAAGAAACAAAACTGCATTTAACGATTTTCTAAATTTTGCTTGTCTCGCCCGGGAATCGAACCAACTAAAAATTAAAAAAAAAACCCAGGGTAAAATTTGTCTAATAAACGTTTATTTGGTCATTGAAATAAAAAAGTGAAATCTAAATTTTATTTTACCATCAATAAACATGAAATATTTTTTTAACGTAGACGGACATTAAGAAAAGAATCTTAATAATTTAACCGATAAGTTGCTCGAAATGACCCCCCTCGTTCCGGATACACAAATTTAGTCTACGTTGAAATTCATTTCGTGTAGCCCTCTGGAAAGTGTTGTGGTGTATGCTCCTAATAAAATACACTACCGCAACCCTTCATTTATGTACAGTATTATAACTTAATTTTTTACATGACCCCATAAAAAGGAGTCCAAAGGCGTCAGGTCTGGACTTCTCGCTCAAACAAACAAAACGAAATTTGAAATTCAAACGAATGCTTCTTTTTTATAGTTTTTAAAAATGTTATCGTTCGAATTTCAAATTGATTGCCCCGCATTGCAAAAAAGTACGTTCCATTATTAAACTTTTCATCAGAACGAACGTCTAGTGTAAGAAGGAGTCGTGCTGTGCCTAGATTTATTATTACCATTGTCGATTTTGTTATTCAATACTTCAACAAGTTACTTAGAGATAAATAACATTAGCAAGCTTGTACTTCTTACGATGTCTTTAGATGTTAAAGAGATGAGAAAATTATAACGTGTCATTTACTTGTTACAAGTGAACAGTCTAGGTATTGTTAATAAAGAACTTGTAATAAATATTCAATTTCATGGGTATCTCGTACAACAGATGAGTGTAAGACCAAATGTTTATTAGACAAATTTTATCCTTTACAATAATCCTACCGATTCGTATAATAAAATAGCGAGGGTTTATTTTTTAATTTTTATTTGGTTCGATTCCCGGGTGAGACAAACAAAATTTAAAAAATCTTTTAATGCAGTTTTGTTTCTTTTTAAAAAGAAAGGAATCTTTCCTTTCAGTAAAATGAGCTAACTAAAGGATTTAAGGTAGTTCCCCTCCAGGGCCCATAGATTTTTTCCACCCTAAGTGAAAGAAAAAACCTTTTTTTCACGATGTCATTTCTAGTAAGTAATTGGATATCCTAGGTACTTATTTTTATATATTATTTCTTGGTAAACCATACCCACACTATTGCTATTTTTACCCAACTGCTAAGCAAAAAGAAGTTAATATTTTTCGCGAGTATGTATTGTATGTAGGTATGTAAATCCAATATAGCGGATGCTAGAAGACATTTTGTTTCTTCACCGACTGCTACCTTCAATATCGTGGTTACTATCGAACCCATCGGCACGGCAATAGTAGTTTATGCAACGGTTGCATAATGATAGGCCTAACCTAAACACTAATGCGGTTTTCGCACGATCGCACGTGTGTTTTAAGGCGAAATTATGCAGAGTTTATATTATAAACGGCGACACGGCGACGATGGGGCCCCTCCGGCTGCGGCGACGGCGGCGCGACGGCCTGTAGCTCATTTCTGTATCGTAATGACCATTACGATACTAAAATCGATACTGTAATACCATTACAGTACAGGTTGTGATAACGGTGGTCATTTCCTACGGTTTTTGATTACATTATGGAGGTTTTATGATATGGGTGTAGATAAAGTCAAATTCTTGATTCTCTTTTTTTTCATGCAATAAGGTTTTTTTTTGTTGTTGATTTATTTAACGTTGTTCTGGAAGCATTACCGAATTATAATATTGGGGCCAATTCGAACGTGTTTTCGCTAAATGTAGAAGTCGCTAAATTTGAAATAAGAAACGTGTGACTCGATTTTGAACCTTGGAGCTATACAAAATCGAGTTTGACGTTTCTTATTTTAAATTTAGGCAATCTTAAATTTAGCGGACACCGTTTCGAATTGGACCCATTGTCAGGTTCCTAAAAATTGTGGTTTCGTTCGGTGTTGTATGCGTACTTTTTTTGGTTATTTTAAGGTTAAGGTTTCCGTACTCAATTTGCTACTTGATTTTAGTAACAAATATTAATATTCCTGTGGAACGGTAGCTTAACGTAAATAAATGCATGTAAAAGAAACAAATAGATCATTTTGACTGTTACTTTTTCTTAATTAAGGGTCAAAAATAGTCAAAATAAGTAAAAAATAAATCGATTTTTTTTTAGTTCTGAATTACTAGATTTTGCATCCTCATCAAATTTGATTTTTTTTATTTGTACGATATTTGCTTAAAAACTTTATTTTCGGAAATAATTATTTTTATTATTTATTTTATTTATTTATTTATTTCACCAATTGCAAACATATATTTTGTATACCTCGTCCAATATAAAAAGAGCTCTGACGGCCATATAAAATGTATGTCCGCGCTCTGTTTACATTGGTTGGTTTATTTCTCTATATAAGTATTTGTATCGTCTAGTACTCATAACACAAGCCTTTAGAGCTTACTTTGGGACTAGATCGATTTGTGTAAAGAGTGTCCCCTGATTTATTTATTATTATTATTATTATTACTGGTCTTGTATACTCCTCTTGTAAACTCCTCTGCTGCACTGGGAGTGAAGAAATAGCATAGAATGCGTGCAGATGCTTATCATCCTGGCATGTCGTAAAAGTGTAAGGGACGGGTCCTCTCCAACATGGTGGACTATCTGTATGGGCGATGGGCTGATCACCTGTCACCATACGGTTCATCATACCATCTTAGGACTAATTCATAGAACGTGGCCACAAGTAGTATTGTGGCTCTGCCCACCTCATTAGGGATTTCGGGCGTGATGCTATGTATGTGTGTCTTGTATACACTAACTGCACTGTTGACGTCATTTTTCGGGGCCATTTTGTATGGAGCGTTTTTGCGATTGGTATGAACTAGGACTTTTCAAAGCGTCGTATCTCAACACAAAACAAACAACACAATAATGTTTTCCGTACAGTTTGGTTTATAATAATCAGTCAGTACTTTTCAACAAAAGATTTAAAAAAAATGCAAGTTCTCCATTGCGAAAAAACAGAATCATAAGAGCCGAAGTAGACGTCCGTTTCTCCCACCGGACAACGGACCGGAAAAAACCGAATGCCTATAAATAATCGCCGGACCCGTAATCGGTGCGTGTACCTACCTACATGCATTCATTACATTATAGCTAATACAACACTGCAACTCCGGTAAAAAACACGGACCGTTGCCCGGTGGAAAAAACGGACGTCTATTTCGACTGTTATACAATCACTTTGTAGTCCGTCTGTCTGTGAGAAAAAGAGTATTGACAGATAGACAGCTATATAGCTGATTGTAGTATTTAGAAGCATAAGATAATTGTTCATAAGTAAGAAAATCCTAAAACTAAATAATCACATACTAAACAAAAAAACATGGAAGTCCAAAAATTCACATTATTAAGAGGAGTGTGAAATTTACAGCTTCTCATACAAAAGTCGATAATTATTTCCACCCCTTAAATGTTAACCGATGTTGACCAATTTTTGATAGGTGGTCAGTCAAAATAAAATCTAGGTAGGTATAGTAGTAATTCTTTTTCTTGTCCAGATCGCATTAGCTACTTATCTGACAAACAAAGTTATCGTCTTTTATCGCGAAGTGTAACCGCTAATCTCTCCTTTGAAATAGCAGGTAGTTACTGCAAACACTTTCACACAAAGGGCGTCTTTATGTCTAAGGTAAAAAGGTTCACATTAAAACACAGAGCATGTCAGATGTTGAACATTTTGCATTTCAAACGGTTCCATGTGTACTTTACGGCTGTTTTAATTCCAAAATGTTCAACACCTGACAGGCCCTGTTTTAATGTGAACCTTCTTAACTTAGACATAAAGACGCCGTTTGTGTGAAATAGTGTTTACAGTTACGACCTTCCCTTTCAAAGTAGCGATTTGCGGTTACACTTCACAATGCAAGACAATGGCTTTGTTTGCCAGATAAGCAGCTAATGCCATAGGGAGAAGAAAAATAATTACTACTACGTTTTAGATTTTTCAAGATAATCATTAAATTCAGTTTTATTGTTGTTTCAGTATTCTCATACAACACTAATTTTGGCGATTATTTCACTTTGTTGATCTTTAATCAATATTCTAAAAACGTATAGACCCAGATTTTGTTCTGATTGACAACCTATCAAAATTGGTTAAAATCAAGTGGAAATTGTTATCGCCTTTTGTATGAAAAGGGTGATTTTTGCCATTGGTTCACAGTCCTCTTAATAACCATCGTGCGGTATGTTATTTGAAAGCTTTAAGATTGTGTATCATAATCATATTTTCTCAGATTTTATTATTGAATCATTTAGGAGATATTCGCGAAATAGAAAATATGCCTACCCTGTCCACACTTTTATGAGAAACTATAAAAGATAAAAATCTCAAAAATTACGAAAAGAAATATATATATTATCATAGACTATTGGAAAAATATGACGGGCTCTCTTCTCTAGCTTTAATAGCCCTAGAAAAATCTTATAATAAATCCCATTGAAAATTATGTTTTCACCTCGGATTAATTTTAACAAAAAATAGAACCGACTCTAAAAACCCTTTGAAAACTAAGAAATAAAGACTGGCCATTAGTAATTTACCTACAAACATCAGATATATTTGTTAATTCAGTAATAAATTAAATATATATAAGCACCGACTTTAATACATTTAATTTATTACTGAATTAACAAATATATCTAATGTTTCCAGGTAATTTTCTAACGGCTAGTCTTTATTTCTAAGTTCCCAAAGCATTTTTGGAGTTGAGTTTTCTAACATGACTTTCGGTTGCATGTACTCCAGGATCTTCTCCTCAGAGAAACGCCACTTCAGCATTTGATTAGAGATTAAATAGTTCAATATCCCTCAACTAGTTGTCATCCTATACAAACACGTCATTTTAATTAAAGATCAATTTGAGTGGCCTTTCTGGATTTGGCCATCCATGAGGCTTCAGATGTTTAAGCCTTATCTGAGAATTGTCACTGGTCTTGAGAAAATCAGTCCATTTTGTGTTGTAACATATCTGTTTCAATGTAAAACTTCTTCAGACACTGGTTGCAAAAGTAACGGTCCTTATAGCCCATCATGGCTCAATTCATCAAGTTCGACAACAGTGCTACATATGTTTCTAACTCATCTCGTTCAACGGAGCTTTGCTCACAAAAGTAACACAAGTACAAGTTCTCAGTGCCCAAGTTACGCATTGTATATAAAGAAATTGGATCTTTCTTTGAATGAAGGGAATAAATGTGATGCACATTTAGATTCGAATTGATCTTTACAGATATTGCAGACCTACACAGTCATCATACCTATGGTCTATCAAATCCATTAAATTAAAAACTGAAATATCACATATCTTCCATTAAAGCAGTTTCATTTTGCTGCACACCTAATGTCTGTGCTCAAGATATTTGAATTTGTTCACCACCACCATAAATATCACAGTGCAATTTTATATGCACTTTAACACATCCTACCCACAAATTTTTTGTTACAATAATTGCAAATGTGTAAATTTTTCTTGTGTATCTCTTTCATATGCAACTTAAGTAGGCAGTAATGCTCAAATGTCCTATTACATTTCCAGCATGTGTGATATTCCTTCAGTTCATGGACTATCACATGATCAGAGAACGTCACCCGCTTTGGCACTTCCCTGTTGGATTTATAAATAATCATATTATTATGTTCGTTCTCCTGATGGTTTTGCAAGTTTTTCTCGCTTGAGTACACTTTGTCGCAAATTTTACACTTCAATTTATCTATGTTTAACGCCGTTTTGAAAATGGGATTGTTGGGATCCTTACTAAATGCCATTTTTAGGTTACCCAGGTCTTCGCGAAGAACATTGACGGTACACTTATGACACTTATCTGCCGACCGCGTTCTATGAACAGCCGGTTCTAACTTCGATAGATTTTTATGAAGTTGAGATTTTGCCGCGGAAGTATTTTGCATGCCGTCAAGATACAGCGTTATATCGGTCCGTGTCAGCGCCACTATTGGGCACTTCGGAAACCCACTTAAAGAATCTTCGGTCGCGAAACTTTGCGCTTTAGCGGAAATTTGTCCTTTACCATTCTGTGCTTTGATTTTCATTCGGGTATATTTGGACTCCATTGCAATTTATAGACATAAAAGTGGAAATAAAATAATGAAAACAGAAAAAAATAGCGAGTAAATATCGCTCACAATACCAACTGTGCTCTCTACCTAAATATACTCAGTGTTGCCAACTCGAATGGTTCTAAATATGCTAGTGATGATGAAAAAATGCTAAAAATATGCCAACTTAATTTTTTTGTACCAAAAAAATGCAAAGTTAAATGAATTTATGAAAATTATAAAAATGGACTTGTCATTTTAACCTTTTGACTGCCAAGCATGTCTGAGAAGTAACACGAATTTCAACTTCAAGTCAAGGTAATGAAGGACTTTTTTACCCTGTATTCGCTGACGGCTGCAGCCGACTGTGGTGGTCAAAAGGCTAATGCATATTTAATAACCTAAGACTTAGGGTACGTATAGTAACGTTGCATTCAACAAATTCATCTTTTTCAATCGCAACTAATTTCAGACATGAAAAATCCGTACTTCGGTTAGTGCTGTCCCATTCACTCTCGTGTTATTCACATTATGAGTGAACGAGACGGCACTATACAAAGTACGGATTTCTAATTTCGTAGTACAGGCCCAGATAACGTCTATATAAAGCAGTCGTTCGTAAATTTATAGTTACAGTTTTTAGAAATAGAAATATAATTTTCTTATGAAATATTATAGTTGTATTATGTTTTCTTGTTTCATGTAAATGTGGTAAACAAATATGCTACATGCTAAAAAAAACGATAATAGAGGTGATAATATGCCAGAACTAGCATATAAAATGCTAAATTGGCAACACTGCCTCATACTTTTCTTCTGTCAGCAGGCCATAAAATCCAATAAAAAAAAAACTTCTGTGTTATTGGTTTCTAATTCAGCACAGATAAACAAATATCACTGTATTCATTCTCTCTGGCCCAGATGGACGGAGAAAAGCGCGGGAACAAGGCGGTAACGTCTATCGCGTTTTGACCCTTCATGCCAAAAACGCAGAATGTCAGATTAGCGAAATGCTAGATTAGCAGAACGTCAGACGGGTCCGGTTAATGTACGACCAGATAATTCGCGACCTCCCATACATTTGGTGTGACTAGTAGTATAGGTGGTCGCGAATTATCTGGTAGTACCAAAGATCTCATAAGAAGGATATGGCGTTCAATACAACTGCGTTGAACAAATGACTTAGTTTGTCACGGCAACGCCATCTATTTACAAGTTTATAAACTACGAAGCTCTATTGCCGACGTCTTAGTTCTTATGACATTCACACAGTCTTATTTTGCCTGATTCATCGCTGTCTTTCATTCCTCGCTAGGAGTTACGTAATAAGAACGCCTCCTCAATATTATAAGAACGCTGATGTCGGCAATATTTACCGAGTATGCGATGGTGTCATTTGACACCAAAAAAGTGAACAACGCGAAAATCGCGTTGGGCAGTTCCTTACTATATATTTCTATGGGTCGTACATTAACCGGACCCCATCAGACATGCAGTGCAGAATTCCTGTTAGCAGAATGCCAGATTAGCAGAATGCCTAATGCATGATTGAACATGATCTAGATTATACATGGCCTCTAATCAACCATACGTTTACAGACTGAATACCCAATATCAAATGAGTTAGAAAATATGGTTAGGGTTCGAACGCTGTACTACGTTTAGGAAGTACTTTACTAGATGTAGGAGACTTACAAAGGCTGCATATACTGTTTCGGAGACTGTACTGTTATCATACTTCATAAAATTATGACAAACAAGACAACCATCTACAATGTGGAGTATTTACTCAATGTTGAAAGCTACTATTGCAACAAAAGATGGCTTGCACGTTGAAACCTATCCCAAACTGATATTTAACTTTTAATTTTTTGATATTATTTGTTTTACCAATAAAGTTACATGTGGTTTAGTTTTTACCGTGTTGTATTTTTTTTGTAGGAGAAAAGTTATATGTGCTACACGAGACCAAAGTTATTGCATCTCGTGTCTTTGAATCCCTCGCTACGCTCAGTTCTAAACTAGAATCACTCGCTACGCCAGAATTCTAAACTAGAATCACTCGCTACGCTTGTGGTTCAATTATAGAATCCTTCGATGACTCGGGATTCAAAATCAGCACTCGCAGCAAAAACCAATTCTGCTCTGTTGTTGCACAAATAACTATTGTAGTTGTGTGTGGAAAAAATCTAGTAAGTCGATTTTAACCTACTTACATACACGTGCTAGAATAAAAAGAAAATATCAACAAAACTTTCGAAAAGAAAACAGAACGAGATAATTATGAATTTTTTTATTTATCTTGTTACATTATTTTTATCAATTAACTGACTACTGCATTGCTTCAACATCTAACAACCACAATAAAATAACTTGATTCATTCATTATAATTATAAATTAATGTCCTGTCAGTTCCAAAAATATTAATCATATCCACGTCTTTATGCTGGCTGATCACTGTGAACCAAAAAGTGGTGAGAAATGTTACATCCACTATACTGTTTAAGTCACTCAAGTAAATGTACACAAACTAACCCACGTGACTCAGTTAACTAGCCAATCAAGATGTACCATAGATAAAGATTGACTGGATTGGCTGGTAATCCCAGTCACATGGGTTATTTAGTTTAGCACACAGAGATAAAAAGGAACCGGTTTTATATCTCTTTTTTTCTTCTTTAGCTCATCTTCCTAAGTAATTTTTGGCTAAAACCAGCCTTAAGCTTAGTTCAGATCATGAATAATATAACTGACATTATTGCATCTGACAATATTTATTTAATGATTTGCATACTCTCTAGCACACGATCGGCCAAGTCTGGCTAAAGGCTATAATTATACGTGAAAAGGGCAAATGATTATATTATTATGATATACATATATTTGTGCCTTACTGTTCGTAAATGCTCAGCTGTTTTTATAGCAATACAAAATTAGCCTTGTATATGAAAAATATTTGTACCCATTCTTAAAACATAAATGCCATTATAATAAAGATACTATCAAACATGATTAACAGTAGCACATTTGTGACGACAACGTAAGTTTACCGTATTTCCCATAATTTATTATATCACTTAGTTCAGGGACGTATTGGCTTGCCAAAACCTATAGTGCTACCAAAAGCGGTGCGAGGAACGGTGAGGGTGGGGGGATTTCTATACATTTCTCATTCCCCCGCACGTCCGTCGACACCCAAGGTGTGGCACAGCGCTTGTGGCCAAACTATAGTCAAGATTACACATTATATTAGCTACAAAAACAACTGTACAGTGAGTGTGACGCCAGCACGATTATCAAATTAATTATCAACAACTAACAGAAACAATAATAGGACAAACCCCAGAAAAAGGTCACATTACAAATACGAAGAGACGGACCTTATCAACACCAGCCATCATGAATCATGAGTTGACATGCCATTGGGAATATGAAAAGTTTCGATTATCTAAAGCGTCGAAAAACAAGGTAAATACACATTAAAATATTTTTTACTACCTATATTATTCTCGCAGCGCACACTCCATTTTTATAACCGTCACCCACACTATTCGGCAATACTTAGCGCCTACTTTCAACATGGTTTCACAGGGTTTGAGACAACAATAAATAATTTACCGATCAGCAGTCAGGACGACATTTAGTATGGGGTACATGGAATGTTGGCATGGGTATGCACGCGGCACATTCGCATAGCAAATATAATTATTTATCCGGGCGACAAATTGGTCAAGCCGTCGTGCCGCGTTCGTAGCGTTGATGGGTTCTGGATTTATCTATACATTTACATGACGGGACGCAGCGCGCCACCCGTTCGCGATTCCACGCGGAAGTGCTACTCGGACCTTAACTTGAATTTTCAGGATCTGTTCTTTATCCGATGGTCTGAAAATAATAAGTACGTAACCATTTTACTTAACCAGTGATCGAGTTCATTCTGAATTTTTGTAACCAACCAGAGATTAAGATCGTTAGACAATAGTCAACTTCGTAATCGTTACCTATATTTATAGCCGTGTCAAATTCTAGCTTTATCTATAAATACTCAAGAGGAAATGGCTGTCGCTGACAGACAGACAGACGTTGCGGAACTGTAAAGGCTAAGGCTCGTTACGCAGTTCGTTTGAGCGGTCCAACCGAAAATGAAATTTTGTGGCGGTTAAGTGCGTAAAATCGCAGGCGGTTGCATATAAAAACATGAAAAGAGGCTGCCGCGAGGTTTGCAGCCCCCGCGGTTATCCGCTACAGTCGTATTTTTAATTAGACGAAGCCAACTGACAGTAGCTAACAAGACAGTAAACGTCAACTGAGAACACAGTAAACGTCAGTTGGCATCGTCTAATTAAAAATACGACTATAGTGCGTAAGGTCCCTAAAAGTCGGATATGAAATGCTAAAAATCTACTCACTATTGCGAGGCAGCACGACCGCCTGATTGTCGGCGACGGTGCAACAGTGCAGATTCTTGTGGAAGCTGTATTGGATGGTGAGATGCTTGTCTTCGCCGACGCACGGGTCGAAGAAACCGGGGAGGTCAGCCTGCGAAAAAAAAAACGATTTGTCTATAATAGGGATGTTTCTGGTGGCCACTTAAGGATGTATACCACGTCAAATCCGCTGTACATCTATTTGATTTTTCAAGTTTTGTGTCATTTGCACCTAATAACGGCAATGAATAATTTGGTACGAATAATGATTTAAAATATACAAATTGTGTGATTATTAATAATTATTTAGCATGTGAAATAAAATCAGCACCTGATTTGACTACTCGAGTGACAACAGCGCTAGCGGCCTTTCCCTACCGTTCGACGTTACGGTCCGGACACATGGAAATTCAATCAAAAATATTTCCGTAGGAACAAAGGTAACGACATTTTTTTTGTCATCAAAAAATCGAGGAAAGTACAAAGTTATAGAAAATACATTTTCTGATTATAAATGTACTAAGGGACTGAAACATTTTTCGCTTTTTCTTGTAATTTAATCAACTTCCGGTACAAATAACACAAGCACAGCACATAACACATGTAATCTTAACCCTTTATTTGGCATTGGCATGTCATTAATCTCCTGTAAAAGAACGGTAAAGTGGTTTTATTTTTTATTACACTTATGCGAAACGACTAATATTACCATACTATTCAATTTCAGCGAACAATATACAAATCGATATATTGGGTATACATCCTTAAGCCCTTATGAGAGCCTAATGAGAGGAGGCTTGTGGTTAGGGGAGCTAGCACGACGTGCGTCTCTGTCAAACTAGTCAAATATGTAAGGGATGCACTGAGCGACAAATGACTCGCGGGCAGGTCGTGCTAAACGTGCAGCAGTACGACGTTTATAGACCGATTATGACGAAAGTGAAAGATTCGTCAAAAAAAAAACTTCAATGGCTGCAAAAACTAATTTACTATAATATTTTTAATCCCAATTTCTGATCTTCCTAAACCGCTTCTTAGTGTAATTTTTTTTGGGTGTTACGTCACAATGACGTCACAACAATCCCTTCTTGTCTAATTTGCAAACTTACACAGTTGTATTTCGGTCACTTATAATAATAGTTTCTGACAGCTGGACTTCTTGTGTATATTTATACCTCCACAGTTCTACACCAAGTTTCAACTTCCTAGGTCACCTGGAAGTAGTCTAACATTTTGATCTATATGTGAGTCAGTCAGTCAGTCAGTCAGTGCTAAAAATAGTAATTTTCGGACGTCATTATCTCGTGAATGGTAAGAAGTTTTTTATTGAAATTTGGCATTTAGCAATTAGAAGACGGGTTTAGTAGACACGCAAAATTGCAAGTATATCGGTCAATTAGATTTTAAGTTATGGGGGCTCGAAAATGGCTCGTAATGTTTCGTGTAATATAACCTACGCGTGTGTCGCGAACTTTGGCCGACACACTGCCGTGTGTCTAGATATTACTTAATAAATTATTAGGAAACTAGATACTTGTGTTATTTACCTTGCTGGCTTCGAGTAACTCGAGCCGGGAGTCCTTGACGAGACACTGCACGGGGATGGTTACGTCGATGACCTCCGTGTAAGCGACGGGCGATTCCGGCGCGCCGTCTCCAGTCGGCTCTGCTTCCACCTCATGATTCGACGCACCTGACAACGAATTATAAATATTAGTTATACAATATGTTATATAATTTTCGCATTCACTATTCTCTATTTGTAGTTATGTGTAAATGTAAACAAACTAATCCATGTGACTCAGCTAGCCGGCCAATAAAGACACCATAGATAAAAAAGATTGACTATTTAGTCAGTGATGGCTGAATTAGCTGAGTGACGTGGGATAGTTTTGTTTACAGTTAGTTTAATTACCTTTTCTCAAAAATGATACGTAAAGTCGGCACAACATCTTTAAAAAGTCTCCAGTAAGTTAATAATACAGTGTTCGGTAAGTAAAGAGGTTTTAAATTCGGAATGAAAAGTGTCCAGTCGCGTACGATACAATAGTACATTACTGAAGAGACCAGTAAGTAAGCTATACTGGACGAGTGCGATTTGAAATCCGAGCCGTAGGCGAGGATTTCTATGTACGAGTCCAGTATGGCACTTAATGGTCGAAACTTGTATAGTGCTTATTCTACCCACCTGATGGTAATTCACGGTGTACAATGGGAATAAAATAAATAATAATAATAAAAAACATTTTTGAGAAAAGCACTATATAAGCTTCGACCAAAAGTGCGATACTGGACTCGTACATAGAAATCCGAGCCGTAGACGAGGATTTCAAATCGTAGTCGTCCAGAATAGCTTACTTACTGGTCTCTTCAGTAATGTACTATAACAAATAGAGTATAATGAAAAACGTCCTCTGGTGACTGTGACCAGGCATTATGAAGACCGGATTCTTATATTGTAATGGCTGTTGTAACGCTCAGCAGTGTTGACGTTGTTAAAATTAGAACATTTTGAACTTTATGGCTCCTTTTCATATTGGGCCAACATGAGCGAATAAATGGCTGAATGTTGGGCGATTGTGGGCACGCGTACCATCATCGGCACGAATTCCTTTGATGTACCGACAACTGACCGATTACTCACGAATATAGGCCATGTTGGCCACACACAGACGAGTATACTCTCCACAAAATCGTGTGCCTATATTCACCCATGTTGGCCGAAAATGAAAAGGAGCCATACAGTTTAAAATGTTCTAATTTTAACAACGGTAACACTGCTGAGCGTCTGCCATCGTTGTTGTCAGTTGTTAATTGTACTAATTGTAATCTCCTTCTGTAGATGTCCCGTTTGATCTCCGGCAAGAGTATGCATAAAACGCCTAGTGAATACTGCTTCATATATGTATAGGTGCTTTATATTAGCAAGTAAAACTTTTGAAAGTTTCATACCTTGAGGTAATTTCCCGTACAATGCCCTTAAAATGACTAGGCCCTTATTTTTTTCTTCATCACTCCTGATCCTGGAGTACGTTTCTCGCATCAGCTCTACCGTCGCTCGGGCTTGACGCTGCATCTCTTGTAACCTATAATTAAACAACGGTAAACATACTTCGAAACGAACGAAGATCTTATTGACTGGTCTGGGAAATATCTACGCCGCCGTAAGGTAAAAACCTAAAAATAACCGGAACAACATAATATCTAATAGTACTACATACAGAATAGCCACGCACAGCCTCCCATTTAAGGATGTATACCCAATATATCGATTTGTATATTTTTCCCTGAAATTGAATAGTATGGTAATATTAGTCGTTTCGCATAACTGTAATAAAAAAAAACCACTTTACCAGTCTTTTAAAGGAGATAAATGACATTAAAGATTACATGTGTTATGTGATGTGCCTGTGTTGTTTGTATCGGAAGTTGATTAAATTACAAGAAAAAGCGAAAAATGTTTCTATATCATAGTACTTTTATAATTAGAAAATTTAATTTCTATAACTTTGTACTCTCCTCGATTAATTGAGGAAAAAAAAATGTCATTACCGTTGTTCCCACGGAAATATTCTTGATTGAATTTCCATGTGTCCGGACCGTTTCAAATACTGCATTTTGATTGATTATGACTCGAGTAGTCAAATCAGGTTCTGATTTTATTTCACATACCTACTAAATAATTATTAAAATATACAAATTGTGTGATTATTCACACAATTTGTATATTTTAAATCATTATTCGTACAAAATTACTCATTGCCGTTATTTGGTGCAAATGGAACAAAACTTGAAAAATAAAATAGATGTACTGCGGATTTGACTTGGTATACATCCTTAAGTCAGTTGGCTCACCTCCGTAAGAGTACTGACAGTGAAATGGTCATTTAAAAATGATTGTGGGGCTAGCACATGCCCGTCCGTCAAGCGAGTCAAATATGTCAGGGACTCACTAAGCGACAACTGACTCGCGGAAGGGTCGTGCTAGCCGTGCCGGGAACACAGCATACAGCAGTCGAGTAACAAACATCTCATACACAAAGTAACCAAGAAACGTCAAGCACGCGTTTAAGTTTGATATGTTGGGAGAACTGGGTATTGAAAGTATTTATCCTTTTTGAGTTTTAACCAGCTACTACTAATGATATTAAACCCGATTTGACTTTTAATTATAGGAGCACCATTTTTCCATTTATCGTAAAACTAGAGAACCCGCTACAGCTTCGCTCGCGGTATTTTCAATATAAACTTTACCCCTTATGAGATGGAATTTCAAAACTACCCCAAATTCAATTTACCAAATTTTCACCCCTGCAGGGGTTAATTTTGTCAAAATGCTTTTGCAGTGCGCCTTTGTTTTTATTCAGAAGCCTAAATTCTCATTTTCATGTTAATAAGTTAAAAAATTACGGATTTCCATACAAATTGTTAATTCCTTTTTCACCCCTTTAGGGCTTGATTTTCGTAAAATCCTTTCCTACATTACCTAAAGAATACCTGTATTCAGTTTCAGACTTCTAGCTCCATAGTTTTGGCTGTGCGTTGATATGTCACCCGATCAGTCAGTCAGCTTCTTCTTTTATATACTCGTATATAGATAACAAACTCGTTTTTAGGGTTCGGTACCTCAAAAGGAAAAAACGTAGTACCTGAGCATTTGTGAAATACCCCATTCATTAAATGTCTCGTATTTCCCCATTCGCAAAACGTATATTTGTAAAGTTTTGGTAAGTGTAATTCCAACGACAATGCAATACTCAAGTACGGTTGCTAAAAAAGCATGTCATTACTAATTAACAACCCGTAACTTTATTTCATCATACCATCTTAGGACTAATTAATCGAACGTGGCCACAAGTAGTCTTGTGGCTCTGCCCACCCCATTAGGGATTTCGGGCGTGATAATATGTATGTATGTATGTAACTTTACTTCTGTTCGTTCACCGTACCTTTCAAAATTAGCCTCCATAGATCTTTGCCGCTCTCTGTCTTGTCGCTCCCGCGCAATCGGATCTAGCACAAGCTTCTTCAGGATCAGCCACGACACCATGGGGACGACAGTCGCGTAGAACACCGGTGATGGCATCACTTCCTCGCACAGATGAATGGGCACCACTATGGTTTGGGTTGAGCACGTCCATCTGAAAGATGTCAATAAGAGTTCATTGATTGTGGTGAGACCTTTGCCTCAAGTGGACGCTGCAAGCCTGGCCTGGCCTAGCCGGATGAAGCTCCTAAACTACAGGCGAGGCGAGAATTAAAATCTCAACGACCCGGACCATTTTCGCTAGGAGGATTCCGTGAAAATCGGTACTATGTTAGTCAATTATTTTGACTCTTTCACTAGATGAAAATGCTCATTTACTACCTAGTGGTTTAATCTTTTAGTATTCATAAACCAGTGACTGAGCTGTAGACCTCGCAAGTCGGTCTTTGGATAGCTTAAAACTGAATAAATGGCTGACCTATGTAATTTTTTACGTGTTCAACCAACATATCTCTGCCATTGAGAAAAAAATTCGACAAATTGAATCGATAACAAAACCATATAATTATCGGACCCGCTCAGAAAATTCCGCGAGAATCGGTTGAGAAATGCGACCTGTAGAGGAGAACAGCCGGACATCCGAACATACGAAAGCATTTTTGCCCGAGCTGAAAAGAAGACGCTTCGCGCTCGCCCATTAATTTATATCTATTACTTTTAAAATCGTTAAAATTTCATATCTCGTCACGCCTCGAAGGTGGAAAACTTACCCTGCCCACTTTCTATCTGGGAAATAAACAATACCAGCGGCCCTACCAAGGTTGATACTAGGATAAGTTAACACCGTCTCATCTCTAAGTGCGTCTGTCTCACACTAGTGCCGACGAAAGCGATAGTAAGAGATAAGACCGGGTTAAGTTGTCAACCTTGCTAGAGCCGTTGAGGGGACAAGGTTAATGCTAAAATCGCGTAAGTTTGTGCGCGGTGTGGCGTCGGGATAAAGGGTCATCCATAAAGTACGTCACACTATAGGTTGCGGGCGAAGACTGATTTAAGCGGTCAACCTATAATTTCGTGATTTTTGGCCCCTCCTTCGTCCTTATCACAGTTGGTCACATTTGGCCACAGGGGGGTCCCTAATGCGACGGCACATCTAGAAATAATTACATTTAAACAGTAGTTCCGAAATTGGTTTTGTTTCCATTTACATTATTTTGAGGAATATCTCAAGATTCGTTGAAGGTTAAAGACCGCCTTACCTCTAAAGTTCGTTTGGTCTCTTTTTAAAATATGTTTAAACAGAATTTAAATCAGTTCGGTAAAATAAAAACTGTTAATCCTGCAGTCGAATATTAAACGAAGTTTGACTATATTTCATTCAAAACGTTTTCCCGTCTGTCCAGCTCGCCACTACCCTTCACTCCCTGCCGATGTCCAACTGCATCTGATACTCACTTAAGTTTGAGCATGACTCCGCTCGGCACGCCCAGCATGACGGCGGCTGAAACGCTGCTGTTTTTTGACACCTTTTTCTCGGCACCGTACTCGGCTATAGCACCAAACGTTCCAAATCTGCAAGTTTACAAAGTATCGCAATTTAGCCGTGAATACTTGTAAAACAAAGTTGACGTAATGATAAAAATGATATCCCCTAATGTCAAGACCAATTTATAAAATTAGTGTATGTACAAATTATTTAGTGTTTATGTACTTTTCTTTTAGCGAATTCGATACTTCGCAATATATGCAGGGTTCGAAATTATCAAAATAATTACGCTTCTTGATAATTATCGGATAATTAAATAACCAGTATAAGAAATTGATTTTTTATATTGTTTCATAAGAAATTCCGATGTTATATTGTTTCATAACAATTTCTAACAAAAAATAATTATGTTTTATTTAATATCGTACACAACGCGTTTGGATAGACGAGAGTGCGGAAATACACGTTCGAATACTTCGAATACAGTACTTTCACGAGCGATTTTTTTTTGCTATTATCAGTCGATAATTATCGATCTGTTATTATCACGATAATTATCATGATAATTATCGTGATAATAACAGATCAATGACATGTATGTGCCATCACTTCTTTTCTGACTTTTTTTTGGAATTTTTAAATCTTTTATATAGACAGACAAACAATGTTAAAGATAAACCAGGGGGGTTACCACGATCTCTAAATGCGATTCTTTTTAAGTCCTAAGCTGACTGTGTCCCTATTTCATACCTCACCATATGTTTGATATATGTAAATACAATGTCACGGTACGAAATAGCGACGCAGTTCAGTTTAGGGCCCAATGAGAATCTATAACATTGTTTGTCGGTCTATTTGAAAGGTTCAAAAATTAAAAAAAAAAGATACTAAAAGTGATGGCACATAATACGTGCAAAATTGTATATTATTAATTCCAAACTTAAATCATAATTTATATAAACTTAAGGCCATAAAAACATTTTTGCAGAAGCCATTTAGTCAATATTGATAAAAAAAATATTGCCAGATAACAATTAAATATCATCTGGTATGATTATAAATAAAAATTGCTATTATAAAAACGTTTCTCTTATACAGGCTGTCTCATCGGTCAGTATGGGAAGGTCTGAAACTATAAGACATACGAAGATCTGTTCTTAGGAACCATGTCATCGATTTTAATGAGAAGAAAAACTGCATTCATCTATTTGAAAGGGGCCTGTACTCAGCTCGGGAATCGAACCCGGTTGTTTTGAAAAGAATAAACTTACACTATTTCGATTTGGAGATCGATTGTGTAGGTCTTAAGCGGTAAATGGCTCTATGAAACATGATGTCTAAAATGAATAAAATGCGTTGTTTTCACGTACTTTGTTTTTTTTATTAAGTGTTCGAAGTGACCACCGTTTCTTTCAATACAATATTCAACACGGTTTTTTTTAGGTGTATGAATGCGGTTTTTCTTCTTATCAAAATTGATGACATGGTTCCTAAGAACGGATCTTCGTATGTCTCAGTTTCAGACTTTCCCATACTGACCGATTTAAATGAGACACCCTGTATATCAGTGGCGCAGCCTGCCTACAAGCCGATTCCTGACGGATTTACCAAGCTAGAAAGCTACGGCAAGCCTGTCAGTGAAGTCCATGTTACTTTAACTAACTCGGACTCGCACGTCCGGTTCTAATTACTCCGGCTTCCCTTAGAAAATATTTCACGCTTCGCCACTGCTGTATATGACTTTAAAGCTGGGAGGTTTGTACAGCTGACACATTATTTTACCAGAGAAAACAGCGATCATTATATACTACGAGCATGACGTCGCGTGCATAAGCTAGTATACTATGATAACGAAACTCGCTCGGCAGCACAATAGTAATGCGGTCATGATTTAAATTATTTCGCGATTGCTATTGATATCTTCAAGTCTAATCGCAAATGTGCGTGGTAATTAAAAAAAAAGATCTTCAATATATCGTTAGCGTTAGCTTCACTCGGGAGTTAGTTGTGTTTCTGACTTCATCTAGCAAAATAGCACTTGATTAATAATAAAAAATAATTTAACATCTTGTACACTAGTACCGAACTTAGGACTCCTTGTACTATGGGTTTTACCAGCCATATTTTTAACCGACTTCAAAAAAACCGAAAGAGGAGGTTCTCAATTCGACGCGTACGTTTGTTTTTTTTTTACAACTCAACAACTGTCACTTTACTTCAGCTAATTAAAAATCCTAATACTAAGTAATAATGTCAACAGTGACAGTAAAAAATGGGTCAAAATAATTTGTATTTTCAAAACACGCAGAAGCCTGCAGAAGCTTGTCGAGCACACATTCTATATTTTTGTCGTGTTACTGGCGCGGTATGACTTGGCATAGCATTATTATGTAATTGTTACTAAACTGATATGTAATTGAATAATTACTAATAAATAACTTCATGAGTTTATGAACGATGTTTTTCTATAAAATACTCACTTCAAAGCCAATCGCAGCTTCATATCGTGTTGCGGCAGCTTCCGCATAATGTTGAACGATATGAACGAGTGCGGGTTGCCGATCTGGATGGCCGTGTTGGTGTGGTACTTCTCCGAATCTCGCACATAGATTGATGACATGGACGAGCCGCCTTGCCCGCCCGCGCGGTACGTCAAGTAGCCCACTGAGTGGGCGTCCAGCTGAAGTGCCATTGCTGCAGAGGTTAACAGATGAAATTTCAATGACGATCGTCTTATGTTTTTTAACCCCTCTTGGACCTCAATATTTCAATATATGTACACACACATACACACACAAGAATGGCACACTTTAAGTAATAGGATTCAGCAGTTACTGATACAAACTCTGTTGTGTATGAGTAAAGGCCGAATTCAGAAACGCCACTTAAGTATTTGATTAGAGATTAAATATTGAAATGTCCGTCGACTAGTTGTCATCCTATACAAAAACGTCACTTAAACGTCACTTAATTAAAGATCAATATGAGTGGCTTTTCTGAATTTGGCCTTAAGTATGTTTGTTACTCCTTCACGCTTGAACTGTTTGACGGATTTGGATGAAATTTGAAATGGAGACTGCTTATACCCTGGATTAACACATAAGGTATTTTTATACCGGAACATTCAAAATTTCCCGAGGGATATCTACGCGAAAGAATAAAATAAAATTGCCAAAATGCACAAATAATGCATGTACAAAAGCTATACATACTTGATATAAAACTAGGTACAATCCCTCTCGGTGTGAACTGCATAACAGTGCCGCAGTTCAGGAACATCAGCCGGGACAGTGTCCTGAACATTTTGAAGCCGAGTAGTGGCCCGTTTCCGATTCCGAACTCTAACTCGGTCCATCCCTTTTCGGAACTAAGATGGCGGTTGGATATGTTGACTGATCCGGTCCCTGAAATAAATTGTTAATTTCTATTACTTTGTTAATCAAGTTAGGCCCGTAACGGGTCTTATAACTAGAGAATTCTGTGCAAAATTGATTGATAGTTGCGCAGAATATTTAATTAAGTGATGGCTCACCAATCCCGTTCTGCGTTGATATATTGCCAGACAGCGTCATGGTATCCCGGAGGGTTATTGGAGCGTCGATGGATTGCTGGATAGACATGCCTGATACCTCGATGTTAGGTATTATTGATGAATCTTCTCTGTGTAGAAAAAAAAAAACATTTAAGGTTTCTATTGTACACAGTGGGAACAAATGGGGGGGGGGGGAAACGTTTGTTTCTTTTTTTTTAACTAAAAATGGGTTTGCGTTCGACCTCAGTCTTATCCGATGCCAAGTGATGACGAGGTCGAAGGTGGTACACGCTTACCCAGAAAATGCCTATTCATTCTTGCCTTGAAAACACGAAGGTTACACGATTCCGGGAATAGGTACAGAATTTCCACTACTAGACAATCTTTGATGGAGTCCATAAATAATTCCCAATTGTACCAACCACCCACAGTTATAACATTTTTAAAAAGTGACGAGCTTATAGTTGAAACAACGTAGTACATACATAATTAGAATCTGGGTAAACTACACTATTTAATTATTATAATAATAAATAAAAAATGTATGATTTATTTATTTATTGTGTGTTATGTTACACATATTTCATTAGTGACCTAGACTACGGGTACAAATGGGAATACTCCGTAATTTACTATTGCCCTGCACATTTGTTATTTGTGAGTGCTTGTAAATTTAGGAAATATTTTAACTTTATTAATATTATATTAATTTGCACCATCTGCCAAAGTTAAACTACTTTGATCATTATTTTTCTCTGTTGTGGTTGTCTGGAAGAGGTCGCTATTTAGCGATAAGACCGCTCATTGTTCCATAACTTTATTTTGTTAGTGTATGCTTTTCTGTTCTTTTTGTGGTGTTCAAAAAGGAGTATTGTATTGTATTATGCCTTTGAACTGGATATGATCATTCTGTCATTCACACTCTTGCGAAAGAAGGCATCAATAGTGACTTTTATAGAACAAATGGAACATGGCCGGTGAGTGTAGACCATTGTGGATCCACGCATGTTCAATGGTGATGATGTAAATGCGGGATGACTTACATGATCTCATACTCGTCATAGTATTTCATGAACATGTCAGTTGCATTGACGGAAAGTGTGATAGTGCCCCGGGGGTTAGCACTTTGCTGAAGCCTTCGCTCCTCTCTTTCGCGCTTTAACCTGCAGAGAAGGATAACATAAGAAGACAGGTCCTTCATAAGAACTTGTAAAAGCCTAAATTGATTAAAGATAGTTTGACTTTGAGTCAAATTTAAGCAAATTATGAACAAGATTACCTAAATTTTACTTTAGATGGAATGAAATAAGAACTATTTTATTTATTACCTTTCATATTCATCTCTAATTTCCCTAGGTGTTCGGGTGCGAAAGATGACTTCCCAGCCATCAACTTCTAGCCCGCGTTTTCCTGTCAATTTTAAGTGTATAATCAGATACATGAGGGTGCTTAAAAATATTATAACACATATGTTGAACTCTTTCGCCAACAGGCTTCTTCCAGCATGCAGAGTCACCAGCGCCAGGCTCTTAGAAATATCACCCTTGTGTTTATTGACCAGAATAAACAGACTTGGAAAGAAAAATTTTGGCTATAGCAAACATAATATTTTTTATTTTTAGAATTCTTTCACTTCTGCGCTGTCATTCCATCATGACATGAGTCGGCCATCACAGGCAGGAGAGCAGTATAACTGTCTTTATGTAGGCAACAGGAAAATAACTTAAACATGCTATTGATTAAACTTAGAGAACTCTCAAGAAAGTATATCGAATTCGAGTACAATGCCACCTAGATTATTAAGGTTACTTTCCTACTGAAGCAATGCTAGTATTACTTTCAAGAAATCTACATCGGATTCGAGTACAATGCCACCTAGCTAGATTATTAAGGTTACATTCCTACTGAAGCAGTGCTAAGCCTAGCTGACTAAGATTGCTCTATCATAAGTTATTGCTATATTTCAAGCATTCTCATTGGTAAGCTTGGATCTGCTCGTCACATCTCCGCTTCAGTGGGAATGCATCCTTGGTAAATTGATTGAATAATAATGAATTGCTAGCACATTTGGTTACATGATTGAAGTTGTGTCATACACACGTTAAGAAATAAAAGTTGTCTTTTCTGTGGACAAAAGTTAACATAAACGAAGGGTTACTTTCACCTTTTCTTCATACAGGCCAAAACGATGCCTTACATCCTACATGCAGATATAGTCAAAACAAAAAGATCAGGTGAGTCCTTAACTTTTGGGAACAGGAGGTGACAGGTTGGAACCTTAATGTGTGTATGACCCAGTTACCAATGTTATTGTCTCTATTTTTACCTAAAGTATCATAGATTGCTCTCTTATGATTGTCCGAGAGTACTTCATACGCCTCCTTCACCTTGCTGAATATCTGTTCAGCCCATTTCTGTTTGGTTGGATCTGTGCTGTGCTTGTCAGGATGAAACATGCGAGAGAAGCGCCTGTACGCACTGTTGATTTCTTCTGGTGTTGCCTGGTCAGTAATAATTAATAATATAATTAATTATCAAATAACAGTTTGTAAACAATGATATGGCCAAGGGCATAGAAATGGGAGAGGGAGCTAGTTTGTTATCATAAATACAAAGGAATTGACCATATATATAAGTTTAGGGAGTTTATAAAAAGATCAAGACATTAATACCATTTATAGTGACATGCAATAACTATTTATTTATTTAGTATTTGCCAGTAAAAGCTAATTAACATTTTTTCAGAATTAAAGTAGCTTATCTCATTCTTCGGCCTTCCAACTATTGCTATGCAAAATTCAAATCAATCCATCCCACCGTTTTAACATGAAAGAGGAACAAACAAACAAATAAATAAATAACCAAACAAGCACACTTTCAAATTTATAATATTATTAGTAAGGATTATTCAATCTTCCACTTAAAGACTGTTTAGTTAAATAAGTGTTAAGTTGGCAATCATCAAAATCTGTATATATATCTGATGTATATGATTTTGTTTACTTAGAATACGAGTACCTGCTTATATTATATACACATACATAGCATCACGCCCGAAATCCCTAATGGGGTGGGTAGAGCCACAAGACTACTTGTGGCCACATTCAATTAATTAGTCCTAAGATGGTATGATGAACCATATGGTGACAGGTGATCGACCCATCACCCATACAGATAGTCCACCATGTTGGAGAGGACCCGTCCCTTAGTCGACTTTTACGACATGCCAGGATGATAAGCATCTGCACGCATGCTATTTCTTCACTCCCAGTGCAGCAGAGGAGTACAGCCCATATTATATGCAGCCAGTATTTTTTTTATTGCACCAGCCTGGAATCTACAGTAGGATTGGTACTTGTGATTATAATTTTGAATACAGTGGTAGCCCAGTGGCCTCATGAGCAGAGGGTTGTGTTATAAGCCAGCTTGCACCTCCATTATCTTCAGATCTCATGCGCGGAATGGAATTTGATATTTATCATCAGCATTTCAGTGAAAGAAAAACATTCTGAGGAAACCTGCATGCATTTAAGTGATTTAAAGAATGTGTTTAGATCGAAGTCCACACTGGTTCTCGTGTGGGAACTTGCTGCCCAGTCTCATAATAAGAGGAGCCCTGTGCAGTGCGACATATATTGGCTGCTGATGATTATATTTTTCATTGTACACATAAAGAACCCGCACATTAGTTAAAATAGTTAATGGACATAATAAAAGTTAGTATAACAAAAGATCTGAATACTGGTTTTGCAAAATTCTTTCTGTTTAGGATAAGTGTATGTGTGTGAAATGTGAATCAATAAAAGAATATGTGGTGGGATAAAAACGAATTTTATATAGAAGTTTTCATCAAATCCACACTCCCAACTCATAATAGTGGAGTGCCTCAAAACATCTACATGTTGCCACATTGATTCAGTTTCATCCAATGAGACAATTTTTTTCACGTCGTAGCCTAGTATTTCGGTGTAGGGTTTTACAGAACAGCGCCTTTAAAACTAAAGGCTCCTCATCGAGGCGTAAAGAGCTTATCATTGCCGGGTTCTAACCTAAAATTACGTGACACAATATTATGTACAGATTGCCTTGGTCAGGAAAATTACATACACCGCAATAACTACAAATGTATCTTTTACTAAACTTATTCCGGAGATAAACATGTTTCTCACAAGAATATTTATCCGCTTCAACACAAATTTGACGTTATATAATGACGATAATCATAAATAAGTTAATTTTAACGAAATACACATGTTAAATTATATTTACCGTTTTGGACACATTGAGTAACTGGTAATAGTTTTCTTCCAATAAAATACTTTCCCCATCTTCATCCATTTTATATTGTTTAAATTAAAATTAAAATCCTAAAAATCCAATCCGTTAATATTGCGATAATTAATTTCTTTTACTGCCGCGCTGACAGCGGCGTCGCCAGTGTCGAATAAAAAAAGAAAACCATAGATAAAGTAGTTTAAAAGCGCTAATACACTTTATCCAATGTTGCAGGCTAAACTTATAACACGATACGATTATTGTTAATTTCTTTATAAATTCATAAAAGACACAAAAGGCATAACATACAAGCAGAACACCATCTGCTAAGGATATTCTTTGTATGGTGGACGAAACTGTGCCGGGGACCGATACTATTTATTTATATATCAAACTAGGCTAATTTAATTTGGCATAACATGGTGGTCAAATCTAAAGGCAGCATGCAATCATAAATAGATAGGTGCTTTAAAATCATTGTTCTATATTTCATTGTTCTATAGTGATTGATTCCTTATTGCCTGAATAGCCTCATAATAAGACTAGACTAGCTTATTGTCTGCTGTGCAGAAAAATATTTTTTGCTTAAATGTGAGTGAGCTAACTCAGTGGACTTTTTTTTAAACAATCAGAAAAGAAAACTGGTAGGTATATGGTCGTACCGAGCGAGACACAACTCAGTTACAGAGGGCTTAGCACACTAATTTTTATCGCGCACATAATACATTAGTCCCTTTCGCACCCGCATATTAGTTAAAAAGTGACAGATGCTTTATGTACGCGATAAAAACTAGTGTGCTAGGCACTCAGATTGTTGTATTCGACGTCAAGCTGTGGTGGGCATAAACAAGATTTTTTGTTGGATTGGACCTACTTGTACCGACAGGAGACAGGGTTACAGACAGATAGGCAGTAGGCACGCAGTAGGTAAGTAGGTACATGTACGTATGTCTTTTGCAAACTCTCTCCAGTGAAAAATGTAGAAAAAACAAATAACAATTCGTCTGCATCTATCAAATATTGTCCTAAATGAAGGCAGGGAAGTGTGTTTATGCATTGTATCGCCACGCAGGATACCCGTAAAGTCGTTATAAGGTAAACATTTTGATTATAATTTAAACAATTTTTAATACTTAACTGTAAACCGATGATGTCGGAATCTTCTATCTAGTTTTGTTACTTGTTATTTTGCATGTTATTATATTAGGGGGATTGGTTTAGTCACCTCGACTGGTAGGCTTTTATGGTAATGTTAAAGCGTGTAGGTGGATGATAGTTCTGGGCAGTGTTTTCGGAGAGTTGAGTTCTATAGTTTAGTGCTGTGTTCATTAAACATTCTTATTATATTTTCACTCGGCGGAATGTAGGATCCGTCAGAGATGCACCAGTAATTTCACTAAGTACATAGCATGTAGGCAGGCTTTCCCCCCAGGAGAATAAAATTAACTATCTTAGCTAGATTAATGGAATCTCTTAAATCATGTACACTTGCACTTGTACTGTAATTTGTCTAATTATATTTCAATAATGAACTAAGATATTTGTTTAAGATAGTGCCAAACAGCCACTTGAATAAGATAATTATGTTAATTTTATAAATGTAGATGGTTTGTGGTTATACATTTCATTAAAATATTTTAATAAATTATTTAATAGGTAACATAGTTCATTAAATGCAGCTTTTTTATTCTATAACATTTATAATGGTGATATTTTAATGAACCTACCCTGAGGAAATACGAACTAGTAGGTTTTTATTTATTTATGGTAATATGACACTTTCCCTAAAATTCCTAATGTCTTTCAACCTAAATAATTTGGAGTAACAGTAAATATTTTTATTTAGTATCCCTATTAATAATTAAACTGGAAACGTCAGATATATTGTTGATTAAGTGATAAATTAAATACATCAAAATCGGTGACAAGTAAATGAACACATTATGAGGGATGGTTTAATTTACCTGCCACTGACTACGATTTATTTAATGTATCACTTAATCAACAATATATTTGACCTTTCTAGGTAATTTACTTACAAAGGCCAATTATTATTTCTTACTTTTCAAAGGGTTTTTGAAGTCTGTTTTTTTATTTGCTAAATTTTGTAATATTTCACTTTTTTTTTGATTATCATATGTGATTTTAACAACACACATTTAATACATCAAGTAACAATAGTATAATGCCAATTGCTCATCACCCTATACAAAATTTTGCTACCCAAGTTGCAAGGACGTCGATTGTTGAGGATTTCTCCTGGTTCTTCACCACCGGTTCTATTTTACCACATGAATTTCCATGGGCATAAGTTGCTTCCCAACCTTATACAGAAATTGAATCGCCACTTGTTAAATACTTAGCATTGAGGAGTTCCGGTGGTCATCTGTGGTCTTCATCATCAGCTCCACGTCACCAAATAATGTTTTTGAAACGCAACTGAAAAATGAAAATGAAAATGAAAAAATTTATTTTGCAAGTAGGCCACATGGGCTCTTTTACATGTCTGAAGCGTAACTGCTTGAGTTATTAAAGAAAATATCAAAGTTTCTATATGCGTGCCTATAACATTTGAGGAGTTCCTTCGATTCCTCATAGATCCTCTCATCAGACCTTGACTTTGTTAACAACGGGATCAATTTGGAGAAATACCCTATCGATGAAAAAAAGAATCATGCAAATCGGTCCAGCCATCTTTGAGTAATCAGTGAACATACATATAAAAAAATATGCGTCAAATTGAGAACCCCTTCCTCCGGTTTTTTTGAAGTCGGTTAAAAAGTAATCACTAAACATAGACAATTTTAAAAAATAAGTGCTGTAGATATGCAATAGTGTAACAAGGCCAGATGGGCCCGGCCCAAAGAACCCTTCTGGCCCACCTCAGAATTTTATCTAATCACCGAAATAAAACTACTCCACTATTATATCAACTTTTTTATCTGCCGCCTTAGAATAAAATCTTTGCTATACCCATGCCGATATGTAATCAAATTTATTTGTATTTGTCCTCATCCTCATGCACAACTTGGGTGAAAGGATAAGAGTACACATGATTTGTGCTGTTATCCATATCAATATGAACCTATAGTGAACACAGTTTAGGTCTGTAATGGTGAAAATAGATCATAATATTTTGCTCTCAGTCAAGTTGAAAGGAGTCCATAGCTGTCTTAATCGCATTATAACGTATCTTTTCTTTTGTTATAGATTTAGTTAAAGCTCCATAGAATCAAGATGCCGTCGACGCACCTAAATCTACGCGAGGACGACGTCGTGCGTCTCTCATTAGAATTCCTGCACAACAGGGACCTGCACATCACTCAGCTCTCTTTGGAGAGAGAGACCGGCGTCATCAATGGCAACTACGCTGACGACGTCCTCTTCCTCCGACAACTTATCCTTGACGGCCAGTGGGACGACGTCCTAGAATTCATTCAACCCCTAAGTGCCCTCAAAGCCTTTGAAGCAGCCAAATTCAACTACGCCATCCTCAGACACAAATACATAGAACTCTTATGCATACGATCAGAAATAAAAGCCTACAACAATGTAGAAAATATAGTAGATGAAGTAGTCAAAGTGTTAAGTGATTTAGAGAAACTAGCACCCTCTAAGGAAGAATACTCAAATTTATGTTTACTATTAACTTTACCAAGTATAACAGATCACGCACAATTCAAGAAATGGAATCCGAGCAACGCCCGCGTCCAGTGCTTCCGCGAAGTGTACCCTCTAGTAGAACAATTTTTGCCATGCGATAAGAAATCTAGCGGCACGGTTTCCAAATGCGCAAAAAACGATCGACTAATGCAACTGCTCATTAAAGGTATTTTGTACGAGTCCTGTGTTAATTATTGCCAGGCTAAAGCTACAGGGTCCAAAGAAGCGCAATCAAACGAGGTAAATTTTTCGAGACTACTCGACGGCTCGGGCTTCGACGAGTCCGATTTGAGTTTGCTATCGTGGCTGCAGTCAATTCCAGCGGAAACGTTCAGTGTCCCGTTCGAGCAACGAATGTTGAATGTCGATGTGGAGAAATTGGAGCGTCCTTCGCTACACACGTCCTGGACGGAGCACATGTTAGTGACGCCTATAAAGCCGCGTACGTTCCCCCATTTGGCGATGCCGTTTAGAAGGCCACGTTCGGCCGCCGACGCGATGACTCGGTCGCTCCGGCCGCTGCCGGACGGCGCTCCGCGGCACCCGGCGGTTATGGCGCTATCGGCCATCGATTACGGGCCTTCCTCTTCCTGTTTCGCGGGCTTCCACCTCACTGGCATTAAAGGCAGCAAGCTTATGAACACTTCCGTGGATAGACTCTTTGATAATAATAATGGGGGAAGTATTTTTGCTGATCTGGACGACACGTTAAAGCCAATTGCTGAGCAGTTGAAACAGATAGGAGAGGGGAAGGCGAACGAGACGAACAGTGTTGGGGCGTCGAACGCGACGACTCCAGAGCATAGAGGACAGGATTATTCAGCGTCTACATCGATATCGACCACGGCTGCGTCGACGGAACGTTCGTCTCTGGCGGAGCGGACGCCGCAACAGCCCGAGTCTGGCTTACTGCCTGTCATGGAGGGTGACTTCAGGAGGGAACTCCTCAAGGAATATCAGATACAGAAGCAAAGAGAATGTGACGATTATCTGCGCAATCTCTGCTCGACAGATGTGAGGCAGCAAGCGTGAGTATCTCAAACACGACATTAGCCCTGTGTACATTTTGTATATGATATAGCTGTATTCCTCTTATATTTTAATCCTGTAATGCATGCCACTTGTTGCCATGACACTCGGATTCATCTGCGGTCCCACCATGAGTGACACAAGGATAAGTTATCATCTTATCTCTCAGTGCATCCCTTTCTTTGATATTAATATTAGCAAGGCGCACTGAGGAACATTTTATGCCTCTTTCGCCGCCTATTACTTATAGCAGTTATTACCAGTATTTCCGCGTAGAAAAAGATTCCGTCCAACCAAAACTAAAATCATATAACTAAGTATAGTCCATATCATTTCCAGAATGGAGCAGGGAGACCAAAACTTCGAATCAGGGCCCAAGTACCCGAGCACACCAGTCAAGCCACAAGACCAGCCCCAGTCCATGAGGTAATAACTGACTCAATCATTAGTCATCATTTGGAAGCTAAGAGTGCGTCATGATGTTTATAGATTTTTATTACACTGTTTTTATAAGGTCCACATGTTTTTGATACATGTTTATAATATGTGTGACTGTGTGAAATTCATAACTGAAATAGAGTGATATAACATAAATACTTTTGAATTTGCACCTGCTTTCACAATTGTACAAACCATACATATAATAAATAGCTAATATTATTTTTAAAATACTATGCCACGCTATGTAATAAAAATAAATGAATCAAACGATATTAACACTTAACTATTGTATGCTGCCCCAGTTAGGTTCTTTAAAAACTAGACAATAACGTTTGCATAGTCTGTGTTAAACAGTCATGTTGCCTGCAAAATTAAGAATCCCGAAGTGCGTATGAACTCACCTCAGTTAATCAACGTCATTGTCAAAATGCCTTAATAGTATTAAAAATGGAAACAATGTTCTTTTGAAACAACGCGAAAGCACATACGAGCATATTTCTCTTGGACGATAAGTAGGTGTCGATAAGAATGCGTCGGCGTCGACGCATCACATGTGCCTGCAGTCCTTACCAAACAATGTGCATGCAACAATCGAACTTATGTCACAGTAGTTAAAAGTGTTTCTCGCATCGGGCACCATACGTTTTGCTCTCCGCGCTACAGTGAGCAGGCTATTTGTTCGGAATATTTAGACGCCATTCGAAGCAATTTCTCCTAACCACCCACTTTTATGCAAACAAGCGGTGCGTTTGTGCAATTTGTGCAGTTTAACGGTTCCACCACAATTTCCGGGTAACTCAACCCTGGCGGTGAGTGACGGAAATAATTGATTAGGTATGTGCGTATTGAACTGTTCAATACGGAAACCGCACTCAAGTTAACATTTGATTTTACGATAAACCTGGGACCCGTTTCAAAAAGCCGAAAAATACGAGTGTTATACTGCACCAAAATGTTCAATGTGATTTAAGTTGTTAAGGCTGGGTTTTATAAAGGCCCGTTAATATACATTCACATACCTATATATTTTGCATCAAATAGAAAGTTGTAACCGAAATTTGATCTAACGGCTACTTATTAAAACCTGGCCTAAATGTGTTTAAAATCTAACATTTCTATACAGTTTAATAGTTCTTAAGGGGTCATCCATAAAGTACGTACGTACATCTAACTGTTAAAATGCCAAATTGGAACTATTACTTAACGAAAAACAAAAATATTTCCAACTCTATCTGTATCTGGACATAAGTTTTAAATTGTTTTATAGGCGATTTCACACTCGCTCTAACTAGGGTCACGGGCCGGTCCCGTTTTTTCAAATGTTTGATTTGATTTTGATTACGGAAAAAGTAATTGAAATGGAAATTAAACTAATTTCGGAATTGCTGTTTTAATTTAATAATTTCTTGATGTAAAATCGCGAAATATGTGACGTCACACTAGGGAGGAGGGCTCTCGCAAAAGTGACGAACTGTGACAAGGACGGGCGAGGGGTCAAAAAATCACGAAATTAGTGTGACGTACTTCATGGATGACCCCTAAGCGGATTAAACGACAGATTTTGATGCAAGCGCTTCTAAAATGTGATCATAGTCAAATATGCCGTACGAAAAAGCAGGACAAGTGCTGTGGGTGTGGAATGTATCATACGTTGCTTCAAACCTAAACTAAATAAATAAAATAAATAAATAATCCTGGACACTAAGAAAGAAGTAATAATTATACCGTTCCAGAGCGTTCGACACAGTCTGTGTTTCTGTTACTGGAAAAGCTCCAGGGCATTGGAGTTTAACAGTAATTTCTCGCAGCGCCCTCAGTAGCTGAAAACAGATTTTTAGACATGTGATAATCTCCCTGTCAAATACGGCGTTCCACAGGGAAGTAGTTTAGGCCCCATGTTATTTCTTATTTACATAATTGACCTCTGCTCAATTGTACGTAATTTAGGGAAAAGGGTCCAATCCAATATAAAACCTATTAGGATTTTAGACATTATATCGATGACGTAGAACTTAATTATTAATGGCAATTATTTTGGTTTGGATCCTTCTTGCTAAACTACGTCCAATTTATCTAGAGAAAGGAAGGATTACAACATATTCGGTTTACAAACTTTATCCTCACAAACAGCATATCTTCCTCGAAAATTTGTAGTGCAAAGCCACAATATGCCGTTTTCCATACATTTGCGTCGGCTAATGCCATCGTTGGCGTCCGTGACACGCTTTGTTGTATTTGGCCGTGGCATTCAAAGGGTTAAGAAGAGTGTGAACCTACGGGTTTTCATACAAAAGTACAATTAACTTGGTCCTCCCCGGGACTCAATAGTGTTGGGCGAGTTACGTGTTCCACTTAAAGAATCTCTTTGAACTGCCTTTTACCAGTGAATATTATCGATTTCGATAATGTTTGCATTGCCTGACACCAAATTGAAAAGTAATGATATGAACTGTGAAACTATGTGCGTAACGTTATTTCGAATAAATATGTCTAAAGTCACTGTTCTTTTGCAGGAAAAATTATAACGAAGAAGCGTCTGAAACGGCGGATCAAGTTAACGTAAGTAAATAAAGTTGTTGGATTTTCTCATCGAATTATACATTGTGTTAATCAGTGGCCCCTTATATATTTCTTTCATGTTTAACAGGCGGTATATCCCTGATATCACCAAATATCAGTAATTTGAAATGGTGCTTGTACACAGTGCATGTACTTGGAACAAATAAAGACGCGAGCAACTGCGCATGCAGCCGCTACATCGTCAATGTCTTATCTATGTTAGACTCTGAAGCTTGGGGTCGCGGGTTCGGATCCCGTCAAACGACGCTCGATATTTAACATCTGGTTATTTGTGTTTCTTGGTGTGAAGATCGGTAGAAGATTTAAGTTATCCTAGTCTGGGCTGTTAAGTTATTTATTTAAGCATTGGATAGACAGACGCGCTTTATTCAATTGTGTACACAGTGCATCGTGCAGTGTGCAAGTACCATAAGGACACCGGTTTTCTTAAGGTTTGTCTCCATTTGAGTTAAAAAGCTGTATGGGTCGCGACATTGCGAGCATTCCTGGGGTATTACTCGCGATATTCGCCACAGTGGGCACACGTGTCCACACGACTCGAGGCCTGTGTGGCGAGGCATTCGCAATTTCGGCTCTAATGGATATACATCTCTAGGCTTCTTAAGCGTTTTGCGAATGTTGTAACACCTTAAGAATCGGTCAATTCGATTTCAAGTTATGGGGGTCGAAAATGGCTCGAAATGGTTCGTGTAATATAACATAGGGCGGGTGTGTCGCGAACTTTGGCGGACACACTCCCGTGTGTCTAGATAATTATCAACATCAATGACGCAAGCCATTAGGCGAGAAACATTCTTTTTTTTTTCTATAGCAATTGAAGTTCAATTGACCTGAGAAGCAGATATGACATCAGTAAAATTTACGGGGTTCCGTTTGTCCCAATGTAAAGATTACCCTAACAGTATTTTTGCTGAAACTGTTATCTTTTCAGGATTTTTAAAACTGTTAAAACCTAACCCAAACTAATGGTTGGGTATTATGTAACAAGTCTGAAAACTTAACAGTTTTTGCGAAATATGGATTATTAGGATAATTTATACTTCAGCACCTTTGGGTCTCATTATAGAGTCTCATTACTAAATTTTCAAAATGACCTGTGCTACTCCTAGTGACATCTAGTTATTTTTTACTAAAGGTGATTGATTTCGCCGTAGCAAAGCTACGTCTATTAACGTTAGGAGGAAGTTATGTTATAATAATGCAGATGTTTACTAGATTGCGCTGTTAGCGACGTCTCACGTTCTATGGAGTTTAGCGTTACACCGTTAGATGGCGTTGTATGCCATGTTTCACGTGCAATATTATACAATTTTAAAACAAAGTATATTTATTAATAAATGGGTTTTATATTTATTTACCTATTCATACTTATTGAACAAAAAAAAAGGCAGACTTTAATTGTTAGTCATAAAATAATCCATTCATTAAATGCGAAAGTAAGTCTGTCTGTTACGTTTTCACGGCTAAACCTTTAAACTGATTTTGATTAAATTTTGTATGGATATAGTTTGAGCCCTGTGAAAGGACATAGGCTACTTTTTTTGAAAGAATAGCTACCCCTCTAAGGGTGAAATAGGGGCTAGAAAAAATTCATTTACGGGAAGTTTATGCGTGGCCGATGTGAGCCTGTTGATGTCTTTTTATGCACCTAAGGTCTGTTCGGCGAGAGTTGATAAAAAAGTAAAAAGTCAGGTCTTCTTAACTCATTACAAATAGCGGTCCGCTAATAATTTTTACCGATGATAATAAAAAATTAAAGGAAAAAAATAATCTTTTTCATAGAATATTATTATTGAATAGCCTAACTGTAAAAACAGAAAGCAACACGCAAACAGAACATCCCAACGACACACTCGAAGCCAACGACATATTATATGTCACAAGACACGTCATATCCGTACTCAACGCGTTTTAAACATGTGTCATAGATATTTTTTTCTTTTTCGTTTCTTTGGCCGAAGTCAGTGCAGATTATTGAATTTATGTGACATTTGACGCGCACATAATAAGACATTAATTTGCAATATGGCGATTGTGTGTATGAACAAAACAAATATACTTTTTTCACCGCCGTCCGCCCGGCGTTACACCGCAGCTGACAACATCTGCGTCCCTCGTACCACGAAATTCAGTACGCGCGGCGATAAGCGACGCCCGTCATACAGTTTGCGATAGTTAAGCGACAGTCGCTATTTCGAAACGATATCATAATATTTATCAACTCTCGGAGAACCGACCTTATATATGTATGAAATTTGGTATGGAGATAATTTGAGGCCCGGGGAGCAACTTTTATCTTACATAGGCTGTGTTTTTAAGATAAGCACACTCTAAATGGGTGAAATAGGGCTCGTGAAAACAAGTAACGGCGAGTTCATTCGCGCTTCTTTTAAAAAGGTCAGTATATTGAGTATTCGGTTTATTTTAAAGATACATTTCCACGCAGGCAAATTTGCTAAAATTTAGTAAACAATAAAGTGCCTTATCATAAACGGACCATATCTGCCGGCCAGTCTGTTTAATTTATCGCCAGTAATATTATCAAACCACACAAACATTAACTTGTGATGAGAGACGATCCATAATGAAATTTACGATGTATGTTTTTAAAAGGCGTTATAAATTCGCCTACGTTCCCTGAAATCTTAATCTAACCAACTTGGTATCTCACTTTACTAAAAGACGGGCCGCGTCACGTACAATTTAGTGAGAAAACCGGGTCGTACTTTTTGCCGCTTAGTGGTTGACTTTATAACATATTCTTCCAACGCCCGCCTCGCCATATACGAATTATATTGTCGTAGGCAACAATATATCTCATGAAGTATTTACGAGCGATAAGATCGACTTTGTTTCACGCCTACTTGTACGTGGATCACTATAAATTATTCTAAGGGACAATATCGCAAGTTAAAGTCGGGGGCGTTATCCATGCATCTATACATATAATAAATCTATAGAATTGACCCCTGTACATTATTAGATATACATATTACAAAAATAAATAAAAATGGGAACATAAGAATCGTATCTAATAGAATGAAAAAAATCTCGTATTTAGAATTTTTCTCTGTTTGTTTGAACATGTATCATAGGTAAACTACTGAAGGGATTTTGATATTTTAGCAATTGGGTTAAGTATTTTCTTCCAACTACGCTTTCATTTCATCATACTACTCAGCATTTCTTTGCTCTATAGCAATAAAGTTGCATACCAAATTCATTATTGCACTGCTATGTTTTTTATTTTGCATAGTGGATCATGAAGTTTACACGACGAGCCACTCATTCCGCCCGCCCTGGCATCCATCTTGGCCCGACCACTTTTCTGTGGTAAACGATTTAAAAGAAAATTGGCGCGAACACGAATCGAACAGATAAAAGTTATCTGTGAAAAATACATAACTAGATTATCATCATATACTCGTAGAGGAATCTCGAAGTATTATCGGAAAGTCGGTGTTCATAAATGGACAATGTGTTTTTTTATTTTTTCATTTTATCTATATCAATTATTCACAAAATACTAATAACTAGTAGTGACAAACTTAACTTTGCCATTGGAAAACTGATATCCCCATATATCGACATAAGTCGTGGTCAGTTTACCAACACCGCAAATAAGTTTGTAATCACAAAACCCCCATATCACCGCCACTTTTGAAAAAATTCGAATAATTGAATCGACAAAAAAATTCTATGTAATTCTCGAACCTGCTCACAAAATTTCAAAAGAATCGGTTGAGAACTGCGACCTGTAGACAAGAACAAATGGACAGCCGCCGGACAGCCGCCGGACAGCCGCTGGACAGCCGGACACACGAAAGCATTTTTGCCCGAGCTGAAACGGAGACGCCTCGCTCGCTCGGTCGACTAATAGACCTGTAATTACCCTTTGTCCTTTGCGCCCATAATACGAGTATAATTATGTCTTAACTGCGTTCTTGCACGATTTTGATTGAGAATCGCTCGTATATTGTTCGTTAGGTACGTAATTCAACTTAATGTTAAATTTAGATTAAGATTATGAAGTTTATTACTTACTCTAAATAAAGTTTCATAAATTGCTCCCGTCAAATCTACTTAATAACATTCTTAACACTGACTGACAGACAACGCACAGCCTAAACCGGTGGGCTTACAAGTATGACATTGAAATTTTGCACAGGAACTCCTTATATAGGTAACGTAAATGAGTAACTTAGAAAGTAATTTTGATAATTAATCCCCTAAAAGGGTTAAATAGAGCATGAAATGTTGTACGAAAGTTCGTCATTTTTGAAGTTATGATGGTGGGAAATCCCACCGGGCAAACGGCTGATTACAGATAAACTTAGATCGTTTTTATGACTTTTTTACATAAGTTTTGGTTTTTAGGAATTGTTAAGGTAACATTGGCTTAACTTGCCTTTGCAATGAACCAGCAAAACTTTTTAATACCATAAAGGTATTGACTTTATCACAGAATTATATGAATTAAGCCGGTAACCGACTGCAACGCACGCTCTGCGCGGACACGTAGCTTTGTATGATCCTACTTAAGTATTGATTCAAAGCGAAGATAATTCTATAAGCGTAAACTGATGAAATTATCCAAAATCACGTTTCCGTGCACTGCTTGCGTCGCAGTCGGCTTGTGACAGTAATCTCGTGCTACGGGTTATGTTAATTTAAGTATTAACATTAGAGTCAATCAATGGCGCCTCACTTTTTATTTTATGTAAAAGGGTCGACCGTTAAACCGTAGGTTTCATAATCATTATTACCATTTTAATCAGCCCGTCAGTGTTTAACAGGGACTTACAGATATAGCGAATAATATTTTGCCATCGGTAAAACTCGGATCGCAATCGGAAGACAACGGGACCCGAAGTGTCACTTAATTATTGTATTAAATGAGTGACATGTTTATAATCATTAATATGAAACTTTATTATTTAGTGCCAAATGCCATGTATTAAATGAGTGACATGTTTATAATCATTAATATGAAACTTTATTATTTAGTGCCAAATGCCAAAATGAAAAAATGACAGCATATGGCAATGTTGTTTTTAATAAAGTAATCGAGACAATTCTTAGGAATTATTGACAAATGGCGATAGAAAAAGAATATAATAAAACTGACGCTTGCATTTGCATTATTATGAATAATTTATTGAATTTAATCATCATGGATCCTAGTTATCTGAAAATAAAGAATTATTTTTATTATTTGACATATCGTTAGGTTTTTTTTAAAAACAACTTGAATAGCTACTTGCTACTTGAAAGGAAAAAAATGTAAGTTGTTTAGGTAAATATTTGACGGTCTTTAATTTTGAAATATTACTATTTGTATAATGGTGAATAGCAAACCGCAATTAAATATATTATAATCGATGTAAGGAGCCAGGCTGATCACGTCACGTCCCATTTAATTGTAGTAATTTAAGGAGCGTAAAAATAAAATGCGAATGAATAAAAAGCGATGATTTTACTTCGAACGCGTTTAATATTCCTCCATAGCAAAAACGTGTCATTTTTTTTTGATATTTTATAAAAATCTGATTTATTTTATATTTTTATTTGCAAACGTTTTATGGCGATTCAACATTAACTCACAACGTATTAAATTTAAATTTAATATAGGTTCTATTTTAGTTTTAACCTTGCCTTTACCTTATAACTATTTGGTTGGTATTGTCGAACACCCATTTGTGTTACGTGTCTTTTGTCGAAACTAGGGTAGATCTCGCTACACTTCGCCCGCCGTAATTTTCATACGAACTTTTAACACCCTGCAGAAAGATTATTTTGAAATTCAACCCATGAAGGGGTGATTCATGGGTTGAATATCCTACGTAAGGGCAAAAATTCACATTACTAAGCCATATATAGTTTTGAAGATTCGTTGATACGAGTGAGTCAGTCAGTGGTATTGCGCGTTTATCTATATAGATAGGTAGATAGCACAGTTCCAAATCTATTAACAAGTTTCTCTAATTTATACCGATTCATCCTTGGATTCCTCTTTATTAAAGGCAAAAGGAACCGAACCTCGTCCGAAAATAAATTCGCAGACAGCTCGCGCTCTACGATAAATTGGTTCGTTTCCAGTAAGAAAGCTGACGCAAATCGATCGAGCTCGCTAAACGAATTCAGAAACATTACGTAAATCAAAGTAACTTGATTAACACTGATCGGAATATTAGAAAACAAATTTTCGAACGCCTCTTTCAACCCCCGGATCTCTTGAAATTCACCGTAATGGTGAAATTTTTACGATAACTTCCGTTTTAATTTTCTTTCTCTCTACATTCCTGCTATATTATTATCTAATAAATTTCGCGTCTCATTTCGTCCCACATTTTGTCTGACAGTCATAAATTGACCCATGCGCCGGTAGTAATGTAATTACGCGGAGTTAGGTACCTACGTCCGTGGCCGGTTGCGTAGATATATCAGCATGGTCGAGGACACTGCACAAACACGTAGTTTATGCTTAAGAGAATCAATCCTGAAATATTCAATTTAATTATATAACTGTGTTTTAATCTTAAAGTCATGTCGTTTTGTTGTTCGCTAGAGCAATTTAAGTGATATTTTTTATGATCATACATTACTTCGTCTCAGAATATGGAGGTCATATGGTCTCAAATATGTATAAAAAAGCGAAGGGTCTTAATATTGCTTAAAAAAATTGGAATTTTATTAGGCTCTGGTTTCGATAGATGTTAGATGAGTCTGGTTCTCATGATGTTTCCACCATGGATACAAAAAAAAATAAGTTAGATTTAAATAAATATTGAAAAATATTTCATAATGTGGAACCGAAGGGAGGTCGTCTTTATTCATTAACACACAGCCCGCCAGCGACCCCGGACCTATTCTTTCCAATTTATCTACCCCGTTCCATAGTAATTCGGTTAGCCAGTAGTTGCAGCTTTTGTTCTCATCACTGAGTGGGTGTAATTCAATTATCTTGAAACTTATCACCCCGTAAGGAACTGTGAAATTTGTCTAATTGATCGTGTTCGACGCACCGGTTAACAAGAGCCGTGTCGAAAGACTTTAACAAGATGTCACATGCGACTTGGGGAGTAAACTGAATACAGAAATAAATGACCCTAATAGATGAATTATCTTTCAGTAATTTATAACACATCATGTTTTCCACGTGTTTAATGCTTCAGCTAATTAGCTAGCTACCAGCTTCGGCTCCGGGAAGGTCCGTGCGAGGTCTGTCGCTACCCATATTTGATCGGACGGATCTTCATAAAATCCAGGCTTAACAATTCTGAAGGTACCCGTATTTATTTTTCACAGAAGTTCCTATGTTCGATATAGAACATTCATTATCAAAGTTTATTCATAGTCGAAAATTACGTCATTAATACGGCTTCTACTATCACGAGCTCATTAGTATGGGAAAACGCATTCCTGCGTTGTTTGATTTTGGTAATTCTTTTATTTTATTCATAATGTCATTTCTAGGGCATATTAGACAGGAAAAGATTTCTTAATGGACAAGGGATGTTTGGAACTAATTATGACCTGGTCTCTCTGGGCCTACTTCCTGTACTGTGTTAAATACTTTTGTATAAAATTGTAGATGTCATAGATAAGTTTGGGTATATCCATACACAGGCGAATAATGTATAACGAGATACACAAAACCTATCCGGTCAGCAAAAACCATATTGATTATGAAAGAAAACAAACCACCTCAGTGGAAATACTCGAAATACCAGCACTTTTATGTTTATTATTGACAAACTGGCATGGACCGTCTGTCTTTACACCCCGCGAATTGATTAGAAATCAATTTTGTTACTAGTAGATGAAAATATGTTCATACTTACTAATGTATATTATAGGTGTGAAAGTGTTTGCCTGTCCTTTTTTCGCGTCAAAATAGAGTAACGGCAGGCGTGATTTTTTTAACACAGTATTTATTAGAGGGTCGGATAGTGACATTGACTACTTTTATCCAAAAGTAACTGTACCCTGCATGCGTAACAATGCTTTTTTAGGATCCCGTACCTCAAAAGGAAAAAACGGAACCCTTATAGGATCACTCGTGTATCTGTCTGACTGCCTGTTTTTCAATTTTAAGATAAATGGTTTTGACGCTATTTAGGAAAATAGGCGATAATTCACCATTCCTCCCTATTTTCTCCGAAACTACTGGGCCTAAAACTTTGAAAAAGAAAGTACACAAATAGTTCTTGACCTCTAGATTACACGAAAACGTATAAGAAGTCTATGGTATTAAAAGTAACAGGAAATTTAATAATCACGAAACCCTCTCCACGCGAGTTTAACTCGCACTTGTCCGGTTTTTAGGGTTCCGTACCTCAAAAGAAAAAAACGAAACCCTTATAGGATCACTCGTGCGTCTGTCTGTCTGTCTGTCTGTCTGTCTGTCTGTCTGTCTGTCCGTCTGTCACAGCCAATTTGCTCCGAAACTACTGGACCGATTGAGCTGAAATTTGGTATACATATGTAAGTCGGTGACCGCAACACGGACGCGTGACGTAAATATATGAATTTTAAACATGGGGGCCACTTTTGGGGGGTAAATCAGAAAATTAAAAAAAAAAGTTATGCAATCTATATTGTGTGACATATCAAATGAAAGGTCTTATTGTGAGGACCTTAAATATATTTTTTTCTGAATTTTAAGTAAAATAGTTTGGAAGTTATTTAGGAAAATAGGCGAAAATTGACCATTCCCCCCCCTTATTTCCGAAATTACTGGGGCTAAAATTTTGAAAAAAATACAGAATATAGTTCTTTACCTATAGATTACAGGAAAACCTATAAGAAGTCTATGGTATTTAAAGTAACCTAGTAAATTGCAGATAATCATGTACGGAACGGAACCCTCTCCACGCGAGTTTAACTCGCACTTGTCCGGTTTTTTTTACCATAAGCCTTCCTAGGCGTACCTCCCCAAACTTCATCGGATGAATGGTATAGGAATGCACGACTTACACTAGAAAATAATTGTTGATAGATCCTTCAACCTTCATTACAGTTTGGAAAATTATTTAATTTTAAATTCTTAACTGAAAACAAACAGCGTACAGTGTAAGCAAGTACCAAGAATCTTTTACCTATAGTAAAGCCAATTACAGGTTTACATATGTATTAATGAACTAACAAAATTATGAACAGGCGAGCATTCAGTTTATCATATTTCTATAAAGAATCAAAGGCAAAGTCAATGTCAAAATATATTTATACAGTTTAGGCTTTTAAAAGCTCTTATGAAGATCAAGGAATGAATCTAGGTACCACCGGTTCCGAAAAAAACCTCCACTGAGAAGAGCCGGCAAGAAACTCGGTGAGGTGTAATTTTTTCAAAACAGTACACATATAAGTTAACAATGATGTCTACAGTTTTGTACAAATCTGAGCATATACCACGGTAAGTACGCCCATCGAGTGCGTGTGTGTTCCAACGTACCTTCTGTGTTATTTCACTCAAACATGCCGAAGTAAAATGTATCATATTTATGATCACACCGCGATTATGTACTTAACGGTGCTGATAGAATTGCGTTGCGACTATTTTCCAACGGCAGGCCTATTGCGTCGTAAATTATACGCTGTGAGCAAAACAAATGAAAGGTTTATGGCCGAATTCAGAAAGCCCCCGCAAACTGAGCTTTAATTAAACTGACGTTTCGATGACGTTTCTGTATAGGTTGACAGGTAGTTGAGGGAGATTTAACTACTTCAATCTAGTCAAATGCTTAAGTGGCGTTTCTGAATTCGGCCATTTGTCTTTTAACTGACTGACCGACATAGCCGCTGTGATCATGAACATATTCGTTCAGGAGATCAGCCATGTGTGTCTCTAACGTGCGCAAGCGCACTTGCGGACTCTGGTCAAAATTACCGTCGTAGGTCGTACGGCACCATGACGGTGCAATACAGTGAAGCGTTGCGCGCTCTTATGCTTCAAGTAAATGTTTGCCGAGGCACGCGTGCCGGATTTCTTTGCGGTTATGAGAGTGCGAGTAGCATCCATCTGAGAGACGCTTCGGCGCCCTGATAACGGCAAACTGAGAGCGATATGCAGTGCCCTAGGTAGTCCAGTTTTCCGAAATTTTTTGTTTATTGGCAACTTCAGAAGTAGCAACAATCCCATAAAAAATAAAAGTGAAAAGAGCAAAATATGTATGTAATATGTACCTATGAGCCATGGATGTCAGACCTAGCCCCTAACAAAAACTAATAATAGAAACATGTAAACACAATATGGATGCGAAGAGCATGTTGAATATCAAAAGGAAAGACAAAGTATGATTCATTACGGACTATTAGAAAAAAAAGACTAAAGTAATGGACGTTACATATACTATGAAAAAAACGCAAGACGTGGAAATGGGCAGGCCATATGCTAATGGAAAAAAGAAATAAATGGTCAGAGGAAGTTAAAAAAATGGTATGCCGGAAAATAGGAGAGGGGAACAAATTCGCAGATGCGATGATGACATAAAAGCCGTAGCAGGGAAAAATTATGGATGAAGAGGAGGCCTATGTCGCAAGACAAGACATGAAATAAAACAAAAACAGAACATTTGTAATAAATAATAAGTAAGGTTGTGTCAATAAAGGTTATTGAATTGTATTGTCAATACGATTGTCAATGGATCAAGGATCAATTGAGGTATTGTCAATGGATCAAGACAGGAATCAGCGATAGTCTTGGTCTCGACGAGGTGCTAATTTGTGCAGTGTTATAGTGTTTATTTCACTTTATTTTAACTTATCATCTGTACTATCTCGGTATGTATTTATTTAGAGGCTTCACTCGCCGATGAAGATTCGCCTGCCGCACTAAAAACCGGGTTGTGCCAGTACTGCCAGTCTCGGAATAGTCGTTAAAGCTTCGCCCGGCAAGTTAGAGTATAACACCCCTGCCTTGTTTTATTATCTTTGGCTAATATTATAAGCGAGGAGTATAATGACGGCACTTGAGACGCTGAACGTTCATGCGAACTGGTCGGCTATTATAAAAAGGAAACTTACTCCATGTGTAACCGCTTTAACTGACGCACATTAATTGAATTGAACACGCTTAGTTACATATTATTTAATGTATATCTTGTAGACGCGTGGGTTCTTTGCGATTAGGTAATTTAATACATATAAATTCTTAGTATAATTGAGAGCATTAACGAGCGTTTACGGAAGTCGATGTTTAGGTATCACTGTTACAATTGAATGGCACTGGTTTAAATGTCTAAGATGAAGCTCATTGAATTTCGGAAGTGGTGAGAAAGTGCATTAAAATCGCTATAAGCGCTCAAGTCTTTTTGGTTACCACCGTAGTTGATTTGGTAAAAAAGTTGATGTACTATATTGTTTACCATGAGATGTAAGAGATCAATTGCACCCGAGATTTGTTTCGCTTGTGTTTCGAGGGTGCACTGATCATTTAAATAAAATTTTAACACACTGCTTTTTATTACACTTGCGAGGGACTTTATAACGAATAACAAAAAAAAAACAAATATACGCGTCGAAAACAGCAAAACGTTACTATTCATTAGGTTGCAGTTGTCTTAAAAATTAAATAACCGTCGAGTGCGCATATTTATTACTGTTAATTTTTAGGGTTCCGTACCCAAAGGGTTAAACGGGACCCTATTACTAAGACTCCGCTGTCCGTCCGTCCGTCCGTCCGTCTGTCTGTCCGTCTCACCAGGCTGTATCTCATGAACCGTGATAGTTGACAGTTGAAATTTTCACAGATGATGTATTTCTGTTGCCGCTATAACAACAAATACTAAGAAACGGAATAAAATTAATATTTAAGGGGCCTCCCATACAACAAACGTGATTTTTTGCTCGTTTTTGCTCGAGGTTGATAACGGCAACAGGTAGACGCTTGAAATATTCACAGAATATTTCGTTAATATTCACTTAAAAATAAATAATTAAATTAAAATAAAACAAATATTTAAGGGGGGCTCCCGTACAACAGTCATGTTTTTTTTGCCGTTTTGATAGATTGGTACGGAACCTTTCGTGCGCGAGTCCGACTAGCATTTTTTTGTTGGTCATCACCATTCCAATTATCCGTCGCCTATATATCGTGACATTTAATAAAATAAAATAAAATAAAATGTTTAAATTATAAACTATAATGAACCTCAATTCAAGGCTGATAAGATAAACAATTGAAACGTTAACCGTTTTGAGAATACAGCTGGTACCAAAATAATCCAAATTACCCTTCTTATTTATTTGTTTAATTATTAATTCGATCCGGGCTCTTACGATGTAATAAAAACAAAGCGTTTCTTATAACAAGGGAAGTGACCGTTCCTTTCGACGAAACTTAATCAGAACGATTACGATCGCAGTTATTATTTGTCACTTTATTTGTTAAGGAAAGTTAGTATAACGAATCTGCGGCACAATCGATTAAGTATTAGCCGGTTTTGCTCAAATATGATTTTGTGCGCTGTATGAGAAAGCATGACAACTTTGATACCAACCTTGATAAATATGGCATAGTTGATAATATTTTTGCATAAATCTTAAGATAAACAGGCGTCGTCTATCGTATACTGCATTTCCAGAGATAAAGCCTAGTAACATTCAATCTTATCTGGTTTATGTTTCAAATTACACGAACGTTTTTCTCAACTTATATCTGCTTCAAGCGACCTTGACGTGAACTACCACCCACATGCCGTTTGTTTATTATTGATGACTATGCTGTGCTCTGGACCATTATTTACCTTGTCATTTACTTATTGTATATATGTAATTGTAGGACACGTCGATAATCATACTTGCGCGCGCGCAGTGAGTCATCTCGGTTCGAGTTGTGCGCGCAAATGCCGTCCGCTCGGTCCAGTCGCCCCGCGGCATACTTGGAAGACGTACGTTAAATTAAAATATCAGCGCATTCACTGTCTTGACTTAGCGCGATCTCTGTGACAGTGCAAGATGAGTGTAGTGAAGAAGGTAGCTGCGATGCGTCAGCTGGACTCTATGTTTGGGAATATGAACATCGAAGGGCGCCGGTCCCCGCTGGTCAGTTCGATCGTGGAGCATGATCCCCGTTGCGATGTACATGGACGACATGCTTGCAGTTCTCCATATCGATCGTCGCTTTATTTACACAGCAGCAGGGAATCCTCGCCTTGTTATTACAGGGATTCTGTGTCACCGTCGGGTGGACTAATTATCAGGTCCGTAATATTTTTTAATTTATGTACATATAATCGCGAGGCGCGATATCTTGTGTCCTGTCTATAAAAACTGCTGCCTCTTAAGGGACGCCTGTTTGTGTTCGAGTTTTTTGTATTAAAAATGGTGCCCAGTCCTGTAAAGAAATTAAATGCGAATGAATTTTAATGTTTCTAATTTGACCTCAGTAAACATTGCGAAAATTATTTTGAAATTACATATACACTTAGTTTCCATGACCGAGTGACATATTTGGTAGATGGCGCGCTAAACTCAATGCTATTAAATTTTCCTGTTTCTTTGACATGTGATACAAACACAATGTCTCTGTTGCCAAGAAATATTGACATCTCACACAATGATTGATGCTGATCAAACGACTCTTTGTGCTTCACTCACGACAATAACAGGGCACAGGTTTAAGGCGCTTCACGATTATTGAATCAGTTTTGATAATATTTACTTAACGAGTGATATTATTAAACAGGCGAAGGGATTCCCTGGGCTTATCGGGCTCCCCGGCGCGAGAGATGGAGCACCCTTCCACATTCCCGAGCATCCTCCGCCGCCCACATAGCCCGAGCGTCACCCCGCCCCGCAGAGAAACACCCAGCCCCACACAACGATACAATAACAAAAGACATTCCATGGGCTCGTTCCCGAATCTCTCCAGAGCGAACATTGTCAACTACAACAGAAGGGACTCCCTCATCAGCAACGGCGTCAGAGACATGAAACGAGATTATGTCGGCTCCATCAACTCGCTGTCCAGAAAAAGCTCCATCGACACAAAGAAGTCCTCCACAGATTCGCTGGACAACTGGCACATAAGCTGGGAATCTGACAGACACAATCACACCCCCACGATAGCGCCCGAAGAGCGATTCTCATTTGGACACACTAAGGTACGGGTTTATGTAATTTACCTCTTCATGGAGATGTAATTTTATTCAAAACATCCTTTAGGATTACGTTACGTATTTCGGATGACGCATTGGCATCCTTTCAACGGGCTACAAGGGAATTGATCATGGGTAATTTAATACTGAAGTGCTTTTCGAATTCATCTCTTCAATGTGGCATCAGGGAAATTCACTGGTGAATACACAAGTGAATTTCATCATCACTGCATTCGTCCAAGTGAATAGACAATTTATTAAGCGAAGAAAATGCCTGCGTATTCGCATAATATTGAAACATACGACTTATAATTTTACAAGTTATCGGGCCCGAATCGCATTACTGCAGTATATAATACTCGGATGTATGTTTAAAGGAATCTCAATAACACTTAAGAGAAACGTTACGTAAGTATTTGACTTAAAACTTTTTAAATACACCTCTTTTGTTATTAGTTGTACTTTCTAAATGTAGGGCTTTTGCTTCATATTGATGACAAAGCATTTTAATGTTTTGGTTTTAACACACCGTTAGTGTAGTAACATGTGAGAAATCGTGTCACGGTAGAACGATCAAGGATACACATATTGGCCCAAAGATGTTACATAGGAAACTCGACTAGCATACGGAACCGCCGTATAATGAGCAGGGTTCGATGCTTTGTATCTTTCCGTTAATCTTCATTGAGCGTGAAGTAGCATTGCGTCGGAGTTTGCGTTCCTTCCTCGCCGATTGCATGCCATGATTCGTACAACATGCACTGCACATGCTATTCCCCTTTGTAATTACTTGAAACTTTATATAAAAAGTTGGTACATGCCCACTAATACTTATACGAAAAACCACAACGTTACTTATAAACAATACACTTGTATAAGCTTCTACAGTACGGAGAATGTGGACAGCTCCCGTTTTGTTTGAAAACGAATTACTCAAATAATTATTCTAAGCAAGACCGTATTTAAAACCTATGTGAGCGAAGGATCATTTGCAAATTATTCATAATTTGTCGTTGTTTTTATTTTGTCCTTGGATTTTGTGTACTGTGTGCGCGTGCTATTAAATATTTTGATTATTAGAACACTTTAAAAGTTCGCCTAAATCCTGTGAGGAAAATAGGGCATACAATTGTGTATTGGTGAGCAATGTAATGGCGTCACGTCTTACAAGAAAGTGTTCACACGATGACCCATTTAATAGTATCATTATTTTAACACGATTCGGAGAACTGGATCTTTTATGCCTGAATACGAATTTTTAGTTTGTTGAGTTCTATGGGTGGTCTGCTATGTCTGCGTCAAAAACAGATTAAGTACCTACTGGCTTTATGCATTCCTCCCTATTCCGCGGTCAAGACAATGGAAGTGAGCGTGGACAAGCTTTTGCAAATCACTCACTCTCTAACTGCAGTAGCTGTCAGCTATCAAAGCGAACAGCGTTAAAATCAGTATCTGAGTCAGTACATGGTAAGGATGGAACGTAGACAGGTTGGATGCAGGTGGATGGAGACAGGTAAAAGACAGGATATGGTAGCGGTAATTTATTATTTAGAATACGAGACACTCTGGAACAACATTATAAAACTTATGAATATAGGTAGGTAAGGCTATGGAATGAGATGATTTGGAGGCTTTGTGTGACACTCTACTTACGATTTAGTGCCTCACTGGTAATTCTTAATAACAGGATAACGGATACAATTGTGCTTCCTTTATAACTCGCACTGCACTTTTTAACTGTGGTTATAGTGATTCTAAGTATTTAGGTATTCTACAGTATGTATGTAATAAAATAAAGCTATATTTCTTTATAAGTCCAAGACCTTTCTAGGCCGAGCTCTCTTATGAAGTGAAGTCAATTGTCCAAATCGATCTATCGATCTAACGTTTGAGTTTCGAATTTGGAATTGGAAAAGAAATTGAAAGAAGAATAGGAAGAAGATGAAGAAGAAGTTGTCAGTCGAAGGAGTTTTGTACGAGGCGCGACAGCGCCTCGTTACAAGGAATGGTGGAATATTCAATTCAGTCAAAGATGGGCATCTCTTCCGAAAGTGACCCTTGTCTATATGACTATAGATTGCCACTTTTTACGAAGCATCACCCACGTGGCCACTGCGGTTACCTAATTGGAAGGGAATACTAATAGCAGATCCCCTCAAGTTAATGCAAATGTCGATACGTGTTAAAACGTCACGCTTGTGTGAACGGGCGGTTGATTAACCTTACGTACAGTTAATCCTTACCATTTATTATTGACTTTGGTATAGCTTACATCAACGGTGGACTGTAGACCTAAGAATTTGTGTAATAGGGGACCCGAGTAACGGTACCAATTGCCAATAGATACACAGTACGAGTAACAGAAGTGAGAAAATGTTTATACATTTGATGGAGGCTTATACTTAGGCTTATGCTCCTCTGCTGCACTGGGAGTGAAGAAATAGCATTGAATGCGTGTCGTAAAAGTTGACTAAGGGACGGGTCCTCTCTAACATGGTGGACTATCTGTATGGGCGATGGGCTGATCACCTGTCACCATACGGTTCATCGTACCATCTTAGGACTAATTAATCAAACGTGGCCACAAGTAGTGTTATGGCTCTGCCCACCCCATTAGGGATTTAGGGCGTGATGCTATGTATGTATATATGTTATACTTAGGCCATGTTTTAGGCCACACCTAGAGCCTAGCGAGTCAGGCGAATATTGAAGACGCTAAGCGCGTAGTGCGGTCGGTTCCGAGAAATCTAGACCGATTGCTTATAGCCAGAGGGTCTGGGTGCTAAGCAAACCACCTGCCAATGTGTACGCAGCCTTAAGCCGGAGACCAGGCTGTAATAAAAATTAACCCGACTGCATGGCCTCTTAAAAGAGAGAAATACGTAATCGATTCCGCCGTACCCTTTGGGGTCGATATTGAAATAGTAATCGGTCTCACCATAAAATTCTATAATAGCTATCCGAAGTCAACGAGTGCTATTTCCAATACATTTTAATCAACGTTTTATTTGTTACATACAAACATACAATCGTAAAACTTAGCGTCATTGTAGTTCAAAGTCTAAAAGTAAACCATTAAATATACTAAAATCCGGTCGTGTGTGAGTCGGCTAAGGATCCCTTTTTTTATTAAATACACAACCCAACTATCTTGTGTGGTGGTACGGAACCCGCAGTGCGAGAATAGCAGTTTGCGGGCTTTTTTTAACGCTCTTTTGGCTAGTTTTCTTTCTAGTCAATAGTGTTGCGGTGCCTCGCTTTTGTCACCCAGCATTTGTGACTCGGAATGTGATGTCTTATAAATGAAGCTCATAAGTATTTCTTAATAGCGAATAGCCAATGTCAAATCGTGACACGACCATGCTCCGCCACCTGCTTTGTTCGTCTTTTAAAATATCCTTAGTGTTTATGAACTTATTTTTTTATTATTAAACGCATTACGTAAATGTATGAAACGTTTCCAAATTTATATTTAATTTATTCATGTACGAAATAAGTGTTTAAAAACCACTTATTTGATATAAAGGTCAAGAGTCTTTCAGAGGGGGGCTAGCAAGACATGCCGGCGAGTCGTTTGTCGCTCAGTGCGTCTCTGTCAATCTTGTCAAATATGTAAAGGATGCACTGAGCAACAGATGACTTGCAGGCAGGTCTTGCTAGACGTGCCGATGCCGAATCACCTTGTTGATAGTTTTCGTGGTATGTTTACCAGGCCATGTATGACATTTCGAAAATTGCGTACTAAAGAGTCTGGGGATCTAAACTAGAAACACTCGCCTACTAATGAGTCTTGGGATTTAAACTCGAAACACTCGCGTAATAAAGAGTCTCGGGATTTAAACTCGAAACACTCACGTACTTAACAGTCTTAGGATTTAAACGTGAAACACTCGCGTAATAAAGAGTCTCGGGATTTAAACTCGAAACACTCGTGTACTAAAGAGTCTTCGAATTTAAACTCGAAACACACGCGTACTAAAGAGTCTGAGGTCTAAAATCTAAACACTCGATTACTAGAATCTACGAATCTAAATTGGTCACTGTCAGAGCGCTACTGTGTGGCTACCATTTTAGAAGAATTATGTATATAGGTTATTTTATTAAAGTAACGTTAGGATATTTATTTTTCAAGTCAATAGAATTCCGAACGCGTTTGTAAACGATATTATTTTTATCCAGCATCGTTTGGACATTAAATATACTCTGCATTATTCATTGCCATTAAGAACGGTTATAAAAATCTTTATGTCGATCCGAAAGAAATTCTGATAGACGATAATATTTAGTACCATTCTAACTTAAAAGTAATATTTGTTGTGATTTCTTAGTTGAAAAACTCGCATGCATGAATAATCTTAAAATCTATTTATAAATCAAATTCTTTTATCGTCGGGGATAAAAAATTGAAATATTCACTCACTCACTGACTATCATGAAATCTCAAGAAAATTAAACGTAAAAATATTTATATTATTTGGCAGTTAGGTTCCCTTTAGGGTGTTGAATTCCTTCAAAATCTACGAGCGTACAAAAAACGAGCTTAGAAAAAATGCCAGTCTGTAACCCGTATAAGGGGGGTGAAATGGGGGTTTAAACTTTGTATGGAAATAACTGGGCTAAACTGCGGCGGGGCTCGTGATTATTATGAAACCGTGTCATCAAGGTCTCAAGGTCTTGTGTCTCAAGGTCGTGACCGTCAAAATTACAAAAAGTGCTCAGAGTAAAGCATTTTAGACGGGCGCAGGGTCAAGGTTTTCAAAAATCTGACTTTGAATGCCAACTTTTAAAATAAAACCGGTCAAGTGCGAGTCTGATTCGCGCGTTCCGTGAACTATGAATAACAGACAGTACGTGTTAGGTGCAAAATCCTAAAAATTAAAAAAAAAAATCTTATAACCGGGTAACCATTTAAAACCTACCTATGAAATAAAACAAGGAATAACTTTCTCTATGCAACCGCCGAGTGTGTCTTTGCAAAGGTTATTTCGTTCTATTTTGTTTCCTTGAAAACCATACCAACGATATTTGGATACTAAATAATATACCTAAGATACTCTCAGTATGAATAATTTGAGATTTTTAGATTGGCACATATTGGAGATAAGGGACGTTACGGTGAATTTTTGCACATTTTTGTCTATAAACAACAAAAATAGGACGTTAAATAAAAACATAATTTTGCTTGAACGAAGATCTTTCATACCCCTTAGACCCTATTGATTGACTTTCAAAATTCGATCCACTTCCTTGGCCCCCGTTTTCAGTGAAATTTTAAATATTTTATACTTGTGATATATGGGCACGCAAGTTTTATAATGAGTAGTTGCTGAGATAAATAGCTGTGACATACAGACAGACAATGAAGTCTCATCATAAGGGTTCCTTTTTACCTTTTAGGTACGGAGCCGTAAAAAGTGCCGGACTGATGGTGGCTATTAGCGTTAACACGAACCTTTCCGCTTTCATAAATTACGTTTGATCAAAAAAATATTCTCGCGGTGTATGTTTTCTAGGTCGCTCTACATGGTACGGCAGGCAAGTCGACCTATACGCCCTTAAATGGTCACGACGCCGCACACCAGTCACTGGTTGGCACTAAATCATTATGGTATTTACATTTTATCTCACTTCATTTTGGGCTTTTATACTTCTGTATCTACGGCCAAAATTTACATGGCGCGAGGAAGAAAAAAGGCAATGAAATGGATAAATATATTATAAATGCAGACCGACAACTCATATTTGTATTGGACGCGAAGAATTGCTTATGAACACGGCTCCGGTTTGAGGGACATGATATTATTAAACCTGGATTTTATAATAATATGATCCTCATCAGATTTCAGGTCAGATCAATGTCAAACCAGTGTTGTCAAAAATAGGAACTAAGGAATATTTGATAAACTTCAACAGGTGTTTTTATACCCACCAAATTACAATAAATACATTCAAGATTGTGAGAGGAAAAGACGCGAAATAAATAATTCATGTTGATTCTGTGAGCTAGTTAACATTAATATTATATCACATCATTCTTCCATCCGCATTCCCTAAACAAACACATGCGTCGATTTCAAATCCTCAGTGAATATCCGATGATAAACGGGCGCATATTTAATAAGTATTTCTATTATTAGATGAACTTCTGAATGTGCCGATAGGTAAATTCGATGTCAAGTTTCTGAACTCTATCACAAAGAGGAAAAATATGGTCACGTTAAAAGCGCTTGCAATTTCAAGTAGTTTATCGCGTACTAGCCACGATGCAGCGGGCGAGTTCGTATCATAAAATGAAATGAAAAGAGCGTTGCAAAAAATACCTACCGAGACCGCAGAGCTCAGCGGCCTTATGTAGCGGGCCCATTCATAACCCCGACGCGGACAAGGCCGCAGTACGTCGCTCAATTCCCATTTATCCTGTAACTCGACTCCTCCATAAATCGCCAGTTTGGCCCGACTTTGACTCCCCCTTGATCAGTTAATAAGTTCCAATTGATTGAAGACAAAGACAAATGCCCCGCTGTAATAGCGAGTGATTCACTTAAAATGTCGGTGGAATTGTAAATGTTTACCTATATGCGTACATTTAGGGATTTCGGACGAAGTGAACCGACGTGAGTCATTTTATGAAGTCATGGGCTCCGCGGCATATCGAGTTTGCGCAACGCATGAGCTAATAATCTATTGTATTAATTACCTTATCGCCTAGTATTGTTACGACGATCGCGGTTTTTATACCGCTCCGCTCATAATTAATATATTGAATCGTCAAAAGCGGTTTGCGCAGTCTTCTTTACTCAACCAGATTTGCTTATGTATTCGCCGTGATGTATGACACCAGCTATGTCATGTTGTTGATGCCTGAGCTTAATTAATATGCGTTTTCCTTGCGTAGGCTTAAATTAAGATTATGATGAGTTTCTGCTGACATTAACTTGTTTATTATTATCGTACTTATGATCTGTATATGGTACAGCCTTGACTTCCCTCGTTACAAATAAGGTGACTAATTAAATATTTGAATTTTCCATCGTTATTTCTAGACACATGTGGGAGTAGCGCGCAATATTCCGTTGATTTATCTTATTGTTACATTAATAAACAATTATTATGCGCAGTAGGTACTCTAGCAAGTTAAATATTATGAAATATACGATTGTCTATTCAATGCTGAACAAATAACTATTCGGGCGGAGGAAAAAGCGAAAGGCATCAGCGTGCGTGACCAGCTAATAAACGATCAGTCTAAAACTGGCGATTATAACGATCTCATGAACACATTGTGACGCTGCATTCAATCGAATAGTAAATTGGTATTCGTGATACTGATTTAATGCATTACGTAAAATAATAAAATTGAATGATTTCGAATTCACGATCGCTCCTCTCTAAATAATAACATACATATTGAGCAGTATTAACAGGTATCTTCTCTAATGCATTTTAATTTTAATGACACTCGTAAAGTTTTTGATGTTAATTAGAACGTCATAAACAATTTTGCCCCGTGTTAGTACCTACACCTTACTTCTCGTCACGAAATAACGATAGTACATAAAGCTAATCTTGGCATATGGTAAAACAAATGTGTTTAAGCTCGCTCGCTAGAGACGAGCCTTATCCGCGCGAGCACGCTCGACGCGTTGACCGAGCACGGGCTACCCCTTTCACTTATATTCGCATTCAACGGATCGAGCGGAACGCAAGCGCGCCTTTCTCTATGTTCTCATCTCTGTCTAACGCGCGGCGGATAGTGGTGCAGCACAGGTGGTGGGCCCGCGCCCGCGCAACGCGCTCGCTGCCCGTGACAACAGTAGCGCTGTTCCCTCGGCAACATCCGCACGGAACCGACTGCGCCGCGCACGGATGCCCCGCGTTCTGAAATGAAGTCCAAACCGGCACACTACGTCGACGCGCCATTTAGGCCCTGGCCACCGCTTTCCCGCCAAGCCCAGCCAAACTTTTACTTCAGACCACCGGATCCGATGGATTTGAGGAATTTCAAAACGTCGTCGTCGAAGGGCTCTACATATTCTGATTTCTCCGGATTGAGCGCGTACAGCAACAAATCTCGCGACTATTATTTCTTGTCTCCGAGCTACCGTTCAGCCGGGGCGCCCACACCCAGTAGCCACGCCGATCTCTACAGTCGGGAGAGGCCTCGTCAACTCCGGCACCCCAACCCGGCGCCCGCTGCCGCCGCCTGCCCTTGCAGCCGCTCGCGCTCGCTTGAAGACGTTCGCACGGAAGTCGTCACTGAATGGGAAGACGATGATGAAAACGGCAATCGCATAGTCGCACCCGCCACTAAATTTAACAGAACGTCATACAACAGCAACAATGCTTTCCAAAAGCAAGGATTCTTCAGCCGTCATTCAATGGAGAATCTAGTGGACAAACCTCCTCAACTGCTGCCACCGAAACGCATCTCTAGCTTCCAGGTAATTAGGCTAACTTTCTACTAGCGTTATGGTGTGTCATTGGCAGTCGCCTATATATATATCAACGGCCGCTACCGTTTATATATTTGCAAGGGAACTCTGAACTGTGTTATTTTTAACGTCGTTTAACAGTAACTGTGCCAGTTTCAAATATATTTATGCGGACTTTCTAGGCTCGAGTATGTGATTATGATTACCTCATTGACGCCAAGCGAAGTTTATGTATTAGTTCTGATGCCATTGCGAATAATATCGAAAGTATGGTATAACGTCCAGTATATGGTGTTGTTTACGGAATGTCGGCACGACGTTGTGCCGAGTGCTATGGGAATGGGAATCAAGAGCTGCGTCAGGCAGCCCCGTTCAGCTCCGGTGAACCGCAACGCACCGTCCTGCGTGTAACGGATGTTCAATACTCGTTTTTAGTTTATTTATACCTAACACGACACAGCACACGGATTTTAATTCTCCCACTGTGAAATTGCATCATAATTTTGCCGTTTGTAGGTAAGTGTGAATTTAGGCTATCGGGTAATTCGAACAGTTTTTGTCTAGGTGTTACCAAACGCGATTGCATTGCGAGTGTGAATTCCTTTGTTGTGTAATATCTGTTTAGACATGTTTTAATTATTACGAGAGGTACATTTTCTTAATAGTGGATGTTATCAGACGCTGGTTACAACCGGCTTAGTGGAGTGGGATCGGTTGTGTGATTTATACCGGGTGCTTGGCGTGTTTTTACCCTCGTTATTCGTTCGTGTTTCATGGTATCGTGGTTCTCAGGAAATCCTGTAATAGATTCGGGAAGGCCCTTTTGCTATCGAGCTTAGAAACCAAAACCCCTTAACTCGCGTCGGGATCGGTCAATAACAGGCACACCCAACATAACACCCGCCGAACACCGGCTTAGTAAATTAGAAAACTCTTACCCAATGCGACGTCCGAAGCGAATAGTAAATTTGTTTTATAATACGAATTTGAATATTACCTCGTCATCTTACATAAAGCTCACGTAACTGCGTGCATTATTGGTTCCGTATTTTTAATGATTATTATTAATCATATTCATAATTTTATGATTGTCACAATTTCACTAGTTAGCTCAATTTCCAAGTAGGTAAATTCTCGTGCTTTTAAACTGGCAAAGCGACCCTCGCAGCTATTAGCTTCAAGTAACATGCAATTAAGAAATTGTTCAACTTCAAACGGTGAAGTATTGAAGCGTGGCTGCTGCTATACATGCGGCCGAATAAAAACTCGATTCGCAAGCTTCCTTCATTACCTTCGTATATAATGAAGCTTGCCTAACACGTAAATAAAAAGTGCCAGGCGATTACGTGTGATTTTTTAGTTTTATGTCGGTAATAATTACTTGTCACCGAATACAATATAGCCATTAGAGCGCTATGGTCGTACATTAGTCACAACCACTAATAACTCGGATGATGCGAAAACAAATCTACACTCAATCTTGTGAAAAGTGACCTAATGCGCGAAACCAGTTGCGGTGTTGATTTAAGGAAGCGCTTCATTTTTGTTACGTAAGAGAAACTAGGTTTTTTTTAATTGAATTAAGACGGATTGTTGATAATCTTGACCCGCAATTTGGAATCAAAGGCCGTACCTTAATTAAATCTCTTAGCGCTTTCAGATTCAAACGACGACTGGGGGTTCTTGATTTAAACTCGCCCAACCGAAAGGCAGAAATTAGTACTGTAGCCCTAGCCGCGATCGAAATTACCATTTGCGCAGCTGTCTAACTATGACAGATGAAAGGAAAAATTATACACGTTACCTTCCAAAATAGTACAAAATAGCGACACACTCGTTTTAACACAACATTAAAATCTATAAATCAGAGGACTATCTTTACACAAATCGATCCAGTCCTATCGCTCTAAAGGCTTGCGTTATGGGTACTAGATGATGATAAACTTACTTATATAGATCAATAAATACTATAAACATTAAGATACCACTATAAATAAATGCATAATAAGGTTCCGGTAACCCCCCTGGTTGCTACCTTATCATAAATTTCAACATTTAGGTTTTAATGAATGACAAACAGTAAATATATATACTTAATTTTAAATTAAAATGCTAACGGCTTTAGGGGTGTAGTGCTATGACTTGTAAACGGTGAGGTATGCGTGAAAGAATGTATTTCAAAATGAGCTTATTTGTAGCTAGCAACTGTGGCAAGAAACAAAGAAACATTTCCAAGAGAAATCTTTAAATGTCCATTGCTGATAAATGTCTTCGCAAGAAAAACTTTACTGATAGACATGAAAGCCATCCGGACCCTGTAAATAATAGTTGGTAATGATTTCTAGTTTTGTTTGAACGAGCTTCATGGTTAAATAGTAACTTTGTTCCCTAACAACCACGTGATTAAAACTTTTGTTGAGTAAGGAAAATGGTCGTCAATAAATCTTTTGCCCATAAGGCGTTGATTCTTGCATTAACATGGTAAAAAGTACATTTGGATGAACAACTTTGTTACAGCGATTAAGGCATCTGAAATCCAATTTTATTGATTGAACTGTAAGAAGTGTAAGGCCATACTTTCATACAAATATACAGGTTCCCTCAAAATACGTCAGTGTCATGTTTCAATCAGACTTTTTAGATTAAATAATGAAAAAGCATTTTATTTCCTTATAACTTTAATTGCTTCCTTTATAAGGCCCCGCGACCTAGTTTTGATCACTGTAATTTGAGTGTCTAGAGTAGCATTTTAATGGGCCACTTATGATAGCTAGCAAACTGGTAATATTTGCTCTATGGGAGTATGTTATGAACTAGATTGAAAGGGCGTGTTAAATACATGCACTTTTGCGAGAAACACAATAAATAGGCCTGATGACTGAAAAAATTTAATTAGTCCATCATTTACATTATCAAAAAATATTGTACACATATTTTTTCTTTTGTCAATTAAACCTAAAATTACGAAGATATAGTGCGTTGCAGTTCCGCGTGACGTCACGCCTAGATACACTTTTTACCTAGAAGTGACGTCATGAGCCCCACTCCCGAACTTTGACGCGCGTTATCTTTGTCAATTTTGATTGATTTGGTAAAGCAAAAAATACGTGTTCATTATTTTTTGATAATCTAACTGAAGGACTAATTAGTTTTGTTTTACCCAGACATCACCCCCATTGTTTTACGATACTGGCACTGACCTTATCCAATTTTGGACATTACTCGTTGGTATTAGAAGTCCAGTTATATAAACCGAGTGTCAGTTAAAATGCGTAAAGTACGCTTTCTAATGGAGGCGGCGAGTTTGCCGATATCGAACTATTACCTAATGACAGCGTTTAATGTGATTCATTCAAAGCTCGAAGCGGCTAAGTGGAGTTTCTTTTCCACTGAAATGGGTTCCGTCGATGATTTTAACAATAAAAGAAGTCTAAGGTAACCAACTTTTAAGAAGTTAGCTTGCTTTTAAGAGGCGTATAACAAAACTGAGCGGGCAAAGATGCATTTTTATCGATTATTTAGATGAAATTGATGGAAAAACAAAAATTTCGTGGGTTTACATTGTCCATTTGGTGTATTTTTATGTCTGTAATGCAATATTTTGTCATGTGATTGTGTATTTATACAGAAATCGATTTTATGAAGAGAGAAACCCGAATAATGCGACGATGCCAGCTAAGCTTTGTAAGAGGACTGTGAACCAACGGCAAAAATCACCCTTTTCATACAAAAGGCGATAACGATTTCCACCCCTCAAATGTTAATCGATTTTGACCAATTTTTGATAGGTTGTCAGTCGGAACAAAATCTAGGTCTATACGTTTTTCGAATATCGATTAAAGATCAACAAAGTCAAATAATTGCCGAAATTAGTTTTGTTGAGAATATGGAAACAACACTAAAACTGAATTTGTTGATTATAGTGAAAAAAACCATAACCTATAGACCTACATTTTGTTCTGACTAACAAATGACCTATCAAAAATTAGTGAACTTCGGTTATAATTTAAGTTTATCGTCTTTTGTATGAAAAGCCGAAGGTTCAAACTCTTAAGATTTCATGTTGTCTTGTTCTTTACATAACCTATTTGTTAAGATCCCATTAAAATCGCGTTGTGGTTTCTGACATGATAAAATGATTTAGACTAACAGATCAATATTCTAAAACGATTTTTTTTTAATACGTTTATATCGTCCCTTGAATCATTCTCTTTTAAATAGCTTTATAGTACGCGGCTACAGATTTATTGTATGTAAGGATTGAATCATAATTGAACCCCAAAATAATTTATTGTTACGTGACTTATCCAATTCGGAACCGCTTATTTATTGGTTAGTCTTGGACGCGTGTGAACAACTTTCTTGTCCAAATTAATTCAAAAGGAAAACTATTACGAACTGGAGACGATATGGTTACATCAAACCGTTCTGATTACCGGTTGTTAAAAACCTGCTCAGTACTGATATAAGTCAATATGCTTGGAAGTCAAGCGTCCGCTTTATGTTTATTATTGCTTACAAAATGGTACAGTTTTGTGTGTATTGCTGTCTTCGCACTCACACTTTAATTGTTCATAGCTTCTTTTGTATAGGAACTTTTGTGCTGTTATTAAGTTTCATAAATGTAGAACAACCTTTTGTTTCATCCATTTCGCTACCACTTATTTTCTTAGCGAAAGAAATACGAGCTTTTTACTAGATATTGATGACCGCCTTTGTTTCCGTGGAATAAGGTTTCCTGAAATGAAAAGTAATTCGTATTAATCTGTCAAGTTGCGACGACACAAATAGACGTCAGTTAAATAAGATCACCAATAAAAATGGTATATATTTGTTGTGCTGTTCTATAAATGTCCAATAAACGAGTTCGATCTTGCCAAGCAATCTGCCGTCCGCGAAACTGATGTATGATTGTAGTGTATATAGAGTACTAGCTTTTGTTTGCGTGGAAATGTGTATGTTAAAAATATAATGGATGTTCATACAACTGACGTTTTTAAATTAAGATTTTTCCCCGTCAAATTACGGGCTCTCATCGGGCACGCACGATCTTGCCGTTAATTATTTCCCAGCCCCTCTTCACCCTTTTAGGGGTGGGTCGTCTAAAAAAATAGCCTGTCTCATTCCCCAGGGCTCAAACTATTTCTAGACCAAATGTCAAAATGGTTTCAGCGGTTTAGCCGTGAAATCGTATCTGACAGCGTTACTTTTGCATTTGATTATTACAGTTTGTATAATACATAGTTGTGACAAAGTTTTTATTTGTTAAATACGATTAGATTTCTTTTAATAAAATCGTAACGAAATATTTAAAATTAAAAGTTGCTGACGTAAGCACATTAACTATGTCCGAGTAAAAACTATTTGAGAAATACTCATTTATTATATTATAGTGTGGTTGGTTCTTAAATAATGCGTTCTCTGCGAGTAGCATCAACCAAATCTCGTGCAAGTCCAAACCGAACTGTGGCAAAATGGAGGCACATTTATATTTTAGCAATTTATACAATTACTTCGACGGGACCTAATCTACTGAATGGATGAAATACGAGGCACATGTTATTGTACTGTCGAAAATAAGACAATGGCACTGAAAATCTTTGCAATATTTATGGTTAGCAATGTATGTGTTGAAAGAACACCGAAAGCCTCGTATATCTTCATTCAAAATTGAGCCTTATTTTTACCGATCACCGCGTTTAGGTCCGCACATTGCGAATGAGTGACTTCGCTCATTTCAGGTTAAACATATTCGGGCGCGGTCACTTGTGTAGATTGCTCCTCTACTGATTTAAATCTTGGTATTAGAACCTTTTAAGGTACGGCTAGCACGACTTGCACATGCGACTTACCCCGCGGCAAGGCAGCTCTCTCGCAGCTGACAGTCTTCTCGAATTTCTTGCTGAACAGTAGCACAACTTAATGCCGGCTATACACACTCATCGAGAGCCTCTCGCCGAGAGTCGCGAGCGAGAGCACACCATGTGCCATGGACACACTTATTGTGTCATTTGAACCGCTGATACCCACCACGATGGACTTGGAAACTGCTGCTGCTGTTTGTCTTTCTGCTATTAGTTACTATATTTTTTTACGCATATATCATTAGAAAAAAAAGACGGGACAAGACGGGAGCACTATGTACACACTCACACTCGGCCTGTCTCGGCGTGTCTCGACGAGTGTGTACAGCCGCCATTACATAATCAAGAAATTGAAACCGGGCGAGATAGCAAAGTATCGGGCGACATTCTTAGTTTGCGTCTATTAAAATAAAATCGATATAATATGTATTCTTATAATATGGCAGTATGAATCGGTGTTAGATAGAGGTGGGCTATTTCATTCGTTCTTTGAACAAATTGTGTAAGAAGCAGATTGGGGCAGATAAAACAATGTTTGTATGTTAAACGTCAAAGCATTTTAAAAATTCATTAAATTAAGTCGTAATGAACCCTTGACGACTTAATTTAATAATGCGTTAATACTTTGATTTGACGAAATCTCTAAACAACATTGTACCAAAATGCCAGAAAACTACCGAAACCGTATACTAAAGTTCCAGAATTCAGGCATTTCGGTACAAAGTTGTTTAGAAATTTAGTCAAATCAATGAATAAGGCATTACGAAATTAATTCTCAACGAACCGTACTCCTCAAGTCGCCGCAACTCGTGCTAGCGGTGCAGGAATGATTCCTAGTAGCGGTATTCAAACAAATAACTCATTTATCTTGATACAAGTCGTATTCTTGATACCACCACACCAGTGCCAAGAATTCAGCTTCGACCTCGTCGCCGTCCGCTCTTTGCCATCCCGCCGGCTCGAACGCGGGGTGTAGCACACGCACCACTCCAACACGCACTGACACACCTGGGGCAAAACGAAGTCAGAAGCGTAAACGCATTCGAGACGTTAATTATGATAAAAGCTAACACTGAAGGTACTGTGTGACTTCTTGGGCTGATGGCTTCTTGGGTTTTCTCACGCGGTGCTTTTATTTGGAAGGCATTATAAAGAGACAGCGTTCATACAAATTATATTAGTTTGAACGAATTCCTAAAACAAGTAAGCATAGAAGAAAAATAATGTACATAGTTAAGATACAAATTATAAAAATATTTAGTGTAAAACGTATAAAGATGCTAAGCAATGCTAATTATGTGCTGTGTAAAATACATTTTGACAATATTCTAATAACACGTTAAGGTAACAAAAGTTTAATTAATCAAGAAGGTAGTAGTCAAGAGTAGCATGAATGCAGTTAATATAATATACTTAGTTAAATGGAAGTGGCGGACACTCGGCAAATACAATCTCTTAGGTTGATTGTAGACGACTGGAAATCTGGTCTGAATTATATTATTTAATAATAATAATAAGGCGGTACTCCTGGCCTCTGCACGCATCGTCAGGAGGTTCCTCTCTCTGCAGCCCTAGCCATCGATCGCCTGGGCCCTGCTCCGCGGTCGGTGGTTCACCGTTTTTTCTATTCTTTTATTTTATAATGTTACATTTATAATATGAACTACTATCTATTATACTACTATACTCCTCTGCTGCACTGGGAGTGAAGAAATAGCATAGAATGCGTGCAGATGCTTATCATCCTGGCATGTCGTAAAAGTCGACTAAGGGACGGGTCCTCTCCAACATGGTGGACTATCTGTATGGGCGATGGGCTGATCACCTGTCACCATACGGTTCATCATACCATCTTAGGACTAATTAATCGAACGTGGCCAACAGTAGTCTTGTGGCTCTGCCCACCCCATTAGGGATTTCGGGCGTGATAATATGTATGTATGTATGTATAATATGAAAGAATGTAAAAAATGAGAAAATTTAAGAAATAAAACGGAATAATAATAATATGGGAAAAGTTACTTCTTACTACGCTTCAGTTTTAATGTCACTTTTAACACTTACCGAATGACATTTACTTTAAACGTGTATTGACTATGATCGCGCAAGTAAATCGACTACTTGCTTGCAAATCGACGCATTTCTAGTTAGAAACCTGTTCTCATTGGTGTCATATCTAGTGGCTTTTTCTTGGCCAGCCATAAATATTCTTATGGTTGCGTATTGTAGGTGATTCGTGTTCACACGTTTTATGTGAATGTAATGTTGTATTATTGTCATCGGCAATGTTTTTAACGGATACCAATATTATTGAGTGTCGGGGCACATTTTGCGTGGCAGAACATTGAGGTTTTGCAATTGTTTACACGATGACACTGAACCATGTTCTAAATTGTTATCCACAGTATTGTGCTGAAAGAAGTACCTACCGGGCATTACGCTACTTTTGTTTATACGGTTAATATTTGCCCATAAATCAATGAATACTAAGTGATCTAACAGCCGAGTCGTCTCTGTTCACTTATTCCTCGTGCACGTTTTATTGACAATTACGTAATAATTAGATGTCTAGCGCGCTCTCGAGAATGTTCGCGGTTGCTAATTAGGCCAATTTAAACATTTTGTCGATAGTGTAAAGTTCCAAAAACCAGCCACTTTAGAAGATGTCATTCAGTTACTGACCATTAAAATCTACGGAGACAAATACTCCGTTAGTAAAAATAGAAGAAAAATTCTCAATTGTCTGGATCTGGACGAAAAACATTTCGTCGCATTAAATATTATGAGATTCCTTGTTTTATACATATTTTTTACAAAGTGGCTAGTAACTGGGGGGTGGCTAGTTATTGGACATTTATTTATTTATTTATAATAATTAAACTAAAATCTAACTTAGATATATCCTACATTCCTAAATTATATTATGACTGCGAAAGTAACTCTGTTTGTCACGTTTTCACGTGTAAACCGCGGAACCAATTGTGATGAGTTTTGCTATAGAGATAGATTGGAGCTTGGAGAAGGACATAAGCTACGTATATAAGTATTTTACGGACACGAAGTCGCGGGTATCCGCTAGTACTATATAAATAAGAGAGTTTCAACAACAACAAAAAAACGAAATACCTAATAATTTTTACTTTTTAGTTCCAAAAATTTCCCGAGATTGTGATTTATGATATAATAACAGTCAAAAAAGTATATGTGGTCTCCCTTTTTTCTCCCTTTGGTTATGTATTTTTTAAACGCGAATCATCGTCGTGTAATTCAAAGCTTTAAAAAAAGATTCCGACGAATTGAGAAGCTCCTCCTTTTTTGAAGTCAGTGGCATAAGGCATGCGCGTGAAAATTTTTCGATTATATTTTCGAGTCTGTTTGTTATACGTTTATTAAACTTGTTGTTTTAGGAGTCATAATAAGGCTTTTTGCATAACCGATAACAAAATATGCGGGCTCTTTCTTTGTAATTAAGTGGCACACGTTGTTCGAAAACATTATAAAGGCAACTAGGTATTCTGTCCCAATATTAGCCTTACAATTTTAGTTGTAACCCGAATTAACATTTCTTTTGTGATCACATTATAACTTTATATAAACCAACAAATATTTTATTCTTATATTAATCACGTAGCATTTGGTCACGGCTCGCTCCCAGTCTAATATGATAATTAAAAATGACGAACGGTGCGTCTGCAAATCTTGTCTAAAAATAAGACGGCATAATTAAGTGTCAAGAAAGATATTTTTCTTCCGTCCAACTTTTGTGCTGACACATTTTGTTCCGTTGTTATCGAACTTGGCTGGTGCTCGGGGCTCACGGACGTGGAAAATATTCTTGCTCATCGCTTCAAACAATATATATCTATCGGGATCCGGGAACAAATTAAGTATATTTTCATTGCTCCTTTCGCCGCGGCAATAAAGGATTATTTGCAACCGTGTCACAAAATGTTGACTTTTCAGAATTGAAATCTTTTTAATTGTTCGTTATTGTTTACATCTCTTTAAAATCGATAAACGAAGCCATTGAAGTATTACGTTACACTAGAACAGACATCTCAAACAAATGACAGCGAGCACTTGATGACGGAGTGGGCATGCGCGCCGCGTCCGGCGGTGATCGTTTTCTTATAGGCGTTTGTGCCATTTGGCCTCAACAGGCTTTACAAAAAATCAAGTTGAGGCGTCCACTGTACGTATACATAATAACTCAACATATTTTTAATAGAATATGATAGCAAGCTGTTCAATTGTAACGAAGCAGGTATAAGGAACTCGTTTGTTGTACCAATGTAATTTAAACGGCAAATTGCGTCACTAATGTTACCGTTTAATCTTGCATATTAAAAACACAAGTACAACTTCGAAGTAACTTATTAACCCTTTCGGCGCGAGCATGTGATAGCGCGCTGCAATCCACCCGCGCGGCCGCCTCATAGCGCGCTGCAATGCACCTGCGCGAACGACTTCCAGCGCAGTGCAACGTGCCCGCGCGCACATACATAATTTTCTGTTCTAAAAGCCATGATGCACCCTGTGCATCATTGCGCGCTACGGTACCGCACGCATTTCGCTGCCGCGAGCAACAAGAGAATGAATGGTGTCATGCTCAATTTATAATAACCAGTTAGGTACAAAATGTTTATTTTGGATGAAATAAAAAACAATGGGTAAACAGTCTAATTGAATTAATTTGACAATAACATTGGAAAATTAAATAAATTAATCCAAGTAGTTACCTAGCGGCATTGGCATATCGCTGATATCGGTCGGCAGTTGACCATTTGATAAAACGGCAACTATCGGGAATATGAGGTGAGCAATCACAACCGATTATCACTCACAAGACGCAGGGAGACAAACGCACAGTCACAGGCATAAACTAAGACTGTACGTATTTAGTATGAATTACCCACCCTTTGTCTTCCCAGCTCAGAACGGCGACATTCGTGATTGGTCGCCTGCATTTCGTGAAAGTTTTCTTAACAATACAAAAGATAAGAAAATAATAATTAGCGTATGTCTCTAAGGAATGCAAGGTCACGGGACATGACAGGGCCACCGCCAGGTAGCTGAACGAGATAAGTAGCGTGATAAACCATTTCTTAGTCAAGTCAAGTGTACCGCCACTTTCTGGACTATACAAAAACGACTATTTGCTAAATTTATTCGCTGAGTAATATTTGTATCTACTATTGTATTTATCGCCGAAATATTGAATGTTTATATACATTACTTTAAAAAATTACAAATGAATGACTAACGTCAACGCCGCATGACACCGTCCAATGTGATTTTCTGTTGCTTACTTAAGAAAAATGTACTTTCATTCATGCGCAATAAAGTCTAATATTATACGACAAATACGGTACTTGTTACATTTTTAAATTGCATGGTAATAAATGCGGTACGCTCTGGCGCAATGATGCACCGTGGTTATCATGACATTTTTAAGTGAAAATCTAAATATATAGATGATTAAATTAAATTAAAATGTACAATGATGACTAGGCTAACGGTTTATCAAATCAATAAGAAAAATTTCTTACTGAATACAAGTAATATCGATTGTTAAAGTTCAAAGTAATTTTTCTCTGAAAATACAAAGGAAGAAAAAAATATATATATGACACTCAATTATTTATAGTCTCAATAATCTCAATCAACCTAAAAACTGTTCCAATTTGGACAAAATACTATGTTGTCATCAATCTTTGTCATGAAGCACATGTGCATCATGCGCGCCCAAGGGGCTGCAATCCCATGAAGCACATGTGCATCATGCGCGTGCGCGGGGCTGCAATCCCATGATGCACATGTGCATCATGCGCGTGCGCGAGGCTGCAATCCCATGATGCACATGTGCATCATGCGCGCCGAAAGGGTTAACTCATAAGTCCTAAAACTGAAAAAAAAAAAACCTTATAACATGCAAGTTTCGTTGCATTTACTACGACCCAAAACATTAAGTACAAAAAGAACATCTGTTTTGTACAAGATATTCGGTTCGCTAAAACTGTATTATATAGATTTTTATCTACACCCATATCATAAAACCTCCATTGGTTAATCAAAAACCATAGGAAATGACCACCATTTTGACAACCAATTAGGAAAAACCAGTCCTGCGATGAAGAAATAACATGACTTCTTTATCGTTTTTAGTAAAGAAATGAGATTAAATTTGGAACAGCTGTCAAACTCAAGTAGGTCTCTATTCTAGTATCCATAGATATTAAAACAGTTATTGATACGAAACGTCAATTCAGTATGCTTTTTTAATATAAACTGCACAATATTTGATCTCGAGTGACGTGAGAATAGAGACTTCATCCGTTTGTCTATGATTTAAAAAAAATAATGGTCTTGACGGACGGCCGCCATTATTGACGCGCCGCGCCGCGTTGACGTTTTGCTGAACGAAAGTAGAATTTTGTTGGATTGAATAGAAAAAGTTGTTTGTAATTTACATTTTAGTTGAAAATATGAATAGTAAGTAGTCTTCTCGGAGTGTGTGTGATGTGAAAATGCGCCGGATATCGGAAATATGCAGCCACGATTGCAACAAATAACTTGTTGCCAGAAAATATTGTTTCTGAACCCATCATGGAGGATTTATAATATGTGTGTAGATAAAGTTATGTATGCAACTCTGCATAATTTGGCCTTAAAACACACGTGCGATCTTATTATGAAACTCGCTAAAAGCTCGTTTCATAAAACCGCACTAGTGTTTTAAGGCCTATTATTATGCAACCGTTGCATAAACTACTATTTCCTACACCTGCACCGTACACTGTCAATATGAAGGTCAAAAGGGTTATCATAATAAGGAAAAACTTTCAGTAAAGGAAGCCTAAATAAATTTTCATTACTTTAATGAAAAATTTCGCGTTTGTAAAGGCTGATTTTAACGTGCTAGCATGTCCTTCGAAACTATAGGTCTCCGTGACCGTGTCAGTGCAGTGCTTCGTGGTTCGATTACAAATTATTGGGAATATTCGTGAACCGATCACAAGCAAGGTATAATAAGTTATCTCAAAATTTAATACAAAACCTTATGATAAAAAACCTCTCCGGTATAACGGTCTCGCGAAGAAAAAATAAAATAGTTTTATTTATTTCGCTTGTTGCGAAAATATACATTTTATTGATATGGTTGAAGAAATACAGTCTTAAAAAAGTTATGTAGGCATGCGACGGTACATAATTGATCTTAAAATAATCGTGTCTGTCCTTAGAATAATGACTCATTATGTGCCAGGTGCATACAATATTATGATGGTTTCATTTCGTGAATCACGTAATTTTACTGCGCAAACTAAATATTGATAATATTGAAAAATGTAGTATAACGTATAACATTAATACATAATAATAATAACAAATAGGTAGGATTTTGCATTCTTGAAACTCTAGTACAGACATCGGGCCCCGAGAGTTGCCCTTAGTGATGTTGAATACTTAATGATTTTGTTTCCACCCTTTGAATTGAACTACAAACTTGTCGTATTAAATTCTATTAACCATCCCGCGATGTATTAATTATTTTACGTAGGGAAGTTAATTATACCTTATTCAGACGCTGTATTTCAACTGCCAGTCGAATGCAGTTTGAAATTTTTAAAACTATTGGGGTTATTATTCATGTCATGACTAGAGATGCAACGGATAGTGGTTTGGCCGGATACCGGATACCGGATATCCGGCATGGCCATTGGCCGGATAGCCGGATATCCGGCGACCGGATATCCGGCCACAAACGAGCTATCTCTAAAGCTGTGTTAGCTTGCGCGGCCTTCGCGCGGCGAGCAAGTTTCAACTTGTTACGAATTGTAAGTGCCGGGGAGACCCATAGAAGTTAAATACGCGCCTTATTACGTCAGTTTGGAATATTCGAACGTGTACGACGTGATGTTACATGTTAGTTTTATACTAAAATAAAAAGAAACTAAGTTTTAATTTAATAACTGACGTTGATTTTGTATATTTCTGATGGCTTTTATTTGTGTTATTGAATTTCTGATCCAATTTTTACTATCCGGTATCCAGCCGGATTCTGACTCACTATCCGGTATCCGGCCGGATAGTAAAATCATGGCCGGATAGGCCGGATACCGGATAGTAGCCGGATATCCGTTGCATCTCTAGTCATGACACAATTGTTTATTAGCTGGTTCTTACCGCGGTTTAGAGATTTGGTGAGCCGCCGATATTTCGACGATCTATGAAAAGGCACGGATTTCTATTACTTTATTATTAGATTTCTTCCGCAATATATGAGGGAGACTATAATTTTGTGTTGATCGAGTGCCTAAAAAGAGAAAATGTCGATGGTTGTGCGGAAATTTTATCTACACAGGGAAACTCTAGCGTCCCATCTATTTCATGTTGGGTCATCCGTCATTAGAGTTTGTATACTTTCTATAGATTCCCAGATAATGGAGGGTCTTGAGTTGTATGGTTCTGGCAACTTTTGTCAACGGCTTTAGATCCGCAACTGTATGTGTATAAAAATGTATAACAAAGTGATACCTGTCCGATATTTTTAGACGATAGTTGTTTGCTTCTATAATATACACATTATAACATTATACTGGTCAAAATTAATGATATTTAACCTTTTGGCCGCCAAGCATGTCTGAGAAGTAACACAAATTTCAACTTTAAGTCAAGGTTTTGAAGGACTTTTTTACCCTGTATACCCCGGCGACCAAAAGGTTAATATTAAACTCAAAACACCCTTGACATATCACTGTTGTTGTGTATTGGTTGCAGTCAACCACTATTCAGATGATTCCTGTATTTTATTTACTCTTTTCTCCCCAGTCACAAAACAGGAACGGTAGTCACGGACTGCCGATATCAGCTGCCGGCGTGGTCAGCCCAGAGGTGAACGGCTCGCGGCCGACCTTCAAGCCGGTGACGGTCCTCGAGGACCTGCAGGCGGTGCGGTGTGCAGAGTTCCATCCCAACGGGAAGCTGTACGCCGTCGGCTCCAACACGAAAACCCTCAGGATATGCACTTACCCGAAAATAGATGATGTCAAGTGAGTATCTTAAGATACGTATTATGCCGACCCAATCACCGTACCCATAATTGCGTATTCGGGAGTATGACGCGCTCGGTACGACCACTACATCATTGCCAGACATGGGGCACAATACTTCGGTAATAAGGATATATTGATTGGCTCGGGTCGTTCATATCTATACTCAATTTAATTAGGTCCTACTGACGAGAGACCCCAAAACCTTGATGTAACTAAAATATGAACAAGCATTTAACACGCTCAAAATTCGATTTAAAAAAATATTTTCTAGATCTGTCATAGAGAAAAATGAGTAAATGATATTTTGTAATCTGGTTTTGATAAGAAAAATATCGGTGGCTTAAAACTTATAACTCAAAGAGTGTAATGGGAAAAACGTAACAAAGAAATCAAAGAAATTTGTTAATAAGGTAAGGCTTTATTATCCTTTACGCCATTTAGGTTTAAATATAGATATTGAATGTGGGTGTTGAAAACGTGCATAGCAGTTCACTCCATGACAAGTTAGCTGCTGCCAGGAAGGCAGCTTTTACTAACCCTGCCCGTGAGTCATTTGTCGCTCAGTGCGTCCCTTACATATTTCACTGGTTGGACTGAGCGACAAACGACTCGCGGGCAGGTCGTGCTAGCCCCCCATGTACGGGACTCGATAAGCGAATACCTCCATACAATTACAGGTTTCCTTTTTCCGATTTTATGATTGGAAATGTTTACGACAGTCTATTGTTATTACGAGTATTATTACTACTTCATCATCAGCCTTCATTCGTCGTACCTACTGCTGGGCACAGGCCTCCTCTCATAGTGAGACGGATTGGGCATTAGTCCCCACGCGAGCCCAGTGCGGATGGGGGACTTCACACACAGCTTCGAATTACTTAGCTGTAATATACATGTCTCCTCACAATGTTTTACTTCACCGAAATGCTAGTAAGTTCCGAAAATCTCAGAAGTGCGAACCAGGATTTGAACCGGCAACCCTCTGCACGAGAGGCCACGCGTCAGACCACTGGGGTACCTACCACTATTCTATTACTACTTAGGGGGCGTCCATTAATTACGTCAGGGTTTTAGGTGAGGGAGGGGGTCGAGCCGAATCTCACCCAATCTCACGTGGGGGAGAAGAAGGGGTGAGCAAATATCACGTAATTTTTTGTTCCCGAAACCTAGAAAACTGTGTTAAATTAAGTAAAACATGTTTCTCCGCTAAAATATGGCGAGCCAAATCTCATGAAATCTCACAAAATGGACACCGTCTTACGCATTTATTTTGACTTTATATTATATTATAATTTGCGTGTTCAGTTCTTATCCACCATCGCTGGTTATTTCCACAATGAAGTGGAAGCCATTAAAGTAACCATTTGTCATGAAGACGAATTGTTTGGCAAGTTAATTACGCTTCTATTTGTTCTACATGTTATGTTAATATGCATATTACTTTACAAGACTCGTGAAACGAGCAAATTTATCACAAGAGACCTTCAGGCGTGCAATACATTTAACGTAATTCGCAAGAATAACTATTTTCAGACCCCATTAGCAAAGGTTTAATTCCCAGATAGTCTACCATTTTATATATATTAAATTCACTAAATAATGAAATGGAAAACGGGCGTTCCCCAGCTGTATAAGGAATATATTATAGTCACACTGCGGCATATTTTATTTGAAGCCATTCCGCGGCGCTAAACATAATAAACTCACAATTTTATCCCCAGAGGGTATGGCTGGGACACAGAAAATGGTAATCGGCGTTGAATAGCATTCGGCAACACATCCGTGGGAAATATTTGGCCTTAACGTGACAGGTGGAATAGGATTTCTCGCATAAAAAGGTTTCTGGAGGTTTCGTGGGCGAATTACTTTTATCCGTGCGGCTCTAGTTTTGTTTCTTCAAAGCCATCTGCGATTCGATTATACTATTTTATTGTTGCCATCGAAGTTCTCGCTGGTAAGGTTTTTCGTTTCGATTTGATACAGTCGTAGGCCAGCTGCTAGTTTTTGGCCTATCATTGTTCAGTGACCTGAGAGTTAGTGCTATGCAAAGCTCCATCCTAGACTCCAACCTACTTATCTTTATCTTATATTAAAACCATTTCCGAGGTCGCTTTTGTCCCACCGCAGACGCAATCCTTCTCACAAAACTTTATGAAACTTCTCGCATATGCTGACTGAAGGCATTTGCAAATTAAACAGTTAGCGCTCGTTTTATTAATCCTGATATAAAGCAATTCAGTAGTAGGTATTATATTAATGAACGATTCTAACGAAGTTTCTTGCGAGAAATGTATTATTTTAATAAGAGGTGGTTGCGAATAATTTATTTGGTAAGCGAAGAGTGTGTAATGTCTTATTTTTAATTAAACTATTGTGTATTTCCCTTGGCAACTTTATGATGGTGACCGTGGCTTTTCTTCCCCGCTAGTTGCGGTTAACCTATCCCGATTAAACACAAAATGGCTGCTTTGCAGTCACTGCTCTGACCCTACTCTCGTAATTGTATTCCGTGTTGCTCGCGTATATTTATTTATAAATTAGGTAAATGTAAAGCGAATTATAGGTAAGGAGTAAACCTTAAAAAATCGACTATTAGGATATTCGCCATCAAACTATCTTTCTCTTTAAAAAGAAGGGAAGGTGTAAAATCGACTTCAGGTTACAAAGTATAACAAATGACAATAAAATTCAATGACGCTACTATACTACTGTATACTGCTCATTGTGATTCAGGTCTCGCTCGCCTGTTGCAGTATAAATGAAGGAGTGGTCAGTGGGGAAACAAATGTAGCCATGTGCCTCTCGTGCAGTTGGCAACGAGTATTACTATAATATTAAACTTGGGCTAAGGGTTTCCTACTGCTGGGGAAATATTCTACCTATCATTATCTCCTTTCCACTTTTCTTCTATGTCGAGCTGCGACAACATTCTGATTAAAAAAGAAAATGGATGTTAATTCGGCAATAAACTTAGCCAACAATATGCTGTGGACAAAAAGAAATAACTGGTTACCAGCCGTATTAAAAAAAGTAAAATTCTCCGATGTTAACTTTTAAATCGTCCTTAAACAAAAGGCTTTACTTAACTACCCACTTTTTGTATGTATATAATTATGTATAACATTTCCAAGACCCCCCTAAAAATGAAATTAGCGCCTCGTCATATTTCCGAAGACTATTTTTACCTGACGCGCGCCGAAAGGAGTATAATTTGTTTCATACGTATATATGTATCTGTGCGTATGTTTGTACTGCCTGAAAGCCGTTTTATAGAATGAGTTGGCGTTGGATTTGTATTGTTGTTTCTTAATGTTACGAGTGCTATTGTGTCATCATCATCATCATTATATCGTCATCATACACGTCCCACTGCTAGGGCTGAGGGCCAGGCCTCTTCTCATCCCATCCCCACCCCATCGACTGAGACCAAATTAATCAATAAATGCCTCTCTCTTCCTAGCGCTTTATCCCGTCCCTAATTCGCGGTACGCTTTGACCATGATCCCAGATTCGGCCGGTCGGGTCAATAACAAATTTGAATATTTAGTTCTTTAATATGGTAATCTCGCAGTAGCGTTCTTTAAAACCTGCTTTCAATTGAAACAATTACAAATTCCCCTTTCTATAAGCACAAAGCTCCGAACGAATTCTTGGTTTTCGCTTAATGCTGCGCTGCTAAAAAAAAATCCGCGGGTTTCCCTTGACCTTTTGCAGAGACAATTTTTATTGTTTCTCAAGACATATTTAGCGTAATTTTTAGTGTGCGCTACCGCTTTCTCTTGACTGGTAGCTAATGCGCTTGTACTCAATGTGCGAGTGCAATGCGATGACTAATGCACTGCGGTACAACGACCCACCGGTGGACTAGCCTGCTAAGCTATTGATTGAAGCCCACCGGCGTCACCTGGAACTTAAAAGTTTGCTTAGTTTGCATTTCTTTAGCCTTTTCAGATATAGTTTATAGCAATATATGGTGAAATTAAGAAATCAATATTATTAAATCCACTTATTAGTGGCTAAAACAGTCGAGTTCGAAAAAGGCGTAACGTGTGATAAGGAAATGTCCACTTAAAATATCTGTTTAATTTGCTTGTTTATTTCCTTGGTCCTTGAGGAGTCGAAATCTTGATCACAGGGGATTTGTTCCATATATAGTTATCTACGGTTGTTATAATTTTAATATATCATACATCCGATAACATACATAACTTACTATCTCAAAACTATTTATTATTCACCTTCGAATTCATATAATATCTAATCTTAATATAACACTAGTGGTTCGCCCCGAACTAATAATTCGCAAAGTAGGTAGAATACTTACGCAATAAACTTATTTTTTGATGGTGTCTCAAAAAACAGTCTCGACTAATCTCTGATATAGCTCAGTGGTAGAGTATTCGACTGCAGATCGAGAGGTCCCCGGTTAAAACTCCGGTGTCCCCCTGGCAATTAACTTTTTAGTTTAATTCTTTTATTTTTTATCGTCGAACACGATACTTTGTATCCAACCGCGCAAATAATTGTTTGTAAGATATACCGGAAAATCTGGTCTTTTATTAAACATTACCCGAAACAACAAATTGTAATCATCACGTTTAAGCCGGCGGCCTCCAAGTACACGTTTCTCAACCTAAATATACAAATGCAGCCGTCACTTCACAGTCAGTAAACCATTTTCAATAGAAGGCTCTGATTAGCACAGCGCCACTAAAAGCTTATACTGCCCCAGAAGCGTCCGCAAAGCGGCTATATCCTGCAGTCAATAGAATGAACCTCACCCTTGGAAGCGGAACTAAGTAGTACAATTGTCAAAGACTCGGACATTCCATCTAAGGCGATTCTATAGACGAACATAAAGTCTCAGCCTGCAAAGGCTTCGACGATATTCCACTTACTAAACGTCACCGCAGTTGAGCCTTTTCACTTGAAGTTTATATAATACTAGCCCTTCCAGAGCAGAATATCAGAGTCGCAAAATGCCAGACTCTCAGGATACCAGAGTCGTAAAATGCCAGACTCGCAAGACACCAGAATCGCAAAATACCAGAATCTCAAAATAGCTGAATCGCAAAATCCAAGATAGGGCAAAATAGCAGGGTCGCAAAATCCCAGATAAGCACAATACTACAATCTCAAGTCACCTGATTCGCCGAATAAATAACATTTCTACAGTTTAATTCAAATATTTTTTTCCATAAAAACAAACATAAAATGACAAATCCTATTCTTGTAGTCAAACTTTTAACTAAGTATATCAAAACACTTAGGCATCTTAAACAGTCTTCGATGGAAATTTTGTTTGTAATGCAATCACTGATTATTTTTTCAGTATTTTCATATTTAATTAGACTATAAAATTAAAATTTTAAAATTTTCTTCCAAACCTACGTGCAAGATTACGAGTAATTTATTTAAAGATGAGTCGTCACCTGAGATGATCGTCACATGTTTGTTTTTATGGAATAACATATTTGAATTAAACTGTACAAATGTTATTCAGCGAATCAGGTAACTTAAGATTGTAGTATTCTGCTTATCTGGGATTTTGCGACTCAGCTATTTTGAGATTCTGGTATTTTTCGACTCTGGTGTCCTGAGAGACTGGCATTTTGTGATTCTGGGATCGTGCTAATCTCGTATTTTGCGACTCTTGTATCCTGAGAGTCCGATATTTTGCGACTCTGGTATTCTGGTGTGGAAGGCAATAGATGGCTCTTGCAATTCGAGTGATTTTTATTTACGTAGGCGGATGTTGTTGGCCACATGCTGTTTTTTAATTGAAAGTCTTAATACGTATTATTATAATACCTATATAGTAACGGATAATTTTGACAAAGATAATAATTAACGCAGTACTCTCCAGTAGCGCCATCTGTTCACATTAGTCTGCATGTGCAATTAGCTGACATACATGTTAGTTAAACAGACTGTTAATAGATGGCGCTAGCAAATCGCGTCGTTTTTTAAATATTTTTTAACGAAAACGTTAACTTTAATCTATTTTGGTATTTTTTAAGACAAAGCGACGAAAATAAACGTTAAAATGACGTTTAAATTATAAATTTTGGTAAAGAATTAACGGAGCTATAGAGCGTCTTCACAAAAATACCTTTCAGAAATAATATATAATTATGTTTTTCCAAATGTCGACCCTCATGATGACCTAAGAGATATTATTATAAAAAATTGCGAGACGCGTAGCCTTATTGACCATATTTGCTTAAAGAAAGGAAGTGGCCCTGAGCACGAAATGACAATGTTTTCACGTCTACCCGTTTCAAGCGCCTTTTAAATATATTACACAACGTGTTTATTTCAAGCAAATATTACAGGTGGCAGGATTTAGGAGACATAAGTGATTTAATTAATCTAAGTAAAGGCTATATACATTGTGTTTATTGCATATATCTCATCAAGTTTATACAAGCGAATAAAAAGACGGCGAAAAAGCCACTTATCTCAGCTCACCGAGAAATAAAAATCTCGGAGAGCCCCTATAAATTATGAAACCGTCCTAACGCGGAGCAGGGAATTCACTAGCTACTTATTCCAACAACAAAGCTTGTGCCATTTTCTGGGGAAGATCTAGTGCTCTATGGCGTAATAGTAAATGATTAAATGGTTTCGTCTTTTGTAAAGTTTCGCGGGATGGTGGAAGTAAGTACGGATACGGTGGGGTCGGGGACAACCTGTGGCTGGAGCGGGCCTTGTCACATTTACGGCATCTCATACCGCAGACTCGGCTCCGAATATAACAAGGTAAAAACATTCCAATATTTAGACGTTGCTCACATTTTCAGCAGACAAAGCGAAACGTCAATAATAGATATGGTTGACATTATTACGTTGGAATAAATACAGGACGGAAAATAAACGAAAGCCGCATTTTTTGTTTTTTTGCAAACTCAGAGTACCGTACATTTTGAGGTACAGAATACATATAAATGCTCTAAGAGTAAATGCAAGTTTACTTTAGAATATAAGAAAGAGCGTTCAAACTTTTTCCGAACTGACCGCGCGAAGCATTAAATGTCATTCTGTTTCTTTTGGGCTCCTATCGACTATTACCATCAAAATCACAGTGAAGAGTACAGGACAACTTTTACTGCATCTCTCTCAGGTAAGATTTAAAAATAAATAGTCAAGTGCGAGTCGGACTCGCGCACCAGCGGTTCGGTACCACACCCAATATTTATGCCACAACAAAAAATAATCTGTGGAAATTCCAATTTTATATTCTACCCGTTATGGTTATCGCCACCGGTGACTTTTTGTAGCGATACAATCGCGCGTTTCGTGGACGCGCGTCTGAAGTGCGACATGTGGCCGTTTGGCGCATTTGCAACGCGCGACAGAAGCGATGCAGTTACGCTACAGTTGTGCCGTATCGATTCAGCATCGCTACTGTATCGATAGATACAAACGCGCGACTGTATCGATAGATACAAACGCGCAACTGTAGAGATGCATTCGTTTCGATTAGTCTTCGCTAATGTATCGAAGCTAACTCGCGACTGTATCGGGCAACATCGGGGGAGGGGATAGCGAAGCGGGGCCACGAGCGTCTGTATCAATCCTGCATCACGACAGTATAGTGATGCAGAATCGCGTCTGTAGCGATGCTGAATCGCGACTATATCGCGATAGTAACGATGCAGAATCGTGTCTGCGTGGGCTATGGTACACGACTAGCGATTGCATCGCTGCAAATCGGCATGGGCCTTACCGTTGCTGAGATAGAGGCCTCTGTGACAGACGGACGGACGGACATCGTAGGCTCGGTAATAAAAGAGATCCCTTCGGGTACGGAACCCTAAGAAAAAGCCGCTTGCAATTTTTAACAACAACAATTTTCTACTTCTACTTGTAATAAGAATATTTTATTAGTCGTCAATTATATATTTATTGAATGAAAATCCACAGCTCTTATGCTAAATATATGTACATATTTTTAATTAACAGTCACATTAGTCTATTACGGATTCCTACTATATTACAACACCATTTTATAAACGCTTTAATGAATAAAAAAAAATTGTACAGCCAAGGTTCTGTTACTGCGATAAAAATGTTTCTATGGTGATAGTCGAAATTCAATTAAATCGCTGCGCTAGCCGGATGAAGGGGCTTTTTACATTGAAAAATATTTTATTGAGGTTATTTTTTTATGAGAAAACAAGATTAATGGCGGTGTATAGCCCAGTAATGGAATCTGAATATGTTTCGCAGGAGATAAAGCCGGGATTCTTGCATAAATCGTTCAAGCTTATAAACATTTTTCATATTTAATGTATGAAACCACCCTGTTTGGTGTATTTCTCTCATTTAAAATTCCTTTGGGCTACTCCCTAGTCAGACAACTAGCTTTCATCTATAATTAATTTGCTACATCTGTGCGAACATTAGCATATTCAAGACCTTTCCAATTTAGCTTTTCATAGATATTTATAGGTACTGCAATTTCTCTCGCATCCACTTGAATAAACAATTGTTGAACCAGTAAATGATTATACCGCGATCAGACCTGCTTTCTTAACGTACGATTCGTATGCAGTTCTCTCAGAGAAACGCGGCAGTTGTTCAAACATACCAGCATCATTGTTTTGATTATTAATAGAAGCTGTAAACATTAAGCAGACGATGACTCATACTTGAATACTAAGTAATAGGTTTGCCCGCGGAATGGCCTTATTTGAAAGTTGTATTTCCAAGTATACAAGTACGTGACATCTTGTCATATCTTCGCATGTGTCCCTGGGGCTCATTTGGCGACGCAAAGGTATTTTGTATATTAATACACAAGGCGTATAGTGTAGAATCAACTTACTTAAATAAATGCAGTTGAGGATTACATACATACATAGCATCACGCCCGAAATCCCTAATGGGGTGGGCAGAGCCACAAGACTACTTGTTGCCACGTTCGATTAATTAGTCCTAAGATGCTACTAGAAATACCGGAAAGCTTAAAGTACCAACTTATAGACTAGCTAAAACTAAAAAATCATTTCTAGGAAATCGTACACGTTTTTACAATGAAATACCTAAAAACATAATAGAACAAACAGACACGATGTTCAAATCTACTGTAAAGCGAATTCTTATTTCTAGGGCATATTACTCGGTAAAAGACTACGTCATGGACAGGGACGTTTGGCTTAAATCGTGACCTGCACTGGCGATCCCTGGGTCTCGATGAGCGTACCTGCTGTGGTATATACTTAGATTTGTATAAAACTGTAGACATCATTGTTGACTTATATGTGTACTGATTTGAAAAAATGATACCTCACCGAGTTTCTTGCCGGCTCTTCTCAGTAGAGGATTTTTTCCGAACCGGTGGTAGATTCATTCATTGACCTTCATAAGAGCTTGTAAAAGCCTAAATTGAATAAAGATAGTTTGACTTTGACTTTGACTTTGATGGTATGATGAACCGTATGGTGACAGGTGATCAGCCCATCGCCCATACAGATAGTCCACCATGTTGGAGAGGACCCGTCCTTTAGTCGACTTTTACGACATGCCAGGATGATAAGCATCTGCATTCTATGCTATTTCTTCACTACCAGTGCAGCAGAGGACTTGAGGATTGGACAACTTAAATGTGGTAAATATAAGTTTCCCTGGAGATTGCATGATGTATAGAAATGCGCACGGCAGTGTGCAAAGGCCGAGTTCAAAGAAACCGGCCGCACGCACGTCGATAATTATTTATATTTTTTATAGTAGACTTCGAGAATCAATCTCGTAGTAGAAAATATCTACTTATAACTAACTACTTATAATACTATCTTAACCGACTTCATTTTAGGAGTACTTGAGCAATACTTTTTTCAAGGGTGTAAGACCACACGTTGGTGCCTTTGGGATGTACATAACTTGATTATTTTTATTTTTAATAATTTTTCGCATTCATGAGCTCGTATGTGCAATAACAAAAGTAATATTGCGACAATTGAATCTACTTTTAACCGACTTCAAAAAAGGAGGAGGTTCTCAATTCGTCCGAATCTTTTTTTTTATGTATGTTCCCCTATTACTCGGAGATGGCTGGACCGATTTCGATGATTCTTTTTTTAATCGATAGAGTGTACCTCACAGTTGGTTCCATTGTAGTAAAAGTGAGATCTGATGAGAGGCTCTATGAGGAATCGATGGAACTCCTCAAATATTATAGGTACGCATATAACAATTTTGGTATTTTCTGTAAAAACTCAAGCAGTTGCGTTCCAAAAGCATTATTTGGTGAACTGAAACTGATGACGAAGACCATAGATAACCACCAGAACTCCTCAATGATACACATTTCACAGATGGCGATCAGATTGCTGTATAAGGTTGAGAAGCGATTTATGCTCATGAAAATGCACGTGGTAAAATAGAACTGGTGGTGAAAACACAGGAGAACTCCTCAAAAATTGATGTCCTTGCACCGTGAATAGCAACATTATGTAAGGGGTGATGAGCAATTGGCATTATGTTATTGTTGCTTGATGAAGTAAACGTGTGTCGTTAAATCACATTCGATAATCACTAAAAAGTAAAAAATAGAATAATAATTTAACAAATAAAAAACCGACTTCAAAGCCCCTTTGAAAAGTAAGAAATAATTATTGGATTCCGTAAGTCAATTACCTAGAAAGGTGGCCAGTGTATTAGGTAATACATCATTCATAAATGTGTTCATTTGCTTGACGCCGACTTCGATATATTTAATTTATCACTTAATATTAACCTAAACAAAGATCAATATCGGTTAAAAAGTGGGTTACAAATGTTTTCTTCTTTCGTATGGAAAGAATTGGTTAGGTGATCATCTTCAGTGAACAACCATGTTGTTATTTATGGGAACAGGCAAAACACATTCGTCTTGAAAGGCTAGCTTTTATTCCTGGCGTGATATTGCAAGTCCGTGATAAATAAACTGAAGGGTTTGCTTGGTCATCCGACGGTATGCGGTCCATTTCATTGCTTTGTGTAAACGGGAGGAGAGCTCTTGGGAAAGCTACGTACGTATTAGATACATACGCTCAGAACAAAAACTAACGCATAGGAGTCATAAAATAAAAACCGACATTTGAAAAGCTGAACTCATTACCCTTATTGGAATACTAGCTGTGCCCGCGACTTCGTCCGCGTGGAATAGTGTCTTTGGGTAGCATTTTTAATTATTTAGTTATTTATCTTCGGTTTCAAATTTTGTAATGACTCCGTAAGGGTTACATCAGAATAGCTCTAATTAAACTTATAAAAAATTCACATAAACTTTACATATTTCCGTACAATCTTTCATCCCTTGAGGGTAAAACTTTTACAAACATTGAATGTCATATTTATTTATATCAAATCAACAGCATACAAATAAGTTTCAAGCTTCTAGCTCTAATAATGACAATACGGCCATACAACTTTTCATACCCCCCATTTCAACCACTTACAACCCGCCTATGTCATTTCTCAGGCTCCAGACTATCTGTGTACCAAATTTCATTTCAATCGGTTCAGTAGTTTTGGCGTAAAGGCGCAACAGATAGAGTTACTTTCGCATTTATAATATTAGTAAGGATGGTGTGCCAAAAAGAGATAGTTACATGTGTTAAAATGTTAAGGTTCTGCCAGGTTGTATACACTAGTTTTTATCGGGCATATAAAGCGATAGATGATTGATGTGTGCGACAAAATTTAGTATGCTAGCCCCGTAAAACGTATACGACAAAAATAAAGACACCACTACAGATTAATACCATACATGACTTTTAAGCTTTTTAATTTGGAAATTCAAAGGTGACCCAAAGGTAAATATTACAGGGTACGTACGCTGGTTTAAGCAGAAACACGCAACAGTAACTCTCCTTTTTTAACTAACCGAGTATATATATACTCGTATTCATTATGGAGACAGTTATAGATAACGTGTTCGTTTTAAGACTCCTTCTATGCTTTTTTTATGTTCTGAGCATAGACTATACCGCTATTCTGTGCTATCCAAACTATGTTCTGATTTTTTTTGGCAAACAATTTCGGTGGGAATGTAACGGACCGATATAGTAGTCTCGCCTCTAAACAAGCGGCCATTTTAAATGCGCAGGTATTTACAGGGGCCGACATGCGTTGCCTGTATATATTTTGGGCCGCTCGGTTTTTTTTCCGGGATGATTAAAGTTAAGTGGAGCGCTTACTTTGTTCGCGAAATTCGAGTTCGTACCTTGAGTGGTTTCCGACAATACGGGTTTTATATAAAGCAAATTAGTATTTCGGCTCGAAACCTACTCAGTGAATTTCGTACTCGGTCTCAACTCTGTATCACGACATCAAAGGAAGCCCACAAAGAGTTGAGGAATCCAAGAGATAAAGTATTATCGATATGAAACAGACTGCTCTATATTAAATGAGAGCGAAAAAAACAAAGGTTTCCCTTATAAACAAATTAGACTTGTAGTTATAATACTGCGATCCGCTTATGACCGCGATGACAGATTGGCTACGGTTGTCGGAATGCAATATCGACTCGATTAGTTTCGATTGTATTTATTAAATCAATTTGTCCTAGGGAAAATCAGTATTCGTTTCTTTTATAAAGTCTCATTTACATGTGTCCTGGATCATATAATGTAATGAATGTTCTGAAAGTTCCATCAAACTGTCAGCATCTAATTTCATGAATAGCTTGCTAGTGTTCATTAACCTTTTGACCGCCAAGCATGTCTGAGAAGTAACACGAATTTCAACTTTAAGTCAAGGTAATGACGGCTGCAGCCGACTGGGGCGGTCAAAAGGTTAAACAATAGTTAATACTGAATGAGACATTTATTTTGTTCAGGGACAACAGCGCGCCGTCGGCTCCGACAGTGCTGCTTAAACGCACGAAGCATCATAAGGGCAGCATCTACTGCCTCGCCTGGAGCCCCGCTGGTGACCTGCTGGCCACCGGCTCCAACGACAAGACCGTCAAGCTGATGCGGTTCAACAGTCACGCGTGCAATCTGGAGGGGCAGGAGGTGAGCGATACTGCTTAGCTAAAAAATACAGATTTATAAGAAACACAACAAATTTAAGTAATGCGTGTTGACATGGATGGTCGTGGTAAATACCTACTAGTCATAAAAAGTGTGTGTATGTGTCAGCTCCGACGCACGACAGGAGTTTACTCCTTACGAACGATTATAAAATAAACCAGTACCCATCATACCATGCTGTTATTTTACACTTTGACATTTGACAGTAAATAATAAAGTTTCATATTAATGAATATAAACATGTCACTCATTGAATAGGTACAATAATTAATTGACACTTCGGGTCCCGTCGTCTTCCGATTGAGATCCGAGTTTTACCGATGGAAACATATTATTCACTATATCTGTATGCAATGCGAAGCGAACCACGCATCTTCGGCTAACATCGTTTGACTTCGTGTGACTCCGTACCGTGTGACAGTATGACATCGTAGTTTGATTTTACTCCCCATAATTTTTCATACCCCGGGCTTATATATGAAATCGATTGTTAAGGAGTAAACTCCAAAAAACCTGAGTTATATTGGTAGCTGAAAATAGCTAATTCTTTACAAGTTTATTTATAACAAGTTACTTCAAAAAAGCCAAGAGTATAAGAAGGATAAGTTAGTAGTTTTAAAGGCCCGGGTACACCAAATGCGGTTGCGGCGCGTTTGCGGCGCGAACGCGGGTCCGCGCCGTTGTCGAACGGCGCGGGCGGATTTACCGTGCCACACTAAAGTAGCCGCGGGACCGCGGCGGTCCCGCGCCGCCGCGGTGTGGCATGGTATATCCGCCCGCGCCGTTCGACAACGGCGCGGACCCGCGTTCGCGCCGCAAACGCGCCGCAACCGCGTTTGGTTTGCCCCGGCCTTAAGGCTCTGTTTAAGCGACAATGCCACTCACATTTGCGCATCATGGGCAGCCGGTTATGGAGTGGTTAGCATTGATTTAATAACACCACTATTCGACATGCCGTACAAATATGTACCTGAAATATGTCCATAGTTAGCTTTACATTAAACCTCAGGAAGAATATGTTATGTTTTTTTATAAAATTCTGCCTTAACGCAGCGAAGTAAGGTTAAGTTTCCAAAGAGGTAATATTAAAAAGAGTTCTGAAATCAAATTATCTCCACTAATTTCAGAACGTATTTGTAAAAATAGAATGTTAAGATACTAAGTATCTACTACAGGATTACACAGAAATGTATTTTTAGTGTCCAATCTAGTTTTTGTCATAAAAACAATAATGTAACTGTAAAAGTGCTTGACGTGTAAGAAACTGTCGCAAATGTCGAGTAGTTCCTGGTACAACTTTCCACCGTAAAAGCGTACCTGCCCACTACCAAAACTTGTTAAATAAATTGAAGATTCCGTCGAGTGACAGACAGAGAATAACTTTGCTTAAAGACAGTCGTCGCGTAAAAATGGAGTGGTGTAATTCTATTTATTACTACAAACACTTCGAATATTGTTGTGCTCTAATATAATATGTAAAATGATCACATATTTTGATTATAATAATTTATTTATTTTACAAACCTTACATTGAAATATTGTAAAATCTTTGTAATCTTTACTTATATACAATTTTATATTATTTGGCACGGAAATTTATATCAGGCGTCTTTTGTAAGGTTGATTTTCACAAATAAGGTGAAGAACTGGAAGTCCCGCTAATATATATAAATAATACTAAATTGTCACTTACATTACAATATCTGTTCTGGGTTCTACCAGCATTTTCTTCAGCCGTTTTTTACTTTACCTATTTAGGATGTTTTCGCCTCAGAATATTCTTAGTAATTATATCACTGTTATATGGAACTGTTTATAGGAGTCATTATGGAACTTAATAATTGCCAAGTTTTCATAGAAACTTTTGAAGTAAACAATTTCGTTTCACAAATAAACAGGCAAACATGAATTTGTATTTAATAATAATAATACTTTATTTTGGACAACACACACTTTATTATTATACTTACCTACTGGTCCATAAAGTTAATAACAGTAAAGCTAAATGACTACTTATAAATATTAGAAAATCTTAATAAAACTATCGTCACGTTATTTTATAATACCAACATGTTAGTTAATATGAAAATTTAAACGAGCATGAATGAAGCGTGTCAGTATAGCTGGGATAAAGCTGAAGCGCCTTCCAATATTGTAACTATGTCAAGCAGCAACCGAATAATCAAGTGCCTTTTCTGACTAAAAGCATCATAATGGTCACTTGATAATAGCCAAGCTATACACTGCCGTAACACATAATGAACCATTTTATCTTAGCTCGAAGTAGCAATACATTACGTTGACCTTCTTGGCGACAGACCCTTGTTTAGCCTGCCATCACTGTGTACAGTTATTTCAGCCATTTTACCTTGTACGTTACGCCTGCGCCTGTGAAAGTATTGGCTTTGAAGCTGTTTCATCCGGAAGCAATCCAACGGAAATTATATGAACGGGTACGCCATAAATATTCGATGAAATTCAGAATTCAAACCATGCCTCAAACCGAATAGCGAGAGATGCTTGAAATATGAGACAGGTTAGACCGCAGACGCGTCGTGTACATATGTAGCTCTCACTTCATATACCCACATAATTAAAAAAAAAAAGGTGTTTTTTAAGAGCACAATAAAATCAAATTCAAACGTCTTCGAGTGACGGCAGCGGCAGATAAACCGCTTGCGGCTGTTGATCGTTGTTTATATTTGTTCTTTATTATTTATTTAAATCAGACAACGATGGCCCATATAACATGTAACAGACAATAATAACAATTTAAAAATACAATACAATATACATAACTTATAAAATTTAAACATAAAGTTAAAATATAAATACTTTACTTATGCGGCGTGTGACACAGTTTCGCGGCATGCAATAACCGTTCGCGGAACGACGGAATACGAAACCCTTCAGCTATATGCTTCGTAAAAGCCGTTAGTTGGTTGCCCGGCACTCGCACCACAATGTATTGTTCCTTTGAGCATAAAAATAAAACAATTATAATTCCTTAAAGATTAGCATACATGTAAACAAAATAACTTAAAACTAACACATTAATTCTACGATGTGTGACTCCATTTCAGTGTCTTATTCAGCGAGCTAGCCGCGGAATCGCCAAAATATGACACCCTTCGAACAAAACACAATATATGTATGTATAAATTAACGAAAAATTTGAGTCCGTCTAAATAGTGCATTACCGCGGACGACGAATCTTATAAGCTTTCGAAACAATCGAACAGATTCCAATTTAATACATGAATTTGTGCCACATTTATACGTCATACGACAGAGATTCATTTATCGAGTCTCATTGTTTACGAAGTTTGTCGTCGACTCAGGATACTTTGCGAGTGAACTTTTCAAACGTAATTTCACTTTAACCCTTTGCTTCGGTAAACTCCTTTGTGTTCACATAGATAAATAAACCGTTGTTGAATCCAAGCTTTAATGTAGGTTTGTATGAGTAGAGGCCTCTACGTACACGCACGTACGTGCAATGCGAATTGACAAATCTGATCGGCTTCTTAACCCCTCGTATGCGGGAGCCAAAAAAAAACCTGCATTCGCGTCTCATTGGATTCATGGGGTACCAAAAAAATTATGGTAAAAAAATGGAAAAAGTGTATGTATGAAAAGCACGGATCCGTGCCTAAGCATCCGATGGGTTAAATGACTTTCAAGCCAGGAGAATTATGCCCTATTCCCTATTCCCTAATCAATACCTTTTGCTTTAGAAGATTTTGTAAGGTACTTCGAGGGCTCGAAATTTATCATTATCACTATAGCTGCAATATAGTATGTAGGTACTCAAGAAGAATTCCCGCCTTTATCCGCGTGGATCCCCAGGCTGCCGCATCAGATACCGAAACTAGACTGTCTTAAGTTAGTCCGAGATTAGTTTATGCCACTGTCTCTCATGAAGACTAAAGGATGACGTACTAGCTAGCCATGAACCGATAAGCTTTCCTTTGTCCGTAGCAATATAAAATTGCCTGTGCTCCAAACAAAGAATAGATAGAGTTTACGAGTAATAAACAAAATCAGAAACGATACTGCCTTACTGCACATTTTTATCTTCTACAACACTTTGATTAGTGCTTAGTGCGAGTGCTTTAGGTATGTTAGTACTAATCAATCACTTCACACTAAAATACCCCTTACACGAATGGAAAAATAGGATCACTAAGCCCCAATTCAATTTACCTACACTTGCACGGCGATAACGGCGGTTTTGTAAAAGGGGGACGAACCTCACTACATTGGTTGTATTAAAATTCGCCCCTTCAACAAAACAACGACGGTAACGTCGAACCATCTTCGAAAACATAAAACATTCAAGAGGCCATTCGTGTTATCTGTCCCACTATTCAACTTTGCCAAACAAATCTTTCAATATTTAATGCTACGAGTATTTATTATTTATTACTACTACTACTAGGTACTTAGTTACTGACCAACATCTGCGTAAACTAATTTTGCGGGAACTGTTTACACAGTTACACAACTTAGGTATAAGCGGGGCTGGAGGAGTTGCGTACTAAGCATAGCTTGCTACTTTAAATATCCACGCTCGAAAAACTCTAGTAATTAGTGCCTTCCCTCTTGGCATTACATAACGATGCACCTGCCGATTATTGAACAAGCGTTTTCATATAACGCACGAAAGCAAAAATACACGTTTAGTTTTCCTATAGTAAAAAAAGAAAGAACTAACAGTGCCTTTTCAATCTATATTCCTGAACGGAATAAATTACACTACGGCCCGGGCGTACCGCTGTGGACGCTTCACATACATCATACGGCTTCCTAAATAGACTGTAAATTTGGATCTTTGAAATCGCTGTGTGTGTCATTAAAACCACTGATTATGTTTATCATGCGCGGTGTTGCTTCATAGTTCTCAATGGCCCTGGTTGAATTCAAATTGATTTTGAAATTGTTGATTGATCATGAAAATCTCGCTGGGGTTGCGTTTAATTGTTTGATGATCAGATTGCTTGCATAGCCAAATTAATTTGCTTTTTGTATTCAAAAATAAACTAGTTTGCTTCAAAACGAGATATTTTGATTCTAGTAAGATATAATAGTAATCTATTTGAACTGAATCAGAATAAAGAGCTGAGTTTCTTGCGGCGTTTCTTCTCAGCACATGTCACCTTTCGAAGCGCTGGTAGATTCAGACATGTGAAAGAGCCCGTGTGGCCTACTTGCAAAATAAATATTTTCATTTTCATTTTCATTTTCAAAGGTGGTTGTAATGAAATGATCGTAGTGGTTCTCTGCGAAAATGCGAAGATACATATTAGTTATCTTTTGCTTGGCATCAATCAACGTGACACGACCAATTGGCCCTTTTACGATGCCCTCTCACTATAACAATATTTAGTTGGAACTGTTTGCGCTCGGTCCGGCCGTCTGTTTGTTTTGGACGACCAATAAAATCGTATCGTACTTTTGAAACATAATGTTTATTCAACTACGCTGTACATGAAAACGGTCCATTTTATGTTATTGAAAATCTACTCGATATTTACTTTTAATCTTTAAAATGGTTACACTAGCATAACCCGCAAATTCGTCTGCGTGGAAATAGTAGTTTATGCAACGGTTGCATAATGATAGGCCTTAAAACACTAGTGCGGTTTTATGAAACGAGCTTTTAGCGAGTTTCATAATAAGATCGCACGTGTGTTTTAAGGCCAAATTATGCAGAGTTGCATACATAACTTTATCTACACACATATTATAAATCCTCCATGATGGGTTCAGAAACAATATTTTCTGGCAACAAGTTATTTGTTGCAATCGTGGCTGCATATTTCCGATATCCGGCGCATTTTCACATCACACACACTCCGAGAAGACTACTTACTATTCATATTTTCAACTAAAATGTAAATTACAAACAACTTTTTCTATTCAATTCAACAAAATTCTACTTTAGTTCAGCAAAACGTCAATTATGGCGGCCGTCCGTCAAGACCATTTTTTTTAAATCATAGACAAACGGATGAAGTCTCTATTCTCACGTCACTCGAGATCAAATATTGTGCAGTTTATATTAAAAAAACATACTGAATTGACGTTTCGTATCAATAACTGTTTTATTATCTATGGATACTAGAATAGAGACCCACTTGAGTTTGACAGCTGTTCCAAATTTAATCTCATTTCTTTACTAAAAACGATAAAGAAGTCATGTTATTTCTTCATCGCAGCACTGGTTTTTCCTAATTGGTTGTCAAAATGGTGGTCATTTCATACGGTTTTTGATTAACCAATGGAGGTTTTATGATATGGGTGTAGATAAATGTATTTTTAAAACATAATGGATTGTTATGTAAGTGGCTTTAAAAATTTAGATATTTTCTTCAAATTACGGGCTCTTATCGGGCACGATTAAACTTGCCATTAATTTATTTTGTTCCCTAATTTCATCCTTGGGGTAGATTGTTTCGCGCGGATAAATAAAAATACTTCAACGGGATCTCATCGAGCCACACGAACTTCCCGTAAATCAATTTTCCATGCCTAATTTCGTCCTTTTAGTGGTAGATGTCCGTTTCTAGACCCCAAACCATCTCCACATCGAATTTCAGCAAAATCCAAAGATTTCTTTGCATCCAGAGCTCCTAACAGAATCTCAAGAATTCACATGATAGTCATAAGATTTTTATAATGCATTTAAATTGTGATTCAAAATACACGTATTACCCATAATAGAATGTTTGAAAGCGCACTTATGAGCATAGCTCCGCTATCGACATTAAAGGCATTGTGACACGTGTATAAAACTATTTTATTGAGATCTAAAATATGACTTTTATCTTATCCAAAATAAAACCGCGATAAGGTCGATAAAAGTACTTTACTTCGCGCCAGACAGCTGCTCCTTTAGACCTTTTTGAAGGGCAAAAAAGTCCTAATGCTTAACGTGATTTTACCCAATTTTTCTTCATATTATATTAGAGTGTAGACTATGATAATGCATACAATATGTTTCAAACGCCGTATTTATTTGTTTATTTTGTTTTTCTATTATGACATGAGTCTAATTCGAAACGGTTCTTCTTAATTTAAAATTTCCTTAACTTTAAGACACGTGAAACTTGATTTTGTATGGCACAAAGCTGTCAAAATCATGTTGATCGCTGCTTATTTTAAGTTTAGTTACTTTTAAATTAAGTTAACACACTTTCGAATTGGTCCCAATGTCTCCTTTCCGTCTCAGTATTTTAATATTTACCCACGGTGTAATTATAATATTATAAAGAAGGCTGAATTCTGGTTTTGAAATACACATAAATATGGCTTTGTGTAGGTACATATTAAAACGGTTTAGGCGGTTTAGTCGTAGGCCGAAAATACACTTCGTTCGGTTATACGTGTGTTACTTTCGTTCGGGTACTGCAATGAGATCCAGAGTATGTACATACAAATTACCTATGTTTACCTCACCTAGAGTTTCTTTTCTCTGACATAAAAACGGAGGATTTGTTTCGACTTAATTTCATAATCCTGAATTCCAGAATTGTAGTAGGTATGTAATTTCAGTAGTTTTCAGGTATTTTGGTACAAAGTCGTTTTGAGATTTAGTCAAAACGAAGCATCAGGCATGACATTAAGTCGTAACGAACCCTACTGCTTGTTGCGTCATGAAGTCAAGAAACCTGCAATTCGCTAAGCACGTTTGTTCAACAGGTGGAGCTGACGATGCACGATGGCACGGTTCGCGACGTATGCTTCATCGAGGACACTTCGAATAAGACCAGCTTGCTGGTCAGCGGGGGGGCCGGCGACTGCAAAGTTTACGTCACCGACTGCGCCACTGGCAAGACTTTCCAGGTGAGCCCAGCAATTTACAGCCCTCTGGTTTTAAAACCTCGGAGGTTTTAAAAAAAAGGCATGGCCCTAGTGCGCATTTGCTTCATTGTGGCCATAAAGAAACTGACTTTATGCGTCATGATCTCAGTTCAGTGAAATATAAATAGATACAACTTAGGTAACGACACGCCGTGTCACTAAAAAACTTGAAAATTGGCGGCCATCATGAATCGCACACAAACGCGCTTCGGCGGCCAGATTTGGGCCAGATAAAGTAGTGGTTGTTGTTGTGTGGTGGACATCAGCTTTGAAATTGACGTGCTGGTTAAAATATTGCTATCTTGTTTTTTCATTGGAACGTTGATGTTTGCGGGATCAGCGTAGCATTATACTCATAAGTTCAGCTAAATGACATACAATGCATGTATTATATATTCCTTAATCGAAGGTCTTAATCGTCTAACAAGTGTTAACGTGCGCCATTTTGATACCGCAAGCAAACTGCGGGTGTTGCTAGCATGTTGCTTACGGAACTACTTAGAATGTGAATTTATAGAGTCCGCATTGGATGCTAAATAGCGTCGACAAAAATTGATGCCGTTTATAAACCGGTCCTGGCAAAGAGTACAAGAAGACTTTCAATCTGTTTAGTATTGGTTTAACCATACGAAAGGCAGGAATCTGTATATATATTTTTACGCCAACATCTCGTTTCGAGTTTGCTACTTGGTTAAAACGCTTCGTGTGAGGTTAAGCGTTTTCACCTATACATAAATTAATTAATTAATTTTAGTTAGTCACATTAGCCATAAAACGAACCATCTATACGGACCGCAATAATAACTCAATAAGGTCGCAACAACTTGTAATAAATTTGTCAAATTCCATTTTAACTTTGTGTATCATATATATTTCTGGATTCTACCCACTAAAGGGTCAATTTCAAAAAATTTGTACGTAGGTACGTAGGCGTTGTTAAGAAAAAGTTAAAAAAGTTCCTCTGTGTTACGAAAATTAGCAATACAATTATATGGCTTATGGTTATAATCAATAAGGTATATAATTGTACGGCTAATTTTCATAACATAGAGTAACTTTTTTAACTTTATCTTAATAACGCCTTAATAACTTAATTTTTTTTTGAAATTCACCCTTAAGGGTACTGTCGAGCTGTAGCTCGACGGTAAGCAGAGAAGACGGGGATATATTAATGATGATTTTCAGAATTAAAACGCTTTCGTGGCGTACTGTGTTATATTTGCTATCAGAATCACATAAGAGAAGCCTCTTCGACGGCACGAATTGGAATGAGCATCTGGACAATCGCATCCGATGTTCTAATAATATTTATCTACACCCATATCATAAAACCTCCATTGGTTAATCAAAAACCGTATGAAATGACCACCATTTTGACAACCAATTAGGAAAAACCAGTGCTGTAATAACATGACTTCTTTATCGTTTTTAGTAAAGAAATGAGATTAAATTTGGAACAGCTGTCAAAACTCAAGTGGGTCTCTATTCTAGTATCCATAGATATTAAAAAGTTATTGATACGAAACGTCAATTCAGTATATTTTTTTAATATAAACTGCACAATATTTGATCTCGAGTGACGTGAGAATAGAGACTTCATCCGTTTGTCTATGATTTAAAAAAAAATGGTCTTGACGGAAGACCGTATTTGCCGCCATGTTGACGTTTTGCTGAACGAAAGTAGAATTGTTGTTGAATTGAATAGAAAAAGTTGTTTGTAATTTACATTTTAGTTGAAAATATGAATAGTCCGTAGTCTTCTCGGAGTGTGTGTGATGTGAAAATGCGCCGGATATCGGAAATATGCAGCCACGATTGCAACAAATAACTTGTTGCCAGAAAATATTGTTTCTGAACCCATCATGGAGGATTTATAATATGTGTGTAGATAAAGTTATGTATGCAACTCTGCATAATTCGGCCTTAAAACACACGTGCGATGTTATTATGAAACTCGCCTGTCGGCTCGTTTCATGAAAACCGCACTAGTGTTTTAAGGCCTATCATTATGCAACCGTTGCATAAACTACTATTGAATTTAAAAATATGAATAACAAATACATCGGTGATGCGCCTGTCCAGTTACAATAAAATACTAGAGCAAAAAGAGGTTGCTCTACAGTACCTACTTATTCTGACTGGTATTTTGAAACTCTGAATTTTCGATATAGGATAGCAGGGTCATACACACGTTTAGGTTCAGAACTGTCCCCTCCTGTTCCCGAAAATTAAGGAGCCTGAGACCTGATTTTTTTGCCTGGACTATATCCGCATATAGTATATTAGGCATACTTTTGACCTTAACTTGTGGTCACATGAGAACATTGTAGCTCGAAGTTTGTAATATCAGCCATCTCTCGCTAGGCACATCAAACGCTCGCAAGTACCGCCCGCGGCACTTCCCTCGGGAGGTGCGTTTTAGTTACTTGCCACAATCCAATATTTATGGACGCACTGTGCTTATAATGTACTTACCGTTTCGTGTGATCGACATCATGATTTTATGTTTTATATTTGGTGTTACAAGTGTTTAAGTATGGTAAAGAAACATTATTAAAAAACAATTTTTTATGTATTCCGTGCCGCTGTAAGTTCATCTTGGTGTGGCCCAAGTTAAAGCGACTTTTACTATACAACTTGTTTGTCTTGCAGGCACTGAGCGGGCACTCCGGGCACGTGTTGTCACTGTACAACTGGGGCGGAGCGATGTTCGTGTCTGGCAGCCAGGACAAGTCCGTCCGCTTCTGGGACCTGCGCACCGGCGGCTGCGTCAACGTCATATCGCCACCCGTCGGCAACGCCACAAAGGTACCCATAGTAAATTAGGTACCCAGAGAAAAATATTGAAAATTGTAATACTGACTAGCTTCCGCCCGCGTGAAATTCGGTTATAATTCCCGTCAAAAGTTCCCGAGGGAACTTTTGACTTATCCGGCATAAAAATTACCCTGTTTCCTATACCAGGAGCTAAGGTCTAACTACAAACGACGTTTCATGAAAGTCGCACGCATACACACGCTCGAACAAAATAGAAATCGAATAATTTTCCTAAATAACTTCAAAACCATTTATTTTAAAAGCTATCGACAGTGGCTACATGTTTTCGCCGTTTGGGGTTGAAACCCTCGGGCCATGGGGTCAGAGCGCTTACCAAATCTTTTTTGAGCTATCGAAGCGCCTTGCCGAATCGACTGGTGACCAGAGGGCTGGGTCATATTTGGCGCCACGACTCAGCTTAGCCATACAGCGTGGCAATGCCGCCAGCCTTCTGGGCACCCTGCCGCCTGGCGCTGATTTGGAACCAATATTTTATCTATAGATAGTTTAAAATTAGTCTTAGTTTATTTTGTATATTTTTAGTTTAAGAGCTGTACCCTCATTTTTATAGTAAGTTTTGTTGGATAATAAATAAAATAAAATATAATCAATGTAGGTACCTATCAAATAAGTCGTTTTAAAATTAGGAAAAGATACATATGTGTAAGATCCACACAATGAGCCCTTTCATTTGATATATCACACGCCATAGTTTGCATAACTTTAAATTTTTATTTTCTGATTTACCCCCCAAAAGTGGCTGCCATGTTTAAAATTCGATTATTTACGTTACACGTCTATGTTGATGTCACTGACTTCCATATGTGTACCAAATTTCAACTCAATCGGTCCAGTAGTTTGGGAGCAAATTGGCTGTGACAGACGGACAGACAGACAGACAGACACACGAGTGATCCTATAAGGCATCCGTTCAGGCAATCCGTTTTTTCCTTTACACCTGAAAAAGGAAAAAACGGAACGGAAAGACGAATTTTAGGTTTCGGTAGGTTTCGGTACCTACCGAAACCTAAAATTAAATTATATTCCAGATTATTTAACAGATCTGGTATTTAGAGAGTGTGGTATTATTCGGAACCAGGTGTATTGGAAATCTGGTATTTCAGATATCTGGTAAATAGGCTATCTGGTATTTAGGGAATGAGCGCTCCTAACATAATATAATTTTATTTGTCTTGGGTTCTGGGCGTTTGTATGTTTATATGTTGTTCAATGGCTCAATAGTATCTTGAGCCCAAAGTATTAAGCCGTTACCTATACAAACATTGAGCCGTTGACGTTTATTTATTAATTTTCATTTACAACCTTCTGTCGGGTGCACAGTACTGCTTAACATAGGTATCCATATATGACTAGAGATGGGCAAAATTTATTCAAATGACGAAGAACAAATAACGAATAACGAAATTATTCGCGAATAACGAATAAAAATATCGAATGATTATTCTTATTCGCTTAAATGGCGAATAATTTATTCGTGGAACAATTTATTAAATATATTTCGCTATTTACTGAAATGTACGGGAGGTAGCGTGAAACGGACTGAAAACATGTTACAGGCGCCTGAAAATAAAGGCAATAAGGATAAAAAAGACACTTTTTTGGTATATGATAGAGCTCCCTCAGAAACGCCCTGAAATGATATTTCAGGCTGCTGAAAACGCTTACAAAAAACGAAAAATAATGACTAAAGCTCAGGAACCTTAATTTACCGGCGTAAAAATATACAAATAACTGAAAGACTGATTTTTTGTCCTAACGAACTATGCTTAGGTACCTAATTATAGCATTATTCTAATAAAAATATAATAAATATTATTCGTGATATTTATTCGTATAAAATAACCAATTAATTGTGGATTTAATCGAATAAAATAACGAATAAATCATTCGTTATTCGAAAAAGCCGACGAAGGATTTATTCGCGAATAATTATTCGAATAATGCCCATTTCTGTATATGACATTACTCTCCATCTGCTACTTGCATGTAGCGGCTCCTAAGGACTTCAATCGTGTCACTGGTCCATCCAGGCAATCCGAGGATCAGTTTGATTTTAACTTCGATCTCAAAAATACATCTACCAAGTGACAGAAGCATTACAAGAGTCACAGAAATAATTTCCGAGTCAATTGTTACGGCGTTAGCAAAAAGAGCTATTGTTCAAACTACAAATTGGGATTCACGCAACACGCTCCCACTTTGTTGTTGTTTTATGCATCGTCACCCCATTCCCGGGTCAGGGCTTATATGGGGCGGTATGACGGACTCACCCCAGGGGGCATACCGTCTAAAACCACTACGGCGTTTCCGTCTCGGCTGTTAAGTGGGGACGCCATGGAATCGCCGAAGCATGCAACCACGACGCCCCCCAGCCTGCTCCGAAGAGCCACCAAACCAAACCAAAACTGATTTCCGACGTCATCTCCTTATATTCGCAAAATCTCATGTAAATGGCACCATGTTGTTTGAAAACTAGAACGGAACTACGTGTTGTATGAAATATAAATATAAATCAGGGGACAATCTTTACACAAATCGATCTAGTCCCAAAGTAAGCTCTAAAGGCTTGTGTTATGAGTACTAGACGACGATATAAATACTTATATAGAGAAATAAATACTTAAATACATAAAAAACATCCAAGACTCAGGAACAAACATTCGTGCTCATCACACAAATATTTGCCCTTACCGGGGATCGAACCCGGGACGCTTGCGTCGGAGGTAGGGTCACTACCAACTAGGCTATCCGCGTCGTCAAGTGAAATGAATGAAGTGAATGAAAATATGAGCTAACGAGTTCTAATCTTCCTAATTCATCCGTTTGTTAAACCTATTTTACTAACAATTTAATACACTTGTGCCCACAAAACTCGACCATCGTAAAGAAAAATCTGATAAATTTCTTGCGACCGCTCTCCGCTCGACAAAGTTTTAAAACTAGCTATTTCCCAAGAGCACAGTGAGTAACATCGAAGTTACCAAGTTTAAACCAAAGGCATCATTTGCCATTAAGGAATGTAGCGCTTGCTCGCTCAGAACAGCGGAGATTAAAGAACGTATAACAAACTATAATGAACAAGCATAGTATATTGCCGTTCAAGTTTCTAATTAAATAGTGCTTTAAGTCAGTCATGTTTTAGTTTGGCGATCGAGATATAATGATGCACTCCACCAAAACTTTGCGTTCGTCTAGACAAGTGTTCAACCCGACTCCAACAAGCTTTACAACTTACACTGAGTTCGAGATGGATTTCGATATTGGGCACTATAAAAATAATAGTGGCCCCGCTGCGTCTGCACAAGGCACTCTAAAAGGAGCATGGGTGACAAATTTCGAAGTTTATAGTTGTTGAAAGTTTGTCGTTGGAAGTTGTTGGATACCAGCACTGTGGCGCTGGCTGCAGCACACGCTGAGCTGAGTCATTTTTGACATCACACGACAGGGCAAATTCTCTTTAGCCACTTTGTTCTATCTATCTGCTTATGTTCCTGTTCATTGAAATAAATAGTAAGGAACTGCTCAAAGCAATTCTCGCGATGCTTACTTTTGAGGTGTCAGAATGCGAATCTGACCCGCACGTTCAGTCGCACGGCAACCACGGTCTTTGTCACCCGTTTAAGTGACACTATCATAATTAAGTATCTAGTACAATTCCACAACCTGTGAGACCGCACCACCGAACCCACCGTCAACAATGATATGATAGCGTGTGAATCATGCAATATTAGACCTTTGTATGTACGTCGTAAGAACTAAGACATCAGCAATACCTAGGTTGTAGTTAAGCCATGGCACTGGCGTTTGACAACCTTCTATGAGACTTGTTACACGAAATTGTACTGATAGGCATATCCTTGTTTACGTATGTTTTTGAGATGTAGTGTGTTCAAATAAATGTCTTGAAGTCATATTTCGATTTTATATGTACCTATAGTCAAAGTCAAAATCAAACTATCTTTATTCAATTTAGGCTTTTACAAGCTCTTATGAAGGTCAAAGAATGAATCCACCACCGGTTCGGAAAAAACCCTACTGAGAAGAGCCGGCAAGAAACTCGGTGAGGTATAATTTTTTCAAATCAGTACACATATACGTCAACAATGATGTCTAAAGTTTTATACAAATCTAAGTATATACCATAGTCGATATTGGGAAGGACTAATATTTATATCGTGCAGGGGTCAGCCGTGGCGTCGTTGGCTGTGGATCCGAGCGGTCGCCTACTAGTCTGCGGGCACGACGACGGCTCGTGCGCACTGCACGACGTGCGAGGGTCGCGTGCACTCCAGCGCTTTACGCCTCACTCGGGCGATGTGCGGAGCGTGAGGTTCTCACCGGGCGCGTATTACCTGCTCACCGCCGGATACGACGGGCGCGTCGTGCTTACGGACTTGCAAGGTGAGTTATCAACGCTTTAACCAGCCATATGATTATTTATCAACACCCATATCATAAAACCTCCATAATGTATTCAAAAACTGTAGGAAATGACCAACATTATTACGACCAATTTTACTATGAGCTGTGGTAGTAGGTAAAATCTGTACTGTAATGTTATTACAGTATCAATTTTAGTATCGTTATGAGTGTAAATTTTGAACAGCTGTCAAAACTCAAGCGGGTCTCTCTATTCTAGTACTATGGATACTAGAATAGAGAGACCATATTAAAACAGTTATCGATACGAAACATCAATTCGGTATGTTTTTTAATGAATAGGGACTTCATTCGTCTGCCTATGATAAAAAAAAAATCGTCTTGACGGAGGGTCGAATTGCCGCCATTACTATTGTCATTTCATCATTCATGTTGGTTTTTTGCTGAACAAAAGTAGAATGGTAAAAAGTTGTTTGTAATTAACATTTTAGTTGAAAATATGAATAGTAGTGACTCCGAGAACGATGTGAAAACTCCGCCGGATATCGTAAATGCAGCCACGATTGCAACGAATAATTTGTTGCCAGAAAATATTGTTTCTGAACACATCATGGTGGATTTATAATATGTGTGTAGATAAAGTTATGTATGCAACTGTACATAATTTGGCCTTAAAACACTCGTGCGATCTTATTATGAAACTCGTCCGTCGGCTTGTTTCTTAAACCCGCACTCGTATTTTAAGGCCTATCATTATGCCGTTGCATAAACTACTATTAACGTGCAAAGCATTTTACTCGCCGACGAGCTGCCAATCTGACAGTATGCTCATCGGTGAGCGATTGACAAAAAGCTAGAAAATCCCACTAGGTTACGTGCAAAGCTAGCGACTTATTATAATGCTCTCCGTTGGAAGTATCACTTGAGCGATGGACACTTTATATTTTAGTAGCAAACTCCGTTCCTCAGTTATCCCACAGCTTATTTAACGTAAAACTGGTCACTCCATTATTACAGTTGAATAATTCAATGATGCTTCAACCGCAATAAACTCGCTGAAGAGACAATAAAGCCCAGTAAAGTAAAATAGGAAACACTAAAGTGCCTGTATTTTTTTTTATTCGGTACTTACTTACTTGATTGTTCCTACAGATGGTAGGAATTGATGTACCAAAATATCATACTGTAATAATAATTATTTATAATAAAACATCTATGAAGCATTATTATTAATTTCAAAATGTGCACTTATCATATTATAAATGCTAGAGTGTCTGTCAGTCTGTCTGTTCATTTTGATTTCACGGCCGTAGGCAATAATTTTTCTAATGATTCGAGATTCTGAAATATCGACAAACGAGGATTTACATTCGTTCCTTTTATCCCGGTATATTGCACGATTCCCGGGGCGTTGTGACTAACGGATGCCTCGCGTACCAACACAATCTATTATCAAATACAATCTCACAGCTACTTAAGTACGAGTACCATATAGAACAACTGGGCAAAGCGTTGATTAAATCCACTAGCACTACGCATTCTGACCGGTCCGCTAATCGCCCATTAATTAACAACGTTGCCCGTAAACGGAGACGCAAGGAGGACGATTAGATCCGACCCCATTTAAAAACCCACTAATATCCGTTCACAATGAACGTCTTACAGGCGTGCAACTGATAAGGGTCAGATAATAAGACCGCGGTGTTCCTGACAGCCGTCATGTCATACCTCTCGCCATTTTTAAATAACTTTGACGTTACCGAGTTTTATTACCACGGATTTTTTTTTGAAATCCCTAAGCTAATTTAGTAAAGTCAGGCATTTAAACTCCGCGCGAAAGCTCTCAGGTTGTCCAAAACTTAAAGAAAGCGGATGACGTAATTGTAACCTTAATTTTCTTATGTATAAATAAATGGCTTACTTGCGCCGTGAACGTATTAATGAGATATCGAGCGGGCGAGACTACCAACCCCCTGAGATACGGCCCAATAGGGTTGCCCGCTAATTATGTCTCTAACAATATTGTATTGAAATTGAAAGATAATTATGACTTAATACGTTTTTGATTCAATGATATACTTGTAAAACGCATATAATTAGGAAATATAAAACATATTATAATATTATTAACCTTTTTACCGCCGTTGTCTGAATTATAAGACAAAATATTCAGCTCATTTCGCCGCAGTCTTATAATTAAGACAAATTGACCTATACATTTTGTTTTTGTCACTTTGTATAGGTGGCGACAGGGACATGTCCGGTGAAAATTTAACGGTGGTTAAAGGGTTAAATAATTATTTTGACACAGGTTGTTTTTTAAAGTATGAAATTAAGAAGACAAATATAATCGATAAGGGTACCTATTACCTGAGTATGCTAAATCACAAAATCGGACCTAATAGTGGGGTTTGCTAAAGAACTCCTTAACGGTGAACAGTCCTTGCATTCTGATGGTAATATTTTACTAAGGTCGATGAGCAGTTGACATAATACTATCGTCACCTGGTACTAGTGGAACTAATGACGCTATATTTTTACATTATATCTCAGAAAAGGTTAAAAAAAAAACGGAACGCAAAATCGACTTACGTAATGACAAGCCATCGTTAGTATATTATCTTGAAACATCAAATATATGTTTTCATTAAATAATACATGAAATATATCAACATCGGTGGCAAGTTAATCAGGTATATAATGTCTCATACTGTGTTCAGTGACTTGACGCAGATTTATATGTATTTCATGTAATAATTAATTATTAAATATATCTGATGTTTCTAGGTAATTTTCTAACGAAGGCCAGTCATTATTTTTTGCTTTTTGAAGGGTTTTTGGAGTCTGTTTTGGTTTTTGTTAAAATAATGTTGTGCAGGACAGGCTACAACAAATAGAATAATTTATAATGGTTAAGTTTATATCTGTATTAGTTAGGATTATTTGTAAGGTGTAAATATAACACGTGTTGTTTAGACTAAGGATAAGACAGAAATAAAGACAACTGGAGGGGCGCAAGCCGAATTTGGAGTGGGGAGAACTTCCTGTATAAAACACAGCACGCCTTGTATGGCATTCATTCTCCACAAGTTCTGCACCCGGAGGACGAGAGGATACTCCAGATGTCCCAGCAACTGGAGCTATTCAGCCCGCCGCTCCGCCCACTCAAGCGGAAAGAAACAGAAAGAACCGTGAGTAGCCCGCCTGTCGCACCATCCCCAAAGAGGCCGTGCGACAAAGTGTCTCCGCCACCTGCGCAGCCGCCCGCCGATTACGCGCGCGCGGCCGCATCGCCCCCGCAGGCAAGGGCCCCCTCCGCCCCGCCCGTGAAGTCAGTGAAACCCGCCGCCCGCATACCGCAGGCCGCCCCTCCAGCCGCCACGCCAGCCGCACCCGCGGCTAGCAACACCGCCGCCGCACCTCCAGCCGCACCACGTCAACGCTACCCGCCCGTGGTCGTGGAGAAACTGCCCGACTGGCCCCGCCACTTAGCCGCCATCGCCGAAGAACTCGGCGACACTCCCAACGCACGCCCCTTCGGGACGGGGGTGCGTTTTACACCCGCCACGGGGGAGGAGTACCGCTGCGTGCAGCGCTATTTCACCAAGCTGCACGACCAGGATCCGTCAATCTCCTGGTTCAGCTACTCCCCCCCCGCCGAGAAGATGCTAAAGGTGGCCATCAGGGGCCTCCCCGTGGACACCGACGTCAAGGAGATCCAGGCCGCCCTACTTGAAGAGGGCGTCCAAGCCTCCTACGTGAAGAGCATCCGGGCGCGGAGCGGGCGCCCCGGGTGCATTTACTTCGCGCAGCTGTGCGGGCCAGCAGCTGAGAACCTCGGGGTGTACGGCATCAAGGAGTTGCTGTACATGCCCGGGGTGAGAATAGAGGGCTGGCGGGGCAAGAAGGGCCCCGCCCAATGTCACCGCTGCCAGCAGTTTCGGCACTCGTCCGTCTGCTGCCACCGTCCCATTGCTTGCGTGCGCTGTGGCGAAGCACACGCAGCGTGGGAGTGCCCGAGACCGCGCGAGGTCCCCGCGACCTGCGCAAACTGCGGGGGGCCGCATCCGGCCAACCACACCGCCTGCCCCGTGTTCCGGAAGGAGGCCCGGAACAAGAGGGCGGGCACCGTCGCCCGCACCACCACCGCCGCCCGCCCTGGCCCAAGGAGCCGGTCATTCTGCCCTGCCACCACGGTGGAGGAGTCGGCGCCGTCATCATTGATGGCGCCGGCCAATGCCCCCCCGTCAAGGGGGCCCAGGGGAGAGGCAGCCGGCCCCAGCGAGCCAGCGAGAAGGAGAAAGAAGAAGAAGCCCGCTGCTGCGAAGCCCGCAGCACCGCAAACCCAAGAGTCCGCCACGAGCCATTCCACACTTGAAGACCTGCGTGCACAAGTGCAGCAGTTGATAGAGAGCCAACAGAAGGTCCTCGCGTCTATCGTCCAACAGATAGGCGCGACATCACAAAGCCGCTGAAAGGTCGATGAATCCACCGCGCCGCAGAAAGGCAGCGTGGACCCAAACGCCATGATAGGCAGGAGGAACGCCATGACGGCAAATCCCAAGACCGGCCCGTTTTAACGGGCCGCGCTAGATACCGCCGTAAAGGGTATCTACCCTGTTAGGCTCCCCCACACCCCCCCGCTCCGCGGGGGGGCGTGTGCGAAGACTCGATGATTTTTGATGGCATTCATTCCGACACAGAATTCCGAACAGTCAACAGCTCAGACAGATACAGTCCACCAACATTCGAAATAGTGAAAAAGGAAAAGTTCTCCCCACTCTGCGCGCCTCCAGCCTCAACAGAAAAAGTAGTGTCATTTCACCAAGAACCAGCCAACAGCCGCGCGGGTATAACCGTCCCGCACATTGGTCCTTCGGAGCCGGATAAATTGGTCCAATCGGAGCCAGATACTAGCGGATACAGCAGCGATGCCTACTTTACGGTCGCACAGCGGGAAGACTCCGAAAAATACTACAGCGGAGACTGAACCGGAATCATCCGTCACAGCCACAACGTCGGCTGGGACCCCGCCCACTACTGGAGCACAGCCGATCGGGACACAGCCGATTGGAACCCAGTCCTTGGTCGGGACCCCGCCCACTACTGGAACACAGCCGATCGGGACACAGCCGATTGGAACCCAGTCCTTGGTCGGGACCCCGCCCACTACTGGAACACAGCCGATCGGGACACAGCCGATTGGAACCCAGTCCTTGGTCGGGACCCCGCCCACTATTGGAGCACAGCCGATCGGAGCCCAGCCGATTGGAACCCAGTCCTTGGTCGGGACCCCGCCCACTATTGAAGGCCAGCCTAGTGGAGTACAGCCGCTGCCTGCCAGCACCCAACCCCATGGAGATGCGGATGAGTACGCAATCTTGCAAACCTGCGCCAGAGTTGCATTGGAAGCAACAAAGAAGGTCTCCGCGGCTTTGGATGTCAACTATGCAAGATCAGTTTCACGAAAATCGACGCGGTCCACTCGCATCACCCGTGAAAAAGAAAACCTCCTTCAGCTTCAGATACAGCTGGCTACGAACAGGATTGCCAGGATGGAAGCCGAGGAGGATAGCGAAGAAGAGGAAGCCCCAAGCGTCGTGTCGGCCGGCGAGAAACAGCGTCGTGTTAGCCAATGGATTGACACCAACCAGTCACCATTGGCTATAGACAACCGACCGTATCAGCAACAAGAAGGGGGTTTCACTCCCGTTGTGCACCAAGCAATAGGTGTACAAGAGCAAGCCTGCGGAGTTCAATTAAAGGCGGGCTACATCGGGCAACAGATACAGAATATTTGTCAACAAGTGACAGATATAAAGAAACAGGCTGCGAATATACAACAGAAAGCTACAGATGCCGCTCACATTTCGCAGCCACAACCACAGACGCTGCCGCAGCCCCAACCACAGTATCCTGTGCCACAGAAGGAAGCACAGGCGCTGCCGCAGCCCCAACCACAGTATCCTGTGCCACAGAAGGAAGCACAGGCGCTGCCGCAGCCCCAACCACAGTATCCTGTGCCACAGAAGGAAGCACAGGCGCTGCCGCAGCTCCAACCACAGTATCAGATGCCGCAGCCACAGTTTCAAGCGCCACAACAGACACCAGTGTACGAGGCGCCGCAATATAACTCTCAAGTTGCGACGCACACCCAGCAGCTCAACATCTCCGAGTTGGCCTCTGCAATTGCCATTGCAGCCGGATCAGCACAGCGACAGCGAATGTTTGTCGAGCTGCCGTACTACACTGGCGCCTACCAGGAGTGGCTATCATTTAAAGCCGCGTACCTGGAAACAGCTACAGCCTACAGTGACATCGAGAATCTCACCCGACTACGCAAATGTCTACGCGGTACAGCGAAAGAAGCCGTCGAAACTCTTCTGATATACAATACAAAGCCAACAGAAATAATGCGAGCGCTTGAGAGCCGTTTTGGACGGCCGGACGCAATCGCCATGGCGGAACTCGACCGTCTTCGAAGCCTACATCGACCCACCGATGCGCCCCGGGACCTCTGTGTGTTCGCTACGAAGGTCACTAATATCGTAGCGACACTACAAGCACTGAACAGAGTCCACTACCTGTACAACCCGGAGATCACGAAACAAACTATAGAGAAACTTACCTCTACAATGCGCTATCGGTGGTTCGACTTCGCCGCGGAACAACAGACTGGAGAACCGGACCTACTCAAGCTAACCCGGTTCTTGGAGAGAGAATCAGAAAGGTGCGCCCCCTACGCAGCGCCTGAAAACGTCGTGAGACAGTCAAACAGTGCGCCGCCGCCACAACGCAAACGGTTACAGTCACCGAACAGAAATTACGTGACGGCGACGGTGCAACAGCAAGCAAACCCGAAGTGCCATATCTGCGACAAGATTGGACACACAGTGAAGGAGTGTAGACGTTTCTTGGCGTTCAACACCGACGACAGATGGGACGCAGCCAAAACCAAGAGTCTTTGTTTTCGGTGTCTGAAATTAAGACTCGGAAATCACAGATGTCTCAAGAAGAGCTGCAACGTGGACGGCTGCACACGCTTCCACCATGCACTACTGCATTTCAAAAGAAGCACAGAAGAACAGAATAACGTCAGCGTAGTAGCCTCTACGTGGACGAACAGAACAGTGCATTCGGCCCTATTGAAAATGCTTCCGGTAACAGTTTCCGGCCCGCTGGGCGAGGTGCACACTCTCGCCTTGCTCGACGACGGGTCAACAGTGACGCTCGTCGATGACGAGCTAGCACTTCAAATAGGAGCAGAGGGCCCGGCCGAGCCGCTCAGTGTAGAAGCAATTTCTCAAACACGTCTGAAGTCAGAATCCAAGAGGATTGAAATTCAATTACATACAGCTGGCAACATCGCTACTACAATTGCAGCGAGAACCTTCAGAAACCTCAAACTGTCGCCGCAACGTATATCACGAGAGGAAATAACAAGCTGCTCTCACCTTCAAGACATTGCGGGGGAGCTGCTCTATAACGAGGCAACACCGCGGGTCTTAATCGGACAAGATAACTGGCAGCTACTCGTGTCAACAGAAATAAGAAAGGGCAACAAAGATCAGCCGGTCGCCTCTCTTACGCGACTGGGCTGGGTTCTTCACGGCGTGAGCTCAAAAACAAAGAATAGAAGAACATTGAACTATGTCAGCATGGAACATAACATCGATGATCAGTTAAAGGAGTTTTTCGCCATCGAGTCATTAATGATCACTCCGAAGAAACCAGCAAACGATCCAGAGAAGCGAGCACAAGAAATATTAGAAGCGACGACAGTACAAAGGGAGGACGGCCGCTACGAAGTCGGACTCCTATGGAAGGATAACACAGAAAAGATGCCAATCAACAGAGACAACGCTTACAAACGACTCCTGGGCGTTGAAAAGAAACTTGACAGTAATGAAGACTTACGAGTAAAATATGAAGAACAAATGAACAATTTAATTGCAAAGGGCTACGCGGAACTGGCACCAACAGCGACACAGACAGGAAGAACGTGGTATCTCCCGCATTTTGCGGTGATAAACCTCATGAAGCCAGAAAAAATCCGCGTGGTCCACGACGCAGCGGCAAAAACCAAAGGCGTCTCTTTGAACGATCATCTGCTTACGGGTCCAGACCTGCTCCAATCATTGCCCGGCGTGTTGATGAGATTCAGACAGCACAGATACGCCGTCACCGCCGACATAAGAGAAATGTTTATGCAGGTGAAAGTCAAACAGAGCGATAGAGACGCCCTCAGGTACCTGTGGCGAACCAAACAAGATAGACAACAGCCGCCGAAAGAATACCGTATGACGTCATTGATCTTCGGCGCCACCTGCTCTCCAGCTACAGCCATTTTTGTCAAGAACATGAACGCTCAGAAATTCGAAAAGGAGTATCCTGAAGCGTGCAAGGCCATCATTAACAACTATTATGTTGATGATTATATACAGAGTTTTCCGGACGAAAACACCGCCACAGAAATAGCTAGCACAGTGAAACAGATAAACAGACAAGCGTGCTACGAGCTGACACGATGGAATTCGAACTCAAAGAAAATACTAAAGGAACTAGAAGTTCAAGTAAAAGAAGCACCAGTCGTCGGTTTGGACTGTGATCAGCAGGCGGATCGAGTCCTAGGCCTAGAGTGGCACCCTGAGCAGGACGCGTTGGGATTCAACCTGAACCTAGCGCGGCTCCCTGCGGACATCTTCAACAGAAAACCCACAAAAAGAATCATATTGAAAGTGGTTATGTCACTCTTTGATCCTTTGGGTTTCGCCTCGCCTGTGACCACCAAAGCGAAACAGTTATTACAAGAAATATGGCGCAGAGGAAGCGAATGGGACCAAACGATAGACGACGACCTCATCATAGTCTGGCAAGAATGGATAAGAAACTTAGCCGCCGTATCGAAAATAAAGATACCAAGGAGTTATCCTTTGTATAGCGAAGCCGACAGAGTCGAACTTCACACCTTCGTGGACGCGAGCGAGGCCGCCTACTCCACGGCAATATTTTGGCGGGCCATAACGCCGGCGGGAGAAATTAAAGTATCACTCGTCGTCGCGAAAGCTCGAGTCGCGCCACTGAAATTAACATCAATACCGCGCTTGGAACTTCAAGCAGCAGTGATGGGGGCGCGAATGGCAAGCTTCGTCATAAAAGAGCACGACAAGAAACCGTCCACGAAAACATTCTGGACGGACAGCAAAATAGTACTTACGTGGATAAGAAATGGAGCTCGTGCCTACCGCCCGTTCGTCGCTCATAGAATCGCAGCGATCGAAGACTACAGCAAAACCGACGAATGGCGCTGGGTTCCCACAAAACTCAACGTGGCGGATGACGCGACCCGCGAAGTACCTTCTGAATTTAACATCGATCATAGATGGTTCCAAGGGCCGAGTTTTTTACATGAAACAGAGTCACAGTGGCCCGAGGACATCAGAACAGAAAAAGTTTCAACGGGCGAAGAAAAAACTCACATCTTACAACACACGGATGGAGATTATCTTCCGGATCCCATTAGATTTTCGAAATGGGAAAGACTAATTAGAGCCACAGCAAGGTTACTGCAATTCGTCAAAATATTAACCTCAAAAAACGAGAAGTGTCTTTACAAACGGACAAGAAAAACAGAAGAGAAGGATCCAACGTGGAGAAAAACAAAGCGCAGCGTCAAGACCCCTCTCGAAATAAACCTCCAAAAAACAGAGGACGAGAAATACATCCCGTTAACTTCAGAACTTCTACAGGAAGCGGAAATGAGGATTTTCAAACATAGTCAAGAAAGTTCCTTTAAAGAAGAAATAAATGATATCCAATCAGGAAGAAAACTAAATAAAGACAGCAGACTCAGAGATTTAAGCATACAAACAATTAACGGTCAGATATGCTTACAGTCAAGAATAAACAACGCAGAGGGTCTAACTACGCAACAAAAAACGCCGATCATCCTGGATGGCAAACATCGTGCAGTTAAATTGTACATAGAGTATGTACATACAAAGTTACATCACTCGGGCGTCGAAGCAGTGGTGAACGAATTAAGAACGAAGTATTATATACTTGGACTTCGACCAGCAGTGAAAACCGCGCTTCGAAGATGCATTCATTGTCGGATGAAATATAACAAACCGACGACGCCGCCAACCGGAAACCATCCACCTGCACGACTCGCACACCACCAGAGACCATTCAGCTACGTTGGAATGGATTATTTCGGCCCGCTAACAGTCAAAGTAGGCCGAACCATTCAAAAAAGATACGTGGCTTTGTTCACGTGTCTCACAACGCGGGCGGTTCATTTGGAGATTGCGGCGTCATTAACAACAAGCTCAGCAGTGATGGCGCTAAGGAGAATGATCGCTCGTCGAGGCTGCCCCACAGAAATGTTCTCTGACAACGGAACAAATCTGCAAGGAGCCAACAAAGAACTGCAGCAGGCTATGGAAGAGGCCACCACAGAAGAAGCAGCGAAGCACCAAATAAAATGGCATTTCATCCCTCCAGGCGCCCCCTTTATGGGAGGGGCGTGGGAACGCCTTGTGAGAAGCGTCAAGGTGGCGCTAAACGCCACAATGACAGAACGCCACCCCACAGAAGAAGTGCTAGCGACACTACTAGCCGAAGTAGAATTCACCGTCAATAACAGGCCGCTAACACACGTCTCCATCGATCCAAACGATCCAGAGGCGTTAACACCCAATCATTTTTTATTGGGAGGACCCGCACTTCATCCGACCCCTGGCGTGTTCACCGAAAAGGACCTCATCGGCACAACGCACTGGCGAGCAGCGCAGCGCCTTGCGGACAGTTACTGGAGCCGATGGGTAAAGGAGTATTTACCCGACCTTCAAAACCGGCGGGAGCCCCACGGTCACGGACAAGCAATCAAGAAAGAAGACATCGTTATCATAGCAGATGGGAACCTACCACGAAACGTGTGGCCACGAGGACGAGTCATCAAGCTGTTTCCCGGCAAAGATGGAATAACACGAGCCGTCGACGTCCTCACCAAGGGCGGAATAATGCGCCGTCCGGTGAAAAAATTGATCATCCTGCCCGTAACGGTCCTGCCAGCGGAGGAACAAATTGTGACGACTCCGGTCGACACACGGCGGGAGCATGTGCAGGACAGGCTACAACAAATAGAATAATTTATAATGGTTAAGTTTATATCTGTATTAGTTAGGATTATTTGTAAGGTGTAAATATAACACGTGTTGTTTAGACTAAGGATAAGACAGAAATAAAGACAACTGGAGGGGCGCAAGCCGAATTTGGAGTGGGGAGAACTTCCTGTATAAAACACAACACGCCTTGTATGGCATTCATTCCGGAGTGCTCAGTGCGCGAAGTGTTCGGACGTCTCCACTGCTAGCTGCTCTACACATCTGATCGCAATTCGTTAGAATTTCCGAAAAGATTGTTCCCATCCTGTTGGTTGGCGGGGATCATTACCAGCTGCATTGCTGCCAGACTATAGGTCGCCCTCTCCGCAAACCCGTACCCGGTCCCGTTCAAGCGGAAGCCCCGGGGAAGGGAATGTGGTGTCAGGCCCTGCACCCATAGTCTCGCGTCGCACCGCGTACCCGCCGCCACTGCGCCCGCTCCAGCCATAATGGAGCCAAACCCCCGCGAAGAAGAGGGTACTTCGGCGCCGAGAGGCAAAAAAGTACCCACATTTTCCGGGGAAAAATCGAAAGCTCCGATGCCGGCCGGTAGTTCGTCCACAGGAGGGGGACAACTACCCGCATCGAGTTTGAAGACGCTCGCCCGCCCGGACGAGGTTGCCGCTGCGTCCCAGACGCCTGTCTCCAGCCGCCAGCCGCTTAAATGCGTCTCGCAACTGCCGAGGACCCCGAGCGACGAGGTTCTGTCCCCGCATGCGGCCCATGATCGCGATTTGATCGCGGTCTCCCACATGCTGGGGGCGGGAATTTTCACGCCGGGCCTGAAGCAGTGGATCGCCACGTACCTCCGGCTGCAGCAGTGGAACTTTACTGGGAATCCACAAGTTCTGCACCCGGAGGACGAGAGGATACTCCAGATGTCCCAGCAACTGGAGCTATTCAGCCCGCCGCTCCGCCCACTCAAGCGGAAAGAAACAGAAAGAACCGTGAGTAGCCCGCCTGTCGCACCATCCCCAAAGAGGCCGTGCGACAAAGTGTCTCCGCCACCTGCGCAGCCGCCCGCCGATTACGCGCGCGCGGCCGCATCGCCCCCGCCGGCAAGGGCCCCCTCCGCCCCGCCCGTGAAGTCAGTGAAACCCGCCGCCCGCATACCGCAGGCCGCCCCTCCAGCCGCCACGCCAGCCGCACCCGCGGCTAGCAACACCACCGCCGCACCTCCAGCCGCACCACGTCAACGCTACCCGCCCGTGGTCGTGGAGAAACTGCCCGACTGGCCCCGCCACTTAGCCGCCATCGCCGAAGAACTCGGCGACACTCCCAACGCACGCCCCTTCGGGACGGGGGTGCGTTTTACACCCGCCACGGGGGAGGAGTACCGCTGCGTGCAGCGCTATTTCACCAAGCTGCACGACCAGGATCCGTCAATCTCCTGGTTCAGCTACTCCCCCCCCGCCGAGAAGATGCTAAAGGTGGCCATCAGGGGCCTCCCCGTGGACACCGACGTCAAGGAGATCCAGGCCGCCCTACTTGAAGAGGGCGTCCAAGCCTCCTACGTGAAGAGCATCCGGGCGCGGAGCGGGCGCCCCGGGTGCATTTACTTCGCGCAGCTGTGCGGGCCAGCAGCTGAGAACCTCGGGGTGTACGGCATCAAGGAGTTGCTGTACATGCCCGGGGTGAGAATAGAGGGCTGGCGGGGCAAGAAGGGCCCCGCCCAATGTCACCGCTGCCAGCAGTTTCGGCACTCGTCCGTCTGCTGCCACCGTCCCATTGCTTGCGTGCGCTGTGGCGAAGCACACGCAGCGTGGGAGTGCCCGAGACCGCGCGAGGTCCCCGCGACCTGCGCAAACTGCGGGGGGCCGCATCCGGCCAACCACACCGCCTGCCCCGTGTTCCGGAAGGAGGCCCGGAACAAGAGGGCGGGCACCGTCGCCCGCACCACCACCGCCGCCCGCCCTGGCCCAAGGAGCCGGTCATTCTGCCCTGCCACCACGGTGGAGGAGTCGGCGCCGTCATCATTGATGGCGCCGGCCAATGCCCCCCCGTCAAGGGGGCCCAGGGGAGAGGCAGCCGGCCCCAGCGAGCCAGCGAGAAGGAGAAAGAAGAGGAAGCCCGCTGCTGCGAAGCCCGCAGCACCGCAAACCCAAGAGTCCGCCACGAGCCATTCCACACTTGAAGACCTGCGTGCACAAGTGCAGCAGTTGATAGAGAGCCAACAGAAGGTCCTCGCGTCTATCGTCCAACAGATAGGCGCGACATCACAAAGCCGCTGAAAGGTCGATGAATCCACCGCGCCGCAGAAAGGCAGCGTGGACCCAAACGCCATGATAGGCAGGAGGAACGCCATGACGGCAAATCCCAAGACCGGCCCGTTTTAACGGGCCGCGCTAGATACCGCCGTAAAGGGTATCTACCCTGTTAGGCTCCCCCACACCCCCCCGCTCCGCGGGGGGGCGTGTGCGAAGACTCGATGATGGCATTCATTCCGACACAGAATTCCGAACAGTCAACAGCTCAGACAGATACAGTCCACCAACATTCGTACCCGCCGCCACTGCGCCCGCTCCAGCCACAATGGAGCCAACCCCCCGCGAAGAAGAGGGTACTTCAGCGCCGAGAGGCAAAAAAGTACCCACATTTTCCGAGGGAAAACCGAAAGCTCCGATGCCGGCCGGTAGTTCGTCCACAGGAGGGGGACAACTACCCGCATCGAGTTTCAAGACGCTCGCCCGCCCGGACGAGGTTGCCGCCGCGTCCCAGACGCCTGTCTCCAGCCGCCAGCCGCTAAAGTGCGTCACCCGCCTGCCGACGACCCCGAGCGACGAGATTCTGTCCCCGCATGCGGCACACGATCGCGATTTGATCGCGGTCTCCCACATGCTGGGGGCGGGAATTTTCACGCCGGGCCTGAAGCAGTGGATCGCCACGTACCTCCGGCTGCAGCAGTGGAACTTTACTGGGAATCCACAAGTACTGCACCCGGAGGACGAGAGGATACTCCAGATGTCCCAGCAACTGGAGCTATTCAGCCCGCCGCTCCGCCCACTCAAGCGGAAAGAAACCGTAAGTAGCCCGCCTGTCGCACCATCCCCAAAGAGGCCGTGCGACAAAGTGTCTCCGCCACCTGCGCAGCCGCCCGCCGATTACGCGCGCGCGACCGCATCGCCTCCGCCGGCCAGGGCCCCCTCCGCCCCGCCCGTGAAGCCCGTGAAACCCGCCGCCCGCATACCGCAGGCCGCCCCTCCAGCCGCCACGCCAGCCGCAACCGCGTCCACAAGCACCGCCGCCGCACCTCCCGCCGCACCACGTTCACGCTACCCGCCCGTGGTAGTCGAGAGGCTGCCTAACTGGACCCAGCATCTTTTCGCAATCTCCGACGAGCTCGGATACACCGCGAATGCGCGCCCCTTCGGGACGGGGGTGCGCTTCACGCCTGCCACGGGGGAGGAGTACCGCTGCGTGCAGCAATACTTCACCAAGCTGCACGACCAGGATCCGTCAATCTCCTGGTTCAGCTACTCCCCCCCTGCTGAGAAGAATTTGAAAGTGGCCATCCGAGGTCTCCCGGTGGACACAGACGTTAAAGAAATTCAGTCTGCCCTCCTCGAGGAGGGCATAGAGGCCAGCTATGTGAAGAGCATCCGGGCACGGAGCGGGCGCCCCGGGTGCGTCTACTTTGCGCAGTTGGTCGGTCCAGCAGCCCAGAACCTCCACGTGTACAGCATCAACGAGCTGCTGTTCACGCCGGGGGTCAAAATTGAAGCCTGGCGCGGGAAAAAGGGCCCCGCGCAATGCCACAGATGTCAGCAATTCCGGCACTCGTCCCAGTGCTGCCACCGCCCCATTGCATGCGTGCGCTGTGGCGAAGCGCATGCAGCATGGGAGTGCCCGCGACCGCGCGAGGTCCCCGCGACCTGCGCAAACTGTGGGGGGCCACATCCGGCCAATCACTCTGCTTGCCCCGTGTTCCGGAAGGAGGCCCGGAACAAAAGGGCCGGCACAGTCGCCCGCACCACCACCGCCGCCCGCCCCGGCCAGAGGACCAGGGCAATCGTCCCTGCCACCACGGTGGAGGAGTCGGCGCCTGCCTCTCTAATGGCGCCGGCCAATGCCCCCCGCTCAAGGGGGCCCAGAGACGACGCCCCCGGCCCTCTCGTGCCGACCAGGAAGAGTAAGAAGAAGAAGCCCGCCGCTGCTAAGCCCGCAGCCGCAATCACCGCTGAGCCCGCAACAAGCCCGCAAAGCCTCGCCGATCTACGCGCACAAGTTGCGCAGATGATAGCGAGGCAAAGAGACCTCCTCGCGTCTATAGACGCACATGTAGGCGCGACATCATAAAGCCGCTGAGAGGCCGATGAACCCACCACGCCGCGGACAGGCAACGTGGACCCAAAAGCCATGATAGGCATGAGGAACGCCATGAAGGCAAACCCGAGGACCAGCCCGTCGTTACGGGCTGCGTAAGAGGCCGCCAAATAAAGGGCTCAGCCCTGATAGGCTCCCCCGCACACCACCCGCTACGCGGGCGGTGCGCGAGAGAAGGCTCGAGAGCGAGCAACATTCGAAATAGTGAAAAAGGAAAAGTTCTCCCCACTCTGCGCGCCTCCAGCCTCAACAGAAAAAGTAGTGTCATTTCACCAAGAACCAGCCAACAGCCGCGCGGGTATAACCGTCCCGCACAAATGTCGTATTCAATGTTTATGTTGATTGACATTTATTCACTGAGACTTTTTCTCGTTATTGCGAAGTTTTCTTAAAAGACTGATGCTATTTTCAAGTAAAACGAAACCAAAATGATCGATATTAAATGTATAACACAAAATATCAATATCTCCGAATTACAACCATGAATACTGTGAAATGATATGAGAGACCCACATTTTAGGCGAGGCGACCTTTATACTATAAATATTATAGGCAATTCGAAGCTCGTAGGAACCTCAAAGCGTTCGACGTTTACACACTCACAGAAACATCGTTCGATTACGGCCAATTTACCGTGCCACCCATACGCCCACGGGCTGAGCAGGTATATCCTTCGGAACCTAAGAAAATTTTCATGTCATTGAGTGCAACAGCTAGTGGACGTTGTATGTAACTTGCTAAATAAGAAAGGATAAAAATAACATCCCTATCATTTTCAGCGCTTACAACTCGAAGGTTGATGTCATAAATTTTATACTCGCAGCAGTTTCTTACTCACTCTACTTATGTAGTAAAATTATGCTTTTGTTTCTCAAAAGGACACGAACGAAATGGATAAAAGACCCGAAAAGCAAGGGAGTTTGGGATAGATCTAGGAAAAATCGTTAAAGGATTAAAGCTTTAACAAAACTGATACAGGCTGCCCTTATTTCGACAAACGTATTTTGGTCATGGTGTTTCGTGTTCAAGTCTTTTTTCTTTCTCTTCGTCTAAAACGGCCTGAGCTTAGCTTAAATCCTAATGGTGTGAAATCCAAATTCACCCAGAAGAAGTCGCTAGCTCATGCTAGTTTACTAAATACCACGCACGCGCCAGATCTGTAATCGAATATTGCAGACAGGGGATCCTAATTGGGCAAATGTTTGCTATTAATAAGATATCAAAGTTTTTATGAACGATGCCAAGTTAAACTGTATCATCCGTTTTGTCACATTCATTCTTATTTGATATTAACGTAACCCGGTTGGCCGTTCTTTTTAACTTGATCAGTTTATTAGGTGTAGTGTAGATATTTCTTATATAACCTCTACATAAGAGCAACACTGCCATCAAATTTTATCTCTGTCAGCAGGGAAGTTCGCTTTACGATCGGTATCCAAACTTTAGTTCCGCCAATGCTCATATTGATAGACTATGTACAATACTGATACCATAATAAATTGAGCCCGTTGATACAAAAACCTCACTTGAGCCCAAGTCTGCAGGCAGTCTGTATTAATACATGCATGATTTTTACATACAAGGTTTAAAATTTATCGTTTTTTTCTACAGGTGACCTCACTTGTGCTCTGCCTAGCGTGCCGGTGGCACGTCACCCGGACAAGGTAATATCAGCCCGGTGGCACCCTGACGACTTTTCCTTCCTCTCCACGTCGGCAGACAAAACCGCCGTGCTCTGGACCATACCGCCGGTGTAGTCCGAGGTTCACGGCATAATCAATTGATAATAAGGGGTAATAGGGCGCTAGGATGTAGTCACTATGACATTTCTCACGTTCATGATTAGTTAACATACTATGCCGTCTGACACATGTACTGTATGATGATGACTTTTTTTTAAAGGGCAGATGGTGGTCAGCAGGTGTGTGCACATTTTGACGATTATCTCGTCTGTCATCAGAAACAGTACACAGGTTCGAAATGACTATAGGTCTATCCCTCTCACACTTCAGATGTGATTAAATTCAGCGGAAGAGACATGACTTTAGTTACCAGAGGCGAAGCGTGAGGGTAAGCCGGTGCATAATTTCTTAACTAAACTATTATTATTATTATTAGTTACTTCTTGTATTAACATAAAAATTACATATTACATTTTTTTAAAGTAAATATATAATTTAATGAGTACTAATATGTTTAGAACGAGTAATGATACACCGGCTTACCCTCACGCTTCGCCTCTATTAGTTACTTACTTTTAATATGGAAGTAAGGCCGCGTGTACTTACTTTAAAATTTTTTGGCCATTATATTTTGTCTGACTTATTTCACAAGACAGATATTATTAAGATTTATCTTAATAATGTACCCAAAGCATATGTCTTAGACTGATCCCAGTTACCTATTTGACTGGTTACCTCTTATTTCGCAAATGTCTATTGGCAAAACTAGCAAAATAATGGATTTTCTTGTTTCGTGACGAAGCTGAACACAAGATGTGCTACGACAGGCAGATTTAATATTTGACATGTTTGTGAGGCAATTTTTATTATAATTATATCTATTTTGCTTTTAACAAGTCTTTTCGTTTAATCATTTTTGTAAAAGGTTCACTCGATCACTCCTTTAAATACTAAAAACATGGGCGCAGTAATGTATAAATAAATAACAATCGGTATGGCCTAAAAAAAAAAAACTCGGAAATCTTCGATCAGAAGGAATAATACGTGCAGTTTTTAAAATTGGTACAGTTATTCTTTGTCCAGAGGAACACTCCAAATGTCCCTGAGGCTGGGACAAGAGCTGGCGCGGTGGGGGAGGAGGGGACAGAAAAAAATACTGTTCCCCCCTCCCCCCAGTTCAGTTTTTTTTGCTTGTACCTCGAAAACTATTAAACATATCTCTTAAGTCACTTCTACATTCATTATCTACATTGTATTTTCTATACCTTATGTTATTTATATTTTTTACTGTAGGATCAATACTTTAGGAGATATATGGCCGAACTCAGAAAGGCCACTCAAATTGAGCTCTAATTAAAGTTATGTTTCAGTGACGTTTCTGTATAGGTTGACAACTAGTTGAAGGACATTTAAGTATTTAATATCTAATCAAATGCTTAAGTTTTTCTGAATTAGGCCATTAAGGGGTCAAATATGACAAAGTTGATAGGTCGCGCAACTGTACCAATTTTCAAAACAACACGAATTTTTCGGTCCGGTTTCCTTAATTTTACCCGGCAGTACTTATTTCTAAAATCTTATGGCTGAATTCACAAAGGTTGCCTTCGTGGTAACAAATTGATCTTTGATTAAAGTGACATTTATGTATAGCTTGACAGTTGGTTGACGGAGATTTTACTTCGGATGAAATGCTTAAGTTGCGTTTGTGAATTCGTACATATGCAAAACCATTTCAATTCTTGTTATGCTTCATGCCTCCAAAATATGAATCGACAGAACCTCATAGGACGAAATCGCGTTAACCATGTTACGAAAATGATTGAGCGGAAAAGCTCAGCAGTTTTATCGGCGAAAGCGTCCTGTAATTTAAGAATTCGATATAAACGACTGTGAATAAACAATGTTTTAAAGATTTATAGCAACACATTTGCGTCGGGTGTTACGAGCGAATCCAATTCCGTGAGCCGTGATCGATTGTTCGCCTACGGCAAACATGTTGCGCGACGGCCGCTTGGCTTGTTTGTACGCTGTATGTTTCAAAGGCCTCCGATTATGACAATGCATACATACTATGCTGACCTTTTACCTTCATCATAAGCTTTCCAGCTATCGGTCAACGTCAGAATAATCTTGTAGCTTTACATTATTTTTACTGTATTATTTTATTTTGAAGCGGACATAATAATGACGTCGTTAAATTTATCCATGATAATGGAAATACGAGCTCACGTAATTTTAACGCACCTGGGTATTCAATGTTTATAAATTGGGTAGATTGTAACTGCCGTATGTATTGTTTATAACTCAATCGCATTTTATTCATGGGTGTAATTGTTTTTATACTAGACAGGTATGGCGGAGTAATTTGTGTGACGAGTTCGAACGATTCCTCATATTGTAAGGTGTTCACCCATGACATTGTAGACAAACCGAACCTTGGTAACTTCTGTTGGATAAACAAGACTCGCTTTGCAATTTGTATTATTAAAATTATTAGGCACTTATTCTGCACAGATGATATGCGAGATGTTAATAAAATGTTTTGCAATGCATACGTGCCGAGGGTGGCAAACTAGTGCAAAGTACGTAAGCATTCAGGTTTTTTTACAGCTAAAATAAGAAATTTATGAAAGAAAAACAAATAAGAAGTACTATTATCAAATCGATTTCTTGTTTTCATCAAATATAACGTTTTAGGAGCAGTCAATACCCAAGTTCTCAATACCCAGTACATACCCAATTTCATAGATGTGCAACCAAGACTTATTTTATGCAATCTTGACGATGTAACTTAGAAGCGCATGTTTAAATTAATAATAGTTATTGGGTGCTACCACATAAAGCTTGTCATAGAGCTTATTTTTGTATACATATTTTTTTTATTAGTTAGTACTTATTCCCTGCGAAACAATAATTAAAGTAAGGTAATTATTTTCTTCGAATCAAAAGTTACTGTGACTAAGTAGCCCTAAGTAATCCATACAACACCCTTATATCTCAGCATTGTATTGCTTTTGAATTACTCCAACTGCACGAATCTAAGAGCTTTAAGAACTTTTTTGTATTTTTTACCAGTATTGTAAAACCAGTAGTAGAGTCCGCATACGTACTTTTTATAGAATAAATTCAGAGTGCCTAGCACACTAGCTTTTATCGCGCACATAAAGCATCTATCACATTTTAAGTAATATGCGGGTGCGAAAAGGACGAATGCTTTATTTGCGCGATAAAAAATTGTGTGCTAAGCCCTCGGGTGACGTTAGGAAAAGCAATAAGTGAACAAAAAAGTATCACATTTTTTATTTTGCATAACTACTGTGAGATGAGTTGTATGCTACATACGAATTAGGATATTTCGTTTTTTGTTTGTTTTATAACGTACACTTAAACAACTCCGAGCATCGTTCAATAACGTTGTATATTTCGTGTCGGGATAGGACTTATATACAACGCACATGTCTTTAATTTAAATAAGAATAGCATCATTTTACATGTTAATTTAAGTATACTTTTTTTAATGAACACATTTATAATATTCCCCGTTTAACGTTATAAATGTTATTTTGTTTTGGTGTGCTGTAAAATGCTTCTAGCTTTATTTCATGTTATATACATTTTAGATCAAAAAAAGCTTTAAACATAAACAATTCTTATTTTTTAATGCGTAACTACTGAGTTTGCGTAGTGATAAGGTGTCACAAAACAATGTATTATTTAAAAAAATGATTGTATAAAGTCGTATTTTACTGCCGTCGTAATGGTAAACTTACACTTACATATATCGCACCTTCGGTGGGACAAGGGCACAATTGTCGAAAAACCCATTTTTTTATACTTAACAAATTTTTGGGTTTTTCAACAATTGTGCCCTTGTCCCACCGAAGGTGCGATATGTCCTTTCGTCTATCCATCATTGCTGTGCACACACGGATCAATATAACGGAAGTGAAAAAAAAATTGGCGTTTATGAAATTTGTTTTATTTATAAAGCAAACACTCAATTGTAATCCAGAGTGTAAACAGAATTTAAACGAGTAACATTCCCAATCTTATTATAAGTTTATTTCTAGTGAAAATGGAATCCACTGATGACATGCTACATCTTTACTCAATTCTGCATGGTTATGTCACTTTTTTTAGGTCGAGTTTTAGTTTTCAGGATTGTAGCCTTGGGCCAGTTGGATTTATCATGACCTTTGGAGAAATAATGACTCTGCCCTCGGTTACGCCGCCGCTTATTTTCAAGGTTTGGCATTAAAGAAGCTCCGATGAAAAATGCGTCAGGAATGATGTTTGAGACCGACCGGTTATAAGAAATAAGCGACGGGAGAAATTGAAAACAAGTAGTGGTGGCAAGTGACTATTGAGTCAAGAATTGAGAATTGTTTCAACGCGTTATTCACCGGAGCTTAACCTAGCACAGTCTTATTAGAGAAAAAACGCAGTCATATCCAGAAATGAAGTACAGATATAGTGAATAATATGTTTCCATCGGTAAAACTCGGATCTCAATCGGAAGACGACGGGACCCGAAGTGCCAATTAATTATTGTATTCAATGAGTGACATGTTTATACTCATTAATATGATACTTTATTATTTACTGTCAAATGACAAAATTAAAAATGACAGCATGGTATGATGGCTAATGGCCCCGAATTCTCGGTGTTTTCGAGATAATGTCGATTGCAAGATTAAACGTCAGATTCATACAGTTGTGTCAAATGACTGTATGCATTGACGTTTAATCTCGATTTTTAGATTATCTCGAATGCGCCGAGAATTGAGGGCCTGCTGACACTAATTGAGAGAGCACGATAAATACGAACTTTTCCGATAAAACACGATGGAAACTAATTATGCACTACATATGTATATAATTTATACTTCCATATCATAATATCTTATATTAGCATTCGTTTTCCATAATCTGAGGATGTTGCTTTGTTTTGATTGTTTGACTTAGTCAAGTACTCGATATGGCAATGTTGAAAAAGAAAAGGCTGTTGTCTGTTCGATTCATAACCCTGAGCTATCATATCGCCGACGACCATCTTCGTTACAGCTCAAAAGGCACCATTGGTGTTATAAATAATGATTAATGTATTAATACCGAACCTAAAAGATTTTAACGTTGTTTACTTAAATTATTAATAAAATGTATTGCAATCCAATTGTTAACGACTTTGCACAAATTTAATAATATTAAAGTATTTATCTTCGACGTGTGCTATTTTATAAATTTGCGTCAAACAAGTACTTATATTAAGTAGTGTTTGACTTAATATATGGATTATAAAAACATGATTTATCAATTTATTATATTTGTGCCGAGTCAGCCATTATTGCACATGATGTTATTACGTTATAAATAATATTATATATTCTATGTATGAAAAAATGGTGTATTGATTAATGATTATTTAATTAATTACTTGAATTCTAATCCATGCTTTAGTATTTAAGCATTAACTTTTACTGAACTATAAGAGACTTTAGTTAGAGTAGAGAAGTCGGAATCATTGTAAAACTGGAATTTGTTAAGAAAATTGTATCCGGTAATTATTTAATAATAATCACATTATTTACAGAATACTTGTTTCATTTACTAACCCTAATGTGGACTTAACACTTGTTTCACGAAATCGGCAAAAGTGAGAATATACTATACAAAATGCTTTTTTTTAATTAAGGGACTTATCACATCGCGTCTTTTGCACTGATTGAGAACGTGCGTACGTACGCCAGCTTGACGGTGCAAATATTTTACCCGTGTTTGGTATGAAATATCTGTTTCTATAAGAGCTACGAAGTTGAGACTTCGGGAGCCAGGGGACTATTTGGACACTATTTTTTGAGATATACAGCATTTTTGGGAGCAGCACCATTCTCGAGATCCAAACTTGGTACGCCAGCTTGACATCAAGTTAGCGTACCCGTTAAAGAAGGCTCATATCTCCGAAATTACGAAGGTACTATTTTTTTGAACTCTGTACTAATGCGGTACTATTTAGGCACTATTTTTTGGAATCATCAGATCCTGGATATCTTCCACGGGTACGCCAATATGACGCTCACCTTGGCGTGTGAGTGATCACTTCATTCAAATATGAAAGCGTTCAAAGGTTGAAGCGTCCTTGGCGTTGAAAGGGTTAAACGGCATCATTAATTATGTCTGTCTACTTTACCTATCTGTCAGGTCCTCTTTACGTGGTTTAACCTTTTGAACGCCACGGCTAACAACGGCGAAAAAGCGTGCCACGAGCGCTCGAAGACGGCTGTAGCCGACGCTCATGTATGGAAAACGGCATATTAGGGCGTGAGGGGCACGGAAAACTGCCGACGGCCACAGCCAACTGTGGTGGTCAAAGAGTTAAATGTATCAAGCTTGGAGCTAGGAGACGTATTAACTCTTTGAACGCTTTAAGATTTGAATGAAATGATCACTCACACGCCAAGCACTGTTGCGTTATCAAAAATAAAGAAAAAAGAAAAACAATTCATAATAGATTTTATTCAAGATCAAGATACACCTTCACTCCTACCTTTTTAGTGGTTGTTGGCGTGGTGGGCACGACGGCACACGACCACTTTCTTCTTGGCGTTCAAAGGGTTAAGTAACCTTTTGAACGCCACGACTAACGGCGAAAAAGCGTGCCACAGTCGGCTGTAGCCGAAAGCAGATTTCCGTGCCTCTGACGCCACGGCATGCCGTTTTCTATACATTTTGTCGGCTACAGCATTCACTCGGCGTCTGTGGCGGGCTACCTCGCATTCATCCGTGGCGTTCAATTGGCCGTGCGCCTGCTTTGATGGACTAAAAAGTCCGAACGAAGGTGTCATTTCCAATGGAGATGAAATAAAAAAAAAACAGTATCAATAGACATTTTATTTAAATTCATACAGCAACAATCCTGTAACACCAAACAGTGTCGACATTTTACCTGTAGTTAGTGAAATAAACGCTTGCAGTTCTCTACTAGCTGTTTAATAATGACTACTATGTCTTACTAAAGAAAAGAAAGTAAATAACTTGTTGTGTCGAAAGTAGCTTAATTATATTAAATAACATTAACCTATCTACTCGTGATACGGGGAACAGTGGTTGGTCATTTGGAAATAAATACTTTTTACACAAACAATCCTTATGAATATTTCCTTACACTCTAATATTTGACACAGTTGCTATATAAATAATAGTTAATAATAATAATAAAATTAAAATGCTGTATCAGATTTCAAAATCAGAAGCAAGGAATAACCTCTTGAACGCCACAGTCTGCTGTACCCGACCGCAGATTTCCGTTCCCCTGCCACGCCGTTTCCCATACATTTTGTCGCCTACAGCCGTCACTCGGCGTCCGGGGCACACCTCGCACTCAGCCCTGACGTTCAAAAGGTTAAACTACAAATCTTCAATAAACCATTTTAATTTTGTTTAATTAACACGTTGGCTGCCCATCATACTACACCTACAGTATTGCTCCCACGCCCCATACAAATTTACTGATCCCACCGGTGATGCTCAAAGCATCGCTCTATTACTGAGGTGCCATGAGCATCACCGGTGACACATTAGCTTTTGATTCCACCGGTGATGCTCATAGCCACACAGAAAAAAACGTGATCCCACCACCGGTGATGCTCATGGCAGCCAACGTGTTAAATGTATATACGAAACGCTTTACTAATCGAGGGTCAAAATGTTTTTATATAATATACTTATATTTTAGCATTTAGATAGTATTTGTACAAAAGAGCCAGTCAATTTAATTTACCTTAATTATATAATAGTTACTTTAGAAATGTTGGAATTGGTCTGACAATCTATATAAAAATATGTTATTACATTTCAGGGGGGCTAGCACAACTTGCTTCGCTGTCGTTTATCTTTCAGTGCGCCACTCCACTGTCAAATCAAAGCATACTAACTATTACTTCGCAAATAAGCGACGCTCTCTGCCCTCCACCAGCGTTGTGATTCCCACAGTTTAAGGGTGCTCACCCACAGCAACTTTTTGTAACGATACAGTCGCGCGTTTCTTGAACGCGCGGGTGTATCGCATGCGGCCGCTTGTCGCATTTGCAAGGCGCGACTGTAGCGATGCAGTCGCGCAGCTTCGACTCAGCATTGCTATTCTATCGATGCAAACGCGCGTCTGTATCGGGGGAGTGAATAGCGAAGTGGGGCCGCGAGCGTCTGTATCGATGCTGCATCGCGATATTTAGTACAGATGCAGAGTATGTTATGTATTCTGTAGAGAGTATGTTATGTATTGTGTGTATGTTATGTTATGTATAGTATGGTACACGGCCAGCTTCAGCAGCAGCGCTTCAAAAAAGTACCTACAGGTACTTTTTTGAAGCGCTGCTGTTTGTATACAAACTTCAAGTTGCCGCTCACCTTACTTGTACCATTGATGATGCATGAACACTCCGTAGGTGTAGCGCTGTCTGGGTGTTTATATTGTTGTGTCGTGCATGTCCATTCGGCTCATGTTAACATTCTTATGATATTTGCGAGCAAAACGACAACCTAATGAAAGCGACGTTTTTCAAATACGTAGCATTTAAGCACTTCGTGATGAACGACTCGCTAGATTGTGCTAGACATGCTGGAAGTAATTGTAAGTATTGGAGACTACAAATTTGTAACGGTTATATCTATTAGAATAATAAACAAATCTCGTCGCTCATTTCATCAGACAATCATAAATTGACCCGCGCGCTTGTAGTCATTATGCGGATTTAGGTAGTAGGTACATATTATTTCGTATTATGCGGAATGCAAAATACGACCCAAGTCGCAGACACGCACGAACATAGTTTATAATTTATAAGCACTGACGGTAGGGTTGCCAACTATTTATGGGGCAAATATAATACTTTCCAGTCAAAGGTATAAATAATATAGTACACTGAAAGAAAATATAGTACTTTAAAGAAAAACCTTTTAAAAAGAGTGTAAGTTATGACTGACTAAATATAATACACACAATTCGTCTTACTAACATTCCGATTGCACATCTGCAATCCAAGCTGCGAAAATCCCTATTTTTCTTTTGCACCAACTAAAATACAATATGCCACGTCGATCCATTGCCCCGCTTTGATGTAAAGGAACAACAAACAAACAAAACAAAAACACACTGAATTTTTCATTTATTTATAAAGACCTCAAAATTTATATTTTTTTTGTGTATTTTGGGCATTTTAAATTAATTTATCATTCGCAATGAAAGCAAAGTATCAGCCATTTGTCAGGACTGACAGAAATATAGTATTTTTGCGTACTATATATTTCTTCAACAGTATATAGTACACAGAGCCAAAATATAGTACAATACTATATATTATAGTACGGTTGGCAACCCTAACTGACGGATCAAGTTACGCTCGCCGGTGAGTTCATGAACGAAGTGTTACTTTAGAGAATCTCAACCTAGTACCAGCTTTTAAATGTTCAAGGGACAGTCAAGGGTAAAGAGCTAAAGGACAAATAACCAGTACGATAATCCCTACATAATTATAATAAATCTGCAACATAAATAACAGTAACAGTAAATCTGCGACATGTCTGTAAGATAAAGAAATGATTTAGGGCACCAAAAATAAAGTTGCCAAAATCGAAATACTTATCTCGTTTAAAGGATTTTTATGACTGAAAAGATTTAGATACTCAGGATCTTAACAAATAGTTGCAGCGGCCCTAACATGCAAGACACAAAGATAAGTTAAACCCGTTTATCTGTATGACTATCTCTTTGGTCGCCACTAATGTGAGAGAGACGCAATTAAAAATAAGACGGTTTAACCTTTTGATCGCCCCCGTCGACTGTAGCCGACTGCCGATTACCGGGCCCCTGACGCCACGATACGCCGCTTTCCATACATTTGCGTCGGCTACAGCTGTCGTCGAGTGCTTTTTCGCCGTTAGCCGTGGCGGTCAAAAGGTTAACTTATCCTTGTGTCTTGCATGTAGGGCCGTTGTAAGGCTTAAGAGGACTTTGAGCAAACGGCAACAATCACCCTTTTCATACATAAGGCAATAACGATTTCCACCCCTTAAATGTTAACCGATTTTGACCAATTTTTGATAGGTTGTCAGTCAGAACAAAATCTAGAGCTAGGTATACGTTTTTTGGATATTGATTAAAGATCAACAAATAATCGGCCGAAACTAGTTTTGTATGAGAATACAAAAACAGCACTAAAACTGAATTTATTGATTACTAGCTGTGCCCGCGAATTCGTCCGCGTGGAATAGTGTCTTTGTGTAGGTAGCATTATTTATATCGAATCAACAGCCTAAAAAATAAGTTTCAAGCTTCTAGCTCTCAAAATGACGATACTTCCATACAACTTTTCATTCCCTCCTTCAAACCACTTACAACCCTTTTTCGCATTAAAAAGTAGCCAATATCCTTTCTCAGGCTCTAGACTATCTGTGTACCAAATTTCATTTAAATCGGTTCAGTAGTTTTGGCGTGAAAGGTCACAATCGGTTAACATTTCAGGGGTGGAAATCGTTATTGCCTTTTGTATGAAAAGCCGTACGTTCACACTCTTATTAAAGTAGCGGCAAATCTATGTTTAATTGCAAACGACCGAATACGAAAGAAGACATACCAATTTTTATTTCAAAACACGCGCGGTGTTACTGATGTCAATCAGTAGCTGATGTGTAGTCCTTAACGGGTAGAACTGTTTTGTTTTTAAAATGCATCATTAGTTAGTATAAACGTACTTCATTCCGATCTTTCTACCCTTGACTTTGTAAGCAATAAGCTTCACGACTAGCCTTCTTTCGTAGCAAGCATGCCACTTTAACCAATTTATTTGGCCCTATTTGAAGTCTAAAATATGTATAATTTACATATAACTAACAAAGTTATTACAAGTAATTAAAAAATAAAGTGAATAATAATTGTGGCGCATCATTTAATATTAAACTTACAAATATCAAACCTTTGATGTCTTCACAAAAATAAAATTGTATAAGCAACATCCAATTTCCATACGTCATAGCTATATTTTATAATTATGTATTTATATATAACCCGATTTACATTTTATCGTTCGCATTTTACACAAACTTGACTAGCTTTGCTTACCCTGTTCGTAAAAATCGCCATTGTTTTATATTTTTTTATTATAAATAACTACAACGTGTCAGTCCTCTCATTAATATTTGTTATACAATAACAGATTAAAGGCTAGGGTCATAAGTAAATAATAAATTCACTATTGTTACTTCAACCATATTACCTAGAATAGTAGATAGACTGTTATTTTAATGTTGGTTATTATGAATAGGTACTTAGGAGCATAAAGTGACAATCGATTTATGACGCCACTTGTACCACTCACATGGCATGTTATGTTAATCCTACCACACACCGAAACGCGGAACGGAAGCGGAGCGGGTCGGAAGTGGGCCCGCGTGAACAGTGTCATTGGAACTAAAATGGAAGATTTTACATCTATCCGCTCCGCACGGCAGCCGCGTGGTCACAGGTGTGAAGGCTTTTATTTTAGTTCCTGTGCCATTGCTTACTCGGGCCTGCTTCCGACCAGGCCCCCAATTCAAGTTGCATTCGAGATAATCTCACAATCGAGATTAAACGTCAGTGCATATAGTCGTTTGACACAACTGTATGAATCTGACGTTTAATCTCGCAATCGACATTATCTCGAATGCACCGAGAATTGGGGGCCTGCTCCGCTTCCGTGCCGCGGTTTGGTGTGTGGAAGCCTTTATGGTGTTGTACTGCAGAAGTACTAAGTGCTTCAATAATTTTGTTTTGACTTTATGAGACCAATTTTAAAGTGTTTTAAGGGGCATAATACGGCAAAATGAAAAAGAAGGGATATGATTTTAGTAGTCTATATATCTGTTCTCTCGTTATTTTTTAACATCACAAGCTGGGAAACATTTTCCAGGGCTACACGCACACCACGGCGGGTGCAGAAAATGAATGAATGATAATTACTATATTTAAAACAAATTTGAAAATTAAAATAACAAATATACGCGTCGATTTGAGAACCTCCTCCTTCGGTTTTTTTGAAGTCAGTCAAAAAGCGACATCTCTCGGCTGCCTGATTTTATATCCGTATTCTAGAAACGTTTTGAAACAATAAAAGTCAGTGTTTTCAACAAAACGTTTTTTTACCATTTCCCATTGCTTAATAATTTTCTTGGGTTAAACGACTTAACCTTAATGTGACATCTCTCTGATACGACTGCTTTAATTACCAAGTTTATGAATATGTTAATTTGATTTGAGCTCAAATCTATTAGATATGAAATTATGGTAATGAATTACCCGTCTGGCTGCTATTGGACAAATTTAATCGAAAATGGGATCAAGAAACCAAATATGCTATGGAGAAGCTATGCTTGGAGTTTCTTTGCGTGATAAAAACAGAAATGAGGAAATCCGTAGAAAAACCAGAGTTACCGACATAGCTCTCATAGCTTTCAAATTGAAGTGCCAGTGGGCTGGGTACCAGTAGCGCAGCCTGCCTACAAACTGATTCCTGACGGCCTTACCAAGCTTTAACAGTTACAGGTAGCGGTCAATGAAGTCAGTGTAACTAAAGGTCAGAATCAGACTTGTCTGGTTTTTCTTCTCTCGGCTTCCCTTACGAAATATTTGACGCTCCGCTACTGCTGGGTACATACGAGTAGATAATGCCAGATGTGGTGTAAGGGTTCTCGAGTAGAGACTACGGACCGGGAGAGAGCGTGGGTATCGGCCCCCTGCAAGATGAACCAACGAACTTGTTAAGGTTGCTGGAGGCCGTTGGACACGGAAGGCGTGTGATGTGTGTGTGTGAGACCTACGTCCAGCAGAGGACGATTCAGCGATATTATATGACTAATATGGCTATCCTACCCAGGACCAAAGAGCAGACATTCTTAAAAGGGTGCTCCGCAGAGCTCTAGGGCTCCGCAAGGCCTCTGTGGGGACTCCGCGAAAATACTGGTCATAATGAACAGAAATACTAAAGGGGTACTAACTATTATATAACGTTGCAGAGACAAAATATATCTCAAATTTTGGGCTCCGTGCTATAGAGTAATAATTTAAGCCAGTACTGGTTAAAATTATATATTTATTTTGGCACCGGCGGTGGCTTGTTTTTTTAATATTATAATTTACGCACACTTTCAGCTATGATTTAAATTTATTAATTTCTCTCAAACATCATAGAAATTTGGATTAAAATCTACTATGTTTATAGACATGGGCGGATGAAGAGGAGGTAACTAAGAAACAAACAATTTTGTTTTTAATTTTCATATAGTTATAATCGTATGAATAGTATCTTGGAACCTGTATAAAAATATACCTAATAAAATGCCAGTCATATGTATTAATTTTTTTTTACTAAAAAGTGTATTTAATAATAAAAAAGTCTAATGTAAGAATGTGTTTTGTAAAAGAAGAAGTACTTATCCTTTAGCAACCAGTTTTCAGGTTTAGTAAATGTTAGCTGTTCCTTAATATTTTCATTCTTTCGTGAATATCGTGCCCTATCTTTGTACCGCCCGTTCTTAAATGAAATCGTCTGGCCTGGAATTTCATTTCTACTTTTTTGTTTTTTCAAGCGTGTCATAACGTTATAGGTTTCTTTACCTAGACCTAAATCATGGATGAAGGAGCTAAACCCGTAAGCACTTTCTTTTATTATATTTATTCACAATTGGTAAGGTATTCACAATGTCTAAGGTGTCCCTTATCGCATTCATTTACGAAGAAAATAACTTGTCTTTGATGATAGCTCCTTCATCCCTTGTTTTTAAAATATATCATGAGACATATCACATAATAACTTAACAGCCCCATTTATGGCATAAAGTCTATGTGACATCTCTCTGTTAAGACCCTTCATCATCCACTCATAATGTCTACAAGTATTTATGAGGCCTAACACGTGTTATTATTAACATTAAAAACTGACATTTAATATATAAAAACCGGCCAAGTGCGAGTCTGACTCGCGCGCCGAAGGTCCCGTACTTATCTATGAAAAACAAAACCGACAGTTTTAGGTACACTTTTAGGTACGGTAGGGAACATTAATTTTTTTAAAAAAATAAGCTTTTCATGACCGGGTAACCATTTAAAATGTACCCATGAAATAAATCAAGAATAACTTTCGCAAGCTCCTATTATAAAAAAAAAACATGGCGTGTGATACCACTTTGCAAAGGTTATTCCTATTTTCTTTTATTTCCTCGAAAATCATAAATTATTCCAACTTTGTTTTATCTTTCCTACAAAATAAAGTTTCTCTCAGCATGAATAATTTGAGACTTTTAGGTTGGAAGTTTTCGCACATTTTTTCAAAATGTTTAATGTTTTTAATTGTTTTGAAATGTTTAGGCAAACACCTATCATATGAAACATGTTTCGACCCTATTTCTTGGCTTTCAAAATTCCCAAGCGTACCCTTTTTACCTTCAGATACGGAACCCTAAAAATGAATGTTTGTTTGTTCGGGCCCTATGCGTTCCTTCATCGTGCATCCGATGACGATAAAGCTTTGGTGAGTTGATGTGGCCACGCTCGAGAAAGTTTGTGACCAAGCAAAATAAAAAAAAGGATGGCATGCAGGACGGGCACAGCTAGTAAGGAATATAAAAACCTAATGGAAATTCTGCCAGCAATGCGCCAATTCGCAAATGAGAAAATAAAAACGGCATCCTAATCAGAATTCTGTTCGAGCGGAGCGGCAATAAATATTAGCTATCCTTGTTTTTATTACCAAAGCGCCTCAAGTCCGCTTCGGCAAAAATATTAGGGATTATTTATTAATTTTACGATGTTTGTCTGTGTGACTAATAGTTGTTTGCGCGAGGTGTCTATTTAATTAATACAACCACGTACTCTCCAAAGATTGGAGTAATCCTCCTTGTTCTAAAGACTATAATCGTTCGTTCGTGCGAAGTCTCGCCTATAAGTATTTTATAGGTAAGTACTTACCCTGACTCAAAGTAACAAGTTCCAAATCGAATCCCCGGCCGTAAATCTTTGCGAAGTTGTTGACAACCTCCATTAAATCATGTGAATGTTTTGGGCTACAATATGTAGGTACAAGTAATGTGCTAGATGCTTACTTGATATGTAAATAAAATTTGAAATATCTAATAGTAGATACTACTGTATTATGCAAAATCATTTGAATCAAATGCTGCACAAGCTGGCTAAGTTGAAAATATCTACAAAATTTCGTGGGTTTCGTACCAATCCTTAAAGATAATTTTAAATTTTATTTTTAAAGTTTTTTTTTTTTTTTACTGAAATCTAGCTTTTAAACAGTTTTTGTGAGCAGATATCAATAAATGAGCCCTTGGCACTCCCCTGGAATTGCCTCAGCTAGCTAAAGCAACAAAAAAAGATGGATTTACTAATGTCCTACCAATAATGTCATTATCTGTCCTTCTGTTATCGTCTTCAATCAAAATTGTAATGCTGCGCCTCTATTCGGGAACGCTAAGTGATTCTGTAGAGTGGGATTATTATTCGGAAGTATTCGGAAGAGTGGGATGAGAAATATCGCTCACGAGTCGCTACAGAATCACTTAGCGTTCCCGAATAAAGGCGCTGATTATTAGATTTCATACGATTAGTGTACGCCAAAACTTTTTTAAACGTTGTATAGCTATAAAGTCTTAATTAGTGATTATGTTATTAAGTGTTATTAATGACACTTTATTAAATATTTTTATTGTATTCAGCTGATACGAGAAAAATTTGTTCAGATTCTATTTTTTGTAAAATCACTCCTGACATACATTTATAGGTATAATATTTTTGTAGTAATAATACTGACCGCTCGTATAAAAGAAGTTCCCATACGGACTGGGCACTAATGGCCCGTCTCTCTTATCCTGAGGACACCTATTACAACGGAACTTAGGTATGTCGGCCGATTGTCACGAGAAAGTACCTCGTTTAGATGACATGTGGTCTGTTCGCTCTGATTGATGGACTTCACTTGTATACAAATAGAAGTTGACATTAGTCGAACTTATTTCGAATCACAAACGTAGCCTCCAGAAGGTAATTCCGGTGTCCTTAATATACCTATTGGGCGGGCATCGGCCACTACGCGGGCCATCTTGCGCCAATCAAGCCTATCTATAATGTTTCTTACACAGTAAAAATATATATCTATCTAGATAAACCTGTCCGATATCTGACTTGCAGAAATTAAGTATATTTACAACCCGATTATAGTAATTTTAAGGTGTGCGTATGATCGCTCATGATTGGATGAATCAAATTTTGTTAGCTAGTTGCGAATGTGCTTCATCAAGGTTGTGCTTGTGTGGTCAAGGTCAAGTAAGGTTAAGCACCTTTAATACCTACTGTATTTTCAGAAGGGTGACTTCATCGGCCATTGATAGCCTCGCGGACATATTATTATTGCGCCGATCTTTTGTTATTTCTACAATCAGAAAATATACCACAGCAAATGGGTATTTACAAACGATACTTAGGTAGATACATAAGAAACAAAATTTGTCTTTTCTGTGCCTAAAAGTGAACTACAACAACGGTGGTTTCAATTCACGTTTTCGACATGCTGATACATCGAACAAAAAAATCAGGCCTGAAAGACCTTAATTTTCGAGAACAGGAAAAAAAAATTGAACCTAAATGTCACCCAAGAAGAAGGCGTCCATATTTCCCCGATCTACTGTCACTTGTAGCCGATTTTATCTAATATATCACTTTCAAGCAATCGCTCACTTGCTCTTATAACTTTTAACGTGTTTAGAGGAAGGCGTCTTCATCGGCGGGCGGCAGCCCTGCGGCGGACATCTTGCGCCGCTCGAGGCGCGCGCGCGACACAGGCCGGTGGAACTGCTCGCTGCGCCGCCGTCAGCGCTCCGGCGCCGCCGACTGCGACTCCAGCTCCATCCAAAGGGAGCTGATCACGCGGCCTTCTGAAGAAAGATATATGTAAGCCCATCTAGACACACAGGGGCTCGTAAACGGGTCAGTTTTTCGGCAATTAATTGCTGCAACTCGGGCTATCCTCAAAAGTTTACATTCAAATATTGTCCCCATTAGTGATGTAATATGTAATATTTTTGGGGATAGCCCGAATTGCAGCAATAAATTGCCGAAAAACTAACCCTTTACAAGTTAATCCGAATTCAGAAGAACCGATGTGGAAAAAGTCAGCTGGTTTCGCAATAGAAAATTTTATGTGTGGCTTTAACATAAAGGGCGCGCGAGCGGAGTCCCGTGTAAAAATGAAATGAAATGGAAAAATAAGCAATGTGTAAAACGACGGCTCCACGGCCGTGAATGTAGGCGGCAATACGGGGATAAGTTCAACTCGTTTATCTCTCTGACTATCTCTTTCGTCGGCACTAGTGTGAGAGCGACGCACTTAGAGATAAGACCGTTTAACTTAATATTTGTGTCAACCTTGAAAGTGCCGCAGTAGTGATACGGCTCCGGTGACAACCGGCCAATAAATCATTTATTCAGCAAATTGGCGTAGCTCGGGCTTTTTAACACGCTTTTATTAGCTTAACTTCTTCTTCACTCATCTCAAACTCAAAATCTTAGAAGTAAATTTTAACCTATTTCTAACTGTCGTAGAAAACGTTTCGCCGATTTTTACATGGCCAATTTTCACATCCCCTATTATTGTTTTGATTACTTACCATAACGCAGAAGACTGATTTAGCCACTATTTTATTTAATAGACGCACTATTCGACACTTTACATTTAGCCGAAGAATTGTTTCCCATGTAATGCAACACAATGCCAACAATGCCAAATGCTTCGGATAACTGGTCACCCAAGGTGACCGCCTCAGTCGCTACGGCTCACGGGTGCCTGCGCTCTGTGACGGCGGGCGAGGGATCTCTCTCCGCGCCACCGGCTTTTTACCCGCCTGCGCAACGCAAAAGAGGGTAATGTGTTTATCAGCCTATGTATTATTGTATGTATGTATGTATTTTTGTTCCTTTGTGGCGCTCTAGAGATCAAACGCGTGGGCCAATTTTGATGTTCCTTATTATATACACTCTAGGGGTAAGACAGACCAGTACCACGTGGAATCGGGGTTTAGCGAATTCGGCTCCCGGCGCTTCTTTACGCATGATTATACCCGCAATGTCAAGAAACTATAACTAGAAAACAATTCGACGATACGTAATAAGCAAAATTTTTAAATCGGCAAAATGAGACGGTGTCAATACTTAGGTAAAATAAGAGTCGACAATTAATTGGATAGTCAGTTAAAACACCTGCCAAATGACTGTTCGATGAAAGCAAAATCTGTAGATCGCTTTTCTGCCAACCAATTGTCCTAGAAAATAAATCAGTTACCAAATGAAAGGGTGCCAAACGTTGATCGTACAAAAAATATTTCTGGTAACCGTTGACTGCGAAATGAAATTCGACCAAACGTATTTCGGTCAACAGATAGAACACCATTAATATTCTCTGTGGTGTATGATCGATCGGCTCGTTTCATAAACCCGCACTCGTATTTTAATGCCTATCATTATACATACATACATAGCATCACGCCCGAAATCGCTAATGGGGCAGAGCCACAAGACTACTTTTTTTTTTTTTTTTTAAATTTATTTATAAGTTAATTACAATTTTTTTTTTTTAACTAAAGCAGCGGGCGAAAACTACATACAGTTTATCTGCCGCTGTTTAACTTGTGGCCACGTTTGATTAATTAGTCCTAAGACGGTATGATGAACCGTATGGTGACAGGTGATCAGTCAATCGCCCATACAGATAGTCCACCATGTTGGAGAGGACCCGTCCCTTAGTCGACTTTTACGACATGCCAGGATGATAAGTATCTGCACGCATTCTATGCTATTTATTCACTCCCAATGCAGCAGAGGAGAATCATTATGCAACCGTTGCATAAACTACTATTAGCAACATAACGTAATATTAATAGGACTATTAATTAAACAGCCATGTCTGGACAAATCCAGCCACACCCTGTTCATCTTGCATTTGGCAAATACGGCACGTACGCAGTTGTTTTCAGTTTAAGGGGCTCCCTGCGTCAATTGACGAATTTTCATAGATTTCACGTTTTATTTAGTCTGTTGGATCTCAAGATACATTTACAAATAAAATATCTGACTCTTCGATGTTTTCTTAACATTCGTAAGAGGTAGAATATTGATATCTTATTTAGTTCTTTATTAAACTGCGTTACAAATTATTATCATAAAAAATTTCGTATCTTGTTCTTTATTTTAATGTATGTACGTAAAAATAATAATTCTAAATAGAAGACCAGTAAACCTATAAGATGCACGAGCCAGTTCATTTTAAATTTAATGGTCGTCATTATATGTCAAAAAAAATTAAACCTCCTTACAAGTTATTGGATTTTGTAAGCTTTTTTAATCTAAAGTTAATACTTTTTGCAGGTTAATATTTGTTTTTCAATTTCCAAGTGTCACATTGATAACTAATTGATATCACTGCGGTGAGGGTCCGTTGGGTTAAATTCAAGGTCAGTCTGAACGGGTAGCCCCTTAAACTTCGGACTATTTAGGTATGCAGACAGGACGCCAAGAGACCTGGGTCGCCTGGGGCGTCAGCTTGTGGATGGTGCGGTCAATTATGTACCTTATCTAATATATGTAAAAAGTACCTGGATGACCGAGCCTTTTTTTTGGTAATTACATTAAGATACGAATTTAATGCGTTGATACAAGGGCTCCTAATAATAGTTTCAAAAAAAGGGAAAAATAATCATCTGGACTCGACTCTTGGTTTCGGGACCACCCGATTTCCCACCTGAGATATTATAACCTTGTAGACGGTGGCGAAATTTACCTTCGTATTCTAATAATATTGTAGCAGTTTTTCATTGCCTGAAAACATGGATATCTAAAAATGAAACCTAGCTAGATCGACTTATCGTCCCCGAAACCCCCCCGCACACTAAATTTCATGAACATCGTTGGAGCCGTTTCCGAGATTCAGATTATATATATATATATATATATATATATATAGCATTCCAGTATGAGCCTGATGTTAAATATTATGCTCATTCCAAAATGGTCATTGGTACTTTGGACAAGGAATGCCCGCATTGTCATGCGCTTACATTTAAAAATGAGCCAGTCGGGATGTGTTGCTCATCAGGAGAAGTGCAACTAACGGAAATTTAAACACCACGTGAACCATTGCACTTATTTATCGGTACGGATCCTGACTCTAGCCTGTTCCTTAAGTCAATGCGCACATTCAACTCCTGTTTCCAAATGACATCGTTCGGAGCAACAGTGTGCCAATTGCCTACTTGACTATAGTAACAAATATTAATATATTCCTGTGGAACGGTAGCTAAACATAAATAAATGCATGTCAAAGAAACAAAAAGATCATTTTGACTGTTACTTTTTTTTCTATTCAAATCATTTCATTCTATTAAGGGTCAAAAATTGTCAAAATAAGTGAAAAATAAATATTGCTTCTTAGTTCTGAATTACTGGTTTTTGACATCCTCGTCAAATTTCTGTCATTTGTAAATTCTACGATATTGGCCTAAAACAGTATTTTTGGAAATAATTGCGAATTTCATATATTTTGTATACCACAACCAATGTAAAAAGAGCCCTGACGGCCATATCAAATGTATGACCGTCAGGGCTCTTTTTACATTGGTCTGGTATACACTAACTGAATTTCAATTATAATTACATCCCACACACTTATAGGTATAGGTTATATATTACTGTTGGCTATTTGTTTTGAACTAAAAAAATATTTCATAGAAATAATATGTATGGCAAAACAACATTTGCCGGGTAAGCTAGTAGATATATATACAAGAATTGCTCGTTTAAAGGTATTATAGATGAATGTTTGTTCGTCGCTTATGCATTTCTATTCCATTAATCGGTATATTTTATTATTGCATCGTAATCGGGTTACCATTGTACCAAATTTCAACCGAGCAAGAACTTAACTTTGTACTTATCTAACCCAGGATTATTATAAGTTGTGTTTAAGCTTTTAAAAGCCCAAAGCTCGAATATGACTTGTTATCCTCGACTTTAAGTACTAACAGTAGAACAATCACAAAAGAATAATATATTATTAATAATCGATTACAACAAGGGACTTTTTGCATTACTACATTTATTTTTCACCAATTAATTAAGAATAAATGAAGTTAATTTTCGTACCGGTTTCATTTAATATTGATTCATAAGCTGTCAATGTACCTTTTACCAGTAAAAGAAAAATACCCATTATCGAAATAGAGGTATTGCTGTCATAACATAATGCTTTCATTTTTATCATAATGTGTACTTCATTCAATAGCTGTCTTCAATAACTCAGTTCATTATAGGTACTTATTAGACGGACAAAGTCAATACCAGCGTAAAACTTACGTGGTTTTCGCTCGCTGTGTGGTGTAAGAAAATAAGTTTATTTTATTAACCTATAAAAAAATTAAAAAATACTTACACTGAAATATTCATGCAATCAACCTACTGACAGACATTACCGGTAATATCTAAATAAAGATATCGTATGGCTCTATGACAAGTATTGATATTGCAATTAGCTAAACCGCTAAGATTTTGAAATACCAGTTCAATAAAACCATGAAATTGAATTATTATCAGTAGTATGAAATTTTTAAGCGGTAGTTTGAATACCGGTAATGGCGCCAGATTTCAACTTCATTTCAAAACCTATATTGAAATAAGAATAACCAAGAAATGCTTAATGGTTAGTTTTACTCTAGGTTCCATATGTTACGACAAAGCCATTTCAATAATAACCGCTTCACAAGGAAAATATACTTTTACTTCAAGTACTTGTTTGCGTCCGGAACGGTTCGTTTTATGAGAAAGTGATTCGCGGAAATTCTTTATATTTCAATTCCTTGTATCATTCTGGTTTTTTATACGTAAGAAATGTTAAATAGTACGTGTTGAGTCTTTAACCTTTCGAATGCCACAGTCGGCTGTGGCCGACAGCAGATTTCCGTTCCCCTGACGCCAAGGCATGCCGTTTTCCATACATTATATCGGCTACAGCCGTCACTCGGCGTCCGAGCACGCTTTCGCGCACTCAGCCGTGGCGTTCGAATGTTTAAAGTCAGATTTTATTAAAGTCCGTCAGGCCAACAGGTCTCCGCTCGTGAAAATGTACCTTTAACGACATATATTTTTAGTAAAAGCCGACCTAAAAGGTAAATTTAGTACATTTCGACATTGACCTTTAAAAAACCGATGGAAATAGGTTTTTCGATGATGCTTTTAGGCGGAAAACCCTGAATAGTTGATATTGAACATAAATTCCTTCATAGGCTATATTACGGTACCTAAAGAAAGAAAATTAACGTATATAGGTATTGAGAATTCTATTCCAGTTTTTATTCAGAGACCCGCAATAGACAGATTGCTAGAAAATCTTTGATCGAGCTTAAATCGATTTGATTGAAGATTCCTTTCCAAGGTCGAGTAAATTCTTTGCCTTCGCAAAGATCAAAATTGCTTCGAAATTATATACTAGCATATTATACGTTTATATCGTAGAAAAGGAAAGCTACACTTTAACTTGTGGATTTTGAAAAGAAGGGTCATTCAATGGCTCCAATACGTAGTACCATAATCAGATAAAACATGACGATACATTAGTTTAATCTGCGCCCGTTTCGCTCAGGGGGATCTTAACCCCTATGATCTCTGCCTCTGGATACATCATTGAGTATAGAAAACGAAGGAGTCATGAGGCGTCTAAAAATAGGTTCTTAATAGACATATTTACTGTAGGTACTTGTGAATATATCGCTTTAAGTGATATATGGTGTGACGTGCATTCCGCCCTGCTAACTATCACGCTAGAAATGCAAGAGCGAGCTAGTCACACTGCATTCTAGGATCTACTATCATGCGATATAATTTAACGTTCGAAAACTTTCCACCGCTTGACATAGCTGTCGGGTCAACTTTTATAATAATTGAGTTTATATCAAGTTGATATAACGTTTAAATTTTATAAAATAACGAGAATCACCAAAAAAAAATCATCTTCTCATAAATCACAACTACTCACCGATGCCTATGTGTGTTGACTTGACACTTTTGGCACAATGGTCTGGCTAAGACGGTAAACTTCTTAGTTAAATCATTTCTGATCATATTTAAAAGAAATGTTTAATGTCCGGGCCGTGATAGCCAAAGCAGTGCATAATTGGAACACCCGAAAACAAGCAACGAATGAGAACTGAGGCGAACTCATCATATTAAGGCGCCGCGCCGAGCATAGAGTTGAGTATAAGGAGCGCGCGCCGAAGGAGCGAGTTTCGGTAGAACCAATCCCATTACACACGAATACGTGCAGTACAGTTTTCAGCACAAGTTCTTAACAAGCTTCAACATTAGTGCTTTAATTACGTAGCATTACCTTATTCATCGAAATGCTCTCGGTTCGTTTGCCGCCTTAATAAACACTAGCGGGGCGAAGCGGACTTAACACTAATAAATCTAAGTATACCAACACCGCAAGTTATACGTCCTTCGGCTCTAACATGCATGGCACAAAGATAAATTAGAACCGTTTATCTCTAAGTGCGTCTCTCTCACACTAGTGCCGACGAAAGAGATAGTCATAGAGATAAACGGTTCTAATTTATCTTTGTGGCATGCATGTTAGGGCCGCCGGTAGGTTGATAAGACATACAGAATAACAACAGTCACAAAAATGATTCGAATGTAGCAAATCAGACAGACAGTCTTCAAACTTGTGAGCGTTACCTTTAACCGTTTATGTTGTTCCGGACATGCGATGCGGAGATGACGAATTCTTGACAAAAAGGTATGAACTATATCAATGTGGATTGGTATAGGAGAAGACTACTGAAAAGATAGATAGAGTGTGTGAAAAATGATATTTTATGAATGGAAATGGAACAAATGGATACGGCGATGGGGAAGGATGGAATAATAAATATATTCTGCACCAACTCGAAATAATGAGAAAAGACCAGGTGAATGATGGTGATGAAACACATTTACTTAAACAACATCGCATTGTAGACGCTGTCACTTTGACATGTAAACGAGCGCGCGTGAGAATGTCACGGGGCCTTATCTCTGTTCGTATAGCGAGACAGCCAGTAAAAATAATTTTGCTCGGCATTTTATTTCCAACTGAAAGAACGTCGGTGGCCTTGTGGCTAGGGATGTCGACTCGTGATCGTGAGGTACAGGGTCGAATCCAAGCAGTTTGCAATGTACCAATGAGCTTTTCTAACTTTATGTACATTATCTACCTGTGAACTGCGGTAATAATCCCAGCTGCCAATGCTTGGATCTTAGTCAACGCCTACTTCGAATTATAATCAGGGAAAAGCGCTAGGAAGGTTGCATTTCCAACTGACACTACGTGAAATGTTCTAGTGGTCTATTTTAATGCGCATGTGCACGAGAGTGAATTTATTGCCTCTAGTTCGAAAGAAAGGAAATAAAATCATTATACTGTATGTAATATAGTTAGTGCAAATATCGTTGAGTGATTCTGCTTCGTTGGGACGAAAAGGTCGCGCCTAAAAGATTTTAGCTCGTTCCTTTTTGTGCTGGCTTCATTACCAATAAGTGATATCGGCCGCGGGATCCAGTAACTTTTTACCGAATTATAACAGAATCCGAAGGCAAAATAGAAAAAAATATATAGCAACATGATTGCTCCATCGTTTCAGACGTTCGTAGGAATATACCAATACATTTGCTTAAATTTGGGTTCCATTGATACTGCAAGCCGTGTGAACGAAAACTTGTCATTGTCACCTTATAGCTTTTTGTTGTTCAGGTACACACAATATGATAAGAAATTAAGTTTAATTTTCTGTTTCAGTTACGCTGATTATCAAATATTGAATAATAATATGATTATGAATTCTACAATTTTATGAAATGCCTGGTATAGACATGTTTGTTCAAAAAATGTTCTTATGAGCATTATACGGCAGTCTGAGACGTGGTATTTACTGAACATCTAAAAAACTTTCAAAACCTATTTCTTAACAAAAACAAGGATCAAAAATCGTTCATAACTAAAGAGATCGTTCTACAGCAATATTTACTGTCTACACAGTCATAAACCTGGTATCTCAGGTCATAACTCACATGCGAATAGAAGATTAATGCTTTTAATGTACTAGGATTTACTTGCGATTTCTTTCGCTTAGAAAATGATAATATTTATTTTGCAACTAGGCACCTGTCTGTATTTACCAGCGCTAGTCTAGAGATCGATCTAGTCCCAAACTTGCCTTTTATATACTATTGGTTCTAGACAAAAATACGAATGCTTATATAAACAAATACAAAAATGTGCTTATCATACAAAGTTTGTCTCTAGTGGGATTCGAGTTTAGAATTCGATCATCGTTGTTCCCTCGGGAACCATGCATTTTCCAGGATAAAAAGTAACCAATGCCACTTCCCGGCATTCCAATTATCACTGTACCGAAAAAACGTCGATTCGTTTACACTCCGTCGATAATAGATCAACGGAGTGAACGGGAATAGACGTAATTTTCGGTGTGACGTGAAAGATAGACCTAAAAAAGACGGCTTCGCAGGTTTTATCGGCTTTCGGCATAGCGGCAAGCGGTGCTGATTCGGTGGGCTGAGCGGCGACTACGCCACGAACTCTCCAGTAGCGGTAGCAGCGGCGTTGACATCGGTGGTTATACAATAGTAGTTTATGCAACGGTTGCATAATGATAGGCCTTAAAACACTAGAGCGGTTTTATGAAACGAGCTTTTAGCGAGTTTCATAATAAGATCGCACGTGTGTTTTAAGGCCAAATTATGCAGAGTTGCATACATAACTTTATCTACACACATATTATAAATCCTCCATGATGGGTTCAGAAACAATATTTTCTGGCAACAAGTTATTTGTTGCAATTGTGGCTGCATATTTCCGATATCCGGCGCATTTTCACATCACACACACTCCGAGAAGACTACTTACTATTCATATTTTCAACTAAAATGTAAATTACAAAGAACTTTTTCTATTCAATTCAACAACAATTCTACTTTCGTTCAGCAAAACACCAACATGGCGGCGTCCTCCGTCAAGCCCATTTTTTTTTTAAATCATAGACAAACGGATGAAGTCTCTATTCTCACGTCACTCGAGATCAAATATTGTGTAGTTTATATTAAAAAAACATACTGAATTGACGTTTCGTATCAATAGCTGTTTTAATATCTATGGATACTAGAATAGAGACCCACTTGAGTTTTGACAGCTGTTCCAAATTTAATCTCATTTCTTTACTAAAAACGATAAAGAAGTCATGTTATTTCTTTATCGCAGCACTGGTTTTTCCTAATTGGTTGTCAAAATGGTGGTCATTTCCTACGGTTTTTGATTAACCAATGGAGGTTTTATGATATGGGTGTAGATAAAGTATTTTAGAGATGGCTTTATCCATAATCCAAAGCGCTCTTCAGTTTAGAAGGCAGTCCAGTTACGATATTTTAAATACGAGGGAAGGAGTGCACCAATTACATATAGAGAGCCACAAGTATGGACAACTCCATGTCTTAATTATAATAAGCTTACTTGCATAGTCTGGAAAACGTTGTTTCATTACTTATGTTGTGCATGGTTTGACATCCAGATGCGTATTTACCGTCCGTCCGTTTGGCCTCATGCCAAGTGAAAATTATAAATTTTCGACAAACATTTAAATAAATATACCTTACCTGTGTTAAAAATCAGTGGATTGAATTGTACTCTCGATTCTGAACAAACTAAGTTCTAGCTTTGCGTTTATTACAAAACTATGCCTACATCAATCTTGAGAAAAACTGTCATTATAACATTGTATTATACCTGGTTTCTCCAGTTCCTCCGTCGACTCGACAAGCTCCGGAGCCTCTTCGATGCAGCTCTGTTCATCCGGGAACTGGACGTGCTTCTTAACGGCGGACCGGCTCGGCTTTGACAGCACCGACACTGGATATGAAGGTAGTGTTAATAATAGGTAAATACTCTGAATTCATATAGCAGAAGTCCGCTTCAGATATAATGATCCCTCCCTGTCTGTTCATTTTGGTAGAAACAAAGAAGGAGTATTATATAACTCCCGACGGTTAACTCAAAAATCAAAAACCTTATGATAAAATTTGGTATTCATTTTGTCATACGCTCATGATATTCGAAAACAGAAGATGCGCCTTACACGCTTACAATTTAAACGCATTTAATTATACAAAGTATCTCTGTATAACCAACGTTCAAACCCTATTCCACTTAATTAGTGCCGAGAGGGTGGAGCTAATACCTACTTAGTGTCGAGAGAGTGGAGCTATACTTAGTGCTGAATCGGCTAGAGTTAGCCAGTAAGATTAGTAAGTAGATTAATTAATTACAAATGAGACTGCTTATGTCAATTCATTAAAAAGCGATAATAACCAATCAGTGCAACACAAGGTTTTATTAATTTTTTATTGTTGGTGAAAATGGTTTGGTAGAAAATATCAGTTTACTCCAAGGAAAATTGAATCCTTGCAGGTAACCAGTGGCCTGGGAGGAGCGTTTTTTCTTTACAGACAACTATCGTAAATAACAGTTTATTACAAGGAAAATTTAAACCTTGCAGGTAGTGGCCTGGGAGGAAGATAATCTTTACAGATCACTGGTTACTATTAATCCCGATTACCTACACGGAACAAGGGTTTATAATAGTTTAAACATTTTCACGGTTTGGTAGATGGGTGCCTCAAACGCACTTTTCATCGGTATGATTTTTTCCCTAGTCGCATTTTGCCACGATCGTGTTTTATCACGTGTGCTTAATGTTTGATCGTTTATTTTCCTATAGGGAATTTGCCTTAAGCATGTTGTCTGATTCACTTTTTGGTCTATAAATAATTTTCCTAACAGCATATAGTCTTATATACTTTTTGCCCTACTGTAAATTGGCAGATTGCAATTTGTTTTTTTATTTACGTGTATCATCCTCAAAATAATATAATAAATGTTTAAAAAAATATGCGTTTATGACTAAATGCAATGAGAAAAAGTGAAATTACAAAATATGCGTTTATGACTAAATGCGACTAGAAAAACTGAGATTATGAAATGGGAGACTAAGGTAAAAATCGATTATACATAAAGCGAACGTGACAAAACATGATCGTGGCAAAATGCGATTAGGGAAAAAATCCTACCGATGAAAAATGCGTTCGAGGCACCCATCTACCAAACCGTGAAAATGTTTAAACTATTATAAACCCTTGTTCCGTGTAGGTAATCGGGATTAATAGTAACCAGTGATCTATAAAAATTATCTTCCTCCCAGGCCACTACCTGCAAGGTTTAAATTTTCCTTGTAATAAACTGATATTTACGATAGTTGTCTGTAAAGAAAAATAGCTCCTCCCAGGCCACTGGTTACCTGCAAGGATTCAATTTTCCTTGTAGTAAACTGATATTTGCGATAGTTGTCTATAAATAAAAACAATTCCTCCCAGGCCACTGGTCACCTGCAAGGATTAAATTGTCCTTGTAATAAGCTGATATTTACGATAGTTGTCTGTAAAGAAAAATAGCAAGGATTCAATTTTCCTTGTAGTAAATTGATAAAAAAAAAACAGTTCCTCGTAAGCCACTGGGTAACACAGCCATTGTACTTTTTATTTGTTGTTGTGGGTCCGCCATGTGGTCGCAAGGCTCCGTACATCATCTTGCGAGACCATGGGATTTAGCGTCCTCAAGCCGAATGCGCCGCGCCGTTACCGGCCCATGCGGCTTGTAATTTGAGTAGCCCTTGCCAACAAAAACTATTTAAGCGATCCTAAGTACATTTCACTTGATCCTACGCAACAATGTTCATTCACAGGGGTCACCACTTTAGGGGGACTATGACTAGGACATTATTTAAAGTCAATATTCACACTAATTATTTATTAACAAAGGACACGTACATTAAGTCCTACTGGCAAGAGACTACTGGCGGCTTGCATTGCGTAGCTAATGCACATGGAATGTCGATGTGCATAGCTAAGCATTCCTGTGTCGCTACAGTAATTTTAAATCTTCCTTATTTAGAGTTCTAGTTGAAAAACACGATAAACAAACAATTCAGCGCACTGCGGAAATTACTTTTTTACTGCACATTAAAATTCCTTCTTGTGCTAGGCGAGGCAACTTACAAGTATAGAAAAAATAAAACCGGTCAAGTGTGAGTCTGTCTCGCGTGCCGAGGGTTCCATACTTACCTATGAAAAAGAGGCAGTACCTTGTATGTATGTAGGTACGTAACACTAAAAATTAAAAAAAAAATGCTTTTGACAACGGGGTAACCATTTACAACCTACCTACCTATGAAATAAGACAAAAAATGACTTTTGCAAGCTCCTATCTCCGTGCGATCGGCGAGTGTGATACGACTTTGAAAAGGTTATTCCGTTTAACTATATACTTTTTTGTGATATTGCTACAAATGTACGGTTTACTAATTTTTTCCTTAACACGTGTCATAAGATTTTGCTTTTTGCCAAATTTCATGATTATAAGTCAACAGGAAATATAGGTTTTGATTCCCTTGCGAATCGTAAAATACGCGGCATAAACGGCCGTATCTTTTGGTTGCGTTGACTTAGAAGTTTGATTTTTTCACAGCTCCAAATAACTGCAGGCCCGAGTATTTGATATTAATTTCAACTTGATACCTCCACGCGTTCCTGAGAAAAAGGGTCTCGACGGACAGACAGACAGATGGACAGACAGACAGATAGACAGACAGACAGACAGACAACAAAGTTGAAGTACGGAAGCCGTTGAAGTCCTTTTGAAGTACGGAATCCTAAAAATATCTCGTTCAAGAAAATGAGAGATGTTAAAGTTTGATTGCAAAACAAAATTAATAATTGGCTTGGCTTGGCTTGGGTTGGATATTGGTTTGTACCACACGAAATTGTATAACATACAAGAAAAACATGATGATCATAACTAATTTAGAAGAAGACATTTCATGCTCCAGGTTTATATTTTTGTACTCTACCCGTCTATACTTTTGGATATTTGAAGGGTTCATTTCACAAACTCTTTGTACCTATATCAAAACGTTTCAAGATTTTCTCCATAATATGTAGCTTTGAATATATCTAACTTATTTATTAGTCTCTGGGTGTCTACTTACTTATAGTTTTGGTGGGTGCTTCCGAGAATTCTTCAGGATCGTGTCTACTAGGCATGGGCCGGCCTGCCAACCGAGCTGTAACAATAAGAAGTTAATAGGTTATCCGGACTGAAATAGCTATATATACTCGAACAATAGTAGTTTATGCAACGGTTGCATAATGATAGGCCTTAAAACACTAGTGCGGTTTTATGAAACGAGCCGATAGGCGAGTTTCATAATAAGATCGCACATGTGTTTTAAGGCCAAATTATGCAGAGTTGCATACATAACTTTATCTACACACATATTATAAATCCTCCATTATGGGTTCAGAAACAATATTTTCTGGCAACAAGTTATTTGTTGCAATCGTGGCTGCATATTTCCGATATCCGGCGCATTTTCACATCACACACACTTCTTACTATTCATATTTTCAACTAAAATGTAAATTACACATGAACTTTTTCTATTCAATTCAACAAAATTCTACTTTCGTTCAGCAAAACGTCAACGCGGCGCGGCGCGTCAATAATGGCGGCCGTCCGTCAAGACCATTTTTTTTTTAAATCATAGACAAACGGATGAAGTCTCTATTCTCACGTCACTCGAGATCAAATATTGTGCAGTTTATATTAAAAAAACATACTGAATTGACGTTTCGTATCAATAACTGTTTTAATATCTATGGATACTAGAATAGAGACCCACTTGAGTTTGACAGCTGTTCCAAATTTAATCTCATTTCTTTACTAAAAACGATAAATAAGTCATGTTATTTCTTCATCGCAGCATTGGTTTTTCCTAATTGTTTGTCAAAATGGTGGTCATTTCCTATGGTTTTTGATTAACCAATGGAGGTTTTATGATATGGGTGTAGATAAACATCATTCTGTATTCAAAAAAAAGAAATCATGTTGGTGTTCTTTGGTTCTTTTATAAAAACCTTATTTTGCATTATTGCATTACATAGGTACTCAGAGTTTTAAGTTAACTCGCCTTGCGATGGGCGACATTCCTAGACTTCGCAATACTTTTACTCGCAGGTTATACCTTCGTCAAATTACAGTGCTGACAAGCAAATGCCCTTTGTTAAATACGGGATCTTTTAAGGGAGTGGTAGAGTGTGAAGTACGAAGAGTTCTATAACTAGAATGGTTTAATTCGAGTTAGAAGCCACTACAAAAAGATCACAGTGCATACTAAAGTTATTGAAGTTGCCCTGAGAATATCCCGATTGAAGTTTGACCTAGTCACATGAACAGAATAAAGGACGCGCACTGGGCAAATAAGATTTGCGGCGAGTGCAATGCCATGCAGTGGGCCGAAGACACTAATAAGACAAGATCTTTTTTTTATGTTAAGAGGGTGGAAAACGAGCTGGTTGGTTACCTGATGGTAAGCAATCACCGCCGCCCATGGACACCCGCAACACAGGGGAATCACGGATGCGTTGCCGGCCCTCAGAGAAAGGAGTAGGCTGACAAACAGGCTGACGGCCCACCTGATGGAAAGTGGTCACCTCCGCCTATGGACATCTGCAACACCAGAGGTGCTGCCAAAGCGTTGCCAGTCTAGGAAGGATGGGGAATGGGGATGGGATGAGGATGAGGGAATAGGCCTTCGGATCTCGTCACTCACCGTACGAAACGCAATAGCAAGCTATTACTTATCACCGATATTCTGTGAGAGTGTGGTACTACCCCGGTCGAGCCGGCTCATTCGAACAGTTGTCATCTAGTGAGGATTACTGTTTGGCTCTACCACTACCAATCTGAACTGATCTGAACGCGTGTGGCAAAGACCTTGTGCAATTGAGAGACCATGAATTGGCTTGCGCTTAACCATGTTTGAGCCCAGGCTGACAAAGAGGAAAAAGATAGTTTACGTTGTCTTACCAATAGATTTGGGTGCTTCAGAAAATTCGTCCGGGTCGCACCGACTGGCCATCGGTCGGCCAGCCGAGCGCCGCCGACCGCCCGAGCTTGTGGTCGTCGTATGCTGCGCCGCCGCCGTGTACTGGACAGCTGCTATTTGCTGCAAAACGTTCACTGAGTTTACTTCGACGCAAAAAACTTCTGAACTTCGGATCGATTATGAGCGAGTTGCCTACAAAGCAAGATGCCCTACAGGCAGGATATCTCAAAAGCAAGATGGCCAAAAAGCAAGATGGCTAAAAAGGACGATGCCTAACAAGCTGGATGTCTCAAAAGCAAGATGTCTCAGAAGCAAGATAGCCAAAAAACAGGACCTTGACCCCGTATATTTGTTTCTATCTTTATTTTATTTGTTAAGTTTACCTACAATAAAAACCATTGTCCATTGTCCTGGCATTGTTGGCTTTTAATTACCAAGCAATTTGTCTTCAAGACATTCAACTACTTAGACATTTTGCTTGGTAGTCGTAAGCAAGTAGGCCATTTGCCTAGACGGAATTTAATCACTTAGACATTTTACTTTGTAGGCATAATACTTAGGCATCTTACTTTGTTAGGCATCTTGATTTGTAGGCAACTCGCTCATAACCCCTTCGGATGCCCAGTCTTTTATCTCGCGGCTGTGTCACGTTTAGAGAGCAAGAAATATACCACAAGTTAGAATTTTATTTTTCATGTTAAAAGCCCAGGTTATGTCACAGTTTATACAACAGCGTAGCAGTCGCTAAAAGTATTCAGATGAAACGTGCACAACGCGCGCGTTAATGCCGTTATACCTTTAATTAATTTGGTAATTAAAACAATAATACATAAACAGTAAATTGTTATGTAACGCCACTTTAACGACCTTCCTCTTACTGATAGTCATTTTAACAATAATGAATTGGATAATATAAAACCTTCGCTATATTTGGATTGACGGCAGCACCCGAAATAGCAAGGGCAATCTATAGCTGAATCTTTTTGGGAAAGCATTTGTGACTATAGTGGTATAGTGTTCGTTCACTGTTCCTTATTTAAATTTAAAACGCAGACATAAATACGCACATATTAATTACGCGTTTCCATATCTACTCACACATATGCAAATGCTTACCTAAAATGATCCTATACTACCGTTATGAGAAGTAGAACTAGTTCGAAACGAGAGAGGTATCAAATATTTAAGATTAGTACGGCCAAACGGCGTCGCGTCGGGTTAACTCGCCAGAGCAAGTGCACGTCTGCACACTGAGATTTATACGAGGAATATCTCGAGATTCCTTGCAGGTTTAATATTGCTACTTGTCACTTACGTGCAGGGGTCAAACGCGCGGCCTCTTACAGAGTAAACGGGTTCAAATCCTGACCCGCACCTCTGAGATTTTCGGATAACATATGCGAAATTGAATGTTACCAGTTCAGTCCAACCCAGTCCCTCTCAGACATGTCTTCAGCAGCAGCCCAAAATGACACAAAGATAAATGTAACCCGCTTGTCTCTGTGACTATCTCTTTCGTCGGCAGTCGGCACTAGTGTGAGAGAGACGCACTTAGAGATAACACGGTCTATTTTATATCTTTGTGTCCTTCATGTTAGAGCCACAGTGGGACCTACATAGGCTGATGATAATGATGACCGATGAAACGATAAGTACTCATCTATATGTTTAATAGCCTTTGATATAAACATCAAACATTGATGACGTAATAATAAATCCACGCTTAAAAAACAACAGTATCAAACTGCACGCCAATGTTGGCACCAAATATAACGATGGCTTTTAAAGTAATGGCAGTTATAGTGGTATGCATATTTTATGGCCGTGCCAATTAAAAAGGTACAGTTAACTGTAGGCTTGAATTGAAATGTTTTCCACGAAGGAACCAAGTTTAGGTAAAGTGGATTCATCCATACTTAATTGGAAAACAAGTTTCTAACCTCAAAATGAGCAGATTTTTGGCTGAAACAGTTCTTTTATCCTAAATAAAGCAAAGAAACAAAGCGACAAAGTGACGTCTAAAATATTGTCTCCAGTTCCTTTATTTGCAAGGAAACTGCTGTAAAAGCCATAAAAGGTGCATTTTGAGGTTAGAAACTTGTTTACCAAATAAGACAAGTATGGGTGAATCAACTGTAGTGACATGTTGTCCACATGTACGTAGGATATTTTTGTTGCGAAATTACAACACGCTAGGGCAACTTAAATCGACACTTAATATTATAAAGAGGTAACATTTGTTTGCATGTTTGTGAGTAGGGGGCAATCTATGGAACTGCTTGACCGTTTCTAAAAATTCATTCATATTAGAAAGCAACGATATCCCTAAGTAACATAAGCTATTTAACATCCCGGAAAAGATCGAGGGAACAGGGATACCGAATTCAAGGCGGACGAAGTCGCGGGTAGGTAAACAGCTAGTTTACCTAACAAATATGAAAAACATTAAAATCAAACTAGAAAATTACGCCGGCAGATAGAAAATCTGCCAACTTATTTGCAATTGTGAAAGTTTTCAGGCAAATTTGTATGGTATGATAAATGGATCGCAATCCTTTCAATACTTACCGAGTTTAATACGTACATACAGGCAGACAGACGCGGCGGGAACTTTGATCTACAAATTGTAGTGAAGACTAACACACAACTGAATTCACATTTTTTTTATCCGTCTTTGATAGTTGTTAGGGTGTTTTATTTTAGAGGCCTCTGATAGACGGACGGAGGGACCGACGGATAGACGTTTCAGGATCGGTAATAGGGTCCCGTTGATCCCTTCGGGTTCAGAACAGACGTTTGTTATCTGTCAGCAATGCTGGCAGGCAGGTTTTTTATATGTAGAATTTATTTGAAAGATGATTTGTTTTTGATATATATTGTTCAGTGTCAATAAAGTCTTTGTGCAGACAAGGTGTTTTCCTTTGCTGGGAACTAGCGACGACAGTTACTACTCATCACGCAGGATATTCTCCTAACATGTCCACTGCAGGGCCTCCCCCAAAAATGGGGGGATTTGGCATAGTCGCCACGCTTGGCAGGCATAGAATTCGAAGGACGCTGCTGCCCATCCTTCGGTTGGTCCCTCTGTCGCCTTTTACGACACCCACCGGAGGAGATGGGGTGATGCTATTCTTAGCCGGCACCACACTGACACTACTAGGCAGCTCTTATACGTTAACTTGTTACCCGACTGCGTGAAGACAAAAGTAGGGTAATACAATTTAACAGTTGATTTATGTATATGTCTAGATATGTGACCAAAAATTGGATGTTCCACATTCGCTCCTGGCGCCTCATTCGGGAACGCTAAGTGATTCTGTAGCGACTCGTAAGCCAGATCTCTCATCTCGCTCTTACGCATTTCGCGTCGTGCGGAAGAGTGGAATGAGAAATCTGGCTTACAAGTCGCTACAGAATTACTTAGCGTTCCCGAATGAGGCGCCTGAACTACTGAACTGATTTTAATAAATGGGGTATCAAATGATTCGTGTAGAACGCGCGAGTATCATACACTATATAAGAATTCTAAGGAAGCGTCATACTAGATTGAAAAATGCTTTTACGTCCCTCAGTCGGGTTTCACTATTTAACTTAAGAAGTGTGATAACTTCAAAATAATGATACTTAATTCATAAGCTTGGTTTGGATACTGTACTTTAATAGAGTCCACATAAAGCAATTTTTTCTAAAACATTTATCATCATTAATATTAATCCTTTAACACAAAAAAGAGCGTTAATGGACAAGGAGGGTTGGGTATCGATCGTTTGCTAAAATGTGTCATCCGCGGCCGCATACCTTGGGGAGAATGTTTACGTACAGGTATAGGCCTAACGGCGAGAATTGAGTGCTTTGTCTCACCACGCTGAATGCGACTAAGAGGGAACGAAACAGCTGGGCGAAACCAGTATCACAATTGCAGCATATTTTCGTATCAACCTAACGATCATACTATCCTTTTTTGATCATACACACAAGGGTGACGAGCAATGATACACACACGAAATATTTTCACAAGATAGCACGCTTCAATGATTGTGATTGTAATTATTTTGGTCCTAACGCAACACTTTATTTGCCTCACAGTACTTTTTATGATTAGCTTCTAAATGTATATTGTTTTCAATATGTCCATGACTCGTTTATGTTTTCAGACCATAGAAAACGGTGAATGGTGGTGATTGTGTAAATGTATTTTGAACAAATTGATACCTAACTATATGTACAACGAGCAACATGGACTTTTACTTGAACAGTTGACCTGATTTTCAGTAAAAAAATACTTATGGTCGGTGTTTTGTTAAAAGATGTTAATTTTTAAACACCAATGTTCGTCCTTTTTACCAAGCACCGATGATGGCGATATGGCGACGATTATTCTACAGTACAAAATTTGACCTCAGGACTCTAATAACTTGGTACATTTTGATGTAAATTTTACTGTGACCTAAGAAGTCAATATGGAACTCTACGTAGATGTGACGGGCAATTGCTTGTTAGCTAAAAAGCAACGGGGCCCGATGGGAGCGGCACCCATTCTCAAATTCATGCGAAATCGAACCTAATTGCTAATAGCTTATTGGGACCTTTATCGGCACTGTAACAATGAGGTGCAATTACCGATTGCTTTCCATCGCAAAAAAAAGAGATCCAAACTTTATATTTGATCTTCAGTTGACCGCTGAATTCAAAGGAGGTCTGAACACAAAACTGGCCAAGTGCAAGTAACAGCGCAATTTGTATTCAGGTAACATCTACTTTAAGAAATTGAAAATGATATTGGAATTCATTTCAACTAGAACCAGGCGACTGATACGGTAATTTCAAGTTTATTAGACACTGCCGAACTGAGCCCCTGTTCATTTTCTTTAGTTCACATTGTAACATCTATGGGGTCGGATCGTTAGTACCTACTACGCAAAAAGTTTATGACGACAAAAATCTATAACGCAATAAGTCTATGACGAAAAAGCCTACTACTCGCAATAAATACTTTGTACTAAAACTATATCGTTGTGACGAAAAGAGGAAAACGAGTTGAATGTAGTAATTCCGTGTATTAACGTTTCTCCATTTTCAGTCTAATCGAAAAGTATAAAGTTTTTCTTCTAACAAATTGTCGCTTAGCAACTTACCGAACAGGTAATATTACACATAGACACCTACAGATGCTAACATGCGCGACAATCGTTCAATAACCTAATCGCAAAATTACTTTGAATAGGGAACATGCATGATTTGTATTCCATCTTTTATTAGAAAGTAACGAGTATTAGAAACCAAAATGTGTGCGCAAAACATTATTGTGTTGTTTGTTTTTTGAGATACGAAGCTTTGAAAAGTCATAGTTCATACCACTCGCAAAAACGTTCCACACAAAATGGACCTGAACTATGAATTCACAGCACACGTTAAGTGTATATTTCAACCAGTGTAAAATCAGCGCTCTTTTTACACTGAGCGAGGTACACAAAATATATGGTGTTTAAACGAAATTTTCAATTATTTCCAAATAATATTGTTTTTGGCCAATATCGTAAAAATTAAAAATGACAAATATTGTATGAGGATGTCAAAAAATAAGTAATTCAGAATTAAACAAACAGTAGTTATTTTTCACTTATGTTGACCCTTGATAAAAAAGGAACAGTCAAAATGATCTTTTTCTTTCATAATATACAGGATGCCGATTTGGACAGTTGCAATATTTCAAGGGCTTTAATGCCCTAATGGTATTTAAAAAGCTATAGCATTATCAAAAATCTTAAAGAGTAAAAAAAGAAAACCCATTATTCAGGACAATTTGTCTCATTAAACTCTTAACGTATGTGCACCAAGCGCAGACAAACGAGCCGCTCCACATTCCTCGGGCTGGGGGCTTGCGAATTATTTACTTTAAAACTACTGTAACTGTTTTAATACATGATTCCAAATTTTCCTTTATACTTTTCGGGCCTAGGAAATGAGGGTTGAAATGAATACGGAAAAAACTAAACAGACGTATACGTTGGCGTATTTAAACTAAAATTCAAATAATTTTCACTTACATTATAGTATTTACACTTAATTTCGTCGTCTATTGTGCCTTCAATTACCGTTTGAAGCATTTCTAGGTATTTAAAACCAGTAGAGCGACCTTCAATAAAATAGGGTCCAAGTAATTTGCCTACGATTCCAGCCCATACGTACGTTTAAACTGAAATACACTTGAAACGAGTCCCTCTTTGTTTTATGACGTTGTACCTACCCTTGTACTGGATCGAGGTCGTTTTTGGAAAAAATAAACAAGGTCTTCTTCCGACTCAATTAACACTCGTTTATGACACTGGCCATAATCAAACAATTTTTGGTACGTAGCCAAAATGGTCTGTCGTTAAGGTGTTCTCCGGTTCGGATACCTTTGACGGTAAACACTGAGCTCTTTATAAACTGTCACCATACTTTGCTAAAATTCTCACTAGGTGTATTCGCGGTTATTGACCAAACTTGATATTTTCGCCCGGCGTTGCACGATATAAATTTTGGGGAAAAAGCAAGCGGACTTGCTAGGTGCGCGAGCGCGTGGAAACTAGTTCATTATTGTTTGGCAATAATGAAAGGGGGTGAGGGAGGGGTGAGAGCGGTTGTCTATGACCGGCCTGCTGAGATGAACGGCTTTGATGAAAGGCGGCTCAAGAAGACCCTATCTACAGGCGTCACGGTGGCGGCGCGATGAATGTCTTGTGAAAAAGGAATATTTGGTGCAAAATTATGATGGTATTTTTTTCGTGATTTACGTTATTTGTGGAGTACTTACTTAATCTTATCCCAAAATATTGCAGGTGTTCAAATCGGCACCCTGTATAATTTAAACGTCATTTTGATTTTCATGCATATTCCCTATTATAATTGCAGTGCCAAGCGCTGCATATTACCATCGTATGATTTTGCATAATACTTATGGGAAATGTAGCATTGTCTTTTGTGCATCGTGTAACTGAGCTACGGCGATATCGAGATGCTACGGCGTAGCAGCTAGAAACATTGCTTCTACGAAACAAACAGCGTTATACGCGGCGACATTTTCGAGCACAGGAGACGCGTGTTTCACAATATTGTAAAAGTGATATTCAAAGCCCTGATCCAAAGGCACGCAAAAATCCTGGCATTCAAAGTGTAAATGCAACAGCGATACGAAACGTGCATCTCACGTGCGTGAAAATGTCGCCAAGTGGAAGGGCCCTTAAAGTCAAAACGTCAACAGTACAGCATAACCTAATACAAACGTTGTTAAATCAGATAAATATTCAAAAGAGTGGTCTTTTCCTTAACAATCATGCAATCATGTAATTTTGCGTCACCTTGGGGGCTAGCATGAAATACCCGCGAGTCGTTGATCGCTCAGTGCGTCTCTGTCAAACTTGTCAAAATATGTAAAAGATGCACTGAGCAACAAACAACTCGCGGGCAGGTCGTGCTAGACGTGCTGTATATTCTATATCGGCAAATTTGACGTATCAAGCAATTATTTCATTAAAAACATTAATACTAGTTCATATTTAGTTTGCCTTAGAATGTATTCAATGGTAACTTATTTTTATATATTAAAAAGGAACTTAGGCCGTTATTTCATCTTAAAAAACCTTGTAAATGAATACCACTAAGTACTTCCCAGAGTGGTACGCTATACAGTTTTCTAATTTCATACAGGCCATATTTAACACTTTGAGTGCCAACAATAGCTACGCGCTACGCGTGCAGCGCATAGCAGCGTTTTTCCGTTTTGTAGCGAAAACGCGCTACAAACAACGCGCCTGCCTAGTGGGTTCCTGGCACTCAAAATGTTAAGGCTATATTCGTTAATTTGTCATACAATAAGCAAATAAAATAAAGCACCTGCCAAATTTTGTTATCACTATACCTACATAATATCGAAGGCAATGAAAATGAAAATGAAAATGAAAATATTTATTTTGCAAGTAGGCCACCTGGGCACTTTTACATGTCTACAAAGGGTAACCGTGTACGTTTTGGCATTTATTGGGCTATCGGTATTCTATTTAATTACTTGGGGTACCGCACATGTCAGATAAGATCAAAGAAGCGGGCGCGGCTTATGGCGACCAAGTACCAGTAACTGAAATACTACTTAACTACAGCAAAATAAAAATACCTTCGCAATTACAACGCTTACTCAACTATTTGCTTAAAGGTAAACTGATCGTGAAGAAAGTAAAGTAAAAAACTAGTCAAGTGCGAGTCTGACTCCCGCGCCGAGGGTCCCGTACCTACTGCCTTCCGGCTGGGTTGGACTGAATGCCAAAATGCTCTGTTCCGCATTAGTCTGAAAGCCAAAATGCACCGGTCCGCATTAGTCTGAAAGCCAAAATGAACCGGTCCGCATTAGTCTGAAAGCCAAAATGCACCGGTCCGCATTAGTCTGAAAGCCAAAATGAACCGGTCCGCATTAGTCTAAATGCCAAAATGCACCGTTTATTTATTTATTTATTGATACACCAACAGTGTTTACACAGAAACTTACATAAAAACATGCAAAGGTGCTTATTCTATATGCAACACTAACAATAGGTAAACCGTTTGAACTATGTACAAATGTCAAAATACCTTTTTCCCAAAATGACTGAATTCCTCGTTTTGGAATGTCTGAGATCCGTAATGTCTGACACAAAAGGTACATTCAGATACATTAATTATGATGAATACCTACCTGTATCTAGTTATGATGATTATCTTCCTAAGTTATATTTGTCGGTGTGCGTATTCGTACTCCTTAGTCTATACCATTATAATGACAAGATAATGGCCACCTGTAGTGACAAATGTCACTTGAAAAATTATATTATTTGTCATAACTAATATTCACGTCTTAGCTGTTGTGTTATAATGACTAATATTACCCTGAAATTTATAGATAACCAAAAAGATAAACCATCTCTAATTCATGATGGATACAGGTACAATTTTTAAAATAACAATAAGTCAGGCTCTAGCATTTGGAGGTGATTTTATTTAATATTACTAATAATAAATCAATATTTCGCGTTAAAATAAAAATATTAAATAAAATGTTTTATTAACATAATTGTTTCATTGCCTCACAATACAAGTGAAAAACTAACCCGACTGTACACTAATTTGACAGTTTTATGTCAGATATTCCAAAACGAGGACTTTTAGAAAATCAGTCATTTTGGGAAAAAGGTATTTTGAGTTTTGTACATACGACCGGTGCATTTTGGCATTCAGACTAATGTGGACCGGTGCATTTTGACATTCAGACTAATGCGGACCGTGGCATTTTGGCATTCATACTAATGCGGAACAGAGCATTTTGGCATTCAGTCCAACCCAGCCGGAAGGCCGTACTGGTAGGTGCGGATAAGTAAAATATAGCTACTAATAAACAGGCAAGCATTAAAAACCTACCCATGAATAAAACACGGAATACATTTTGCGACCTCATAATACGAGTATATCTATGCAACCGGCGAGTGTGATACTACTTTACAAAGGTTATTTTTTATTTTGTTTCCTCGAAAGCCAAATTTCGTTTTATTTTTCCTGTTAAATATATATAACTGCATCTCAGCATTTCAGATATTTCGGTGGTTTCTTTTTGAGATAAGCGGATGAGACGGGGATGGTAATTTTTTGTACATAATCATAAAAAACCAGCCGACAGAAAATTTTATGTTTTGAAATGCTTAAGCGAAGTCCTTTCATATGACACCTATTTTGAACATATTGGACGACATTAAAAATTAGAACCATTTCCTTGGCCCCCTTTTCCAGGAAGTAAAAATAAATAATAGCGATGTCAGATTATTATCAGACACTCCAACTTGCAATGAAGAAACATTAGTACAGGCAATATTACATGCACAAATGCCTATGTTCGGAAAAGTCACATCATGGAAGCAATGCGCCTTGGTTAGCATAAGCGTGGTTTTCCTATGTGCCTACTTCTATCTCCCCGTATTGTACGCACCAGTGAGGACGATTCCTCATGTAAAGCTAAATAATACGCGCTATATTCTCCAATGGACTGGGCATGATGTGGCTCCTCGCAGCTTCATGGGTCAAGGCTCATCAGTCTTCACCAGCAACGGATGCGAGCACACCAACTGTTACCTTACGAGCGACAGAGATTACTTCGATGACTTGAGACAATTCGACGTGATTATTTTTAACGGAAGAAGTCTCTGGGACCTCACGACGGAGGACTTACCCTGGAGCCGATCAGCAAGGCAAAAGTACGTCTTCGCGAACATGGAATCTTCCCACAACTTCCCAGTCTGCGATAGACATTACAACGACTTCTTCAACTGGACGTGGACGTACAAGTTGAACTCTGATTCCCGTTGGGGATACTTTACCGTTTTCAACTCGATAAACGGTGTCGTTGCACCTAAAGTGGATATGCGATGGCCGGAGCTTGATCCCGTGGACAGCAAGACCAAGAGTTTATTAGACTCGAAGAGTAGAGCAGCAGCATGGTTCGTATCGAACTGCCGCATTCGAAAGAATCTAAAGGGTCTATTACCAATTGATACTGCTAACCGTTATATACTCACTATTGTTAAAACCTAGATTATACTTAGTGGATGAATTTCCCAAGTTCCCTTTTGCTCTATCTTCCGCTGACCTTAGTTCGGAAACTGTCAAGACACCAGCGCCGCTAAGTGATTCTGTAGCTATTCGCAAGCGAGATTTCTCATCTCGATCTTACGCATTACGCGTCGTGCGGAAGAGTGGGTTGAGAAATCTCGCTTACGAATCACTTAGCATTCCCGAATAGAGGCGCAGAAATATTTACCGTTTGGTATACCCATGTGCATTCTTTTAGCGAATTCGCGTTTGTTTCCGTTGATCTGAATAACTTGCTCCATCTGCCGTGACTACCAGCTACACAATGCCTTTGCATTCTCAAGGCAACGGTCAAACGGAGCGATACAATATTATTATATGGAAATCCATACAACTCTCCTTAAATTAATTGAACTTGCCAATCAACCTTGGGAATCTGTCAAAACACAGTCGCTGCACTCCATACGTTCCTTATGATGCACAGCAACTCCAATCCTCATCATATAATGCTTATTCATCCTCCCAAATTGGCAAATGTACAGTCCATGCCAACGTGGCTTGCAGGAACAATATCAGGAAAAGCAAATACGACCCTGTAGTCGAAGAAGTTGAACATGTCGAAGTAACTCTCTCCATTCTCGCTTACAATTACAGAATGATCGAAGATTGAAGAAAGTATTCAAAAGACAGTTGGTAGCGATAGGGGCCGATTATACTGGCTCTAATAGTGAATATCCTAACATAAATAAAATCTGTGCCTAGTTGAATTTCCTCCGAGTCTAACGAAGCTGAAGTTTCCAATACGCTGGTAACGGGCATTCTAATGAGCCCTCGACCTCCAATATGCTAACTATGCATGCTTCTTAGCGTGCCTTTATAAAGACAAGGTTAAAAACAAAATTATGCTTGCATTCTGACTTTACGTAACCTGGGAGGGAATCCTTGCGATTGTTAATCTTTGGCATCGACTATTTTGGCACGCTTGTAAAATGTGTATGTTTTTTTATTGTCAAACTCCACCTGCCAGTCAACAAACCAAATCGGCCCAATATCAAAGCACTTTTTCAGCATGGTATTGAACGAGTGAAAGGGGATTTTAATAGAAAGCCCGCTTGAACAGCCAGACAACTTCAACCCCTTTTTGGACGATTAAACATCAAACACGTCGCAAATCAATTTGCCGGATTTCGCCTTATTTTGCATTTAATGCAAAATAAAGCGAAATACGGCTCGGCGACAGTTACATAGGCGTGATTATTTGAAATTTCACCGTGAAGGGAGTAAAACACATTTAACGACAGGTCAAACGACGGCGACAATGTATTATCTTTTTAAAAGCAAGTTCGTTACGTGAAACTTAAATGGTAAGGAAAATTAAGAATAGGTAAGAAATAATACGCTTGACCGACTGTTTAGCTCACTATTTCCACGGCACCGAATCTTGAGGTCGTAATTCGATTGCCACCAGAATCAAATAATCGTATCAAACACTAGCGGTCCCGGCACGGCTTCACCCTTTCACCTCTTTTCAGTTCTTACAAATGAAAGTGAAAATATTTAGTCTGCAAATAGGCAACACGGGCTCTTTCCTATGTCTGAATCTACCAGCAGTTCAAAGTCTTAAAATACATCTGTTCAGAAAAAGCGCTGCGAGAAACGCAGCAGTAGGTAAGTCATTTTTCAACCTTGTTTTAGTAATATTAAATTTGAGTAATTTTAAAGATCATATCCTGGCGGTCTAAAAGTTCGCAGATAGGGTATAGGACGAATAATGGCAGAAGCTAAAAGAAACCTACTGGTCGAATTTCAAGTTGGTATTTTTTATAGTTCTTGAGATTTCGTGGCTAGTCAGTGAGTATCATTTCGCTTTTATATCAAAACAGAAAAAAATAACAATAGGTACCACAACAGCTCCACATTTTTTTTTTCAGTTTCATATCTCTACAGGATGACAGGTTATTTTTGCAGTAAAAAAGGTCATATTTGTTGCATATTATTTATATTCGTTTTTTTTTATGTTATTTAGTTTAAATTTATATCATTATTACACTGTTCGCATAAAGGTTTTGTGTAAAGAAATATATAAGTAAGTTTCTTTCATTAGTAAATAATTTCTAGTTTTTGTGCGTTGGCCACGGACCCAAAATACTTTGGGCCGTTAAATCAATCAATAATAATTAATTTGTGAGACATCATTTATTAACTTTAATTAAACTATTGTTTGCATTAGGTACCGATCGTGCTGAGATATTTGTTAGTAAATCTCCCCAGTCGCTTATCGGAGTCGGCAATTACGAAACCTGTTAGTTTGATACGCGTTAATAGTTTACCCCAGTTTGAGTGCCAGTTTAATTCAGGCTACGCGGCCTCACCAATCCTGAGCTTACCACCCAGGGTTGGCTCAAAGCAATCTCGATAAGTGATTCCTACGGCGTCATTCATTGTTAAGTAACGAAACAACTCAGAAGGTCTATCGATGTTTAACAAAAATATCGTTTTTGAAACAAGCGTTTTTGCTGCGTGTGCTGGTTTATTACAATTGGCATCTGGTTTACGGAAATTATATTAATATATTACATTATATACTCCTCTGCTGCACTGGGAGTGAAGAAATAGCATAGAATACGTGCAGATGCTTATCATCCTGGCATGTCGTAAAAGTCGACTAAGGGATAGGTCTTCTCAACATGGTGGACTATCTGTATGGGCGATGGGCTGATCACCTGTCACCATACGGTTCATCATACCATCTTAGGACTAATTAATCAAACGTGGCCATAAATAGTCTTGTGGCTCTGCCCACCCCATTAGGGATTTCGGGCGTGATTCTATGTATGTGTATGTATGTATCACAGCTTGGGCGGATCATCGAAAGTGAGTTCAAATTCGATTACAAGATTTGATTGCCAGAAGTGAAACTAAATAAAAGTTTGTAACAAACTCATCATCTCGTGCAGGCCTCTATTCTGTATTTTGTTTCCAAACAGCTTGTCGGGGAGTACAACCTCTTTGCCAACCGACTGACTTGACAATACTACGACACAAATTTGGATATCGACCCATTCGAAATTAGAACAGACAATCAGACAAAACAGGACTGACGAGTGGACCAGTTGAAGATCGATGCTCTGAGGTAAAAGAAGTAAAGCGTTGCACCGACTGTACGGCGCCTCTCTTTCGACCCATTCCAAATCCTCAGCAATACTTGAACCTGACGACCTCAGTACACAGATTTCCCATTTATAATTTATACTTAAGATTTACAAATCTGAGATTAAATCTAAAGCTTCTGTAGTACTAAATTAATTTTAAGCATAACATTTATTGAACGTTCAATATGATCCAGACAATCAATAAATTGGTGTCATGTCTCCGGGCGAGAGAATCAATCAAAAGCGTCAAAGCGACACCACATACATACATAACGATGTAGAGATACCCAGACTGACTAATATATTAGGCGATACAGAATAAATTTCCATTTTATCCTATAACTATATGGCAGAGTGCAAAGTTCATAGCACCAATTTAAAGACTAGAAATTAATACCCAATCAAAAGCGAAAACGAACTAAAACCAAAAACGGCTTGTTGAAGATTTCCTCTTATCAATAAACCAAAGTCGTGGCCGGACCAACTTGTTATAAGTATGCAATAATGTTAGATGTCGGTAACCCTATTCTGCCCTAAATAGAGGGTCAGCCACAAAAGCGACTCCGTCGAGTAACGGTTTAATGGTGACCAACCCCACTATTGTCCTGGCGCTCGGCCTGATGAGTCACCAGTGTCCCAAGATAAGGTAAGTAATTGCCCAATTGACTTATTATATGTTATTTAAAACCAAAGTAAGGACGTTAAGAACTGAAGGCGTTTCGAAATTAATTTTCGTGAACACATAATAAGTATGAGCTTGGATAACATTTAATAAAAGAAAAATAAATATATGTGATTATACTACATTTAAACGCGAAAATGTGTGTAGCTTTTTTGAGTTAAATTACTCAAATAATTTAGAACAAAATTAACAAAGCGGCATTTATGCACGATACAAAAGTAAAAACCAATTGAAATTATTTAACTCATTTAATTCGCATTTTATTTTCTCGGATATTTTCCGTTCCCGTGGAATTTCAAGACCTAGAGTTAATGTTTAGGTTTTGTTTTAGAGGTTCTACCGCCCGACTTATTTTTCTACAATAGGCTCTGATTTTTCGGAGCTATGGCGTGGAATGCTTGATTTTCATATCTTTGTAAATAAGCAATTTGAAATAAAAATACAAGAAACATTTGTGTCTCTCATATCACTTCATACATCACATAATGACGACATTTTTAAAAATATTTTTGTACAATACAACACTCACAACAGAAACTAATCTTCATAAATGATGTAAGGGCATTTAATTATGAATCCTGTAGGCATGGATGCTTAGGGCTCGTGCTATGGGCCCCTCAGGGGTCCATTGACCACAGGTTAAGAAACTCTGCTATAAGGGTTCCGCTTTTCCTCTTGTTCTATGTAGATAACCAATTTTTAATAACCAGTGGTTATCTAACACAAATTCAATAAGTAAACAAAATAACCGAAAACTGGACATTCCTGTTAGCTAACCATGATTGATTATGCCATCTTTTTGTAAAACAAGTCTAATTAAATGCTATTTATAAATTCATTAAATATGTCTTGCATAATACCTAATGACAAGATGAATACACGATATTGTTCTTACACCATTTTTGCTACTCGTTATATTTTTCATACATATATATTTCTCAAGTGATATTTACTATAAATTCTTGAGAGTGCACAAGAGGTTGATTCAGTTTGTATCATTACGACTACATTGTGAAAACGACCGAATAATCATAAGGTTCAGATCGCAGAAGGACCATCTCTGCAAAAAGTCTTTACCTCCGAAAGACTTTCTTGCCAAACGACTGGTTCTTTAAACGACCTCATCGTTAATAGGCCACATCTCAAATAGACCGGGTAGCAAAATGACTAGATCGAAAAATGTTGGTATAAACAGAGCTATTCCCTGCGTAGTATTTGCATGCATCCATACATAAAGTGACGCATTTTGTCCCAAAAGGGGTAGGCAGACCATATGAAACCTAAGATTCATCAATGATATTAAAAAACCAAAGATGCGTCTTTCGTACTTAAAAGTTAAACCCAGAAAGCAACCCAATTCTGATCCATTCAATCAGTCATGCGCGCGGTCTCTTGCTCAATTTACACATGTCACGCTGAATTAGCAATGCCAAAAAATGTCATCCTTCGCATCCCATCGGTGTAAATATTACACAGAAAAACTAAAACGGAGAAAAGATGTCTCCATTCCTTTGTAAGTACATTTTAAACATTAATAGAATGTGTAAAATATAATAATTTTATGATACGAACACCATCTTAGGACTAATTATCGAACGTGGCCACAAGTAGTCTTGTGGCTCGGCCCACCCCATTAGGGATTTCGGGCGTGATGCTATCTATGTATGTATGTACGATTTTATTATACCTATAGATAGATGTTCTTCCCATACATCAATACACTACAAATACAGGCATCCCCTTTTACATTTATTTCTGGATCGGTTACATAATTGTTTGTTTTGATCTGCTTTTATACCAAGTTTCAAAGTGATAAACAAATGGAATCAGTTTTTCCGATACAAAGTTCAACACCCTAAGGCACACCTTTTTAGGGGTAGTTTAATATTTTTTAACTCCTCTGCTGCACTGGGAGTGAAGAAATAGCATAGAATGCGTGCAGATGCTTATCATCCTGGCATGTCGTAAAAGTCGACTAAGGGACGGGTCCTCTCCAACATGGTGGACTATCTGTATGGGCGATGGGCTGATCACCTGTCACCATACGGTTCATCATACCATCTTAGGACTGATTGATCGAGCGTGGCCGCAGGTAGTCTTGTGGCTCTGCCCACCCCGTTGGGGATTTCGGGCGTGATGTGTATGTATGTATGTATGCAATATTTTTCTGTAACGTTTGCCTAATCGTTTGTTTTGAAATGTATTTATACGCAGTTTTAAGTTGATAAACTCATCGAAAAATGCGACCTTAATATTTACTTTAAAATGACTCACGATGTGAAAATAAGCCGAAAAAAATGACTAAAGGTGCTAACTTGATCGCAACAAGCGAGTCTCAGCATGGTTGAATTTAATCTCACGCGGAGTGAGAAAATGGAGTGATACTAATAAAACGGAGCTATTAACATTTTTTTGGCATTAAAATGTTAATACATTTTTTTGGCATCTTGTTTTATGGGTTCAGTTCCGTTGAAGATAATAAATGACTATTAGAGAAAAACTCACCTAGTTAAATTTTTCTTAGGTATATGAGCAGAACTAGATTCCTACTAATTCTAAGGATGCTGTATTTTACTACTCTAGATGTAGCTGGTAATATTTACCCTGCTGTTGATTCACTTATACATAATTTCAATAATGTTATGAAATATATCGTTTATCCAACGAAACAACTTGTAATTGATGAATCAAGGGCGATTAGGAATACGGCAATACATTAAAAATAAAAGATACAACAGGTATAAAACAATACGTTATTGTTGACCCTGTAGGCCTGGTTCACAAAATACACATGTACAAGGGTAAATCTTATAAAGAAGTTGGTGGCAATGGCCATGTAAATAAAGTTGTTTTGAAATTATTAAATAATTACCCAAATGCCGGACATTCAGTCTACATGGATCATTTTTACAATAGCGTTAATTTAGCTGAAGAGCTATTATTAAAAAAACATATAGCACTGGTACTCTTCAATCCAACAGAAAAAATAATCCGGTCGTAGTAACTGGTAAAAAACTATCACGAGGTGGTAAAATCTACCGTTATAACCAGAAAGTGGTTTGTATATTAAAGTGGAAAGACAAAAGGGCTGTTTTAACCATAAGCACTGAACATTCACACGACGCTCAAGTAATAGTAAACCGGCGTGGTGTCGAAGTAGAAAAACCCAACATCGTTTTACACAAACAAATTTATGAAAGGAGTTGACAGGCATGATCAAATGCTAGCATATTATACATGTGAGGATAAAAGTATTAGATGGTTTAAGAAAATCGGTATTCACATTTTGCAAATAATGTTTACAAATACGTATATTCTTTACAAACGAGGAACAAACAAAACAATTACTCTGCAGGATTATTGAGAAAAGGTTCTGTTTGAAATCCTTCCGCCACCATTGTCCGATTATCAAGAACCCACTATTGCAACTCACATGCGTATTGAGTTAGATCGCAAAGATGAAGGCGTCATAAAACGGTGTAGGGGCGGAAGATGTTGGGATTTGTTAAAAAAGAAAAGATACGACTATATTGTGTCCTGACTGCAATGTTGGACTTTGCCTGTCGTGCTACAAAACTATCACATTGAAAAAGGCTTACGTGCGAAAAGCCGCATAATTTGTATTAGAACTTTTTGGTAAGTATATATTTTTTATAAATTGACATCCAGTATCAAACATGGCAATGAAATGAAAGAGAATATCGTTATGAATGTCTAATTTCATTTTACTTAAACGATAAACATTTGAAGAGGAATAAGATTTTGACTACTGGTTATTTTTGAAAACGCAACAAAATTAATAAAATAAACAGCATTAATAAAATCTTCTCTAAAAAACCTAAAGGTCTCTATAACATTACAATGCAACGTAGGCTTGAAATCATTGCCGAACAGTACGATTTTTTCGATAATACATTGCCATTTTTCGAACAAGTTGGTCATGTATAAGTATCTTAATTTCAATGGTGTTTTGTTAGTCGATTTAGTTGTATTCGATTTAGTTCAATTTCAGTCGTATACTTATGAAGCACAATTAGAATCGATATTAAAGCTTCAATGTGATTAAAGAAAATAAAATATTAATTACCATGTTGTATTTCTTTTGTTAGAATAATTATTTAGTTCCAATGCGAACAAACCAATGTCAATTTAGTATGAACTCATATGTGCGTCGGAGGCAGTGGGTAATAGTCTGATGAACTCACATATGCGTTTGGGGCACACAGCAAAGTGCGGTACCTGGCGAATGTCCGGGAAAAGTGGGTGGCAGTGAATGCGTCAAATTACAACAAATATTGTCATTACAATTTTTCAGATTAGATTAATAGTTAATGAGTAAATCGAATTAAACTGTTTCCTTAGTATGGAAAGCCACACAAACTTCTATTTCTTGCTATTCCGTGCTTGTTTCAGTTCACGGTTTTCAGATTTGGTATATATATATTTTAGGCTATATTTACTTCCAAGACACATGGTGACCCTTAAGTGCCCCATCAGAAAATGGATGAAAAATTCATATTTTAAGGTAAATGATTACTCCTTATTTATTGCAATTAATAGGCAGTTAAATCATAGACCAGTCATATTTAGTGCAAACAAAGACAGCAATGCTGCTGCCAGGTTGCTGCCAAGCTATAAGTACGCAAATCTGGCTGCGACTTGAGTGATACTTACTCAGATGACAGTTTATATGCTATTATGAACAAATCAAATCGTCAACTGGCTCTATCGCGGTGGAAAGATCGTCAGCTGGTCACTTGAAAGGTGCAACGGAGGAGCAAGTATTGCCTATTTAAATGCACCAGCTGACGAGTTTTCCCTCGATTTTCATTACTTAACAGGATCATATTAACAATCAGTATACGAATTTTCATCCGGGAGGAACTGACATATCTTAAGTTACGCCTCCAGTTTTCCATCTTTTTCATAAGACTTGCACCATTTGTTGTTCATACTAATAATATCATTCTCAATAGAATCGTTGAACTTTTTCTAATGATCACCTAGTATTTTCAATTGCATCATAAATCTTCAAATTAAAGCAACAATTAAGATAATACTCCCGCTATTCTTTGGGAGCATTCACTGACACAAGTCACTACATACCAAAACCAATGCAAAATGATTAGGATGCAAAATGATTAGGCTAGTTAATGTTTACACGACCGTGTTAATTTTGTGATTTTAAGAGCAAAAATAGAATGACGTATCATCACGCTAATATTGCACATTAATTAGTGTTGCTCTTTGTCCCTCGCATATTATTATTATCAAGAAAAAATCCCTCCGGGCGATCATGTCCACTTTCTAACTCGACCACTTCCACTTTGGTTCTACTATCGTATGTTTCGTCAATAATCATAATCCGTGTGCGCAGGACTTGGTGCACATTGGGATTGGGAGCGACCCCGGGCTGCGCCTGTCGGCGCCCGACACGCTACCACAACCGGTAAGAAACGATTTTATCATTTGATAATGATTCATCATTCCAGATATATTCAAATGCTACCCAAGTTTCAGATTCCAGTTCCATTCAAATTCCAGAGAAATTTAAGTTGAAGAATCGCCATATCCAATACGCCAATACGCCATCACAACAGGTATACACTATAAAAACCGGACAAGTGCGAGTTGAACTCGCGTGGAGAGGGTTCCGGTCCACCCGCAACCGTCGAGGTGTTTTTATTTTTACAAGCTCCTTTTTGCTCCCGACTTCGTCCTCGGGCAATTTGGGTATTGCCGTTCCCTCGGTCTTTGTATATTCCGGGATAAAAAGTAAACTATATCGTTCTCCGTCCCTCTAACTATCGCTATGCAGAATATCAAGTCAATCTGTTACTCCGTTTAGAGGTAAAAAAACCGGGCAAGTGGGAGTTAAACTCGCGTGAAGACGGTTCCGTTCCATACATATCTGAAATGTCCTATTTTGCTTTGAATATCATAGACTTCTTATAGGTTTTCCTGTAATCTATAGGTAAAGAGCAATTTTTTGTATTTTTTTCAGAATTTTAGGCCGTGTAGTTTCTGAGATAAGGGGAGGATGGTAAATTTTTGCCTTTTTGCCTAAAAAAACTCGGCATGCAAGACAAAGATAAGTTAAGCCCGTTTATCTCTATGACTATCTCTTTCGTCGGCACAAGTGTGAGAGAGACTCACTTAGAGATAAGACGGTTTAACTTATCATTGTCTTGCATGTTAGGGCTGCTGGAGATCTTTGTCGACCTATATATACTACTCGTTGGACTAAGCTTCTAGTGATTTCCACATATTTCAAAAATTGAGAGAGTATATCAAACGTTAGAAAAAAGAATACGCGGAGGACAAGCTAAAGCAAATAATAAAGATATTTGTCTGATTTTAACGATACTGAACTATCAAGTTATTTGATTTATATTGACTGTAATAACTTGTATGATGCTATGATGCAACGATTTCCTATCTCAGAGTTCAAATTATTGACTCAAAAGGAAATTGAAACAATTAATGTGATGAGTATTCCTGATAACAATAACTAAGGTAAAGGCACCTATTACCGTGGTAGTTAAGCAAGTTTTCAAGTAAGAGCCAAAAATTAAGGGTATCAAGACAGCGTAACGAGAGTAAGGATTTTTATAATGAAAGTATATAGATTTAACTTGTTATTTTGTAGGTTTATGGTCTAATTCTAGGTAGTAACTAATAGTTAAATATTTATTAATGCCAAAATGCCGAAATCCCCTATTACCGTGGTATTGGATAGGTTGTGATCCTAATACCGCGAATTTGGTTCTTATTACCGAGGGTAAGAATTAATAACAGTTTTGGTTCCGTACAATTCTTTGATAATTTTTTTTTAGAAGATTGCAATAAAAATGAACTCTTGAGTATTTATAGTTTTAGAATTATAACAATAAAATTAAAATAATCAAACATTTAAATCGAAAAGCCATGTTTGTTTACAAGTAACTAATAATAATTAATAACAAATCAAAAACATACTGACTTTACACTAGAATTTAATTTGATTTTACCGTAACATTTGAGCTCAAAAAATAGATATAGTATATACCTAGTCTTAGTCCCACTGATATAAAAAGCATAGCTAAGTAGGAAGAACAACAGATTCCGATAGATAAGCAAAACTACTTACCAAAATCAAAATAATGATTATTTCAAAGATATCAGAACCACGGTACCCTAAATTAGTTATTTCATTACGTTGTCACTCGGTAATAGGTAATATTAGAGGAACCTATCTCCGACTCTTACTAATCTTGAATAAATCGGAATTAGGTTCCCATATATCCTATTACCGAGGGTTATCTGTGTATACCATCGGTAATAAGTTTAATTAACAGTGCTGTAAATCCTAATTACGACCCATAAAAATGACAAGAAGTAGTGATTATTTTTAAACAAATCGACAATATATACTTCGATTTGCTTATAAAATCAAACTCATAAAACTAGGAAGTAAATCTTTGATTTTATCTGTATATTTAAACGAATTATTAATTTAAGGGTGTCTATAGAAACCACTAATATAATGCTTACGTTTTTATCAAAAATTAAGGCCTTCTTGTATATTTTTCATACCACGGATATAGCTCTTTAGCTGCTTAGATAGATGAAGATTTCAATAACATAAAAAGTTTAGATACTAAACCGACAATAAATTTAAAAAAGAATGCCAATGAACCTAAAGTATTTACGTATTATCGTGGTATACCTCGGAATTAGGAGCCACAGTGAAAAATGGATCCAAATATCGAGGTATTTTATATTAAATTTTTTACATATTCCCAAACAAAATATCAGAAAAAAAGTATTTCGAAGTCGCAAACGAAACTATAATAAATCTTTTAAAAAACATAGTTTTAGATTAGTTATTACAATTAATACGCAAATCGCTAAGTAAGATGCGAGAGCACTTCCGTATGGTCTAACGTGTTTGTATGGGATAAGCTGCTCCTGCGTCGCCGGTGCCGGAATTGACGAGCTGCAAGTTCTTTGGTTGATGCATACGCACCCGCGCCAGTAAATCCAATAGACAACTAAGTACGCTTTGGTCTTGTGAAAAAATATTCTTAATCAGTCAAGCCGTTCGCTAATAAAACACGTATTTAAAAACACCACGATAATGGGTGTCGATTTTCATGGGGTCGTTAATAGGTGCCTTTACCTTACGGCTATATTTTCGAGGTAGACCTGACATACCCTGAACATTTACATAATAAGCATAATGACTTGCCGTTCGCTGTAGAAAAGTTCATTACTCCCGGTGGTAAAAGTGCAATGCTAATAGCGAAACTTTATGATATATTTAACTATTATAATCCACTACACTCACTTGAAAGTAATGTTTAAAATATGGTCTAGTTTTACAAAAAAAAAACATCGCATTCTTAGTTTCAGGCAAGAAAATTATTTGAAAAAATACATCGATCTTAAACACCTCCGTCAAGCATCGAAAACAATTTTCGAAAAAGACTTTTTTAAATTGTTGATTAATTCAATTCTTGGAAAGGCTACAAAATAATCGTAATCAAGTTGACATTAAATTGGTAACTAAATAGCATACTCAAAATGTAACAAATAAGTATCTTACTGCTGAAAAATTGATCTCGAAACCAAAAGTGTAACTATATTTACAGAAAACTTTGTAGCAATACAATTAAATCACGAAAAAATTGTTTTAGACAGACCAATTTATATCGGATTCACCGTTTTAGAGTAAATACGTTAAACAACACATATATCAGTTTCATTACGACTACCTATATCAAAAATAAATTAAAAAACAAAGCACACTGTCTGTATCCGTGTAGCAGACTACTTGATTTATACAGAAGATTTTTATCAAGATATGTATAAAAAAGATATTTCAAAATTTGACACTAGCAACTTTGCAATCAATAATCCATACAATATGCCGAGAGTGAATGAGAAAATACCTGGCTTATTCAAAGTCGAGATGGGGGGTGATGTAATAACAGAATTTATAGGTTTGAGAGCTAAATTATATTATATTGCATTAAAAGTGAGAATAGTGATATTAAAAAAGCATAAGGAATCTCTAAATGCATTTCTAAACGTCTAAATGATTACAATGAGGCGCTGATAGCTGATAAATAACTTCGATATAAGATGAACATGATAAGGTCTATAAAACATGTTTTATATTCTCAGCAGGTAGATAAACAAATATTTACTCGACACAAAAGTGGAATAAAGTAATAAAATATCAAATGCAGATAGTACCTACATATCGAGGACAAATATTTAAACATCTAATTATCTTAAACAAAATAATAAAAATGCTTCTTCAGTCTGGATTTGTTCTAAAAAGGGAGTTTGCCATGGCATGTTAGTTTCGAATGTCTAAAAAGAAAGAATTTTCGAGAAACCTTGCATTGCTCTATTTTGTCGGATTATGAGAGCATAAGAAGATATAGAGAAAAAAAATGTTAATTTAAAAAAAGGTCGCGACGGGTTATCGACACATTCCTCACTTTTATAATGAACAAATGAAAACTCATGTCGGAAAGATACGCAGACAAATTACCGACGTTGTATGAACAGAGGGACGGAGGAAGGAGGGAGGGAGTGTGCTTTATATAGAGCAAAAGCACGCCATGCTGCCTTAGGAAATTCAAATTTTGAAGCATGCGGAGATGTTATCATACCTGAAAATTTTGCCCAAAATTTTCTTTGCATTGTCAGCGATATCTTAGTTTTCATAACTCTTTAATGCAAGGAATGAGTAAAATCGGAGAAATCTTTTATTGTAGACGGAACCTTCAAAATGGTCCTAAAACCATATACTTACCCACTTAGAATAATAACACAATACCCAACTATATAATATATATTGGTTCCGACGGTAATTATCGGAACGCTACAGCCGACAATTTAACAAACTGAGCGAAAAACTTCATCAGAAAAGGTCTTTTACTGGGCAAGGAAGCAGGCTAATCCCGACGAGGCGTTCACTGGGCAGCTTGATGTGGCAGTGGCATGCATATTGATGATATTCACGTTATGGGGGATCGTTGAAGTAAAAACGCTCGCCATTAGTTAGTATCGATGGTGTTAGAAGTTTTTCATAATTTGAAAAACTGTTACTTTGTCAAAGGATTTTATTTAAGTTTATGATATATATAGCTTCAAGGAAAGTAATATATTTTCAATATTAACTGTGTGCCCTGCTGATTTCATTTCGTTAAAAGAATTTCATAGGTTTTAAGCAAAAAAATATATATTGTATCATATCTTTATGATAAAACTGCAATAGGATATGATTTATTAAATTATTTCGATATTATTTTTAATAACACACATATTTTGCGTTAAGTTATTGGAAAGCATCACATTGTTATAGCCATTACGCGTTCTAGAAACGAAGGGCCCTTGAAGTACTTGTGGCAATAGAAGATTCCAATATCTCGGCCAATCCCGTCCCGAGATTTCTAGATTAGTATGCAAATTGCTACACCGACAAGAACACAACCAAATTGAATACGGCAATGCTTCACTCGGAGTTATGAAAATATATAAACGATCAGTTAACAGTACTTTATGTCGCAATTTATCTGGGTACGGTAGCAAAAAAGGGAGGGGATGAGTTAAGCAGTCTATGTTATGTATGATAGTTAACGTTGTTTATATTTTCATAAATAAATCGCCAATTAAGTACATGTCACGCTGAAACTTGTTTCCTACCTTTAACTCTGTGAAATCTAATGACAGAGGCCAGTATTGTGTACATCATTTGTTCAGTTTAATACTATCGAAATACTCATAGGGCAAGTAACAAATGACTTTTCAGTCCCACTGGCGCAGTCCTTTTGCTTAAACCGGTGTTAAAATAGAGTACGGTTCCCTGGGGACGAATCTGTTTGTCAAATTAGTCCGTCCACAGTCCCAGCCCGCCAATTAATTCCATATTTAGTATTCCAGCGGGCTTAGCACACCAATTTTTATCGTGCACGTGAAGTATTCGTCCCTTTCGCACTCGCATATTAGTTAAAAAGTGACAGATGCTTTATGTGCGCGATAAAAGCTAGTGAGCTAGGCACTCAGATATATAATGCATTTCACAGGAAACGTTATAGCGATCGCAACGCCAGTAGGACAAGGCGCTGCCAATTTTGCGGACGGCGGCGCGTTTGTACCGAAGCGCTGGTGTGCCGCAGTTTTTTCGAGCAACTGCCCAGCGCTCCGGTCGCGTGTCCCGTGCCTCCGGCCCCGGCCCAGCCGGGCTCAGGCTCCTCCCCTGGCCGAAGCGATACCCGTCAGTAGATTATACTTACATAACATAATAAGATGAACAATAATAAACTAGCCGTTCCGTTTGCCCGAGCCTTTAATCTCTCGATACACTCTGGCAGGGCCGGATTATCCGAAAGCATCGCCATCCACACAAATGCTCAATTCGTACAATTCTGTGTTTACACAAATTATCAGTTCGTACAATGAGCGATTGGTACAATTCTGTAATCGGTACAATTTAGCGATTCGTACAATGATAAATGAAAGTTCCTTTCGATCTATTAGCCTTATATTTTTCAAAAAAAGTCCGAATATCAAATGAATATTCGAAAAATAATTAGGAAGACGTAATTTATGTCAAGTAGGAACGCTTATTGACTTTCTTTAACTTCAAATACTCTTATTATTGTTTTAAAGAAAAAAACACCAGTTGGCAGCATCCAGCAATCGGATAAAAGCAAGGACAAGCCAGAAGCAAAGAAGTAAACCGAGTCCTACAATATAACTGTTCATTATTTTATTATTATTATTCCTCTTTTTTGTCATTATTTCTCAATTTTGATTTTTTTTTTCAATTTATTATTATTTCTTTCTGTTCTCTTTATTATTAGTATGTTTGTTTAATTAGACTGAAAAATATCGGCAAATTCAAAAAATCGACGTGTGGCATCCCTGACCATAGAATGAAAAAATAATCTTAATGCTGTACATTTCTGTTTTTATCGTTCAATGTTAGAAATTATCGTGGCAATTATATTACTAACCGAAATCATAAAACATAGCCATCTAAAAAGAGAGTAACAGTGCTGAATAAATGATTTGAATATTAAAGTACCCGTATATTGTAGTGATTCAATTCTGTGGTTTAATTAAAGAGAGGCAAAACCTGCGAAACCGATACTTGTTTATGACTGACTACAAGTAAAATACGTAACCTTTTGAACGCGACGGCTGAATGCGAGAAAGTGTGCCCCGGACGCCGAGTGACGGCTGTAGCCGAGCAAAAGGAAAATTAGCGTTAAACGTTGACAGATTAGTTTACGCTAATGTAAAAGATGTGAAACTTCCTGCAGGATTAGAAGATACCTTTGAGATTGTTGAAGATGGCGAAACTGACAAAATAGTAATATTTTGTTCTCATTATGCTAAAGAGGTTTTAAATATGCCAGAAAGCGTTTCTTATTATGCTGATGGAACATTTCCCGTAACACCGAAACCATTTTATCAGTTATATACCTATAGTACATTTAAATTACCACACAGACAAACAAAGTGTAAATATATACCCAATGATATTTGCATTATTACCAGATAAATGCCAAATCACTTATAAAAGATTTTTGGCAACAATTAAGGAACGATTTCGGATAAACAAAGCCGTTTAAATGCGATTATGAAATAGCCCATTTGAACGCCCTGCGTGAAGTGTTCCCTGCTGCTGATACAAAAGGGAGTTTCTTTCACTTCAATAAAGCAATGTAGAAACGAGCAGAGGAACAGAAACTGGAATGTACTGTAGAAGGTCGAAACATAATTGTGCTATTTTTTCACTTCTTCCTGCGAAAGACATGAAATCAGCGTGGGATCATATCAAAAGTATGGAGAAGGGAAGTTCTAAAAAGTAAAAAAAAATGCACTATTTTGAAAATAATTGGTTTAAGAAAGACTACAAGTTAATAAGTCCAGATGATTCTTGGCCGAAAAGTTCTTTCAAGACTGGCTATAGTTCTCTTTCAGGATGTGCCTGTATTAATGGTAATAGGGCCAAGAAAGTCCCCTTTTTGGGGATAAGAAATAAATATTGCGGCATATGCTCCAGGGCTCAGAAGTAAGAGTTACCTATACCCGAGAAATGCTTTACAAACTGGTCTAATAGCGCTACGTCAATGGAAGAAGATATTATTGTTGATGTTTCCAAAGAAACCCTGAAATGCATGGTGTTAAATATCATATGCTAATTGGCGATGGTGACTCCGGTATCATAAATAGACTCTTGATTCCCATGACTTACGGCCGTGCCTTAAACTTGTGGTAAGAAAAGTGGAATGTAAAAAAATCACCTTTTGCGAAACTTCTTTTCCAAAATAAAACAGTTAGGCAAAAAGACTAATAACCACAAAGGTTACGTACTACCAACAAGAAAAAAAGTTGAGAGCAATGTTTTGCGGCAGTATTGGGTGCTATAAAATACAGGGAAAATGAAGATATTTCGAGATACGGAAAAAAATGATGATAAAAGAAAATTTTTAGAGAGATGTTTAAGATTTCTTCTAAACCCAATACATTACTTACATTTTGACTATTGCTGAGAGGAATTCGGTCGTGGATTCAGAAATATCGACGACATGATGAAGTTACTAATGTTTATGATAGCTTATGGTTGAATCTCAAAAAAATTGTACGTACTCGTAACTAAGGCGTAGTTAAGAAAAAGTTTAAGTTCCCCTGTGTTACGAAAATTCGCCATATAATTGTATTATAATTTTCGTAACACAGAGGAACTTCAGGAATGCAAAAATTGTAAAAAGGCGGAGGTTGCAGACATTTTAGGAATAAGCACTTTCTGAATTCTGAATTTCTGAATTGCTGTCATTCTTGGAGACAGACATTAAGAAGCTGACATGCAAAAGACGTGGTGACATTATAGAAAACAGACTTTTTGGTAAAAAGACATGTTAGGAAAACGCACATTTCAGGCCTGAGCTTTCACTGATTTCACAAATTTGATATTTTTATTATTTACCAGTATATATGACACAACAGCCATTGAAATATATAATAAGGAACTGCTCAATCAATTTTCGCGATACTTACTTTTGAGGTGTCAGAACCCGAATCTGACACCATCGCAGGTTCAGTCGCACGGCAACCACCATCCATGACACCCGATTAAGTGACAATATTATAATTGAAAAAAAATACCCTCCCGCATAGTGCGGCGTGAGACCGCAGCACCTCCGACGCCACCGTCCACAATAATATGATAGTGTGTGAATCAAGCACTATTAGACTTTTGTATGTATGTCGTAAGAACTAAGACATCAGCAATAGGGTTTGGGTAAGCCATGGCGCTGGCGTTTGATAACCTACTATGAGACTTCTTACAAGAAATCCCACTGATAGGCATATTCTTCTTTTGAGTTCTTTGACAACAGCACATAATGTGAAATTTTCAATTTTCTTCCCCTTACCGTTGATCAGATAGAGGCCTCTGATACACGGACAGACGGACGGACGTCATAGGCTCGGTTAAAGAGTCCGGTACGAAATCATAAGAAAGAATCAGCGTCTTCTTTTAACTATCGAGCGTTCGAAACTCAAAAATTGTTGTCCAGGGTCGATCGTTTTTCTTAGGGCAAAATTAACTTACCCTGTCATTAAAGTCGAAGGCGGCTGTCCCGCGGCCCTCGAGGTACTCCTGGAACTGTGATATCACGCACACTATCGCGTAGATCTGTGGGCGAAAAGGGTTTATAAATGATAAGGGCTACAATTTGTTCGGGTTAGATCCGTTCAGAACATTCAACTGTGTTGCCACTAAAGTTGATTTAATGTGTTAACATAAAATGTATATATACTATTGAATGGACTTTCCTTAAAATAATCAAGCAAGAGCTTAGTAATATAAATAATCATGGATTTTTTAGGATTTTTACTATTACGCACGTACACCAGACGTGCATTTGTCATTAAAAAAACGGTTATTTTTTTCCTAATTTGTAATGACATAGACGTGATCTTTCTGAAGACGTGAATTTTTCTCTGCTTTGTTTGAACAGTTATCACAGGAGAATTACTCAAGGGATTTTATTAAGTGGATCCTGAAAGGTCCAAAGTAGTATCAAACTTTTGTTTTATTGTAATAGACTTATAACGAAAATATATACAGCAATTTCTTATTTAAGGTGACAGTAAGGACGGTTGGCGCTTTGCACGTATGTAAGCGCGGGCACTGTTTAGTAATACCATTAATTCATAAATAGCATAAACATTATCTTTGCTCCCTTTTTTATTGTACTCTTTGTGGTTGAGTGTAAATCAATTTTTTACAGGATTGTTTTATTTATAAAAATCGCAAGCAAAGCCACCAAAAGACAAAAAAAAAATTCAAGTCCTCCCAAATACGTATATAAAGTATAGCAAAAGTCAATTATTTAGTGTTATAATAGAAAACATTTTAACGCTCTTATAAGCAAAGCGACGATGCCGAAACCACCCTCCATTTTCCACCCATTTCAAGATCCCGGGGAAAACGACTCAAGCAAAAAGTAAATATTTAATTTTGCTACTAATTTTTTTTATGGCACCACTATTTAGTCTTAGCATGAGAGAGACGACCTTTATATTTGGAAACGTTAATTAGACGGAATTTGATATCAATAAGAGGCTCAATAAGATGGATTTTGGTATTAATACAAGCATGCAAACTACAACTTCTTATTTCCTTCTAACTTTACCCAACACGTCTTTAGGGTAAACATCATTAAAAATTGCGCAAAATTGAAATGTTAGTTAGGTATTCCTTTTATTCCGTGCATGAAAAGGATACACTTGGCTCTTGCATCAAGAAAAGTGCTCACGTCCTACGTAAAATTTAAAATTACAGACCGCTATCTCCCCGAGTAAACACACCTTCCACGTTTTTCCTTTATGAACGCAAGGTCTCTGTAGAATAAAATCCGTTCACCCTGTTCCGTCACAGTCTGATGCATACAAAAGAAACACAAAATGATAAAGTGTTCCATAAGATGTGAAAATCGCATACTGTCATTCTATGAAATATTCCCATACATACGCGCATACACAAAGTTCATTATAAGTATACCTATATAGGAAGAACAAAATATTTTGGTAAAATATTACGAGATCAGTCATTATTATAATCACGTTTACTAATGCACTGGCTGGGGCCAATTCGAAAGTGTGTTCGCTAAATTTAAAACACATTAAACTTGAAATAAATAACGTCAGACTCTATTTTGACAGCTTGGTGCTGTACAAAATCGAGTTAGGCGTTTCCTATTTCAAATTTAGAGAATTTTAAATTTAGTGGTCACTGTTTCGAATTGGACCCACTGACTACTTATTCAAGAACTTAAATATAATCAAATTATAAATATAAAAAAGTAGGTGGTGATTTAGAATTATTTCGTTTTGGAATGGAATTTTTGGTAATGGGGTGATTAGGTAGGTATATAGTTACTGCATGATTACCACAAAGAGATAGGTACATATAAACAAAATCTTTGTCTGTTCGGTCTGTCGCCGTCTTCTGTTCGAAATGATTTAACAAGGTCAGTGTTAGTATGTACTAATATAATTAATTATATTAGAATATGGGAAGCTTGTTCAAAATAATTAACGAAAGCATTCACGGATAACTATTAATAGAAGAAGAGAATAATCCGTTTAAATTATCACCGAAGTTCCAAAATTAACATTACTAATATTTAAACTTGGTACCATTGCTTATTGTACTTACCCGCGCCAGGGATTAATCGTATTTGGACAGAAACGTAGTTCACCTGATTCGGATTTGACCTGAAAAGCGTTTTACCTGATTCGCACTTGCCCAGAACGCATTACGAAAGAAACTCGTCACTCCCAACACGCACGCACGCACGCACGCATAAACATTGTTCACCATAAACTCAATTGGTCATATAGGTATTTGGCCAGAACAAGCAGTGCATCGTGCACAGTAGTGCATCGATAAAAACTGATTCTGATCACAACGTTTTAAGAGAGCCTAAACATACATGCGTGCCAAATGTTCTGAAGAATAAAATCGATGTTTGTATGCATAACTGTAAAGAAGCTGTGGTCAAAAGTATGGTGTCCGTGCAAATTATTTATAAAGAAAACTTTAAGCCAGTACAAGATGGTGCCAGTATTGTGGATTCAGCACTAATCCCCGAGTTCAAGTCAAAAAGGGACAATCTTTACAGAACCAGATATAAACATCTTAGCGTTACAAAATGCACGTTCAAGTCAGCAAAAGACGTGTCGTCGAAATACCAGAAATCTATGTAAACGATTTTTTGGTAACAAAGCAAGGTGGAATTGCAGTCTTTGCAACAGCAACTGCAAGAGACGCGGTCACCAAAAAAACGAACTACCTCGGAGATGGTACATTTCGCGTGGTGCCTCACCCTCATTATCAGTTATATTAAATTCACGCCGATATGGGGTCCGACAAAGATTCTCTAATAATACGTATTACGCTCTTATGAGAGTAGTCGAATCGCGATAATGACCAAATGCAAGTCTGTCCTTTTACTTTTCCATACAGGTGCATCGCAGGCAAAGTGCGTTTCTGCCGACATGAGAGCTGTCGAATCGCGATAATGGCCAAATGCGAGTCTGTTCTTTTATTTTTCCGTACAGGTGCGTTGCAGGCAAAGTGCGTTTCTCCTGACATGAGAGCTGTCGAGTCGCGATAGGTGCCAAATGCGAGTCTGTTCTTTTACTTTTCCGTACAGCTGCGTTGCAGACAAAGTGCGTTTCTGTCGACATGAGAGCTGTCGAATCGCGATAATGGCCACATGCGAGTCTGTCCTTTTACTTTTCCGTACAGCTGCGTTGCAGGCAAAGTGCGTTTCTGTCGACATGAGAGCTGTCGAATCGCGATAATGGCCAAATGCGAGTCTGTCCTTTTACTTTTCCGTACAGCTGCGTTGCAGGCAAAGTGCGTTTCTGTGGACAAGAGAGTTGTCTAATCGCGATAATGGCCACATGCGAGTCTGTCCTTTTACTTTTCCGTAGAGCTGCGTTGCAGGCAAAGAGCGTTTCTGTCGACATGAGAGCTGTCGAATCGCGATAATGGCCAAATGCGAGTCTGTCCTTTTACTTTTCCGTACAGCTGCGTTGCAGGCAAAGTGCGTTTCTGTCGACATGAGAGCTGTCGAATCGCGATAATGGCCAGATGCGAATCAGTTGAATTACGTTTCTGTCCAAATACGATTAATCCCGCGCCAGATTGAAACGGAATTCAATTTCATTCACCTGCACCCAAATCCTCTTTTCTACTGAGGACAGATTAATAAAGCTACAAGTCTAGTAATATGTTGAGCAAAGTAGGAGGAGATAAAGCGATTTTGCCGATAATATTGTTACCTGCACTCAAAATTACTCAGGAACGAAGGTATGCGCCCTATTGCGTACAGATATCGTTACTTATGGTGCTGGTATAATAGAGCAACTTTTCAGGGCAATTTAAAGCCGGAAACTATAGCTTTCTTAGTATCTTTCATCTCCAAATGAGTATACGAGCCACGCGCCACGCGCCACGAGGTACGCGAGCCAGAGTTCGTGAGAGTTTCCGCCTTAACTTGCTAAAGCACCGAGGGCCCTATTAATACTTGATGCGGTAAAACAAAATTAAAAATGCATGAATCGTTTATGGTGGAAAATGTAATGCAGAGTTTTAGGGGAGGGACATTACATCAATATAGTAAACAAAGAAACGAAACGAGGTGGGAATCCAACTGGCAGTAATGAGATTTAGTACAACGTAAGTGTACCAATGTTGAACAGTGCCCCAGTGTCAGAAAATAGGAATTCTGCACTTTTTCTGGTGCCTGGCAATTAATAATAAATTATCAAGTGTCAAAATATGACAGTTGAAGACTTTTAGTCATTGAGTTTCATGATGGTGTGGCGAGTAATTAGTAATGAGGAGATTCGCAAAGAAGTAGAGTAACTAACATATCCCCAAGAAGCGTGGGCAGACAACCCATTCGGTGGACTGGCGACTGGTGAAGATTGCAGGATTCAGTTGGATGAGAAAACCGCAGAATACGTCGTTGTGGTGATTATTAGGGAGGCCTATGTACATCAGTGGACGTTTTTCGGTTGAAATAATATGCATTCCTACTAAATATATCCGAAAGGATTTAAACAAGGTTATGAAGCCCAATATGACATACTATTTCATGATTATTTCTTAAAAAATGTAATATCAATAAACTGTTAATAATATTATCATTTAGAATAATTTGTACTTTGTTTGACGATCTAAATGTCGTTTCTTTTAATTTTACATGACATTCAATTTAAACTATATTTAAACTTAATTAAACTTAACTCTTTGTTTTAATAAATAAAAAAGAAGTGCCATGTTCATAATTAAACTGAATAAGTGTGATTATGATTCCGAACAAATTAATTCTGTCAAAGCCATATTTCCTGATATAAAATTAACAAGTTGTTACCAACATTTTAATAATGCTGTGATCAAGGCGAAGGAATACAATTTAACGAGAACAGTAATCGTATCTAAACATAACGAAACAGAATAAAAATTCGGTACTTCGGAAGAAACATCGTCAGATTTTGTTCTAATTTTGTTTTACTTCTATCGGCAGGTTTCAGACAAGACGTGATATTGTTGACGCCGCACCAAAGTCGTCAATTATGCAGAAATTTATATTTTGCACGGTTTTAACTTATAAGGTATGGACCATAATTTGACAAGTTGTGCAGGAAATCGGCATAAAACGTTCACTGAGTTAATTCAAGAATACCTCGAACACCTAATATATTTCTGGACTTTAACTGACTTATGAAAAAGTGTGAACATTATAAACGAAAGATGTTTTTGTTCCCTTAAAAAATCACGAGAGTTATTGCTTTTGATAAAAAATACGAAAACTCAATTTAAATAGAATGAAATTAAAAGGAATAATAACTCTCACTAAGTTTTTCAAACTTCGAAATATTCAATTCATCAATCAGTAAGTGAATTTAGAAACAAGAAAATTCAACCGAACCGAATATTAATGGTTTTAGTATTATTTTCAACTATTTGTGACTTCATTGGCGGCAATTTTATTTAAAATATTTTATACTTACTTTATGTAAGTATTTTTTATACTTGTGGTCTCAGTGATTTAAATTTTTACTATACTATACTCCTGCTTGCTGCCGCGCGCGCGTTGTGCGCGAGCCGTTCGCCACATATGTATGCCAATGCAAAAAAGCCTTTCTTAGTGCAATAATTCGAAGTGACTTTCATTTGATAGCTTATTAAGTATTTAATGACTGTTCCAAGCACTATCTAAAAATTGCAGTGTCCAAATCCAACAATGGTAAAAAAACTTACAATGTTTTAATTAAAGAGTGAAAAAACCTAATTCTTATCAATGGTGTTTAGATAGTAGATGCACAAAACGATTGTGTGGTGACAAAAAAATTGGTGCAAGGAGGGCTTATCAAGCTTTGAAAGTGTAAGAAGGCAGGGGTTGGGTCCCGTTGGCCTTACCTGCATTTAGCCTTGGCGAGCAAAACGGCTCGGCAGTACACTGACCAAGTTTGCAAAATGACTTGGTTATATGATGCCATGGTTACAAAATTACTATTGTCAATTCAGTAATAAATTAAATATATTGAAGTCGGTGGCAAGTAAATTAGGTATACAACTATACATCTCTCATACTGTGTTCGTTATGTCCATCGGTGTTAGTTACAATTATTAACCTCGTAAGTCCTAGCATTTTTAATGCTCTGTAGTGAGTGATTCCGTCCCAGTGTACTAAAATAAGAACAAATCACGGAAGTACTTTTTAATCTTAAATCAATTACGACAAAGTTGAAATTAGAACCAAATCAAGCAAAATACCAGGTCTCAATGAGGTACAATAATTTGTACTAAATAAAGTACAAGGGGTCTTACGAGGTTAAGAAACTATGTTAGTTTACAGACCAAGGCATTTTGCTACCCGGACAAAATACAACTAAGGTGCTCTGCTCGCCAAGGCTAAATGCTAGTAAGGCCAACGGGACCCAACCCGAAGGCAGAGGATGTCGATGCGAACCTCTTTACGAAAGGTCTCCCGTGACCAAAGCTTCATAGATAAAAATATCTGGATAAATTCCCAGGCTCTCCTTGGAGGAGTATTAGAGAGTAGACTTCGAGAAGAGAAGAGAAACATGAAAACCAAAAACATACTTGTGTAATTGTGATGTGTGACTATTTAACTTGAATAAACAAAATATTCAAATCAGTAAAATAATTTAGTTAGTGTTCAAAGAAAACCAAGTTCAGTGCCTTAATTACAAGGGAAGCAATAATTTTACGGTATAATAATCCTTTAGTAAAATATGTTAATTGTTGTCTCGGGCGTACAAGGTTTCAGCGAGCAGAAATTATAATTAGGTTTTACTTAACAATGGAACTGGAGGAATTCTTGCCTCGTAATATATGTAATAATACATCTTGTCTATAAGGCGCGCGGCCGCGGTTCAACCCGTTGCTTCAATTTACATAGGTAAGGTATTATGTACTTAAAGAACATGCGACACAAGAGTCATTTTGCTACATTATAGATCCTTACAAAATCACAGACTAAGTAATGGTTGACGACATCGTGCCTTTTAATATAATTATATTTAGTATAGGTACTCGTTTTTTGATCGAACCTTCACCTTATTTTTTGTATTCAACAAAACCCTAAAAAGCCTTGCCTAAAAAGCAAGACGTTTCAGAAGTATACCTAAGTACAATAATTATAAAGAAAAATGTCTAAGTGGTTGAATGTCTGCTAAGTAAATTGTCTGAATAGTGTAGGCATTCTTACAAAGCAAAACGCCTAGTCTGTTTGCCGAGAGTTGATAAAAAAAATAAAAAGTCTGGGCTTCGTAACTCATTACAAATAGCGACTCGCTAATTATTTTTACCGATGATAATAAAAAATTAAAGGGAAAAACTATATTCTCTGCATAGAAAATTATTATTGAATAGCCTGTTTATGTGACGACCATGATGAAGTCTCAGAGATGAAGGAAGAAAGGTTTATTATGAAACGTTCAATTGCTTCGTCTAAAACAACACACGATCACCCGAACGACACACTCGAAGCTTATTCTAGAACAGAATGACTACGACTATGGCTCTTGCTTGCCCGGCGCGGCGCCGCGCTTGACAACAACTAAGACCCTCATACCACGAAACTCAGTGCGCGCAGCGGTAAGCGACGCCCGTCGACAGTCGCCATTTCGAGACGATATAATAATATTTATCAGCTCTCGGCGAAGAGACCTTAAGTAGTTGAATGTACACGAAGCAAATTGCCTGTATATATAATAGAATGCCTACGAAGCAAAATTGTTAAGGACCTAGTCGAACGTCCGCGACGCAATATAATGAAGTGATTGAATGTCTTAGCTATTCGAAGTCACACATTGCTATTTCCAGTCAAAATCAATCAACCTAGTCATAATGCATTTTCGGCGTACTTACTGTCTTATTAGGAATCTTGCTTTTTAGGCATGATGCATTTTAGGCATATTGACTTCATAGAGCCGTCTTGCTTTTGAGGGAATTCGATCATAAAGGAAAATCCCAATTAACTTTAAGTATGGCAAACTCCCCCCAATTTGTTTTTACGATTATGAAAGGTTCTCTCGCCGGTGAATTGAATTTTTCATCAGAAAATTTAGCTTTTAATTTCAATAAAATACGCTGGGGTATGATGATTGACGTCTTTTCAAAACTTAATCGCGCAAGGTTTTGAGCCAGAGGGTGGAATTACTAACGATTCATTCGCCATCATTAAAAAAAACCCACATCTAAATCTTCGCACGGGTGGACGATTACTTTACCGATTTTATTAGTACCAGATACTGTTTTTTAATTAAATTCAGCTGACTACCCCCGAGCAGCACGCAAGCTGTATAAAGACTTATACACACCTTATAATGCTCAAATTAGAGTTATTGCCAATTGTACTCCGCGAAACTAATTTATTAATTAAGTAATAATAATTACATATTTTTTTCTACGTAACGGCTAATGAGTATGTTTGGTTAAAATCTTTTGAATATGACTTGTACGGTCTACTAACAAAACGAAGCAACCGGTTATTTAACAACTTTCCAATGATTAAGCGTCGGCCTTGCAGAAACAAACTCTGCTACGTAAATGAACTTAAATACCCTGAAATTTTGTTTAATTAAACACAAAAGCTTTTTGTGAAAGTTGTGTAAGTTTTAAAACCGGCTGGTGTTTGGGAGAATTACTTAAATTGCTTCTTTCATAAACATTTTGTTCGTTTTAAACATTTTGTTCTTAATTGATTAACGGTTTCTGATGTACTTGGGTTAGGTATACAAAGTACAGTTAGGCTGTATAAATGTCGAGCCTACTTATTGGGGCAATCTAGGATGCTATGTCCAGCAGTGGACATATGATAATGATGCTTTTTGTGTGAAATTCCGTTTGCTGACCTTAGTTCCCAATGAGGTCTGTATCTAACGAAGCAGTGCAATAATAGAAGATCCAATACTGATCAATTTAATTTCTTTGCTTGATTTAATAACTTTTTAGTGATTCTCAGTGGAAATAATTAAAAAAGGTGAGTAACTTCTATTCCATGAGGTAACAAGCAGTTATTATCAAAACAATCGATACAATTATCTATACAATAAAAACCTTACAGAAACTCTTTCCACTCCTTTTCAAACTCACATTTTGCCCCCTGCTTTATTTAAATTTACTTATTTACTGATTAACTATATTATATTAATAGTATGGTTTTATTTCAAAGTCCGCAGTGGTATTCATAGGACACTCAGGGCTACTAAAGTGACAGCGTGAAGCGGCGTATGTACGAAAGCCATGCCCACGCAGTATGCAGCGCTAGACCATATTTTATTAAATTTTCGTACTCAAGCAGAGATTACTCGTACAATGATTTTCTAGCTGTTCAAAAAATCTTTGTTATATTAAAACGTTATAACAAGACCAAGGACAGAAATAATAATAATGTTTACACTACATTGATTCAAGTGATACAGAAACCGATCGTTATTATAGTAACGAAATATCGCTTTCATTGGCCCCTTTCTTTTCAATGTAAACTTCGCAAAGTAAGATAAAGAAAGAAATAAAGTGTATGATATACCATATCACTAAGACAATGTTTTATGTATGGGCCACTGATGCCTGAAATAAATGGTTTATTATTATTATTATAATGTGGAAAAGAGACTGTATAACATGCCGAAAGTTATTTGTATTTTTTTCACAATCATAAGTAATTTCCGTGCTCACTGTGCGTGGAAAAGACCCATCCAAACCTGGATGTCGATTGAAAATTAAATTAAAAAGAAACTACGTTTAGAACCATCTAGAAGAAACAAAAGCATCTAGCTTTTATTTAAGTCTACGTAAGAAACATAAGTAACTTCGGACAAGACTTTAAATTCCTTTGTTCTCCGGCTAACTAAAACGGATTGTCCTAAACTCCAATCTTCAGGGGCATTAAGACCATGTGGCTTGCAGACTATTTCACCATTTGTCTATATAGTAGATTGCCTGTTCCGAGAATGTGCCTAATTCTTCAAATGACATTTTCGCGTTTTGCCTAAACTTAGTTTTGTTGAAAACTAACTTGGTTTTCAACAGTTGAATGCATAGTTCACTTTTTAGTTTCGTTTGGTCCCAATTCTGATGCAGTCCAAATGCATTTCAGTCTTAATCTCACTAGTCCTAATGCGTGTAAGTCATAACGCGATATAGCTTAACAGCCTTTTAGTCTTAATACTGATTAGTTCAACAAAGATGAACGCATGTTGATAATGTTGAAAATTGACGACACGTTTGGCCTAGTTGGTAGTGACCCTGCTTCCGAAGCCAGCGGTCCCGGGTTCGATTCCCGGTAAGGGCAACTATTTGTGTGATGAGCACGAATGTTTGTTCCTGAGTCTTGGATGTTTCTTATGTATTTAAATAATTATTTTTTTCTATATAAGTATGTATATCGTCGTCTAGTACCCATACCACAAGCCTTTAGAGCTTACTTTGGGGCTAGATTGATTTGTGTCAAGATTATCCCCTGATTTATTTATTTTATTTTATAATTAGGAAGTAAGCATTTAATACTATGTACGACTTAGGCTTTATAGCGAAATAGGCACAATCCGTTTTAGGCAGGTGGAGAACAAAGGTTTAAATTTACCGTTTCCTTTTATATCCGCTCCTCAGTCTATTTACAGGTAGGCGCGACTGTAATTCATAAATAATTGAATTGCGGTCGTGTTCTATTTTACGCAAGCTAAAAGCCCGGATGGAATACATTTTGGACCACGCAAGAACCCATCAATGTGACGCGTATACATTTTCAGTGGGTGGCTGAGACCTCTTCGAAGTCACATTCGTCCTCCCACGATGGGCCAAATTACACTGGATGCTTTACACCTTATTCATATTGCAACGCGAGTGTGGTTCAAGTAAGCACAGTTGTAGAATTAATTAGTTGTAATGTATAAATACTTAAGGGCGCGTACGAAATTGGCATTTTGGTTTATACGAACGTTGAGTGTTACATTTTCTTATTCTATGAAGTAAATACTGGTACTTAAATAGATTTTATCTACACCCATATCATAAAACCTCCATAGTGTAATCAAAAACCATAGGAAATGACCACCATTTTGACAACCAATTAGGAAAAACCAGTGCTGCAATGTTATCCCCGTATCGTTTTTAGTATAAAAATGAGATTAAATTTGGAACAGCTGACAAAACTCAAATGGGTCTCTATTCTAGTATCCATAGATATTAAAACAGTTATTGATACGAAACGTCAATTCAGTATGTTTTTTTAATATAAACTGCACAACATTTCATCTCGAGTGACATGAGAATAGAGACTAAATTCGTTTGTCTATGATTTAAAAAAAAAAATGTCTTGACGGAGGATCGAATTGCCGCCATTATGTTGGTGTTTTGCTGAACGAAAGTAGAATTGTTGTTGAATTGAATAGAAAAAGTTGTTTGTAATTTACATTTTAGTTGAAAATATGAATAGTAGTCTTCTCGGAGTGTGTGTGATGTGAAAATGCGCCGGATATCGGAAATATGCAGCCACGATTGCAACAAATAACTTGTTGCCAGAAAATATTGTTTCTGAACCCATCATGGAGGATTTATAATATGTGTGTAGATAAAGTTATGTATGCAACTCTGCATAATTTGGCCTTAAAACACACGTGCAATCTTATTATGAAACTCGCTAAAAGCTCGTTTCATAAAACTGCATTAGTGTTTTAAGGCCTATCATTATGCGACCGTTGCATAAACTACTATTTCATGACACTTTCTCGTTATTAGACAACTTACATGCTGGAGTAACGAAGATCGTAAATCTTTAATATGGCTCTAGAGCTCAACTTTTCTACGAAATGTCAAAGTAGTTCTCAAATCTCAAAAAACTGAATCTAAAAAAAACCCTTTCAAAAGTAAGAAATAATATACGATTCAATTATAATAATTTACAAGAATCGTATGAATACATTGAAAGATTTAGGTTAAACTTTGAGCAGTTTTCATACATTTTGCATGAAATTCAGGTGTGCTTCAATATCACACAAATAGAAATTATGCCTTAACGCCCCATCAACAGTTGCAAGTCGCGCAGGTTTTTGAAAATAGAACCTTCTGTATCTTGCGAGGGTTCATATGAACCTCTGTATAATGAAGGGTCAGGCGAGCCTATGGAGCTCTGTGATACTGATTTACAGGATGATACCGATATTCAAGACAGTAGTACGCATGAGATAGTGTGTGTGGAGCACCGACATGGTAGCTACTTTCGTGAGTATCTTTAATGAGTTTGTTCGTAAACTCGCAGTCTCTAGGCAGTAGTATTGGGTACTTCATATCATAACTCCAATTCGTATTAGTCATTCGACCACGACACCTCAGGATTCCGTCGACATTAATAAAAAGACCCAAATATAATGTCCATTAATTGAACCAATTTACTTAAAAAAGAAATTGTTTATAAATTATTTTCCTCCCGTTTTTGCATCATTTATTTTTAGTGCATAAAATAAAAGCGGGAAAACATTGTACTTATTTGTTTTTCTTGAACTCTTCATAGTCTAGGGTAGTACGCTGAAAGACACTGCTGTCCGAATTGAGACTTTGAAACAGTGTGCTTACTGAAATCGACGCTCATACCCTTCATGTTTAATTTGGACCAATAAGTGACAGCAGTGAGGCTGTCACTTATATTATAAGTAAAAGCTATTATATAAGTTCTGAGAAATATTTATGCAATACTATATAGCAGACTTCTAAAACTAGTTTTAGGACTGCTAACTATTATTACGACTTTTTAATTATATGCAACGCAACGCTATTATTATAAGTAAATTTAAGGAGCAAAGCGCTGATAATATTAACTATTATTTTTTAATACAATAGGCCCCTGTTTTTTCTTATAATATACAGCTGGTTTAGGCAAGGAAATCTGAGATAAATAGAATGGAAAATGTCGTACGCTCAACATACAATATTAATAAAATTAACCAGCCGCTTGACAACACATTTATCCAAATATAAGTTTAATACATACATACACATTATCACGCCCGAAATCCCTAATGGGGTGGGCAGAGCCACAAGACTACTTGTGGCCACGTTCGATTAATTAGTCCTAAGATGGTATGATGAACCGTATGGTGACAGGTGATCAGCCCATCGCCCATACAGATAGTCCACCATGTTGGAGAGGACCCGTCCCTTAGTCGACTTTTACGACATGCCAGGATGATAAGCATCTGCACGCATTCTATGCTATTTCTTCACTCCCAGTGCAGCAGAGGAGAGGAGATAAGTTTAATATAAGCTATAAATAAATACTCACGTTCAGTATTATAAGGAAGAAGTCCAAAGTGAACAGGAATGATGTAACCGGATTGAAGTCAAGCTGAAATAAACGTGACAATTATACACTGATGATAAAACAGTTTCGCAACATATGAGCTGTAATGCCAGTTCACGAAAAAAAAGTTGCCATTCAATGCAAAATCCCCTCTGAGACAGTAGTACTACCTAATAGTTCAACTGGTAGTACAAATGATACACCGTAAGGTCACTAGTACTACCAGTAGTACTAGTGACCGGTAGTACAATTGTACTTGTTCATTGCAATACCCTTTACTGTTGATTCTGTACTGGCAACTTAAATAAGACTGAAGTACTTTTGATATGATAGCTTAATCAAATTACTAAGTGACATGAGTGCCTATTCTATTTGTGCATGGATCGTATTAGATCTGTTGATTTATCAAATAAACAAAATGGACAATTCAGCTTCAGCTGAAATAAAAATCGTAGAACGCGGACGTGGCAAAGTGCTACTAAATAACGGTCACCAATACTATTTACTTAACACACAGACATAATAATAAGTCAATAACATACACGGAATATAACCATATAACTGTATATTTTGTTTACATCTGGCATTGTGTATCATTTGTACTACCAGTTGTACATTTAACACTGTGATCAATGACAAAACCCGAGGGATATTCTTGTATTTTTATTGTTAGTACTAGTGACCCTCGGGTGTATCATTTGTACTACCAGTTGAAGTACGTGGTAGTACTACTGTCTCAGAGGGGCAAAATCTTCTCAATATGTGTATAAGAAAATAATTATGCTCCATTAAAAGGAACAAAGTAAGATAATAAAATAGAAATAATATAAGCAATGATAATAGAACAACGAGTATGCGAATTATCGCTGTAGAATACGACCTACCATTTGTTCCCAAACTGATGACTATGAATAACTTCATCGTCGGATCCAGAGAATCTACTTACTAAGGTACGCTTAATGAACGCCTTGGGGTGCTCTGTCTTTTTTTTGCCCATTCGACGTTTTCTTTGTCAAGCAAATACAAAGTTTTCTGAGCAAAATAAGTGGAGCAAAGTCTAGCCAACTTATTCGGGAATATTTTATGCTTCTATTATAATTTATTTTCTTAATGTAAGGTAGATAGATGACCATGTGTAATGCCATCAAGCAAGTCAGTGATCTTTCTAACCAAGTTCAAAAAAACCGAAGAAGGTTCTAAATTCGACGCGTATTTGTTCAAGTAACGATTGACAACGAATTGCTTTGCTATTTAATATGTAACTTAATAACAAATAGAATACCCTATTTTATAAGAACGAACTGTTTACAAAACAGGAATTTCCATGCCATTTTGCCTTACTTGGAAAGAACGAGCCACTATTAATAACTGCGTTCAAAAAAATGGCAAGTAGTGCTAATTGCTTCATGTAAAACCAGTGAAATAAAAATCTATTAGAGAAAGTAACGTCTGTCAAGCCATGCAAATAATGAAATATACCTACTTATGAACGAAAACAAACGCGAGTGGGTAAAAATGCGACTGGGAATTTTGCTACGCGGAATAAACGAGTTTTGAGAATTGATCTAGCAACTCGGTTAACTTTGTGATAGAAACTAATTATTAAGTGGAACAAAATTCGGTCCACATAATTGTACTTACCGTTAAAACATCATTAATGAATGGACCCTCATTTTGCGATGTGTGAAAATCTCCTTGAGCGTCAAATTAGTTTATTTCTACCCTAATGGATCTTTTGTTTGTACATTTGTCAGTTCTATTAATGTGAACGAGATAATGTGTTACCTTTTTTGTTCTAAGCATTTTTTGCGAAGAAGAAGAATCAAAGGCAGTATATATTCGTAAGTCTGGCTGGGTAATAGTAAATTGCGGCCTCGATAAAAATAGAAGCCTCATTATGTACATGCTCAAATAACGCAATAAAAATTTAACAAATAAAAAGACCTACATCAAAAACCCTTTGAAAAGTAAGAAATAATAAACTGGCTTTCGTAAGTCAATTACCTAGAAACGTCAGATATATTGTAGTTGAAGCGATAAATTAAATACATTGAAATCGGTGTCATATATATTCATGAACGATTGATATGTTCCTTAATGAAGGTTTTCTAATGGAAATCTTGAAAAAGGAACACGTTCATTTAATGGTTCAATAATGGTGTATTAGTGTGACCATAAACGTCTAAATTATAGTTATAACTAGTATTATTTATCACGTCCCCACTACCCCAAGCTTTGCACAATAAAACAGGTTTGCGACATTTATTATCATTACCGACTTTCCTTCGCATTGGTTGTGTGTAGCGCTGCTTACGTTTAGAATTGTGGCTTCGTTGCAGCCTCCATCCTGGCAGATTAATAAAAATGAAGGAAATCATTTTCCAACCTACAACCTGAATAAAATTTATAATAGAGCTCTTAAGTATTAGTATGGCAGTATGGCTAATATCCTTCTAGATAAGTCTGATAAAAACCTCACATTATTCTTTTATACTAAAGTATTTGTTACTACAGAAAACAAAAGTTTAAATGGTAAATCCGATCGATGCTAGAACCTTGTTTTCATTGTGTCTTCGAATTCTTTGAGTTTTATATTAACATCAATTCATCGACGATTTTACACAGTTTTAAACATTCCCGATTTTCATACATGTCACTTTACCAATATATAGGTATATGATAAATTTGTAATTCCGTCGGTCTTGACTCTTTTACTGAACAAGATTACTAAGTATTAGGTAACATAATTAGCATATATTATTAATACTTACTAAGTATATATTTTATCTTTACCTACTCATGCAATTGCACTATTATACTTAAAGAAAAGCTAGGTTCTCATAAAATATATTGGCAACAGATTGCTACTTTGTACTTACTATATTGCCAAGACGATTTAAACCGATACAATTTATTGGGTTTAGGTTAAAAAAATGCTCAGTCTGTCCGTGTTTTTCTCTCTTTGTGTAAACAGTTGTAAATCATGTATTTAACACAAACATTCTAAGATATAGGAATGCTCGCTCGTTGCTGCTCGCTTGATGTAAGTAAGTAGATGTCGAAAGATTGTCTGAACATTTTGTTCAAACGTATTTACCTCTCGGACAAACACACCACAGTGGGCACACCAAGTGCATGCAGTAAGGAAATATATCGCTTTCACGTTGTTCTTGCATACTAGTTGGCTGAATTTCAAAAAAAAAAACGTTATTAAGGCGTAGTTAAGAAAAAATTACCATATGATGAATGTTCGTAACGCAGAGGAACATTTTTAACTTTTTCTTAAATAAGCCATAATTAAGTTTTTTTTTTTGAAATTCATCCTTATTGTACTCCCCGTATCATCTAGTCTAATTTGTATTAACTAAATTATTCACCCTCTAAATTATTCACGCTCCGACATTTTTAGTATTAGTAGATTATACATGATAAATGCAACGCATGCAATCACTATATCGCTCTTACCGATAAACAAAGTTTGCAAAAATTATGTTATTAGTTTAAATAGCGAAAAAAACAGAATACAATGAATACAAGAAGAAAAGCGCTTGGTCCTGCTCTGACTCTCATTCTTTTGGTTTAAACCAACTAACAGCGCATTATCTATACATGCAATACAGCTAAAGATGTTAGAATGTAAGTACTTTGTAAACATTTGGGTTTCTTCCGAATGAATGTACAGGTTTCAGCAAAACCAGAATTACATAGTAATTTTTTCATGGAATAATTATACCCTTTGCTAATGACTATTATATACTTACAGTTTGTAAATAGAATAGGTAGACCAGATTAATTATCTCCACCAGAGTTTCGAGTCCCATCGACACGATCCACGGCAGCAGCATATATTTTATGTTCTGGAATAATTGTACATTGTTAATAAACCATACTATGAATGAAAATCTATGAATGAACACAGCGGCGAGCCTAACTTGACACGTCAGTACGTATAGACTACATGTTAGTGTGTGCCTTCGACCTTGGTCATATTTTGCCGCAGCTCTGCTGCGGTTGTATGTACCTAATTAATTCCGCATAATTTCCGTGTTAAGCGTACGAGGGGCGGCTGAAAAGTTATCTACCTAGCCTATATGTTATGCGAAAATAATACTGGCCACTATGAGCTCGTGTTCACTGGTTATTCTTTTTTCAAAATCACTAACATTCATTTGTTTCTTGCTTCCCGTTTTTTTTGGGATTGGATTGTTTTCAAAATGTCGCAAGAAAAAAAAAATCTGATTAAAATTGAGCAGCGTGCAGTGTTAAAATTTCTCACTAAAGAAGGAAATACACCCTCGCAGATTAGACTGCGTATGTTACCTGTTTTTGGTGGTTCGTGCCCTTCTGAATTTACAATAAAGTTCTGGTCGAAACAGTTTAAGCTTGGCCGTGAGAGCCTTGAAGATGATCCTCGTAGTGGGCGACCAGTTTCCGCTGTCACCGATGAAAATGTGGCCAAAGTGAGAAATTTTATTTTAGAAGACCGGCGAATTAATCAGTGGGAGTTAGCCAGGGATGTGAGCATTAGTAAAGAACGGGTCACTCAAATAATTCATGAACATTTGCACATGTCTAAGGTTAGTGCACGCTGGGTCCCTAGAATGTTGACTCCCTTTGACAAGGACAGACGTGTTCAATGTTGCGAGGAATTTTTAGACATGAGCCGTGGAAAAGAGGAGGAAATTATTTCTAGAATAGTAACCTGTGATGAGACTTGGATTCGGCAGTGGGATCCCGAAAGTAAACAGGAGTCATTACAATGGAAATTCAAGGATGAAAAGCCTCCTCGGAAATTTAAGGTTCGCCCGTCAGCAGGCAAAGTAATGGCAACATTTTTTTGGGATGCGGAAGGAATTCTGCTTCTAGATTACTTGCCAAAATAAACTACAATGAATGCTGAATATTACGCAGATTTACTTTACCAGCTCAGAGAAGCCATAAAAGAAAAAAGAAGGGGCAAACTCAGTAAAGGGATTCTGCTTTTGCATGATAACGCACCTGTGCATACTGCTCGCTTAACGAAGCTAGCAATTAATGGAAATGGGTACGAAGTAATCAACCACCCTCCATATAGTCCAGATTTGGCCCCATCCGGCTACTTCCTGTTCAGACTTTTGAAGAAAGAACTGAGGGGACGAAGATTCGTAACCGATAACGACATGAAGGCTGCTGTTCATTAACGATGATAAACCTAAAGTTTTTTTTTTAACGGGTTAATGTCTTTAATTGATAAATGTAATAAGTGCATTTCCCTGTCAGGAGACTATACTGAAAAATAAAAAAAACTAGCCATGATCGTCTTTTGTTTCATAGTTAGGTAGATAACTTTATCTACACCCCTATCATAAAACCTCCATAATGTAATCAAAAACCGTAGGAAATGACCACCATTATGACAACCTGTACTGTAACGTTATTACAGTATCGATTTTAGTATCGTAATGGTCATAACGATACAGATATAAGCAACAGGCCTGCGCGCCGCCGCGCCGCAGCCGGAGGGTCCCCATCGTCGCATCGGAAATATGCAGCCACGATTGCAACAAATAACTTGTTGCCAGAAAATATTGTTTCTGAACACATCATGGAGGATTTATAATATGTGTGTAGATAAAGTTATGTATGCAACTCTGCATAATTTGGCCTTAAAACACACGTGCGATCTTATTACGAAACTCGCTAAAGCTGGTTTCATGAAAATCGCACTAGTGTTTTAAGGCCTATCATTATGCAGGCTTTACTTTGACTTTTCTTTTACCAACTTTGTGCAGTAGTTGAAAGAAAAGCAGATTATGCACCTCGCATTCAGTGATTTATGAATCACTTTCTGCTTGGTGCAACAATCTACTATTAACGACCGGTTCTCTCACTCACCTTAGTTTGCCGCGACTGGATGTAACTCGGGATGGTAAAATTCTAACATAATAGTTAGGGAGCCGGGTGCCATTTTGGTATATGATTTGTCCGTCTTTCATATTGATAGGGATGAAAGTTTATGTCAATACAAATCGATTTGGTCCAGTAAATGAAAGTCGTATGTCCCTGCGTTTTTGAATTACAAGTTTAAAAAAAACGTACATTAAAAAATCAGCAACCTAGACGTCTGCCAATTTTTTTTTATTCTGGCAATCCTAAACGCATCGAGAACGAAGAACAAATGATTTAGTACCTATAGCTTTTTTCATTTAGATTTTTGCAACTACGTCCCGTTATTTATAAAACAGAGCCCTGCACGTCTACCTGTTCGATGTTCATCATTTGAGGATGATTCTGACCATCAGTTCAAGAGGCAGACAGGAACAAATATTAAGCAAACCGAGTTTTTTTTTTTTTTGGAACGCTGTCAATGAGAACGCAACGCAACCATGGTGGCAGACTATTTTTCTGTGGTGCTTTACATTGTCATTAATCGAACAATTCAGGTCTGCCAAGCGAACAAATCATATAGAAATTTTGGCACCCAGCTCCTTAGCTATTATTTAAATACCGTAGTTGTGCATATCGGTTCCCTACAAAGCAAAAGTTTAAGTTACGTTAATGTGGATGTTAATTTTGCCGCAAAATACTTAGTCAAATAATACTGACTATGTCGTACCATATAAAACAGCACTAGAAAGTTCGATTAAGCCTTGTTCAGCATAACTAACCTATCTCAACATACGGTAAAATTAAATACGCTTAAATTTCTTACACAGCAGATAATGCCTACAAGCGCGCGGGTCAATTTATGATTGTCAGGCGAAATGAGAGACGAACTGAGCGACGAAAGAACCATGCCCCGATTTGGGCCATATGGCGTGCAGCGATAATTTCTATATCAGTGTTTTACTTCAGAGGAGTATATGTCCAGAAAAATATCTTTAGTGCCGTTCAGCGAATGCGCCTCAGTTTACAGGATGTTGAAAAATAAAAATTATTTTTCAGCCTCGTCTTCATCTGAACTATCAAATCTTATGAATATATTTTCTAGATCTTCTGATGGTGGATTTATTTGTATATGATAATGTTTGCATACCCTAAAAATCAGATTATAGTAATTACGTGAACACAGGTACCGGTAGTTCGTGCACCATTTTTACAACTACAATAGTAATCTTTTATTGAATCTATATCCTCTAAGTTTTTTTCAGCTAACACATAAACATAGTATTTCGTTTTATTGATATGTCGAGACTGTATTCTTCCTTTAATAAATAATGGATCTACTAATGTCAACCCATAAGAAGCAAAATCAATTTCATCGGTGTTAGTGCATATATCAATTCTAAATCTACCATCAGAGGCTATGTGTTCACCGTAATACGATTCAGCTTCTTTTATTTGATAGCATCCCAAAGCTATTAAATAAACATCTTTATCTGACAAAACAAGAAAATCCGTCAACACTTCATCAGTGATTGAGCGAAACTGTTTTAACTTGCGATTAAGATTAGTTTCTCTTACAATTTGTCCTAAGATGTTCTTTTGATTCACATTAGACAACATCAAGTCAGATATAACTTGAGCATCGTCAACATCCGAGATGCATCTAACGTAGAATTCATTATGAATTGCTACAACATTTCGTAAGTCCTGCATCAAGTGTGGATTCATCAAAATTTTTGGTGTCTCAAAGTCATACAATTGGACCTCCTCTAAAACCTCACGCATTCAACGCAAGGATAAAAAGACACTAGATTGGTATTGTACTAATTAAGTACAATTTATTGGTATACAATTTAATTCTGCACGCCCATGGCCCAAAACCACCTTTAAATGGGGCATAGTTCTTTGTTACAAAATATCATAGCTAGCGATTGGCACCGTCAGCCGCTTTTAGCTATATTGAAACTCGCCCTTTCAAATTCACGAGGTCGATAGTTCGACCACTTTATCTACTAGAAAGCGGTCAAGCTGCCCGCTGACAAACATAGTATCGATCGAAAGGGAGCCATTACATTTAGGAACAAAGCAGTCTTAAGTAGATGGCACGCGTTGGCATGTCGTCCCCTTATCCACACATTTCTAAGTAAATTAACGATGTACTAAGAAGGTTTTCAGGATGGTTCTTATTTATCATTCTTTAAAGACAGTAATTAATGGTTTGTGTAAGTCGGCTACAGTGCATAATTCCTAGGGATTCATTTGTATACTGGTTTTAGGGTTCCGTATTTTTCTTCATGTCTATATTGAGAGGTGGCAATTCTGAGATTATGCCATATGTTTGAGGATATGAACTAAAATGGAAACTCTGAAAAGCAATCTATCATCCGGGACTTTTATAAAATGAATGGTTTACTGGAAAGTCTAGCCATCTCCATTATTAAACAGAAAGACGAATTCTGCAGAAGGCAATAAAAAAGAGACCGAAGTACCTCATTTTAAAATATAATCAAATTGTTATGTTTTCTGTGATTATTAAACAGATGTTGGATAAGTCAATAAGATAATAATTATTTTCTCCCACAATACAAACACTCAAAACTACACCGTCCAAAAACTTGCTATTAGAGAGAATAATTTTGTTAAATACTTATACCATAATTATACATTGTTTATTATGTTTCTTTTTAATGACTTCTTTGAAACATAACACCTTATTTACATGTTAATATTAAGTAGGTGCTTAGGTACAAGGACAATGTTTGTTTTAAGACACAAATACCACTACATAAGCGATACCGTGGATTCACTAACACAATATATAAATGCAACAAAAGATAACAATGGAATTATGTTCTTCGCAAGATACAAACCAGTAGTTACAAATAAATGGAATGACACTCTTACTGGGTTCTTGTACGAAGAAACATCGCGACGCTTCTCGGTAAAATAATCCAAATCATTTCAAGTTGTTTCATCTGAAACAGCGTAGTTCTTTGGTCTCACTAAGTGTCTTTCCATTGTATCTTGCGAAGAACACCAGATTCATTATTTTCTAAACAATAACATTTAAATCAGCAAACTACTAGTTCTGGCATGGAAGCCTTCGTATAAACCGTCTAGAAATATAAGAATCACTCAAGATGGATTTATTTGAATCCAACCCAATCCAAAAAATCCGTTCTCAAACTGCCAGTCTAAACCATTCGAATTCTATACAGACCAGGCCCCCAATTCTCGCTGCCTTCGAGATAATCTCACAATCGAGATTAAACGTCAGTGCATACAGTGGTTTGACACAACTGTATGAATCTGACGTTTAATCTCGTAATCGACATTATCTCGAATGTAGCGAGAATCGGGGGGCCAGTAGAAGTTCTTGCTAAATCTGATTTTAATTTTCGCATGAGATATTTTTAACTTCTAAAGTCTAAAGTATTTCACGCGAGAATAGAAAATAATAAATAAGGCTAAAGTGGCTTCAAGGGATTGTTTGAAAATTCGGAAACGATTTCCCTTTGGTCCTGTCAGAGCACCCTTTCACATCAAATGCAGGAAATTAGGGCAGAGTAATTTTATCTTGTTTGTGTTGGTATTTATTCACGCTTGCTTCTGTTTATCTGTCAGCCTGTCTGTCCGGTGAGGTTACTTCTGACAAAATTGGCTTCAGTGTCGACATCGTGAATTGTTGTGTAAGCTGTTGATCTTGAAAAGGTAAATACCTACTCTTAAAGCTAAAAACAGTTGTGACAAACCAGCTTTACAGAATAGAATCACAGACCGGAAGGTTTCCAACTAATAGATCACTCTCTTATTGAGTCAGAAGATAAAAAATTGAATTTAAAACTCAACGTTAAACGAGTTAGGTTAGGTTAGTCCCCAAAGTTTAAATTTGAACCCAGACCCATTTGAACATTGTCAACATTTTAATGAGCTCTTTAATGTTTCTATTTATAGCGAATGTATTTTGTAGCTAATGGGGTACTTTGTGATCTTATTAATATAATAATATCATGTCGAATAACACAAACTGATCTACTTATACAGATAATAGTTGGTTCTGCAACTGTTGCATAACTAAGTATATATGACCATACAACATTTTTCAATGCATAATTATATTGTGAGGTCATAAAAAATATAACAATTTTCAACAGAGCGAAGTTCCCGAGAAATATTGCGGACTGTATGATTTCACATGCACGCTAATAGAACGAGCGCCAATAGTTCGGGATGTTTTGTTGGGCTTTCTTAGTACGTACAACCAAATAATATCAAAATATTTAAGAAATAATACAACAATGTGACTCAACAAAACAATAATCATCAAACTTAAATTGGGTTGTTAGGTGGGTGTCATGTTCGACTTTAGTCATATTCTGGCTTGGTCATATTTAACCCGCTTCAGCCATATTCTGTTTTAACAAGTTCTGGTTTGCTCATCATTATAGTCCTTTTAAGTCATACTCTGCTATGGTAATATTCTACTCTAGTCATGCTCTGGTTTAGTCATGTTCTGCTTTAGTCGTTCTGCTATAGTCATATTCCGCTTTGGTCATATTCTGCTTTAGTCATGTTCTGGCTTGTTCATACGTGAGGCATGAGTTTCAAATTATTCAACGTTTATTGCCAATAAGTACAACAGTGTCCATACTGGCTGATATGCAGGTTATTTCTATTTATTCGAATGTTATTTCACACATTGCTTGTCATTCTATTTGCACGTGTCATATTTCCTCGGGTGATTTCCTGATGTCGTATATATAAAATATTTAATTGGTTTTAATTATGAAAGAACCAATGGGCACAAGTGGCCGGTTGACATTTATTGAAAGGGGAAAAGGGAAAAAAAAATGTTACACGATGGTTTTAAGTATACTTTGACTCTGATTAATAAAACCGGACCTTCATACTGGCGTTGTTGAAAAAAAGATGTCTGTAATGGGTTTTTAGACACAGAAAGAAAAAAAGTGTTGAAAGAAAACAAACGTCATGTACAAACATGACGTTTGTTTGCCTGATTTCTCCAAAAACAAGGTAATAGAGCATTTGGATCTGTGTACGGAAATGGTGAAAGAGGTGTATCAACCGCGTGTATTTTTGCGTATATTGTCGACAAAATGTCGAAAAATAAAGAGGTAGATGTTGTTGATATTCCAGCATAGATTTAAATGCTGGAATATCAACAACATCTACCTCTTTATTTTTCGACATTTTGTCGACAATATACGCAAAAATACACGCGGTTGATACACCTCTTTCACCATTTCCGTTCAAAAGATTTCGAAAGATTCTCTATATAAAGTCAGAAACAAAGAACTGAATGTTCCGAAGACTACGTTCCATAAGACCACTGATGTAATAATTCCCCCTATCCTGGCACAAGACTTTTTGATTTGTGAAGAAATAGTTGACGGAGAGAAGATGAAATCTAGCAAAAATATTTATTTGACGAATAGCACAATTACAAAGCATGCAGAATCATGAGTTGGTGGCTATCTGATAAGGATAAACTTATATTTTTAACCTGTTTTTGTGTTGTTACCTAATCTCATTACGGTTTTGAGTATCAGGGATCACCCCCATATAGTGCAACCAATAAATGTTCGCCAGTCTACGTGATATTTTCAGGAGGTGCATCACATTTTAGGAATTTTGTATCTAGTTAACAATTCTGTGAAGCATCTTTTCAATAAAATTTACAGTTCAGGATGTAGAATTAATAAAAGATGTAAATTAAATCAAAACTTTGTCGTATTAGTCCTAACTACCCATATTTTGAAGTGTCGTATCTCGATAACTATAAAGTATTTAAAGAGGATAAGCGGCCGAGCACAACAGGTATAGGGTTTTCGGTTCCGAACATAACTTTGTTCCTTCCGGAGTCAAGACCCTCGGTCCGTGGGGTCCTAGCGCACTACGCCTCTTCGGGGATATCTCGAAGAGGCTGGTCGAAACAACTGGGGACCGAAGAACTGGCAGCTTCCTAACGCATTAGCATTGCGATACAGCGATGTAACGCTGCCAGCTTCTTCGGCACAATGCCACGGGGACCTTTTTTAGATTTAATTTAGATTTAATTAATTTTATTTATTATTATTATTATTATGTCGAATGTTAATTCTGAAATAAATGATTATTATTACTTTAAAGAGGATTCAAAAACGAAATTGTAGCGTATTTAATCTTGTTAATTCCTCAACAACTTTGCTATAAAACCCTTACTTTAGTAGGTTGCGATTTTCGTTGTTTTATGGATATGGCAGGGCTCACGGCCTCTCTCTACCTGTATAACATATCCAAAGATGGCGGACACCCGACCTTTTGAAAGGTAAAACTTATAAATTTAGTAGACTATGATGATGAAGTGGAATCTCACGCTCAATTAACCAATGACGGTTTTGACGTATTGTTGCTATGACACTATGAAAAACGCTGTCTTGTACATTTGGCGACCGTAATGGAATCCTGGAAGTGTAAACGCACTCAACATAGAAAAGAGTTCACAAGTCTCGCCGATTAAACAGAAAAGGCAATAGGAAAAAACTATGAAACCGCCGGTCAAATGTTAGAGGTTCTATCGGAAACCATTGCAGCTCTTTTTGAAGCCGAAGTGGCAATACGAGACCTTTGGTGTGCGGTCGAGGACTTCGATGAAGCTGATTTTCAAGCAGATCAAGATAAGTCTGTGCTATACAAAATGCGTTGGCACAAGTGTTACCGACCTAAGCAACCCATGCAAAAACCGCTCGTGGCGGGGGCATAAAAAGGAAACTTTGTCTTTGGTTTTGCTCTATTTTGTCTTTGGCGGTTGCTTCCGTTCGTTGTTGTTTACCTGTGAAGGGACGCGCTGAAAATTTGCTGTGTAATAATAATTAATACATCTCTAGTGAGTAAAGGTGAAATAAAGACTGAAGTAGTGTACGTTTTTTAGTTTATCACGCTCCCCGCTGCGCTGGCTCCACTGTCCTCAACAACAAGATTAGATCGATGTTTTCAAAAAACTTCCGCGCACCAGTAGTGAATCTTCACTACACCTTGCAGAATCAAGGCAACAACCCAAGTCAGGCTAGCAGCAATTGCCCACTCTGCCCAAGTTAGAGCTTACTAAGGTTGACGGTAACTTCAAGTCTTGGCTACTGTTCTAGGGACAATTTAAGAACATACATGAAGACGCACATATTGACTCCAAAAAGCAGCGCGTAACAACTGGTCGAAAGCTACCAACCTTGTGCTGAGAACTATGGATAGGTAGTCAAGGTTTCGCAGACACTCGTCAACTCCTTGATTATTGATAAGCTTAACTTGTCAATTTCGCAATTCGTCAAATCACTTATCGTCAAAAGTTTTATGCGTCCACATCTGACGAACGCGTCGCAAATGCAAATGTATTTATTGTAACTGTATAAATATATATTTTTAATATATTTTGATTGTCTTAGTTTTTATTTTTTTAAACTAGTTATTTTTAATCGTCTCTTAATCTTGCATAGAACATTATTCAACAATCATAACACTCTTCTCTAGGCATAGTACACAGTACCCAATCCAAAACATGCCCAACCCCTATACAGACAATAATACAATCCAGGATTTCCATTGAAATCTTCATACCTAGTTATATTCCCACGTGTAAAACCTACGCCACTGGTGAATATAACTAGCTTCAGACTATATGAGGAGTACCTACGGAGAATATGCAAAGGCGTACCTTACGAGCAAACCTTGAGACAGGCGGGAAACTTTACCAGGGTTTTACAACTGCCTTACTGGAGGTATCCAGCTACTCAAGGTTGAAGACTACACATTCACTACATAGTCTTAATACAAATTAAACTCACCCTATTTCATACCGTATTTATTTTCATAAATATATTTATAATTAACAATACACTACCATTTCCCCAAAATTTAAAATAAACATCAAATGTGATATTTTCGACTGCTTCATAGGTTTTGATAGTTATTTTTTCTCTTTTTTACTACATTATTATGGATCCAAAATATCTTAACAAGCCATCGGCCCGAACATGAATGACACAGATAAGATAAACAGTCTTATCTCTAAGTGCGTCTCTTTCACACTAGTGCCGACGAAAGAGATAGTCATAGAGATAAACGGGTTTAATTTATCTTTGTGTCATTCATGTTAGGGCCGCAGAGCTTATTAACAAACTCTGTCTAAGATCAGTCACATTCCCTACAACGGCAACTGATGAAGAATTACGTACTAAACTTCAAAAGTATCTGCAAACATGAACATTTCCGCTAATTAATAATAATCTTATTGAATAAGACTTTGAAGAAATTAAAAAATGATTATTATTAATTTCTTCCCATCTACTGACAATATCGACTAATACCTATGTCTCATACAGACAAAATATAAAAACGTACCTCTTACATGTCACAGATAGATTACACAGCCATTCTGTGTAATCTATCGGTGACAACTGATTTATCCATCAACCAATCAGAAACATATCAAAGCCTAAACGCTAATCGAATATCAAAACTCATTTGATCAAAAAACGTCAACCGTGACGTCAAACTATCAGTGGGCAACCTCCATTCAAGAATACACAACCATTAACGTAGATCTCCTTGCTCAATAACTACACAACGTTTCCGAATATAGATTGAACTATATTAAAAAGTTCGACTATAAAGGAGACGGATGTCCCCGCGACTTTATACAAAAAGTCCAAGAATACTCGTTAGCACGAAATATTACACACAAACAGTTACATAATCATATATTTGACATTTAGTCAAATATTCCACTAGAATGGTAACGAAGAAAACAGATCTTACAAATTGGGAATCTTTTAAAGCAAAATTTATGAAAGATTTCGAAATACTAGACTACGACTACAAATTGCAAAAAAAACTATCGATTTATTATATTTTAGTTCTCGAATATGCAAGCTCTTTTTTTCAAAAGTCACAACCATTAACAGATAAATCTAGTATTGATATTTAACGACGAAATATGAATCCTTTGATCAGCTCTCGATTATTACCAACTGATCTTACATCAATAGATGATAGATACCTTAACCAAATGGATAGTTATGCAAATGGTACGAAAATTGTAACCGGATGCAAAATGTTGACGCACACTATTCACGATCCTTCAAGCAACATACACCAACATATACTCACAATATCGATATGATAGATATGAGAGATATGATAGTGTGCTATCGGTGCGGAACAAAAGACGTAACGTACCGGAATGTAAAAATTATCATGAAACAGTCAAAAATTGGAGAAAAAGAAATATAACTTCACATACCGAATGGAACCTTTGTTGGAAACAGTAGTTATTCATGAAATCCTTCAATACTTCATTATCACTCTTTGAACACACTTCTTCAATTAATAGTCCTTACGCCAAAGTACAATCAGGCAAATTAACATTATGCGGACTTTTAGATAGTGGCAGCGCAATAACAAATTTAGGTAATAACTCTCATCAATTACTCATTCATTAAGGCCCTAAACTTAACCCATGACACTATAACTGGAACGGTAGCTAACAGTGGCGAAACGTGAAATATTTCTTAAGGGAAGCCGGAGGAATTAGAACCGAACGTGCGAGTCTGACATTTAGTTAGAGTAACATGGACTTCACTGACAGCTAGCCGTAGCTTTCTAACTTGGTATAGCCGTCAGGAATCGGCTTGTGGGCAGGCTTCGCTACTGGTAGCTAATAGAAAACCCAATAATTCCTTAGGTACTATCCAATTACCAATATAATTTAAAAATAAAGTAGGAATAATAACTACCCACGTCATACCTTCTATTATATAACCATCATATTATGTATCGATTTTTGGAAACTCTTTAATCTAGCTCCCGATATACTTGAAAATATTATTAATATTACTTCCTGTAATACCCAAGACAATAGAACATTAATTGTCAATACTGACCCTACACAAGTCACACACGAGACATTAACTGACACACTACGATTAATCTCTGACTCAATAATACACAATTCAAAACCATTTCAACAGAAACTACTTAAACCTTTAGGAAAAACACGTCTAGTTGAACATCACATTGACACAGGTGATCATGCTCCTATCAGACATTATTATAGACTTTCACCAGAAAAACAAAAAGCTTTATGTAAAGAAGTTGATGATATGTTACAATTATACGTAATCGAAGTTTGTGAAAGCCGATGGCTAAACCCAGTCCTAATTACTTACAAAAAAGACAAAACCTGGTGATTTTGTATCGACAGCCGTAAATTAAATTCAATCACCCGAAAAGATGCTTACAAACTCCCCTACATTGCTGACATTATTGACAGTCTCAAGAATGCAAAATTCATAACTTCAATTGATATAGCTAAAGCATTCTGGGAAATTCCTTAACGTCAATCAGACAGACCCAAGACAGCTTTTTATGTACCTGGTCGTGGTATGTTCCAATTTAAAGTTATGCCATTTGGCCTTAACAATGCCCAAGCTACCCGACAAAGATTCATGGACAGTCTATTCTGTGCAGATAACTTAGACAATTCAGTACTTATTTGCTTACTTAGATGATATTGTAATCATTAGTAATACGATTGACGAACATATTACATTATTAAATAAAGTTTTTCAAAAATTAATTAAAGCACAAATAACAGTCAACTTTCGAAAATGGCCGTTCTTTAGAAAAGAACTCAAATATTTGGGCTACGTTAACAAACATGGCCTTCAAAATGACCCTGAAAAAATCAAAGCATTCAGATATTCCCCCACCCATGACTCCTCGCGAAGTCAAAAAGTTATTTGGTACAGCAAGGTGGTACAGACGTTTCGTACTAGATTTCAGCACCCTCATAGCACCCCTACTAAACTCACTTCCACTTCTAAAATAATCACTTCTTTTTAAATGGACCACTGTAACTGAAAATGGTTTCAAAGGTTTGAATAATATATAATCCAAATTCTCTTTACGATTCACGTTACTTTCACGATTCACCGGGCAAACGTTTCAAGTGTCCTTGACATTTAAAAAAAAAACTGTTCCAGTTTACGCTATATTATTGCGTTCCGTTTTTTGCTTATGTGTTATTTCGATCTTGTGTCCTGTTTTTATGTTATTCTTCTGTGTGTCTGCCGTGACTTTACCAGATGGTTCAAACGGAAGACCAGCGCTGGCACCCAAGCCAGCATTATGCTGAGTTGGGACCTTTTTGTAACAGTTGGCACTATTGTCTACTTTCTACTTTTTCCAGTTTTCGTCTTGTGATGTATTTTGTGCTCTGTTACGAATAAATGTTTTTTCTTCCTTTCTTTCTTTCTTTCTTTCTTTTAAACAAATTCTAGAAGCATATCAACCCCAGTACTCACTTGTCCGGATTTTTCTAAGCCATTGACAGTTCACTGTGATGCATAAGATCATGGCATCGGAGCTATGCTTACCGAAAAGATTAATAGTCTAGAAAAACCTTTATTATATATGAGCAAATCCCTAAGAGGTCCCCAAAAATATGATTCCATTACAGAAAGAGAACTTCTTAGTGTCATTTTAACCGTAGAATACTGGCATCTCGTCAATGACAATCAACATCTTGACAATGTCCACAAATTCATCATCTATACAGATCATTCAGCATTACAATGGTTTCTTCACCTTGACAACCCTAGCGGACGATTTGCTCGATGGAGCATTTGTTAAAACTAATTTAATAGTTTAGTAATTTTGAATCTTCTTTTTAGCTCTTTGATGAACTTTTCAGAATCATCTTGATTTGTTGCAGCTACAAGGCCGTCATCTACGTAGAGCGCAAGAATAATTTTGTTATTTCCACGGGTTCGGATAAATAAGCATGGGTCTGTATCACATTGTTTAAATCCAATGGTTTTTAAATAATCCACCATACATTTATTCCAACACCGAGGTGCTTGTTTCAGACCATATAGACTTCTCTTGAGTCTACACACCTTATTCGATCCATCAGAGTAGCCAACAGGTTGATTCATATAGATTTCTTCATTCAATGAACCATACAGCAATGCGGTTGATACATCAAACTGTGTGAGTTTTAAACCTTCATTTGCAGCAACGCTTAGGACAGATCTTATTGTAGTCATCTTAGCAACTGGACTGAAAGTCTCATCATAGTCGATGCCCTTTTTCTGTGTATATCCTCTAACAACCAACCTTGCCTTGTATTTGTCTAGAGAGCCATCTGCATTGGTTTTGATCTTGTATATCCATTTACAAGATATAGGCTTTCTATCTTTTGGAAGATCAACCAGTATCCAGGTTTTGTTCTCCTTTAAAGACTTCACCTCACTATCCATAGCTTTGACCCACTGATCTTTATGCGGACTAGTAATTGCTTCGTTGTAGGTGTTGGGTTCATTGATTCCATTTAGAATATCAGCTGATATCATGACACAATCTCCAAATCGAGTAGGTGGTCGTATTTGACTTCTATCTCGTAGAGTCATTCTATTAGTTATCTCAGCTATATCATCTGAGTGTTCTGGTACTTCATCACCAATATCATCATCTAAGGCATCTTCATAAGAAGGTGATCCTGGTAGTGATGCTTCTAGGCAACGTTGAAATGGTTCAGTAGCGTCATCTTGGCTGCTTTCTACTTCCTGACTCACAACTGGATCCGGCGATGTGAGAGGCATACTCGAGCTAGGCTCATCAGGGCCACTTAAAGTGCGATCCGAGCTGCTTTCGGTGCGATCATCCTCCCTTGCATCACACATCGGTGGTGCTGAAAGTGGGAAATAGATTTCAGGTGAGGGGTGTTCTTCGGAATCCCCTGGGCCAAACGGCATTAAAAGTAACGTCTCTTGATCTTATGAGTTTACCATGTTTACTCAATAAGCGATAGCCCTCATCACCGTCATATCCAATGAGAATGCATTTCTCGGCCTGTTTTAATAGCTTTGTTCTCTTTTGTTTAGGAACATGAGCGTAACATTCGCATCCAATTATTTTTAGGTGACTTATTGTTGGCTTCTTCTTATACCACAACTCAAATGGCGATTTACCATTTTCTAAAGTTGGACCAGTTCTGTTCAAGACGTATGCAGCAGTGTTAATTAATTCTGCCCAAGTAGCAAGGGGTAATTCTTCATGAGCGTGCATTAATGTGCGAGCGGCTTCGACTAAGGTTCTGTTTTCGCGTTCATTAAGGCCATTTTGTTGAGGCGTGTATGGCATCGTGAGCCTTTGTCTTATACCGGCTTCTTGAAGGATGCACCTGACGTTCTCATTATTAAATTCACCTCCATTGTCGCTGAGAAATTCTTTAACATCGTGTCCAGCCACTTTACATTCTTGTAACATTTGTCGGAGCTTTTGGTGAACTTCCGATTTCTGTCGCATGAAATAAACGTGTCGGTATTTGCTGTAATCATCTTTGAATAGAACGAAGTAACGAAATTTATTGAAAGAAGGAGGGAATGGACCGCATACATCAGCGTGTATAATTTCCGCAGGTACTTTAGCTCGTTCTCTTGTTCCAAATGCTTGTCGGTGTGATTTTCCATAAATACATCCAGTGCATAATTCAGAATCTAGACGAACTTTTATACCGAGTTCTTTTTCAATAACTTCTTTAACGTGTTTCTTGTTCTGGTGGACTAACCGTTCGTGGTAAAGTTGTAACAAATTATCTGTTGACAAGGCGTTCAAATCAAGTGTTTGCTTTGTAATAGTCTCTACATTGAGCTTATATAAGCCTCCATTCTTGACTCTTTTGCCAGTCAGTATTGACTGTTCAGCAACTTTCAGCAAGCAGTGTTCCCTTTCAGACATGAATACACTATTGTTTAGTCTGTCTTGAGTGGCCAATACAGAAAATAGATTACGCTTTATATCAGGGACATACCATACATCACAGAGTGTTAATCTGGATTCTTTGCCATTGATAACAGTGTTTAAATCCACAGTACCTTTGCCAATAGCCTTAACAGTAGCTCCATTAGCTGTAGTCACTGTCCGAGTATCATTAAAAGGCTGAAAACTAGAAAAATAGTCGTTTCGACAAGTGACGTGACTAGTTGCTCCATTGTCGACAAACCAACTTGTAGTATCATAGTTTGTAAGCATTGAATTTACGTCGGTGGTGAATGGCAAGAGCATTAAGTTGAGATTGCTTGGCTGTTTATTTTCTGGCTTAGATGGTTTCCCGTCAGCTTTCCATTTATGACATTGTCTGACCTTATGACCGACCTTTCCACAGTATCCACATTTCTTTTTCAACTTATTACTGTTTTGTACATTTAGAGCTTCTACAGGGTCTTCATTTCTCAATGAGATTGAGCGCTCATAGGAACAGAGTTGCGTCGTCAGATTTTCTATTGTTTTGTCTGTCTTTGACATTAACATCCAACTCGATTTGAAAGAGAAGTAGGTTTCAGGTAGAGTATCGAGGATCTTGCAGATTAAGAGGATATCTGGTAAGTCGCATTTCTCTATCTTCATTAGTTCAGTTTTCAAATCAGACCAAAGGGTTTTGATTTTGGAGACATGAGTCGTAATGTCGTGTGACGGATCTTTACGATAGCCGAAAAACTCCATACAAAGTGCGTAACTTTTGTCTTCGGATGTGCCGTCGAATAAACGATGCAATTCATCCCAAACATCTTTAGACGAGTTGAAACGCATGATTTTTTGAAGAGTTTCGTCTGACATATTCGCAGTAAGTAATAGTAATGCGGAACTATCTATTTGGTTATATTTATCAAGAGATGTTTGGTATTGAGAAATTTCTTGAGGATCGATGGTAATAGGTTTCACAGGTTTAACGAGTGTACCGGTAACCGCATCCAATCCACCGGGCATACCTCTAAGGAGTAGCGTAGCCTTAAATTTCCATGTACACCAGTTTCTTGTGCCTTCCAGGTGACCAATATCAATTTTGCAACTTGGCGATTGCATTTTATTTTGAAGTATTTGTCTTGCCGGAATGCTTAGAAAAACTGTATAGTTACAGACTCTGACTTTTTCTTTCTAATTCACTGAATTCCGTCGCTCTGCTACCATGTTAAAACTAATTTAATAGTTTACAATGAGGAACGTAGATTAGTGACATGAATAGAATTTTAATAATATATAAACAACGTTGCTATGGATGCAGTTGACATAAAGTAAAGGGTTATAAAAAATAAAGAGGTATGAATAGAAATAGGTTTCGTTCTACTCTCCTTAACAGCATTCGCTAGTCAGCCTTTAATTTTGACATAAAACACAAACGTGTAAAAGATTATTTAATACCAGACACTTTATCACGTTCAGTCCCAATTAGTATGATCAACCATCGAAGTTCACAAACTAACGATGACTGGTACAATTCAATTTATGCAAGTTGCAGTAATAACCAAAAAAAAAACACCGGATTACATTATAAATAACAATAAACTATACAGATATTCTTGTAACACACGCTACAATCCGAGTATAATTGGAAAGAAGTTATTTCACTACAATATAGAATACCCATTATTACTGAAACTCATTCCAATCCCTACCTACTCCGCACACTTTGGTAATACCAAAGAGTAAAACAAATATTTTTGGCCATGATTGTATAAACATATTTGTACATTAATTGCAAAATGCGAAAACTGCCTAGCATATCAAAATCAAGATCATCTTACCATTGGTTTAATGGGAAAACCAAAACATTGTTCCCGACCATTCCAAAGTATATCAATTGACCTCATAGGGCCACTACCCACAACCCATATAGACAACATGTATATAAACAATAAGATAAGTAAAACTATTGATAATTTATAAGTAGGTTACTTATTATGGACATAGTAATATGTTTATATATACACACGCGCTAACAGAATATAAACAATTAAACAAAACAATTTGTACCTAAGTAACACGTTTATTTCATCAAAAAAGATGACAAAATATTAGCATATTATTATCGATGGCTTATTTTTTCCACAGCACTGATGAGAACAGTCAAATTTGATAACGTAAAGTTGCTCGGCGTGTGACTGATCACTTCGCGCAAATGCGATAACATTCAAAAGGTTAAACCGAAAACGCAAGGGCTAGTAATACTCAAATAACATCGTTTGTGTATGAATGATTTTTTACGTATATGGCTGAATGATCAAGCGTGCTCTAACAAGAAGTTTAAAATGTATCTGGGGGCACGGCATGAGATCTGATAACTTTTTGTTTAACAGTGCGAGCCATATGGTCTCGTCTTGGCAACATTTTACATGAAAGTGTTTTTTATACACTAGAGCATATAAGTGCTAGTTTACGCCGCTTACACTCAGCATAAGAACTTAACGAGCATGAGAAGGAAAATGCTACTTTATAAATGTTTTCAAATTAAAACTTTCGCTAGTCCTTATGAAAGCTCGAATAAAAGCGGCTTTACTCACGATTTACTGTCAGGAACGGTCGCGTGGCGAGCAGTGCGTGGGTTGCTCTGACTGCGACTGCGCTCAAGGCCTGATGAAGGACTCCGTACGAGTCCGAAACATGTCGGGCCGTTTTGTTCCTGACAATAAATCGTGACTAAAGCCGTTTTTACTTCAAGTTGTTTCCTAATTATTTAACTAGATGGAGAAAGAAACCATTAGGGTCGAAAATGATTTGACTACACAACAAGGCGGTCAAAATCCTATGGATGGATATTTTAGATCAAAGTGTTGAAGATAGTCGCACTTTTGGTCAGTATTTTTGTTTGGATTTCCTTATACTTCTTTAGGTACAAGGAGATTCAATCTATTAATGATCGTTCGAGGACTGGGCCACCCGTGATTTGCTCCGTCAAACATTAAATTGATCGGAGTGCGACTTCGTCGAAATCCGTGTCAAGAGCAGACGTCTGTTGAGACCAACATTTCACGCATTTGGGTGAATTTAATACTCAAATGGGATTTAAAAGTTACAGCCTAAAGTCGGATAAAAGCGCATTATTTGAATGATCGCCTTCGGAAATTACGGTTTGATTGATGTCGGAAGCTCCGTTCGAAAGAAACACGATAATACTAGCAGAAAAAAAAACACCGATGAGAAGTTTACCGTAGAAAAAATGTTTAACCGACAAAACGACAAAATCTATGCCAAGAGGTAGAATGACATCGCAGCTAGTATGCGTTATGACCAGCATACGCATAACCCATGGTATGGTGGGGCGTTTCATAGGAAGGCGTTACCCCACTTCGGTTCTGTCAACAGGATGTCAAAGTCAAGGTACTTACAAAACAGAGACATTTGAGAGGCAGTTTTAGTACCCTTACGGCTTACATGTACACGTCTCTGCGCCAAAAGGATTGTCCAACAGAACATAAATCACATAACACAGAATCACATAAATCAAAGTTTGTCAGCATTGTTTAAAAGAGAATTTACCTAGCTTTGTTAGTGGAATGGCTAACGCCATACCCTTAAACCCTTTAGATCTTTTTTTCTGGATGGAATTGGAGCTTAGTGCATGCTGAAAGTCACATCCAACCCTCAATCGAACACTGGTGAGAGAATTAAAGGGTATCCCGCTGAAAAAGGTTCGTGGCCAACACCTTAAAGCCTGTATATAAGAGACTGAGGCTGTCATTTTGAGTTTTAAGCCTTCTGTGATTGTACTAACTTAATCGACCGAGCGAGCAAAGCGTCTCCGTTTCAGTTTGGGCAAAAATTCTTTCGTATATCCGGCTGTCCGGCTGCTGCCCAATTGTCCATTTGTTCTCCTCTACAGGTCACATTTCTCAACCGATTCTCGTGAAATTTTGTGAGCAGGTTCGATAATTATTTATATAATTTTTTTTGTCGTTTTAGTTATTTGAAATTATTCAAAATGACGGAGATATGGGGGTCTTTGTGATTAAAAACTTATTTACGGTGTTGGTAACCTGACCGCTATCTATGTCGATGTAGGGCGATAACAGTTTTCCAATGGCAAAGTTAAGTTTGTCGCGAGGTATACAACTCACGGAGCCACTGTGTATGCTTATGACTATTTTTTTTTTAAATAACACGTTGTCTTTATTTATGATTTGAGTTTTAACTGTGTCTCAAATTATAAAAAGTGAATAAAATCCTTAGACCAAACCTGAGACGTTGGGAGCTACGCGAGCTAAGATTTTCGGTTATATTTATTCCTCATCTTTGTAGGCATGACCAACTTATTGTACAAAATTTCAGCTTTGTTGCTTGAATAGCATCTTCTTCTTCATTAGACTAAAGTGGTTGTTACATTTAGATGGACAGACGGACATGGAAAAAGTACAAGATTTCCTAGTTTGCCTACGGAACTCCAAAAGCGCTGTTAAGACATATTAATATTAATCAGATGTTTTCACAACATCATTATCATTATTTTTCGCCTCTTGAACTACCACATCAGAGGAGCTTAATTCTGGTGAGAGTAGGTCTCTTAATATTACCAACTTGTTTTAAAGAAAGGCCCCTCAAAACCCACTTTTAAAGCTTAGACGAAAATCAATGAACATGAAAAGCCTATGTTTAATAGTATAGTTAGAAGCCCGTCATGGATAGTGGGACGGAGTAGGACATACCTTGCGGACACCAAGGACGAGTAGTCCACACGAGATCAGTCCCAGGGAACTGCATGCCAACAGTGTTATGTTCAACGACACTGTTACTGGAACAACACAAGGCAAATTAATCTATATTCTATAAGATACTAGAAAACTTAATCTAAGGAACTAAGGACGGCTCTAAAATTGTAAGAATTAAAATTCGCTAAACGTATTTAAAACAAATATGACGGTTCTTTAAATTTTGACACATCTTACGAGTAAATGCATTTAATAACTTAATTATATATATTTAATTTATTCGGTGCCAGCAAAATTACGTTTTATTTCTTTTCAAGGCTCTTTTAATCTTAATATATAGGTATATTATGTTTAGCAGAAGAGAATAATGACTGTTAGAAATGATATAATAGGAAGCGTGAAAGAAAAAATATTTAGAAACGGAACAGTTGGTTTTTTTACAAAATTAAAGATGTTCACGTTCCATCAATGTTGGCCAAAGACTTTGTAATATGTGAAGAGGGAGATTTAGATAAAATAATGGTCTTTTGTTCCCCGACATCAAGAAAACACCTGAAACTTTCCAAAACAAGTTATTACTGGTGATGGGACATTCCGTTGCGTACCCAAGCACTTTTATCAATTGTATACTGTAGGTACGTTTAGATTTATTTTGTAACGAAAAAAAATACATGTGGTGCCAGTCATCTATAGACCTGCTTCCCAATAAAAGCCAACCCACTTAAGTCCGTTTTTTTTCTGATTTTGTCTAAAAATAAATACGCTTAACGCCCCAATGAATGCGGTTCAGACGGTTTGGCCTAATGGAACATTTCTGAATGTTTTTATCATTTTAATCAAAATATTTGGAAAACAGCCAAGGAAATTAAACTAACCAAAACTCGTGAAGGTTTTGATTAAAAATATCAAGAATGATTTCTTTACTACCCCTGGTGCTACCAAGTTTAATATCAGTTGCTTGTGATTGCAACTAAACACGAAAATCTGAGGAGATGAAGGCATTCAATTCTTATTTTTTTATCGTAGAGGTAGTAGTACTAATAGGTCGCGAAAACTAAATGCAGAACTGTTAAGTTGCTGTAACGAACTGCACCGAACTACCAATGCACTTAAAGGACGGCATTGCCGTGTTAATGCTAGAATCCAAAAGAGAGCATCTTTTTTCAGTTCATTTTAGGGTTGAAAAAGAGGCCACAGGTCCGATTTTAAAATGAAAAAGTGTGCGTGTGTGTATGTGTGTGTGTCAGCTCCGACGCACGACAGGAGTTATGTTTAGTCGCACTCCACTTGCACTCGGTATGCAATGCGAAGCGACCGACGCATCTTCGGCTAACATCGTGTGACTCCGTACCGTGTGACAGTGTGACATCGTAGTTTGATTTTACTCCCCATAATTTTTCATACCCCGGGCTTATATATATGAAAATCGATTGTTAAGGATTAAACTCCAAAAGTGACATCGGATTTGGTTTTTTCATGCCTAAATACATTGAAAACGATACCAATGACGATTTTTGACATGACAGTGTCATCCGCCATTTTGGATCCAAAAAGTTTAATATTAATGAATATAAACTTGTCACTCATTGAATACAATAATTAATTGACACTTCGGATCCCGTCGTCTTCCAATTGAGATCCGAGTTTTACCGATGGAAACATATTAGTATGCATTGCGAAGCGACCGACGCATCTTCGGCTAACATCGTGTAAGTTCGTGTGACTCCGTCCTGTAACAATCTTCGGCTAACATCGTATAACTTCGTGTGACTCCGCCGTGTGACATGTTTTTGTGACATCGTAGTTTGATTTTACTCCCCATATTTTTCATACCCCGGGCTTATATATGAAATCGATTCATAAGGAGGTAAACTCCAAAAAGGAAGTACTCACTATTTTTCCTGCAACCTACAAACCAGATAATCTAGCATGGCATATGTATTCTACCTATTATATTATTTCCAAGTAGGTATCGTAATCCGAGCAAAGCACGGGGTGGGTCCAAAGCACGGGGTGGGTCCAAAGCACGGGGTGGGAGGGTCGCTAACACGTTAATAATAATTTGAAGCAATAAATTATGTCAGTGTTCCTAATTAATAGTTAACCGAAACAACTCTTTCATTCAATAAATGTCAGATGCTTCATGGACAGCGGTAAATATATTGCAGTCTTGATTTCATTTAATTTCCAAATGACAGTTTTTTTTTTCTCCATACCTTATACCGTCAAAATGATTTCTGAAATGTTAGTGTTATGATTATCAGAAAAAAAACGAGGAAAGCAATTTTTTATTTATAGACTTTTTTGTTCACTTAATGGGACATTGCAAAATACCCCAAATCTTGTCAAAAATCTACCATTTATTAATATAAGGAGTGACTTTTGCTACTTCTATTTTTTTATTGGATTAGTAGGATTATAATTTCGGTGTTTAATACTTAAAAATGCAAAAGAAAACGGTGCTTATCTGTTCAAAAAATAAAATGTATGACGGCAAATATTTTGCCGTTAACCACCAAATGGTTAATCTGACGAGTGAAAAGAAGCCAAAGAAAATGGCAAAGAAGCAAAATAAACCCAAACCCAAAATGTATAAAGGGACTCGTAAACGGACTAGTGTATTTATTGCTGCAATTCGGGCTATGCTCAAAACTTTACAGTCAAAATGTTTGTCCCCATTAGTAATGTATTATGTAATCTTTTTGGGGATAGCCCGAATTCATTCATAATGAAGCCTTTTTGATGATAATTATAAAGTACTGTACTAAGTCTTTAAGCTGTTAAATTTTTCTATTTACCCACTAAATAGAAAATAAATTGTTCGTAGTGCGTTGAAGCGTAGCGTCAGAATGGGGCTGCTGAAGAACGACAAAGAAAAATTTCGCCTGAGCGACATGTCCGAGCTAGTCCACATTGTGTCCACAATCAGCTCTACGCAGTTCGCGGCGCGCGCGGTTCCGCTGATAAGGCGCTCAGGCGCTCCCCCCGTGAACTGGAACGCCGTCGCTCATCCTCTCCGTGTTGTTCGAGATATACCTAACTAAATTATTGTGTTGTATAAATAGTCCAGGCAATGATTGACTGTGAATGGAACGGTCGAAAGCAGAAAGTTTGACTTTGGAACTTTGTTTGGACTAGTTAGGAGACAAATATGGGTGAATTTCATAAACATTTTACGTAATTAAGGCATAGTTAAGAAAAAGTTAATAAAAAGAGTTTGTGTCTCAGCTCCGACGCACGACAGGAGTTTACTCGCACTCCACTCGCACTCGGTATGCAATGCGAAGCGACCGATGCATCTTCGGCTAACATCGTTTGACTCCGTAGCAGACAGCATCCTGACGGGCCAATGAGAACAGACATAAAGCCGCCGCCTCACCTCCGACACCGCAGTTGCGCCGATCTGAGCATGATCGAAGGCCGCCAACACGCTTGGGCTTTGGGGTTTTTAGGGCTTCTATTTATGAGAGGGAGTAATGTAGTATAACAACCTCTGTACATGTATACCTGAACTTATTCCTCTAAATATTATTGTGGTTTTAAAATAAACATAACACTATTAAACGAATGAAATAGCGCACCAAGCAGAACCTGGACACCATATTCCTGATGGCACACGCGCAGAGCCGGGGCATTTTCTATCTGATGCTGGAAGACGATGTTATTGCTAAAAATAACTATTTGCAGGAAATAAAATCTTTCACTGCCTCAGTAACGCGCAAATCGCCTCAGTGGTTCTTCCTTCATAGAGTACTGCGTCTTTGGGGGCATAGAGAAGTTGTTCAGATCGTCGGACTTGACTCATTTTGCCACCTACGTACAGCTGTTTTATAACAATATGCCTATAGATTGGCTACTGGAAAGCTACTTGGCAGATAAAGTTTGCACCATCTATAAGTCTACGAAGGAATGCGGAAAGATTAAAGAAGAAATCCGACCGAAGTATAAGTTATCTCTGTTTCAACATACAGGTTTATATGCGTCATTAAAGGGAAAAATACAAAAAGTACAGAACCCCCGTTTCCGCAAACTGCCAACATTCTACCCGCATGATAATTTACCTCTGGAAGCCATCAGGAGTGACATTGAGGAGAGGCCAGACCACTCCCTGATGAAAGCATATGCTGGTGTGCAGAGACCGTGCTAAATCGCGTCTACATAGCGTAATATTTAATTTAATTCTGCTAAATTGCTTTCAGAGCCATCTGTGTACAAAGACACAGAACGAATTACTCACCTTAATATTACATCGAACCCTTTTTTAATAGCTTAATAATTCGCTAAAAGGTTCATCCACTCGTTAGTAGATGGCATACACAGAGTAAGCAAAATTTACGTCTCTGACAAGTTTAGTGTTTTTATTGTTCGCTAGAGGGTGTTGTGTGAAGAGGTTGAGTTTAGGCGAAATTCTATTAAAAACAATAATAATTTCATGCCAATTTAGTACCAAAATTAATTTATTATATTAATTTACATTTTTCAGTCATAATTTTCCAGTTATTTTATCTATTGTATTATGAATTAGTTCAATTCTATGGTCAAAGACTAACCATTTGGTAGAAAGGATAGTAGACGTTCCAGCAGGCTTTGGCTATTATGACATCTGAAAATATTATTATATAGGATGTCATAGAGTTGAATTATGATATGTTACTTTTAAATAATGTATGACTTTGTTATAACTACATGTCTTCTGAACGAACTATTGTCCTGCTATTGAATATAGTCAAAAACAATTATAGGCACTGATTTTGCTGACTATTGTCCAAAGGCGTGGTATACTATTTACAGTGAATACCTTCAAGTATATAATTCAAACAATAAGTCAAATTGACTGCATAGATGTAAGTGGTTCCTATATTTAATATAGGAACCTTCATAAACGCATCATATTATGCGTCGGGGGGAGACCTACTGTGGATTAACATAAGTGCGTCTGATTTGATGCAACAATTTGTATTTATCAGAGTGTGGTTGTCTTGCTGTCAGCTCAAGACGCGTACATAGCGAATGGACTGTCTATTTAAAAATCTATGAAACAGTTCTTTTAAAGAAAAAATAAAGGGAGATAGAAATATGCGAGTGACATGCAATAGAAAGAGTTAGATGGTAGAAAGTAAGGGGCGGGTTTAGATTTAGAGTTCTAACCAATCATAAATAGCTAGTGATGTAACACAGAGGATTGAAACATGGCGTCATCATCTTCTTAAATTGACTTTGCGTATATGTAAACAGTGTAAACGTTATGTAAATCTTAAACTATTCGTGTTTTACAGCTTTTGTGTGAAAATGAAAGCTGTACGTTAGCCAGTAAATTGATTAGTACTTATTATTACTAATTGTTTCTAGAAAGCTCGGTGAAAATAGTAATGGCCGCCGATTAGACCTTGGAAGTGGGGCGGAGTTTCGTAATAGTGATGGGGAATACAGAAATACGTGATCTTCTTAGTTCGTTCTGCGTGCTTCTTCGTGGAATTGTGGCTGAAATACGCATAAAATAAGCTTGAAATTTGTGTTAAAATATAACTAGAGTAAATCCGCATCGATTGGATATACTTGGTAAGTCAAGGGTTGCATAATACAAAAATTTGCATTTTAATTCAATATTTTTAAGTCATCGTTAGCGTTCTACACAAAAAAGAATGTTCTGGACCGCCATTTTTGGTGGGCTATAAAAGACGCCATCAAGAGTGGAACGGGATAGTCTTTTTCGAACCATGTTAGTGGAAACTCTGCGGGAAGTTATATCGGTAATAGGCCAATAGGGAGCCCGAATCCCTATTCGACGTTGGGATTGTGGGTTGCGTCGCGTTCTGTCGTCTTCGAGTTGGTTCGAAAAGCCTGCGGGGAGCTTACCAGCGTATCGCGATAGCATAGGGCTAGAAAAATAAATATAGGCTTGTGGTAGGGTCAGGCTTCGTTTTATAAGCCTGACCAAGCTGGAGTGTGAAGCGTATTCGGATATCGTGCGATAAGAATTCATGGACTAGGAATGCAGCATAGGTGATGTGTTTTTGAAATCTATCAAAGTGTTGTGTTGTGATATATATGTGTATTGTACGAATCCCTGAGGATTCCGCCGTGGGATCTACAGCTTAACCTCTGTTAATGCTGGCCAGATAAGATCTTTTAAATTATTACTAGGGACCATTAGGAAACTAGGATGACTAGGCTGTATTTATATTTGTGTGGCTGTGCGAATTCCTTTTATAGCTGTGCTTATGTTGTTATTAATATTCATATTGTCATATCTTGTGAAATTGTGTGTACACATAATTATTACATACGCTTATATATTTACGCTTACAATGCCCACATAAACACTAAACATTATTTACATTCCTATATATATTATTAGTTTAAGTTTCATTGAATTTGTCTTGAGTTTGTTGGAAACCAATTACAGAATATAACCAAGAAACTCAAGGTGAAGATCAATGATCTTGTATAAAAAGAGGTAGATAGGTTACATGCGCACCGAAAATGAAGCGTACAAAAGACTACAATTGTAGCCTCTGGTCTCAGTCGCTCTCGAACAAGTGGACGATGCGTATGTGCTTCAGAGTTCCGACTACAGTGCTTAGATTTCGTTTTATAGCTACAAAATGCCTTCGTGTGTGATGCGTAAATGCACTAATTACGCAAGTAAAACAAATAAAGTTCACGGAGTCACATATCACAAGTAAATAAGCCGAAATTATTATATTTTATTTGGTTTAATACTTTGTTATGACAAATATTACGCAATAATTACGTAACCTCAAAGAAAAAGACAACTTTATCCCTTTCACAACTCGAGCGACAAGGACAGGATATAGATCAACATTTTAACAGAAGCGACATTTGATTGACGCTGATGGTGTTATGTAGTTGATTGAAAACATAGTTTTTGATGAGTAATAATTAAATTTACCTACAACAATGGTTTTGATAAGTAAGATTACTGAAAAATTAATGAACAACTTCACTCTATCTCCTATTTTGAGCTCGCTTCGGTTTTTACAATTTTATAAACATGACGGGAGTGAGAGCAGTCGTATCTATGCGTGGTATCCGCAGCACATTTCGTTTACCGCTAGACTTACGTGCCGCTACCTGTACAACTATATGTTTATATTTGTGAATGCACTTAATAATTATTATTATATATTATTATAATAAAAGATGAAATTTTATTCCGAAAGATGCTTTTATTTTAAATCTAGTTTCATAATAATTTAGATTATGGCTAGTGATTAGTTCAGGCCCCCAATTCTCGGTGGAGTCGAGATAATCTCACAATCGAGATTAAACGTCAGTGCATACTGTCGTTTGACACAACTGTATGAATCTGACGTTTAATCTCGAAATCGACATTATCTCAAATGTAGCGAGAATTGGGGGCCAGTTCAAAAACTGAATAATCATATCTAATGCATGCATAGATTTACTTATTGAAAATTTAAATGGTTTATCTCGAATTAATCTTCATTAATAATTACACATCCATGTACAATGAAAACATAACAACACACAACAAGCACGTAAAAAGCATATTTATTATCAAAAATAGATATTTAGCATGTCACTGTTAAAATAATATATCATTAGTTTATTGTCTAATTGTTTATTAATCTAGTTTCCAAATAAAAGCAGCATATAACCTTAAATCCAAAGCCTTTGTACCTTCTGTTCGTGTCTCGTTGTTTTTGTTAGTCTATGGCTAACGTGCGATGATTGGTGCCTAAAGTCACGTTTGCCCACCATTACGCGCAAATGACAAACACTAGCGGTCTTCTTTATTCTTATTGATTTAATTACGCTATCCTTTTTACACCGTTTGGCAATGTGGTGAAATGTCAGTGAAGTAAAAAATGTGTATGTGTGCTCCCGCTGCGTTCGGAACATTTTTTTCGGTTGTTTTGTGAGCATATAACGTATCTTTACTTATAAATCATTGGTGAAAATGGTATGATTTGCGTGTTGGCTAATTGAGCAAGATGCTGGAAGAAGTTGTACCGGCAGTGATTTCCTCTGAGTCATATTTTACTGTCAAGGAATATGGTTTGTTCACGATGCTAATGGGGACATAAAGTGATTGGATATGTAGAAAACTGAATGTCCACGCTATGCTCAGTGGCCCAAAAGTCATTCTATATGATTATTGTACCACCTTGAAGCAGATGTCAGAAACCGGAGAGTGGAAGTGACGTTCTGACTATTTTATATTCCAGAATATATGTTTAATAGTTTGTGATTTCACAAACACATCCCCACTAGTTTCTGAGGATTGATTTCTTAGATAGGTAACTCTGTCAGTTTGATGTTCAATATCTCTCAAATAAAGAAATAGAGTGAGAACATGCGGATTTGGCTAGTTCCTGTCTAAAATCTCACAGGGCAGTCCTGCTTTCAGTGGGACAGTATTCTACATAACCTTCCAAACTTGTATGACACTAATGTGTGGGGGTTCTCCATTGTTTCATATAAGCGACCTTGTCTTTATAGTATTCTGAACTAATTGTATCAAGACAGTTTTGCTTGAGCCTCTGCCGGGCCTGATACCAGATTAAAACTAGAATAAGCTAAATATGACATACCTTCTTTACCATGGTACCCTTCCTTATCCTAATCCAAAATTGAATATTATTTTGGCATATATTTGCTATACAAATTGGATTAATGGTTCAAGAAAATTTTATTATAATAAAGATAAATTGTCTGCAAGAGTTCGGGCAAAGTTTAATGTGTGCAAGTGTACAATTCATACTCTGTCTAATTACCTATCATATAACCATATCAGTTCTGTTGGTTTAATGTAACTGTCCCTCTAAGATGGAGGTTTGATGTTACTTGTCACCATTCAGAATTGAGTATGAATTGACAATAATATATTTATGTTTTGGCTCACACAGGTAATCACATGTGGCTAAATCCAGTCCTATCCTCTTGTGACCATAGTGTCCTTGAGTTTGATGACTGAGCCCGGGAATGCCTCTGTGTTCTAAAATAAATATTGAATAGTGTATTTTTGGTTCATTCTGGAATTCTGCAGGATTATATTAAGGCTGTGTCCTCTTTCAGAGTGATAACCGCGTCCGGGATTGCCATGTTGGAGCTAAAAGTATCACTTATAACTAGTTTGTACATATTTGCTAGTCTCCGACAAGCAGCTTACTGAACATGTTGGATTATCAATCTAACTAAATTTAATTATAATAAACCCTTATTTTATAAGGCGGTGTTTGGAGTTGGGTCGAGGGGAGGTTTGGAGAGACCCCCGGGGCCAGAAGACCTCGGCCTGATGGTTTCGGTATCCTTATCCTTTAGTTTGACCCTCTCCTTTCCTCTTCCATATATTTTATTCATAGTGACTGTACTCAAATTACACTCAAAACAAATATTTATATTCACTGTTTCTATAGGATGCTTTCAAACTATCATTTACTTAGGTGTTTTATAATATTTTAGTCTAATAATCATATACCACGCTCCCCAGGGAACCCTTACCAATTCAGTGCCCACCTTGTTAAAGAACCTACAGGTTAATACGGCATTTTCACAACGTATGAGTCCTACCGACTAGATGATCACTTTATTTGGCCAAAACATAGCATTTTATTGTATATGCTAGCTAAGGAAACAATTTTCCTAGTTAGGTGCAGCTGTACTCAACAGTTGGCTAGGTATAACTATTCTTAACTGTTAGGTAGTCTTTTATATCTTAAAATAGCTAGGTAGGTGTAAGAGCGCTCTTACTAATTAGTTAGGTACCCTAATAGGTCATAGCTTCTCTTATAGGTAGGCTCTTAGTTAGGTTCTTTTAGTTAGGTTTCAAAAAGTTAGGTAGGGTTATGTAGCTCTCCCTTATATGTTTCTTATATACCTTGTGTATTTGATATTTAATTATATAATATTTATATTTATATTTATAAGGCTTAAACTTTTACACTGGGGAGGACTTCTTCTGGGGTTTGAAGCCGAAGAAAGGGGACATCATCGAGTTCATGTTCCAGAAACCTATTTTGCTGGAGAGATACACATTCAGGAGCGGCAACGTCAACCACCTAACCGATAAATTTTACGATGCCGTCGTGGAAGTTTTACCGGAATGAGAGGACACACTCGTGTCGTAGGCTCATAGGTGAAATGAACAAATTGTATTTCACCAAGAGCCTTGCCTTTAACATTATCAGAACATTGTATAGGTCAGTGTAGGGACAGCCGCCGAATATACATCAGACATCCTTTCCAGCGTAGATAGAGGTATGCGTTCCGGGGGATGTAAACAACCCAACAGGATTCATGATCCTTAGTGTTGTTACACGCGCCCTGAACACAGGGCCAGTACATAAACTGACCTTTCTTTGGTAACATTACTTCACTATTTAGCATACAAATTCAATCAACTAATCGGTCAGTCGCCGGTAGTTTTCCGGGTCACCGAGGCCAGTGCAAGCTCGCTTGCTAAATAACCCCGTAGCGACCACAAGCGGTACTTACTATTAAGTAATGAATCTATCGGATCATGGCGAAGCCATAAAATTACAGTTACATGCGGAGCGAAAGAGTTGGAGGGTAGCTGTTTAGGATATTTCATCGTTTAAGGCAAGAGCCTTTTTCTTCTAGGGCCAAATATGTGCGACTGCTACATCAGGAGGGCTGCAAAAACTTATATTGCAATAAAAATCTACATTTAAATGAAATCTACCTAAAATGTTGGGGATTGGGGACTTTTGAAGTAATTCGTAGATGTATGCTGGGATTCGTAGGGATATCCATAGATGTTTCTTAAACCGAAATGCTCGTGATAAATATCAAATTCGTTCCGCATGTGAGATCCGAAAAACTCATAGGTTCGAGCTGAGATTTGATCCCTAAACCCCTTAAAGAATGCTACCTACTTACTTTCAGAACCACAAGTCATATTGTCAACTTGCGTTCATGATCTGGAGACATAAGAAATAAAACAATAGGGTGTTATTCCAGGTTATGAAAGATGCCCGTATAATTTTTTTGTTTAAATCTAGTGACGGAAATACTACGTCATAAAATAAAACTTTATAGGAACATGACGTCAATAGCATGCCTCGGATGGCTCCACTATTAAGACATTTCATTCGGATACGTGTGACAAAGGTTCCATGCGTATAAGTCGTACATCCCGCGCCAAGCATATTGTATGACATATTCCGAAATCCTGGACCCTTTCAGAACAACCAACGATTACATTACAAGACGCATGCATAGGTTGTAAAGGCACGTACAACAATATTTTAAGCACAATTTAATAAGGCCGGCTGTTCCACAGACTAGCACGAGGAAGATAAGTCAAGTATAAAAAGAAAAAAAAGAAAAGTCGGGTGAAAGTTCTATTAGGTTTCAATTTATTTTAAACTGCCCAAGTGCACACAGATAATAAGAATCCCAATGATAACGTTATTTTCTTAAATATTCAAAGGCTCTTATTGATACGGCCAACTGTTTATGACGTCAGGCTTTAGGTTCAGCTTTCCATCACAATACTGAATATTTGACAAACCTAAATGCCAGTTGTCGGGCCGCCCGACAAAATGAGCTATCGCATTTCATTTCATAATTTGTCGCTGTCACGAAAGTTACAGTGACACGTAATTGGAATATAATAGCCGGTGCATGCCGGTCCGTCAGTATAGATACGTGTACTGTTTATTAGCTGCAGAGGGCGCTGCTGAGCTAAGTAACTAATTCAAAACAGCTCCGTTTGAATCGTTTTATTTTAATTTATTAAACGTATTTTAAAGTGATATCTTTACATAAATATATATTTGGACATCACATGAATAAAGTAGGACAAAATTAACAAAGAAAAAATGGCACCAGCGAAGGCAAAATCGACAACAAACGCGGCGGCGGTTAACAGGTTGGTGGACGTCATTACAAATTTAAATACCGAAATAACAGAGATGAAAGGTGAAATGAAGTGTTTACATAATATTATATGGGATCAACAAAAACTTCTAACATACCAGAACGGATGCATTCAAGAGATCCTCGGCATCATCACCATAAAAACTGGCCATCCAACACTGAACGTCCCACAACATCTATCTCTTAATGAGTCTGGCCCTCAAGGCATCGTCTTTCTGGGTGATGAGGAACATATATCGGTAACCACCAGCTCTGTCTTAGCTGCGTCGCCATCTGTGTCGTCTTCACAGGTGAAACCTGCGAATTTTGCACCTGCACCCATGCCCCGCCGAGGTGGTTCAAGTCACGCCATACCGAAGGTCACCACAAGCGCTGGCCATACTAAGCGCGTTACACCAGTAGCTGAACACAAGTTCCCTGATGTCACTTCCCCGTTTGTCAACATTGCACCCCGAGCGCAGGTTCAACTAGGAGCTAGTCCGCCTCAAACCACCTGCGCCACGGGACTCCGTGCGGCCGGCCCTCGCATTGTCAGCCTTCACATCTTTAATTTGAGTGTTGACACCACCGCGGAAGATGTAGTCGGTCATGTACAGACCCAAATGGGTATTTCAGAACCGGTGTGTGAACGACTAGTTGTCACACGAGGTAAATACTCTTCGTTCCGCCTGGACGTACCAGCCGACAAGCAAAAGGTCGCCAGGAACTCTCAAAATTGGCCGGATGGAGTGTCGGTGCGATTATTTAACGAAATATCGCCAAAAAACTTAGCAGCACGTCGAGCCACGACAAAACAAAAATAGGCACTTTTGTTATTGTACACCAAAATGTAAGATCAATTTGTGGAAAAACTTCTTTAATAGACTTGTTATCAAGCACCGAAAAACCCGATGTGCTAGCGTTTAGTGAAGTTTGGTGCCGAAAAAGTGAATTAGAACGAGTGAGGTTAAGTTCCTATGCGCTTGCACACTGCTACTGTCGCACGCGGATCGCCCACGGCGGAGTGGCGCTATATATACGTGAAGGTATACATTACAGACAGCGAGGCGACCTACTCAGCCTGGCCGTTCAATATCACTTTGAGTTTGCGGCTATAGAAATCACTGACATTAAATTTACTATTATTGCTTTATATAGGACCGGAAATGGTGACTTTGACATTTATTTACATAATTTAGAATTGTTATTAAGTAAGCTAACTGACGAAAATAAAAGGTTTCTTATAGTCGGCGACCAAAACGTGGATTACTTATCTGATAATAATTTGAGGCGGCGGGTTGACGATTTACTGAGTAGTTATGGGTGCATCAACACCGTCACTTTTCCCACCCGCGTAACTGCCGACTGTGCGTCGTGCATCGACTGCGGCATAACGAACCATGCCGGCGACTGCCTCACTGTGTCACCAGTGGATACCACTATTAGTGATCACAACGCACAGCGGTATGAGTTACCTATAGAAAGTATACGCCATATCGAAAACAAATTTGTTGAACGTAGGTTATTTGGACATGAATCTATTTATTCATTTTACTGTGACATTAATAATTACAATTTTGATTTTATATACAATAATTCGTTGGACATTAATTATAAATTTGAAAAGTTATTTAATATTTTAACTTACTACATAGATATACATTTTCCAATTAAAAAACTTAAATCAAGTAAGAAGAAGACAATTGTTCCATGGATGACTGATGAATTGAAGAGATATATTTGTAAACATAATGACCTTCACGAAATTAGGCGCCAATACCCGAACAATCGAGTCATTTCTGAATGCATTAGCCACTATTCCGAGATTATTAAATCTAAGACGTTAGAAGCTCAGCAAACCTACATTGAAAAACGAATAAGGGAAAGTAAGAATCCAGCTCGGGAAATATGGAGGGTTGTTAATGAGCAAATTGGCAGCAAAGCAAAGCTTAAGTCAATCCATCTTAAAGATTTAAAATCTGATAAAATTATACCTGAAAATCAAGTACCAAATATTTTCAATTCTCATTTTGTAGGTCTACCAACGAAATACTCAATTCAAAGCGATGAATCCATGTCCAAATGTTATGTACACAAACACCTAGGGCATCTAGATGTACCTATATTCACTCTGCCGATTATTACACGTGATCTGTTGGACGAGACGCTACAGTCAATGATGAAGACGCGCACGACAATTGACACATACGATATATCGCTGAATTTGATTTTATCCATATGGCCGGTTATTTCTGAGGTATTACTTGTGCTGGTAAACGATATGTTTGACACAGGAGTGTATCCTGACGTACTTAAGAGCACTAGAGTGTGTCCGGTATACAAAGGCAAGGGTGACAGCTGCGATGTTAATAATTACAGACCCATAACAATTGTACCAACGATATCAAAACTAGTGGAGTCCATTCTATCGTCCCACATAATGTCTCACCTTGAAATGAATGACTTACTGACGGACAGACAATTTGCATATCGGAAAAACATGTCAACAACTACAGCAGCCAACAAGATATTTGACTGCATTGTGACCGGTCTAGACGAAAAGTTCAAAATGGCCGGTGTTTTGTGCGATTTGTCTAAGGCATTTGACGTGATCAGTCACAAAATGCTTTTGGACAAGTTGACAAGGTACGGCATCGTGCTGAACGCTCACAAACTGTTCGCATCATTTTTGTCTGACCGGAAACAGGTAGTCAAAATATCTTCAAATGGCAAAAGACTCGAATCAGATACATGCCCCGTTACTTTAGGTATCCCCCAAGGATCGGCGCTGGGAAATACCCTGTTTTTAATTTTTATTAACGACCTTCCGTCGTCTATTTCAGCCGGATTATCCGTGCTGTTTGCTGACGATACAACCGTCATAGTGAGTGCAAAGTCGTATGCACTACTCAATGAAAAAATCCTAGAAGCGAGTGGTCAGCTGCAGAACTGGTTTTCAGCAAATGGGCTACTTCTAAACTATTCAAAATCGAACGTTATGATATTCTCGGGTCGCAGTATCACTGTTCCTCCATGTATAGTTAATACTCCTATGCCACTGTGTAGTGATTGTAGGTTCCTCGGCTTCACTATAGACTCAAATCTTAACTGGAAGTGCCATGTCGACAAACTGTGTGATAGACTGAGTGGTGCCGTCTTTGCGTTGCGAAAACTGAAACCGCTCATTTCCAATGATGCACTGAGACAAGTTTACTTCGCCCACTACCATTCACTTATGACGTATGGCACACTACTTTGGGGTAACTCCACGGATGCCAAAAGAGTTCTGGTCATTCAAAAACGTGCAATTCGTACTCTTGTCGGGGTGAAGCCAAGACACCCATGCAGAGATTTGTTTGTTTCGCAACGCATTATGACGCACTACTCACAACACATATTTGATGTTATTATGTTTGTAAGGAGTAATTTGTCACTGTTCCCTTCTTTTAATATCCCTGGCAAACAAACCAGGCAAACAGGTCGCCTGCGAGCAGTTCCTCGTCGCATGGCACTTGCTAAAAAGAACCCCCGAGTGATCGGCCCTAAATATTACGAGCGTCTACCCGCAGATTTCAGACATGAACTGGCTGATGAAACGTTTAGGCGCAAACTTAAGAACCTTTTATTGAATAATCCACTGTACTCAGTTAACGAGTACATGGAACTTAGACTGTAGATTTATTTATTTATTTGACATTGTTTTATTATTATTGTATTATTATTGTTATCATTATAGTTTCTAATTTATATTTTGAAATGACGATCCTTCACGGAGATCCCTGTCTTTTTCATTTGTGATTGTGACATTTAATATTAGTTAATTTTGGATTATAACTTTTTATTTGTATTTAAAAAATGACGATCTCAATTTAATTTCATATATCTTGACATGTGTACAATTTATAATGTAATATTATATTGAGAAATAAATAAATCTAATCTAATCTATGTCAGAACCTAGAACTTATTATGCAAATGGCTTATTATTGACAATGACATTGACTACAATTAAAGGGATGTTTACAATGACAACAATTAACTTTTTTGCCGATTTATTTTATTTAAGAGTGCTCCCATACAACAAACATGATTACCTACTCAAAGAAATTATGCGATGTTGGTAAAATTAAAAAACCGAGCAGTTATTAAATTCTTCACCGAGCAAGGCAAAAATCAAAAATGTTTAAACATTTCTTGTTTTGGTGTTTATGGTGACTCTGTTCCTTCCTTGTCCGCAGTCCAAAAGTGGTCAAGTTTATTTAAACAAGAAGAGAGGGAGAGCAGTGAAGACGACCCTCACCCTGGCCGACCTATCCACGTTAGTCCGCAGGAAAATGTTAAAAAAGTGGAGATAATTGTATTGGATGATTCTCGAATGAAAATCACAACTATAGGTCAAGAAACTAACCTTTCTGTTGGACGCGCGATAATTCATGACCGGCTTAATATTTCAAAAATAAATGCAAGATGGGTGCCACGAATGCTGACGCCGCTTCAGTGGCGAGCGTATGTAGAATGTTATACAGAGTTTTTGGAATTGTGTGGCGAAAATCCTGATTACGTAATCAATAGAATAAACACGGGAGATGAAACCTGGTTTCATCACTTTGACCCCAAGAGTAAAAAAGAATCAATGCATAAGCATGTTAGAGGCACACCTCGCTGTAAAAAATTCAAGGTCATGCTTCCAGCCGGAAAGATCACGGGCACTATTTTTAGGGATTGCAAAGATACTTTGTTGATTGACTATAAAGATAAGTCGGTAAATATTACAGGAGGGTACTATGCTAATATTTTAAGACGGTTGAGAGAAGCTATCAAGGAAAAAAGGAGAGGAAAATTGGCAAAAGGCATTTTACACGTACATGGCAATGCCTCTTGTTTATAGTGAGTGCTCGAGTTGCCGAGGCTGCCATTCACGAGTGTGGATTTCAAGAAATAAATCACCCACCCTATAGTCCAGATTTAGCACCAATTGACTATTATTTGTTTTCTAATCTAAAAAAAGACGTTCGGTAAAGAGATTTGCTGACAATGAAACTCTGAAGGCAGCCAGTTAATGAGCATTTTGACAGCAACGACAATTTTTTTTATAAGGGTATCGATAAATCAATTGAGCGATCTTCCGAATGCATTGAAAAGAATGGTGATTATGGCGAAAAATAAAAAAAAAATATCACATTCATAGCTTTTTGTTTTACATCCTACTTACATATTTTAAGAAGTAATATTTTCCAGGTTTTTATTTAATGTCCAACTGTCAGAGATAGATAACGTTGTATATTAGGAATTATCATTTTCAAAACCTTACGTTTTGATACGTCACATGACAGTTTTGAACGTTATTAATTTCACTAGTTTACAAAGTTTTTGTCCTTTGAATGAAACGTTTTTTTTTCTTAACAATCGAGGTGCACTGAGGTTTAGAAAAAATATTTAAAAAATCTAACACGTCATGTTTCCAAGATATTTATTATTTTTGATAATTTTTTACAAAAAATAATGCTTACAAAAATATCAAACAAAAAATTAAAAGTGAATTGCCTTAGCTTTTTTCTTGTATTTATTCGTGTCTTTATCTCTAATAACAGACCAGCAATAATCACCTAGCATGGCCTGGTTCCAGTAATTTTAAAATAAAATCGAAACCAACTTATGGGTAGTTTGAAAATAAGATGTTATAAAAATTTAATTTATAGACGTGATAGAAATAAAACAAATATATGTTTGCGTTTAGTTATTACTACTAAATACATCGATATGGAATTCATTGAAAGGACATGACTTTCATTTTAATTTGTAAACTAGTGTTTTTAGACGTCAACATTTGTTTTTTTTTTCATTATTTTTATGTTCTATGACACACGCAACATTTCATTTACTGAAATCCACCCAGCCCAATGACTTAAGGCGCGTTTAAAAAAACAGCCTCTTTGCTCGCGCAGTCGGCTGATATCTAAAATAAAGCCGTTGTCAACTCTGCTGCAACACACAACGTGACGGGAAAAAACAGTTTAATTAAAGTTTAAAGGCTCATTTACATTGCGTCTAGTTCGTCTGTATTCTATTTAACGACAATTTAAACTAAAGTTACAAAACAAAACTTGAAATATTTAATCAGAATTCAAAGAATAAATTTAAGTTTGTCTCCCGTTAGTTGAGGATTAATTAAGCCGGCTTTCTGAAGTTAAAATGGCGTTACGGCATTTGGCGAGCTCCTTGCCTTTCATTTTATAAGCGGAATAAGAAATCAAACGTTTGCAAAAATAACGCTTCAATTTTCTTTGATAACGCTATGCGGCCGGTCCCTTTTAATAAGACTGTCTTTCAATTAAGCTGCTCAAAGATACTCTGGGCGATTTTGCAGCTGCAACCATCATTATTCTCCACAAACTGTAGAAAATAGATCAAGGAGCAGAGCTTTTTTAAAATAAAGGAGATGATAATGCCTTAATTTTAATCTTATCTATTGCGAACAAAGTTATATTTAGTCAAATTCAAACTTTCGTAAGACATTATGAATACTTGAAATACACAGCGTGCCCTAGAACGCTCGGCGACGGGCGGACTTATTACCTACTAGCATTAAATCGCGGGTAAAGCCGTGAGTATTTGAAGTTATATTTTACTAGAAATGCAAACAAACAAATGCAAAAATTGTTTTATTTGTGCCCGTGTCGCACAAAACAACTGTGGATCGTTAAACACTTTTCCAAAATGTACACACTTCCAAAACATACAAACACTGTAGCAAAGCGTCATTACCGACTCGTGAAATACTCTCGATCTTGATAACTTCTTTTCATTTTTCAATTTCCTTTTCGTGTTTCGAATTTTTAAATTTAAAATAGAGAAATACTAGTAAACAAGGAAACTACAAAGAAATAAAGTCACTTATTTCGTGATATCTCTGTTAGTAGCTTTTTCATACACGCTTGTCACAGGGTCTTGTAGCAGCACCGCTGACTTAAAAACACTGCAATACCTCAATAAAAAAGATATCCAACTCGTCTAAAGAGCTTATCCTACAAAATACATCTGTTTATCCTACAAAAATCTAATATAACACCTGATTGCTGAGTTCTGCCCCTGTGGAACGACTCTTTTCCTTTGGGGATATGAAAATCAGACCCCATCGAAGAAAAATTAGTAAGTCTCAATTAAAACCAATATTTTGTCACATTTGCGCTCACTCACTGAACCTGAAATCATCGCTGCGCGTGCAATAGCGCGGCAGAGCACTTTGTAAATAAAATGCGTAACAGCAGTAAAAAGCACGGCACAAAATTGAGATATGTAATGATATGCAGTTAAATGATTGAGATATTCAGTTTTTTCTGGTTCCTAAAAGTCGCAAGAAACGCAGATACGCGGTTTTTACAAAGTGCTCTTCCGCGGTATTGCACGCGCAGCGACGACATGTAAAATTACACTTTATTAATATATTAAATAAATATTTAATTAAACGCGATTTATTCATAATTCATGTATTAATGCACTTAAGCTCAATAAAATTGGGCCTTATTCAAACAGTATTTTATCTTTAAAAAGTATTTAGAAGGTAGCTACGTATTTCGTATCTAATATTTTGATACCATTTCCAAAGTATCTTGTATCTGGTATCTCAAATACTTATTTTGATTGTATCTTGTATTCTGTATTCTAGATACTTTGTATAGGGTATCATCTTATAGATCTCTGACCTTAGTACGTACATATATTTATAAGTGTATATGGTTACAGAGTGCGTACTATTTCAAATAATAAATTACCATCTTTTTCCTCCTCTTTTTTACTCCATTACCATGTTTTTCCTGCTGCATCTATCCACCCTCACCGATCTGTATCAGAGTCTCAATGTTCCAACACGTACTTTTCCATACCTTTCAAGTAAATACTATTTTAATCATAGAATACTGCCCACTCTACTTTGAAGCATTTGTATTTTGGGTGTCATTTATTTTATTAAATTTTGAATTGTGTATCTCGGTATCTTTTTTGTATCCTACCACATCTATAAACTGCAATGTAAAAATGAATTTTACCTTTTTAGACAATCAAAAAGGCAAAACATCCATCATTCAAGATGGATACCAATATAATTTACGTTATAAGAATACATCAGAAATAACGTTATGGCAGTGCAGAAACAGCGACTACTGTTTCCTAACGTCGCCGTCGAAGTTGGACATCAGGAAATCTCGTATTATAAAAGAAAAAATATTCACACGCCTGTCTACCAGATCTGGAGAGAAACAAACGATCTTAAATTTATAATATCTTAAAAAAGAAGTGTGTTTAGATCTTAGCTCTATGCAAAAAATTGTAGACAATCAAACTACGGAAATGTTAAATAATGTCTCTTTTTTCAGAATTAAAAAGTGTACTAATAATGAGCACGAAAAAAATTCTTGCAAATAGATTAAGACGTACATGACTTATTCAGAACGGTTTGTAATAGCAAAATGCAAAACGCAAATGCCTTTCTTATGATAACAACCGACATGCAGGAAGAGACACTTAGAAAGGTCATTAGATACACAGACGCACGAGACGTATAGCTTGAACAGCACATACTATTTGACGGTTCCGACGAAGGTAAGTCTTACAATCTATGCATGAGCTTCTTTGGTTTTAAATTGCATTTAGCTGATGACATAATCACACATAATATGTCACACAGGTTAATCAGAAGTTTAAAAAGGACGACAACAAAGAGTTACCAGAACTGCTACTTATATGCAAGATTCTAGATACACTTGATGAAATCTTTTTCTCCTTCAGAAGCAGTTGGCTACTACTACCGAATACCGATAGAACTATCGAAAACCTCACTAGCCACCTTTGTGCTTTTGAACGAGCGCTGCAAGGTAACAACGTCTTTCAACCGTTAGTTACCTCTCGAATTCCGGCGCTTCGTGTACTACAGCAAAAAAGGATAGAAAGCTGAAAGCTGGCAGGCTATCGGTCATCGAGTGAGAAACTGACAAAAATAGATAGACGACGGCAAGCCTCTGAAAAACAGAAATCCGCAGTCAACTTCAAAATCTGAAAATATGATTCTTATGTCTATTGAGAGCACAAATATTTTCTATTGATCGGGGCACCAAGAACTGGTACGTGGATGACAGAGCCACGAGCCATGCAACACACCGGGCTGATACGTTTCAAAACATTGAATACTTTGATGAGCTACGTACTGTAAACAACTGCCAATGGCAATTCGATTCGTGCTGCGTGAAGAGGGATAAACTTCCGAAAAGCGCATACCGCCGATTGATCTGATATTTGGCATAATAACGTATTTTGACGTCCTAATCACGAATATCATAACGAGAATTGGCGCAAACGCCATTTTGAATACTTATTCATTGATGAATTATTAAACAATGGCATGGACTCAACCGCGTTCGTGGATTATAAAGCAAGCTGTCATATAAACAGCAATAAAAAAAAAGAACAAAAAAAACCTAACCTAATACTACATCGGAAAATTATCACAAAGTACTATAGGGGAAAATATTTAGTTTGCGTTGTTAGTAAATCAACAAAAAATTTAATATTCGACGAATCGGTTCAACGAACTAATTTGGACGAATTTATTTCGACAAATTGATTTCGACGAAATAATTAGAACGAATTGTTTTGACGAATTTTCCGCATATTGATCAGCAATTCTGCCAAAATGAATACAACCTTTAACTTTTCTCACTTCTAAGATATTATGGCAAAAACAAAAAAAATATGACTCTGTACGAGTCCCGATTGGGCTGTGGTCAATTTATTTGCCAAAAAAGGCAAATATAACCACAATGCTACAGTAGCCGAAGATACTTGGTTTGAGAGGTGTCACATGTCTCCAGCAATCTGTATGCTAATTACATACAGTTTTGCGAAAAACTTGACTTTCGACCAGACCATTCACGAAAGTAGCATTGTCGACGGAAACAGTTGCCGATCGATTTTCCTTTTGTCGAGAAGTTTGCATGGTTGCTCTAGACAACCAGTTCGAAGCAGAAGGTCAAATAGGTAGTCCAGGTGAGATCGTTGAAATCGATGAATGTAAAATCGGCCGTCGGAAATATAAAAGAGGTCGAGTAGTTGAGGGATCGTGGATTATCGGAATGATCCACAGAGGACATTCCGAAAATTTTCGGCTGGAGATTTGATAAAAAAGAGACGAAGCGACCTTGACTACTCTAATAAGAAAGCATGTAGCTGTCTGTACCGAAATCCACACGTATTGCTGGAAAGGGTATATGCAATTAAATACGCATGGTTACGTTCACAAAACTGAATCATTCGGAGGAATTCGAGGATAGTGTCACCGGAGCGTACACGCAAAATATCGAATCCTCCTGGCGGTGGATGCGTCGACCATTATCTCGTGGTGGAGTTACGAAACATACGATCGGAGACCATCTTTGCAAATTTTGTGGCGGCGAAGGATAAAAAAACTCAATGTGAATCCCTTCACACAACTGATCGCGGATATTAAAAGCTGCTATCCTGGGAAAAGTACATAAAACACACACAATGGAGAGTATTTAGAGTTGTTAAAAATGTGTTTATTATTTAAATGTATATTGTAAATGTTTTTTATAGTATGATTATATTTCATTAGTTTTCTAACCTAACCCAACATAACTGCCAGTGTGTCGACGTCACCCCGCGCCTATTTCTGCTCTAAAACCTAACCTACCAATAATACAATTCTTACGGTTGTTTGTTCATTACTGCGGGGGGCTTTGCCGCAGCCGCTCCTTATGGGGAAAGTTAAAATAGTCTAAATCGGTTAGAAATGCGCAATTACGCACACCAAACGAAAACAGGTTTTTTTCGATTTTCATATTCAAAATGGCGTTGTAATTAGGAGGTCAAAATACGTTATTATACCAAATTTCAGATCGATCGGCGTTATGCGCTTTTCGGAAGTACACCCATAAAGGGTCAGTAATTGAGGGGAAACTCAAACGTGTAACCCTGCAAGAGTTAGGTACGTGCCAGCCATCACGTAAAAAATATTCTCGGTCCTAGCACCACATACTACTGACAAGCACTACATACTACTAGCACTACTGACAAGCTACCAAACAGCCTATTCTCATCAACAACAAGAGAATGCACCGTCATGGTCAACGGAAAAGTGGTTTTAATAGGTTAACGTCAAAAAAAGGTGGACTATACATACTTGACGTAAGAGTCGTATTACCAGCAAATCCTACCGCAGTTTTTGTGACGTCTGATACTATTACAGCTATACCATGACAGATAAGCGCATCAAAATAAGAGTCATGTAAAAGCAATGGTCAAGCGTGATCTGCATTAAGACCTTCGTCTTGATAAGGAGTTGTGCGAAGGATGCATATTTGAAAGATCACATTCAAATTCGATACAAGTACTCGAGCTACCGCGACAGGAGAACTCGTACACATCGACTACTACGTAATTATTGTTCAAAGATACTACAGTATAGTGTATTTCCTGAGACACAAGTCGGAGGTTAAGGATAAACGCGCCTTAACGTGAGCTTAGACGAAGACTGCGCGACACAATGTAAGAGATCCCCCACATATAACGTCAATCGAGCGCTGGCATCGTATCAGAAAGACGCTAGTGTGGGGGTTCCCTATAATGCCTACTGAGTGACAATGACGGTGAATTTGATAACGAAGCCGTCCGTACCATATTACAGAATCACGGTTAAGCATCGGTTAACAATGCCATACACTCCAGAACAGAACGGCTGTAGTGAAGGGGAGAACCGAACGCTTTTAGGAACCGCGAGATCTATAATGTATGCGCACGAATCAATGCCTCAAGAGCTGGCCTCAATGGCCGGAACTAATAGAAAGAAAGAAAGAAAAGAAAGAAAAGACATTTATTCACTTCACAAAGACACACAATAATAAAAATACAACAAAATAATACAGAAGAAACGTGGCATGTGTGTCATTGCGGCAGTGAATCGGTCACTGGCTCAGCATAATGCTGTGGTGTCAGACACCCGCAGCGCTGATTTTCAGCCAGCACCGTCTGTAGCAATCGGTGTCTGTAATAAACACCGCCGCATATATTCTGAAATTGAATTGAATTGAAAGAAGCCGATCATCCGGTATCTTCGGATTATAGTTTGCAACGCCTACGTCCATATTTCATAACAAATCGTAAGATAAAACAGCCATCAAAGAAAGATTAGTCGGCTATCATGAAGGTGGTTTCCACATTTGGATCACAGACGGAAAAAGAAATACACCTGTCCGTTCGCGTGACCTCATTTTTGTTGAGAAACTGCTTCCTTATAGTGCTGCTCACCCAAATTATGTAGATATTGATATGAATACACAACGATCAAAGTACCCTAATTTTAGCAGTATTCTGTATAACGGGAATGGAGGAACCCTATACATTAAAATTTAACATTTTGGCCCACCATAACATCTCAGACTATGAAGTCTACACATTTTAAATATAGCCATTATCATATCGTTCTTAGACATGTGTGTACCAAAATGTATACTGATGAATTGATGGCCTTAAGTTTATATGAAAATTTGGCTGATTAAGAAATAAAAAGCAATGTTTACTCCTAGTGACTAGCCGGTTCCACATACTGCTGCTGCTGCTACTGCGACCCAAACCAAAACGACTATAAATAACATTTGTTATTCGTATAAAAGGAAATCTACACAAATTGATGAAAACTGAGACTCGTAAACATCTCGAAAGTTTAAAGGGTTTAAATTGGTAATAATAATGTGACCCTAACAAACTAGACTAATGAAATTATCGCAAGCTAAAAACAAACGACCAATAATTAAAGCGTTCGTAAAAATCGTGATCAAATAAAATGTGATATGAGAAAACAAAACCTGCGAAAACATGTACGTTTTAAATATTACTGGAATTATCATTTAGTATCCTGCATTTTTATACTTGGCGTTGTTTTTATACTTGGGTTGACGGGTTTGGAAATTGTTTATTTCATCAGTCGCAGAATAAGCTGTATATTCTGCCATATAGTTTATTTTATAAAGCCTGACTCTTGTAACATTAAAAACAAGTGCAACGATACCCGGGTACAAAGAAACAGAAAGACATAATTTGCTTTTGCTCCAAATACATTGCCCTCCTTTGCTGGCGCAGTCTGGTAAAAATCCTCTCAGGAGAACGACTGTAAATACTTACTCGGTGTTATTTTCTCCGGCTCTAGAAAGCTTTCTGACTCGGGATTCACCATATCGCCACTGAGATACCGCCTCTCGACTTCTATGAAGTGGCCCATAGTCACTACAGTTATTGAGAAGTAAACCTGTTAACAACCAAACCCTTACTTATTAACTAACTCAGTTATGGTCTTATTACCAACAAAAATATTAATTATTCAGTGTTAATTTAGTGTAGTAGCTTTTTTTGTTAAAGCATAGTAATTTTCACAACACTTAGCTATTCATGAATCAATAAAATGTTCGGAAAATATTGCGATCATGTCTCATACCTGTCGGAGGGACTAATAGGCAATATTTACACACCGTTCTCAAAATCGGCAATTGCGTCGCAATCGGTGACATTTCAAATCGGTTCAATTTTTTTTGTTGCTGGGATACTTTTTATGAAGTATGAAATTAATGATGGAATTAAGAATCATACCAGAGTGTAGAATGCCGCGGCATAACAGCCACGGCGAAGGCTCCTCCAGCAGCAGCATGACTGGATAATGGCCATCCTCTACCTGTCGACAAAACCAACACCTACCTTTATCTTTTTATTAGTTATAGTTATTTACCTTCGGTAAGGTACTGGTTACCCGAAGAAAGTAACGATAGATGAACTATTAAATCGGGCTTGTTTTGTCTAGCTCAGAAGCGCAACATCTACGTCACTGTATTATTTTCGATCGAGGGACAGCTGATAACGTTGACAATTTCGCCCACTAAACATGTGCTCGGGTAACCTTGTGGCATAGCCGTCGGACGTGTTAAACCAACCATAAAAAGCGGGTCAAGTGCGAGTCTGAATCGCACGCCGAGGATTCCCTACTTACCTATGAAAAACAGACGTACCTTGTAGGTACGGAACCCTAAAAATAAAAAAATGGCTTTATCAACCGGGTCACCATTTACAACCTACCTATGAAATAAGCCAAGAAATAACTTTCGCAAACTCCTATCTCCGTGCAACCGTAAATGATGATACGACCTTGCAAAGGTTATTCCATTAAACAATTTTTTTTTGTGATGTTACTACTTATTTACAGTTTTCGGACTTTTTCCTTTACTTGTGCATTAGATGCGTGTTTAGTGCCTACAGTGAAACACGGAGGAGGCTCTGTAAGGATTTGAGGGTGTTTTGGAGGGGTTAAAACTGGAGACTTAGTTAAAATAACAGGAATTTCTACAAAGAGGGGTACGAGTATAAAAATACTACATGATAACCTTTATTCCCACGTCTTCACTTTCCAAATTTTTCACATTCCCAAATCTTCACTTTCCCAATTTTGCATTGGCCCATTTTTCAATTTCCCAAATCTTCACATGATCAGTTATTCACAGTCTCAATTTTTCTCACTCTTTATTCCGCTCATACCAAATTCTTCACATTTTCAGTTTTGCAAATTTCCGATTTATCACATGCCCAGTTCCTCGATTTCCCAATTCTTCAACAAAACGACAAATGACAAGTACACTAAGTACAGTCTCAGCAATATGATTTCTTTGATTTCAACCAACGTGTATATTATGATCTACATACTTATTTGCTAGATGTATATGGCATCAATATTTTCTGTCACTTAAGTTTAGATTTCTCACTATTCTCGAAATATCCTCATTATTATCTATTCCCAAGAAATGTATTAATTTATATTCATACTGGCCAGGTAAAATTTCCAGTGTCATCATGCTTATCGTTTTACGATTGTCATTGTTGTCACTTATACATACATATGCGTTGTGAGTAGGTAATACGATTGATTTACCTATGTGAAATGTTTTATTGAATACAATGGAGGGACCAAACGATAACTGTATATTTATTGAAAGTGAAAGGAGAAAGAGGGGTTTAGTAAAGGGTGGATACAAATATTACTATAACAGAAAGTACGATTTCGGTAGTGGCAACTGGCTTCAAATTTACCCGAGTGTAATACTAGTATTACGCTAGACTCAAAAGAGAGAGAAATAGAAAAATGTCTTCACGCATGCAAATTGAAAGTACAATTGCATCTTTGGCCCCAGCACAACATATCTATAAAGATGAAATGAGTAAATTAAGAGAAAAGTGATCTGCTTGTAATATAGTAGCAGTGCCGGAATTTTCATCGTGCAAAAGTTCCCTTTACAGAGCGAGATGTCGCTATCTGGGGATGACTAAAGGTATCTTTCAAGACATAGAAGACATTGAATTACCACAATGTTTTGCCGATAAATTTCTAATTTATAATGGATGTTCAGCAGAACACCAAATTCCTATTTTTGCTACCGAGTTAACTTTAAGTGTGATCAAAGAACAGGAAACTTTTTATTCAGACGGAACTTTTAAAATGACTCCACGTCCCTTTTTACAAACATACACTCTGCATGTCAATTTAACTGAAAATAGTGACGAGAATCGATTCATTTCGCGTTACTTCCAAATAAAACTGAGGCAACGTACAAATTATCTATTTACCCTTTTGAAGGAAAAATTGTCATGAAGATTTTAAATTTTAAGTGTGATTTCGAGATCGCGAATTTAAATGTGATCAAAGACATGTTTCCTGAGACAAAAATAACCGGTTGTTATTATCATTACCAAAAAGCTATATGGTCAAAATCCAAAGAACTGGAGCTATTGAAATTAGAAGAAGGGTACATGATTACCAAATTATGTTGTGTGTTAGTTCACTTGTCTCCTCAAGTTATACCTGAGGCATATTTTGCCAGTTAAAAAAAAATGCCAAACAAAGAAAATTTTCAAAAATTCCATAATTACTTTTGGTTACAAAAAATAACTAGTGACATATTCACATGCTTTAACGAAAATGTCCGGACGACAAATTCAATAGAAGGGTGGCATCACAAATGAAAACCAAAATTCCAAAACGCCCGGAAAATAGAAAATCTTGATTGTTTGTAGCGATTAATTGAATTACCGACTCAATAGCGTGCAAGTGTAAAATAAAGAAAAATAATAAAAGTACGAAAATTATTTAATTCATTAAGTTAAAGACGGACTCGTGCGAATTTTCGCACAGTATCGTGATCAAACACCGGATAATAATAATATAATAAAGTGAGAGTAAGTAAATGCAAGTATTATTAGTACTCTATTCGTCTATTTTTCGTCAATAGCAGATAATTTTGACAAATAGGTATAATAATTAACGGAGTACTTGGGGGTGTACCATCATCACATCTATTGACATATTGGTCTGCAAATAGCCAAGACACATTTTAGTTAATCAGACTGTCAATAGATGGCGCTTGCAATGTGGGTGATTTGAATTTACATACGCGGCTGTGGGCCTCGCGCTGTTGGATAATTATGGCAAAGATAATAATTAACGCAGTACCCTCCATCGGCCCTAACATGAATGACACAAAGATAGTAGCCATGTTAGTTAAGAGACTGTCAATAGATGGCGCTTGCAAATCGCATGGTTTTTTATTTATTTTGTAAAGAAAACGTTAATTTTAATCGATTTGTGTATTTTTGTGACAAAGCAACGAACATAAGCTTTAAAATGACGTTTAAATCATTAATTTTGGTATAGAATTAAAGGAGATATGGAGCGTCTACAAAAAAATACCTTTTAGAAATAATATATATAATGATAGGAAGACAGCGCTTTTTATTTCATTTAAACAGCACATATATACCTTGTAATAAATTATACGATTTTAAAATGACTTTTTTTAATTTTATTTTGGTCCGCGTGACATACCGACAGGTTGAAGAATGGGGCATGTGAAAAATAGATAGTATGAAGAACTGGGACTGTGAAAAACTGAGAATGTGAAAACTTGGCAATGTGAGGAAATGAGAATGTAAAGAACTGGGAATGTGAAAAATTATGAAAGTGAGGACGTGGGAATAAAGGCAGGATAATGTAACATATTCAGGTCGTCGACTGATCGGTAGAAACTTTATCTTTCAGAGCGATAATGATCCCAAGCAGACTTCAAAACTGAGTAAAGAGTAAGTTGTCAAAAGTAATAAAATTATTAAAAATACAAATCAAATTTGATGTAACCCGGGTGGACAAATACTTTTGAGCGGTACCTAGTTAGGTAGAGATAATAATTTACATGTTAAATTTCTGAGACAAACAGATAGCCAATTTATTATGTAGGTTGCAAAAGGATACAAAAGTTTTGCATAAATTTGCATTGTATGGAGTAGTACAAAATCCTCGGAATTTTGCTTATCCGAATAAATTAATGTACGTCATTAATAAACAGAGATTATCAGATTTCGCGTAATGCACGGTAATAGATGGTTTCCAGTGTCTAACATAATTAAAGTTTTTCGATACCAGACCACGAAGCATTTTGATAAGTATGTCGAATGTTTGCTCTTTTTTATCAAGTTAATTTGTTGAATCACTGTTTTTAAAAGATTTCACAAGAGCCTTTTCCGAGTATCTAGTAATGTAACTTATTAACTAATCTCCTAGGACAGCTCCTTTCAATTTTATTTAAATGCCATTTTAAAATCATAAACATGGCAATAATGGGTTGCAAGAAGAAGAAAAAAGATTTCTGTCATATATTACTTTAAAAAAAGTTTTATTTTATAATAACTAGCGCACAGTTTTGACTGAGAACGGCGAAATCTGAAACCTTCTACGACCCTGGTTTCCTTCCAATCCTTGTTTACTAGCGCTTACTCCATATGACTATATTAAACCTTTTCGTAGGTTTCAAGAACTTTTCATTGGCCTTCAGCACATCGCACCTTCGGTGGGACAAGGGCACAATTGTCGAAAAACCCATTTTTTAAGTATACAGTAAATGTTCCAAATGATTATTTGAACATTTCTGTATACTTACATTTTTTTGGGTTTTTTAACAATTGTTTCCTTGTCCCACCGAAGGTGCGAATGTCCATTTGGTCCATCGACGCTCCAAGGACACACTCAACGGTCATGCTTCTTCATGGCTCTTTCATAATTTTTTTACTCACCCACACTCGCGAATATTCCCCAAACCATCTTATCTCTCGATTATATTCACACCTTAGTTCCAATCCCTATTGCTGCTTGTATTTATATTTTTTTTTTGTTTTAGTGACAGCATACTGCGCGTATATTTCTGATTTTTGGTTAGTTGTTAATAATAATTATCATTATTTATTACCGCCAAAGCCTCATCCTTTCAAATTCTAGTTCTTTTTGATAAGAATATGAGCCATCTACATAAATTTTAGGTTCCAGCTGAAAACCAGCGCTGAGGCTCTGCCCACCATTTAGTTGGAAAACGTTTTCGGCTACACTCACCGCCCGCATCGGTTAATTAATTTCTAAGAACTTTTCTACTTTAAGTTAATATTTTGTTTGCATTTTGTATTTGTAAGTAGCCGAAGTAATGTTTAATTTCCTCTTTTCTTTTTGGTTGGAATTAAACTACGGTTTCGCGATGAACCTCGAGACTTTTTATTACTTATGTCTCGAGTTGTGAATTGACCTTTCTCGTAAAGAGGCTGCACTTCGGAAGTTGTCACAAATTTACGAGCTGAAAGTAACGAGTTCAAGAAAAGATATATCGTAAACCTGAAAAATATCCCCGATAATAAATAAATAGCGTTGTTAAATATGGTCGATGATTTAAATTATCATATCCTGTCTCCCCCATCCTCATCTACAAAAAAACCGGCCAAGTGCGAGTCGGACTCGTACTTATTCGATCTGAATACCAAAATGTGTTTTGGGTTCGTCGCCATGTGCATGGACAGGACACACTTAATACTTGTACTCAACTCATCCTCTCTTCCTCATTTGCTTCAAATGCAGTCTCAAACCGCTGATTGCCTTAAATGCAATCCTAAGCCTAATATTAGCTCAAAAACTAATTACTGACTCGAAAAGCAAACCCAACTTTGATGCTAATGATTGGAACTGTTGTAAACCTAGTAATTACTACTGGCCAGTAATCTCAATATTCCGAATACGGTTTTACTGTCAAGTCTTTGTTTTATAGGATGAATTTTCACTTTTCACAACAACATATTTTTACTGGTACCATGCCCAAATTATTCAGTTTTATTTAATTCCAACAGGAAGAATTGGGTTAAAAGTCTTGAAAATTTCTTCTATTGCTACAAAATGTCCATTTCTTCTTGCTCTTATGAAAGGGATTGCAAAAGCCCCTTTGTTAGTGTGAGAATTAATAACTTATACATATTCAGTATACACGACTCCGGTAGTTCTGTTATCATATTTGGCAACAATTTTCTATTCGTAATTTGTAAAATAGGCTTCAAAGTTTTCAAGTCAGACTTCATCAGTATTTCGAAGGCTAATAACCAAAAAGATCATCATTAGGCTACTTTGTATTGCCTATATTCTTCAACGATCAAACTCATGTAATTAAGACTTATGTCTTCCCAGAATTATTTCCCTGTCTTATTCTTGGCATTGATGTTTGGAAGAAATTAAATCTTTTACCTTCCATCTTATCTTCAGTAAGATTGTCAGATCTTAAATGCCCACCTATCTAAGATGCCGATAAAAAACCAGAGGTTTATGAGCATCTTAAATACCTAAATCAAAACGATATTGCCGACAGCATTATCCAACGCTTCAAAAATATTTCATTTGTAGAAAAAGGAGAACTAGGTCTGGTCGTACTCATGTAATAACGCACAAGATTGCACGAAATTGCTTTAAGACAATTTAATAATTACACAAGCAGTTAGTTGGAACTATAAAAACAGTGACTTTCTGATGTCGTTTATGTTCCTTGAATTTCGAGAAATCTGATTTCGATTAGCTCAATTGCTGACAAAAGTAAAACCGTCTTTTCAGGGGTAGCCAAGTTTTTATTAAAAAAACGGTAAATATATTATTTTGGTCGATAATAAAACTCCGAAGGGCCTTTATAAGTGAAACTGTGCACCCAGTTAAATAGAGGCACTGCTAACCGAGAGTATAGACTTCTAGCATCCTCGACTAGGTCACGTATCCGATGTGCGGGGTCTGGCGAAATTGGTTAATGGGATTGAAATTGGAGACGATCATCAACCACATGTCTGTGAAATCTGTGCTAAAGCTAAAATGACCCGGACAACTTTGATAATATTAGAATGAGAGCAAATTCCTTTTAGAAATGATTCACACGTATATTTTATGGTCCGGTAGAAATTTGGATGGATGACAAAAATATTATAATAATTTTTTGAATTTACTCAAATTGGTTTATTTAATCAACTCAAAGTGAAGCTTTTGACAAAGTGAAGAAATTTGTGATACTGGCTGAGAATCTTTGTAATTTATAAGTTAAGAATATAAGGTATGACAATGGAAAAGAATACTCGAAAAATCACTTGATAACCTGGTGCAGTGGCAAAGGAATAAATCTGGATTTTACAATTTTATATACCTAAAAACTGAACAATAAACTAGAATGATTAAAGATTAAAATGGAATAACCATAGTCCTAATCATTGATGGCAAAGTGGCAAAAACGAGCTTACCAAGCGAAAGAACAGTAAATTGCGTCTAGTAATCAAAAATTCTTAAAATAACGCTTTAATTCAATACGTTTTTGTTCCTTTTTTCACATAAAATTAATGTCATATTTTTAGTTTGTTAAACACTATCGGCATATCCTTGTTTCCCATTGAAATGCTTTGACATAACTGTCTTCGAGCATAATGATTTTTTCTCGAATTCCTTCGTTGTTATTTCTTTTAATTTCTTTTTTTAAATGTCTTATGTTATTTCTTTGTATTGACGACGTGTAAAATAATAGCTGCCTAGATTTGGTTTCGTATAAGGTTTCGTAGTATTTTTACCCGTGGTCCCTCTCGTAGTCCCTTGAAGGGACCACGGGGTATAAAAATGCCCGTGGTCCCTTCGAGCAATATTATGCTGCCGAATCACGCCGCCTCGCAGTTTTACCCGCGTCGTTCCCCATAACATGAATTGTAATTGAAGAATATTTTTTTAGGAAAGCCTCGTATTAAAAATGATCCAACATAGATGCGAAGCAGATCCTATAAGAAATGAAAGAGATTAAAATATAGCAAATCTTCGCAGCGAAGTAGAGAAATCTGACCTACCCATCCCAAGATAGTACGATAATGCTCTTAGGGATTTGAACAATCGAGGACGGCATGATATAACTGCCACTTTCCCTGAATTGACAAGTGTAAAACATTCTTTGTACCTACAGCGACAGAAATACAAAGGTACATACGAAGTAGAAGTGGTTTGGGGCAGCTTTGGAATGTTGCATCGCCAACAAATTCTGTGACGGTACTGTGGACGAAAGGGTCACCACCGACGTATAGATTCCTGTTCGCGCCGTCTCGTCGTTACCGAAATTCACTTCTTCTGCCTCTGAAGGCTAATGTATACTATTTCACTTTAGAAAGGTGCAGCTTTAAGAGCTACGTACGAGGTTACGGCTATTTTAATAGAAAATGCAGATTTTATACTTTTTCATTATATTCAAATTAAAACTGTTACAGTGGTGCCTCTTCAGAGGCCCAGCAAGGAACGACTATCGAGGCACGCGTGGCCGATGTTCTAACAATATTTAAAATTTTAATTAAAAATAAGATAAACAGTCACATCGGCAACACACTTGTCCAGTTACAAAAAACTCCCAAAGCAAGGTTGCTTTACAGTACCTATTAATTTTCTGAACTCTGTGGTACAAAATAGGATAATTCATTTTTCTTGGTGCAAATAGTCGCCTAAAATAAAGTCCTTGAATTTGTTAGGTAACCTAAGTCAAGTCAAGTGCGTCTATGACTGCAGAAGCCAGAGTGGCTTAAGCGCAGTCAGAGAGTTCAAGGTAGTTACAGTGAAAAGGATTGATTCCTGTTACGGCACATTCCTTTTTGGACATATTCCGTTTTCGGCATATTCTTGTTTCGGCACATTCCGTTTTCGCATAAATCATTATATACAACAAATGAAATCAATCCTAGGTATAGTTATTTTAATTTTCAAGACATAAGTAATATAAATAGCATGCAACAAGAAACACAAAAAAATATTTTCCAATGGTGAATACTACAAATACCTCATCGAATAAATATTGCTTGAAGTAATATTTTACAGATGTAGTAAATAATGTTTTGACGTCGTATTTTGATGTAAGTTCCTGTTATCTCGCTCTCTCGCTTTGCTTGTCAATAGAGATAAATACGAACTCTCCCGACAGAAATTACATGAAACATTAACCACCACACCCGTGGATGGGAACATCTCGAAGAGTCATAATTCCGAAAGAATAATTATTCTGAAATTTTAAAATTCCTAGCGCTATTTTGTAATATACTTACCCACAACAGATATCTAATACAAGGTAGACGGCAGTGAAATAGTAAGGTAATTTTTGTAATGAGGATCTTATCAATTGAAGAGCATATAAGCACTGGCCACTTATAACAACGTCTGATAAAGCTAAATCAATTTAATGTCATTGTCAATGAGGAAAGCTAACGTAAAACCATGGGCAATGTTATTTGACTTGCTTATTATAAAACAGTTTAATTCTTGTCTTTCATTTTTATTGATTAAAATATAATATTTTACTAATAAATATGATTTTATTTTATCACACAAGCAAAGTCACGAGTAATTCATCGTATAATTTATTTACTAAAATGTGCCGAAACAAGAATATGCCGAAAACGGAATATGTCCAAAAAGGAATGTGCCCAGAAAGGAATCAATCGTGAAAAGAACTTGGCTGAGACCCAAGCACATAAATATAATTAGTGTTTTTGCTGAAAGACACCGGACGAATAATGTAGCGGAAGGGTTACATTCAAAAATGAATAAAATTGTGCACAAAAATACTGTGAATATAATGCGTCTATTAAACGTATTACAAGGCATATGCACCGTGAATGAAATAACACTAAGTAAAAAAAAAACGAGCTCGACAAATTACCTTGATGGGTGATGCTATTCAACACATTATGTTAGAATTGATAAATGGGAACACAACATTAGGTCATGCACTAGAAAAATTGCGATAAACCATTCGCCTACCGCTCGGATCATAAATGCCTGCGATTTTAGTCATTCTTTGTACTATTCATGTATGTGTTGGAGTGTAATTGATGTGTTTGGTTTGCGGTTCTTTTTATGTATTAGAGTTTGTTTGATTTGAAACGTAAGTATTCATACGCGTATTGATATTCCATCTCAGAAGTAAGAGATACATATGCTGAAATGCGTAATTTATATTTAAACTAAAAAAGTCTTAAATAAAAGTTTGTTGAAGAATGTCGTGTTGTTTGTTGATTGAAAGTCGCTCAGCGTACTACGGAGCGGGCTATGTTGGAGTTTCTCTGAAAGATCGTATCCGCAATGAGATGATCAAACAGAAAACCAAAGTTACCGACATACCTCATCGAATCAGCAAACTGAAGAGGCAGTCGGCCGGCCATATAAGCCGCAGAAACGATGGCCGCTGGGGTAAACGTGTTCTGGAGTGGAGATCGCGAATCGGCAAACGTAGTGTAGGACGCCCTCAGACTAGGTGGGGCGACGATCTCTGCAAGGTGGCTGGCAAGAGCTGGATGAGAGTAGCCGCGGATCGTACTCAGTGGCGTGCAGTTGGAGAGGCCTATGTCCAGCAGTGGACTAGTATAGGCTGATGATGAAAAGTTTGTTAAAATAACCAATTGACTTTTCCAACCTCGTGAGCAGCATGATATTGCTCGACACGGCATTTTTATTCCCCGTGGTCCCTTCAAGGGACTACGAGAGGGACCACGGGTAAAAAGACGTTTCGTATTACTGCCCATGTATATATTAAAGTAAATATTAATTAACAGCATTAACTTTTACAGTCCACTTTTGTATCCATTCATTTGTATCCACTTTAACTTCGTCATACGTTTTGTCTGAGCTAATTTTGAAAGGTATTGTAATAATATTACAGTAAACTGTACAAAATAATATTTATTAGTATAATAATGGGTCCAATTCGATAGTGTCGCAAAAATGTAAAACTCCTTAAACTTAAAATAAGAAACGTTTAACTAGAATTTTTTCAGCACCAAGGTGTACCCAGTTTGTCGTTTCTTATTTCAAGTTTAGCGCCTTTTAAATTTAGCCAACATATTTTCGAATTGGCCTCAATGTTAAGTACCAAACAACACAGAAAAATAAACCACCACACCAAAACTACCAAAAAAAGAAGTGATAAAACAATTATTCATTTGTTCAACCACATTTAATTCTGCTATCATTCATTCTTTAAATGATAACAATCATAATTTAAATACAAGCCCGTTAAAATGTAATTACCAGCTCGTCTCATTTCAATGAAACGGTAGAAATATCATTATATAAACAAGAGAGTCAACATCAGAACCCAGTTTTTGTTACTGCTATTATAAAATGTTAGGAGCAATTATTTTCCGCACTAAATTTCAGAATTTTGATTAACGTTGGACCGGGATCGTGTTTCGTATTTCTCGAGTCTGAATTGAACTATAAAAGCAATTTTCCGCTGGATACAGCAATGTCATTTCCTTAGAAAATTGACAATCACATTCCGGCTTAATTATTTGCCGACAAATTATTATATATGTATACTTAATTACAGACGAGAAACCCATATCGGCTTTAATTTAATAAACTAGGGTAAATTTTCATTTCAACTGTGACCTACGATAGAACTATGTCATGATAAACAGACTTAAACATATTATTATAAATTATAAGTACCTGGATGACCGATTTTTTTTGGTAAAACGTGTTTTTTTGGAAAAAATTATGCTTGGATAAAGAAAATTTTTCTCACAAAAGAAAAAACTTGAAAAAAAAAGGAAAATATAATCCACCATCACCTGACTCGAATCGGGTCCTTCTGGCTTCGGAACCGGTCGACTTCCCAACCGAGCTAATTACAACTTTGTGAATAGTGACGAAATTAACCTGCGTATTCAAATGATATTGTAGCAGTTTTTCATTAAACATTCGGATAAAACAACGTTTTCTTAAAATGAAATCTAGCTATATCGATTTATCGCCCCAAAACCCCCTGCATACTAAATTTCATGAAAATTGTTGGAGCCGTTTCCGTGATTCAGATTATATAAGAATTGCTCGTTTAAAGGTATAAGATTAACTATTTAGAAAAAGGTTGCATAGCTAATATTCGTAATTACTGGCTCGCATTAATTTATATAACAGTCTTCTCATGTCACTGTCTTTAACCTGTCATTGGAGTTTGGTTCTGTGTGTGTCCCACAATGATATTAAAAAACTAAAGATGCGCGTCTTTCAAGCTCAAAATTTAAACCCAGAAAGCAACCCAATTGGGTTGCTTTCAATTAGTCATGCGGGGACTTTTGGCCGAGTAACACATGTCGTGCTCTATTGACAATGTTCTCAAAAAGCCATTCTTGAGCCAAATGTCGGTTCCTAATGCTACAAAAAAAAAAAGGAAGAACTGATGCTTTATTTCATTTGTAGGTACATTTAACGTAAATAGAAGTACTAAAATTGCATTTATTTTGTTCATACATGATCGCCATATTCCAAATTAATGTGTAATATCCGCACGTCAAATGTCACCTAAAGCTGCACTGGCCGAAAAGAATCGAAAAAAGAAGAAAATTATCGAAGAACGTTTTTAAAACGCGTTGAGTATGGATATAACGTGTCTTTCTATAATATGTCATTGGTGTCCCATACATTTACACAGATTTTTAAGGAAAATGCTGCCTTATAAACCAAGTGCTCCATCATAAAAAAGATAAGATAAGATTTATTAGATGATACAGAACACATTGTGCCCCTTGACAAGGGACACAACACGACTAAGTGTCACCGAAAGGACTCCCGCTCAGCATAATGTTGTGCCTCGTTAGCCACAACGCTGATTTACAGCGGGAACCAATTCGGAGTAACGCACACCAGTCGGACAGTACAAAGATGAATTAACAACTAAACAATTTAAACAACTAACAATTTCATTCATTCATTTCATCACCTAGTTCAGATGCCATAGAATTTATTTCTTCCCAGCGAAATGGTCGTATTATAATGCGATCGATACCGTGATCGTGTTAAAAGAAAAAACAAGGACACTTCTATCTTCTGGGGATGCATTCAGAGTGCTATGCAGTCGTAAAAATCCCTTCGGCCGTCTACAAAACCGGAGTTTTAGAACTGGTTCCATACGAGGCTTTTAAATTACTTGTACGGTACTGGTTCCGATCGAGGCTCTTAATGGGCTTGTATGGATTTGCTGGACTTTGTTCACCCTTTTTGGTGAACAAAGTCCAGCAAATCCATATAGCCAAGCACAAAATTATAGCTACATCGTCGACGGCAAGGGGTTTACCATCAAATATTTGAAGCATACTCCCTTTTGACGTGACTAGGCACTTTCCTGTAATAATACCAAATCGCAAAACTCAAAGGTGTAAAATGTGTGCTGCAACCCAAATAAGAAAACAGACTAGATTTATGTGCAAAGAATGTAATTTTTATTTATATGTTGACCCTTGTAGTGGGCTTTATCACGAAACTAAGTAAGATATGTGGTAAATTAAGAAGAGTTCTTACCATAGAGTATGTCTAAGCTTCGATAGCAATAATAAAGGTTGTTTAAATAGTAGACACACTGGCATTCGTGTTATTATTTAAAAACATAATGTAGAAGTATAAACTGACTGTCACTTAACTGTCAGAAGCAGTACAAATTTTATTCAAGTAAAATAAAATTTCTAAGTCTATCTAGTCTATCTAAGAAAGATAGATAGATAGTTACCAAGCGCAAATTATTTTTCAGAGATTCAATCCTACTTGAGTTTGTGGAGGAAGCTTACCAAGCTGAAACTCAAGAGTTTTTTAGGTTGAGATCAACTGATTCTACACCTGACCTGGCGCCTCATTCGGGAACGCTAAGTGATTCTGTAGTGACTCATAAGCCAGATTTCTCATCCCACTCTTCCGCACGACGCGTAATGCATAAGAGCGAGATGAGAAATCTGGCTTACGAGTCGCTACAGAATCACTTAGCGTTCCCGAATGAGGCGCCTGTACGTACATCGTGGCACACAAACATCTCAGCCACATTTTGAAAAAAGCTTTTCACAAACCCCGAATTCATCTGCCCAGGATGTTTTTACTCAGACGGACGAATCTGCTATAATATGTAGTGTCATTATATAATAGGATGGTAAAATAAAAACTTTTACCGAAGATAATAGTTTATTTCAAAATTAATCCATTACATCGCAACATGGATCATTCAAGCCCTACTCTGCGTGGTGCGTCTTCGTGTCGGCGGCGACACGAGCATGCTCGATGAAAAATTGTAAGCGGTTAAAGGGTTAACGAGCAATATTGACAAAATCGTCTACAAGTCTACATATTTCAGACCTCAATGTGTCTTTACTTGAGTTCCGTTCACGGCTGGTGGAATACGATGATTACTTGATCGGAACCAGTTCCATAAAAGTCATTTAAAAGCCACGATCAGAACCAGTTCCGTACAAGTAAAAGCCTCGTATGGAACCAGTTCTGAAACTCCGGTTTTGTAGACGGCCGAAAGGGTAAAAACAAGCAGTGATAATGAGAGAGTCATATTCTTAGAGACTTCCCATAATCATGATCCTGATTTTGCTGGGAATGAAGTAAAAAAGTAAATGGACAGCATGGACAAACATCATGACTTAGCGACTCCCATTTCACATATATATGAGAGCATAAATAATAAAATTCAAGATGCGGGATTAGATAAAGTTACAAAATTATCTTCTTTTGAAAATGTTAAAAATAAGTTATATCGGAAACGTTATGGAACAGTGGGATTAAATAAGATTACTTTTAATAAAGAAATTGAAGTTGCGATACCAAATAAAATATCCTTATTATTTGTTGATTACTTAGACAATAATACTAGAATATTGATATTTTTGTCATGAATTACAAAAAACACTATGGCAAGGTAAAGAATTTTATATAGATGGGACCTTTAATTCTTGTCAACGAAATTTTTATCAACTTGTAACAATGCATGTTGACTTGGGAAGCGACCGAGAAAACATCAAAGTTGTGCTGGTTTTATATGCGTTGTTACCTAACAAACGTAAACGCACTTATTAGACATTATTTAAACTAATCAAAAGTCAAGCTCCAAATTGGAATCCAACTCACATTAAAGTGGACTTCGAGAAAGCCCTGATATCGGCCTTAATTAGTGCTTGCCCGGGTATCCAAATTGATGGCAATTTTACCACTTTACGAAATCTCTATGGAGAAAAGCAAAGAGGAATGCGCCATAAAGAAGACTAAATTAGGCAAGGTGCATATTAAGCGGTTATCAGCTTTGGCACATTTACCATTTCAGGAATTGCTGGATGCCTGGTTGTACGGTTTACAGGAAGGTACGAAAACAAAAAAAAAACAAATGTTTTTAATCAGTACTTTTTCGTTAACTGGATGGACCCAAAATATATTTATTTTGGTAAGTGGATCTGCTATAAACAACTTAACCGTACGAATAATGCCGTCGAAGGATGGCACAACAAAGTTAATAAGCTTCTTAAACCGAAACCCAATATCCTTCAACTGCTGGTAGAACTGGTTGAGAAAGAAGAAGGAAGAGGTTGATGAGAAAAGATGTTGACAAAATAAGAAAAAACGAGTGTTCTAAAATCCCGAAGTAATCGAAATCAATGATAAAATTAATGAAATAAAAGTGGCACCAAATAATATATATGAGACTTTTATTTTTACGCACTGCCTTTATAAAGTAAATAAGTAATTATACCTAATTACTTATTTAATTACTTATTTGCGTTACCTACCGGTAACTAGGTAAATAACTTTGTATGAGCGAATCAAAAGTTTCCATGTCACATTACCGACTTACTTTTCCATTCCCGTAGGAGAGCGCAAAAATGTATGTTTATTGGACGAAAGGAATGACTCGAGAAGACCGGATGATGCATTGTCGACCCCAACAATACAAAAGTTTCAAAAGGAAATCTTGTATTCTAAATGTAAATTTGATAAAACGCATTCCTTTGAGTTATATAGAAAATATCGTTATGCAAATCGTCGGATTAACAATATCCGGCTGGGTGGAATGAAAAAATAACCATGAGTAAGCCTTGTCCTTTATAAAATTTCAGGTTGTATTGACATTGAAAATAGGCCAGCTTTTTAACCTGCGAATGCGAGTAAAAGAAGGGTAAACTTAACTTTTATACGTCAGTATGTAATGACAACGATCCCATCCCTGTACGCATATGTAGATATAAATATATTTGTTTAAACCCGGTTCTTATACAGGAATGTGTGAAGAGGCTTCATGAAGCCGGCAAACACCCATGCTGCTAATAAAATTTGCCGGGGACGTTCTTCCGGACCTTGAGTGGAGGACTTAAATGCTAAAGGCGTATGAGGGCGGCAACACTCATGTTGGTCAGCGAGTGGCAACTATCGAAACTCTTCACCCTCCGAGCGTATGTGCAAAAATTGTTAAAGAGACGAAAAACAGTGCTGCAAATCCCTTCGGCGCAAAATGCACAAAACGCAAAATGTACACTACACGCAAAACGTATACATTGGTAAAATGAACGATACGCAAAATGTACACAACGCATATTGCGACACACGCAAAATGTACAAAAGCAAAAAGCACATTCTCTTAATTTACATACGCAAAATGTACACTACTCGCAAAATGTACACTACACGCAGAATGCACAATACTGAAAATGTGCAATACACAAATAGTTCAACACGCAAAATGTACAAAAAAACGAAAAGTGCGTATCGGTGTTCAGCAATAGCTGGTAACTATCAAATGAGTTAACTAAATATATAAAACACAAGCTGGCACCCGCGATTACGTCTGCGTAGAATACTTAAATATTTAGTAGTCTATGTCCTTCTCCAAGGTCCATACCAAATCTCTACACCAAAACACATCAAAATCGGTTGAGCGGTTTAGGCGTGAAAATTTAACAATCAGAGTTACTCTCTAATTTATTTATAATAGGTATATTATATACTAGCTGCTGCCCGCGACTTCGTCTGCGTAGAATAATAATTTAAGTAACCGGTGCCAGCAAATAATATTCCAGAAGGCTGGTTCCAAATATAGGAATCTGCACCAAACACACCTGCTATGGCCGCATTTAGACATTATTTCGAAAGTACATGATATCCTAAATTAAACCCAAATGTATTAAGCTGTGCCAACCAACGACATCGCACCACGAACCCTGTAGAAGGGTGGCATCGCAGATTACATACTAAACACCCAAAAAAAATCGTTTGTGTTGTTTTCTGTACAAATTATGAAAGGAGGCGAATTTCGCAGATGTTAAAATTACTAGAAGTATTTATAACCCACCAACCAGAAATCGTAGACGCCATAATGTTGTCTTTGATAGAAAATATAATTCAAGTCTAAATGCACTGCCATTCTTTCTGAACTTGTTGTATCTGCTTACAGTTTTTCGCTTTTTAGTTAAATGTGCGGTGAAGTGATGACCACATTAATATTAATGTTGTTTAAGTTTAATGTATCCATATTTTATTTAATAAAAACAATGTTGTAATATACTTTGAAGGTAATTAACATAAGCAGTTAAAAAAACACTAACGTTTTTCTGTTCGTAACCCGTAGCCCGGCAGTGGGACACTGTAAGAGGCTAAATAAAAAAGAAACTATACACCGGTCACGTCATAATATAGGTATGTGTACAAGATCCTAAAGGCCCGGGCAAACCAAACGCGTTTGCGGCGCGTCGGGTTTCGAACACGGGCCGCGCAATTTGTACATGGCACACAGAAGGCGGGCGGCGGCTTCAACGCGTTTCGAACGCGGGCCCGCGTTGCGTGGATCTAATTCAGCTTGCAAGATTTGACCCGAACAAAATACATACATACTAGCAAGAGAATGGTGCACGATGACGTATCGACGCGCGCAAGCGACTTCCACGGACAAAATAGCCCGTGTTCATTTTTACGAATGTTTGAAAAATTATTTTGAAGCCATTTGAAGTGCTAGAGAAATATTAAAAATACCATATTTTAAGTTGTAACGGTTACTTTTAGGAAAAAAATAATAAAAAAACCGTTCCCAGGCTCATTGTACACAAACTTTCAATGATTTATCACAAAAATATGCTCACGGTGTGTGAATATGTTGCGATTACATTCGGATTCCTGAAACTCTCGCTGAAGATTGGCTGTGTATTAATAACAGTAGCTACATGTTTATACATCTCATGGATAAAAAATGTAGAACATAATATTTCTCAGATGGGATTTGCAACATGGTACCAAAACCGTTCACTCAGTTATACACAATACATGCCGATGTAGGATCTGATGCCAAAGTTACTATCGTAATCCCGTGCAAATGCCAAGTTATAGTTAATGTAAGAATAATTAAATCTATTCAAGAAAATATTCCTAATTTTCACCTTAACAACTAAAATGGACTTCGAAACTGCTGCAATCAACGCCCAAAAAGGAAACACCCATCTGCCGAGATCAGTGGGTGATGTTTCACTACCCTCAGGCTGTGTACAAAAAGGTGAAATGTTTAATATTTTGGAAAGTCCCGGGGCATATAATTATGTAGGCAAATGTGTGGCTCTCTTTTATTAACCGTCACTGAAAATCCACGAGGGCTGGTTTGCAGTTCTATCGGTGGCAGGAAACGTTTCAAATGTAGATAAGTTTATTAATGTCAACGCAATGAATTAGCCTAAAAATTATAAAAATCATATCTTGTTCTAGGCAAAGCCATCAAACCAAGAATGTGATCAAGAACTGGCATAAAAATATTATAACAAACAATCGAACAACTGGCTACTTTTTTCTGAACTGAAAGACGAAACTTTAGGCATGAAATTCATTGTAATTCAAAAAGAAGTGCATTCCGATGAATTCCGGAGAATACATCAAATATACATCGATATGGATAATAAAATTGAAACGATTATAAATAAATATTAACAAGACGTAGTTAATTGACTCAAAAACAAGCACTGTCATACCTAAAATACTAAATGCCTCCATTTTAGTGACTTGTGCAGCATAATAGTGTAGTTCATTTCATTTACAGAGAAACATTCTCGAGAAGCCGATATATCATATTTTAAGAGAAAAATAGTATTATTTTTTAAAGTTCAATGTTTAATTAATGGCATTATGCACTTGCATACATTTTGTTTTACTTTTAAACAATTTGTAATATTTTTTCCTAAGTCCAAGAGAAATATCACTATCCTATGTATATAAATAGGATAGTGATACTTAACCCTTTCTGTGCGTATGTGGCGATATCGCGTCATTTCGAAAAAATACTCACATGTGGATACTATTATAAAACGAACAGAAATGAGTTTGTACATTGAAGATATTTAATTTGCGAAACACCGGTCAAGAGCATGTCTGACCATACTCAGTGGTTTCGTACCCATTATAACTCCGAAAACCATAACTTTAGCTAGCTTTCTATTCTTATTTGGTGCTATTTTCCACCATTTTAACTAAGTATAGAAAAGTTAGTCATCTATAACTCATGAACCAACATGAAGCTGGAGTCGTGAGTGTAATATTTTCCTTTTACCTTCGTTATTATCGACACACTTAACATAATGTTCAGATTTTTAGAATCTACAGTTTCGGATGGGATTTCGGTGGGGGCAAGAAAATAAGCTCCCAGATCTTACTCCCACTTAATAGTGATAAAAAATAAATATGATTGGGAAGAAATTGCGACTGGGAAAATAATCGAAAGGAAAAATTTCCAGCATTAAAAAATCATTTGCGACAATTTTACGCCACACTCCCTTCTACGATGAAAAAAAAGAAACTGATGAAAGGAAAATATCCAAAATATGAAAGACAACAAACTTTACGAAAACCTTCCTGTCCTTCTTCTTCTCCATTGATTAGGCTACTCTGAATGTTAGACCACTATTGTTTGCTGATGCGCCCAATTTAAACGGCCAATATTTAGTAATAAGTATGTTATACCATTACTAAGAAACCATGATACTATCTATTTTGTCCGTAGCCCGATCCTGTAACCGATTAGCGCAAGCACACAGCGAAAATTTGCCTTCAGCGCATATTCGCTTACATTTTATGGTATAATACACGGGATATTGGAAACTAAACCGTCCAAGCGTTTTTCAAGCCTTCTAAAGACATTTGTCATTTGTTTGTGGATATGCCAAACGTGTTTTATTATTAAATGACCAAAGAGGTTACGTAGTCCACAACCGAAGGGGAAACTCCTTACTGACAACATAGAGCATAGCGCGAGGGTTGTAGACAATTATAGTCGGGACGGTATAAGAGGCCCGATTTGACATTTGTTGGTTTTCACGCCGCGATAACTTTGTGCGAAGGTCTACGCAAGAAATCAAAAAAAATGTATTTATGCATTGAAGTATTTGAAATAAAATATGTTAACAAAGAAGTTATTTGGTTATGGTTTCTTTATTAATATAGTCCTAAAAAGATCAGGTATAATTCATTTAAGCACTTAGTACCCATATCAACTGTTTTAACAGCAATAGGGTCCTGGATTCCGATGTGTTTGCCGATTGTCTTGGGCCGCATTAATTAAGATTTTTTTATTGTTTTTAAATTTTTATTAATTGTTAATGTATTACTAAATATAAACAAATGTGCAATAATTCTGTATAATTCTATTGTTTTTTCCTTAATTTCTAATTTTATCTATAGTAGTTGTTGTTCATATGTAATTTAGTGTTTATCTTGGTCGACGTTTTGGTTACCACTGTAAGTCTGCCAAGGTTTTTATGTAAATAAATAAATAAATAAATATCCTACCACTTAGTTATGTGTAAGATTTATACCAAGATTTGATTATAGTTCTTAATAAGGCATAGCGGATCCGCTACAAATACACTCAAATTCCTTCCTTTCCTTCCTTCCTTCAAATAAACTTAGTTCATGTCTCCTTTGTCCTTCCGAATTTTCGTATGATTTTTATGTTCATGATAGGAGACATTTACAAACTCTATGATGTCACGTATGATTAGAAGCCGTCGGTTGAAAATGGCAGTTTGCTGTACAGAATAGATTCTGATGTTTGTGTAATGTGTAGGTAAATACTATTATCAACAATCTGTTTGATATATTTAATTCCAAATCATCTGATTTAAACGGCCACAAAAGACCACTGTCTTCACATAATGTGCAAGAAGTGACAATATTGAACCCCATGGAAAGGTTTATATTGGGACTTAAATTTTTCACAAAATACATAAAACCATAATGAAGCGAATAGTACAGTCCAAAAGTAGGTAAAACTAGGTTCTAACGCTTCCTTGTTTGTATTGAAGGCTTACAAATAAATATATTGATTGATTGATTGATTGATTTAAATAAAAATGTGTATGCAGTGCTTGTGGAAGCTTGAAGTACATTACAACTTACAGATCTTAAAATCATATCGTAACTTTATTCGGACTTATCAGTAGACACGGCGACTATAACAATAATCCGAACGCAATAAAATTTAAAGGCATTTATGAGAAGCTTCTCCAACATTTTTAGTCAACTGTTTACCATTGAGAACTGTTCCTATTCTGACGTGTTTGTCGGCAATTTAAAATATGAATACCAGAGTAAGGAAACGTAACGACGATAAAGAATTTAGAATTTTGGATGAGTACGATGAACATACAAAATCAGATGTGATCGATACAAATGTTGACATTATGTTGTTGTTGCTAATCTAAATGTTGTTGTTACATTAGAACGGTTCTTTATCGTGAAGGCACTGATTACACTGCCTTATAAGATTATTGGCCATATTTCTATTTAGATGGATATACCTAAGTCTCGTAGTGGTAGAGCCAAACAGTAATCCTCACTATATGATTACTGTTCGAATGGGCCGGCTCGACCGGGGTAGTACCACACTCTCACAGAATATCGGCGTAAAGTAATAGCTTGCTATTGCGTTTCGTACGGTGAGTGACGAGATCCGGAGGCTTATTCCCTCATCCCTATCCCATCCCCATTCCCCATCCTCCCTAGACTGGCAACGCATTGGCAGCACCTCTGGTGTTGCAGATGTCCATGGGCGGCGGTGACCACTTTCCATCAGGTGGGCCGTCAGCTCGTTTGCCAGCCAATTGACATAAAAAAAAAGTAAAGTTGCTAATAACTCTTTAAGTGTAAAACGTGTATTCTTTTTTCGAATAACAAGTTGTGGTTTCATAAAAATGATTGCAGTTATAATTTCGCCCGTAACTTCATGCACTTGCGACACACTCTACTTATGTACTCATATAGGGACGTATGGATATGAAATTACAGTTACCAATGCGTACACATTAATAATAATATGTTTTATGCTTTTCTTTTTGAGGATGAATGAAGGCCATAGACAGTCTTACTTATACAATACGTGTTATATTGTTTTACACCTCGTACCTACGGTTTCCTCCCGAACTGTAATCCCTAAAACGGTGAAATAGGGACTGGGAAATTAATTAACGGCAAGTTCATGCGTGCCCGATGAGAGCCCGTAACTTGACGGAAAAAAACTAAATTTTTATATTTCCACGCAGACGAAGTTGCGAGTAAAAGCTAATTACATATAAGTAGCGTAAATATAAATTCCAATATTATTCCAACTCCATTTGGTAGATGCTAGATTTCGTAAACCTAATGCGGCCGAAGCTCCGTACCGGATACATTCGCTTGGGGTGTAAGGGAAATGGGAAATAGCCTTAGACGTATTCCTTTCCTCTAAACGGAAGTACGATATTCCTTTCCAAGAATGTCACGCCAAGCAAATCAACAAACAGGCATTATAATATATAATTAGGAAATCTTATCCACGAAACATTGTAGGTAAGTATATTTTGCCGTTCGATGATTAATTTATACATACATTGCGGGTTTATCCTGAGTTTAGGTATTCGAACAAAACCCTTCTTGACGATTGCTATACCTACTATATTTGATATATTATTTTCACTATGTCGCGTTTATGACATTGTGACGGAAATGAACTCCTCAGTTAAGTCGGCATCGTGCTGCACACCAGTATTATAAAACTTTGATCGTTTCGAGAGATAATGACGCCCGCAGCAAATTCGTCCGTTCCCATCTGAGAAATTATACCAAACTTGGCCTTGTCAAGACCTCGAACAGCCGCGAAGTTTGTATTCTAGTGCAGCACAAAAGGGTGGCATTTTGTCCGATACAAATGGGCACCTGTACAAATTGGACTCGATCTGTGAATTCAGTTTCGCTCGGTTGCTGACACAATAGCTCGGTTAACAATCCAGCCACATCTGCTAAAACGTTCACGAAAAGTTTATATAAGTTCGTTCACATCAATGCGTCCATGAAATAAAAGCGTTACTTAAGCTGAAGTGAATAAAAATAAGATAATACTTATAAATGGAACTGATCAGGTAAACACATCATACGGTTTAGGTATTAAACACTGACTTCGAAATTTATAATTCTTTACTGATACTGATTTGTAAATAGTCTATTTTAGTTTAATCACTTAAATTACAACAACAAACCAAATAATTATTATAATTGTTTCCGATGTACATACAGCCAAAGTTGGCTGTATGATATAAATGCCATTGCCAACCCTTGCGGACCAATGAAGAAAACTCATTTTGATGGCAATTAGTTAAAGATAGCTTCTAGCGAACGACCCATCGTGTTTTATAATGTTTAATTGATAAGTACCTAACTAGCTCTGTAATAAAATGACTACGGACGAAACGACAACGGACAGCACCCGGGAGGGTATTAATTAATAATAGTTTTACGTGACAATAAAATTGTATTTTTTTATTCAAATTTTAATCTTGTACATACAATTTATAATTAAGATGGACTACAGAAACCTATCAAAACGATCCTACCGATGTTAACAAAAACAATACTTACGTGCAAAACAACTGCAAAAAAAGTGGAGCAAAATCCAAATGGGAGTTGAGCAAAGCACGGGTAATAAAATTACGATTGACAAACTAAAGAAATTCTTGAATAATATGAAAATAGAAATCAAAAAAGAGAACTGACAAGAATAAAACCGGAAACAAAATCAACAAAGTTCAAACGAAAGAAGAGAACGAAGGCTCCATTTTCGAAGTAAGTGAGTGCAAAGAAGCATTGACGTCAAAAATATAAGCGGAGATATTTACGATGAAATAGGTGATCTTTCGCCAAAAAACATTTATTATGTCGAAAAAGAAAGAATACATGTGTGTTAAAAAGAGTGTTAAAAATGACGGCGATAAAAAGCCACACAAAAAATGTTTGCGGAACTAACGTAACGACGGATCTATCAAATGCCGAACTTCAAATGCTCGTATTTTATGAACAATCAAAGCTTATAAAATTGCACATGGAAAGAAATTAATTACCTTGGTTTCTGATTACCAGAAAGTAATAATTAAGTACACTTGATTACAGCGACCTCAAAATATTTGTCAAGTCATGCCTATAGAAGCCCGTTCGTTGTATTATCTATTTATTTTTGCAATTATCTCAAAAACTACCGGACAAATTGGAATGAATATTGCGAAACTTACAGTTATCTTCTATAGTCTTTATTCTTCTGGGGTGATTTTAGTATAATACTCAATTAACACACTTTCACGCGGCTTTTAAAGGAGACTCATTGTAACGACCCATAAAAATCCATAAACGCCGAGGGGTATTATTTGGGTACGTAATCATATAATCGATACTTCTGTAGAGTAGATTTTTAAATTCTTCTCGTTAAGGTGAAAGTAAGGGGTCTGGTGATGGGATCTATGAGGAATCAACGGAACTCCTCAAATTTTGTAAGCAAACATAAAGCGAGATTGCCATTTTATATGATAAATGATGTATTTGCGCAAATGATGATGAATGATGATGATGATGATGATGATGAATGAATGATGATGATGATGATGATGATGAATGGTCGATTAATAGACAAAATTAAAATGCTATAATTATTATCAACTCGTAGCGGAAATTAGGCATTTATTAAATAATACAGCTTGTATTATTATTACATAAGGAGGCAAAAATAAAACCAACTACAAAACAGTAATGCCTAAAAATTACAGGCCTTCTTTAGAAAATTAACTAGAAACATCAAATATATCATTATTTTCGTGGTAAACTAAATATAACGAATATACATCCTTCATAATGTTTCCATTTACTTGCCTTTAAGTGCGGACACTAAACGTTTTTGAAAATGGTACATTTTTATCGTTAAGATTGGGAAAAAGGTAGTTACGTGTTTAAAAACACTAATAACTAATTACTTTACTGGTTCATCACTAAACACCCACCGGTTTTATTCAGATCGATTAAAGTAAGTAAATACTCTGTTTTTATTTTATTCATGCCTCCCCCCCCCCCTAAAATACTGGCATAAGTATACCTAACTCAATATGTAATCAGTAAAACCTTTACTACTTCCTTTTAAAAAAAAAAAAATTAAGTATAAGTACTTTAGTGCCTAGAGAGAAAATGATACACTTTAGTCCGCCTACGTGAAGCTATTATGACAAACTTTTAGAGCATGCGATGTGAATATTGTTTTGACAAAAACAATAGGTACATACTCCAAAAACCCTTTGAAATGTAAGAAAAAATATTCTTAATAAATTACCTAGAAAAATCAGATATATTGTTAAATAAGTTACATACTTACATTGAATACTTTACATCGAAATCCAATCATTATTTTTTTCTTTTCAGAGGGCCTTTAGAGTCTGTTTTGTTTTTCGTTACAAATATTTTTTAGACGAAGCTTATGCAAAGCGTCATCCATTAAGCTTCTTAAGAGAAATCTCATCTTGCTGTAATAATAATTTAATTTAGCTAAGAGTATTGGCAGTCTACTTATTATAATTACATATTTTCTTCCAAATACACTTTAATTTCGTCATTATTTCCTCAGTTACTCGACACAAAGCAGCACTTTAGTGCTCTAGAGCAATTAAGATGCATACATAATTTACTATTGCACTGTTTTGGTTTTTTAGTTGATCAAGAAGTTTTCACTACGAGCCCTCATTCTGCGCATTCACAGTCCGTCGGGACGGCAAACATTTTCGTCTTAGTTATACGTCCAACAACTTTTCTGTGGGCTGTCAAAGTATTAGCAAAACAATCCACTTGAGTCCACGAGTGAACGTGAGTCCACGAGTGAACGAAAAGCATTATGCAAATAGCAGCCAGTGATGTATTGTTGCACTCGTGCTTTTAGAGCCTTAGCTTGCGCTCGGGCACCAAACCCACGCTTAGGCCGATGTATACTATACGTGTATCACTTTCTGTTTGGTGCAACAATCTACTATTACGCGCGATGAATATGAATCACGTGCCCAGAAACCCTACTTACTTATGTTTGTAAGAGACAAAAACAATAACTGAAGTTGCAGGCAAACGCAATATATCAGTGTTTTCTCAGTTCCAGATTAAAAAAATCACAAAAGGTTTAAAATATACTTATTGAGGATTTAGGTGAGATAAATGCGCATCCATCTTTAATAAAACAGAAGGAAAGTTGGGATTTTGTAAAAACAAAAAAGCCATTTCTTATTTTTTTTATTTTAACACTAGCTTCTGCCCGCGACTTCGTCCGCGTGGAATTCGGTTATAATTATTCCCTATAAAAAGGATCCGATCCGATATCCTTCCCAATACCTTAGAGAATTGTGTACAAAGTTTCATGATAATCGGCTTAGTACTTTTTACGTGAAAGCGTAACAAACAAAGTTACATTCGCATTTATAATATTAAGTAAGGACTATAGAGTAAAACGTTAACAGATTCTTATAAAAAGGTAATGGGAAACTTAATACCTCATAGGTAGGTAAGAATAACACGAATGATTTAGAAGCGCGAATTGATAGCAGGCTTAAACAGCCATTTTCCTGCCAGCCAACGAACAACGTGGAAAAGGTTTTACGGGGAAATAACTCACCGCTGAACAAAACAACACGACGACTACAAGCTTAGTGTGGATTAATTTGAAATCCACATAAACCGTCGCAACTTAATAATTAAAAAGTGGTTTACCTCGTTCAAAATTATTACACAAATTCTAGGACAGATAGGTACTATGTGTTATTTAGATACCTAAAAAAAAAATCATTATTTGATATAAAATATTTTAAAAAGAAAATTTCAAATGTCGTAAGGGACATTTTGACATTTCCACAAACTGTCCCTTGCGACATTTGAAATTTCCACAGTCGAAACAATTATTTAAAACCTGGTAGGTATACGATCACGGAAGCCGCTAAAAAGGATCTTTTAGTTCAACCTACTGATAGATTATTTTACTCTACATTCTAAGTCATAAAACATATAATTATCTTAAGAATGTATGCTGCGATTTCTCATTGAAACAATAAAAAAATGCAGCATACATTCATAAGAAGCTTTTTGCATCTTAACCATATCAACTACATATTTAATTAACTGACTGAAATAAAATTTCCGCAAAACGATAGGCATCGAAAACATTGTACCCCGTAGTGACTAGACTGCGATGTTGGCGTGTTTTTGATTAGCGATTATGCAAACCACGCCTCACTCTCCCAAAATAAATGTAAGCCGTTGTAGAAGAACAAGCCCAAAGGAAAATGAACCTCCGACGAGTTTGCACGCTCATTATCACAGAAACAATTCGCGCAGCTTTTTGCAGGAAAGTTTAAAATATAAAGGGACATGTAGCCAAAGCATATTTCATCTACCATTTCGAAAAAAAGCAAGATTTTAGTGCTCCATGTTATTTTTGCGTATCCCGTTCGAAATTATTACTTGTTACTATTACGTTGCGAGTAGCAAAATCGCATTTTACTAGATAATTTTGAATTATTACTACATCAGATTAATCAACAAAAAAGAACAAAAGCCCTGCGCCTCTATTCGGGAACGCTAAGTGATTCTGTAGCGACTCCTAAGCCAGATTTCTCATCTCGCTCTTACGCATTACGCGTCGTGCGGCAGAGTGAGATGAGAAATCTGGCTTACGAGTCGCTACAGAATCATTTAGCGTTCCCGAATAGAGGCGCTGAACTTATGTAAAATATACATATAAAACGAAAATTAAACCTTAATAGTCAGGAGTTTTACTAAATTGTTCGCGTTCTAATTTATTTTCCTTGCAGAAGGAGTATGAAGCAGAGGACTCACTTGAGCTGCAAAATTGTTTTTTACCTCTCGGGCTGCATAGGTTGCATTCCATCCCTCACTATGCTCAGAATTCTACGTTGGAATTCTTCAATAAGCACGTAGGTAATTCTATTCTAGAATTTCCACCCCGCTCTGAATTCAAAAGTCCGCCCTCGCCCTAAATATACCTACTTACCTCTAAAGTGTCGTTAACATTTTAAGACCCGTTATAATATATTGTTCGACATTTTAGTTCACAAAAAATTGTATCTTATCTATTGTCGCTATTCAAATGCCCACACCATCTTTATGATTATGATTCTCGTCCACAATCAGACAAGTCTTTTATTTACCACAGACAAGATACAAAGAGCTATCCTAGCCCCAGAACGGCTTCAGTCGTACCTTTATATTAGAAAACTTGTATTATTTCTTTTTACTCCATTAAATTTTGGTAATAACTCAACTACGTTAATCAAATCTGACAAGTTGAAACAAGCTATTTATTCTTCATCAAGAGGACAGAAATTCCGAATAAGCAAACACGGTAGTAAAAATCAAAAGAGCAGGTAAGTACAAGTATCCGTAAAAGAGTATTTTTGTTTTTTCAATTATACATAAATAAAATAAATTGTAACTACAAAAAATTATGCGTGTCAGAAAATTACAGCAAACAGACAATTTTGAACACCAAAACCAATCAACAAAGTATTATTTTTAACTAGAAAAAGCACACCATAAAGAGCATTGCGGGATCGCATTTGCAAATATATTTTTTAAGTAATAGAATTCCTTACCTTTTTACACAGGTTCTGTGAACGCAACGCTGACTTAGTTTTTATAGAACATCACCTCGCAAATATTTGGTAACGAACTTTTTTAGTCCATTATATTTTTTTACATTGTAAGTAACACGTCAAATTACAGATTCCTATAACGCACTTAGTTTGACAAGTTTGCGTGCTCGCGTTCGACGAGCGTGCTGGACAGCCAATTGGGCGTGCATACGCCCTCACCGCCGTGGCCGACTGCTCCAGTCGACTTCGCCGGAGATTGTGCCGACCCAACTAGTGATGTGCCGTTCACGTTTTAAAATATCATCGGAATTCGAGATGCTTCACAACTCTACTTCAAATATAAAATTAAGAAGCCAATCTGACACTGAAACACGATAATAGAACATGCGTTCTCTTTATCGAAATCTATCGGAAATACTGCTTGTTGCCGATACAAGTAAAAGGGACCGAGCGATAGTTTTCTATTACGAGAACGGTTTGCATAAACCCATGGTAATGGTACAGGCCCCCAATTCTCGGTGCATTCGAGATAATATCGATTAAGAGATTAAACGTCAGATTCATACAGTTGTGTCAAACGACTGTATGCACTGACGTTTAATCTCGATTGTGAGATTATCTCGAATGCACCGAGAATTGGGGGCCTGGTCGAGTAACCTTCCAGTTTCAAGATACACTAGAGTTGCGTACCTAGAGATAAGTCCTAGCTCGTGTTATGTTAAATCCATCGGTAAATCTTACGTTCATTGATTCGTATCTAACATCAATATTCAGTGCGCATAATGCGCGAAAACTTTTGTTTGCTTTTATATAATATCTGGATATCGTGGCGTTGTTATTAGTTCCCATCTCTTTTAAGCTAAATCCGCCCCGTGCCGCCCGCACCCTAAACGCGTATACTCCTCAAAGCGCCTCTCAGATGTTCTTTGCATTGATCATATGACAGGGAACGAATATTATAGACGACAAAAAAATACAAACGAATTGAGAACCTCCTTTTATTGTCGTTTTATAAATGATGCTCGAAACAATAAAGAATCAACAAAAAATAAACATTAAATTATCGAACCTGTTCACGAAATTTCACGAGAATCGATTGAGAATTGCGACCTCCAAAGGAGAACAGCCGCACATTCGGACATCTAGACATCCGGACACACGAAAACACTTTTGGCCATGCTGAAAAGGAGAAGAATGAAGCATTTTCGTAAACGAATCCCAATTGTACTGGTAGCTGGACCACTTCCCAATTAGAACCTCAGAAAGTGTAAATTATGACACTGATTGGCTTTGTTTGTTTTTATTTCTTCTAGTGTTTGTTGTGTTGTCTGTCAAAGTGTAGTGTGAAACTTGTCGCATTCATTATATTTGTATTACCGAGTCCCAAAGGAAGAAACGATTATACAGCCACCATGCCGAGTTAGGAACAGTTCCCTAGTTCTTTTTTTTGCGTGTACTTTTATAACTTTTTGTTGTGTTATTTATAAATGTTTTTCTTTCATTTTTTCCAAAGCAGTCGTTACTATGATAAGGACCTAATGTCGTTTTATTTTAAAAGGTTTTATTTAACTTGCAATGTTTGTATTTACGGGTCAAATCCTGCAAGCTGAATTAGAACCATTTCCTCTTATCCTACGGAGCTGATTTTTTACATATTGGTTCAGTTCCGATGACAATGCATTTTTATGGTAAACATGACCTAATGGACATCCAGGGTTTGCTCCAGATGAATGGTGAACAGCATAGACACGAAATTTTGTGGACGCACTTTATTGCAATATTAAAGTGCAATGGGCAAAAAGCTTGCAATAATAATGCAGTTTTAAAGAAGCTTATTGTCACTTTCTCTTCAGAATATTTCGGTAATTAAGATACAGACGAAGCAACGCGATATCCTAGTCCTATCCTAGGCTGAAAATTTAGGTTTCTTACGTGTGTAATAAACACACCCTTATATTATACGAAGTATTAAACCTAAAATGTTCTAGGTTTCGAATTTTTTTTAAAAAAGAAGAAAATATGTTTTTAGCCAAACTAATGATTCGACTTCTTAGTAATTTGGAAATATTTTGTATCTAATCGACCGAGCGAGCGAAACGAGCGAAGCATCTCCGTTTCAGCTTGGGCAAAAATTCTTTCGTATGTCCAGCGGATGTCCATTTGTTCTCGTCTACAGCTCGCAGTTCTCAACCGGTTCTCGTGAAATTTTCTGAGGAGGTTCGTTAAATGTATAAATTCTTTTTGTCGATTCAGATTTTCGAAATATTTCAAAATGGCGGAGATATGGAGGTTTTTGCAATTACAAACTTACTGGCGGTGTTGGTAAACTGACTCTAGGTATGTCGATGTATTGAGATATCAGTTTTTCAACGACAAAGTTAAGTTTGTCGCAAGGCCAATCATTATTTCTTACTTTTCAAAGGGTTTTTGTTTTAGATTCAGTTTTTTGAAGTCTTTTGTCGCGAGGTCTACAGCTCATGGAGCCACTAGTAATAAAATATTGTCTAAAAAAAATTTACGTTCAAACTCATTGATGAAGGGTTAAAAATTGACTTTATTTTTTTAAAGTTTTTTTTTATTCTTACGAGATAGGGACAACCTCTAATTTTAGTTATTTTATGTGGAATCTAATATTGCGTAACATATATTTTTTGCAAAAAATCTATTTGGGGCGACAGGGTAAAAATATCGTACTAATGTTCTTACGTAAAAATCCTTCATTCATTAATATCAACAATGGGCGGGAATTTAACTATATTTTATTTTTTCCCACTAGTGTTAATAGGGACAGCCACAGCTTCTTTCTAAGTTCCTTGGTATTATCTAGACACACGGCAGTTTCATATTCATCCAAACTTGTAAATTTTACCTATTAACAATATGTACTTTATGCCATAAAAGGCTTTCGAAATATTCGAAGTCAGATTAAAACTTGCCAAATTATTAATTAAATATCAGTGAAAATAACAAATTTTCTTTGAATTTATTTAAAAACGTTTAGTGCTTTTTTAAAGGTATACTTGGCTCTTTTTCACAATTATGTTTTGAACTGATAATAATCTTAAGAATAGGTATCTAAAGAATTAAAATTGAAGTAACTAAACTTCCTGCATCTTTACGAGTACTAAATGAAATAAAGCATCAGTAAAAATACTTACGTTTTCCGTTAGGGACAGTAGATGCTCATTTTCTATATAGTTTTGTATGCATTGTTCTAGACGAGCTTCTATTGCATTATATGCTTTTAAATATAAACTTTGGACACGTTTTCTAAACACCTGGCGTATGGCATCACGTTTATCCATAACGCATAAGATTGGTGAAAAATAATTATGGTTTCCCGCCATTTTTTACTTTTAATTTTTAAGCGGCATAGACAAATGTGCAAACATCGCATTAGGTACAGCCCGTAAATTAAAAATCCAAATTCAAATTCTAAAGATGCAGTGGTCGAAATACGAATGAATGAGCTCAAATTCTAATAAAAATTGTCAATATTTTATTGAAGTAGTTTTTAAACCGTTAAAACAAATTAGAAATATTGTATTTGCGTACTGAAATTATTATTTAAGTAGTATAGAGAAAAAAGTTTTATACTGACAGCTTTTACCACATTCTGAATTTATCATGAAGGATTTTTACGTATATACATTAGTACGATATTTTTACCCTGTTGCCCTAATAGATTTTTTTTGTAAAAGATATATGTTACGGAATATTAGATTCCAGATAAAATAACTAAAATTAGAGGTTGTCCCTATCTCGTAAGTATTAAAAAAATCTTTAAAAAAATAAAGTCAATTTTTAACCCTTATTAAATGAGTTTGAACGTTAATTTTGTTTAGACAATAGTTTATTACTAGTGGCTCCGTGAGCTGTAGACCTCGCGACAAAAGACTTCAAAAAACTTAATCTAAAACAAAAACCCTTCTAACTAACTATCGTGAATTAACGTTTTAACTTCATTTTGGATTGTTCCGTATTAAATTATAACCACACAATATAGGACAGCCGACAATTTCCATAGGAAAATTCGACCACAGAGAAGACCATATATCGTCGCATCATGCATGGTTCAATGAAATATGGAACGGAAGTTTTTCTCGAGATGATCCATGAAACGTGTCTGTATGGCTGGGCCACAGGCGGCTGGTGAAGCTTAATTATAGTCATAGTTATTGATTGCAATCATATTAGTATCTTCTGAATAAATAAATAGTAGGTAGGTACATTTGAATAATGTATTCGAGCAATATGGGGTCTCAACTGGTTAGATTCCTGCAAGCCGTGGTTTATAAAGTACAAGTTACTTACAGTCCCCAGTCTTTATATTTTTGAACTCTGCAAATTTGTTAGGAATAATATAGAGCAATTCAAAAATAAATCTAATAAAAATAAGCGAACCATCACACATAAAGCATTAGTTGTTCCTGGTCACAAATTAAAAATAAATAAAAAGAATTGCCATATTATGGTTATAAAGGTATAGAACGTATTGCCTATGTCATGGACGAATCTCCATAGCAATAAATTTTATTTTAAGTTACATAATCTCTTAATAGACAAATGTTTCTGCTCCATTGACGAATACTTTACAAAATATGATTTAATTGATAACAATTCTTCTTTTTAAGTAATTACCTATGACAATTGTGAATTAATGTAAATGTGACAATAATGTAAATGTGACACTAATAATATCCGTAATTATATTAGATTATTTATGAATAATAATAACAGCCAATGTTCCCAAAATTGCATGCCTTTACGGGGAAATAATGTACCTTTTTTTTTTCAATATTAACATCCTGTACCACATTACTTCAAGCAATAAATGATTATGATTATGATTTAAGTTTCATATTAGTCCTAGTAAAAATTAAGTTCATTACCAGACTGGAGTTATTACTTCGTGATCATAAATAAATAAATAAATAAATAAATAAATAAATAAATAAATAAATATTCTGTCAAATAATCATGTACGGAACCCGCTCCACGCGGGTTTACCTCGCACTTGTCCGATTTTTTTTGTATTTGTGTGTATTTAATGGTTATATCACACGAGTGTTATATCAAACGTTTATTATATCAATTCTGTCAAATAATCATGTACGGAACCCTCTCCACGCGGGTTTACCTCGCACTTGTCCGATTTTTTGTATTTGTGTGTATTTAATGGTTATATCACACGAGTGTTATATCAAACGTTTATTATATCAAAGGAACGTTAAATCCCTTTCAATTATATCAACAGCTGTTAGAGCCAATGAAATTATATCCTTTCTTAGTACCTATATCATACATTACAAACCCTAAATTTTGACATTTGCCATTTTGACATTTAATATTTCAAATTGCTTAATTTGCTAATGTACCTACAAAATCAATTTTTAAAATACGCAAATTTAGCAATTTGAAATACTTATAGCAGAATCTGCTCACAGATTGAACATTGGACGGTGGTAGGACATAAGTATGTTATACTGCTGTGGATGTGGGACGCACATCCACAGCAGATTAACAGCGATTAGCAGCGGCATAATATACTTTGTTCAACAAATTAGCTTTATGGGGGCCAGACGCAGACATGATGTGAAGCCGAAGTATGGAACCCTACCTTGTGCATGTTCTGAAAAGCACTTGGCCGATTTTAATGGGCTCGTAAACGGGCTAGGTTTCGGCAATTTGTTGCACTGCATTGCATTCCGGGCTGTTACTATACATACATCACTAATAGGGACAAAAAGTTTCAATGTAAGCTTTTGTGGATAACCCGAATTGCAGTAAATTGGGTACATAAAGTTTTTTGAAAAGGGCATAAGTATTATATTTTATTTTGATAGTGGACGTCTCAGGGACCAATGATGTAAAGGTAATTTATTTTTATTTTGTATCGTTTCTTCAGGAGACTTTTTTAAATGACTGCTTTGTTTTTCAGCCGTTTGTCGGCGGTTTGATTATTTCTTTGCCTTAAGCTAAAAAAAAAAAAAGTGACAGTTCCTGTATTACGTATTCTGTGGTTATGTGTTTGACAGTGGTTTGACAAGAAACAGCTGTCAGTCAACTCGACCATCATTTAAATATTATTTCCTAAAGGTATTTTTTTGAAGACGCTCAAGATCTCCGTTATTTCTTTACCAAAATTAATGATTTAAATGTCATTTTAAAGCTTATGTTCTCCAATTCTTATTTTTAAAAATACAAAAATAGATTAAAATTAACGTTTTCGTTAAAAAATAAATAAAAAACCACGCGATTTGCAAGCGCCATCTATTTAACAGTCTGTTTAACTACGGTGTCATGGCCACAGACTACTTAGAAGATATTACGTATGTGATGATGCTGACAATTGTCAACAGATGGCGCTACATTATTTGATATGATCTAATGACGATCAATATATTGTACATTGTACAATCAGTGATTTTGCACGGTTGTATTTATATACACAGTCGAACTATTGCAAGATCTATCGAGCAGCAAAGAACCCTGCGGGTTAACTGTTACCAATCACAAAGTTTCAGTAGATTAGTTTGCCTACGGTACCCGCTGTAAATAACATCTTAGTTAATAAGTTGCTACCGTGTTGCAAGTGAAGTAAATAAGTCAGACGTGTATTTCAAATTGTGTTCGCCATTTTTAAAAGGTAACCTACATTTATAAATACTTAAATATCCATCAACCATTGCCTCTTATGGCCAAATTCAGAAAAGCCACTCATTTTGATCTTTAATCAAAGTGAAGTTTTAGTGACGTTTTTGTATAGGATGATAACTAGTTGAGGGCCATTTAACTATTAAATCTCTAATCCAATACTCAAGGGGCGTTTCTGAATTCGGCCATTAAAGAGGCAATGGTTGAACGTATGGACTCGGCACTTAAAGAAGTGTCCGATTGGGATGAAGCCAACCTAGTCTAGTTCAATGCCAATAAGACACAGGCATGTCGGTCTTCCGCGAAACGGAGTCCATTTAACTTGACCTTAACCTTTGCCGATGATCGACCACCTTGAACTCCTGGGTTTGGGACTTTCGTGTTATTTAAACTTTGGCAGCGTCATTTTGTCTAAAGTGAGAACAGCCACCAAAAAACTTGGCATCCTCTCTAAGGTACAGCGCTACTTCACACCGGAACAGTTGCTCCATCTGTATCAAGCACAAGTTCGGTCATGTATGGAGTATTGCTGTCACCTATCGGATGGCTCTGCCAAGTATCAGCTGGATGCGATGGAATCTGTGGATCGCAAGGCTAGGAGGTTGATTGGCAACGACACGCTCGTCGGAACCCAAATCCAAAGTCTGGAACATCGGCGTAAGGTTGCCTGCCTTTCGGTTTTTTATAAGGTGTATTTTGGTGAGTGTGCACAGGAACTACATGACCTAATCCCACGATCCACATTCTGGCACCGTACTACCGGATGTCGGGAGGGTTTTCATCCACATGTAATTTAATTTTCTTGGACCCGTACTAAGCGGTGTGCGTTATCTTTTTTGGTTCGCACCGCTAAGGCGTGGAACACTCTCCGAGCGTCTGTATTTCCTGAACTTATACAATCTTGGTGTCTTCAAGGTAAGAGTGAATAGGCATCTTCTGGGCAAGCGTGTTCTTTCCTAGACCCTGTCTTCGCTTTTCATCAGGTGAGACTAAGATCAAACGCATGCCCGATACCTGGGCATGCGTTTGATATAAAAAAAACTTCTGTCTTTGATGGCTCCAAAACATGATTTACTTCGTTCCTTGTCTATATGTGGTCATCATCAGCATTGGCCTATAGACGTCCCACTTCTGGGCATAGGCCTCCTGGGACTAGGCATTAGTCCCCACACGAGCCCAGTGCGGATTGGGGACTTTACACATGTCTTGGAATTACTTCGTAGATGCAGCAGGCTTCGGCAGGTTTCCTCATGACGTTTTCCTTCACCGAAATGCTCGAGGTAAATATAAATTTCAATACGTGGCATAAATATGAAATGTTTTGTTTTTACGAGTATTTTTAAATTGCTTTATAAAGGTTAAAAGATAACAACTCCTCCCTAAAGCACATCATTTTGTGAACTTTATGTACCTACCTACATAATAATGAAGGGCGATAATGGAAGTGAAGTTTTCTAGTAGGGGTATAAGTACTTAGTTAGAAGGTATAGTACTTACTACCTATTTGTCTAATTGTTTTTATTTACGTTGATTATTTAACACCAGTGTTGTGCTTTGAATTTTGTAGCGAATTTGCCTAAACTATTATTAAAAAATTTAACGTCCGAAACCCTTTCTAATTGAACCCCGAAACTAGAAAAAACATAATACAGGAGTTATGGCACAAGCGTTAGTTATTGCGGCATTTACTAAACACAACTCTTGATTTTGTAAACAGTATCGTTTCTTTGTTAGTGAGCATAAATTGTGGTGTTAGAACCGACCGAGCCAGCCTGATCGTCCGACGTCATGGAGAATAAAATTGTTCTTTTAACTCTGTGCATTGTGCTGAGCGTCGCATTATTTGTAAGTATAACTTGCTAGGAAACCGAGCTGTACGCTACTTGTGGTACTACTGTTCATTATAGACAAAAAATATATATTTCAAGACGAAACATCCGTACTAGTTACGCATTATTAATGGAAGCGTTGAAATTAGGACAACATTATATCATGTTTTAACAATCCTGGAAACGAGTTTTCTCAGGAACGGGACCTTGTTTTATAAACAAATATTCAATAAATGCTCTTTTAATACTACAGAATTTAAGAGAAACCTTTTTGAATTTTCCACATACCAACGACTCTGCATATAGGTAGGTAGGTATTTATATTGGTTTTGATTTCAATTTCCTTGACAAAATAGATAACAGTAACGTAATAATGAAACGCGACCTCATTTTTCTGGTTCCCGTGTTGACCTTCGAAGAATCTATCGACACACCTTATTTAACAAAATCGGTCGACAAATTTAATCTCTTAGATGGACCAGCTATGTACACAACCACATAGACTGCTGATATCGACAGTTATCGGGTGGAAAATTGTATACAGCTGTTTTCTTGGGGGCAACTTTCTGCTTTTAAACCAACGTGCACGTTATTAAGAAAAACATCTGCGCCTTTTATCTTTCTGTAAATTCAGTTGTTGGCAAAAATACACAGATCGTGGTAGGCAATAAAAGCATTATCGTGTACCCAAACGAACTATGAAGCGAGTTGTTGAAAAACCCGTAGATTTAGGTAATGTTGCATAGGTAAAATTATTACGTTAAGAATTTAGACGCAGCCCAAGCTGGTAGCAATTTGTAAGATACGTTACAGGCCAAAACGTCGCAGATAAAAGGATCTTCCTAAAACGTGTGCAAATTTTCTAAAATCCATATCTATACTTCCATACTATACTATATATATACTTATACTATAATATATAATATAATATTATAAATGCGAAAGTAACTCTGTCTGTCTGTCTGTCTGTCTGTCGCGCTTACACGCCAAAACTACTGAACCCATTTCAATGAAATTTGGTACGCAGATAGTCTAGAGCCTGAGAAAGGACATAGACTAGTTTTTAATGCGAAAAAATGGTCGTAAGGGTTTGAAAGGGGGGATGAAATGTTGTATGGAAGTATCGACATTTTTAGAGCTAGAAGCTAGAAACTTATGTTGTAGGTTGTTGATTCGATATAAATAAATATGACATTCAAAGTTTGTAAAAGTTTTACTCTCAAGGGTGTAAAATAACAATAGGGAATAGGGGATGAAATTTTGTATGGAAATATGTAAGGTTTATATACGCATATTTTATAAGTTTGCGAAGAGACAAATTAGAGCTATTCTAATGCAATCCATACTATCAATGCGAAAGTAACCCTGTCTGTCTGTCTGTCAGTCTGTCGCGCTGTCACGCCAAAACTACTGAACCGATTTCAATGAACATACACACAGATAGTCTAAAGCCTAAGAAAGGACATAGGCTACTCTTTAATGCGAAAAAAGGGTTGTAAGGGGTTGAAAGGGGGGGGATGAAAAGTTGTATGGAAGTATCGTCATTTTTAGAGCTAGAAACTTGAAACTTATTTTTAGGCTGTTGATTCGATATAAAGAAATATGACATTTAAAGTTTTACCCTCTGGGGTGTAAAATAACAATAGGGAATAGGGGATAAAAGTTTGTATGGAAATATGTAAGGTTTATGTAAATGTTTTATAAACTTGTGACAAGATACTAAATATAAGAGCTATTCTTTTTTTGTTTATTTAATTTAGTGTTCTTCGTGAAATACAAAGATGCTACACAAAGACACTATTACACGCGGACGAAGTCGCGGGCACAGCTGTCTTTAGATAGAGTGGGAGTTTATTCTTTTTATAACACACTCAAAATAATTATGTCTATCAAACTTAGTCACCCTTGTGTAACACACATTCAGTGCCGAAAACCCGATATCTGGTTTTCTATTACTTTGTCGCCACGCCGAACGACTCGCTGGTCGGGTTCTTGCTATGGCAATTTTGTATGGAGGCAATTCTGCGGCGCCTGGGATGGGACTTGATTTTTGGGCTGGCACTGAGTGTTGACGTCGGATTTATTTTCGCGACACTATTACTCGTACGAGCCGATCATTTCCCTAGAATGTCACCAGGTGCTCTATTTATCTACCTAAAACCGTCCGGCCCTTACTTACGGGTCAGCAGATTTTTAAAATAGAATGTGATAGCTATTTCAAGCTTTGGGTCACACGGGCCTAGGAGGAGAATCACGATCAATGCCTCAATGTAGGTACCTGATGTCTGATGAAATAGACTTTTGTAATCTTAGTAACACAATAATAAAGGATAATCTACGTAAAATAAGTCGCGGGCTCAGCTAATAAATAAAGCAAGAAAAAAAAAGTGTATAGTGCCATCACCCCCGTCTTTATTTTTTAAATGTTCATTATGAAAAGAGAACTAGTATAAATTATACAGCATTTACTAGTCTTATCTGATTCCAACCTTGTATTGCTATTTTCGATGCTATCGAAGTGGTGATTTGGGTAAGATAACCGCGCTTTGAAAGCAGTGGCCCTAACATGCATGGCACAAAGATAAATTAGAACCGTTTATCTCTAAGTGCGTCTCTCTCACACTAGTGCCGACGAAAGAGATAGTCATAGAGATAAACGGTTCTAATTTCTCTTTCTGGCATGCATGTTAGGGCCGCAGGATTGATATTTAAACGTAAGTAAATAAGATGCAAAAAATACGTTAGTGCAACCCCTCACCCTGTGCGAATAGTGTCTTTGCAACTTTCCACCGCTCTCTATGCTATTAACTAGGCCATTTAAATGAAATATAAGACTTTGAATTTACTCATTATGTTGCATGTAGGTATGTCGTCAATATGTATGTACGTAGTATATTGACGACATACCTACTGTTGGTAACCGAGCGAAAACTCGGCAGGGAATGCGGCAGGGTGGGTAATGTGCATGGCAAACTGTCAATTACAGTACATTGTCACATTCTTCGCGCGGTAATTCCGCTCCGTCCCCAACTATAAGTGGAATCCTGAGACGTTAGAGGGGTTTAACATCATGCATAACTTTGTAAACTGGTTGTTTATGAACTTATATATTTGCAGGAATGCAAAATAGTTCTGCCGCATAAGCTGAGGTATCTCGAGAACATGCTCAACTCAGAGGTGATCGCGAAAGCTGCAAGGATCCGCCAACGGATGGAAGCCAACCCGAACATTCCTGAGAACGACAAAGGTTGGCCTGCGGTATTGGCCAAATATCAACCGGACGAAAAAAACAGCCCGCCAAAATATCCGTACAATGGCATGTACAATCGGAGAATTCCGAACTACAACTAATGCAACTAGGTACTAAGATATACTAAAGCAAAAATGTATCTAGCTAGTAGTTAAATTAAGGTAACAGTTACTTGATCTATTAACTTTTGTAAATAAATCTCTCGCGTTAACTAAACAATAAGTGTAAAATAAATGATAAGTATGAGTACTTAGTTAGTTATTAAAACGTGTTTTATTTATTGCATCTTTTATGTCCTTCAAAAAACCATGATTTGATTTTTTCTAAATAGTAATCAATAGTCGATTGTAAGTACGGACATTATCACACTGCTGACCTGCAAGCGTGTTTCCAGCGACCCTAACATGAAAGACACAAGGATAAGTTAACTCTGAGGCTCGAGGTAGAGCGGTCTGAGGCCCGTCACAACATCAATTTTGCGCGGAGCGTCTTATATCATAAATTATATAACAACGTCTGATATAATTTCATATTAATAACGTTCACAAGGTATAATAAATTTTGGATATAACAACAAAATCATAATTTCATTAAGTATAACGATTATAATAACAATTATTTTATAATACCTATACATAATACCATGTGGTCTAATGTTTACATGCACTAATTTCATTTCATATAACATTTATTATCAATTATATTATACGGGGTGTCCCGGAACTCAACGATAACCTGGTACCGGGTGAGAGGCCAATGTATACCGGTTATGAAAAAATAAGAAAAAAAATCCATGTCACTTAGACAAGCGGTAATAGACATTTTTAGAAAAAGTTGAAAATTTGACACCCTTGGTCGCATTTTTAAGTACTGTGATCAGAATTTTCACAATTTTAGTGATTTTTTTAATACTGTAATCTCAAGTAACAGTGGTATCAGTTGAAACCACAAATCAAAGTAATAAACTTCTTAACCAAGTAAAAAAAAAGTTTTGACGAGTTATGGTTTATAAAATGATTGTCAGCCACATTGACACTTCATGTTGAAAAAAAATGTATCGCACTACCCTAGGCAAGTTATTTTAAAAGATGGCCTAATTAGTCAAGATCTCAAAATGGTGCAACACTTGCCACTTTTCTTGGCAATAAAAGTATTATTTTCAATTTTATGCGAAGGGACCTCCAGGAAAACTTAATCAATTACCGTAACACTTTAATATCCTCCTAAAACTAAAGTAAATGCTCAAATTGTTTCCCTTCAGCGCGAATAGGTACAAGCTCTGCATCGCCTCAAGAATGACCCCTTCACCAGTCGTGTAAATCTACTCGCATTTATTTCTTCTAATGGTTGCCCAGCTCATTATGCCCAGCGTGTACGAGAATATTTAAACGAAGAATATCCCGACAGATGGATCGGACCAATATATACCAAATACGCTACATATTAACAAACAAAGTACCTAAATTATAAAGCATGCATTCATAAATTATTTTTTTAAGGAATTGAACACAGCTTGTTTTAACAACATAATTTGATTTCGAGTGGTTTCAATCAATATTAATCACTTGTCAGCGTCAGCTTCAGCGCTGGCGTCGGAGTGATTGGCTAAACCTATCCAAATATGATTTAATTTCGAAAATATCGAATGCTATTTGCAACGTTAATCTATTTTATTATTATATTTATATAATCGATTATATTTGGCACTTGCATAATCCAGTTAGTTTGAGAAGTTATGACGCTCATCCAAAAGGCTTAGGTACTATTACCTAGGTATGCTAACGAACCTTAAAGTAAATGATGAACATATTGATTTATATTTATTACTAGCTGTGCCTGCGAGTTCGTCCGCGTGGAATAGTGTCTTTCGGTAGCCTTTTTATTTATTTAGGCTAATTATTTTACAAATAAGACACATACGAGGGGCGGCTGAAAAGTTATCTACCTAGCCTATATGTTATGCGAAAATAATACTGGCCACTATGAGGTTGTGTTCACTGGTTATTCTTTTTTCAAAATCACCAACATTCATTTGTTTCTTGCTTCCCGCTTTTTTTGGGACTGGATTGTTTTCAAAATGTCGCAAGAAAAAAATAATCTGATTAAAATTGAGCAGCGTGCAGTGATAAAATTTCTCACTAAAGAAGGAAATACACCCTCGCAGATTAGACTGCCTATGTTACCTGTTTTTGGTGGTTCGTGCCCTTCTGAATTTACAATAAAGTTCTGGTCGAAACAGTTTAAGCTTGGCCATGAGAGCCTTGAAGATGATCCTCGTAGTGGGCGACCAGTTTCCGCTGTCACCGATGAAAATGTGGCCAAACTGAGAAATTTTATTTTAGAAGACCGGCGAATTAAGCAGTGGGAGTTAGCCAGGGATGTGGGCATTAGTAAAGAACGGGTCAATGAAATAATTCATGAACATTTGCACATGTCTAAGGTTAGTGCACGCTGGGTCCCTAGAATGTTGACTCCGTTTGACAAGGATAGACGTGTTCAATGTTGCGAGGAATTTTTAGACATGAGCCGTGGAAAAGAGGAGGAAATTATTTCCAGAATAGTAACCTGTGATGAGACTTGGATTCGGCAGTGGGATCCCGAAAGTAAACAGGAGTCATTACAATGGAAATTCAAGGATGAAAAGCCTCCTCGGAAATTGAAGGTTCGCCCGTCAGCAGGCAAAGTAATGGCAACATTTTTTTGGGATGCGGAAGGAATTCAGCTTGTAGATTAGTTGCCAAAAAAAACTACAATGAATGCTGAATATTACGCAGATTTACTAGACCAGCTCAGAGACGCCATAAAAGAAAAAAGAAGGGGCAAACTCAGTAAAGGGATTCTGCTTTTGCATGATAACGCACCTGTGCATACTGCTCGCTTAACGAAGCTAGCAATTAATGGAAATGGGTACGAAGTAATCAACCATATAGTCCAGATTTGGCCCCATCCGACTACTTCCTGTTCAGACTTTTGAAGAAAGAACTGAGGGGACGAAGATTCGTAACCGATAACGACATGAAGGCTGCTGTTAATGACTTTTTCGATGATAAACCTAGTTTTTTTTTTTAACGGGTTAATGTCTTTAATTGATAAATGTAATAAGTGCATTTCCCTGTCAGGAGACTATATTGAAAAATAAAAAAAACTAGCCATGATCGTCTTTTGTTTCATAGTTAGGTAGATAACTTTTCAGCCGCCCCTCGTACGTGTAAATACTTTAATGAGCTATTTGCAGTGTTTCACTGCAAAGAGGTTATTACATTATTTAAGTATATAAGTACATAAGGTATAAAGTATTTATATGAGTTCTCCGTAAATGTTACATCAGAATAGCTCTAATATATATTTCTTGTCGCAAACTTATAAAACATCCATATAAACCGTACATATTTCCATACAAACTTTCATCCCCTATTCCCTATTGTTGTTATATTACACTCTTGAGGGTCAAACTTTTACAAACTTTGAATGTCATATTTATTTATATCGAATCAACAGCCTAAAAAATAAGTTTCAAGCTTCTAGCTCTAAAAATGACGATACTTCCATACAACTTTTGATACCCCCTTTCAACCCTTTACAACCCTTTTTTCTTATTCTTTATTTAAATCGGTTCAGTAATTTTGGCCTGAAAGCGCGACAAACAGACAGACAGACAGATAGATAGACAGAGTTACTTTCGCATTTATAATATTGCTTAGTACGTAAGTAAGTAAGTAAGTAAGTATAGTAAGTATGGATAGGATGGATTTGATTTTGTACTTAGTTCATTATTTTTAATATCGTAACGAGCTGTGTAATGCAATTTTTATTTTGGGCGCTATGAAAAACCTCACAAGCCTTACCAAAGTTTCATCGTAATTTGATGAATGTTATGCATATAGACGAAAACCTGTTGGGTAGTTTGAAAGTTTATCGCGCGCATACAATCAGCGGCCCTAACATGCATGGCACAAAGATAAATTAGAACCGTTTATCTCTAAGTGCGTCTCTTTCACACTAGTGCCGACGAAAGAGATAGTCATAGAGATAAACGGTACTAATTTATCTTTGTGGCATGCATGTTAGGGCCGCAGGGTGACACAAATTCACATTTTAAAATTTAAATTAAACAATCGACACATACATTAATAACAGGTACCGGGTAGGTGGTAACCTATCTTGTATTAAGTCCATACATTTTGAAATGTGCAATTAATTACGTCGTGAGAAATAAATAGGTACCGTACCGTACCGTACCGTAGGAAATAAATAAATAATCTTGCTTAGATTCTAATAATCACAGCTATTTATTGTTAGTGCCTATAGCTGCAGTGCTTGTAAGGTATGCACGTTATCATCAGCGGTTAACGGACATAGCAGCTTATCAAGCATTATGACCCATTAATCAATTTGTTGCTCAAACAAGTCATTGCGTGATAAAACTGCTCGCTAAGCATGGGATAAACGCGTCAATTATTACACGGCCTTCGAAAGTAAACATTGACAAAGTCCCTACCAGCACCAGCTTGAGCCTGCGACTTCGTCCGCGTGGTTTATTGCTGTTCACTCGGGAGCTGCATTTTTTCCGGGATAAAAAGTCGCCTTTGTCACTCTCTGCGGCCCTAACATGCAAGACATAAAGATAAGTTAAACCCGTTTATCTCTCTGACTATCTCTTTCGTCGGCACTAGTGTGAGTGAGACACACTTAGAGATAAGACGGTTTAACTTATCCTTGTGTCTTGCATGTTAGGGCCGCTGGCCTATAAACTATCTCTAAGGTCTGTTCGGCGAGAGTTGATAAAAAAGTAAAAAGTCAGGGCTTCTTAACTTATTACAAATAGCGGCCCGCTTATTATTTTTACCGATAATAATAAAAATTAAAGGGTTTTTTTTTCATAGAATATTATTATTGAATAGCCTAACTGTATAAACAGAAAGCAACACGCGAACAGAACACCCCAACGACACACTCGAAGCCAATGGCATATTATATGTAGAAAGACACAAGACACGTCATATCCATACTCAACGCATTTTAGACATGTCATATTTTTTTTCTTTTTCGTTTCTTTGGCCGAAGCCAGTGCAGATTATTGAATTTATGTGACATTTAACGCGCACATATAAGACATTATTTTGCAATATGGCGATTGTTTATATGAACAAAACACGGCGCGACACCGCAGTGCATCTGCGTCCGTCGTAGCACGAAACTCAGTGCGCGCGGCGATAAGCGACGCCCGTCATACAGTTTGCGATAGTTAAGCGACAGTCGCTATTTCGAAACGATATCATAACATTTATCCACTCTCGCCGAACAGACATGCGTTGACCTGTCGCTACGTGAAAGAAGAAATCAACAAGCACACTTTCGCATTTATAATATTAGTAGGGATTTAGCAGAATGACAAACTTAAATTTTCGAGCTCACTCACCATGAGCCAACAGATCAGCGACAAATGTGTTTGACAAAACAATGAATCGATAATTCGATACGTGCGCTACGTTAGAAAGGATCAACAAAAACCGGTCAAGTGCGAGTTTGACTCGCGCGCCAAAGATCCCGTACTTAACTATGAAAAACAAACAGTAGGTACCTTGTAGATACCTACTACCCTAACAAATGCCGGAAATAGGGAAGATGCAATTTCTTTTTCATCTTATATTGGAAAGTGCTGAGTGATAGAAACCGATCTGTGTACGAAACACATTATTATGTTGTTTATTTTATGAGTTATGAAGCTTTGAAAAGTCATTGTTCATACCAATCGCAAAAACACTCCATACAAAATGGACGACAACTATGACGTCACAGCATTGGTTAGACTGAACAAAATGTATGGCGCTTAAACGAAATCTGCAATTATTTCCGAAAATACTGTTTTTAGACCAACATCGTTGAAATAAAACATGACATTTTGTTGAGGTTGTCCGAAAACCTAAAATCAGAACTATAAACCAATATATATTTTTCACTAATTTGGACCCTTAATAAAAATAAAAATGAATAGTCAAAATGATCTAATATTTCTGTAATATGCTTTTGTTTATATTTACTTTCATAATATATAATTTGAACCTCATTTTGATTTTCATGCATCTTCCCCATTGAAAAAGATAAAATTCATTTAATTTTCTACTGCTCCATTCACCAAAGTTATTAGGTAACAATATTGAAGTTTATATAAACTATGAAAGCACCGAACATTGCTGTAATGAAAAGGTAAACTCGATTGAGGGACTAACTTAACTTTACAGTTCAGGAACTGTTGTCCTCGTACATCGATATAGGTCACGGACAGTAGCAATGGCAAGTAACGTTGTAATCCCCAAAAACAATTTTTTTTTTCGTGATATTAGGTACTACAAATTTACGGTTCTGGGATTTTTTCCTTTACATGTGTCATTTATTTATAAGATCTTAATTCTTGCCAAAGTTCATGTTTCTAGGTCAACGGGAAGTACTTAGGTACTCTATAGGTATTGATTCCCTTGCGAATGGTATATCTTTTGATTGTGTTGACTTAGAAGTTTGATTTTTTCACAGCTCTTAATTTCAACTTGATACTTCCACGCGTTCCTGAGATAAAGGGTCTTGACAGACAGACAGCCAGACAGACGGACAACCAAGTGATCCTATAAGCGTTCTTGTTTTGCCTTTTAAGGTACGGAACTCTAAAAACGAGTACCTACTGTGGTGCGACCCCATCGATTTTAATTTTCTATCGCTCGAATTTCAAATATTCAGTTCCGTAGTACAAGCATCTCGCCCGAGTGTGCAACGTAGAGGGGCGAAACACGTGTGGAGGTATTTTCTAACTTGTGGTGGTGGTTAACGTTTATGTTGTGTAAACTGTTATACGGGAGGGCGAGCAAATTAACTGTATACCCTATATCTACAGCATAGCCATCCTGCATGACCTTGACCTGACCTTAGAATAGAATAGATATTTATTGTCACACAATATACAACCAAACCCAAATACAAAAACATTAACATAATTACATTTATAAACTAAATCTTAGGTATAGAGCAAAAAAGAAAATAAATAAACCTTGTATGATAAAAGGAGCGGTCTCAGCGTATGCCGCCAGTGCCTTACATTTAACGTGGAATAGCAAGTCATTGTATTAATATGTAATATATGTGTGTGTTAATATGTAGTTGTATGGACTTCTGCGAAGTAACGCCTAATTAATTAAGCATTCGTATTCAGACGTTAAACAGCTTAGGCGACTTTATACGGCTGCAAATCATTGAAACATTTTCTTCGGAGACCATTTCTGAGTCGTTGATAGGAGTGATACCTAGTTTACAAATGACCATAGCCGGGCACCGTTAATCCAATAATTAAATTCGTTAATGGCTTATCCGTTACTAAAAAACTTAGCTTCGTTAAACGCTAATGGTTAACTCGTGATAGAAATTGCATTTCATATGTCGTTGCGTTAGTAATTTACTTATAAAAAATGTTGGAATATGCTATGCAAGTTTAGGCAGGACATGAAAAATTAAACCAAAAAAATAATGTACCTACTGACGAAACTGGAACAATGATAAGGGAGAAGGTAAGTATAGAAAAAAGACATCTGCTGAAAAAGCTTTACGAACGCAAGATACTAGAAAACATAAGAAAAGATCCAGCATTACACGAGGCCTATAAAGCGAAGCGAAAAATATTACAGAAGCAGAGAAAAAACAAAACAAAAACCAAATTAAAATACTTGGTTTTATTTAAGCACTAAAATATTAACCAATTAATATAGTTAATACAGAAAATACCTATAGACAACAAATTATTTTTCTGAACACAAACTTAATAAAAATCCATTTAATTTTCTAAAATATGCACAAAATTTTATAAAAAGTAGTCTTAGGTACTTGGACAATAAATAATTTTACTTGGACACTGTTTAAGCCCACCCTGGCGTGTTCATAATTTACCTGGTTATGTTTTTAGCCTACCTGGCATTTTCATAATTTACCTAGACTCTTTTTTTAAAGCTTAGTAACTCCTTTATTTCTCATCCAATCTGTGGCAAAAATACATCATTAAAGAGTATTTGTAATCCATTATTATATTTAGTAGCTCAATAACATTACATAAGACAAAAAAAATGTCAACTAAATTAGATAGATTTACTCATCTTTTGAGAATAACCCAGCTATGCAAACGCGAATGGGCAAAGTCCGCTCATCATGTTTCTGAATACATTTTTTTTTCTGAATATTTTTTTTTTTATTTCTTTTTTATTTAAAATTAATTGGCTATATCATCATCATCATCATTTCAGCCGAAAGACGTCCACTGCTGGACATAGGCCTCCCCCAATGATCTCCACAACGACCGATTCTGTGCTGCTCGCATCCAGCGGAGACCCGCAATTTTCACCAGGTCGTCAGTCCGCCGTGTGGGTGGTCTGCCGACGCTGCGCTTTCCGGTACGTGATCGCCACTCAAGAACTCTGCGACCCCATCGGCCATCTGTTCTACGAGCAATGGGCTATATAGTACCACTGAATATGATTGTAGCGCCACCTATACTCTATTCCTTTGGTTTGTTAACTAAATGTAAACATTACATAGACATTAGGTACATTTTAGGCGAAGTCAGTAAATTAAAATCGTTCCTTAGTGTTGTACCTATTTAGGGAGACTTCACTCAAATGTACATTCATTTCATCAGATTATATATCCAGGGACGAAATAAGGTGATAAATAAACAAAGTATTTTTTCTTCTAAAACCGGACGACGGTCAAAACGGGCATTACAAAAAGTGCAAAATTTGTAATTTAAGTGACCACCTGCTCTTAGGTCAAATTAAAAATAATTGGTTAGGTATAACGTCATTTCTGCTACCTTTAATATTAATTCATAATATCATCTGATGGAATGAGAGCACATTTGAGGAATTTCTCTCTAAATATAACATTAGGAGCGATTTTAATTTACTTAAGTACATGAGTTTCACCTAAAAAGGGCTGTGCGAGGAAAATGAGCTGAAAATTCATCCCTAGCCTATAGACTTGCTTGACCTTTTGAACGCCCCAGTCGGCTGTAGCCGTTAGCAGATTTCCGTGCTCCTGACGCCACGATACGCAGTTTTCCAAACATTTGCGTCGGCTACAGCCGTTGTCGGGCGCCCGTGGCACGCGTTTTCGCCGTTACCCGTTGCGTTCAAAATGTTAACACCAAACGAATAAAACAACAGGAATCACTGGAAAAAGCGGGATACCAAAAAAAAAACGTGAGATGCTTTTCAACATGTTTGTAATAAAATAATATATTATGAAGATCACAAAATATTTTTAAACGACTGTATTAATTTTACGGCTATAATAATGAGCTCCTAATAGGTACAATAGACTAGCGGTTTGAAGCGCTTAGCATTTTCTGGCAGCAGTTTGCCAAAGAACCATATAACTCATTTTTTTCATTGGATAGGATAAAAGATACTTTTTTTAAAGTATGTTTTTACCTGTTGTACTCAATTCCAATTCCAATAGGGATGTTTCCTGGGTAAGAAAATAATTATTATAATTAGTCCGTCAGTTAGATTTTCAAAAAATATTGAATGCGTACTTTTTGCTTTATCAATTTAATCAAAACTGACAAAGATAACGCGCATCAAAGTTCGGGAGTGGGGCTCATGACGTCACTTAATGGTAACAAGTGTGCAAAGTTGTGACTTCAAGCGGAACTTCAACGTACTATATCTTCGTAATTTTTTTGATAAATTGACAAAAGAAAAAAATGTGTTCAATATTTTTTTATAATGTAAATGACGGACTAATAAGAACTTTCAGGAAACCCGCCTATTGTACCATCCAAGTATTTGACATTAAATTGTTAATCATTTATGTCATATTCGCATACAAAGATAAATAGGTTGTTACAATTAGAAAAAGCCCGTTCTAAACTAAACCATTGAATGATATTAATGTTTTTGTACGGCTACCGTGATAGCTCGTCGATTATGAAATAAATTATTATTATCGCATAATATCATACTATGGAGAATAAAACTAGAGGACTAACAATCGCCTTATGGAGAATTTAGGTCGAAAATAAGTCGAAGCTACTAAAAAAAGGTTAACTACGGGGCGCCACAACCATAGCATGCGGGGCATTCAATCAAATACAATGAAATTATATTATTTAATTGAGAAAAAAAAGGCGTGAGTAATAATTTTTTACATGACGTTTGTGACAACTACCAACTTTTCAAGGGATACCATAATTATTCGAACGCACTGCCGCCGTAATTTAAGAAATTCACCGATAGATGGTGTTACCAAATCCGATGTACGCTTGATTGTACTCTAGCTTTATTCGTTCATAGTCAGTATGTATGCTACTGTACTGTATACTAGGCGACAGATACATATCTAGATAAGAAAACGCAACACGTTTGATGATCCCACAGTCAGAGGCGTCCTCTATTGAGATTATGTCGAATTGCCATCATTCTAATACTTTCGATTCGAATTAAAGACTAATTGCACCCATCTGTTTAATGGGTAAAAATGTTTTTATATCAAGTATGTTAAAAAATATATTGCCAGTGGGTAGCCTACAGAAATCCCGGCCAAACTATAATATTAAATTTTGCATTCATGAGTTTAACGAATAAATTAAATACCAACAGAAATTAATAAAGTCTATATAAGTAAAATAAAATGTATAATAATTTAATTATTATTTACTATTGTACTTATTTGTGTTTATTTTTGTACTTGAGAAAACAACGATAAATATATAATAAATTACTAAAATATATATATTTTAATTATAGTTTTGGCCAGGATTACTTAAAGCAAGGCACTCGCAATATATTTTTTAACATACTAAATTTGATATAAAATCATTATCATCCATTAAACAGATGGATGCAAACAGTCTCTAATTCGGGTCCTCTACTATAATATTCAATTTGTGGCAGTTTCTCTATATATCAGTAGAAATAAAAGTATGTTTGACTGTATTTTCCAACAAGCGCTATCTAAAATTGCCCTAGCATCCGAGGAAATAGACTCGTGTTTACATAGTTTAAACATGTCCAATTAGAACACTGACTGACCATACCGACGGCCTTCCATAAATTTGACGTTTTTTTACAAGCTACTTTTCACAATGGTACATTTATTAAAGTAATCATGGAGGCATTTCCCCTTCCCGTTGATATTAGACCATGATGTCTTAGCTTAGAATATATTTCGGGTTCTGCCGGACCTCATACAAAATTAATATAAACAATACCAATTCTTGGAAACATATTAAGGTCTCACGTACTGTATAAATTATGATACTGTACTATTATTTTAAGCAACAATGAATTCGTTTGGCAGAAACTATAAAACAGACATCGTATTTATACTACAATCATATATTTTATGGTAAAATCAATACGGAAATATTTTTTATTCCTAACAATAAAGAAATACTTCTATTTATGTAGGTAGTTACTTGGTCGTCAACCTTTTTAAATAAAATAGTCATAGGAATGTGGACTTTATATCATGTCATGTAAAGTGTACATTCGAATACACTAGTATAAGACGAGTGTACGTAACTCGATTTAATCGGGGTTGGGTTCATATGAGTGTTGTGCGACGACCTTAAAGGGGAATCCAACCGCCATCTTTACCATAGCCACATAGGGGATAAAATAGTAGACGATTATTGGCAATATAAATTACTAGTCAGTACATGTTTAGGTTTAGTCAAAAATTCACTTTAGATATCTCGACATTCAATTTACCGATACCTGTAAGAAGGTGATAAAATACCATTAAAGTGGATAAGATGTAATTTATATTAAGCTCTGCACTGATGCAAGGTAAATATTGCCAAGGTTTGTGTAAGGGCCTATTGATATATACTGTAAATGATCTGTTAATCTTTTGATCGCCCCAGTCGGCTGCAGCCGTCAGCGTATACAGGGTAAAAAAGTCCTTCATTACCTTGACTTAAAGTTGAAATTCGTGTTACTTCTCAGACATGCTTGGCGGTCAAAAGGTTAAACTGAACCGCAGCGCATGTGTTTATTTATTCTGGATCGCTTTTGGAACCCTCTAGTACCAGAACTATTAAACTGCGTTTCCCCCAGAGCTGTGTGAAGCGGCTAAGTATAGTAGGTATACTTCCTTTTAAAGTGACCGCAATCCTATGGGTAGATTTTTTCTCGCTCACCCCTTAGTAGCATCGCACAGCTCTGATGGAAACGCAACCTTAGAATGGGACGTGAAAAGACTATAAGGAGTCTTTTACGTACAACTAGCGGTCGCGGGCGCGGGCGCAGCGGCGGGCGCGCCGACTTGTCTTGGCGCGCACGTTCGTTTCGTACGTGAACACTTGCATACAACGCCATATGTTTGATATTTCGTGACCGCTCCCGCGTGTTGACGTAAAATACGCCTAAGGTGCTAGCCGTGTTTATTAAAACCAAGTACCGGTGGGTAAATTTTTGAGAAGGAGATGCTATTTTATACAAAATAATTTAGATTGTTTCGTAATGTTCAAAGAATTTAATATAATAATTCGACTTCAAATCCGTGTAAAATGTCAAATCCTATAAACATATCACACCAAAATGCCAGCGTTTTATATATACAATTGAAGGTGAATTGAAATCGGTGACGGATTTAGGCCAAAGCATTTTCAATACATTGAAGACAATTTGTAAATTCTTTCTTAAATACAAAACTTGAGCTTAAAACGATTGTAAAAGCACCTTATGAACAAAATGATTCCATAATATATTTAGGCAAAGCTGGGTAATTGTTACATTACATTAATAAAATAATTTAATTATCTTATCATACAGGTCTAATTGTACTTTTCGATAAAATTATTATTATCTCATTTCGGAAAGTTAAATTTAAGATTTACATGAGTTTCCTTAAATTACCGTAGTGTTTGTTCTTCGGGCATATGCAGAAATAAATAGTGTAGAAAAAGAAAGATAAAACTGATATTATTTTTAAAATTTGAGCTCATAATTCTGAATATTTATTTATTATTCTATCTATAAATACATTTTTTAAACTGGAAATACAAGGCTGCGATAGAATTCAACATTCACCACCGCCAGCGTTGTTTATAAATAACATAAGTCTATTTATTTACTTCCTAGCCTGGAATATTTACACAAGCCGACCAAATTAAAATAAATTTAAAAAATATAAAGATAATATATATTGGTAATAAAACTTAATAACGTGGAAGATCTAGGAAAAATATTGACTATCTTGCACAAAAATAAAGTAATCGATCAATCTATAATAAACACGACATAAATTAAACTAAACCAACAGCACATATACAGATATCTATATCGATTATACGTATAACATAATAATTATGATACAGTTCATTGATATGTCATAATATGTACATCAATATCAACTAAAACTGAGTATCCAACTCGTATACCTTTACTACTGCCGCGATGTCGTAGTAGTTGTGACCGTCCACATGAAAAGCGATCTTACAGGAATTGTCTGTTTACGCTGTTTTTATTTCTATTATTTTAGGGGGCGTCCATTAATTACGTGAGGTGCTCAGGGGGCGGGGGGATTGAGACGAATCTTACTAAATCTCACTTGGGGGAGAGGGGGGTCTTGGCAAATATCACGTTTTTTTCTAGCAGAAAACGGTGTGAAACTGCGTGAAAGTTAAGTTAAATTAAAACTAAATGAAAGTAAAAAAAGTGCAATATTCTCAAATAATAGTCTTTGTTAGTCTTAAATAAAAATAATTAAGCAAATTGTGTTTTTTTTTAAATAAATTCAACGCTTTTATACCCAAAATACAAATTTTGAAAAATCTCACGTGATATTGGGGCAGGGGGGAGGGAGTCGAGAAAAATCTTACATCTCAACGGTGGTGGAGGGTGTTCAAAAAAAAATTAAAAAAATGTCTCACTTAGTTAATGGACGCCCCCTTACGAATAATACAGCAACAAGAAAAGAACAGCGTAACCGACAGTCCTTGTAAGGCCACTTCTAATTTCATCGGCCGCATACAATAAATATTTTTACAGGGTTAGCGCGAAACAACTATAAATATAGCTAAGGTTTTCATACAGTCTGTAAACATATAAGAGCGATCAGTGATCATAAATATGTGGGATTAAGTTAGAAAACAAGAGGCCCACAATTTAAAAATCCCTCGTTATCAGTTGTAAGATCCAACAAATCGTACAGGCGGTAATTAAAACATCTACCACCATACCTAAGAAATTTTCAAGCTCAGGTGTACAAAGCTAGCTGTATGTATAAAACACAAAATAAATTGAAGGTGGAGTGAAATTGGAGCACTTAGTTGAATGTAGTCCACCCGCGGGGCACGGCGGAGGCGGCGGGCGCGGGCGCGAGCGGGGCCTCCGGAAGCGCGCTGGACCCCGGACAATACTCCGACAACCCAAAACCAAACTGACCAAAATCCAGTCCATACTCATGTAAGAGAGCACTATCCGTTGCCTTCATTGTTTCAACTTTCTCACTTTTATCACGGCACTTGAGCGGATCGAAATCTTCTAGATTCGTCGGCGAATCGTCCAGTTTTATGAGATCAGATGAACCACACGACTGCAAAAGAAAACTCCTGTTTAACATACACCGGCCCGTCGCGTTTCTCTTTGAACAGCTCATATAATTCCATAAAATAGTAATTATTCAGCATGATACTGATCAAACTGTTGTAATCCGAACTACCAAGGCAAATCTACAAACAACTAACATACTACTGATAAAGAGTACGTCTACCAACAAGTCTTAAAATTATTTAGTAACATGCAAGAGCGTGCTATAAGAAAGCATGACAAAAGGAGTGTTTATGTAAGTAAATTAATTACATAGCCATACGGACAGATACACAAATCAACATGGTGTCACCTATGATATATATTTATAATGAGCAAACCCTGAACACGGAGGTATGAAAACACAACAATTAACACTTGAAGGAGATATCTAAATCATTTTATTGCCGAAAATACTTTTTTACCCTGTACGGGTAAAATGACCTGCTAAATTAGAATATAAGAATTTAAATGACACAATAATCGCATTTGTATAAGTCGTGTTTTTTTGTCTTTAACCACTTAATAAAAACGTATTAGTTCAGCGAAGGATTTGTTATTTGTCGTCTACACTTTGCAGCATACATAATAACGTTAACGATTGTCAATTACCGCTTTAATATAATTTGTTTACAAATGAGATGATATTTACCTTCTGTCAAGTAAGAGAACGATCTCCTTTGTGACTGTGGTATGTCTCTCATATGGGCACTTTGTACTATGTCCCAGACAAAAACATTTCGGGACGAACGAATACCCTGAAATATGAATGTTTGTCGGCCAACCGCGCCGCGCTCTACGGGTCCTAGAGGTGTCGACAGCCACTGCCGGGCCTGCGTAAGCGAGGGACAGGCCAGGCTCATCCACGTGCGAACCCGCTTTCCTCCACAACCACTTTAAATGTCACATTCATTGCGGGATAGTCATTATCTAGCTCAAGTACCGTGAGGAATGAAGGACCTTGCATATGTTAGAAATGTATTAATTAAACCATAATAATTAACAATATAATGTTCTTAGTTAATAAATAAATAAATTATTCGTATCTAGTTTGTTTCAAGTTAAGACTGGGTTAGTGCAAAACAATCCACTCTTGCTGTTTAAGATAAGAACTCCGTCGCCTTCTGATTTACTAATAGATACAAAATCGATACGATTACAAATGCGCATATCACAATTACCTCTTGAATTTTTCCTCTAGTCGGTACGTTGAGGTTTCGGGGTAGAGGCCTCGATAATATGTTGGGCTCCTGGGGCCTAGTGAGGTCCGGGGGCCTACCGGGCGGGGGTCTGAGGATGCCGTTGGGCGCGGCAGGGTCGGACAGCCTCCTGCTGGCGGTGACGGTCAGTTTAAGCTTGCCGGCCTCCTTGCCCTCCGTGAACCGGATGGTGCTCGTGTGGAAGTCGGCCGCGTGCCCACTGTTCTTGGTGATGTTAGTGACGAAGTGCGAGTGGGACGCGGGCTGCGCGCGCGGCGGCGGCGCGGGTGCTTCCGACAACTCTATCAACTTCCTTGTGGCTATTATTGGGTAACGGAGAGGGGGTTGGGGGCGATCCGGTAACCGGGGTGGGAGGCTTGGTGCCAGGGTTTTCTGCAAAATAAAATGGAATAATGTGCCACGGTGCCCCTAGGAGCGACATGCTCGACGCATTCGCATTCACGTGCCACGCACACTACGACAATAAGCGCGGACAGATGACAGAAGCACATCATGAAATGAAAACAAGCGAGCGATTCAGGTCTACACAGAGAACTTTCTAGTGACGCACCTTGTAGGAATAAAAAATATCATGAATGGATAAGTCGGAAAGTGATTTTATTAAACTAAACCTTAAACAGTGAGACAGTTTGTCTTGATCAAATACTCTATCTCAGATAATTGGAGAATTCCCAAACAAACCCTGAAAAACTTTCTTGCAAGAAACAATTAAATATTTTTTATTTCAATAAAGTGCTAAAATAAAAAATGTAACGATGAGAGATGCTCCATAGCTTCTGTTACTAACATTAGTTAATAGTGTGACATAATGTATAAAATCATCTGAACAATGTTAACTGTCAAACTAGTTACGCAAAGCTAGTAACAAAACCCAGGGATCTAAACAAAGCACAACATAAGCGTCTAATAAAGTACCGGCGTCGTATAGTCCCAGGCTAAGGAGCTACTGTCGTACGAAAAATAAATATTAGCGTACTTAAATACAATTTGATACGACAATAACATACAAATTTATTTTTGCCGTCTGACCACACGTATAAAGTTTCGTAAAAGTTAGATACTTGGGAGCGCGCAATTTTTTCCTTATTTTAGCAGGATTGATTTAACATAGAGAAAATTTTTTTTTATCGATTTAAGTATTTAGTCACTTCTCGAATTTGGCAAGAACAAACATGCTCCCGTCCATTTCCCTCGGCAAAGATCACAGAACGCCACTTACTTTCCTACCTTAGCATACTTCCCTCGCTTAGTCCACATTCATCACTATTGTAAATATTCCATAACCGCTTGTAAATATTCCACAATTTTTAAACATCGAATTACAATAAGTGTAGAATTATAACTGACGCTCAAAACCTGCTCCACTTAGTGCCGAGAGGTTGAAGTTTATGCATACTGCTGAATAAAAACCCATTTATTTTAAAAGTACTAATTAAATATGTCACACGATACAGTTCACACGGTACTGCTGAATCGGATTTCAGTCAGCAAATAAGATAAATAATTTGGTTAATTAATTACTGATAACATTGCTCATGTCAAAATAGTAATAGCCAATCACTGCAAGACAAAATTTTATTAACTTTTATTATTGGTGAAAATGTATGAACCTGCGCAGATATGATGACAACTCCACGTAACGTGAATTTTGGCATTTAGTGACTTTTCGACCTATAAATAATTTATATTGAGTATTTTATTCAAATAACTTTCAAAATGAGACTTATTCATTGTGCGCATATCTGGCGCATGTCTTCCGTTTTTGAAGAGGAGGGATAGTGTCACTATTATAAATGTCGTATAGTTTGGTTCTTCGATGTTTTTAAAAAAAGGGGGAAGGTGTGCTATTGAATATTGTGGAATTGTATACGAGTGCGGGAGTTTATTCTTTACTCACAACGATTGAAGATTAAACTTGACTTGACTTAAATTTAAAGTACCCACAGCGCAGGTACCTAGTTACGGCGCTACTATATGAAGCTTGGACTCTTGTTAGAGTATTCTAGTTCTCATGTAGTTAGACTGGGGCTATTACTCGATATTGTAAACGGTTCGATATTGAAAACGAAAATAGCCTATTTTGTTTTTACGTAAAAGCTTATGTAATTTCGAATACAGGCCCTGCTACCGCAGTCGGTTCGATCTTTGTAATCATTTACAGGTATGTGGCACTTACAGATTTGTCGGCTAGGCTGAGCTCGCAGTTGTGCGAGCTATTGGGCAGGCTGTCTCGCCGCGAACGGTTTTTGAAGAGGTGTTCCATCTCAGTGAGCAGGTCGAGTCTCAGCTCGGCGGGGGCGTCGCGGGGCGTGCGGGACGGCGATGAGTCCGAGGAATCTGATGATACTGGCGTCGCTGAGCCGCACGAAAATCTATGGCGGTTACGATTAATTCAATAAATAACGCGGCCCACTGTACTCCAATTTTGTAAGAAGGCCACACGGGCTCTTTTACATGTCTGAATCTACCGGCAAACAGAGAGCACTCTACAGATGCATACTGGACGAATCGGCATGTGTTTGTCAGACAACTTTCGAACCGTTGATCCGATCTTGATGAAACCTATTTTGAATGCTTTTTGTTCATCAAAGCTTTCAGTAAGTTAATCTCGATGTTAATGAGCTCGTTCGTAAGGAAACGTGTTTTGACAATTTGGTATTCTTACCCCACTGCGAAAAGCAACATTTTCTGTTTATCACTGTATAAGTCTGTGTATAAAATGTATGTATAGGGGCTCGTAATCGGGCTAGTTTTTCGGCAATTTATTGCTGCAATTCGGGCTATCCCCAAAAAGATTACATATTACATTACTAATGGGGACACAAAGATTGACTGTAATTTTTTGAGGATAGCCCGAATTGCAGCAATAAATTGCTGAAAATCTAGCCCATTTACGAGCCCCTTCAGTTGCTCTTTGTACCACTCTAAAGCCAAAACGCGTGGTATGTTAGATATCAAAATTTGCCCTTGGACTAATGCATTCTCTATATTTCGTGAAAAAACCTTGAACCCCTCAAATTCGCTAAATCTATAAGATTTTCGCTGTCGGGTTTTCAGAAATGTAATTTTACTTTTAAGTTTCTATGAAGCTTAGCTTTGGGATCCAATGGTTAGCGTAATGTACTACAGTGACTAAACTAAAAAAAAAGAGGAATTGAAGCGTCAACATCTGCTGCAACTGAATGTTACGCCAGGTTATGATGCTCTTTGTATCTGTTGATGCTTGTCACGTGCACCGCATCGCCCTTTTGCTTCCCGAATTTGGCTGACACACTTGGCTGGCCGACTCTAGATAATGGTGGTGTAAGCGGTAGGTAATTGGTACGTGTTGATAAATTTGTAAGGAAGGATATCTTTTGCAAAACAATATTCCTGAATTACAAAAAGGATTTTTATCTACACCCATATCATAAAACCTCCATAGTGTAATCAAAAACCGTAGGAAATGACCACCATTGTGACAACCAATTAGGTAAAACCAGTGCTGCAATGTTATTACAGTATCGATTTTAGTATCGAAATGAGATTAAATTTGGAACAGCTGTCAAAACTCAAGTGGGTCTCTATTCTAGTATCCATAGATATTAAACAGTTATTGATACGAAACATCATGTCAGTATGTTTTTTTTTAATATAAACCGAACGACATTTGATCCCGAGTGACGTGAGAATAGAGACTTCATTCGTTTGTCTATGATTTAAAAAAAAATGTCTTGACGGAGGATCGAATTGCCGCCATTATGTTGGTTTTTTGCTGAACGAAAGTAGAATTATTGTTGAATTGAATAGAAAAAGTTGTTTGTAATTTACATTTTAGTTGAAAATATGAATAGTAGTCTTCTCGGAGTGACTGTGTGATGTGAAAATGCGCCGGATATCGGAAATATGCAGCCACGATTGCAACAAATAACTTGTTGCCAGAAAATATTGTTTCTGAACACATCATGGAGGATTTATAATATGTGTGTAGATAAAGTTATGTATGCAACTCTGCATAATTTGGCTCGCTAAAGCTCGTTTCATGAAAACCGCACTAGTGTTTTAAGTTTGTACATTATGCAACCGTTGCATAAACTACTATTGCAAGACCATCCTCTGTTAAATCGAAATTCACGCCGAGGAAGGCAAGGAAAGGTAAATGTTGATAAGTTGAACACTCTTGATAAAAATAACAACATTAATAATTGAATAATGATTTGACTTTGATTTGCCCTCCGCCTAGACGCACTGTTTTGGGACGAAACTCCGCTCCCAAGGCCTGCAAAACACTAAATGGCTGTAGTCATGAGACAGACATACACTCAGACTCTTCACATAAATTTCGCAAAAACGCTCAGAATTATTTTTCCAAATTAGTATAAGTTACGAATGTACTGTTGAACACTCATTAACTCTTGTTTAAACGTAGATAAATGTGTACTATTATTCAATGCATGCGGTGTTTACCTATAAGTGGTTGTTACACTTAGTTTAGACTACAGAGATACGTTATTATTGTAATGAATTGCCAGTGTAAACAATTGTTGGTAAACGAACTAAATAAATACAAAAATTACCTGCTGTCATCAATAGTATTTATCGAGGACGGCCGCGATCCAGTCTTGGGCATTTTACTCTTCAGACCTCTCACCGCTGACTTAACGTTCTTCCCTCCTTGCCGGACCTTTGGTAAAACCTTATGATGAATATAGGAACCGTTGATTATAAGATGTTCTAGAAATACTTGAACACCGACATTTTAGATGGATCAGAGTGGGCAAGGTGTTATAAAAACGCAACACTTTAAGAAAATTGCGTGTTTAAATTGTATACACGTTGTTTATAGCTTTCGTCGAGATTTGCTTTGAACAATGCCGAATTTAGCCCAAACCTTTAAGATATACGGGGCCCATGAAGCTAAGATAAGTCAGACTGCTTATGGGCCGGGGCCCGTGCCTTTGCGCCATCAAATGATTTGTATCATGCAGTGTCATAACTGCCAGGCCCTTAAATTATGTCGCCCAACTTCTAATTGGCGAAGGTGTTCAGACGCATTTCACTTTGACTTGAATTAAGTAATGTTATATGACCCTTTGGGCGCTGTTCACATTGCCATCCTATCAAACTCTGACGATGAAATAAACAGACTCCGTGAACACGCAAGGACGTATTTCTGTCTCACTCAAACCTTAACGATTGCATTCCTAATACGTTCTCACGTGTTTATATTCCCCGCCAGAATTATTGAGACAACTCTGACGTAAGTTCGACGCATAGTGGGCTGCCATAAACTGGTGACAATAAATGGAAATTGAATTAGGTAATGTGATAATTCCCGCTGAAAGTAAATAGTAGATGGTGTACCAGAGTATGAGAGGTACCAATTTCTCACGAGATATTTTAACCAATACTTTGAAAACGTTTGTAATTTTTATCAGAGGTTTACAATTAGTTTTTCATTTCGCATATAAGGAAAGTTTACAAAATCCAGCTTTGGTAAATACGTCAATGCAAACTTCTCCTTCGTGCAACTTTTCAGCGGACTTTTTAGTCGCAAAGTAGAAGTGGTTTGATCATAAAACACTGTACATGATTAAATCGTCTCAAAACCGCACCGAAATAAGGATTGAAACCGTAGAAAAGTCATGCTTATAATTTTCAAAAAGTTATTAAATATGTCAACTATAACTGCAATAAAGAATCTTGCGGTATTTGGTATTATAGTTCATAATAGTTTCTTACATTTAACTCTGATCCGGCTGGCAGTGTCTTGCTTTACGTTCCTAAAGGCCACTCAATTTGATCTTTAATTAAAGTGACATTTTAGTGACGTTATTGTATAAGTAGGATGACAACTAGTTGAGGGCGATTTAACAATTTAATCTCTAATCAAATGCTTAAGTGGCGTTTCTGAATTCGGCCATAAGCCTGTTAACATTTATGCTAAGCAGCCTTTCAAAATTGTCTCAATAATGCTAGCGCCAAATAGTTCGGACTGTCGTGCTGACGCTACAACGGAGGATGGCAGTTAAGAAAAATCAGACCCCCTCGGAACACATCAGTGCCCCATATCAAAAAAGTTTCAAGTATCTGACAAAACTGTCAAAATATCAATTAAAATTCAACAATAGGCGTTTCCTGAAAAATCCTAATTAGTCCGTCATTAACATTATAAAAAAATATTGAACACATTTCAATTAAACAAAAAATGATTAAGATATATTGCGTTGAAGTTCCGCGTGACGTCACGACTTTGCACACCTTTTACCATTAAGTGACGTCATGAGCCCCCCCCCCACTCCCGAATTTTGATGCGCGTTATCATTGACAAATTTGATTAATTTGATACGGCAAAAAATACGTGTTCAATATTTTTTGATAATCTAACTGACGGACTAATTAGATATCTTTTTTTTTACCAAGGTAACATTCCTATTTTGTAAGGTTTGTTATAAATTTAGTCTTAATTTTGCATTTGTCCTAATATAAGTACCTCCTCTTCTTTTTAACAGTTACACTTTTGTGATACAGGGCGCCGGACAGCTTGAATTGAACCGTATATTAAAAGTAATGCTGCCGTTTAAAGGTGCTCGTACACAGGCTCATTTTTCGGCAATTTATTGCTGCAATAGGGAAGATGCATTTTCGGCAATTTATTGCCGCAATAGGGAAGATGCATTTTTTTATTTCATGCTGTATTGGAAAGTGCTACGAAACGGAAAACGATCTGTGTACGCAAAACATTATAATGTTGTTTATTTTATGAGTAATAAACCTTAGAAAAGTCACTGTTCATACCACTCGCAAAAACACTCCATACAAAATGGACGACAACTATGACGTCACAGCATTTGTTGACTGTACAAAATGTATGGCGTTTAAACGAAATATGCAATTATTTCCGAAAATACTGTTTTTAGACCAACATCGTAGAAATAAAACATGCCATAAATTTGATTTGATTTGAACTCCTCTGCTGCACTGGGAGTGAAGAAATAGCATAGAATGCGTGCAGATGCTTATCATCCTGGCATGTCGTAAAAGTCGACTAAGGGACGGGTCCTCTCCAACATGGTGGACTATCTGTATGGGCGATGGGCTGATCACCTGTCAACATACGGTTCATCATACCATCTTAGGACTAATTAATCGAACGTGGCCACAAGTACTCTTGTGGCTCTGCCCACCCCAATAGGGATTTCGGGCGTGATAATATGTATGTAAATTTGATGAGGATGTCCAAAAAACTAAAATCAGTACTAAAAGCCCATATACATTTTTCACTAATTTTGACCCGTAATAAAATAAAAATGAATAGACAAAATTATTTGCTTTTTCTGTAATATGCTTTTGTTTATGTTTACTTTCGTGATACTGATATACTATGAAAGTAAACCTCATTTTGATTTTTATGCATCTTCCCCATTCGGGCTACCCTCAAAAGCTTACATTAAAACTTTTTCCTCATTAGTGATGTAATATTTTTGGATAAACCCGAATTTCGGCAATAAATTGCTGAAAAACTTGCCCGTTTACGACCCTCTTAAGGGTAATATGTTCACTCTTCACTGCCATCGACATAGTACAGCCGTGACAGTATGCGATGACATGCAATAAATACAGTTCGTCCGATAGAGACCCAGTGCAGTTTTTTTTTTAAATCAAATTACATGATATTCGCTACTTTGTGGAGTTACATCTTTTTTGATACTACACTGTATTTAGGTAATTGTGAATAATGCAAGGCGAGTACATACATATTATTAGTTGTAGTGTTTTTGTATAATGCACAATATGAGTAAATCATGACTGCAAATACATGAAGTAGGCAATGGATGGGCACTTTTATGCTTATATATTCTAGGGATCTTATCGTTTCTTTATGTTTGGGTGCAAAAGAAGCGTATTTATGCGATTAATAAAAAAACAGCTCTAATAGACCCGGGCTGTTACCGAAGTATGTATATAAACGCTTTATTGCATATAAAAAGAATTACGAAAATGCATGCATCGCAATCGTACAAAGATGTACTTATCCTTTTTATCCAAAAGTCTATCCGAGACCTCAGGGTAGGGCATTGACATGAGGGATTCAATGATTTTCTCTTTAATAAAGTGCATATTCGAAAGAGCACTGTCCACTCACATTAATGAATTTGCATATATTATAGTGCATATAATGTAATGCCCCATGATTTTCATTCATTCTGAGTTTTCATTGAGACATTAAGAGGAGTGTGAACCTACGGCTTTTCATACAAAAGGCGATAACGATTTCCACCCCTTAAATGTTAACACTTTCAGTGCAAGCCCAACCATCAAGTCAAACTCTAGGCGCCGCAGAATTGCCTCTATACAAAATTGCTAGAGCAAGAACCCGACCAGCGAGTCGTTCGGCGTGGCGACAAAGTCATAGAAAACCCGATATCGGGTTTTCGGCACTGAATGTGTTAACCGATGTTCACCAATTTTTGATAGGTTGTTAGTCCGAATAAAATCTAGGTCTATACGTTTTGGTTTTTTCACTATAATCAATAAATTCAGTTTTATTGTTGTTTCGGCATTCTCATACAAAACTAATTTCGACAATTATTTGACTTTGTTGTTCTTTAATTATTATTTTAAAAAAACGCATAGACCAGAATTTTGTTCTGACTGACAACCTATCAAAAATTGGTCAAAATCGGTTAACATTTAAAGGGTGGAAAATCGTTATCGTCTTTTGTATGAAAAGGGTGATTTTTGCCGTTGGCTCACAGTTGTCTTAAGGAAATGGATATGATGGCTGGGCTAGGGTATTACGATACGGCGGATTCTTATATTTACAGTCAGAGAATTATAAATAATTGCTAATATTACATATATACTAGTCCGTTAAATTTTAAAGCATTTCAAGACATAAATAAATAAAACAATATTAAAATAAAGCTAATAAAATTTTAAATATGAACTAATATTATATAGTGCATGAGAAACGAATTCGCCAAGCTTAAAGATAAATTTAATAATATCACAAGAGTTTCGCACTAACACGAATCTATCTATATTTAAACATATAATATTTACAGAGCATAGATAAAATAACAGCATTTTTACACAACTACCGCCACCACTACCGGAACATAAAACATATATTTACAGATAGTACGCTCCACAGAGTATTGAATAACAGTAGAAATTTGAACAGAACAATAATATAATTCCGCTGACAACAATATTTATCTGGGACTCACCGTTTTCACAGCAGACTGTACCGCTGGGTTTGCCTGTAAATATTAAACATAAACGAAAACCTCACGTAGTTAAAGCATGCATGCCTTGGCTTAAACAACGTCACTGGTGGGTAATATGCGTGTATGAGATAGCGGTTCTGCATATCATAGCGGCTTAAAACTAAGTCAGAAAAATAATTTACAGATTATAAAATTGTATTATGTTACAAAAAAATTAAGGCACGCAAAAAATATAGGTAAGTATTTTGAATTTCTTTTGTATTTCGGGCGTATGTTTATTTAGCGTAGGAAAACACATAAAAAGGCCGTTTAATACATTGAAGTACAAATTCATGCTTTGTTATTTATAATTCAGAAACTTTTTCCCCGTAACTTCTTCTGTGTGAAAATGTATCTTTAAAATATAACGAATTTTCATGTTTACTTTTTTTAGAATTGTTTGCCTCTTATTACGTGCTCACATGGGGCACGCACGAACTAGTCGTTAATTTATTTTCTATAAAAAAAATAGGCTCTATGTCCTCCATACCTATTTTATCAAAATCAGTTCAGCAGTTAGGGTTAGGGCGTGCAGATACATATAAATAAATTAACGGGCTCTCATCGGGCCGCACGAAGTTCCTATAAATTAAATAATTCAGACAGCTACAAGATGCTTTTCTTTTAAAAATAAAGTAGCCCGTGTCACTAGAACTCAAACTATCTTCATACTAAATTTTATCAATATTTCGGTTTAGCTGTGAAAACGTTACAGGCGTAGAGTTAATTTCGCATTTATAATATTAGTAAAGATAATATTTTAAGCGTAAAAAGCTATGTACACTATATTTCCAAAGTTGTTAATTTGTTTATAACCTAAATAAATTTAACTTGAGCGGGTCTACAATGCTATTGCTATATTGCTGAACTGTCGCCCATGTGAACGATGGGCCTCACATGTTTCTAAATAAATGAAAAATTAAGAGTCGCGCGACCGTTTTTTTGGCTTTTAGTAAGTTAATTATTGATTGTGATCAGGAATGGTTGACGGTACCATAGAAAAAAACATTAAAACATCATCTATCAAAGATTTTAGTTAACTTCACATGATATAGTTTGGCCACAAGCGCTGTACCGCGCCTTGGGTGGCGACGGACGCGCGGGGGGAAGGGCAATGTATAGGAATACCCCCCTCCCCACCGCCCCTTTCCCGCGTCGCGGGCACCGCGCGTCTTGCCGCGCAGCTACCTAAGGCGCGGTAAAGCACCTGTGGTCAAACTATAGTTGGATTGTTTGCTGGTTAGTAAGTTTGGGTCAAAAAAGTGTCTTAAAGCATTTCTTGTACAAAAAACATATTATTTGACATGTGTGTTATTAAAAAATATATCCAGACGCGGTACTTCAAAATATTACCTTATCTTTGAAATTTTTGAAGAAAGCACCGCCTTCTTTTTTTACTGTTTTGGCCCAGTCCCTGTACTGCTGCTTGAGCCTCTGTCCGCTCCCCGTGCCAAGTTTCTCGGCGTAATGATTGCACTCCACCTCAAATTCATCATTGAAGCCTCTACCAGAATTGAGCAAGTCCAGTCTTTCGTCTATGAACTAAACAAGGAATCACTTATTAAAAATCAGACCTTTTTAAGGCAGTTATAGAATTGAATTTGAACAGCAGGATGACAATGGACTATTTACAAGAATAGTAGCCATTGATCATCATTATTTCAGCCGAAAGACGTCCAGTCTAGCTATAATATGTAGTACAGTCAATCGGTATAGGTCTAACTTTAACCTTTCGACTATGCGTGACAGCGTATACAGGGTAAAACAGTCCCTCGTTACCTTGACTTAAAGTTCAAATTCGTGTTACTTCTCGGACATGCTTGGCGGCCAAAAGGTACCAACTGAACCACGACACTCACTGAACTAGCCAGTGCTCGAATAAATAAAGCAGTAAGCGGTGCTCTATGATACCAATGTGATAAGTGCTACAATCTAACATAATTTGATTGAAGAAAATTAGTAAGTATGGGAAGTCGATAACTTTCTAGGATTTTAGCGCTTCTAACGCTTGTGTTAAAGGGCACATTTCGATGAGCAATTTTAGAAATCTGGCGGTAAAGGAAGTAAATTATGAAACACTGATACTACTAGTAAAGTTCAGCGGCCCTAACATGCAAGACACAAGGATAAGTTAAACCGTCTTATCTCTAAGTGCCTCTCTCACACTAGTGCCGACGAAAGAGATAGTCATACAGATAAACGGGTTTAACATATATTTGTGTCTTGCATGTTGGGACCGCTGCAAGGAAAGCAAGCGTCAGTGGCGTCAGTGACGCCGAGACAATTAGGCAGATTAATTTACTAAAAGAAAAATTAAATGATTAAACAACATTGGGTCCAATTCGAAACAGTGTCCGCTAAATTTAAGATTGCCTAAACTTAAAATAAGAGACGTCAAACTCGCTTTTGTATGGCTCCACGGTTCAAAATCGAGTCTAACGTTTCTTATTTCAAATTTAGCGAATTCTAAATTTAGCGAAAACACGTTCAAATTGGCCCCATTATTGAGTTACTCAACGTACCTGTTGGAATATTTGTGATTGAAGTATTTTTCTAAGGAATGGTTGCATATTTTTTCTAGTTCTTACAAAAGCCTCGGGGTTAAATGTGATCAATTGACCTTTCTCGATTCTGTAAAGAAAATTACATAAAAATATAAAACACAATGCAACATGCTCTCTAGATGGATCAAGGCCTACTAACTATGATCTAATAATTCAACTCGAAAATAGTCGAAAGTTGAAAAAATACAAATTTTCATAGGAGGACTTGGACTACAGTTGCAAATTTTTAGGCAATAAATATCGTTTCATATATCTATGATCAGTTAAATGAAGAATAGCTCAAATCGAAAATGTGTGAATATTATAGAAAAAATTGGACTATGGTTGCAATTTTTGGAGCCTAATCGTAGCACACTGTAGGTTTTACAGTACAAGAAACAATAACAGCATCTTATGCTTAAAATATTTTTTTATTGCCATTGACTTCGCCTTCACCTAGCTTTATTGCATCTGATTGAATTGACGGCCACATCTTGCGTCGATGGATACAATTCAATCAGTGCCAATTATTTATCATTGCTAGGTTTCTATTCGACATGGCCTAAGCGATATCGCTTGCAAGACAATTTGTGATATCGCCTGCGTAAGACAACACCCTATCCGAGCAAGTCTGACGAAAAATAAATCACGTAATTTCAAAGAAAACCAAACGTCACCGAGGTATGTTCTATGATCTCATGTACCGTTTTTGTTTCAGCACCGACCATTTCTTTTTGCAACAGTTATCGCTAAGAAATGGCGGGCAAAGCCAGACAGAAGTTCAAAAGAAAAAAGTATTTAAACTTTACCTTATAGCATCGCGATAGCCACCTATTAGACAGACCAGCGCCCGCAAGAACGCCCGCGACACCGCGTCTCCCAAAACATTCTTATCACTTAAAGCTTTCCTCAAACTCGCTACCTAGAAAAACAAAAAACTGTATGTACGAATTAACATAAAAATAATCACGCAGAAAGAGGCGTTGGCGTTTCCTATGTCAGTTTGTACTTATCAATCGCGGGAAATAAATAAATTACTGATCATTGCAATTGGCTACTTGACTATAGTAACAAATATTAATTTATTTCTGTAGAACGGTAGCTTAACCCTCAACAGTACATTATAGAACAGGATTTATGTAAAAATAAATCAATATTATTTATAATTTAATAATTTAACAACTTCATTATTTTTTCCAAGTTTACTTTAAACAATAGTCAGGACAACGTTTACATAGGTCGATTGCGTTCCGAATCACGCTGCCGACCTTAATCGTTGTGACATCGTGAGTGTTATTCGGACCGCACCCTCATACAGAAATGTTCTTTTTTGACGTTTACGAACGGTTTCATTAAGTTGACGTAACACGCGACAGCTAACAGTAAGATAGCGTTTTAGCGGCTTTAAAAATGAAAAATCGATGGGTCTCTGTCTCAAACTTGTATATACCTAACGGGGCTGACGTGTTCAGCAGTGATCAAAGCCCCTAAAAAATAAAGACTAAAAAAAACCTAGTATATAAAAATGTACGAAATTGGAATATCTACTTTAGGACGTGTATCTAAAGTGGATATTCGGATTTCGTAAAATTTCATATATGAGGTTGAGTAAGAGACCCGTCGAAATAGTTAGTGCTTTTTCCTTGAAAATATGAAAAATTCATTATGAAAATATTATTTCGTCTAAAATGAGCTAACAAGCAGCCAAAACAATTGTTGTATAAATTGTCAAGAACCGAATCAAAAAATAAATTCATGTCTGATCAGAAGGTACTTACCAAATCAGGTGGAAGACTTTCTAGATCTTGAAAAGGAGATCTCAGTACTTTTGCATCTACGTCTAATATTACTACATCTCCTATTTCCGACATTCTCACACTCTGAAATCAATCAATTTTTTTCATATTTATATTCAAGTGGTATGACAATTAGTTTTTAAATTAGATACTTCTTTGTTTGTGTAGTGAAGGTAGTTGCGGATAAGTCGAACCTGGAAATGTGGGTAGCTTTAAGTCAGTTTGCAATATACGCTGCTATCCATAACTGGTGTTTCTTTGTGTCCTAAAAGCCTAACAGGAGTAACCTAGCTCAGAACACTACAGTGACGACGAGGATTAATAATATAGTGGGGCGTGCAGTTATCATAATAAAATTAAAACAAACAGTGAAGTAATTACGATGTCGATCGGTAAATTAAGTGAGTTTGACACTAAGTGCGGAGTTTGGTCTTCATACGTGGACCGGTTAAACATGTACTTTAAAGTGAATAAAATAGCGGATGAGATGCAATTGCCTATTCTAATCGCATCGATCGGCGATGAAGCGTACGAGTTACTGGTGAATTTGGCAAGTCCAAAAAAACCGTCTGAATTATCATTTGCAGAGGCAATCGAGTGCATGAGTCATCATTTGCAACCGACACCATCTGCCTTAGCGGAAAGATATCGTTTTAGGCAAAGGAGACAGCTAGCGGGTGAAAATATAGCGGGTTATGTGACAGAGCTAAAGAGACTGTCAAAATATTGCAAATTCGGAGACAAATTGAATGACAACTTGCGGGACCAATGTGTATGTGGAATTAAGAGTGACGTCATTCGTCAGCGGCTATTTGCCGAAAGTGATGACGTGACATTTGCACAGGCGGTTAAAGTTGCCACGTCCCTGGAGGCGGCGGAGAGAGATTCAGCCGCAGTGGAGGCGCGGGACACGCAGGAGCCGGGTGGAGGCAGCGGCGGAGAGTCGAGCGCGGTGTATGCGCTTGCGCCGGGCGCCAGCGGGCCTGCGTGGCGCGCGGCTGGCGGAGCGGGCTCGGTGCGAGCCGGCCAGCAGCGCACGGCAGGCGGAGCGGGCTCGGGGCGAGTCGGCCTACAGCGTGCGGGCGGCGGAGCGGGCTCAGCACGAGCCGGGCAACAACACCGCGGTGGGGACCCGCGGCAACGGGGGGGCTACAATTGTGAAGCATGCGGAGCGCAGAATCACGAAGCCGGGAAATGTCGTTACCGGAATTTTGTATGCAGCAAGTGCCAGCGCACGGGGCATTTGCGTCGGGTCTGCCCGGACTGGAGGGCCATAGACGGTGGAAGGCTACATTTCGGAGAGGTAAACGACGGCGAAGAAGAGGAGGATGAGGTGTACTTCGACATCGAACAGGATTTGCACCACTTGTGCCTAAATGATTACAAACCAGTAAGTGTTTCCTTGTACATAGACAATGAATTGATGGATATGGAAATCGACACAGGCACAGCAATTTCGTGCATAAGTAAAAATACATATGATAGATATTTTTCTAAGTTAAGGTTAGAACCTAACAATACTGTGTTAAAATTCTATGACGGACGTAAAATTAAGCCACTCGGCATTATAAAGCCAATTGTCAAGTATGAGAATATAGAGAGAGTTTTAGATTTGTTTGTTATAGAATGTGGAACGACGTCTTTATTAGGCCGCCAGTGGTTGGCGGAATTATGTATCGAAGTACCTAACTTCTCTTGTAATTTTATAGACAGTAAAGATAATCATTTGGGTCATGAGATTGTTAAATTACTCGACAGATATAAGGAGCTGTTCAGTGGTGGGCTGGGGCGGTACACGGGCGGCAAGGCAACTCTGCAGGTGCGCGAGGGCGCGAATCCGGTTTTTCACCGCGCGCGGCCGCTACCCTACGCGCTGCGCGAGCGCGTGGAAGCCGAACTAGATGCCATGCTGCGCGCCGGAGTCGTCGAACCCGTCGAGCACTCGGACTGGGCCTCGCCACTGGTACCTATCAATAAGCCCGATGGCACCCTAAGACTTTGCGCGGACTACAAGTCCACTTTAAATCCCGCCTTGCTGATCGACCGTTATCCTTTACCTAAGATAGAAGACGTGTTAGTAAACTTGAATGGAAATAAATATTTTAGTAAGATGGATTTATCCCAGGCATATAATCAGATCGAATTGGATGACTCTAAAATGTATACGGTGATAAATACTCATCGAGGCTTATTTCGGTACAATAGATTAGTATACGGATTAGCCTCGAGTGTAGGCATTTTCCAGCGAATTATGACAGGGTTATTCCAAGATATTCCAAATGTTCAAGTATTCTTAGATGATGTAATAATAGGCGGGAAAACAAAGGAGGAGCATATTCGGGCTCTGGATGTGGTTTTGCAGCGACTTTTAAGCCACGGCTTGAAATTAAAAAAAAGTAAGTGTGTCTTTCTGGCTCAAGAGGTTAAATATTTAGGATACATCGTGTCTCGGGATGGTATAAGGGCGGACAAGTCAAAAATAGAGGCCATTGTAAAAATGCAACGCCCACAGAACATAAACGAAATACGTTCGTTTCTAGGTATGGTAAATTTCTTCGCGAAATTTGTTAGGAATATGAGTACAACGTTAGCGCCGCTATATAACTTGTTAAGAAAAGGCGTTAGCTGGAATTGGGATAGTGAGTGCGAGCGTTCGTTTCAAATAGTGAAACAATTATTAATGAGCGCGGAGGTACTAGCGCATTACGATCCCGACCGGCCGCTGGTACTGACCTGTGACGCGAGCTCGCGCGGACTCGGCGCGGTGCTCTCGGTGCGTAGCGTGGACGCGCACGGCGGCGCGGGCGCCGGCCAAGGCGCACCCGAGCGCCCGGTAGCTTACGCTTCGCGCACATTAAACGATGCGGAAAAGAATTATTCCCAAATTCACCGTGAAGCTTTAGCAATTATATTCGGCCTAAAGAAGTTCCATCAATATTTATACGGCCGACGTTTTATTTTACGCACGGATCATAAGCCGTTAGTTTCTATATTCGGGCCAAATCAGGATATCCCACAGATGACAGCCAGCAGAATACAACGCTGGGCCGTTATTTTATCAGCCTACAATTACGATATAGAATACGTGAAAACTGTTGATAATTGCGCGGATGGGCTATCGCGTTTACCGAGTGTACAGGGCGCGGAGCGAGTCACAATACCTGAGCAAACGTACTTACACTTTGCTCACGACGCATTAATGTTAGATTACAATGACGTTAAACGAATGACTGCAAAAGATCCGATGCTTAGTAGGATTTTGAGTTATGTTAGGGACGGTTGGCCCATGGAATGCGAGATTATAAATTTGAAGTCCTATTTTAATAGGAAACAAGAGTTGTATGAGGAGCTCGGTTGCTTAATGTGGGGTCATCGAGTGGTGATACCGGAGGGGTGTAGGGCGAATGTATTACAGATCATACACGAGCCCCACATGGGTATTGTAAAATCGAAAGCGTTAGCTCGGAGCTACGTGTGGTGGCCCGGAGTCGACGAGGCGGTGGAGGCGACGTGCCGCGCGTGCGCCACGTGCGCCGCGCACGCCGACCAGCCGCCGCGCCACGCGCCGCGCGCCTGGCCCTGGCCCGCGCGCCCTTGGACTAGGTTACATCTAGATTTCATGGGCCCCATTAACGGCAAAACGTATTTGGTCGTATTGGACGCTATGTCCAAATGGATTGAGGTATTTATGGTTCCAAGCACGTCGGCTAACTTTACTATAAACGTACTTACAGAATTATGGAGTAGATTCGGGTTGCCAAAACAGGTAATCACGGATAATGGCCCACCCTTCGCTAGTCGAGAAGTTCAGTCTTTCTTGGTCGCTAATCGAATTGAGCACATTTTTGCGGCCCCCTACCATCCCGCATCAAACGGTGCCGCGGAAAACGCAGTAAGGACGGTTAAAAGAGTAGTGAAGAAAGCGATTTCTGAAGGGAAAGTAGTTATCGATTCCATTAACAAGTTTCTGATGTATTACCGTAACACGGAACATACATCGACAGGCGAGAGTCCGGCTATGTTGCTAATGAATCGTCGTTTACGTACACGGCTGGATGTGCTGAAGCCGGACAGATCAGCAAAAGCCCTCAAGGCACAAGCGCGCCAAGCCGAAGTAGTGGGCGGGACAGAACGAACAGTAGACAAGGGAGATTTGGTTTGGTACAGGCAATATTTGCAGGGAGAAAAGTGGGTCCCAGGTACGGTTTCAGATAAGTTAGGTAGGACTGATTTTAATGTTTTAGACAAAAATGGTAAAGAGATACATCGGCATATCGATCAGTTAAGGCGGAGGAGTAACAGTTCATTGGTGTGTCCTGATAACTGCGTACAAGAGCAGGCTCCAGTGGCGGGTACTAGTTCCGAAGGGCAGTTTGAGAGGGGTGAACGATCCGTAACCGAAATGGAAGAGGATGAGGAGACGTGGTTCGATGCGGGCCGTGAGGAGACGCAGCCGAGTAGCCCGGCCACGCCGGCTGTTTCCGTGCCGACCGCCACACCGCCCCAGACTCGCTCTGAACGCCCCTTACGACAATGCCGAATAAATAACCCACCTCGGTACAAGTATTAATTAGATCTCAGTTAATAGGAATGTAAACCGTAAGAGTTATGAACATGTTTAGTTAAGATAGCTAGAGTTACGTGTGGAGGAGTGTAGTGAAGGTAGTTGCGGATAAGTCGAACCTGGAAATGTGGGTAGCTTTAAGTCAGTTTGCAATATACGCTGCTATCCATAACTGGTGTTTCTTTGTGTCCTAAAAGCCTAACAGGAGTAACCTAGCTCAGAACACTACAGTTTGTTTTCTTGGCGTGCTAAATAGCGTTGCCAACAGACCAAATATCCCAAAGACGGAGTATATTGGATATATGGTGTGTGCGTTGCCCGAGACAACATAAGGTTCATTTTTGATTTTGACTAGACACTGCTTTGCTTTAGGATTGTGGTGGCTGTCAGCAACGAGCATAATAGAAGAAACAAGGTTTCTTCTATACAAATAACTGACCATCCAGCCAACCAATCTGTTTCCTAGGCCACCATATAACTAGAATTGGCTACTTGACTATAGTAACAAATATTATTATATTTCTGTGGAACGGTAGCTCAACATAAATAAATGCATGTCAAAGAAACAAAAAGATCATTTTGATTGTTAATTTTTTTTTCTATTAAGGGTCAAAAATTGACAAAGTAAGTGAAAAATAAATAGTGCTTTTTAGTTCTGAATTACTAGTTTTTGACATCCTCATCAAATATCTGTCATTTTGTATTTCTACGATATTGGCCTAAAAACAGTATTTTCGGAAATAATTGCGAACTTCATATATTTTGTATACCAAAACCAATGCAAAAAGAGCCCTGACGGCCATATAAAATGTATCACCGTCAGGGCTATTTTTACATTGGTCTGGTATACACTCTAACTGAACTGTGACGTCATATTTCAGGGCCATTTTGTATGGGGCGTTCTTGTGAGTGGTATGAACTAGGACTTATCAAAGCGCCATATCTCGAAAAAAAAAAACAACACAATAATGTTTTGCGAACAAAGTTGGGTTTCTATGACTCAGTATTTTCCAAAATAAGATAAAATATAATCATGCAAGTAGCCAATTCACTAGAAGTTATGTCAAAATAAATTATGATCAACAGTGTTCTACACTCCTCTGCTGCACTGAGAGTGAAGAAACAGCATAGAATGCGTGCAGATGCTTATCATCCTGGCATGTCGTAAAAGTCGACTAAGGGACGGGTCCTCTCCAACATGGTGGACTATCTGTATGGGTGATGGGCTGATCACCTGTCACCATACGGTTTATCATATCATCTTAGGACTAAGTCGAACGTGGCCACAAGTAGTCTTGTGGCTCTGCCCACCCCATTAGGGATTTCGGGCGTGATGCTATGTATGTATGCGTGTCCTACAGTGGTGCGTAAATTCATCAGGGCTACCAGGCAAGATTTGACACCAGCCCCTTAGTATTCGTCTCTTTCGCACTTTCCCTTTAGTTAAAAAGAGAAAAGGTGTTCTATTTGCGCGATTAAAGCTGGTGTTACAACTAAGCGTCGATAACTGGTTGGTGCGGGTAAGGGGCGGTGGGGGGTGGATACTGTACATTTCCCTTCCCCTGGCACGTCACCCAAGGTACATCGATCGTGACCAAAGTCCAGCTAACATTGGTTGGCTTTACAAATGACTAACCTCCATAACACTAGCAGGAACTCCGATTAGAAACGGCATCGGCGCGAGCAAGTAATCCACCAGATGTTTAGGCAGTATGGGTATGAATATGTGTTGCCAGGACATCGGGAAGAGAGTCGCGTTGGCCGCCTGCACGCAGGCCGAGAGTCGGGACGGTTTGGACGCCACGATCGCCACTCGTCGCTCGTGGAGCAAAGCGGCCCACAGTCCCGCCATGCATTTCGTATCCACAGCGCTGAAGTACTCGGTTAGGTTGCACTGCAATTAAGATGGCAATTTTCATGGCAGAAAGGTCAATTAAAAACTAAATCCCGACTGGCGACGTAAAAGCATTTTTTTCTGCTAGTATGACGCGCCCTTAGAATTATTGTATAGCCTATGCCACTGTTGTTGTTTTGGCTTAGTGAAGTCAGGTAAAAAGTCAACGATATAGTCTATTTGATTCCTACCAGTTTTTATTTATTGATTTATTTATTTATTTACATAATATAATTTGCATCATACCATATCGTTATTAAGGTTGAAATTCGAAAAACAAGTATGTGGTCGATAAAACGTCTCTGCACGGATAAGGGTTAACAAAATTACAAATTCATGTCAAGATATTCACTTACTAAGTAATAGGCATTATTCAAGAACAGGTTTTTGACCATATTGCCATACTAATTTAGATCTGGGTCAGAGCTTAACTTCGCTGACCTATATCGTTTAATATTAAAATCGGAATGTATAAACTTACATTTTCAGGTATACTTGGCAGCCTGGCGTCCGGACTTTGGCAAGAGAACATACTATGGCCCGCATTGTATGTCACTTTGAGCGTGTGACCGGGCAGCGGCGGGCGTATTCGGCATGCTTCCAGAAATGACGTGAGCTCTGCTTTCTCCGGACTATTTATTAGGTTTGATATACTATTTAATAACCTGGAAAAAGGGAGAGATTCGTAAGAATGGACATCTGCTATCAAAAATTATAAGAGGCAGTCGCAACGCTAAAAGAATTTTGTGGTGACTTTTCATTGCGTTTCTCCATCCCTCGCCCGCGCTAGTAATTATATTTATCTACACCCATATCATAAAACCTCCATAATGTAATCAAAAACCGTAGGAAATGTTATGACAATCTGTACTTTAATGTTATCACAGTATCGATTTTAGTATCGTAATGGTCATAACGATACAGATACGAGGTACAGGCCGGCGCGCCGCCGTCGCCGCAGCAGGAGGGGCCCCATCGTCGCCGTGTCGCCGTTTATAATATGTGTGTAGATAAAGTTATGTATGCAACTCTGCATAATTTCGCCTTAAAACACACGTGCGATCCTATTATGAAACAACCGTGCAAAATGCAACCGTTGCATAAACTACTATAATTGCACTTGCACAGATGGTCAATGGGATGACACAATATTGTGACAGGAATAACGGGGGGAAACGAAATTATTTCTGCTCCGTTTCTTTTAGCTTACTTACTTTTTATGAGACTTGGTGTTATCATATCCATACATGTATGGATCCTAATCAATAATTTCGCTTTGCGATGTGATAATTATGATAGGCATTGATAAAAAAAAAAAAACTAAAACATTTGAAAAATAATAAAGTCATATTGGTTTAAAAGAGATGAGTTAGTTACATACTTAAATTATAAGATCGCATTGCGGCTTCAATCAAAATCTTGCAGTTAGTTAAACATGCAAAAATGATACATCCTGCCTCTGGACAGTTCCTCGCGCAATGATACCTACTACTAGGAAGAAATACGCGGCCAGGCCCTTGCGGAACCAGTGCCGATTATGGCTTTCACATTCACACACATCCTGTATGACTTTGTATACATATAGTTACAGATTTTTAAGTATGTTTACTATTACCAATCTTAGCAGCTTATAAACGTAATAAAATTTTTAACAAATTAAGTCTCTGGAGCAATTTTGATACTGAATAAAAACATTACAAAGAATGATAGGCAAAAATGTATGGAACTCAGCCCAATCACCAATAGAACTATAACGTATGTAGGCCTTTTGATTTATTATGACTAGACTGTGAAGGCTGGGTAAAATACACGGGAAGTAGCATTACAACGCATGCGGGGCACAGCTAATATAGTAATAGACGTTCTGTGTGTGTGAATATTTGAAGGCTGATAACTATCTTCTCCGGGATTTTTGAAGTTTGTCCCCGTATTAGAAAATGAAGCTCATGTAACTAGCTTTCACGTGGTATACATGAGATTTGTATTGGTTATATGGGCCAATTGGCCCATCATTCTTTTGTTAAGAGACTGGGCCGACCTTTTTGCTATTAAAAGGCGTATTACAAAGCTGGCCAACGTCGCACATTTTGTGTTTTGCTTGATTATTTAAGTGAAATTGAATGAAATTCCAAAAATGTCGTTTTCAGCACAGCGCAACACAATTGCATGTCTCATCATGACTAAATATCTCATTAAACGCATATAAATACGGCAGATTGGTATATTATGTAATATTTTAACAGACAACATTTTTGAATTTCAAAAAATACTCAAATAATCAGGAAAATTGCAAAAAATGCGACGTGGCTACCTCAACTGTGTAATACGTATCTTAAGTTTCTAATACTTACTTATAAAATATATCGTGCCATGGTAAATGAGACAGTAGAACTAACGCCGTATTTGATCTGGGGTCGTAGCGGCAAAAACAAAACGTATACTTCGAGTCATCCGACGTCAACACGAAAGAGTAGTGTTGGACAAATGTGCTGGAAACAAATAAATATAAACAGCAAATTAATTGTTAACATATTATTATTATATATATAATATACCATGACACCCGGAAAACCCGCGAACGCGACAATATTTTCGAAAAAAAAATTAGTTCAATGGCGCGTTTTATGCATTTTTAGATACTACACACCAAAAAAAATGATGAGCAAAATTCTAGGTACGCAATACCGTCTTCACCATAAGGGCACACGGGGCCCGTGCCCAGGGCTCCCATTCTCAGGGGGCCCCGAAGGACCGACAATTTCTCTCACACACTTATTTAATTCGCTTTTTTTACTTTCCAAAAGGGCCCCAGCCTAGTTTAAGACGGCCCTGCAGGTAAGTCACACGGGAAAATGTTTGTATGGAGCTATTGTAGCTAGCATAGCCTCTTAAGTAATAACCCGAAAGTTAATATGTTAAATTGATTTGATTACTCACTTTTCAAATTGACAAGGAAATGTGAATTTTGGTACATTTTTTAACTCCTCTTCAGTTTTGTATGACTCAGGGTATTTTCTCAATATGAATGGCTCCCTCGCCTGATCGCCTGGTGATACTTCACAAAAAAACTCAAACAGGTAGCGGACAGTGTCTCTGAAAAATTAATGCTGCACATAAATGCTGGCCAATTTGAATAATTGGTTGACTTCGTTAAATATTTTTCTGCACAAGGGTAGTTTTTGCAATTCAGGGACGTTAAAGAAAAACTTAGACTTCTGAGATCTGATTAATGACAATTTCTCAACAGAAATGAATGAATAAAAACCGGTCAAAAGCAGGTCGGGCCATGCTCAGTGTAGAATTCCGTAATCGTTAGAACTCCGAAAATCATAAGTCATAAGTATGTGAATAGTAGTAAGTAGTCTTTTTAGTCAAAGTTATTTTCGATGATTTTCTTTACTTATAAACGTTAGTCGACTTTAACTCATAAACCAATGAAGCCTACTTTACTCTTAAGACAGTTTTCCTTTTAAATTCTTTATAGGTATTATAAGCTGTCTTTTAAGAGCTTTTTAGATATTTAGAATTGACAATTTAGCCTGTAGAAATGACACATGACTATGTGTCATTTCTACAATCAATATTTCCAAAACAATCCACCATATCTTAAAGTTGGTTTTAACATACTCATAATCGTTTTTTAAGAGCTATCTAAGGACAACAGCACATTCGAGTTTTGTAGAAAAATATTTCACCTTTGCTTTAGATGGGAATTACCGTAAATAAACTTATCTTTGTGAAAGCATTCATAATTGTACAAAATAACATCGCTGTAACTTATATAGGTAGTATTCAAAAAAGTGGCTGCAACATATGTATACACACAGAAGGACATGGCAAAACAATAAGAGTTCCTAGATTGACTACACATTCCTAATGTAGATAATGGTAATCTGACCCCAGTGTGATTAGATCAGTGTCAAAATTTTATTTTGACTGTGCCCGCCACAAATTTGCTGATGACAGAAAACAGAAGTATTGTCAGACAACAATGGAGACTAAGTATTTTGCAGATTTGCAAGTTCATCCTACCATAAATAGTACTTAATAATTAGCTGAATGTAATTATTTATCATTATTATGTTACAGCTGTTCCCGCAACTTTGTTCATACAAACAGCAAATATGTCATATCTCTGAAACACTATGAGATATCAAAATAAAATAAATCCAATCATCTAAGTTAAAATACCATTAACTCCCCTGAAAACTTAAGCATAGTAACTTATTTTATTTTTTTGGAGACATTATGTGACACATTGTTTTATTAGTTATCCTGCTCTCTCTATTTTCAAGTAAGTAGGTGGGTAAAGTTATTGATACTAAATTAATGATGCAAAGCTCTTGAATACACTGTTTTATGTGACTGATCATGCACCGTGTATCAATTATCATGTATCATCATTCATCAGTGTCTGTAACTAAACTTTTTAATGAAGAAAGACTTTAGAATATGGGATTCATAAAAAAATATGCCATTGACAACATTTTCTGACACAATAATAACCTAACCTCACCTATTTTGCTTAGGCCTAGACCTAAATCAACAGTTGCAGTGCTCAGAGTCATTTTTTCATTTGTTTCGAAAAAAGATGGTTCATCAAATGGTAAAAAAAAACCAATATTCTAAAGGTGAGCTCTCAAAAAACCTGCAAATCAGAAGGCATTCTCAAATTCGAACCTTATCGGTACCAACAGTAATGTATCATTGTCACTGTCACATATAGTATGTTCACAGGACCAAAATATCTATAATTCACAGTTTGATTTGGTCAATTATAGATATATTGGTCCTTTAGTGGCAAGGGTATATAATTATAATCATAATCTTTAAGACAGTGTATTAAAAACAGGCTCGCAACATAATGCATTCATAGACATTCATTAATGTAAAGGATGACGGGCAAAAATGTATGACCCAGCCCAATCACCAATACAATTATAACGTATGTAGGCTTATTGATCCCACTATTTACTGTAATTGTTATTATGACGACTAGACTGTGAAGGCTGGGTAAAATATACGAGAAATAGCATTGCAACGCATGCGTGGCACAGCTAGTATAGTAATAAGCGTTGTGTGTGTGTGAATATTTGAAGGCTGATAACTATCTTCTCCGGGGTTTTGGAAGTTTGTCCCCATATTAGAAAATGAAGCTTATGTAACTGGCTTTCACGTGGTATACATGAGATTTGTATTGGTTATATGGGCTAATTTGCCAATCATTCTTTAACATATACCTCGAAAATATTGGAATAAGATAATTTGTTTTCAGCCATTCCGCTTGTGTAAAAAAGAAGTAATAGTGTCTCATTTGATTAGGTGTTAGGATACTAAAAAAAGACTTGAAACCCGTTTTTAAGCATACAAGGGGTTAAACATTATATCAATAGCCACACATGCTTACAGATAGGTAAGATTTTAATGCAATAAAATACACTTGCCAGTAGTCTATTATGCTTTAAAACTGCAAACTTTGCTATTAGAAATAAATGTGGTAATTTGTGTGCTTCGCGAATTTAGGAAATAGGCGTATGACTTGTAGTTGTTTATAAAATTTCTGTATCAACAAGCGAGCGTTACCAACGGAAACAGCAACAGAGCTGATAAAGTGATGACAAATAGAGATTACAACTCAACGAGAGCAAGTGATTTAGCATCATATTACGTAGCTCGCACGAATGACGAGTGACAGTGATCATTCACTAGATATGCAGGGAGGAAATGAAATAATTACCTTAGCCTGGAACCCATCTCTCGACGTGGTGCTATTCAAATTTTTATCGAAATCTTACATTTTACATCGCACATCATGAATGGTTACGAGATTGAGAATCCAGATCATGAGACATTGAAAGCCATAGAACACTACTTACGATCGAGAATAGCATTTTAAACCGATTTTACCTACTATTACGAAAGATTATATTGAGTCACCATGGTTCAATCAAATAGACAGTAGTGGACCGTCCTATCCGACACTATCTGTCAGTCAGGGGGGGCACTCTTGCCGGGTCCGGTTAATGTACGTCCCGATAATTCTCGAAGCGATAATTCACGACCAGATAATTCACGACCACAATGTACACGAATTATTGGGCCTTGCATTATTTGCACTTTCTGCCTGTACAATACTTTTAGGAGCCGATATTCGATATTCACATGTGACGTCATTGTACTGGAAGAAACAAACAAAAATACCCATGTTGTATTGCAGGTTTTCATAAATGTACAGAAGTGGGAGATGTGGCGGGAGCCAATAATGTTAAGACTAGGGAATGCACGACCCGATAAATCGGTACGAGCGCGAGCGCGATCTGGTACTGTGAGCACGACTCGGAACGCACCCGATTGCCGTGATGTAGTTGGCCACACACGGACGAATATACCGCCACACAATCGTGTGTGCCTGTATTCACCCATGTTGGCTGAATATGAATAGCCGCCTTTATGCGTCGTGATTAGTCGTACGTGACGAGTAAAAAATGAAGTTTTTAAGGATGTATACCCAATATATCGATTTGTATATTTTAAATCATTATTCGTACAAAATTACTCATTGCCGTTATTTGGTGCAAATGAAACAAAACCTGAAAAATCAAATAGATGTACTGCGGATTTGACGTGGTACACATCCTTAAATAGGGAAAATGCATGAAAATGAAAATGAGGTTTTGAATTATATATTACTAGCAACCCGCCCCGGCTTCGCACGGTAAAAGTCAAAAATATTATTACGCCAACAACTTTATTTTCGTGCGCGTTAAGTTTTTGCGATAACTCCTAAGATATTCCTTTAAATTATATGGTGTAAAAGATTACAATAAAGTGCATGGAATGCTTAAGGTAACTAACGTATTTAGGTTGATAAGGATTAATACTGTGTCTGTGTAAATAGCTTTCCTATTACCGCATTGTACGTGACTATTTTTTTAGAAGATATAATAGGTATAGTACGTTATCCTTAAAAGATAGATATATGTCATTGCGGACTTTTTTGTAGATCTATAAAAGAGAAATATCCCACCATGCATTTTTTTGTTATATCTCAAAAGTATTAGGCAGCGTTTTCGATGAAAGCTCCCAGGCGGGTTGAATTTTTCCGACGCTTCCAACAATTCTCGTTTTATTTCAACCAATTTACACAAAACCTTGACAAATTATATACATAAACCTTCCTGATGAATCACTCTATCTATTAGTGAAAACCGTGCAGTGGTTTTTGAGATTAGCGGTAATAGACAGACAGACAGACGCGGCGGGCAACTTTGTTTTATAATATGTAAGGATAAGGAAGATGAAAGAATTATGTAGATAAATGCATGCAAAAAGAGAAAAAAAAAACATTTTGATTGCTCTTTTTTTTGAAGTGCTCAACGGGATCCAACACACTGGCATTGGCCCAATTTACTTCCGGGACCTAGTGTGCACCGAGGGTAACTATGGACTGCTGCGCAAGTTGGCGCACTCTTGGCACAACAAGCGGAAAGACCATGATAACCCGGTTAGCTAAGGAATATTTGTCATCGGAGCGCAAGTGACGTTAATGTGTTGTTCACGCCCCAGACGGGGGAGAAGTGAAATGGGATGGAAAAAGAGAAACTGTAGGGAGTGAAGCAATGCGCACGCGAAAGAGCCCAGAGCAGTCGTGTGCGCATCTCCCGCGATTCGGTCCGTATGCCGCAAGGCGGGTAGGACCATGGGTGGTTGGAGGGTTGCTCCTTTTTTTATTACGGGTCAAAATTGAAAAATTAAATTATTTTTAGTTCTGTATTACTAGTCGGTTCCAGATAGGATGGGCTCCGCTACAGGAGTGGAAAAATTAATGGGCGATGCACGAAAATCTGTGGGGCGTTCAAAAGTTTAATATTCTTTATATTATTGAAAACTTCTCAGTTTATATTCTTCCTTTCTTCCATCCTTCCACCCTTTTCAAAGAACAGCCGACCCAATAAAACAACCGTCTCCGAATTAAGTTCGTTTACTTATTTCATACTTAATATAAGAGTTACCATATATCGTAAGTATAATTTATTAAGTACTCAACAAGTACGAGCCGTTTGATTCTCTAACATGCGCAACGGCTGATCAGCGCTGAGGGAGAAATTCTAATTTATACCAAATGACGTTCGTTAGTCTAAATTGATAGTTTCGTTTATTCGCTGATCAGCCGCAGCTGCGCGCAGTGCAGGTTAAGGAATCACACCTGTTACGAATCTACCAAACAATACTTAAAATAGCAGATTTAAAAGAATGTGAATGCGACGTACACGTCGACTGTGGAAGTTTCAAATGTCGTAAGGGATCTTTTGACATTTCGACAAAATGTATACCTTATTTCAAATATCGTAATGGACATTTTGCCATTTCCTCAAAATGTCCCTTACGACATTTGAAATTTCCACAGTCGACGTGTCCAATGTCTTGGAAAACCTCTCCTTTCTGGTAACTTATGTTTTTTATTGAAGTAGTAAGTATTGACAATTATTGTTTTAGTGCAAACTATAATGCAATATGTTCATGTTTCTAAAAAATACTTAGTTCAAGTCAAAGTTACCGACTTAAAAATAATGCATACGACTCGGCAGTGTAGTTATGATAATTCATCATTTTCCTAGCGCTTTCTCCCGTTTTTATATCATTATTGATCTAAATGAATGAAATCATGAACATAGCTTACACATAATAAAACATAAAAACAATGGTAAGTAATTGGCTACTTGACAATAGTAACAGAAATTAATATATTTCTGTGGAACGATAGCTTAACCCTCATAGTATCTACATTATAGAACCGGATTTATGTGAAATAAATCATTATTATTTATAATTTAATAACTTCTAACGTGATTTTGAATACCAGTCACGACGTTTGCATAAGTCGGTGGCGTTCCGCATCACGCTGCCCGTCTTAATTGTTGTGATGACCGTGACTGTTATTCGGACCGCACCCTCATACCACAGTATAATCAACATGATTATACTGTGCTCATAGAGACTATGCTTTGTTTTGACGTTGACGTTGACGTCACACGCGACAGCCGACAGTAAGATAGCTAGGCAACGTTTTAGCGGCAAATTTAAAAATTAAATATATTATTAGTGCCTTTTTCCTTGAAATTACATAATTAATTTACATAATCTAAAATTAGCTAGCCAGCAGCCAAAACTATTTTTAAAGATAATTGTTGAGAACACCGTAATTATAAATTCTTACAGATGTAGTGCATAATTAGTTTCCATCGTGTTTTATCGGAAAAGTTCGTATTATCGTGCCCTTTCAATTAGCTTCAGCATGCCTCCAATTCTCGGTGCATTCGAGATAATCTCACAATCGAGATTAAACGTCAGTGCATACAGTAATGTGACACAACTGTATGAATCTGACGTTTGATCTCGCAATCGACCTTATCTCGAATGCATCGAGAATTGGGGGCCAGTACTCAACTCATCATACCATGTTGCATTTTTCATTTTGACATTTGACACTAAATAATAAAGGTCCATATTAATGAATATAAACATGTCACTCATTTAATACAATAATTATTTGATACTTCGGGTCCCGTCTTCTTCCGATTGAGATCCGAGTTTTACCGATGGAAACATTATTCACTATATCTGTAGGTAAGTACTCCATTTATTAAAAACGTTATAAACGAAAAAGGGACAGAGAAAAAACTGTACGTAACTTTTTAAAACGGTTAAGACCGCGAAACACAAACTTGATACAACATTTTAATTTAATTTATCCATCGCCCATCACTACACGTATGCGTCTTCCAACAATCCTCGATATAGGTCAACCAACATTATCTGAGGACTCCAGTGAACTGCGAAAGCACTTATTGGATTGAAATAAAGTATTATTTGCTTATATAAGAACATTGACAGTTCTCAGAAAATTTTGTCGATCTGTTCGTGTCCGTAACGAACTGAAATTAATGTATAGGTAGAGTATACATACAATCTTGATGACGTCACGCCGTGACACTAAAACTTAAAAATAGCTGCCATTATGTAAATTCATACACTGTTTTCAATTCATCTACTTATATACCTACCATTGATTTTAGGTGCCTAATGAGATATACAATCATATAGAGCGTATTCATATTAGTAAGGCAAATCTTGGTCTGGAGAGCCCAAAATTAAAACATAAATAAATCTCTTTCTCTCAAATATTTCCCGACTGCGGCCCTAGCAAGGTTGCACGAAGATAAGTAACCCTAAGGTCTGTTCGCCGAGAGTTGATAAAAAAAGTAAAAAGTCAGGGCTTCTTAACTCATTACAAATAGCGGCCCGCTAATTATTTTTACCGATATCATAGAGATAAGACGGGGTTAAATTATCCCCGTGTCAACCATGCTAGGGCCGCTAGAGAGAGAGGGACTAGTTGTTTTTTTTGTGTTACGTAATAGCCCACTACTGCATTGCCATAGGTAATGGCCGAATTTACGAATGTAATGTAACGTACATTATGGCCAAATTCAGATAGGCAAATTGATCTTAAATTAAAGTGACGTTTGAGTGCCGTATTTGTATAGGATGACAACTAGTTGACGGTCATTTAACTGCTTAATCTCTAATCAAATGCATAAGGGCCGTTTCTGAATTCAGCCATAGTATCTATAATTTTCTTTATAATTATACTTAGGTACATATTAGATTCTCGCTCACCACGGCCCTAACATGATTGACACAAAGATAAGATAGACCGTTTTATCTCTAAATGCGTCTCTCTAACACTAGTGCCGACGAAAGAGATAGTCATAGAGATAAACGGGTTTAATTTATCTTTGTGTCATTCATGTTAGGGCCGTAGGGTAGTCTTGTCTTGTTTCGTTGAACAACTTACAACTATGGAAGTAAATTTACGCAGTTAGTTAGTTGGTAAGTAGTAATTACTTAGGTACACATTTCTAATAAGTAGCCCCAACTAATAGGTAAAAGTCGCAAATTTGCCCATAATTCATTGTGAATGATTCAAATTACGAATAATGTTGAACCACAAATGAAACTATTTATTTTAATTAATTTAAAGAAACATTGAGTGGTACAACTAGCACCAAGTTATACATAATATATAATGTAAGGTACCTACTAAACTTACTTAAATCAAAATTTCGTCGATTTAAACTAAAAAAAAGACATATTTGATCTAGAAACTAACATATAACTACCCTCATACTTTTGGAATTAAACGAATCACTCCTCAACCCTTTTATATCACTGCGGTGTTAGACCCAGGTTGCACCTGCGGCCCTAACATGAATGACACAAAGATAAGATAGACCGTCTTATCTCTAAGTGCGTCTCTCTCACACTAGTGCCGACGAAAGAGATAGTCATAGAGATAAACGGGTTTTATTTATCTTTGTGTCATTCATGGTTGGGCCGCTGTGGGGGCTTGCAGATATCTTTGAATTACAAAGTTTACCACAGGTGCAGCCTGGATCTTAGTCTCTAAGGCCAGGTCTGAAGGAGTGGTATTATTTTTAAAAGCTATTATATTACCATTTTCTTTGCCTTAACTTTAGATCGCACATCACCTGTAGAAGTTTGCGATAATTACAGTTAAATTTGAGATTAAATATTTATAAACCGCTTTGTTTCGTAAGACCTTTAGAAAAAATTACATAACAACGAATGGACTAGGCTTTTGTTGATCAGCCACATGATATATCCACCCATACTCTATATCTTACATCATGGCATTATCGCAGCTGTAGTTCTCGGCCGTCAGCGACGTCTTGCATTATACAAACCATATCGCTGGGCTGCTCGTCCCGTATTATTGAGGTGTAACCAACTAAAAACAAAGAAACATCACAGTGAAGGTATACTAAAATTGTAAAGTTTGAAGAGTGACGCCGAAGCACAGTTTCGCTAGTTTTAGTCTACAGTGCGACAGCGGCCCTAACATGAATGACACAACGATAAGATAGACCGTCTTATCTCTAAGTGCGTCTCTCTCACACTAGTGCCGACAAAAGAGATAATCATCGAGATAAACGGGTTTAATTTATCTTTGTGTCATTCATGTTAGGGCCGCAGGCATCTAGAAACAGACAAAAAAAAATATTTTAGGAGCAGCACTAACTTTTGAAATCGAACAGTATTTGAGGGTTACCTACTACAAGCGAAGAATTTTGCTTGAAAATGATAAGCGATGCACGATAATGTGGTGCTTCCGAGACTTTATCGGGGGTACGTAATATTTTTAATATCAACATAATATATAGGAATGTTTTTCTTCTTGTTGCATAAAGATAAGATAGGTAATTTGGGATAACATCTGAGGGCCTCGCTTTTATCGCGCACAAAGCATCTATCACTTTTTACTAAAAAGCGGGTGCAAAAAGGATGAATGCTTTATGTATGTCTATGTATGCTCTAATGGCAAAAGGCGTATGATATTGAGTGCGAGCTACCACCAAGGAAGGACTTGACTATTAAGCGGACCCAATGAATTCAATTGGCGCGACAGCACTCTCGCTATTAGTTGATTGACCAACCTCTTGGGAAATTGGAGTTCTTGATACTCAACCTATAATCTATTCTCGTAAGCCCGTAAGTAAATAAATAATCAGCATTCCCCGCAGCCATTCCATTCCACCCTTTTAAATAAAATTAAAATCTCGTTTTCAGAGATAGATTTTTGTAAAATTCTTTCTTTACGGATGTCTACACTCCAAAGGGAACGTAGGCTTTATAGTTCAGTGAGTGGTAGTTCGCTTTTATTGTACCTATCGCTGGCCTCATGCTCAAGAGGCGTATCTGCAATACTAGTTTACACCGATTGCCCAAGATGCCCTACAGGCAGGATGTCTCAGAAGCAGGATGGCCAAAAAGCAGGATGTCTAAAAATAAATAACCTGGAACTAAATACTATAGGTAGAATAATTAAAGTTTCTGTTAAAAAACTCAGCGATCTGGGCTTCACAGAATATCAGCGTTGCAGAACTAAGTGAAGACCCTTATTTGGTACCACATTATATCAACATTTTATTAGTTTAAGCTCAATGTTTTTGTCATTATAGATTAAGTTGGTGGTGGTGTGATACAAATAAAATATTTTTCTTTCTTTCTTTCTTTCAAAAAAAAACATTTCTTAGAGAACCTTTTTTGCTGTCGGTGCTTTATTATTGCATTGTCACCTGATCTACATGTACATGTACGACGAAAAAGGAAGCAATCGTCAATTCGATCACTGGAAGTGGTTGAAAAATGGTTTGCAAATTTTGAAACCCATGGACCCGAGTAAACCTTGACCCCGTAAGTATATCTGTTTCTATCTATGTTTTATTTGTTACATTTACCTACAATAAGAACTATTTTAGATGTCTTGTTTTGCAGGTATTTTAATTACCAGGCAATTTGTCTTCAAGACATTCAACTACTTAGATATTTTGGTTGGTAGTCGTTTTAGCAAGTAGGCCATTTGCCTGGGCGTATTCAACCGCTTAGACTTTTTGCTTTGTAGGCATAATACTTAGGCATCTTGCTTTGTTAGGCATCTTGTGTTTTAGGCAACTCGCTCATAATTACTAAATAGAGAAACGGCACGCGCACGAGCTATTGTGGTGAGTGTGAGATGGCTGAGCGCGCTTCGAATGTCTCACGACGCATACCGCAAGGCGTGTGGACGCGGGAGCTCACTGTGAACACCCGTATGCTTCGAAGCATGTGTTGTGTGGTATCGCTCATCTCGTCTCACCTTTACCATTTCCATGAGTTGCGCAAACCGCTCTCGCGCAAACTATCGCTCGGTCCCTTTTACTTGTATCGGCACCTAGCTGCATTTCCGATAGATTGCGATAACGAGAACGGTTTGCGCAAACTCATGGTATATAATGCAATTCACATTCTGCCCTAAATCAACATAATATTACGAATAAGTAATATATTGGAATGTACTTGCTTTTTGTTTTTTACGGAAGCACTAAGGCATCACTTAACACTCGGGGCTATGCTGCAGAAACATAATGCAAACGATAGGAATAAGTGAAACGTACAATCCTTTTACGCTTTGATTGCGGACCAAAACATAGGAAAGTTAAATCAAACACAATTTTAATGATACTGGATACTGTTTATTAAAATAAACTAAAACTAGTCTCAATATAATACTGGGTTTAAGAGGAACTTACGCACAACTCCGAAGTTATCTTACATAAAATCAAATTATAGGAAGTTCATTATAAAAATTAGTCACAGAATTCCTATAATCTAAGTACCTACCAAGTATTAAATTCAATATTTTTTCTGGTAAATATTATTAAGTAGGGTAAATATTACTAATTAGAAGGATACATTGTGTGAGGTCAGTATGATCGTAAGTATTTAGATCGGAAAAATATTGCGTTTTTTAATTCAGACCGATTCAATGCACTTTACCTACTAAAAACAACAAACAGACTAAGAAATCTATAGCAAAATCAAAGATCAAAGGATCAAAGATAAACAAACCAACAAGAAGACCTTTGAAAGGCATAAACAAAACAAAATATTTTAAAACAATCACAGCATGAACCGAGGTCGAACAGGCATAAAAAAAGAAAAATATAAACCACCAAATCAGCCTCAGCCAACCGCGGTAAAACATAAAGTAAGTATATTCCAAATATTGTAGATATATTGTTGGCAACAAGTTCAATTGATTACCACACCAAAACCAATATTACATGTTTTTAACTTAATTTTACTATCTAGATTTGGTTAAGGTTGACTTCCATAGATCGCAGCCGATTCGACAGACATGCGTGTCCAACACCGCTGCCCCAGTGCAATGCCGCTGGATCAGCGGATAAACGAAACTATTAATTTAGACTGTAAGGACAAGTCATTCGATTCAAATTTCAATGTGCCCTTTATCGCTGATCAGCCGCTGCGCGCATTAGAGAATCACATCGCTGGAAGCGGCACCAATGGCTCTGTGCACTATATAATGTTGAAGAAATATATAGTACGCAAAAATGATATATTTCGGTCAGTACAAATGGGCTTTGAGTTGGCCAGTTCAATTGGCATTTGCGCAGGTCTGATAGCCACAACATGCGTCTGAATGTTAGTTAGACGAATTTTGTGTATTATATTTAATCAATCATATCTTACACTCTTTTTAAGAGGTTTTTCTTTAAAGTACTATATTTTCTTTCAGTGTACTATTTTATTTATACCTTTTACTGAGAAATACTATATTTACCCCATAAATAGTTGGCAACCCTAGGTACCATTCATTTTCATAGTGCTTAAGTGAGGTGCAGTTAAACGACGCGTATTAGCACGAGCCGAGCCACGGACGGCCATACACTTTTCAGTCAAAGTCAAATATTTACAAGTATGGCCGTCCGTACCTACTAATTACACTTGTGTACAGCCGCGAGCCGCGCGAGTGTGTCGCATCGACCGCGATCCTTGAAAATCAACTTTACTTTTCCTCGAGTATATATAGGAATTGCATTTTTGTATGTTAATAGAAGTTTATGCAACGGTTGCATAAAGATAGGCCTTAAAACACTAGTGCGGTTTTCATGAAACGAGCTTTAGCGAGTTTCATAATAAGATCGCACGTGTGTTTTAAGGCCATATTATGCAGAGTTCCATACATAACTTTATCTACACACATATTATAAATCCTCCATGATGTGTTCAGAAACAATATTTTCTGGCAACAAGTTATTTGTTGCAATCGTGGCTGCATATTTCCGATATCCGGCGCATTTTCACATCACAGTCACTCCGAGAAGACTACTATTCATATTTTCAACTAAAATGTAAATTACAAAAAACTTTTTCTATTCAATTCAACAACAATTCTACTTCCGTTCAGCAAAAAAACCAACATAATAGCGGCAATTCGATCCTTCGTCAAAACCATTTTTTTTATCGTAGACAAACGAATGAAGTCTCTATTCTCACGTCACTCGAGATAAAACATACTGAATTGATGTTTCGTATCAATAACTGTTTAATATCTATGGATACTAGAATAGAGATCCACTTGAGTTTTGACAGCTGTTCCAAATTTAATCTCATTTCGATACTAAAATCGATATTGTAATAACATTGCAGCACTGGTTTTACCTAATTGGTTGTCACAATGGTGGTCATTTCCTACGGTTTTTGATTACACTATGGAGGTTTTATGATATGGGTGTAGATAAAGATTATTTTTAATCTGTATTTTATTTACTATGAGCCACCACCACGTCGAATTCGATGTCAAGCGTGTGGCAGTATGAGCGTTGCTATGGACACCGCGCACTGGAGTCCATCCCTACTAATGGCCGGCCCTTATAATCTGTATAAAATGCTATAACTTTAAGGAACTGAATGTTCCGAAACTTTTATGAAAACATAAATAAATAAGTCATAACTATATCAGTTCAGTTTTTTCGCTAAATAAATAACCGCAAGATACGTCACCTGTTTCTAAACTCTTACGATTTGTTCACATATTTATTAGAACCCTAAAAATCATTAACCCATGCCCAGTGTAGGGTTCCGTAAGGGCTATTACAAAGGATAAAAACGATTATCTCAAAGATGGTAAGCCAACGTTATGTGTAAATGCGAGCGCAGGGTGATGGGTCTGGTAAAAATCTACTTAGGAATAAAGTTATCAATAATGCATATTTTTTTTGGGTAAAAACGCATGCGTGTGACCCGTCTTCGTTTTAACGTCGGCCATTAGTGTTAAAATGTCTAATTACATAATACAGTTTGGTTGCATTTAGCATAAACGGGGCAATTTTTGCCGCCAGGTAACGTATCTGCGTTAGTTCATAAATTAATGATTAATAAAATAAACGCGGTATTACAATCGAAGCACTACTTTAACTTTTAAACATTATAACGTCAAAGTCAAGTCAAATAAAAACAGAATGCTTATTAAAAGGCAAGCTCAACTACGGCATTAGTTTTAAAAACAAACTAAAATAAAATCAAAGCATTGAATTTGAGTAATCTCGGTGAATCTAGAAACCTGCTTTCTGGCTACCAGACTAAAGTTTGAATCTAGTTCTATAAGCCGATTAAAATCCAACTGCAGTAACACTTTAGTAAAAAAATGGAATATATGTTAAATAACGTTTGATCTGCCAGGTCAGCGGTTAGATATAGCTAGGGAGCTGGGTGCCAAAATTTCTATAGGGGAGATGCGGGCAAGACGTGGTGGCGGGCAAGACGGGGCAGCCGTATTATAAGGACTTCTAATTGGCCAATCACGATCGTTCTAGCTCGTGACGATGCGGCGCCATGATGGCTGTCAGTGCGTCCGTTGAGTGATTCGCTGCGACACGTATTTTTTTGTTTATTGTGACAAAAGTGGTTTCTGGCAGTTTGATTCTTATTTTTTAAGTTCATTTGGTACGTGTTTACTACGCAAATAATACTAGACTATATAAGCTTCAAAGTTATTCTCATGCGTCAACGATTAAGCTAGTAGGTAAGAACTTGTTTATTTCTGTATTGTATACAATTAAAGTTAAAGAAGACGCAGAAGAAGACTAGAGGGAAAGAAGATAAAGTCATATCAAAGAAGAAAGTAAGGGGTAATCGCAGTTAGTCCAGTAGCAAAAGCGAGAGTAACATTGAAAATACCCCTTGCTTATACTTTAGTGGACTATATTTGGATTCCGATGAAGGCTGGGTTGCGTGTTCTGTATGTTGCACACATTGTTGGGCACATTGCTCCTGTGCTGGCGTGGATGATGAGGACGATGAAGCAACATTCAACTGCGAATTTTGCGAAGAACAGTAAAGACTTTGCTATACCCCATCTTGCCCGATGGAGGTACCCCGTCTTACCCTACCTAGAGGGCAAGATGGGGTGGGCGGATTTTTTTACTTTTATATTGTTAAAAAAATAATAATGTTACAATTGTTCCTAAAATTATAGAAATTTGAAAGACTAATTAACAAAGAAAATAATAGCAATAAAACAGAGTATATGAGTACAATAGTTTTATTTTTATTTCCCATTAAACGTTAAGTACCCCGTCTTGCCCGCATCTCCCCTATGATTTGTTCGCTTGGCAAACCTGGATTCTTCGATTAAACCACAGAAAAATAGTCTGCCACCATGGTACCGCTGCGTTTTCAATTGACAGCGTTTCAAAAATTAAAAAAAAACCGTCTTTTAAATCATTTGTTCGTGTCTGCCTCTTGGACTGATGGTCAGAATCATCCTCAAAACGATGAACATCGAAGAGGCAGACGTGCAGGGTATGTTTTATAACGGAACGTAGTAGCAAAAATGTTAATGAAAAAAAGCTGCTACCTATACTAAATCATTTGTTCGTCGTTCTCGTTGCGTCCGTTCGATTTATTAGGAGTCCCAGAATAGAAAAAAAATTGGCTGACGTCTAGGTCGCTGATTTTTTTATGTACGTTCTTTGAAAGTTGTAATTCAAAAACGCAGGGACATAACTTTCATTTACTGGACCAAAATCGATTTGTATTGAAATAAACTTTCATCCCTATCAATATGAAAGACGAACAAATCATATACTAACTATAAGGTGATATTATTTAAAGTTATTTTAAAGTAACAGTTGAACACAACTTTGCGACTTAAAAATATGATTTTATTTTGTAACTAAATAATAATTTCACCGTGATTTACTGACTAGTCTAATACTTATAGGTGAAACATGTGGAACGTCCTAATGTCATTTTTTTCGTTGTTTTGGAATGCTCAAACCTAAAGAGAAATAATATAAAATGACAAATGAAATGTCATTCAGAGAATATAATTTTTGGCTCAAAACTTGGACATGGTAAACTAAAAAAAAAGTTATGCATGTTGATAGCAACATGTATATATATGTTACCGGCTAGGTTCAGATGATACTATTTTAAGGAAACATTTAAGATTTGTATAGAACCATATTTGCAATAAATGGATAGATAAATAAATATACCGTATTTTTATAAGCTATCCGAATCTGACAAACAAAAATTGGCACACTGATATTAAAGATGACCAAGTTTTAACAGGGCGTCATGCCGAGGTACAGCTGAGAGCGTTTTCACATTACCCGATACGATATCGATATCGGGTGTTGATGGCCGATACCCGATATCGGTTGTGTCTTCACATATTATTATGTCCAATATTATCGGTCCGATTGGGCTACCGCCGGCCGCACGCAAAATCACGAAAACACCAAAGAAAATGTATGCATATAGCACACATACAAGGGTTATCGTCCGATATCGATGGGATCCCGACATATTGGTATCTGGTCCGATATCCGATATCAGATCGGACAATGTGAAAGGCAGCTTTATATTTCACACATTTTTCCTTGTCCGTTATCGTATCGGGTAACGTGAAAACGCTCTGACAGTCGTGTAGATGATATCTAGAGATAGTTTCATTGCAAAAGCACGATGCCCGAGCCAATTCTACAAAAAAATTTAGCAGTAAGAGCAAAAGTGGACTAAACTTATGGCTGGGATCATTTTAATTTGTTTATTAATATCTAGGTGTTAAGTTCGCATTAGTTATACCAATAAATTAGGGTTTAGTACACTTTTGGTCTCATCGTCTAATATAAAGTCCTACAAATATCATAACCACCAAAATCTCACTATTTGAAGATTTTGAAGCTTTCTCAGAAGCCCTATCGCAGCTTTTGTTGGCCACCTGTAGATAAAATACATATAATGCCTAAACTTCATTTTAAAAGGACGGCTATTTGGTTTCTTTTCACTTTTAATACCTAAACTATCCTAAATTACGAACAGTGACAGAAATATACTGTTTCTTAATAAAAATTCATATATAGCAGGCAACGTATGAAAACATATGACGATTAGTAACATTTTTCATTTGCATGTTTGGTCCAATATAATAACGTCCTATTTTTTTTTTGAAACAATTTTTTTTTTTTGTTTACTCGACTATTGTCATTGTGAACGTTAACTATTCATAAGCTACAGACTTACAATACCCCCTATTTTATTACTAAGTACAAAACAAACAATGGTTGAACTTTAAGTTAAGTTTCTCTGAAATTGGGGTAACGAAATAGAAAAATGTTTAGTCCGTGACGTAAACTTAGTTACCGTTCGCAACATTCATGATAATATTATTATAAACTCCCTCCTGAAATAGCAATAACCTGTTTTCCTATCGCTCGTGCCTACGCGTATTTGGCAGGGCACTCACACGTCTAGCGGAATGTGAAGAAACGGACGGCCAACCTATTGCTGTTTCAGAATCACTCCTATCACATGACGATTTTACTAAAAACCTTTATAAAAAGCTCTTTTTTTCTTTCTAAGTAGACTCGTCTGGCTTTTGATTACCTTGCGTGAGGCCGATGTGGCCAGTCCGGGTCTTGAGCAAGGCCTGGGCAGCTATATGTAGTACGCAGAATACGAGAGAGCCGATTCCGAACCACCGGAAAGTGCTTGCACCGCCGACAGTCTCGTAAAGGACACCCCCGATGAAACTGCCCAGTGATGTACCGACACCTTCGAACACGGCCCCGACTAATCCCTGAATCAAAGTAAAAACAGATGTTCAAAAGTACAGTTGCAGAAAATATGATCGTCAATTTTGATGCCTTACACAAAATGTTTACATTTTACTGCTATTCATTGGATATACCTCATAACACTCGCGAAATTAAGAACAATCCAAACTCGTTTATTGAAATCCACTCAGCCAAGCGGCCTTAGGTAGGCACAAAGAAACAGACGTGCATACATACATAGAAACGCGCGAAATACCCCACTATGTTTACTCTAGTAGCAAAAGACCGCTAATATTATACTGCAAATCTGAAGGTTCGTGTCTCAATCGCGCCTTAAAAACATCCAATGCCGCGTTCGCAATGAAAATGCTAATACATAGGCTACTTTAGAACTTTGCCACAGCGAGTCAACAGTATTATTTCTACGTGATTTCACAATTATGTCATAATGACACGGTCATACCTCAGCGCGCTATGCCGATGTAGCGCTCCGAGACAGAGCTGGCAGTGGGACGTAAGCCCCTCACCTCGCATGCCCCGCACTATTGACCTACACGTGTAGCACGACCATATTTGACTAGTTAGACAGAGACGCACTGAGCGGCAATGGCCAATGTATTGTCTAGGTTCCGTCATGTGTAGGTAATTTTTTTTATCTACACCCATATCATAAAACCTCCATTGGTTAATCAAAAACCGTAGGAAATGATCGCCATTTTGACAACCAATTAGGAAAAACCAGTGCTGCGATGAAGAAATAACATGACTTCTTTATCGTTTTTAGTAAAGAAATGAGATTAAATTTGGAACAGCTGTCAAACTCAAGTGGGTCTCTATTCTAGTATCCATAGATATTAAAACAGTTATTGATACGAAACGTCAATTCAGTATGTTTTTTTTAATATAAACTGCACAATATTTGATCTCGAGTGACGTGAGAATAGAGACTTCATCCGTTAGTCTATGATTTAAAAAAAAAAATGGTCTTGACGGACGGCCGCCATTATATTGTTGACGTTTTGCTGAACGAAAGTAGAGTTTTGTTGAATTGAATAGAAAAAGTTGTTTGTAATTTACATTTTAGTTGAAAATATGAATAGTAAGTAGTCTTCTCGGAGTGTGTGTGATGTGAAAATGCGCCGGATATCGGAAATATGCAGCCACGATTGCAACAAATAACTTGTTGCCAGAAAATATTGTTTCTGAACCCATCATGGAGGATTTATAATATGTGTGTAGATAAAGTTATGTATGCAACTCTGCATAATTTGGCCTTAAAACACACGTGCGATCTTATTATGAAACTCGCTAAAAGCTCGTTTCATAAAACCGCACTAGTGTTTTAAGGCCTATCATTATGCAACCGTTGCATAAACTACTATTTATCACCTGTACAGTAGTTTCAGTGCCCGGTGGCGAGACCACTTTGGCGTACGACGCCATGGTGGGATAGAACATGCCGAAGGTGATGCCCTGCAGCAGTTCTATGGGCAGCACCCACCACGCGTTCGTCGTCAGAAGCGAGTAGAAAATGAAACGGCACCCGAAAGCGAACAGCACCAAAGACATCATGTTCACGTGGTCTATACGCTTCAAGATGTAACCTAGAACAGACAATTTTATTCGGTATAAATGCATTTATTCATCAGACGCATAATAAAAAGGTACGTCTAAAAATAATACACGTCGTTACCGTCACTATTGATGGGCCGCCATTACCATCTGAGCTCGAAATCTTTCGATCGGGCCATTCGCTCGCACTTAGGAGCCGTATGTAGTGAAGGGTTAGATTTAATGATTTATGACCGCAGAGCTCAGATGGTAACGGCTCTTCGAAAGCATTTGCTAGGAACGTATCGTATCGGCATTAGTGATAGTCATCAAATTGGGGCTTTGGGATGCTTCCTGCACACGCGTCATGCTGAGCGACAGAGGGACGCTTCGGCATATATGCGAGGCCCGAAGCGAGAAGCGGCATGCCAAGGTACCCTACGCTCCGTCGAGATAGTCTTTCAGTGTGCCCTTGAGATTACTCTTCCGGAGCATGCCACCGGTTCTTAACCCTTTCGGCGCGAGCATGTGATAGCGCGCTGCAATCCACCCGCGCGACCGCCTCATAGCGCGCTGCAATGCACCTACGCGAACGACTTACAGCGCGGTGCAACGTGCCCGCGCGCACATACATAATTTTCTGTTCTAAAAGCCATGATGCACCGTGTGCATCATTGCGCGCTACGGTACCGCACGCATTTCGCTGCCCCGAGCAACAAGAGAATGAATGGTGTCATGTGCAATTTATAATAACCAGTTAGGTACAAAATGTTTATTTTGGATGAAATAAAAAACAATGGGTAAACAGTCTAATTGAATTAATTTGACAATAACATTGGAAAATTTAATTAATTAATCCAAGTAGTTACCTAGCGGCATTGGCATATTGCTGATATCGGTCGGCAGTTGACCATTTGATAAAACGTTTCAAAACATTTCAAATTATGAAAGCCGGGTCAATCGTAGAGTTAGCAGAGTTCGAGTACATAGAGAAAGCTGGGTCCATCGTTCTACGTACAGTATTCGGGTCGATAAAGATAGCCGGGTCAGTGGTTAAAGATTCACAATCACAACCGATTATCACTCACAAAACGCACAGTCACAGGCATAAACTAAGACTGTACGTGTTTAATATGAATTACCCACCCTTTACCTACCTTTTGTCTTCCCACCTCAGCACGGCGAAATTCGTGATTGGTCGCCTGCATTCCGTGAAAGTTTTCTTAACAATAGAAAAGATAAGAAAATAATAATTAGCGTATGTCTCCAAGGAATGCAAGGTCACGGGACATGACAGGCCGCCGCCAGGTAGCTGAACGAGATAAGTAGCGTGATAAACCATTTCTTAGTCAAGTGTACCGCCACTTTCTAGAATATACAAAAACGACTATTTGCTAAATTTATTCGCTGAGTAATATCTGTATCTACTATTGTATTTATCGCCGAAATATTGAATGTTTGTATACATTACTTTAAAAAATTACAAATGAATGACTAACGTCAACGCCGCATGACACCGTCCAATGTGATTTTCTGTTGCTTACTTAAGAAAAATGTACTTTCATTCATGCGCAATAAAGTCTAATATTATACGAAAAATACGGTACTTGTTGCATTTTAAAATTGCATGGTAATAAATGCGGTACGCTCTGGCGCAATGATGCACCGTGGTTATCATGACATTTTTAAGTGAAAATCTAAATATATAGATGATTAAATTAAATTAAAATGTACAATGATGACTACGCTAACGGTTTATCAAATAAATAAGAAAAAATTCTAACTTAATACAGGTAATATCGATTGTTAAAGTTCAAAGTAATTTTTCTCTGAAAATACAAAGGAAGAAAAGAATATATATATGACACTCAATTATTTATAGTCTCAATAATCTCAATCAACCTAAAAACTGTTGCAATTTGGACAAAATACTATGTTGTCATCAATTTTTGTCATGAAGCACATGTGCATCATGCGCGCCCAAGGGGCTGCAATCCCATGAAGCACATGTGCATCATGCGCGTGCGCGGGGCTGCAATCCCATGATGCACATGTGCATCATGCGCGTGCGCGAGGCTGCAATCCCATGATGCACATGTGCATCATGCGCGCCGAAAGGGTTAACCGAACATTACCGAAAAATACTGTCAGTCGTTTCTTTTTTATAATCAAAACTATGCACACCTATGACAGATCACCATATAAGGCTGCGTTTCATCAGAACTGTGAAAGGCAGCTCATTTTCTTAGCCTCGCTCAACGCAGCTCTGATGGAAAAGGGCTTAGCAGAGCAAGGATTATGTACATAAAAACGAGCGAGATATGTGTGCGAGGAGGAATAGTGAAAAAAGAATCCACTATGCATCTTCACACTGCTCAGCTTCCTTGTACCGTTGTACCTACATGTCACGTTACGCTATTCGCGTATTTAAAGATTTGGCGCACCGGGCCAGTCAGCTCTGCCGCCCCATTAAACAATTAAACATATTGTAGGTAAGCTTGACAATAAAAGGCGCCCAAAGAAGGCCGCGAGGCTTCGCCGCCTGCCGCCTCGCAGCTCAATTACGTAACACAATTGGTATCGGTTTGGCTCGAAAGGTAAACCAATTTAGTCATCACTCGATGTAAATAAGGGTATAATTGGTTTACTTTTCGCGAAAGCGATACCAATTGGTGTTACGTACCTAATTGAGCAGTCGGGCCATGGCCCCCCTTAGCCCTAGGATAAATACGCCCCTGGTTACTCGCAAAACATAAAAGTACATGACTTACCAGAAGCAAACATGAACGGTATCTCTCCGCAGAAAGTCTGTATCGCGCTTACGAGACCCTGAAGTGTTTTGATATAGTCGGTTCCACTACAGTTTTGCTTCGCGATGTCTTCCAAATGCCAGAAAAGGAACTGCCATAGCAGGCCGGTGCACAGACCAACTGCTATGGTCCAGAGGAAAAATATCACAGTAGGCAGCGAGGAGACTAAAGTACCCACATCGGCCAGAATACTGACTGACATTCTTGTTGATTCGTTCTGGAAATACATTTTAACACCCCCTGTTAATCAACAAGCCAATTTAATAAGAGCCGTAGCACACAGCTACTTTTTTGTTAACAGTCTATTTTACATCTCATAACCAGACTTAAGAATATATGGAGCATTATAAAAAAATGCGGTAATGTGAACCGCTTGACTATTTTTAGATTTAAATACGTAAAATAAATGTATTTTTACAATCAAAACTGGGAGCGATCAGTAGTTTAGGAGACAATTATCGATAAGTGAGTTTATCGACATGCTAACCCACTAGTTACTTGACATTTGACTTTGCCCCAAAAATTCCGAGGTCTGCTCATAACCCAGCTTTAACTTTCATACAAAAACAACAAACACTTCACTCGAAACAAAATGAAGTGAAGCCGTCGTGTTGCTTTTGTGTCGCCCATGTGAACGATGGGGTAGTCAAAGCTACAAGACACTATCACGCTACCTTGACGAAACAGGACACGATGACGTCACCAGTCATGAATATAAACATCAGCACAAAAGCGACAGCGTAGTTCTTATATTCGCCGTCGCTGAAGACATCGATTAGGGCACCAGTGAGCAGTGAGAATATGCCCCAGCCAACTGAGCCCCAAAGGCGCTGCTTGCCGTATTGTGACACTTTGTTACCTGAGGAGGTAAAATGGTTGTTATTGCAATATTGCTAGCTATAGTTAAAACTTGGTATGTTACTTTTTAATGCTACTAAAATTTAACGCTGAGCCACTTAAAACAGGGTTCAGTTTTCAATAAAAATTAAACAAAGAAAGAACTTATTGAAAGTTAGCCGCCGCTACGCAATAGGTAGGCACTAGCGATTTTTGCTACAACTTTGGCCATACGTAGAAGTTTCATATTATCTTCAACCATCCGTTTCACCAAGGATATTAAAAAAAAGAAACGCTAAGTTAGTCCGAAGTGGGTGCAGAAATTTCATATTACATAAATTACTCCACACTGCCCTCAGCCCTCTGATACGAAACTTCACTTACCTGCACAGAGGGCTTAGCACACAAATTTTTATCGCGCACATAAAGCAATCGTCACTTTCGCACCCGCATATTAGTTAAAAAGTGACAGATGCATTATGTGCGCGATAAAAGCTAGTGTGCTAGGCACTCAGGTGTACGTAACATACACATATACCTCCACAAAGTTACGGACAATAGCAGGAATCCAGTGGCGCAGCCTGCCTACAAGCCGATTCCTGACGGCTTTACCAAGCTAGAAAGATACGGCTAGCTTTCAGTGAAGTCCATGTTACTCTAACTAAATGTCAGACTCGAATATGGCACGTACGGTTCTAATTTTTCTGGCTTCCCTTAGGAAATATTTGACGCCACTGCAGGAATCTCCAAACTTTTTGGCCCAAGGCCCACACTGCCTTTACCGCGTAATCGTACGGGCCAAGAGCGCCAAGCAAGACTTTAAAAGTGCATTACATAACATTGCACACATTATTTTTCGGCAAGGCCCGATGCAAGGCTGGGCTAGCATATTGCCGCGATCGGATCAGTAATGCTCGTGGGCTAAGTAGTTTGGAGACTCTTGCGCCTCTATTCGGGAACGACGAATCGTACCTACCTCGAAACGATTTCTTACGAGGTTTTTTTATAGGTTAAAATCAGGAAACAAAATATTTTACCCAGAAGGTTGAAACATATAGCGTCAGCAAAAGTCACGACCACCGCCATCCCAACCCAACTGATGATCATCAGAATAAAAAACAACCAGAATTGCTTTGTATATTGCGTCGTCGTATCCATGCTGTCCGCTCCTGCTTGGAACAACTCGTTCAGCTGTTAGAAAAATAAAAAGTTTAATATTTACTTTCTCAAACCATTATTTACTTGAACCCGAATCCGGAAACCAACCTTGACTTAAGCGACATAAGAGGTGTTTTTGAATAAAATTGTGTTAAGTAGCTATTTTTGATAAGCCCTCGCTAGGAGACACTTCTAACACGACAATAAGTTATCTCCATCTTATCTTTCAGTGGATCTCTTTCTTCGATACTAGTATGAGGGAGATGCACTATGAGATAAGATGGGGATAGCTTATCCTCATCACAACATTGCTAGGGCCGCTGTAAAATGATCTTACCATAACGTTATTACAACTAATTTGGCACGACGTTTTAAACAGGTCACCGTTTCCACAGCTCGACTGATGGACTGCACCTGTAAACAAATATCCAATTTAGGCACTGAATGTTCTCATATTATGAACATACACACCTTATTTTCATCGACGGCTGTGTGTAAATTCTCTAATGTCATAATTTTCCGTATAGGTAAAGTTATAATTTGACTTCTTTGTAGTCAAATTATAACTTTTCGTAACCAAAAAGATTCATTTTCTGAATGTAAGAACACAGTGTACATAACCGCATCACCCGCTGAATGTTGACGAGGATTTCGTAACGTGAATTCTTTATATTTAAGTTTTAGAGATAAAATCGCCTCCATTATGAATGTATAGGTACTCACAATTGTGCTAGTGATCTTACCATCAGGCATCGTGATTTCTCGAAGCTCGACGTAAACGTATCTATTTACTTTAATCGTCGTGGATAGTACGACGGAACCGGTAAAGGACAGGTTGGTTGGCAGGTGCGTTGCATTTTGGCTCGGTCGGCAAGAGTCGGCAACATCCGCCTCCCAACCCTCGCACACCTCCATCAGGCTCCAAGGATCTAGTTTGCAAGATGCCTGGAACGGAGCGAATCAATCGTCATTTTTGTATGTCTGTCTTTGTATGCCAAGCGATACTTTATGGGCCGGAGAGTGAAATAGGCAAGTGTGACAATGCACGTTGCTAAATCACGTTTTAAACCAAATAGGTAAAGTTCAATTGATTTTTTTTTATAATGTCTTGCGTAATTTATTTTTTATAGAGAATCCTAGTCACGGCACCAAAATGTAAAGATACCCTAACCTAACATTATGTAATTTATTATTAGTTCATAATGTTAGGTTAGGGCATCTTTACACTAGGTTTAATCACGGAAAACTGCACGGCACATCGATAACCGAATACCGCAAAACATCGTATTTTATAAAATTACCTGACATTCGCTGCTTGCGTTTTTAGGCAGTTGTTCCGCTGCCTTACCGCAGAATCGGTAGTTAATAGTCTTGTCTCGACACGTCATGGTTACTGATTGGTTGCCAATCACACCGGACAGGCTTTCATCCTCGCACTTCAGGCTGCAGGGTTGGTTCATTTCGATGTAGTCGCCTCCGATGCGACAGTGCGGTGTAAAAATGTGGCCTGATAAAAAGCAAGATTTGTTTATGATAGCGACTGTTATTCATAGGCGTTACGTTAAGGTGCTCGTAAACGGGCCAGTTGTTCGGCAATTTATTGCTGTAATTCGGGCTATCCCCAAAAAGATTACATATTACATAACTAAGTAATGGGGACAAAAAGTTTGAATGTAAACTTTTGAGGATAGCCCGAACTACAGCAATAAATTGCCGAAAAATTTGCCTGTTTACGAGTCCCTTTAAAATCTGCTCAACTTTTGTGTCGCATCTTATGCTCCTTTTTAAAGATTTTCATACAAAATATCCAAAAAGCAACACGTTAATCGTTAATTATGTGACTCTTTGGACTTTGCGAGTTAAAGTAAACTTGATGTTAAAGAGTTGACGTTTGTGCCAAGTTAAAAAACACATAAATTAACCTGCAGGAGACCTAGTTCAGGCTGCGTCCACATTGGCGAATATGCCTGTTTGCTAAAGGCTTCATGATCGCTTGCGTGCATTACTTAGTGCGATCCGTTCGCGCGCCGTTTCTTTACCGATCGCGAGCATTTCACACTCCGCGCGTGACGGGCGCGCAAGCTGCACGCGAGCAGCTCGCAAGTAACGTGAGTGGGCTGCAAGAGATTTTGAGCAGATTACGAGCATTCTGCGAGCCTTACGTGAATTGCGGCACATCGAACTCTCTGCGAACAGCTACTGTAACAATTGCAGTCACTGCTCGCGAACGGCTTATTCGCGGCACATCTACCAATGTGGATGCACCCTAACAGGGCTTCGTGACGAAGCATTTCCACATATAATGAGAATCAGGATTTTTGACTAAACAAAAGAACAATATACTGGATTCCTGATCGGATTGGCCAAAGCTATGTTTATACCACACCAATATCTCAATCACTTACCATCGAGTGTGACGTTGTCTGCTGGTATGAATGCGCATTGATCTTGTATTGTGGAGTTGGTGACATGAGCCGTGTAGTTTATGCTCTCTACTTCATTGTAGCAGTACTTTGGTATGTGCCAGTGTTCGCAAACAGTTTGCCACATCCTTGGCGTTGACATGTCACAATTCATCTGCGAAATTAATGTCTTCATATTAGTAAGTTTTAGGTGGATTTTCTCTCCGATCGAACTTCGTGCGTTACGATTATTTATCTTGGGTAAAATGTACCTACAATCCTCTTAACTTAAAAAATACTTAGACATTCGGCCAGTAAAACAAGGTTTAAACACTAGTGTCACGTTGACGTGCAGCGCATTAACATGGATATGTTTACATTATATCCAAAAACTGTAACGCCTCTCCCCGTTACTACTAATTGTGTTAATAGTAGTAGTTTATGCAACGGTTGCATAATGATAGGCCTTAAAACACTAGTGCGGTTTTCATGAAACGAGCCGATAGGCGAGTTTCATAATAAGATCGCACGAGTGTTTTAAGGCCAAATTATGCAGAGTTGCATACATAACTTTATCTACACACATATTATAAATCCTCCATGATGGGTTCAGAAATAATATTTTCTGGCAACAAGTTATTTGTTGCAATCGTGGCTGCATATTTCCGATATCCGGCGCATTTTCACATAACACACATTCCGAGAAGACTACTGTTCATATTTTCAACTAAAATGTAAATTACAAACAACTTTTTCTATTCAATTCAAGAACAATTCTACTTTCGTTCAGCAAAACACCAACATAATGGCGCCAATTCGATCCTCTGTCAAGACCATTTTTTTTAAATCATAGACAAACGAATGAAGTCTCTATTTTCATGTCACTCGAGATCAAATGTTGTGCAGTTTATATTAAAAAAACATACTGAATTGATGTTTCGTATCAATAACTGTTTAATATCTATGGATACTAGAATAGAGACCCACTTGAGTTTTGACAGCTGTTCCAAATTTAATCTCATTTCTTTACTAAAAACGATAAAGAAATAACATTGCAGCACTGGTTTTTCCTAATTGGTTGTCAAAATGGTGGTCATTTCCTATGGTTTTTGATTAAACAATGGAGGTTTTATGATATGGTTGTAGATAAAGATAATTTGAGACTCACATTTTTCCAGCCATACACGATTCATCACTCAGTGACAGCAAATACGAAGTGGTGAACCGCACGGCAACGTGATTTCTCGTGTATATAAAAACACTGATTGCGGCTGATTTAAAGAAATGATGCCATTACTGGTCTAAATTCGAATTCATCATAGATTTTCTACGAATCGTCTGCTGAGATACTTGATACAGGGTGACATATGAAACGTTATAAACAAAATATATAAGGTATGCCACCATAAACAGCTATCTGGTATTTTGTTTCATTGCACTGTCAATGCAAATACAAACTTTGTAATTCAGTTATGACTCTTTTAGTATGCATTAAATGTATAAAACCAATCAAATTTAGGTCATAGGTCAATACTCTGCATGTAATACGTTAATTTTCACATTGTCGTATCGTATCTCTCACATATGTAAAATGTGCTAAACATATAAATAAAAGCATCTGTATCCATATGAATGTCAGTTTTAAAATACATTTTAGATAGGTACAACTTTAAACGTTTAAAAACGAAACACTTAGATAAGTCCGCTTGCACAGTATATGATAGAGCGTTGGTCAGATCATCAAACCAAGTAATGAACACGTGGTCAGATCTTTCAGTGCGATCGATTTCCATAAGATGGCAAGAACTAAAAACTTAGTGCAATCATCGAACCACAATTTTACGCAGCGACCTTTATGACGACAAGCAAAGACAGCTTCAAAGCTCTTATTGGATTACAATAAATTATTGATTTGCTTAGATAAGAACTTTGACGCTCCACAGAAGATTGTATTACAAAGTATATTATAAACATCGAAAATAATTACGTGGCATGCCGCCGTTCCTTCGAGATCGGCAACCGCGTCGACTTTGCATGAGTCCACTAGCGCCTCGTCGCTGTAGGAGGTCTTGAGATACGTGAAACCGTCGTTGCAGTCAAGTTCAACGTGCACACCCGACCCCGACCCCGGTACCAAGTATATCGCCGCGAAACTCACTATAGTCACGATTTGGAATAATATGAAAATTGACTTCTGTATTTTAAATCTGAAAAATGCAATTTAATACTTAAGTGATAGTTTAGAGCAATGTATTTCTGTCTTGTCTGTATTTGTCACCTCTTTTTCCAATTCAAGCCTATTGAACATTTGTACTTAAAAACAATGAGTCTTATACACGCCTACAGAACAACAAAAAGTTAGTTAACTATTAACATTATAATTTTAAAAATGTTCATACGTCCGTTCTACGTTAACTGTTTTTAGTTAATTGATTTTCGGTGTATTCTTGATATTGTACCTGTCAGTTAGTAAGTGGGTCAGTAACTTATTGCTAAAACTGAGACTTTCTGACCATTGCTTGCAGTCGGTTACTTTGAACTAGGCGCATTGTCGTGCGCTACGATAGTTAAAAGTCTTATTACACCTTCCTAATTTTAGTGATTGTGATTGAGATATCTCCATACGTATCTAACGTATTGCGGCGTCCCTCTCGTAAGTGACTAAAATTAGGAAGGTGTAATAAGCATTAAAACCATTGCCAAGAATTAACATTTCCATACGTAGATGAAGTCAAAGTGTCGTTGGAAAGAATCGCTCGGTTTTAGCATATGAGAAGTGTTCATTAACATGAGAATGTATGCAGGGCAACTTTAGAATATAAAAGCTAATAAAGTGCGAGTCGGACTTGCGCAGCAAGGGTTCCATACCACCGCACTACAAACTAGATATTTTCTAAACTGGTACAAAATACTGCCCATTTTTTTGACTTCGCAAGCAAATGTGACGACCGCTACCGAGCCACGAATATACATATAGCCCAAGTCGAAGCTCTTATGACATTAACAAAAAGTGTTTTGTTCACGTCCATATTTTTTATGGATTTTGTACCCGGATGTCTAATTCATTCTTTAAAAAAAAATGCTATCCTACTATTCAAGGGCAAATTCATTGTGAAGGTTTGTGCTTGAAGCAAATTACCAGTTGCTCAAGGAATTTTATATGTTTCTTTACTTCATAGATATATCAATATTTTAGGTAGCGTTAATCAGCCTATTATGACTTCTAATTACAAGGATTTTATGACACAGAATTTAAAGATTATGCATGATAAGATACAAGATAACGTCCGCCAATAATGCAATTGTATTAACTTTTCTACAACTACATTAGGCAAGATAAGGGTTTAAATTTAATATTTCAAATGAGATTACTAAAATCTACGCTGTTATCTGCAAGTAAGTTTGATAAATTAAACAGGGAAATATGGCAGTAAAATTGTCTAGGATCTTAAAGATAAATTTTCATCCCGGAAAAGTATACCTACAGCAGTTCCTAAGGGATAATTCCGGAATTCGTAAAATTATTCTACTATTATTATCATACAATTTTATTTAATAAGCAAAGCATAGCGCTCTTTTAAAATTAAAAAGAAATAATGTAAAATACAAATCCATTCCAAATTCAATTCTAACGCGGTTGAGTTAACTTTAAAACAAAAGTGAATTTCATTTGGACTTATTTCCTTTTATTTTTAAACGTGCGAAGGTTAAAATAAATTAAATACTAACCTATCAGCAATAACTCCAAAAAGAGGTTTTGCAACAAGTCCAAATATAGGCAGTACCGTGTAGATCAAACCAACTGTGGCGGAGGAGAAACCTAGCTGTCGCGCATATGTCGACAGATACGGAACTAGGGGAGCAGTACCTGAAATATATGGGTTCAAATTATTTTAAGCTTTTTAAGTAATCTGCTACATTCGCTTTCACAGTCCCATGTGTTGCATAGTATACAAAAAGAAGTAGCTCCCAATGCCTGTGTGTACAGTATACACATAGTGGTACACCATAACTTTTACAATGACAAGTCATAGGATAAATGCGACAAACGGGTAAGGTGAAATGTTTCATATTGGGACTGTGAAAGTAAGTAGCCTCAACTTTTATTAGCTTAAGTATAAGTGGCATTACAGCAACAAAGGTAGATAATGGCTTTACATATAATAGCTAACAGGGCCCTGAAGAGTATATAAACAAGTCCCGTGAATATTTTTAGATCTTTTGAATACACATTACAGTACTTCAACATTTAATAGATGATTTAGTGCTCCCATCTGCACACTAATGCCCATATTAGTCGGTGTTAATCCTATATTTATTCATAACAGCTTATTTCCTGAATTAATTCCGTTTGCGGATATTGAATATAAATAGTATTCGCGTCTCATTTGATTCGTGGAGTAAGTACTAAAAAATATAAAAAGTACATACATACATACATATAATCACGCCTGTTACCCGTAGGGGTAGGCAGAGACCACTTCTTTCCATTTGCTACGATCCTTACATACTTGTTTCGCTTCGTCCACTTTCATTATTCCCTTCATACATGCTCTTCGGTTTAGGGTACTCTTGACCTGGCCTTTTTTCAAGACGTCCCCGATTTGGTCTCGAAACGTCCGCCTAGGTCTACCCCTTCCAACCCTTTCATTCACACTCGCCTTATACACTTTTTTCGTCAATCGTTCTTCATTCATTCTCTCGACATGGCCAAACCATCTCAGCATACCTTTCTCAATTTTTGAGTACACAAAAGAAAAGTAATTTAAAGGGTAATAAAAGTTTTATCTGTTATGAGTGAAACTGACTGTACTAAGCTACAATTGAACAAATCATCATCAGTAATTCGAGCCACAAGCATGTGCATTCGCGGCACCCGCCATAAATGGAAGCGCGCAGGACTGCTGGGGTTCGACGATGGGGCGGCCCCCCCGCTCAACCAATAACCGCAGTTGTTGCAGCTTAATTTTTTCTAGATAAATGTCATGTAATCAATAGAATAGAAAACAATACTGTTGTGTACGTTTTGTTAAACAATGTTAATGTCCATTGTAAAAAAAAAAATTGAACAAATCATTGATCAATGATTCCATTAAGTAAGAACAGTATTTCCGTAAGGAGTGCTGTAAAGTAAACCATCTGAATGTTCACACTTAGGGTTTTTATCAAATTAATGATCAATCATTTTAGACTGCTTTATGATACCAATATTTAACAAACTAGGACAATCTCGTTTTATTCCATTTTCCAAGACAACTTGATAAGCAATGTACTTAGGAACAAATTATGCAATAAAGATAAACAAATTGGTAGTTATCTACAAACATCGGTAACTATTGTGTGATATCCAGCCAGCGGCCCTAACATGCATGACACAAAGATAAGATAGACCGTCTTATCTCTAAGTGCGTCTCTCTCACACCAGTGCCGACGAAAGAGATAGTCATAGAGATAGGCGGTTCTGATTTATCTTTGTGCCATGCATGTTAGGGCCGCTGTATTTTCAGTGTTGGCGGTGATCTTTTGTATCCTATGGGTTATTTTATTATTATTGTTTTATTTTTATAGGTCATGCTCTAACCTATAAGTGAAACTCAAAAGAACACGACAAAGTTAACATTGTAATTCTTAACTAATGATATATATATATATATTTTATGTCAATTGACTGGCAAACGAGCTGACGACCCACCTGATGGAAAGTGGTCACCGCTGCCCATGGACATCTGCAACACCAGAGGTGTTGCCAATGCGTTGCCAGTCTAGGGAGGATGGGGAATGGGGATGGTATAGGGATGAGGGAATAGGCCTCCGGATCTCGTCACTCACCGTACGAAACGCAATAGCAAGCTATTACTTTACGCCGATATTCTGTGAGAGTGTGGTACTACCCCGGTTGAGCCGGCCCATTCGAACAGTAATCATATAGTGAGGATTACTGTTTGGCTCTACCACTATTAAACTACCAATATTATTCTTGTTACGATGTTTCTCCATCTTTTTTTAAGTTATATGATTGTGTTTATTGCATAACTTTCGTTTTAATTGAATGTTACATACACTGCAAGTCCATATCTAATATTCGAGACTTTGATATCGCTCTATTATAAAAGTGACAATGTGAATTTCATGTAGCAAATTGATAGCAAAATACAGTTTAGGTAAATAACCATATGGAGGCAGTATATATTACACAATCAAATAAGTAGATTTATTGACGCCCTTAGAGTTGGCTGGGTGGTTTTCAAAAAAGTTGTATGAATTAAGGAGTAGTTAAGAAAAAGTTTTAAAAGTTCCTCTACACTACTGGTTCATTTTCGTAGCGTAGAGGAACTTTTTAACTTTCTCTTAACTACCCCTTAATTTGTACAACTTTTTTGAAAACCGCCCGGTTACAAATTCCACAATAGTTACCGATGTTTAGTTATCTAGTTTATAAAGGTTTTGGGCAGTTGATTTGCTTTAAATCTGTTAATGAAAATCATCTATGGGAGAATCCACCATGTCCCTGAAAAGATGATAACTGGTCACAGAGAAATAATTATTAATATTGTATGATTTTTTTACAGATTTTGGAGTATGGAAAATTAATGGCAGCGGCAGCAATATGATGCAAAATAATCAAATTTAGCATAAGAAACCTTTGCATACACTTGTATGCAATCACCTTGTCTGTTCTCCCAAAATTAGAGCGCAAAGTTATGTTTAGGATTTCTCTTTCTCAAAATTTGTGATGAGTGAAGAATCAAAGAGACATTGGGACTAATATCACCTCTGAACTTATCGTTTCTGAGTAGATGAATAGATGAAATGTAATGTTGTCAACATTATTACATGTTAGTTAATTAACCTTTTAACCACCGTTGTCTGAATTATAAGACACAAAATATCCAGCTTATTATGCCGCAGTCTTATAATTAAGACAAATAACTTAAGTGTACCTAAATTTTTTTCTGTGTCACTTTGTATAGGTGGCAACATGGATGTGGCCGATGAAAATTTAACGGCAGTTAAAGGGTTAATAGTGATAGTAAAAAATGTGCATCTAGGTCTCATTCGATTCTTGGAGTACTACAAAACTACATGAAAACTATATGCAAAAGGTGCATTACAGAAAAAGCATGGATCTTAATGAACTACACTAATAACTTATTTGTTAACCCCTTGCATGCAGATAATATAACAGCATTCTCCTCTCATTGGGGTTGGGGTTAATATACATGAACATATAATATAATATAAATTGTAGCAAAAAGTAAAGTAAATTTGCTTAATTACATTAATTATAAGTATTTCATTTATTATTTATTCAATATCTTAAATAATAAAGAAAATAAAAATATGTTACTTAATTTACTAACATAGGTGTATCAGGGCAATATTGATTTAAAAAGTCCTCAAATATGTTTGTTTCAGATTAAAAACTTATGGCAAGGTTTTGCATACTGTGTTTGTGAATTGATAAATGATTTTGGAATTCTGTCAAATACATACCTATATTAAGAACCTTATGTAATAAGAAAAAGTTAAACTGCTTATGCCACAAAAATTTTGTTTCATTTAGTTTAGGTAGTATATGAATATTAGAATCTAATTATTAGCTCATAAATTGGAATAACACATGTCATTTGTATGAAAAACCACATAATGTACTTGCCTGCATTGAAAAGAAAATAGTGCCCTTTTATCGGTAATAACTTTTTGTTAATTTTCATGTTTGTCGGTTGCGTCTAAGCACTGAAAAAGAAAACAAATGCTTTTAATGTACAGTATTAACGAACAGCTTAATAACTCGCAATTGCGTTCCATAGTTTATTTTACCAAAAAAATATCAAGGACATGTTAAAAGGACTAACTCACAAGAAAACGGCACGATTCAAGCAAATTATACGATGAAGAGATAAACAAAACTTTGATTATTTTGTTATCCTTGCTAACCTTTTGCTGGTAGGTATGTGCCCGTCTCAACCAGACTAATAGTAGCAGTGATAGACAATGCCTAATTAAAGGTTTTCTCTACAATTTGCACTGCTCAACTCTCGGTAATTATTGAAAACGAGCGCGTGCAGACATCTTCGCGGGGCTACAAAGCGGTTTCCGTCCGATCAGAATGTGATGTGATTGACGTATTTGACGTTTAGTTTGTCTGTCCTGTCATGGTCAAATCAATTATCCCTGCGTTCCAAGATGCGCTTAAAATAACTCACAGCACGGAGAGTGTGCTATATTCCGCTCTGAATTGACCGTAAGCGCAATCGCGCTATCACGCGCTATCGGTGCTGTGATCGCGCTTTGGAACGTGGGGATATTATCATTATTCACTGACAAGTGGTACAAAGGGTTTAAGTTCTAGGTGCAAGGGTTTTTCACTAGTAAAAATGGTTACGTAAATCATCGTAATTTGGAAATTGATTTCAGTTTTTTTTTTATCTTGATGGAATATTATTTTAATCTCTAAAAACGTCCTTACACATTTCAGTTAATTATATTTATAATATACTTAATATAATTATACATTCATCATTTTATATTTTTTGTTTTCTATTTAAAGATTGCTAGCGCCATCTAGCGGATTATGGTATTACTATTGGCTATCTATGAAGCTTACAACTTTCCCGGGCTGAAAGTTTAGCTACGACGACGACTAACGAGAAGTTCCATTCTGAGAAACGAGATGCCGCTGGTACGCTTTTTTTTAAAATCAAATAATTAGTAACTGCCATTTATGGCATTATTGGCGCTGCTGAAGTTAATGAACAATTAACATGTTTCTGTAACATTTGAAATGGAACACATTAACATGTTCCATTTCAAACTTTCCATACAACATCTTTACGAAGGAACATGTTGACTATTAATTAACTGACCATGAGTATGACCTAGCTTAGTAGAACTTACTAAATAGCATGTCTATGATATTACAGATTGTGTCAAATAGGAGGAAAGTGATAATTATATTTTGGTCGAGTAGGGTAGACCGGGGACAATCGGTCCATTTTTTGTTTGACAGCTTTTTACGCCATAACTAAAAAGCGTAACGCATTAGTGTCATATACCGTTGCATAGAGAATTTAATCAGCTAGGAAATGCAATGTGCAACATTCCTTTTTATTAAGAAAGTAACGAGATATAGTCAATTAAACACGCCAGGGGAAAGTGGTTCAATTGACCCCGTTACGGGGTCAGTTGACTCAAATATTTAACGACACCTAGCTAGTACTTGTAGTATATCTTACAACTACATATTTACACATAAAAAAGGTTATAGTTCAGTTTACCTGCATTCATGATAAAAACTACAATATTCTTGAAACAAGTATCAAAAAGGATCGATTATAAAGATTGCTTTTATCTTTTTAACGCCCGGTTATATTCTTATTTTAAAACAAGCAAACGTTGTAATTTAAAATTGTACATAGAATAAAACACAACTTAAGTTATTTCTATTAGAAATTGTAATGTTATTAGAAGTAATGACTTTATATGAAAACGAGCTTGGTTAATTTGCCTCAGTGGTTCAATTGCCCCAGTCACAATTCCAAGAGGTATGTATTAAAATTTGCTACTTGCATGATTTTTATTTCATCTTATTTTGGAAAATACTGAGTCATAGAAACCCAACTGTGTTCGCAAAACATTATTGCGTTGTTTTTTTTTTTCGAGATACGACGCTTTGAAAAGTCCTAGTTCATACCACTCACAAAAACGCTCCATACAAAATGGCCCTGAAATATGACGTCACAGTTCAGTTAGAGTGTATATCCGACCAATGTAAAAAGAGCCCTGACGGTGATACATTTTATATGGCCGTCAGGGCTCTTTTTACATTGGTTTTGGTATACAAAATATATGAAATTCGCAATTATTTCCGTAAATACTGTTTTTAGGCCAATACCGTAGAATACAGAAATTTGATGAGGATGTCAAAAACTAGTAATTCAGAACTAAAAAGCAACATTTATTTTTCACTTATTTTGACAATATTTGACCCTTAATAGAAAAACAAATAACAGCCGAAATGATCTTTTTGTTTCTTTGACATGCATTTATTTATGTTTAGCGACCGTTCCACAGAAATATATTAATATTTGTTACTAGAGTCAAGTAGCCAATTATAAACATGGAAAATAACAACTTTTATTTTTTAATAGACTTTAATTGACAACCAGTTTAACACTGAGTTCCAGGAACAGATTAGGGAGCTTTTACATGTCCAGTCGGTCTTTTTTTTCGATTACGAGGCATCTGCAAGAATAAGTATTAAAATTACTTTACTAAAGAAACTTTTAAGTACTGTTTATAAGATTAAAAAAAAACCTTCAATTACATTGTACTAAGCAAGTGTCCCTACTACTAGACCAGGAACCGAACGTTCATGCTATCTTAACCATTTCTGAATACTCATTAAAATGTTTTATAAATTAATATACCTATTATTACTTTGTTTAAACAATTTATCACGAAACAGTCGCCTTGCTATGATCCTTAAAGGATGGCATGTCATTAACTCTCCATTTCACACAGTAATTAGCAAATTACAAATGCATGCATACAGTTTTAAGTAATTATTTAGAAACAATAAGAATATAAAAAAACAGCCTAATGTTTATTTTTTTAAATCTTTCATTTCCTGGACCAAAGTCCCTTTGAAGTTAACAAATTGAAGTAAGTTTTTCATTACAAATAAAATAATAATAATAACTTTATTTCCCTTCATGCGATATTGTTTAATTACCTACACATTACAAAAATTACGAGTATAAGGGTCAGTTGAACCACCGGGGCGATTGAACCGGTTCAATTGACCCCGCGATTAGTGGACCAATCGTCTCGACAGACCTTTTAGCAAAAATAATTATTTACTCGGATTTAGGCAGCGTTGCGACCATCACTTTTATAACAACGTAGGCCTAAAAGTCAAAAGAAATCAACAAAACACAAAACAATCCAAATACACGGTTATTTTGCATAAAAATGACCATATAATACGGGCGTAATATTTTCCTAGAGTGTCCTGAAACTTCGTTGCCCTCTAGTACGCATCCGCGCTGGTCTGCGCCCGCGGCTGACTGTCAGTTACTTGCCGCGTTTTATAGGAATGTGCTGAAGGTACACGCACATAGATAACTTATATGGTTTCTGAGAAATCGCGTGTGGAGCACTTGCCCCGCGGTTCAATTGTCCCCGGTCTCCCCTATTGATTTTTCAATCCAGAGGTAAACGAGGAATTCAGTATGTCCTAAGAGTTGTACTCTTGTAAATATTGGGTGTTAAACCAAAAAGTACTTAAATAACAATTTATAAGGCACACAACAGGCATCGGCAAAAGCGTCAGGAAACAACATTACCTGGGTTACACTGATGCGATTCTACGCTTAATAGCTGTCCAAACTTCTTCATCATATATTATATAGTCTTCAACTATTATGGTCTTAAACTGAATTTTTAATGGATTAAAAGGCATTTCCAACCTGAAGCTCATGTGACAAAGGTTATTGATAGAGAACTTGGTGCCCATACTTAAAGCTTAAATTAGATAATGAAACTTGTGAAAGTTGTGAAGTATATATAAGGTACCTGCACCATGTAAGGTGCCAGTGCCTAATAAAGCCCACATTAAAAAAATCGCGCTTAAAATAGTGGCAGCGATTTGAAGTTTCGACAGTTCATACAATAGACAAAATGGCCGGCCATCGCCAAAGCGTCAACACTCGGCCGCGTCCTCTTCAAACCTGCGGTCACAAAATAGTTGCACTCGTGACCGCACGTGACGATTTGCTAAAAAATTCCTTCAAAAATCGTAAGTGTCTTTGGGTTTTGCCCAAAATTGTTTATTCTTTATGCTTTCAGGTATCTCTTTCATGTAAATGAATCTTTTTAAATTGCTTTTATGCATGAAATCCCAGTGGTATTTTTTTGGCGAGGGTAGTTAGAGTATCTACCGTTTTTAAAAAGGCCGGGCCTTTTTATGGGATAGGGTGCCAAATAAAGCCCAAAGGACTGTTTAAAAAAAATGTTACTAAATAGGAGATGTTGATTCCAAAGATTATTTTTCTTATTTTTAAGTAAAGTAATTAACTACTGATTATATAGAAATGCAGTTTTTTTTTGCTTTAAATAATGTTTTATTTTGCTCTTTATATGTAAGGTGGGCCATGGTGCAGGTGCCTTATACGGTAATGCACTTCGCTCTTATTCTTTCGGAAAGAATAAGTATTTTCTGCTCTTCATAAATGATTTCAGCGAATTCTGCTCTGTTTTCTATCTTAAAAAACAAAATAAGCTCGTCCTAACGCTGCCTGTAAGAGCAACAGGTAACACAGTCGAAGAGCTTTAAAGTGATAATGTAGGTGAGTTTGAATATGAAACCGTGAGAAGAACTCTGAACAATAATAGTATGAGGCAAAGATTATCAATGCCGCATACAGATGTATAATTAATGCGTTGAGGGAGACAACCGGACAGTGGTCAAAGCCATGCGAATGATTATGCATGATGAATAACCACAGGCTCTGCGAATTGAACTAGTTGAAGCAACAGTATGTAATTTAAATCGAACATGTCCAACTACTTTGGACAAGTCATAACACGAGAGTTGGCTTGATAAGAAGTCAAAAATAAAGCATTTGCGGATAATTGAAAGCACTTGCAATGCGCATATTCCAAAGATAGCTAGGGTGAAATTGGAAAAAAGGCCGTTAAACGTCCTAATTGGCTATGGCAGTGATGAAGGAGACGTTATATTTGAAGAGAAGACGTTGAAGATTAACAAAGCAACAGTGGCGAAGCGTCAAATATTTCCTAAGGGAAGCCGGAAGAATTAGAACCGTACGTGCGAGTCTGACATTTAGTTACAGTAACATAGACTTCACTGACAGCTAGCCGTAGCTTTCTAGCTTGGTAAAGCCGTCAGGAATCGGCTTGTAGGCAGGCTTCGCCTCTGCAAAGCAAAATATATAGCAATCCCATTAGACGTTATTACACTTCCGAAAATTATTGTGCACCAAATACGATAGAAATTTCATTTCTTCAACATGCTGAGATCCTTACTGACAGAAAACGAGGGATTTGAAGGCTGCAGTAAAGAGATTGTAGGCCAAAATTCTAATAGTAGAGAAGACTCTGAAGAGTCAGAGAAACTAGAAATAGGCAAAGAATGAATATTAGAGATCGTTCCAGGCTACATCCTCCTACTAGATTTGATAATTTTATGATGATTGCAAGCAGTAGTTGAGTTGAATGAAATAAGGGAACCTAGGTCATTCAAAGAAGCAGCCGAACTTCACGAAAATTATAAATTGAAACTTGCTCTGGATGATGAGATAAAATCACCGTAAGAAAACGAGCCATAGGAAACGATCGCTTTACTAGAGAAAAGTAACATACCATGCAAAGGGATTTACAAAGTTAAGACTAATCCAGATGGAAGTATTGGAAGTATCGAGCGAGTACCTAGACATTAAAGGTTACTCACATAAGAAACAAGTAACCTTCTATGAAATTGAAACAGTAGCCAAAATAAGCACAATTCGAGCCGTACTCAGCATTTCTGCTCAAAATAATTTTATCTCAGTTTGACGTATCAACAGCTTTTCTCTATGGTAGCTTAAATAAAGAAATTTACCTGAACATTACGATGAAAATCCAAATTTAGTCTGCAGCAATTAAGCTCCATGATGTTGGAATAACTTTATGAAAGAGGTTCTTCTGAATGTTGGATTTAAGGAAAGCGATGCTGATCCACGCCTCTTCATTAGACAGAGGAGGGAGAGAAGGCTTATCCTAAGTCTTTATGTAGATGATGGTTAAATATATGTAGCAGAATCAGAATGCTTTCTGAAAGAATGAAAGGAGCCATTCAAGATTAAGTCAAAACCAGCAAACTACTTTTTTGGATACGAGATGTTTTGTGAATGAAGATGGTCCTGTTAAACTTAATCAAGGCCCCTATACCAAGAAACTCCTAGAAAAGTTTAGTATGGAAGGATGCAAGTACGGTAAATAAATAAGAGAAGATAATGAATGTGCAAACAAATACCTATATAGGCGAGTGGTGGGTTCATTCGCTTATTTGATGGTTGGGACAAGACCTGATATCGCCTTTGCAGTAGGAATAGGCGTGTTTCCTGAACAAGTCTAATTAGTCCGTTATTTACTTTATAAAAAAATATTAAAATTTAATTTTTTTCTTTTATCAATTAAACAAAAAATGACGAAGATCATGATGCGTTGAAGATCCGCGTGACGACACGACTTTGCACACTTTTTACTATTAAGTGACGTCATTAACCCCCACTCCCGAACTTTGATGCGCGTTATCTTTGTCAATTTTGATTGATTTCGTAAAGCAAAAGCAAGAATAATTTAACTGACGGACTAATAAGTTTTTTTTGTTATCCCCATTGTGTCGAGAACCCAAGTACCTAATGAAGATGTTGTGAAAGTGGAACGCGTTCTACGATATCTTCAAAGTTCCTTGGACTGGGGCATTACCTATAATAGAAACTCAGATAAAATATTGTCTTGATATAGCGACGCAAATCATGAGTTATAAAGTGAGTCACAGACGGTGCTGGCTGAAAGTCAGGGCTACAGCGGCCCTGGCATGCAAGACATGGGGATAAGTTTAACCCGTTTATCTCTCTGACTCTCTCTTTCGCCGGCACTAGTGTGAGAGAGCTGCACTTAGAGATAAGAACGTTTAACTTATCCTTGTGTCAACCTTGTTAGGGCCGCAGGTATCTAACATCTCAGCATTATGCTGAGCTAGCGCCAAATTCACTATCGCGAGGAATGCGCCACCATTTTGTCTTTGTATTATTTTCTTATATGATTTATACTATGTTGGTCTTCTGTATTAGTGAATATTTTTTTTTCTTCTTCATCATCATCTCTTCACTTTCTAATATAAGGGCAAAACGAAGCTATACAGGTCAAGGATAATTAATTACCTTTAATTTGGAATAACTTGCAAAATTAAAATATTTATTTGCAAGTAACTAGGCTGCACAGGTCCTTTCACACGTCTGAATCTACCAGCGTTGCAAACGGAGTAATGTTTGAAACCAGTTCGTTGGTACCACGATGGAGCTACATTTGTACACGTCGTAGACCCTTGCTCTACGCGACTCAGGCGTAGACGATCTATATGGCTGGAGGACTTCTACGTTATCTATCAAAAATATAGTAGGAACAAGTTAATGTCAATGCAGTTTTCAAAAATCCCGACTGCAGTTAAAATGTACTTTATGCATTATTATGTTTGAAATTGTCATTTAAATCCCTTTATTTTAAAGGAACAATTCCAAAACAACCTGAACCAGAAAAAGCGTAGAGAATCGCTCTAATTTCATGTAATTTTTTTGATGTTTGATGTTTGACGCAACGTATTTTCCAGCCACAAAAGCCCTTGCAAAGTCCAAAAGTTTTTGCAAAGTCACACACACACACAATACACTAAGCAGAATATTTTCACAGTTTTGAAATGAATTTAAAATTAAACGAATAAATACCCAATAAGCGTTACAATACTTCAATAAATATTTGACAAAGTATGTACCTATTATATTATTAGTCATAGTCCTAGTGTAAGCCATTTTACAGATGGATTGGTGGGTTTTTGTAACATAACCCGAAGCAAAGCAACTCTGCTTATATGTATAAGTTGACTTTGAAGATGTAATACAAAACCATTGTTTTATATACATCTCACCTAGGTTAACAACTGTTTGCTAGTCTGTTTGTGTATTAAACAACGCATGCACGTTTCTTCCGTGCTGGTATTAAGAATTTGACGTTTAATCCATTTGAAATTTATCCTAAATGCCTCTATATTTCCTTAAAAATGGGCACCGTACCAATTGAATTGGATTTACATTAAAAAATTTAACTTTGAGAGATGGCATTTACTTAATTTTGGTTTTTAACTAAGCCACTATGTCAATCAACTTCTGCTTGTACGATGACAATACTAGGACTGCTATCGTGGGAGTTATTGCATTAATATTGGCTGTCTTCAACGGAACTGTTTCGCATTTCTCCTCTATGTCATTCTGTTGCACATGATAGGCAAAAGAATAAAGCACGCGGAGAGAAGTAGACAAGTTAATGACAACGATATGTCGATAAAACATTAAATAATTACCTATTATGTTCTGATCAGGAAGCAAAAACCCCAAGATCGAAACCGTTTATGTTCCTTTTTACGACGGAATTTCAAAAAATCCTTTATCTACACCCATATGATAAAACCTCCATTGGTTAATCAAAAACCTTAGGAAATGACCACCATTTTGACAACCAATTAGGAAAAACCAGTGCTGCGATAAAGAAATAACATGACTTCTTTATCGTTTTTAGTATAGAAAAGAGATAAAATTTGGAACAGCTGTCAAAACTCAAGTGGCCTCTATTCTAGTATCCATAGATATTAAAACAGTTATTGATACGAAACGTCAATTCAGTATGTTTTTTTAATATAAACTGCACAATATTTGATCTCGAGTGACGTGAGAATAGAGACTTCATCCGTTTGTCTATGATTTAAAAAAAAATGGTCTTGACGGAGGGTCGCCATGTTGGCGTTTTGCTGAACGAAAGTAGAATTGTTTTTGAATTGAATAGAAAAAGTTGTTTGTAATTTACATTTTAGTTGCAAATATGAATAGTAAGTAGTCTTCTCGGAGTGTGTGTGATGTGAAAATGCGCCGGATATCGGAAATATGTAGCCACGATTGCAACAAATAACTTGTTGCCAGAAAATATTGTTTCTGAACCCATCATGGAGGATTTATAATATGTGTGTAGATAAAGTTATGTATGCAACTCTGCATAATTTGGCCTTAAAACACACGTGCGATCTTATTATGAAACTCGCCTATCGGCTCGTTTCATGAAAACCGCACTAGTGTTTTAAGGCCTATCATTATGCAACCGTTACATAAACTACTATTCTAAGCGATTACCTAGTAGATAAGAATGTTTTAACCGTAGCCTTCAAGCTGTATATCATCGGTCTTTTAATAGAAAGGCGAATAAGCCATTTTTGCTAAAAACATTATATTATATTTGTATTTTTCCAAATGCTTAAATTGTTTATAATACGAATATTGTTTACCCTGTATGTTTTGTACACTTTTATTGATATTTCCCGATTATAATGTTAAACTATTTACTTTGCAATCAGCAACTATCACGAAAAAAACCGCGTCAACATCCGTTCAACCGTTCTAGAGCTACGAAGCTACGATGCCATGGACAGACACACAGACAGATACATAGACAGACAGATAATTATCCTATTTAATGGTCAAGTCGATTTCCATCTTAAATGCTAAAATGAATGTGTCAACAAAATTTTAATAACAGTTTATAAAATGCGTCCTTAAATTCAGGCTTAGTGTTTAATTTAAGTTATGGGTTTAATTTTGAACAATCAGAGTTGATGGTTGTTCTGGGTGTTCATAATAATATTATAAATGAATAAATTGTAAAAATAATGAAACGACTGTCCAGATACTTCCTCAATCTAACAGGTTATCTACACTAATATTATAAAGAGGAAAGATTTGTACCTATTTTTGTATGTTTGTATGTTTGTAATGAATAGGCTCAAAACGTACTGGGCCGATTTAAAAAATTCTTTCACCAATAGAATGCTACATTCTTCCAATTTGACATAGGCTACAGTTCATTTTGAAAAAAATTAGGGATCCTTGGTAAAATTTGAACAATGTAACCGAAGGTGTAGAAAAATGAGTCTTAAAATGTCTTTCGTCGAATGCGCTGCCGAAACTATTAGCGATAGAACAAAATAATGTACAACAATATTGAAGAACATCATAATGTCTACAAAAAACTCCGCGGTAGCATATGTCCAACTATTGTAGTTATGTCACTACAACAACTTTTTTCATTTTAAACATTAATGAAAATGCTAACCAAATTCAAACCATGCTATTTATGTGTTTATATTAATCCTTATCCAAATAAATTATTTTATGGTCAAGACCATTTAACTACCTATAAAATAGTTTTTAAATTATTTAAATTGGACTTTCCATTCAAAAGATATTACGAAAAAGTAGTAAGTAAACCTGTAAAATAAAAAATACTAAAAATGTAAATATTAAGTAATAATAAGAATGAAAATGATTAATGACAAACCCTTTTTTAATAAAAAATAAAAAACAAAAAAAACACAAAAAAAATATAAAAAAAAAACAAAATAATAAGCACAAAACAACAAAACCAAACAAAAACAAAATAATTTTGTAAGCAAAATACTAAATAATGATAGGCAAGTTTCTATCGACACGAACAAAAATTTCTTTGAAATACCTAGATGTATAGGTAGATACATTTTTAGTTAAAAGTTGTCAACGTTTAATTTAGACTGTATATATTTTATTCGACTCTGCTTTTATTCTAATTACTTAAAAAAACCATAGTAAAAATGTATATAATATCCTATGTAAATATTACTTATTTAAGTGCCCGCCACTTAAACCATCAAAGAAATGGCTAATGACAAAAAAGCTGTAAAGGTTGTTTATAAGGACATTCTGTAGTCGGTAGGTATATTTAGTATCAGCATTGCACCCGTGCGAAGCCGGGGCGGGTCGCTAGTTTATAATATAATAATATAATAAATCAGGGGACAATCTTTACACAAATCGATCTAGTCCCAATGTAAGCTCTAAAGGCTTGTGTTATGGGTACTAGACGACGATATCCATACTTATATAGAGAAATAAATACTTAAATACATAGGAAACATCCACGACTCAGGAACAAACATTCATGCTCATCACACAAATATTTGACCTTACCGGGGATCGAACCCGGGACGCTAGCTTCGGAGGCAGGGTCACTACCAACTAGGCTAACCGCGTCGTATTTTTAAATTATGATTGAAAAAGTACTCTGGATACTTCCTGAAAATTTGCATTCACTACGGCAGTGAATCCAAGTTGTAAATATTAATGATTTCGGCACAAAACATGGGTAGGTTAGTAGCATTTCACGTAAAATGTGTAACAGAATACATACGAACAGTATTCATTAATCAAGGTTGATTAATGAATAGTAATTGTATAATATGTTTAGTAATTGTTAAGAAATATTTGTTGCTCATAGTAGTGCTGGTGAACCTTTATTAACAGATAAGGTTACTGTTTGAACTAGTCCCTTAATTAAACATCGCAAGTAATATAGTTACAAATAAAAAAATACCTTTTTTTGTATAATTCCAAACTAGCGCCATCTATCATTTCAACCAGTCTTGTCTATGAAAAATGAACGAAAACTATCATTGTCTAATATTAGCATGTTCTTTGACAGTTAAAACAAGCCGTTAGTCTGATCTGATCGAGGGCTACGATTAAAAAAAACCGGCTAAGTGCGAGTCGGAATCGCGCACGAAGGGTTCCGTACCATTATCTACAAAAAACGGCAAAAAATCCATGTTTGTTGTATGGGAGCCCCCTTAAATATTTATTTTATTCTTTTTTTTAGTATTTGTTGTTGTAGCGGAAACAGAAATACATCATTTGTGAAAATTTCAACTGTCTAACTATCACGGTTCATGAGATACAGCTTGGTGACAGACGGACGGACGGACAGATGGATAGCGGAGCCTTAGTAATAGGGTCCCGTTTTTACCCTTTGGGTACGGAACCCTAAAAACTGTGTTAAAGATTTGATAGAGTCTAAATGGACTCTATCAACATAGAAAATTGCTATACAGTAAAACAAAGCGTCAAGTCAAGATGTTCATAAGTTTTAACTTACGGATGCAAAGTAAATTGGAACAAGGAACTACAATGCATCTCGCGAAGGCCCATTCCTCGCGCAAATCAAAGATTCTATAATGTTCTGGGCTAAAATGACGAAAATTAGGGAGGAAACGCTTCTCGCCAAATTTGAGAGCGATTGTAATGCGGCTCCTCCTTCTCACGCCATTGGCGTGGAGGCGCTCGGTTTAGCCAATAGGGCTGCGTCTTTCCCCTCCAATCTCCCCTATTACGAAGACTACATTTTCCTTACACAAGAAAAGTGTGGTTTTCGTCAATATTACCCGCGATTACGGTTACGTCATCCGCGACGTAATTTCATCTTGAAGCGGGTAGCTCTTTTTTTATTAATTCGAATGCAATGTCGCATTAGTTTTCAGGTGTGGGTTCAGTGCAGCGTCGAGCGATGATCGTCGGTGCGGACGCAGCGGTACTCAGCGCAACCCAAGTCAGTCCGTCGCTCGGCCACCAAGCGCGCCACTCGTTCACGCGTACCGCCCGCCCAGACAAACGCGAAAGAGACTATATACGTGAACCACTTTGTGAACTGTTTCAATTTTACTGTGACAAGGATGCTTGTGATTTTCACGGACCTTTGAGTCGGATAGAGCTGGAGTGAACCCTTTATATAAAAAGTGGGTGAGTAATATAGATAAAGTTGGATAGAGATTCATAGTTATCGGGTTTTGAGACGGCGGCGTTAAAGTTTTTATTGCGCTAGTTAGCAAGATTTATGCGTTGTAAAATGGTCGTTGATTACAAAAACATACAACTGTGTTTTAGTAAATAAACAAGTAGGTAGAAAGGATCTGAATGTTTGCTCTATTTGTAATAAAAATATCAATGTAGCTTATTTGGACGACGACGTAATCGTACCTAATTAACTTTTTAAAACTTGAAGTTCTAACTTAGTGGGCCTTTTTTTTATTTTACTTAAACCCCTTCATGTTTTGCATACCTAAATATTTTTTTTCGAACGGTTCTGCCCACGTCCACCCATTGTGGAGGTTTGGAATAATACCTTAAGATTTTCATGCGTGCTTAAATAAATAAAACGAATCTATCTTGATAGCGATAGATATTACCATTCCCAGATCATAGCAGATATTCCCACTAAAAGCGATACAATTGATTCAAAATATTGTTAGCATAAGTGATATAGTAAAACCCATTGAACATTCGCTCAAAGAACTTGATCTCACTCGCCCAAGCCAAAGCTCTCGTTCTACAATAATAATAATGACAATTTATTTCAAAGTACATCCATAATACATTGACAATTGACACAATACAATTAATGATATCTATAATTTTAGAAAACCATTTTTGCGTTACATTTTTTTGCTCTTTCGACTCTTCAACGATGGACCCAAAAAATAAATACGGGTCAAAGGGTTGTAGGGTCTTATGACCGGCATTTATATTTTCATTAAAAGAGCAGACGGAGTCGAAGGCGGATAGCTAGTTTTATATATTTAGTTAACTCATTTGATAGTTACCAGCTATTGCTATTGCGTTTTTTGTACATTTTGCGTGTTGAACTATTTGCGTATTGCACATTTTCCGTATTGTGCGTTCTGCGTGTAGTGTACGTTTTGCGTATTGTACATTAAGAGAATATGCTTTTTGCTTTTGTACATTTTGCGTGTTTCGCAATATGCGTTGTGTACATTTTGCGTATTGTTCATGTTACCAATGTACATTTACGTTTTACGTGTACTACTTTTTGCGTTTTGTGCATTTTGCTCCGAAGGGCAACTGTAGGGGCGCCGTTTCCTGTAAAATTCCTGATCAGGAATTATTTAAACGTTTCTAGAAAGTAGTAAAATTATGTTTTTCAAAATCGTCACTTTCCCACTTGGATAATTTATTTTTTATTTTTGTAACACTAAGAGCAAACCATTTCCAAGCTTAGCTCGTCAACTAGGTAGTTTCTTAAAGCTTTTGAAATTACACGTGGACTTATATTTTTTATTTGCACTATTTGCGTTATATAATAATAATAAATACTTTAAGTTATATAATAATTATAAATCGATTATGGAACGATTCACAAGTGCTCTTTGTTATTGGACATAATTGTGATGTTCCTTTTGATGTTAAAGCACAGTTATATTTATAAGTCCACCGAATAATAATAAAACTTAAGTATTTACTACATAACCAGGTCGATTTGTATTAACCCACCTGGGTAATGTTCAGTCCTCAGAGGGCAGAGGGAAGTGGGATACTATTCCTCCCGCAATTCAATGACTCCGCATCTCTGTCTCTGTTCTATTTTTATGGTGTGAAGGTGATAGTGACAAAATTGTACCGTTCCCAAATGGAGGCCTTGTAGCCTCCATTTGGGAACGTCCAAGCAGTATTGTAGCGACGTGCTAGCGAGATTCTCATTCCACTCTTCCGCACAATGCGTAATGCGTAAGAGTGGAATGCGAATCTCGCTAGCGAGCCGCGACTATTGGGCGACGCTTGGACGTTCCCGAATAGCGGCGCAGGCATTATTCGTCCCAATAATCCGATTACGATGAAACTTTCGTGAGGTGTCGTGACGCGCTCGGGAAGGTTTATGAGAAAAAAACAGCGTTGATACGCATGTCGGCCACAGCCAGTTATAAATACAGGAAATATGAGAAAGTCATCTCCTAGGTAGATGGTACACTTATAAGTCAATGGATCCTTTCTCATAATACAACATGTCCCTGGCAGTTCGACCTTAAATAAAAACCCGGAAAAGAGGCCTTCTCAATAGTGATATGTTCTAACAAATTTAATCCTAACTAAACTGAAACTAATATTAACATCACAGAACTATATCGAGATAGAAGGAAAGAGTTCGTCGATTTGTATGGAAACTGAGCGTCTAACATTTTTGCGTTCACGAGTGTAATTTAGTGACGGGAAGTAGGTATAAGTCGCGCGAAAACGATTCAAAAGCATCGATTAGCGGCAAATCGAGTCTAGGCACCGCCACTCCCGCCGCCCCGCGCCGCGCCGCCGCCGTTGTTACACACAAAGATGATCTGAGGATATCTTTTCGGTATGCGAGGTATACACTCTTTCATTCTATCTCGATATAGTTCTGTGATTAACATACCTACAGTACCCATCAGTGATACAGTCAAAAATAATAAGTTGACAGGATCTATGCAACACCGTGTCAGTGTCAAGGAGTCTAATACAAGTTGCTCCAAAGTAATAAAATATAAAAGACATATTTTTTGGTAAATAATGGAGTGATTTATTCATAATTTGCACATTCGTCAGATTATATGCACTACTGAGCATTTTGTGTTAAGGAATGTCCAACAGCCAGGGACATGTTATATAAATGCAAAAGTACGTTTTATTGTTATTGTATTACATAATTAATTGTTTAAACATAATAAATAATTTCATTTTGATTTTATTGTTTGTTTGTTAGTCCCTCTTTCACATCAATACGGATCAATTGGTTGACTTATGTTTTTGTATAGCAGCGGTAGTTGGACGGCAATAAAAAGACAAGTTTCTGATGGAAAAGCGATAAACGCATTCGATACGGACAAAGTTGCGTGCAATAGCTAGTAGAATAATAAATGCAGTTTACCCTTTATTGAACTTAATATCCTTTCGATAATAAAGTGAAGTTAAAAACTAAAACTTTTTTGCACCTTTAGAATAACTATAGTGTACACTCGGATGTTTTCTACAGTTCAGGAGTTAAATTGGAAGGTGTTATTTTTGTTACATAGATAGATACATAACATGGATACATAGACTGTTAAACTGTATACCTTCTTTTTGGCTTCGCACAGTGGGGTGAAAAATACTTAGATACCACGGAGAATAAAAAAAAACATAACATGCGAAGGCGGAAATACACATGCCAACAAAATATGCAGTAAATAGTCATGCTCCCATTGCATGTTAATAGCAGCGAAAATGCCAGTACCATGCCTTTTAGTCTTTCTGACATTGCATGTTAATAGCATCGAAAATGCCAGTACCATGCCTTTTAGTCTTGCTCCCATTGCATGTTAATAGCATCGAAAATGCCAGTACCATGCCTTTGAGTCTTGCTCCCATTGCATATTAATAGCATCGAAAATGCCAGTACCATGCCTTTTAGTCTTGCTCCCATTGCATGTTAATAGCATTGAAAATGCTACTACCATGCCTTTTAGCATTACACGCAAGCAACTATACATACTTTTTCCCGTCTGAGACGTGGCGATGGTGGCACTGTGCCCTGGAAATGGTCTGATGAATATGAATGGAGTAAATGCATCTTAAACTACTACTACTATTACTACTTCATTCGCGTGGAATTCGGGTATCGTTATTACCTCGGGAACTTTGGAATTCACCGGGACAAAAGTAGCCTACGCCTTAAACCAGGGAATAAGCTTCCTCTATTCCAATGTCTGATAAAGTAACAAATATACGCACTCACTCACAAACTTTTATGCTTATAAATGTGTTTTTTTTTTGTGGCAGTGGCTCGCACAGCGGATGGGGACGAGCTCAGTGAGGGGTGCGACGATGTCGCACTGAGCCCGGCCTACCCCACCTTCGTCATGAATGAACTGCCCAACTACGTCGACACCCAGAGAATGCAACTTTACACACACCCACATGTGCACCCGGCGGTAAGTTTAAAATGGCACCAAATTAAAACACAGTTCACGTAAAATATACATTATGCTCGGCAACGCACTGAAAATGAAAATGGAAATATTTATCTTGCAAGTAGGCCACATGGGCCCTTTTACATGTCTGCATCTACCAGTGCTTCGAGAGGTGACATCTGCTGAGAAGAAACGCTGCAAGAAACTCAGCAGTAAGTCTTTTTTCAACTTTGGCTTTAGAGTTTTATCTAAAAACTAACACAAAAAGTGCAACATAAAAACCTAATAGGTACAAATTAATTCTAATAAATAAATAATAAGGGAGATGTATAGTCTCCGCGTCTGGACAAGTTAAGTGACTGAGAGATGTATAAAGTCTCTAAGGGTCATAATAATTAAAAAAAAAAATTGAAACAAAGAAATATCTAAATCGATTAATGAAGGTTAAATGGAGGTGAAGACAGTCTCCACGGTCAAGTTTAAAGATGGAGATCACTGGCATCTCTTCTGGTGTTGTAAATGTCCACGGGCCACTTTCCATCAGCGGCCCTAACATGCAAGGCACAAAGATAAATTAGAACCGTTTATCTCTAAGTGCGTCTCTCACACTAGTGCCGACAAAAGCGATAGTCATAGAGATAAACGGTTCTAAATTATCTTTGTGACATGCATGTTAGGGCCGCAGGTCAGCTCAATACATTTACGCTGAGCTAGTATTTACATATATACCGCTCTCTGTCCGACTGGTTCCCTGGTTAACCTGAAAACTAGCGTCACGCATCCTGCAATAATTTTGGTGCTTTCGTTATTATTATTATTAAGTTAGTTATTTTACAATTACTAGCTGTCACGTGAGACATCATTGTACTAAAATCGACAATGATTTAAAAATAAATAGTTTATCACTATATTCAATACTGTGTCGTACTCTATTATGAAAATAATAGAAAACTTACACGCGACGAATTTCTGTGCTTAGTGTCGGACCGGATCAGTTAATCCTCCGTTACACTAAGCAATTTCAAGGATGCAATTTAAAAAGTATGCGATAAAGCCTATAATGTGACGACGACAATAAGAATGATCGCAGACTAGTTATGGGCCTTCTTGGGCCATCATTGACTTCACGATAACTCATGCAAATGCCGTAAGCATGACTTCTGTGACGTCATGTGTTGTGATTGGTATTTTAACTATCGTGTCTTGGAAGTAAAAAAATAAGCTTTTAAAATCTAGATTTATATAAAAATGCCGCGTGTTAGTCTCGTTAAAACTCAAAAATAGCTTGACTGATTCGAATATATTTTTGGTTCTGTTTGCTTTAACACAGCGGTAATTAAAAAAAATGGGAATAACTATAACCCAATTCCACGCGAACGAAGTCGGGGGCAGAAGCTAGTATTAAAAATATAAATAATCATGATCTATTTTGACATAAGTCCTGTTCTATATTTATTGTTGACAATAAATCTAACATTCCACAGGAATATTATTTATATTTATTACTAGTCAAGTTTCCATTAACTTACCTTTCAATTCCAAGTTCCATAGACACGTAATCTTCCTTGAGAGTGTTATATGCACGTGTCATGATTTTCTAAACTTCAGGTCCGACTTTATGTTTCCTTTAATGTGTTTTAAGCTGTTGGTTTGTCTCTATAAATAAATCACTTTCATTTAAACGAAATTTTGAAAGATTAACTATCGTTCGTAACTTTATGAAGTAGGTATTCGTACATTTACTTTTTAAAAGTAGTTTTTTATCACATTACTACCAATAAAGTAGGTATGTTACAAACAAAATGACATTGACTTACCAACGATCAGGTTATCATTATCGTTATTTTTAATAGCTTAGGACATTCTTTGTTAAAAACATATTACAAAATAGGTCTCGTCTGTTAGTAGACATTATTTCCATTAAGACTGGTATACAACCTTTTCGTCGGATCAGCGGATTTAACACGAAGGCGTTTAACTCGAAATTCACAAAACACGGTCTTGGCAATAAACACATTGGCAGCGTATGCGTCAGTAAATAAAAACAAAAGTGTAGCATTGTAAAGATGAATTACACCTGAAGCCGTGAAAGGTTTCCATTTTGCGACTGTTCGTTTCGAATTCGAGCCTCGCGGGGCCGGATTGTACCAATAAGTACTCAATCTCATTGTTGTATAAATGAAACTTTGCGCAACTGTAGATACTAAATACTTAGTTGCCACGGCTCATGATGAGTCTGGCACAGCTATAATTTCTTTACCTTTCACACTAGTTACTAGGTGGCATCATCTGATTTTTTAGGGTTCCGTACCCAAAGGGTTAAAACGGGACCCTATTAGGTACTGAGGCTTCGCTGTCCGTCTGTCCGTCCGTCTGTCACCAGACTGTATCTCATGAACAGTGATAGTTAGACAGTTGAAATTTTCACGGATGATGTATTTCTGTTGCCGCCGCTATAACAACAAATAAAAAAAAAAACAAAATAAAAAAAAATAATTAAGGGGGTTCCCATACTACAAACGTGATCTTTTTGCTCTTTTATGCTCAATATTGATAACGGAAACAGGTAGACGCTTGAAATATTCACAGAATATTAAGTTATATATTCACTTTAAAAATAAATTATTAAATTAAAATAAAACAAATATTTAAGGGGGGCAAAAATGGGGCATAAAATTCACGTTTGTTGTATGGGAACCCTCCTTAAATATTTGTTTTTATAGGTAATGGTATGGAACCCTTCGTGCGCGAGTCCGACTTGCACTTGGCCGGTTTTTTAATATTGTAAACACACTTTTTTGTACAAATAATAATTTAACAAACTTAATTTACAAAATTACAGTGGCATATACATGTACAAAGGCGTGCTAACCCCTTTAAAGTTTCTTTTTCATTTATACGTGATCGAGCGATGACAAAAGCCAAATGATAGACAGTGGGGCCAATTTGAAAGTGTGTTAGCTGAATTTAAAAGTAGCTAAACTTGAAATAAGAAACGGCAGACTCGATTTTGACAGCTTGGTGGTATACAAAGTCGGGTTTGTCGTTTCTTATTTGATCGGATGAGGCCAGGGCATTATTTAAGTTAGCGCGACTAGGGCTCGCCAGGAGATGAGCAGTGGAATTTGTTCGGCTGGCATAATGGAGCGACATCATCGCCCTGAATGGCGACGAAGATCTTTATTTTAGATTTAAAAAAAAGTTTATGGGGTTTTAAATTTAGGCGACACCATTTCGAATTGGGCCCCGTTATTATTAATCAATTCAAGTGCCCACTGCATTGCAGGTCTCCCTACCCTTGCGGCTTTGATAATATAGTCATCCAGGTTTTGAAGTATGCATTTGGGGGTTTCGCTATGTTTGACGACGCGGATAGCCTAGTTGGGAGTGACCCTGCCTCCGAAGCTAGCGTCCCGGGTTCGATCCCCGGTAAGGGCAAATATTTGTGTGATGAGCATGAATGTTTGTTTCTGAGTCTTGGATGTTTCCTATGTATTTAAGTATTTATTTCTCTATATAATAATGTATATCGTCGTCTAGTACCCATAACACACAAGCCTTTAGAGCTTACTTTGGGACTAGATTGATTTGTGTAAAGATAGTCCCCTGATTTATTTTATTGTTCTCCTGTGCCTTCCGCGTCGTCGTTTAGCGTTGATAAGGCTCACTCCGTGGTTTTTACCTACGGGACATGCAACAGACTTCTGCCTCTATTCGGGAACGCTAAGTGATTCTGTAGCGATTCGTGAGCGACATTTTCTCATCTCGCTCTTACGCATTACGCGTCGTGCGGAAGACAGGAATGAGAAATCTCGCTTACGAATCGCTACAGAATCACTTAGCGTTCCCGAATAGAGGCGCTAATTTATTTACTACGTGTGAAAAACCGGTCAAGTGCCTATCGCACTCGCGCCCGGGAATTCCGTACCAAACCAATATGCAACTTTCGTGAGACATGTAATAGTCTAAAAATCTTGTGTGTGAAACCGTTGTATTTAATTTGAATTTAATTTAATTAGATATTTAAACCATCCTTGTAATGATGCACGAAGTTATCTTTAGTATTAACCTTGCAATAATGTACTTTATGTTAATTAGATAAGAGCTTTGACGTTTGCTAATAAGTTGACGCGCGCAGATCCTTCAGTATTTACAGTTCTGATTTAATGTTTTTTTCGCATTCTACATGACATGCCATTAAATTAATATTACGTTGTTTTACTACGAATTTTAAAGTTGAAATTTTATCCGGTTTGTAAATTTAGATGGAACAGAATTAGTTTAAAATAGCGAATATTTATGGCACGAATAAATGGGGAGCTATGTTCGTTTCTAAGTATCTTTTTATTATTTGCCAGCGTCCGTACCACAACAACACCATAAGTTATGAAAATTCAAATTTTGACCCCTATACCGTTGCAGTGGCGTCTGACGGACGGAGAAACATCGTAAGCTCGATAATAGGGTTCCATTGATCCCTTCGGGTACAGAACCCTAAAAGGAAGCAAATCTATTGCTGTCTTATCCGCACAGCGACACAAGCCGACACATTACTTTCATGGCTGTCTTCGATTGTTTGATACCAACTAATCTTGTTTTCATCAATGAATTGGAAGTTTGCAGAAATATTCTAGCTCCATGAATAATATAACTTGGCGATCTGGTCCAGTGACGTTAGTCGTCAAGTCATCGGTATCACAACACTGAACTCTTATCGACGCCTTCGTCATCGTCATTATATCACCGACCTTGTTGTTTTGACATTTATTCTCGTAACTATTGATATCTGCGTAGATGATAATATGCTGGGCCTAGTGGATGTATACCTATCATATAAAACAGTTTTCATGTTTTATTCGGATAGAAACGATTCTATTTTGATGGCAATGTTTAAAATACATTAGGTATTTTCCAAAAACGGTATTATTTTTATACATATAATCTTTGCATTCATTACATATTTTAAATATCATAATTTAGAAAATCACGGACGGTAAGCGTCGCAAAAACGTACCATAAAGATAGTATACAAATGGGACGTAATGTTTGTGTAAATATTATTCTATTTATTGGCAAATGTAATAATGTTTAAATTAGGAGCATATGGAAATGTCATATCATCAAACATCCTCATATACCTAATATAAAAACTAACTGTCTCTTTATAAGGAAGTGGAATAAGAATATGATTTATTTTGAAAAAGGATTGCATTTATTTAAATTTTGAACAAGCCCAAACTGCGACTGGATTGTACATTATGCAAAACGTTAATACACCACATTACAACGAGGCAAATCATTAAAAATAATTTATGAATTATATTACGCTCAAGTACTACGATGGGTTTCCCAGTTTAACTGTATCATCTTTAAAATAATAAACAAATGTTATCGCGTTTATTCTTTCCCTCTAATAACCCTGCCTGCTTTAACCGCTGCGTCTGCTAGGCGTCTTAAAATCGCAACCTGATCGAAAGTACGGTGGATTTTGATGTCCTCAAAATATGCTGGTATTTCATGTCACCTGATAAGTACGATTTAGCTACAAATATAAAAGTTAAAAATAGCTCCATACAAACGTGTCTCCAGTTTGGTCTCGGGATAAATTGTTGTTATATAGGTACAGAGAGGCCATTTAATTTTTTTAAACGCATCAAAATATTCTTATTTTGTATCGCCCTCAGTCCACTAATTCCCAATCAATATATTTACCTATTCTATTTGGGTTTACTAGCTTCAAAATCACCATAAAGAAGAAAACTAAGTATTGGTTATTTCAATATTGTTTTCGCGTTGAACGATGTGCAAAAAATGTCTTGTAACAAATTAGTTAATCTTATAATTATATAAGATAATTTTGTTTAGTTAAAGGATAATGTATAATTGTTTTTGAAAAATTATACATAATCATACTAATTACAAATTAGTTATATTATTAGGTATGAGTATACAAAAGTCCGGAATCAAGCTTTATCTGTTGCCCCTGACACCGGTTCATCGCAGCCCGCACGACAGATTGACTGTAAGATACGAGTTATTTACTGTTAACGGGTAAAAATCACAATGATGAAACCATCTTAGCATTTAAGTAGGTCAAAATAATGACACAAAACAGGCATCAACAGTACTAATATAGCACTATTACCCTTGGCATTACCAAAATGCATACAGTAATTTAGCATGTTTGCGAGTCAAATCGCTTTAATATATTCAATTAATGGATGTCGATTCAATGATTACTGGTAATTTTCAGGAAGACATCTAAGGTCTGAAACGATTTTTGCTGTTCATAATTAATGACGACAAAAGGTACGGTAAAGGACGATATCTTTTTTGTTTAGCCGTCTAGAAATAATCGTAAAGTATGCAATATTTAATTAACCAATACTGGAAAGACCATTAAAATTTACGTCTTCCCCAGAAATAATGTGTTTCTTGATTTTGTCTGTCTTTAATATGCAGAGCTCATTAATAAATTATGTTTTTAATATAATATTAATCTTCAGCATAAACAAATGACAGTTTTATCCATGAAATTCAGAAGTGCCTTGTACTGAACATAGGATCATGTTAATGCAAATTTATTCTTAGTAGCTACTTAATTTCTTCGTTGATTTTTCTAGATATATCGTTTCATAGTAAATAACAAGATTTATTGAATACGATAGATTCACGTAAAACACTAGCTGTCGTTGTCTAGCACTATTGTTTGATTTCAATTTAATTCATTTGTAATAAGTGGCGAGCCTAGAACAATCTAGCAGTACTTAAAAGTAAAAATACTGAGTCACTTGGAACAAGATCACGCAGCAATGTCGCGCGCTGTAGGTCAAATAAGGTGTTGTGCGAGATAAGTATGAAAAAATAGAATTAAATTCGTTTCATTTATTAGCTGGAGTTAACTTAAGCGGCTCGTGAACGGGTCAGTTTTTCGGCAATTTATTGCTGCAATTCGGGCCACATATAACATCAGTAATGGGGACAAAAAGTTTGAACTTAAACTTTTCATGATAGCCTGAAACGCAGCAATAAATTGCCAAAAAACTAGCTCGTTTACGAGGTTTTAGGTTACCCTTTAGGTAGTTGAACTATTTAATAAAAAACTCGCGTGGAAAGGGTTCCGTTCCGTAAATGATTATCTGAAATTTTCTATGTTACTCTAGATACCATAGACTTCTTATAGATATTCCTGTAATCTATAGCTAAAGATCTATTTTTGATATTTTTTTTAAAATTTTAGGTCCAGTAGTTTCGAAGATAAGGGGGTGGGGGGGAATGGCCAATTTTCGCCTATTTTCCTAAATAACTTCCAAATAATTTTAAAATTAAAAAAATATATATATTTAAAATTTTCACAATAAGCCCTTTCATTTAATATGTCACGCGATATTGGTTGTATAACTTTTTTTTTAATTTTCTAATTTACCTCCCAAAAGTGGCCACCATGTTTAAAATTCATATATTGACGCCACGCGTTCATATTGCGGTCACCAACTTAAATATGTATACCAAATTTCAGCTCAATAGGTCCACTAGTTTCGGAGCAAATTGGCTGTGACAGACGGACAGACAGACAGACAGACAGCCAGACACACGAGTGATCCTATAAGGGTTTCGTTTTTTCCTTTTGAGGTATGGAACCCAAAAAAAATAATGTTTGCCGGTCAATACAGTGTGTTAAATGCTAATACGTACCTAAAAAGCAAACGCAAGAATACCATTATTAAGGAATTCTTAAAATATGACATATTAAAATATAGGAATTACATCACAAAATACATTTATTACACATGGCATAGCGTTTCTTTTAATTATTCATAATGACTCAAAGTTTGTAATGCCTCATTGAACAGCGGCATTCTTTTGTTACATGAAACACCTCTCGCCTATCAATCTGAACTTAATCATCATCATTTCATGTCATATTTCCTGTCACACTACTCTCCTGATAACGCACACTGATCGAGGGTGACCCTAAACAATATATGTATAAACTAAATAAAATAGACTAGACTATAAGTAGATAAGCTAGAAGGTTAAATAGTGGCATTAAAACAACTAACTAGGAACATAAATATTATATCTGTTAATTAATAAATATAGAAGAAAATTATGAATTAACTAATAAGACCTTATCATAATTTTGGATTTATTTATGCTAACTTTACTCAAGTTAGGTTGGCAATGGGTCCAATTCGAAACGGTTTCGCCTAAAATTCCCTAAACTTTAAATAAGGAACGTCAAACTCGATTTTGTATAGCAGCAAGCTGTCAAAATCGAGTTTGAAATTACTTATTTCAAATTTAGAGACTTTTAAATTAGCGAACACATTTTCGTATTGGCCCCAATGGGTCCAATTCGAAACCTTCTTAATTTAAAATTTCGTAAACTTAAAATAAGGAACGTCAAACTCGATTTTGTATACAAAGCTGTCAACAGCTGACGTTTCCTAATTAAGTTTAGTGACTTGACTATTTGCCTACCATAATTTGACAATCGTGATTATAAATAATCGTTTCAGGGTTTCGGCTACTGAAGTTTGATAAATTCTTAACAAACCATTTTGTCGGCAACCCTGGGCTCACATCGGGCAACAAAACATCGTCGCTAAACATCAATCGTCATTCTGACTGTAACCTGATACGTCTAATCGTAAACTTCAAAATGCGTTAACAGGAAACGTGCAATACTACTCCAGCACTCCAACCTAAAATGGCTAAGTAGGCAGTTTGTACACGCCTGATAGTGATTCACAGGTATTCTTAAAAAAAGTGTTTTGATATTTTTTAGGATCATTACCTAGAAGCTAAAGGGGGGAGCATTAAAAAATACGAACGCCAAGGGGTAGACTAGCGTCAGCCGAAGTAAGCACGATCCGAACAATGTATGGGATGCCATTAAAAAGTGATAACTTAAGCGTCCAAACCCTAATGTCATTTATGTTCCCACTCGATACACCCGAAATACCCACTCGATACAGCAGTATAGAACCTCGTAGTCGGGGTTTAAAGCTCGTTTTTAGGGACCCTATTACTGAGCCTACAACGTCCGTCAGTCCGTCTGTCAAAGGCCTCTAGCTCAGCAACGGTAAGAGCTAAAAGGTTGAAATCTTCACAGAATATGTGTTGCTACGGCATGAATACTAGCAAATAATAAAAATATTAATACCCTAAAAATTGACTGATTTTAGACCGATTTTGTTCCAGCTGTATTTCCAAAACGGCTTAAGTTTCAGCTATCAAATTTGGCCTGATTTTAGTTTATACTCCATTCCGTAGTCAAACAACAAATATCAATTCTGATGTTCTGTTATAGTATGCTGAAAAATAGATTGAAAACAAACCAGAAAATTACCGCTGCAGCTTAACAATCTGCCGACTTAGTCGCAACTGTCAAAGTTCTTATATCATTGACATAAAGTGTAGTATTGATGCCTAAAGATTATATTGACTAAGAAGCAAAAGGCCTAACAGGCAATATGACTAGCACTTGAACTTCATTGTATATTGATTAAGAAGCAAAATGCCTACCAGGCCTAACGACAAATACTAAAAACAGAAAAATAAGTAAATATTTAAGGGGTCCAATACAACAAATGTGATTTTTTGCCGTTTTTTGCTAATATTGTACATAAATAATGGTACTATAGCAATTTCGGCATTTTGCTAAGCAGATATTTTGATCTTTAGACGATTTACTGCTTAGGTATTTTGCCACATAGACATTCTTTATAGTCATTTTGCTTCGTAGACGAATTGCAAGTTAGACATTCTGATCAAGAAGGGTATTGATTGGGTGAGACCATGCCAATTTGGCGTAGTACCAGAACCTTCGGTGGGCGAGTCCAACTCGCACTTGACCGATTTTTATTTTTATAAATAATCAAATGGTTGTAGGTAATAGTGCATGTTTTAAACCAGTAATGCACCCAGCGGTTGAGGCTTTTAACATGCATTATACTGACAGAGTTACACTTTATTTTAAATTTGAAGTTTTGCGTAAGCATTATTTCACCTCTGTGCTCCTCTGCTGCACTGGGAGTGAAGAAATAGCATAGAATGAAAGAAATAGATGCTTATCATCCTGGCATGTCGTAAAAGTCGACTAAGGGACGGGTCCTCTCCAACATGGTGGACTATCTGTATGGGCGATGGGCTGATCACCTGTCACCATACGGTTCATCATACCATCTTAGGACTAATAAATCGAACGTGGCCACAAGTAGTCTTGTGGCTCTGCCCACCCCATTAGGGATTTCGGGCGTGATGCTATGTATGTATTATTTTACATGCCTGCCCAAAACGTTTGACTTCAACAAATGCATTGTTCAGCTGTCGATCGGTGTTGAGGGTTTGACGAAATATTGCCGTCCTGAGAACACTTCAGGGTGAACCCATTTGCGATTAGAAGGGTTCCTTTCGTTGTTAAGTTGTCGAGACCAAGTCGATTTTCCAATCACATTTCTGAGTATCAAGACATGTCTTTGTATGTGAACGAATAGGTATATATACAGGTGAATTTTAAGACGTAAGCAAAACCAATGTTTCTAGCTCAGTTGAAGAATGCAATAACTCTGAAGTTAAAAATAACGTACCTATTTAAAGTGGTTAATTTACTTAATTAATAAATTATTAAGATAGCCCTAGTTTTGTCACCTTACAACCAGTAGTTGATTTTCATACTTGGTAAGTTTAACCAAAACGTCATCTGTCAATGTTAATAATTTAAGATGTTATTGAGATGAATTCCAAAACACTAATAATTCTTTAGACTGAATCTCCCATTAGATGTTATATAGGTAGGTATATTTATGCAGTTAAATGCTCTACGTTTCAAAATTAATATAGATTAATTCTATTCGGCGGTTATTTCATAAGTTTATACAAAATAAATCTCATTTAGCTTCTGCCCGGGACTTCGTCCGCAAGGAATTCATTTCCGGGATAAAAAGTGGCCTATGTGCTATTCCAGGGTTCAAGCTGCCTCCATTCCTAATTTCATCCAGATCCGTTTAGCCGTTCTGGCGTGATTGAGTAACAAACATCTATCCATCCAAACTTTCGCATTTATAATAAATATAATAATAGAAGTAGGATGACTCAGTAATAATCAGTGGATTTGTCATCTCTTTAGTAACTGTTGATTAAATCACATAAGAACGCTTTCGTAACTTGATTTTGAAGTTTAATTTTTTTTGACTTGCAAACTTCTACCTCGACCTTTTCAGGTCAAATTATTTTTGTCAAAGTAGTATGCATATTCTCATTAAGCATCTCCTCATAGTACTATCTATGTCTTAAAAATCGTGTTAATCGGACATAATCGTGACAGAAATCAATGAATGAGAACGTTCTCTCGGAACCCAAAATCATAACAACAAAACTGAGTTGAAGCCGCTTAAACAATAAGCATATTGTTTTCAAGTCATCGATCGCCACTAAAGTGAACTTTTAAATCAATACTTACTGCTTGAGAATTCAGTTGCAAAGATTAGGGTTCCTTATTACATTATGAATAAGTATTTGTGTTTTACTCCTCTGCTGCACTGGGAGTGAAGAAATAGCATAGAATGCGTGCAGATGCTTATCATCCTGGCATGTCGTAAAAGTCGACTAAGGGACGGGTCCTCTCCAACATGGTGGACTATCTGTATGGGCGATGGGCTGATCACCTGTCACCATACGGTTCATCATACCATCTTAGGACTAATTAATCGAACGTGGCCACAAGTACTCTTGTGGCTCTGCCCACCCCAATAGGGATTTAGGGCGTGATAACATGTATGTATGTATGTTTTAAACAAACAAAATAATAATTATATTCATGATTAAAAAAATAGGTAGCTTAACACAATTTTATGATCATGCTTTCAAGATCGCGGATATATATATATATATATATATGTATACAAATATGTATTAGAAATGCGAAAGTAACTGTGTCTCTCTTTTAAGTTTTCACTGCCAAACTGCTGACCGATTTTGATGAATTTGGTATGGAGATTGTTTCGGATTTAGGGAAGAACATAAGCTACATTGTTTTAAAAGAAAATAATTATACATACATACATACATAAATCCCTATTGGGGTGGGCAGAGCCACAAGAGTACTTGTGGCCACGTTCGATTAATTAGTCCTAAGATGGTATGATGAAAATAATACCCCTGAAATGTTAAAATGGGGGCCGGAAAATTTATTTACGGGAAGTTTTTATGTAATTACGCGGGGCTCCCTTTATCTTGCATAATTATCGATTCTCCGAAATACACTTCGCATAGCAGGTATCACAGAAACATTTTTAGCCATATGATACTTTTGCATAATAGGTAATATACTTTGCATAATTATCAGTCGGTATAATAGTCATTTCTCAGAATATTAAATACAAGAACACTGTATCGCCGAATCTGATATATGTAGGTAGGTATGGGTAATTGAAAATTGTTAAACGCAGCAGCGAGCGACCAAGACCTATGAAGCAGAACCTCAGATAGGTTAGGTTAGAAAATTAAGGCGAGAGCGAAGCGAAGCGGAGCGGGTTTTTTATTTCACTACAACCCAGAAAATATTCATCCACACACAAAAATAAAAACACAGGTAGGTACATCTTTCTGCATAATAACTATTCGGACATGTAAATATTATTCTTATCAATATTATGCCACGTTATATTCTGCTTTACACAATTATGAGATATGACAGTATGCGAAAATATGTACGCAAAAAGTAATTCGGTGATATGATGATTCTGCCCAAGATTATTATGCGAAATAAGTTTGCGATGCCGATTTTGAAGAAATTTCATTGATTGAATTGAAAAATTCACCATTCGGAAATAGTTTTAGCCCTGGAAAAGGACATAGGCTTTTTGAAGACATCCAACCCCTTAAAAGGGTGAAATAGGGGCTGTAAAATTAATTAACGATAAGTTTGTGCGTGCCCGATGAGAGTGAGAAGGGATTTTAGGCATAAACCTCCTTTATATTTTAAAGATACGTTTCCACACATAATAAGTTGCGGGTAAAAGCTGATTCATTTTGTAATATGACATGACTAAAAGGCCACCAAGAAAAATAGGTCACGTGGTCACAGACAAGAATGTGGCCGGCGAACCGCGAATGTGCAAGTCAGCAAACGGCGTTCTGTTTGAGCTAAAATGCATTCGGATGTAATGTGAGATCTAGCTTAAAGCCGAGTGGCGAGCGCGTGCACTTAAAAGCGCACTTTTCACATTTGTCACAGCAGGAATCGGGTTACGGCGACATTGGAGCCGCGTGCCGCGCTGGCGCAGCTGAGCCGACGATAACCGAGTCAGCGATACTCGTACCTACAAAACTTCGTTTAAGGAGGCCCCATGTTATAAATATTAAAGTAGGTTCGATTTCCACGAAAGCTCAATTGGGTAGGTAAAGTATTTTTGAAGAGTGGCATTTTTTTTTGATAGTGTACGTTTCAGGGAGCGAGAATCTAAATTTAATTTATATTTATTCTATATCGTTTCTTCAGGAGTTTTTTTTAAAGATGATTGCGATGACATTTCAGCCTTTTGCTCGGTTGTTTGATTAGGTATTTCTTTGACATGCTAAAAAATAAAACAAAGTGACAGTTCCTCTATTATGCATTCTGTGGTTGTGTGTTTGACAGTGGTTTGACGACAAAGAGCTGTCAGTCAACTGTTATTATAAATGCGTTACAAAATGGGTTCAAGTGTAGTTGTATAAAATTAACGACAGCTTTGCAAGAGATATTAACCCGTCCGTCCGTATTTAATTAAACCTAGTGTCACTGCCTTTTTACTTTTCCTGTCCATATAGTTTTTAATTTGGTAATATTGTAGCATCCAGTAAAGAATTACTCGCTGCATGTCTAGTGACTGGTTCCTAAACAGTCTTTATATAATAATATTTAATAAAGAACTAAGCCAGTATTTGTTTTCGAAAGCGCAAAGTGGCTGATTTGTAGAATTCTTACAATACTACAAGCTAACGCTGCGAAAATTGGCTCATTTACTTAATATGCAATTAGTAATACTTAATTCAATTGAATCTGAATGGTGTGAAGTTGATTGCAATTCAAATTAGACATCACTAATTCGCAACAAACAGGTTTTTTAGACGGGCAAAGTGCAATGCAACATAAGCAGAAAGAGATAGATATAGACCTGAACCCTTTAAATCTAAAACTAACAGCGTGTTTGCGTGCTTACGTAGTTGAACGCATGAATAAATAAGTATGAGACACAAAAGATAATTATAAATAAAGCATTATATAACAAATTGCCACTAGTTAAAGTTGGTTGGGACAACTCGGCCATTGTGTTTGATAATCTAACAGCAGAAAGAGAAGTTACTTATATAGCCACGATTGTACATTATTGGACGATGAAGTTAGGTAATGAATATTGTGTCAAAGAAAAGATGCATTTAGCATATTTCCCGTTACTCCTTTCGATTATTTCACGCATGCTTTTACTAAGGGGTCGTCCACAAATTACGTAACGTAATTCGGAGGGAGGGGGGCAGGGGGAGGTCTGGCCAAGGGTTACGGTCCTGTTACGTTGGGGGAGGGGTTCAAGGTTGGTGTTACGTCACGATTTTATAATATTGCACAATAAATGTAAACTCAAGAAATTATAATTATATTGCTGCGGGTGCTGGTATGGGATGCTACTTGCTCAGACACGCTGGCCCCTTCCCATCTACATGGAACCAACAACATAGTTGGTGCGGCCGGTGAGGCGGCTGAAAAAGCTAAACTAGGCAAATACAGGGGTCTAGGCCCCGAATATGATTTTGTCCCATTCGGTGTCGAGACCCTTGGTCCGTGGGGTCCTAGCGTTTTAGGGAAATCGCAAAAAGGTTAGTCGACATCACAGGGGACCGAAGAGCTGGCAGCTACCTCGGACAAAGAATTAGTCTAGCCATTCAAAGGGGGAACGCTGCCAGTATCTTCGGAACCTTGCCTAAAGGGGCTCCTTTTAATAATATATTTTAGTTAATATATTATATTTTTTAAGGTTTTTAGTTTTAGGTTAATTGTTCTAGTTTTTAATTTGTATTTTAAGTTTATTTATCTTAATAAATTATTATATTATTAAGAAATGGAACCGAAACACGTTCATAGATGATTATACCTCGCCCAATGTAAAAAGAGCGCCGAATTACCTGAATATTAGGCAAAACATTTTTACGAAGCACCTGTTACGTAACGGAATTCACCACACCACTCCCTCACCGGGAGGGGGGGTCCCGGCGAAGCGTTACGGTCCTGTTACATGGAGGGGGGGGGGGGTCGAACATTTAAGAAGTTTGTGTTACGTAATTTGTGGACGACCCCTAATGAGTGATACAATATTGAGTTAAATTGATTGGAAAAGGTATTCGAGAGAATATTTTCTTCATACGTAAGTAATCCTTTGTGGACATATCGCATTCCTTAGCGTAATAGCTAGCTCGTGTCTCATACATGTAACGCCCATTATTTAGTTGGGCATCACGCAAGCAACATAAAACCACCAATATAGAGATGAAGTTCTGCTTGCGTTTCATGTGGCTGCTATGTCGCTCAAGCGAACGAAAGGCGTAGGTCATTTTCGACCTATTATTTCCGTAAGAGAACATCCCTCTCGTTTCTCGCTCAGTAAGAGCCTTTAATTGGCGATTAATTAGAGAAAGACGTCCTTAGCGACAGCCGCGGGTATGTTATTCTATCCCCCTTGATCCTTTTGGAATAACAAACTCTTTAACTGAACAGAACACATAATAACAACGTGGAAACTTTAACAAGGTAACAAAAGGCGCAACAAATATATTACCGGGGTATTAATAAGCCTGTAAGTATTCCATGCCATAATGCATGCTTGCAGTGTGACGGCTCCGATTTGTTGATAGTTCGTGGACAGCTGTTTACATTATGAATACCTATGACGGCCACAGGTCCACCATCACAATAACTTTCCGTTAAATGCAAGAACGTCCACTTAATGCTGCATTTCACGTAAAGAGGTGCGTGGTCTGCATAGTGCGGCATTCCAAATTTTATGAATGACATATAAATACTGTAAGAAATATGATGTTTATGTTTAATTATTATTAGATAGGTGTATTTTCGGGGGTCGGTTTACTCACCCATTTGAATCATTATTCGTTCTGGCTGTTTGGCTGTCAAACTACTGCCAAGAAAATACACCTATTTAAAAAAAAAAAAGAAGATCTGTCAAGTGAAAAAGTTTTAGTTACGGGCAATCGCCATTTTTGGAAGTGAATAATATAACGTTATTAATGCAAGTACAGTGGTTTGATTTCAATTCAGAAGTGGGATGAACCCAGTGAATTTCATGTAACTACTATTGAGTGAGTGTAGTGAGTTCTAAAACATATTTATCATGGGAAGCTCTCGTAAACGACGTTCCGCGAAACGTCGTCGATATTCTTCTGAAAGTACTAGTAATACTACGATTTCGTCGTCCTCATCGTCGAGTCTGGAAAGAAAACGTGAAAAACGGAAACGTAAACGTAGTCGGAAGAATAAGCGTCAAACGACGAATCGTCGCTCCCGGAGCAGAACTCGCCGCACGCGGACTCCGCCGGTGCCGACCGCTATTGTTTCTGCGCGCGAGTCTGCCCGGCGCGTGCGGACTCCTGCCCTGGCTCCGGTTGCAGGACATCCCGGGCGTGAAACCGCCAGTACATCAGTACCAGTACCAGTAAGTGCACCAGCAGCTATGGTGAGTGACAATCCAGTGATATTACAATCAACACCTACTGTGCCAGTATTGCAAAGCCAATGGCTGCCCGAAGGCACAGCACAGCAACTATGAACTTAATACCAGAATTTGATCCGAGTCAACATTCTCAAAGCATTGACAGTTGGATAAATAAAGTCAATGAGTGTGCCACAGTATATTCATGGAATGAGAAACAGACTTCATTCTATGCTTTGCCAAAATTGGCCGGGCTGGCCAAGCTATGGTATCAAGGTCTACCTACATTGCTGTTTACCTGGGACCAATGGACACAAAAACTAAAATTAGCGTTCCCGTCCACTGAAAATTATGGTGACTTGTTAGTTAAAATGCTACAATTAAGGTGTAAAATAGGTCAATCCTTAGATTTATATTATTATGAAAAACTTACACTTATTAATAAATGTGAAATTGTTGGTAAAAAAGCTGTAGGGTGTCTCATACATGGCATTGATGACAAATTTATACGCATGAGTGTAAGTGCATGCCAGTTTCAAGAACCAGAACAGCTGTTTTCTTATTTAAGGACATTAGCGAATGAGGGATTTTCACATGTTAGGTCAAAATCAACTAGTTACAACAAAGATTTCAGAACTAATGTAGTACCATTACCACAATCAGTAGAAACAAGGCCTGAGATAAAATGTTTTGGCTGTGGTGAAACTGGTCATATCCGTATTAAATGTCCCAAGTTAATAAAAAGATGTAATTTTTGTAGCAAAATAGGTCATTTGTCCCGAGATTGCCGAAGTAGAACTTTAGCTCTTCCTAGTACATCTGACGATAATACTATGACACAAAATCTAGAATTATTAAAATCCAATAATACTGTTGAGTGCATACAGAGTTTTCAATCAACTACAAAGGAAACTGAAAAGTATTATAAAAAGATATTTATAAATGGGATTGAAAGAATTGGGTTTGTTGATTTTGGTAGTAGTTGTACGATAATTAGAGAAACTGATGCCCGAGAAATTTTGAAAAAGTGGACACGGTCATCAAATTTACCAAATTTAAAAGGATTTGGCAATTCTTGTGTACCACCTCTTGGATCATGTAAGTGTAACATAAGCATAGACGGTGTTGAGTTAGACACTGAAATAATAATAGTATCTGACAATGTTATGAGAAATGCTGTTATTATAGGGCAAACTTTTACAGAACACCCGAATTTAGTTGTACATAAAACTTCAGAAGCTCTTATATTTTATGAGGCCCCGCTGTCATGTGCAGAAAAATGTAATAAATATAAAATTAAATTAAATGAAAGTGTAACTATAGGGCCCTGTGAAGCCATGCCATTACAAGTATATTCAGAGCCTAAAATTTGTGGTGCTTTATATTTAGTTGGTGGATTATGTAATGATCCTAAGTGTCAGTATAGTATAATACCCGGTTTATACGGATTCAAAGATGGCACAGGTTTTGTAATGGTGGCGAACACATCCAACAATAATATTCAGCTTGAACAAGATAGCACAATTTCGCGAGGGGTACCTTTTACTGAAACTAATGAACCATATATAGGGATTACTGAAATGCAAAAAACTGAAAATACGCCAATACCATTGGATCGTGTAAAAATTGGAACAAAATTAAATAAAGATCAACTTGGTCGATTTCAATTATTGCTCCAAAAATATAGAGATTGTTTTGCATTCAATATTTCTGAACTTGGTAAAACAAATTTAATAGAGATGAAAATAAAACTTAGTGACGATGTGCCGGTGGTATATAACCCTTATCGGATGGCGTTAAAGGAAAAAGAGCAGCTGTCAACAATAATAAATGAACTATTAGAAAATGATATAATAAGACCCAGCTGCTCACCTTATGCTAGCCCTGTGATACTAGTAAACAAAAAAAATGGCCAGAAACGATTGTGTGTAGACTATCGGGCCTTAAATAGAAAAACTTTAAAAGATAAATACCCGCTGCCTCGTATTGAGGATAAAATAGATTGTCTGGGGGGAAATAAACTTTTTACGAGTCTGGACTTAGCCTCTGGCTATTACCAAGTGCCCTTATCTGAAGAATCGAAACACTTGACTGCTTTTGTCACACCTGATGGCTTGTATGAGTACAACCGGATGCCGTTTGGTCTGACAAATGCACCAAGTGTTTTCCAGCGTGCGATGAATGAGATGATAATTCGAGAAAATAATAAAAATGTATTGGCATATATGGATGATCTCTTGATTCCATCGAAAACTATTGATGAAGGACTCATTAAGTTAGAGGATGTTTTTGTTATGCTACAAAAGGCCCATTTGACGTTGAATATTGATAAATGTGCATTTTTCCAAGAACAGGTAGACTATTTGGGATATGAAATTTCAAGTGAAGGAGTCAGACCTAGCCAGCATAAAATTCAGGCAGTTGCAGAATTTCCGACTCCTAAAAACGTGCATGAAGTTCGCCAGTTCGTTGGGTTAGCAAGCTATTTTAGGAAATTTGTCCGGAATTTCTCTATTATTGCGCGTCCCTTGACAATACTTACAAAAAAAAATGAACCCTGGCGATTTGGAATGGAACAGTTATCCTCGTTTGAAAAGCTCAAAAATATACTGGTTACCAGACCCGTGCTAGGTCTCTATAATCCAAGTGCAAAACTAGAAGTGCACACAGATGCCAGCAAATGGGGTATAGGAGCCATACTCCTTCAGGATGATGGGAAAGGTTTACAGCCAATAGTATATTATAGTCGGCAGACCTCTCCAGAAGAACAAAAGTTTCATGCTTATGAGCTGGAAACTCTTGCAGTTATTACCGCTCTAAATAGGTTCCGTGTGTATTTGTTGGGAGTAACATTTAAGTTAGTTACCGATTGCAATGCGATACGAAGTACCATGACAAAAAAAGACCTCATCCCACGAGTAGCTAGGTGGTACATAGCGATGCAAGAATTCGACTTTGATATTGAATACAGAGCTGGAATTAAAATGGCGCATGTCGATGCGCTGAGCCGGCAACCAATTAACTTGGATTCACCATTATTTCGAGATGAAATCGATATACTGAATATTGACATTGATGCTGATTGGTTGCAAACCGTTCAACAAGCTGACGCTGAATTGCAACGTATTGTTAATATCTTAAAAGACCCGGAAATTAATAACGTAATTGAAATTAAAAACAATTTTGTAATAAAAAATAATCGTTTATACCGAAAAGTGCAAAAGGAAGACAGCATAAATCTTTTGTGGGTCGTTCCCAAATCAGTTAGATGGCAGATTTTGAAAATGAATCATGATGATGTCGGACACTTTGGATATGATAAAACTTATGAACGAGTCAGAAAAGTTTACTGGTTCAAGAATTTACGTCGCTTCGTAAAAAAATATTGCAAGGCTTGTTTATATTGTGCCCACAACAAAGTGCCCGGTGGTCCCAAAGAAGGGATGTTGCACCCTATACCTAAGCCTGATAAACCCTTCGACACTCTACATGCCGACCATTGTGGTCCATTTCCACAGAGTAAACGTGGCAATTGTTATATACTTGCGATTATTGATTCATATACAAAGTTTATATATATAAAACCAGTGAAGAACTGCAAAACAAAAACCACAGTGAATGTATTTGAAGAATACTTCTCGGTATTTGGCGTTCCGAGAAGGCTTATTACTGACAGAGGAACCAGTTTCACGAGCCATGATTTTCAGAAGTTTGTTAAAGAGAAGAGTATAATACACATTTTAAATGCTGTAGCAACTCCACGGGCTAATGGCCAAATAGAAAGGTATAATCGGACTATCATTGACGCCATTACTGCCAGTAATCATGGGTTTGCAGATAATAATTGGGACCAAATAGTACCTAAGGTCCAATGGGGATTGAATAATACTATCAATAAAACAACTGGAATGACCGCTGCTGAAGTTCTATTCGGTATACGTCCTACTGGTATCTCAGATGCTGTAATGAATGATTTGGTTGCGGATAGTCAAATTTGTCATGATCGTGATAAAGTGAGGGAAAATGTTACAAATAAAGTAAGTATTGAACAAGATAAACAAAAGAAGCGTTTTGATAAGTCTAGGAAAATAGCAACTCAATATAATGTAGGAGATTTAGTCAGGGTTGAACGTGAAGTAAAAAATCTGACAGGTCAAAGTAAAAAGTTGCAACCTAAGTGCTATGGTCCTTACAGAATATCTAAAGTTTTGGAAAATGACAGGTATGAAATAGTAGATACACCCGTTACAAAGAAAGATGGAAAAGGCTTGTATAAGAATGTTTTTGCAGTCGACAAGATTCATCCATGGTTAGTGTATTCCAGTGATCTCATAGATTCTGAAAGTAGTTCGGATGATTAAAAGGAAACAAAGGGTATTAATTAATATAGCAATTTAAGATATAATTTAAGAAATTAGATAACAAAGAGTCTAATTTGGTTAGTATTGATTTAAAAGATAGTGGATATTACTGTTGGATGGTTAAAGTATTAATGAAGAAATTATTATATTAAAAGTAAAAAGAAATATTGTCTTTCTGGTGAAAGTTTGTTTTAATATTACAAGAGATGATTTGATTGTTGTGCTGGAACGCCCTGCGTGGCCGAGGGGTTCCTATGGAGTCCTACGAGACAGTAAATGTGGTAAATCAGATAAAGAAAATAACGGGACGCCCTGTGTGGCCGAGGGGTTCCTGTGGAGTCCTGCGAGACTGAATAAAGCTGGTACATTAGTAAAGCAAAATAACAGGACGCCCTATGTGGCCGAGGGGTTCCTGTGGAGTCCTGCGAGACTGAATAAAGCTGGTAGATTAGTAAAGCAAAATAACAGGACGCCCTATGTGGCCGAGGGGTTCCTGTGGAGTCCTGCGAGACTGAATAAAGCTGGTAGATTAGTAAAGCAAAATAACAGGACGCCCTATGTGGCCGAGGGGTTCCTGTGGAGTCCTGCGAGACTAAGTAATTTATTTTTATTTTTTTGGTGTGTTGTTTTGTCTTTTGTTTCTTTTCTTTAGTTTGTTTTTTTTTTATTATTATTATTATTTTATTTTATAATAAAGCGCGAGGACGCTTGGTCTGTCAGAATTGGCCGAATGTAAGAAATATGATGTTTATGTTTAATTATTATTAGATAGGTGTATTTTCGGGGGTCGGTTTACTCACCCATTTGAATCATTATTCGTTCTGGCTGTTTGGCTGTCAAACTACTGCCAAGAAAATACACCTATTTAAAAAAAAAAAAGAAGATCTGTCAAGTGAAAAAGTTTTAGTTACGGGCAATCGCCATTTTTGGAAGTGAAAAATATAACGTTATTAATGCAAGTACAGTGGTTTGATTTCAATACTGACAAATTTATTAAAGTCCGTTAATCGTTAATTAAGGACCTACTATTAGGCAGAAGGACACCGTGCGGACTGCGCCATGTCGCGAAAAACACGTACTGACAAGTAAGTTCGGGCCAGGCATTTAGTTAATTGATAATACGTTGAATTCAACAGCAAATAATACCTATTATAGTTTTACTTCCTGAAATAGTGAAATGTAGAAGAACGAGAGCTAAATTTTTAAAGAATTATCACCATTTTCTTAGACCATTGAGAGTTTTTCCCTGACTTCGGTGCATCCAAACAAACGAATTTGTAATGAATAAGTATGTACGCTGTTACCTCATTTGGTGTACTGCCGTTTGTGCAAAATATTTTTCGCCAAATTTCACTTCCGAAAAAAATTATCGCAGTAGTTTCATTTCCCAAACGAATTTAGCATATTTACATTTTGCATTTTATTCATATTCTAATTATCATTTGGCTTCATTTTACTTTGTCAAGTTTTATTAAGACAAACGTTTATTAGCAAACGTTTTGTTTTGGCAAATATTATATTACAAAAAATTTAAAAGTTGGGGGGAACGAAGCCCCCCACAACTGGGGTCGAGGGGGGCGTAGTCCCCCGAAAGAGGGGTGAGGGGGCGAAGCCCCCCGCATTAAAAAACCATGTTTTTTGGCCATACATTAGTAATCCACCTCATTTACATGCAGCAAAACATGACCAAGTGTTTATTTGTTAAACAATAATTTGTCAAAAAATACTTTGGCAATTGTAAAATTGCGATAAGTTGTTTTGTTTAATGATTTTTTGCCGAAAGATAATTTGAGGAAAAAAGTTTGGGATGTGATACTTTGGGAAAAGTTTTTGGCCATAGATTAGTAATCCACCTCATTTACATGCAGCCACTGCCACTACTGCTTGCGCTGCGTGAAATACTTTCCGCATACTGTTTTCGAAGGCAGTGAGTGTTTACATGCTGTAAAATGCAGCCACTGCCACTGCTGCTTGCGCTGACAGAAATAATTCCCGCATACACTACTTTCGAACGCAGTGTGTGTTTACATGCTGCTTCTTGACTCACTGCGCGCCAGGCAACGCGAGTAGCAGCGGCAGGAGCAGGAGAAGTGACCCATTTACATACTCGTGCTGTCCAGTCCCATGGCAATTCCCATCTCACTTCGGCTGCATGTAAATAAGGCATATCGTTTCTGTGTGCATTATTATCTTAAAAAGGAATTAGTAAACGTGAAACATAAGATGTTTAAGGGTGGTCTATACAGATTCACACAGTTTTTTTACTACCCTTCGAATTTCGCTTAATAAATTATTTACTTTACCTTTCTCATACCTAAATTATTACCTTTTGGATTCATTTTTTTAACCAATCGTAACTAAACCAGGTCTTACTTACATGATAAATTGTTCGAATTGATTATAGGTAAGATAAGTTTTCCAAAAAAACATCGTTCTCAGCGGAAAAAAATATGCGAAATGATTATTATGCGAAAACTTTTTTGCGAGTCGAAGCGGCCCCGTTTAATACGCGTACAGACACGATTATGATGGTAGAAGTGTCATTGCAAACAAAAACGGTCAACTTATTTAAATATTAATATATTGAAATATAAATAAGAATTAACGCCTCAACCTCTATTTGGCCTCGTTATTTAAAAACAAAAACAGAAAAAAAACCTGCGCACATTTTTTTCTGCCGTAGCATAACTCGATAAGAATTAAGTTTTCTTTAACAACCCCTTGACTTACCAAATAAAGTCTTAAAATACATAACTCACACGAACATTATTATTGAGTGTCGCAATGCTCGACCTCAATTAAAATAAAGCGTAATATGTAAATGATGCCAATGTTACGATGTGTCGAAATTGAAGATTGCTGTTAAATCAGCTGACGCGCACAAGCTGTAGGCCCATTTTTATCATTTGTCCCGCAATAAATAATATATTTAAGGTAAAAAAATGTAGAAAATTATAGAGGTGACTTTGCGGCCAATCGGGAACAACTTTGTCATAATATGGCGGTCGAGTCTTCCAATCAGTGACGTTTACATTGTTAAATACCTTCGGTAAAGGCTGGTTGGAACGCTTACGCTACACATGTTTTTCAAGAGTTACAAGTCAGCTGACTAAGTAACTGTAACCCTTGAAAAAGATTATAAACACGAGCTCGTGTTTGTAATTTAATAAATAAGTGATCAAACGTCATGCCTCCAAATAGTAAACAGTTTTACTATCTCTCAACCAAAACCAATGTCAGACCTTGATAATATATATCATATTTTTATAAATTGATTGAAATATATCGTAATCCGCCATGATGTTAAAAAAAGCTTGCGTATTAATATTTACATACCAACCCCGTTTGGAAGCAAGGGTAGGTATGTATATTATTATTATTACTAATTTGAGCTAAAACCAGACCTTTCTAAAAATAAAATGGTTAAAACTGCATCAGAATCTGTTCAGTAGTTTAGAACCCGCTGAATCACGCACGAATCGTTCTATGCGAAAAAAATATCTTCTAGAAGGTAAAAGGTACAAAAGAATTTGGGATTGAAAAAAAATATATAAGATACCATGACATAAAATTGACTAATTTAAGACACTGAGTTTTATAGTCAGTTTTAGTTGATTTCAATTTTTTTTTATCGATTTTTTGGGTTCACTAATCTATATAATCCATAGGTACGGTAAAGATAATATTCTCAGAAAAGCGCGCTGGCCGTCGCGAGTTTGAGAAAAAGTATCATTACGTGCATCAAACGTCGTTCATGTCATCGATCTCACTTATTTCATGAATGTTCAACATTTTATAGATTCTACAAGATAATAAAAAGATGCTTCGATACATGTTTAGAACAACTTTTACTTGCGTCAAAGTGGTGCTCGCAATGACACTGCGTGTAAACTTCAAAAAATTCCACTTCCATTATGTACTTTGCGACACCATTTCTCTTGCAAATTTTGCTTGCGGGCCTAGCGCGGGGATAGCTTAACCCCGTTTTATCTCTCTTACTATCTCTTTCGTCGGCACTAGTGTGCAAGAGACGCACTTAGAGATAAGACGTTGTTAACTTATTCTCGTGTCAACCTTGCTGGGGCCGCTGATGCGAACAATTAACTTTTCGGAAGTAGTCGTGAACAATTCTTGCACGAAGGAACGAAACATTTTTTAAACCCCATTTATAATTTGTGTTAAAGGAGTCTATGTATTCTAAGTTGTAAATTAATATACTTACACGGAAAAAAAGTTTAGTTTTAATTAATGTCTGGAACAAGAATCCGACAAAAATTTTTATACTAAAAATTATTGGATATATTATTATATTTCAGAACATGGTTATTTTTTTTTAGATTTTCTTATGTGAATTTATTAACATATTCAAGATACATTTAATACTTTATTCGCTTTTGTAATATTTTTGAAGTGAAAACTTCATTAGGCGCGTTGAGCACTTTTTGAGTGAACAAAAATCATGGAACTCGCATCATCGTTACCGAATGTTTTCCGAGTTGGGTTTTCACTTCTGTCGGCAGTCCCTAAAGACAGCCTCGTTTTTTTTAAAAGTTTTATAATTATAAAAAAGAAAAAATCTAAATTGTTTTCGAAATATATACGATAATCTAGCCAAATCGTTCGTTTCCTGGATTACTTATACTTGACTTCATATATGAATGTTGTTTGTTTTAATTTATGGTAAATATATTTATCTGACGTAAATCTGTAGCATAACAAAGAGGAGAAGCAGCTTTGTACTTCCTCCAGATAAACAACCAAATTGGTAAATAGAGGAATGCCGTCATAATGTCATAAAGGGAACCCGCTATTCACATCGCAGGCGTTATGGCGACGTCCACCAATATTGCCAATCAAAATTCTTCTGCTTATGAATTGGACTTGCAAGTATACTTGATTTACGAACCCATACCAGTCGGGTTTCACTCCGCACTTTAGGTATGCGCGGCCGTCGCTTTGCTCGGAGCTGTAAATCGCAGTAGGTTGCCGCTCGCTCACTCGCTGGGCGATTCGCGCGTTATTGTCGTTGGATGACGCGGATTAAAACTGACAACCCTAGCGTACACGAAAGAGCACGGTTTATGCGACGGAGAGAGAAGGTATGATTAGGCATATTTTCCTACCTAAACACCGTTTTTGTTAGAGAGTGATTCTTCTGTACGTTAGTACTATTATCTAATCTATTCTTTGCCCATACATATTCGTAGGGCCATGCTTTTGCATCAGTTTTGCTACACTATTATTTTTTAATTAAGTTTGCTAAAAACTATTAAAATGCCGTGTCAGCTCGACAGCCAAAGTATTGTAATATTTAAAATAGTTTGATAATTTTCGGATTGTTCACAAGTGAAGAATTTGTAACTATCAATACGCTATAAAATACTAAGCTGCCATGTTATGGGCATGTCAGCGAAATAAATTGTATTTGTCACAAATATCATCTTCTAATTTACGGGTTTGTCTGTAAAAAGTAAATAACAAGTGAAAAAAAAAAACCTCCGTGGACGCCAGGCCAAAAGTTGCGCTGACCGCTATACATTTTATATGGCCGTCAGCGTTCTTTTTACAGCGGGCGAGGTATACTTATATTTTAAACGAAAACGGATCTGATTTAAATACGCTAGTGTAAATAAGGGCTTCCGACCGCCGCATAACGGAAGTTCCGACGTGTAAATAAAATCTGCAATGATTCACTTACGCTGTTTCAATGAAAATGAAAGAGTTACTTATTCGTTTTCATAAAGAATATCTGGTGGTTTTGTTAAGATGAGTGTTTCTGAAGTCAAAGTTTGTTTTATCTACCCATATCATAAAACCTCCATTGTTTAATCAAAAACCGTAGGAAATTACCACCATTTTGACAACCAATTAGGAAAAACCAGTGCTGTAATGTTATTTCTTTATCGTTTTTAGTAAAGAAATGAGATTAAATTTGGAACAGCTGTCAAAACTCAAGTGGGTCTCTATTCTAGTATCCATAGATATTAAACAGTTATTGATACAAAACGTCAATTCAGTATGTTTTTTTTTAATATAAACTGCACAACATTTGATCTCGAGTGACATGAGAATAGAGACTTTCGTTTGTCTATGATTTAAAAAAAAATGGTCTTGGCAGAGGATCGAATTGACACCATTATGTTGGTGTTTTGCTGAACGAAAGTAGAATTGTTGTTGAAATGAATAGAAAAAGTTGTTTGTAATTTACATTTTAGTTGAAAATATGAATAGTAGTCTTCTCGGAATGTGTGTGATGTGAAAATGCGCCGGATATCGGAAATATGCAGCCACGATTGCAACAAATAACTTGTTGCCAGAAAATATTGTTTCTGAACCCATCATGGAGGATTTATAATATGTGTGTAGATAAAGTTATGTATGCATCTCTGCATAATTTGGCCTTAAAACACTCGTGCGATCTTATTATGAAACTCGCCTATCGGCTCGTTTCATGAAAACCGCACTGGTGTTTTAAGGCCTATCATTATGCAATCGTTGCATAAACTACTATTGCATATTTATAGTGAATAGCTATAATACCGTATGAGCTAGTTTTACTCACACAACTGCCCATAAAAGAGTACAGTTTATCACTTGAAGTTATGGGGTACGTACAGCCGGGTCTTTAGACCATCAAGTAATTAAAAGTAAAATTTACTTGAAAAAAATGATGAATACCTCTTAGCGGCAAAAAAAATCTTGCTGACTTTCAATCATAACAAAACAATCAAATTTTTGTGCAAATATGGCGTGAATGTTTTGTAACAATATATTCTCCTTAGTAAGTACATGTGCCATGCACTGGTCCTCGTGGGTGGCCCGCACTGTACTTTTTTACATATGTATATTTTACTTAAGCGTCAACTTCCATTCGAAGCACTTCAAACAAATCTCGATCTTATTGGGATAGACACTGGAGCTATTTGGTGCGAATGGATTAAAAGTAGCTTATCGAGAACATTGGTAAGGCTGCCTTTAATTAGTCGGCGAAATGAGAAATATAAACGCAAGCGAATTTCAGTATGTTTCACTGTACATTGAAATATTTTTTTATTAATAACAGAATGGGGTGTCCCATTCTACTGCAGCAATGAATTTCGTGGCATGTGTGACGTACTGGGGATCCTGCCGTTTCATCGAAGAACTTTTGACAAATTATCACTTCCCAAACAAATTTTAGCAACAGGTTTTTTGCCAATGCAATCTTTGTAATAATTTTAGTACGCACATTTTCATTTGGTCAAATTTTCACTCAGTAGAATATTACTACGGAAAACGACATTTAGTCATTTGGTCTTTTCGAAAATGTTTTATTAAAGCAAAAAATCATTAGACAATAATCATTTAGTCAAATAAATTGTTATAATAAAAACTATACTTAAAGACGAAGTGAGTCATTATTGGAACATTCACTTGCCAAACATTAGGTTTGCGTTACAATTATTTGTGAAGAATGTCAAATAATAATTTGGCAAATGAAAATGTAGGAAAAATTGTTCGGGAAGTGATAATTTGTAATTTTTTTTTTGATGGAACATGGGTTACCCGACTTACTGTGCTCGCGCCATTTCCCTTTGTGTAGGTAGTTTGTTATTTTGAAATGGCAACTAATTAAAAAATACGAAATGTCGTTCTCTGATCATTATGTAGTAGAGCGGAGCTGCGTTCGGGCGTTAGAGACTAAGCAAATTGATGAATATAACAATATTTTTTATAATTTAAGGGCCGATTTAAAGAGTTTTTAATTTGACAACTGTGAGTAGATAGGCGTAAGAGTATTTATATGCTTTAAAATTATAAAACAAGAAAATATGTCCCTGGGTGAAACACCCAAGTAAAGGAAAGTCATGCATTATGTAGAATGAACTTTAACTGCTGGCTTCTTGCTGGCAAGCCTTACACAGTTCATAAGACGTTCAAAATAATCTAAGCTGGTATCAAAAACTGAGGATCAATATAAGTTAATTATTTTGGCAGCTAATAAGAAAGATAAAACAATTGTAAAATTTTGAAATGACTTAAAAACGTTTGATTTTAAACAGACATTGGGGCCAATTCGAAAGTGAGGTCGATAAATTTGAAAGTCACTAAACTTAAAATAAGAAATGTCAAACTTGATTTTGACAGCTTTGTGCTATACGAGATAGAGTTTGACGTTTCTTATTTTAAGTATAGGGAATTTTGAATTTAGGTGACGCCGTTTCGAATAAGACCTATTGCCAGTGAATGTGGAAGGATGTCAGCGGGCTACGCAGATAGCTAATAATGTTTAGTAAAAGGTTTAAGATCAGCCCTCGACCTGTCCCAAACTGTATGCTCAAATTTTCGTTAGGACGAATTAAAGAGCCGTTGCTGACACGTTTCTCCCCTGAAGAAGTCGTGAAAGCGGTGAAGGGTTTGAAACATCGTAGATCACCTGAGCATAGTGAGTAAGCCATTATCTATGCAGGAGAGGCGGGCATATACATGATATTATGCAGCTTTTAATTTAGGAATGTGGTTTTCTTATCTCATAACTGATATGCGTACTGTTGTTGCTCCGTTTGTAAAAAATAAGACAGGAGATTTTGGTCATGTTCGGCCAAATATAGACATACACTAGCGACGGTGGTAGGTAAGATTTTTGCAATCCGGAACTGTTGAACAATATTCACATAGATGACACTCAGTTTGGTTGACACAGGGATAACTAAATCCCGTCCTATCTCTCTGACTATCCCTTTCGTCGGCACTAGTGTGAGAGAGCTAACTAACTTAGCCTCGTATTAACCTTGCTAGGGCCGCTGGTCTCTCGATTGACTCGTACATCATTAGCCTACAATATGCAGTCAACTATTATCTGAAATACGACATCTCTGTCAACGCATGCTTTCTGGTCCTTAGCCGTTCATTTGATCCAGTGCATTATACATTATTTGGAGTAAAATTCGTGGCTCAGACGTACTAAAGGAGCTGGTGACCGAGTACTGGTACGGAAACCAAACCAACTTCTAATTATTAGAATGCGGGGAGCGTAAATGAGGGCTTACCGCTTTGGACCTCTTTAACCTGGGGAAGCTGAGGGGCATTAAAACGGATGGTAAAGTAGGTGACGTCTTTGGGAACAGTCTGAGTTTTGCGGACGACCTGCAGCTGCTTAATCCCTATCCCTAGAGTCAGATGCTATCAGTTTGCCAGGACTATGGTGGTTCTCACGGAGTGATCGATTATGAAGCCAAATCAGAAATAATAGTTTTTCTTCTATTATATTTTTTATTAGGAAACAGATACTTATATAAAAGTTAAGCCTAGTGCATTCCATATATTTGTTCACATTTCACACTCGTATGGTAGGTTTACTTATTTTGATTGAAAAGTTTTGTGCTGTTCCTGCGACATAGCAGCTTACATTGTTGGTGTTTGGTCGTCGATAGTAGTTGGTGTTTGGATTAGGGGAGGTGATTCTTTAACTTGTCAGGAGAAGGCTCCGTACTGGCACAAACATGTGACTAATAGGTATTCATTGAGTAGATTATACAGTAGTTAAATGCATGCCCGCTACTCAGATTGGACCAGACCCGGTAATTACGGTGGCTGGTTACCGGCTATAGTCACTTTGTGACAATTCATTCTTATCACAAAACTTTTTTATTATAATCACACTACCGTCAAATGGCAGAACGATGCAGTTGGAATTACAGCGGTACAGCTTACACTAAATAATTCCTAAGGGTCACAGCTCAAGTTTTGTTTTGCTATCTAGTTAGTTTAGGCTAAACGAAAACAGGTAGGTAGTAGAAAAATCTGCATGACTTATGACCCTAAGGAATCGTTTGGTTATTGTTGCGGCGAGCGAGCGAGACTCGCATCCTACTCTTTCGCATTACGCATCGTGGGGAAGAGTAGGATGAGAATCACGCTAGCGCGTCGCTACAATATCGCTTGGACGTTCCCGAATAGAGGCGCAGGCCTGAACAGTAACATACGTGCAGTAGGATTTAATGAACATTTTTAATGAAAATTTTTGAAGAGACACGCTCGATAAAATTGGCTCATTGCAAAACTTGCCATAAGATCTGTTTCCATTACAGTTACAGAATGAAGCGTAATTCGGTCGTATACCACAAACAATGGACCTATTTCACGAGCCAATTGACTTAGTTACATTTTTATTGTTCTGTTTCAGGTCGATATATGCACTGATAGACAAGTTAGTAGGGAGACCAAGTAGAAGTAACTAACATTATAACGATTTTCGTACGATTGACAATAAATTATATACCCAATCGGTGGTGTCGATGGTGTAATCAGTGTGGTCTACTGATTATCAAATAGTATAGATTATTAACTAAGGGGTGTAAGACATTATTTGCATGCGAGATGTTTAGGTACGTGAATAGAAGAGCTTGCGGGTGCTTATGATTATATGATACTTGAGTCGATCTTGCTTGATCCCTATGCCACTTGAAATGACATTTCTGATAGGCTGTTTTGCATTCAGCTTACATGATTTCAAAAGTAAAAAAACTCATCGTTCTCATCTTTACTAGTAGAGAGAGTGTGAACTCGCCAACAAAAATAATTAAACCTTATGTCCGTACAGATAGATTTGGAAATATTTTCAAGTTTTTCGTTAATAGTTCAATTTTGGCATTTTAACACTTAGATGTTATTAGATTTTGAAATGTGACGTCACAAAACTTATGACCCCTCCTACCCCTTGTCACACTATGTCACACTTCGTCGACCCCCTCCCCCCGCCATAAGGTGTGACGTACTTTATGGATGACCCCTTAACCGTATGACCCTCGATAGAACCACGGGTGGAACCACGATTACTTTTACCTAACCATGGACCAACCGACTGGCGTGTGGTATCACGGTTATAACCTTCGTACCATTATTTACCTCAAACCAAAATATTTCAAATGTTCGGAATTCGGAATACATACGCATTAGGGAATACAATTACCAATACCGGTAAATTACTGATCAGAGTAGGGTAAAACCAGTTAACCAGGAAAGTGCCGGTAAAAAAGAAAAACCATAAAAATACTTGTTTTTACCAATAATCAATTTAAAAATGAATCACCATCATGTGAATAATAATACAAAAAATCAATTATAATTATAATATATTTTTTTTCTTATTTATTTCATTTATCATTTAAATCACAGAATATGTTAACTTCGTTCATGAATGATTCACGAATTAACGGTCTTGTGCTCATCTATGTGTGTATAGGTTGACCGCTTAAATGAGTCGTCGCCCGCGCGGCACAGGGGCGCGGGGGCATGACGACAAAGGGGCCTGAGAGAGGTGCGGGTGGCGTGAAATGAATGAAAACAAAAATGCGCCTGCCGCCCGCACCTCTCTCGGTCCCCTTTGTCGCCATGCCCCCGCGCCCCTGTGCCGCGCGGGCGACGACTCATTTAAGCGGTCAACCTATAGTTGTATACAGCTTGTATTGATGATTGATAATTAAATAGGTCTTAATAAACATTTTAAGGTAGAAGAGTGTGCTCCCTTTTTAGTTTCATACGAAACTGTCATAGATCCATGTGAACAAAAAAAAAACGAATAGTATTTTTTTTTTTAAAACGAGATTTTTTAAAAATGCTCTTAAATTAAATCAATCCCGTCAATTTATTGCATTATACCTACAATGTTTATGACAGAAAAACTTGTCGCGAGATTTACCTGTGTAAATTTATTTAATGAAATAGGTACTTAACTTTTTTCTTAGAAATATTTGTCAAGATCAAGTTACATATTGTATTTTTGTATATTTACACAGGTAAATTTCGCGACAAGCTTTTATATCATATAAATTGTATAATGTAATAAATTGGTTTGATTTAATTTTATTTTTATTTACTTAATTTTAGAGTATTTAAAGAAAAGCTTGATTAAAAAAAATTTTTTTTTTGTTTAATTTATTTTATAGTTTTTAGTTTTCGCTGGGCATGTTTCTAAGAATGTGCATGTCATGCGTCATTGTTGCATGGTCGTTGGCCTCTTAATTTAGTACAGTCTAGTTCTTCAATAAGGAGACCTTCTAGCGATGTGACTCTACTTAAAGCCACGTATGCTTGGTCAGCAGCGAAGAGCTTTGAGCCTAAACAGACAACGACATGGTTGATTAAATGTGTATAATTACATCATTTCGTGTCTGTGCTGTTAACTGTTGAAGAGTTCCCTAGTTAAGAGCCAACCCTGAGTGCAGCAACCGGTGCCCTCGTTAGGAGCTAACTTCGAGTGCAGTAGCCTTGTCATGATACAACTTAAAACCGGCTATCATAATAAAATGCGTACACAAAATTTCGTGACTATGCCGTTGACCGTTGAAGAGTCGCCTAGTTAGGAGCCAACCCTGAGTGCAGCAATCACGTCATGGTAAAACTTAAATCCGGCTATCATAATAAAGTGCCTACACAAAATTTCGTGTCTGTGCTGTTGACCGTTGAAGAGTTCCTTTGTCTGGAGCTAATCCTGGATGTCGATTCAGGTCATGCTTACTATAAAAATGCATTGTCATCGAAACTGAATCAACATGAGTGTAAAAATTCAACTCAAGCAAGTTAAATAAAAGCTTTTAATAAAACCCAAATGTTCCATAGAATAATGTGCAATACTGCCATATCATTTTGTTCCATTCCGTAACGGTTCTATAGAACAAATGGATTAAAATGGTGCCTACATTTTCCATAGATCAACTGGGACAGTAAAATATCATATTGTACCATGACGTCACTGTTCCATGCAACAAATGGGAATCACTCGCAGCGTGTACTATTTTGACACCAAGCTCGTTAGCATTAGTAATTTGATTTGATACATGACCTTTGTATATATGGCCCAAGTAGATCATATATTATTTCCCAAAGACCATTACCTTTTTTAATTTTTTCATACTGGCCTGATGTAAAACAGTTTAAAAACAAATTACATGCCACACTGGAAATTTAAATTTGACAATTCCAGAGAATACACATCACTACGTTTTGTCAATTTATTGACTTTGAATAATATTAGGAAATATTATTGTTAAATCAAAAAAGCCTAGTCTTTTCATCTTATTAGGAATATATTGTGCTATTTCCTCGAGTTGTGAAAATCCTTTTTATCTTTCTTCAGTGTGTTGAGTGCGCACGCAAATCGTTAGCAGTCTGCCAGTACCCATGTTGCTCCTTATTCTTATAAATTCAAACTCCTGCTTCCAACATAGCTGATACTAACAATTGTTAAAGAAGCAACAGTTTGTTTAAATGATTTCGCTGAACCTTCAGCCTTTTCTCTTTTGAAATACGTATATAAGTAGGTATATGCTTCAAAGATCGCTTTTGCTCTACCAATGTAAAAAATAGATTTCACTTGTGAGCTGTGATAAAAAAATTGTGCTAAATTTCAGAAAAAAAGTTGCTCTTGTGTCATAATTATAACTAAATTGAATAATAGCAAAACTGAATGCGATTTTCACTAATAATATTAAATTTGATCTCTGTTCTAAGTCCTCCTGTTTTAAAGTAATCCCGGTGTGCTTTGGTGTGTATTATAGTGTACAGTGCACAGCGTTGCGTTGGCGGCGAATTCATTACTGACGTTGTGTTGTGATTTTGATGGTTTATTATATCGTGTAAAATAGTAAACTTAATGGCATAAACAAGTATAAAATTACAATAAATTGCTTCAACCATGACATTCTTGTTTGCTCGACAACTCAAATTTAATCTATCGCTTGCTTCTAAAAGAAAATTGCTGTTCGTCGTCGCTATAATGGTTGTCGTTGCTTCATAGTCCTGATATATCTTCGATTATCCATCCATTATGTCTTCGTTTTGGTCTTTTCTATCGTTATTGGTACCAGTACCGTCTTAGTTGGCTCGTGTTTTTTCGATCGTAAATTGTAGCGAAAGTTTTGTCTGCCATCCAATAAACCTTAAATCTTGGCTCGTGAAATATGGTTTTATTTATTTTTTAACGCTTCCATTGCCACCGACGCATATATGCGTTACCTTGACTTTCACCCTATGCCGCTGTCAGAATTCTGCACACATTCGAACAAACATGTGAGTTTGCGGCACCTAGCGAAAGTTCGAAAAACAATGCCGGCAGTGAATGCGTTAAAGTCATAAAGATAAAGGAAGACAAACACATAAAATTACAATAAATTACTAATATAGCATCAACTATGACGTTCTTGTTTCCTCGATAACTCAGGTCTACGCTGGCGCTTGTTTCTTAAAGCGGCTACTCACGATCAGTTTGAACTGATAGTTACTGAGTTAGTGAACTGTTCAGTGAAAACTGATCCTGAGAAAATACCTTTCAAACCACACATCCAAGAACCACCTTTACCACCTATCTTTCTTACAAGGTGAATTCTGAGACATATTTTTCAAAGTATCCACCCTGTGGTATTTTTTAAGGATGGATACATGGAGTGTAATAATCCCAATCTAAGAAAATAAAACAGCGAAGCACACTAGTATTTTTCTTATTTAAATAAACTTTAGACACTCTTAAACATAAAACTAAAAAAAAACATTGTGACATCCTATCTACGTTAATTTGCTTATTTACCTAGATATTTCATCTTACTTATCAGTTTTTTCTTACAGGGAATTGAAACCTGGGTTAGGTTAGGCTTCAATTCCCTGTTAAATTCTCATTCAGTATGAATTACTTACTATTAATTATATTTTAATTGGAAATAAACCATTTTTTTAATTAGCTCTAACGAGGTCAGTTCTTTTCTTAGCAATTTTTGTAAATATTTTTTATATGTTGCGCTACTGAATTTTTCTATTCGGTTTTCAAGAGTTAAACAAGAAATGTTTTATGATGTAATCGTAATGAACAGATTCTCGTCTTATTTTGTCGATGAAATAAAATAGAAATGGCCTCTAGGGAATTTTTAAATTTAAACGTCTGTGCCACCCTTCCAATAAGTTAGTTGTCCTGTGTGGATTAGTGGAACAACTTAAAGTGCACGCTGAATATTTACCAAGCCAGTGTTTTGAAAAATATTTTTTGATTTCTGTCAGTTCATCACTTGGTGCAGCTTTTTGTAGGATCGAATTCCATCCTTCTGAAATCTGTTCCGCGGGAAGAAGTGGTAAATTGCTCACCATTCTAGTTAATTTTCTTCCTTTCCATGAATCGTTTAGTCCTAGTTCCTCAGCTTTCTTGAGTATAGCCTTTTGATAGTGAAAGAAGCACCCGAACACCTCTGCATCTTGGAAAACTGCGTGTACACTATTCATTGCGGTCATTTCGTAATCGCACTTAAATTGTTTGATGTCTACGTTTATTTTTTCTCTCAATAGAGTAAAAAACCTGATGTAAGTATTTTGCGACTTATTCGGAAGTAATCCATATGCTATCGGAACAACATTATTGGTATCCGTATCTGAACCCAAATCCAGATGCACCGTATATAGTTCATAGAATGGATTACGACATGTTTTAAATGTTCCATCTCCCAAATAAAATCCTTCATCACAGAAGGTTTCTAAATAATCTCTGAAGACTTGAGAACAAAACAATTAATATTTTCTCTCCTTCGCCATAGTCAGCAACCAAAAATTTTTTTGATAGGCCATTTGGAACTTTAACCTCGTTTTTAACGTTTGAAAACTTAACTTTTCTGACTCCATGTGCCTTCTTCGTACCTTATGCAAGCTGTCCTTAATTTGGTTAAATCTCGTCAATATAGGAGGTGTTTTCTAACTTTAGGGGTTCCATATTTCTTTCGAATATTTCCTGTACGGACCTAAAGAAGTTATGGAGTGCCATGTTCACTTTATTTCTCTTAACATTACCTGAGCACCTGTGTTCATTCCATCGAATATATCTATCTATACGCGTTTGATCGTCATTTAGCGTCACTGTAGCACATTTTCTTTGCATCATAATTATATCGGTATCCATCTTGTATTACGGTGAATCTTTATTTTTTATTTTTTGTAATAATAAAATTATCCATTTTCTCACAAATCATCCAGCCATCACACTCAGGTTGACAGAAAGAAGACATACAGTAAGTGATTATCTTTACAAGTATCATACTTTACACCAATGAAGTATGATAGTGGCCAGTACATAACGGGCGACATATTATTACTCATAATAGTAAAATCTCACCACGATAAGTTTCTAGGTAGTAGAAGAAGCATTTTTTTAACGTTAGCCCAAATTGTATGAGAGCACTCGTAAAAAAAATACAATTTTTTTCTTTATCTTTGTACGTGAGAAAAACATTGATAAAATGGCGAAACTAGTTCGACTACCGGACTCTAAGCAATACGTTCTAAAAGAGCTTGAAACATTGAAGTAAGCTCCGATTACGTAAATGAAATAGTACTTATGAATTAGCAATATGATAAGAAAATATTTACGATTCTCGACATCACCGAAATATTGCAATTTGTTTGACTTTTGTCAGTTGTCTTGTCACAGAGTACTAGTCCGGTCAATATAACCACTACGGGCTTTGACACTTTATTTGTCGGGCGAGCATAGAGGAGCATAACATAGACTGCATATACCAACATAACAAACAAACAGACTTTGTCAACGTCAAAAGATTAATACTCAACTTGGCGAAATATAGCGAGGTTAACCGAGAATTCCCGACAATGGCCGAGGGTAGTGAAATGACGAATTTTCTTTAGCTGATTGTTGATAAAATACGCGGCAAAAGTGGCAATTTTTAAGCTTGGGTTCTATTCCCATATCTAGAAAATTGATTTCAATAGTTTTTCCCCATGAAACATGCATTGTATTCGAGAAACGTTGTCCGAAAGTTCTCAAAATTTTGTAAGGCACCATCTCGTTTATTCCTTCGTTTTTCGATTTTATTATATAGAATTTTAAAACATAATTGTAACAACAGTTGATAAAACAAAAAGTTGCAGTTTGGTTTTCATAAATATGACTTTAATTTAGCTCGTTAGAATTGAAACGTAATGTAGTGTCGCACGTTGCAAATGAGAAGAGTTTCTGAGTCACCGGAATTAGTCTACTGCCTATAGATAATTAAGACTAAGAATGCTTCGGTCGTCCTGACTATGCAAGTCTCGTAAGTCAGTTAGTTGATGACTAAAGTCAGCCAGTTTGAAATGGCATCCAATGCCTTTACACGCATTCCTTATCCAGTGACCAATTATAGATATAAGATGTATTTTTTGGAAAATGTCAGGGCCTTTATTGATCGAGCCAGATCTCGCAAGTTGCCAACTACTAAATCGACAGAAATCTGTATGTGGATCTGTATGCATTTTTCCGAGCATAATTATCAAACCGATGACCGGATCCTTATGAAATTTGGTAGGTGGGCATTTTCACTAAAACGTGTACCCCCTGTTTTTATGGTGTCCCTCAAGTTCAATATTTTTTACTGCAATTTATATTTTTATTGTAGTTATTTAAATGATGTCGACATATAGTAAGTACCTTAAATTAATGATATCATCAATAATTCTACATAAAATACGTTTAATGTAATTATTTTAAAAAAATGGCTAAACAATATTTAGAGTTATTCGGGACCAGCAATAAGGCCAAGTGTGGTATCAATGAATAAGTCACAGAACTTCTTTCAGAGAATCTTTGAATGTCACTGCGCTGAATTCTTGACAATGTTTTGTGGCCCCCATCGATTGAATAAGATGTTAATGACCCAATCTCCTTCTCATTCCAATTTCGGTTTTTCGTTGCCCAATATTGGTTCAGCAGGTAGAGCCGCAATGTCACCCACAGATGCACATTGTTTTCGTAATTATCATGACACTCATGTACGAGTAGTTTAGGCCCGTCACATACATTCGTTTTCCTGATTCGATTTTCGAATTCGTTTTCCGTATGCGGATACCCCGAACGCAAGCATTTCATATAAATAGTTCTACATGACACACACGTTCGAACGAATTCCGTTCGGAATTCCGTACGGAAAAATTATGCTTGCGTTCGGGACACCCCGAACGCAAGCATTTCATATAAATAGTTCTACATGCCACACACGTTCGTAATTTTTCCGTACAGAATTCCGAACGGAATTCGTTCGAACGTGTGTGTCATGTAGAACTATTTATATGAAATGCTTGCGTTCGGGGTATCCGCATACGGAAAACGAATTCGAAAATCTAATCAGGAAAACGAATGTATGTGACGGGCCTTAGAGTGTGTTATATATAAGTGCCGGGGTGTACCTCGGGCGTGAATCAGCACTATGCGTCATAATCTGTCACTGCCGCCAGCGCGACTCAGTCAATAGTATGCACATCTGTCAAAACATTATTGGCGGAATGGCACATAAAATTGTATTTCTGTGTGATTGATTAACAAATCCATCTACTAATTTGATAAAATTAAATAAAAAACAATCTCGCCTGCCATGCCTAGCATCCACTGTTGAAATATAACCGAAAATATTGTAATTAATAAATACCCAAATCAGCTGCAACTGTCGTGAGCCTTATAAATCTTGTCGGCAGAGGCGATTATTTTACGCTGCGACTGAAAATTATTTCCCAACTATAATTTTCGATAACTTTATTATCAAGTGTTGGTATTCTCGAAATGCGCCCGTGCTGAGTCTGTGGGATTGGAGATGCCCATTAATTATACCGCTATTTTGGTTTAATCCGCCGCGATCCGCTGTCGCCTCGTCACCGTGTCGCACCACACTTTTTCTTGTATCTGGAAATATTTATTTTTTGTTCCAAACAAATGATTCCTATTTGAATTTTATCGAGCAATCGATCACGCCGAGCAGGAATCCGAGGTACTTGTTGTTATTATAACGTTTTGTTTGGCATCTGTTTTGTTATGAAGATATTTATGGGATCCAATTAAGACGAACCTGTTAGTAGTATAACGTAGACGCCGCTCTGCAAGAAATCACCGCGATATGAAATGTTGATAAACTAATGTTGTGTTGACAAATAATTGAGCTTGATTCTCGGCCCAGAACACTTTTTTTAACAGCAAACACGTAATAAATGTCTTAATTATATTGTTCCAGTTAAACCATGAACATAATAAATATCTTTTCTCGGCAGCATCTCAAGTGTTTTATTCATTTGATAGCAAATCTAACTCTCGTCTCATAACGCTTGTATGTGTCCGACGTTTTATGTCTTTAGAATTAAATAAGAAACTACTGGGTCATAAAAAAATTACATTCCTTGGCCAATATCTCTCTTTATAGAATAAGAAAAATGGCCTGCCAGCCAAAATGTCGCATGTATAAACTCCAATTCCAATTTTCGTAACAAGAATTTTTCTCGTGTGTCACGATGCAGTAAAATAAATATTGGTCGTGAATTGGAGAAATGAATCGATCTCGCTCTTTTATAGATGATTTTGGATTTTTATCTCTTTCGCCCTAATAGCCGGCTGACAAACATGTATCAGCGGTTAATAGGTGCGCCGGCGCAGCTGTTGCGAACAAATCAGTTTGGATATAGCTGACACTGTCAAAAAGCTAACTCTTTGGTGCGCGGGCGTAGCGGAGAGCGGTGACATCGCGCCTGAATCGACTATTAGTCTATAACTATCACTATTTGTAAAATGATTGTGTACCTAATAATAACCATCAAACCCAAGAAAATAAAGGTGGTTCAGTACAGTTATTTTTTCATATACCTACGTTGTATTTATTCTATCTTGGTGTGCAGTTCAGTTGATCAGTTATTATTAGATATACAACATCATCGTAAGGATTATAAATGTGGCAGTATGTTTGTTTGTTTGCTTGTTCTTCGTTCACGTCAAAACGGAACAACGGATTGGATTAAAGCTTTTCACGCAGATAAAGTCGTGGATAAAAGCTAGTATTTTTTATATATTATATTATCGCTATCACAAAACTTTTACCCTTTCACTAGAAATTTGAATATCTCAGCACAAACCGCACTTATAAGTAAAGCTATTTACATTATTATAGTTATGTGAGATACATTGCTAACATTGTATGTAAGTTTATATACACAAATAGAATGACACATACAGATAACTATTAGTAATATCTAGTAGAATTGGCTGCATTAATTAACACGTTCCCTGTCATACAAAAGGCAAAAGCTACTCCTCATCTCCCTTTCAATATTTTTTGTAATTCGTTTATTTTTAATGTGTTGTTAGGTTTATTATTATGTTTAGCAATTCTAGAATACAGTAAAAATGCATGCATCCTTCTGGTTACATGGACTCTAGGATAATTCGGTTTTGGTATTGGATACCGTGGACAAGGAACGTGTTAAGTTAGTTAGATTGTTTAGTGATTTCTTCAAATCCCGGCACGCACTTCTGAGATTTTCAGATCTCATGTGCTAAATTAGATAAGGAGGCTTAAGGTCATTGCAACGGCAATGAAGAGATCAATCACTTCGGCGTCGAATTAGAAATGAGGAGATCCGCAAAAGATCTAGATTAACCGGCATAGCTCACAGAATTGCTAAGAGCGGGGCACAAGCCTCGTAGAACAGATGGCCGGTACAGCGGAAGAGTTCTTGAGTGGCCACCGCGTACTGGAAGTCGCAGCGTCGACAGACCACCCACACGGTGGTAGACTGACAACTTTGATGCGAGCAGCACAGAATCGGTCGTTGTGGCGATCATTGGTGGAGGCAATGGACATGTTTCGGCTGAAATGATGATAATGTTTGAAATTGAATTTGATATTTACCTCGAACATTTCTGTGAAGGCATCTGAGAAGTAATTCAATGAAGTCCACAATCCGCACTGGGCCCGCGTGGTGCTACTGTCAATCCTGTTCCTCATTATGATACGTGTGCCCAACAGTTGGACGTAAATTAGATGATGATGGTGAAGAAATTCAAATAAGTTAATCGGTTGACCCGATTTACTTACTATTTATATATTATGTATATTTATAACTATCAGAACTAAAGATAATAAAGGGGAAAATGTTCGCGGCCGCTCGCAACTTGCGTCCTAGCGAGACGTAACAGCCACTCGGAATTACACATTACGAGGGAGGGTGGACTCCGTTCATTCAGCATCGGAGAAAGCATTCTACGCGTTTAAAAATAGATACCGTATATTTATTGGCCATGTCGCTCGAATTCGATTTAATATTAACATTAGAAAAATATAGTCCACTCGTGTTTATTCGATAGCTATTTCTATGGATTTTTGGTACGCTGTTAGAAACGGCGCAACTTATCATTGCACATTGGGATTTCAAACTTTTTGTTCGCGTTTAAAGGTTTTAATTTGATTGACAAATTGGTACAAGTTGTAGTTTTATTTACGAGAAGCACTGTGAGTTATATATAACTTCTAGAGCGATATAAATAAATGATGAACAAATTATTTAACATAATAATGTCAAAGGAAGTTTATTTTATCAGATTCATCGGAATATTGTTTTATCTACACCCATATCATTAAACCTCCATTGGTTAATCAAAAACCGTAGTAAATGACCACCATTTTGACAACCAATTAGGAAAAACCAGTGCTGCGATAAAGAAATAACATGACTTCTTTATCGTTTTTAGTAAAGAAATGAGATTAAATTTGGAACAGCTGTCAAAACTCAAGTGGGTCTCTATTCTAGTATCCATAGATAATAAAACAGTTATTGATACGAAACGTCAATTCAGTATGTTTTTTTAATATAACTGCACAATATTTGATCTCGAGTGACGTGAGAATAGAGACTTTATCCGTTTGTCTATGATTTAAAAAAAAAAAAAAAAAACCGCCATTGTGTTGATGTTTTGCTGAACGAAAGTAGAATTTTGTTGAATTGAATAGAAAAAGTCGTTTGTAATTTACATTTTAGTTGAAAATATGAATAGTAAGTAGTCTTCTCGGAGTGTGTGTGATGTGAAAATGCGCCGGATATCGGAAATATGCAGCCACGATTGCAACAAATAACTTGTTGCCAAAAATATTGTTTCTGAACCCATAATGGAGGATTTATAATATGTGTGTAGATAAAGTTATGTATGCAACTCTGCATAATTTGGCCTTAAAACACACGTGCGATCTTATTATGAAACGCGCCTACGGCTCGTTTCATGAAAACCGCACTAGTGTTTTAAGGCCTATCATTATACAACCGTTGCATAAACTACTATTTTATTACTAATTAATTATTCGTAATTGCTTTCATTAATATTTACACTTAATAAATCTTATTAAAGTTTTGACTTAATCATTGTGCCAGTGTTATTAGGTTTAGCAATGGCAATGAAATATTTCTAAGCCTCTTTGTCGTTTCGAGGGTTTTCTCGTCATGTTTCGCTATGCCCGTCCATACGTCGCTATGTAACAGTAGCTTTATTGTGAGATTACTAGGATTATAGTGCTAATACAGAACACGTTTAGATACTTAATAAAAAAAATATATGAGTCGAATTTAGAACCTCCTCCTTCGGTTTTTTTTGAAGTTGGTTAAAAATAAATATGATGAGGTTTCTTCAGCAGCTCATCAAAATTTTGCTCCGTAGGTATTTTAAATATTCGGTTCCAAATTAGTCAATTTCAGTGAGGTAGGTATGTGTTGGCCAAGGTCATCCTATACTAATTTTTGTTTACGAAGTATAGAATACTAGCCCTTACGTTCAATAAACTGCCAGTCGTATGAATTATAATACAAAATAATTTTAAATAAAAATTTATTACTTAAAATAACTAGTTGTTTTGTTTTTGTTTGTTTTAAATGTAACGACTGTTCAATCAGGAGGTGAGGATACTCGCGGTGTCCACCCATGGCCTGCTGGTTCCGAAGGATGAACCTTCCTACACCTTGGCACCGAGCTCCGGCCTGTGTTCAGTCAACCTTCACCACCCAGGTTAGTAGCGGAAACAGGATTCTCTTCGTTATACCGACAGTATAATTATTTTATCTACACCCATATCATAAAACCTCCATTGGTTAATCAAAAACCGTAGGAAATGACCACCATTTTGACAACCAATTAGGAAAAACCAGTGCTGCGATAAAGAAATAACATGACTTCTTTATCGTTTTTAGTAAAGAAATGAGATTAAATTTGGAACAGCTGTCAAAACTCAAGTGGGTCTCTATTCTAGTATCCATAGATATTAAAACAGTTATTGATACGAAACGTCAATTCAGTATGGTTTTTTAATATACACTGCACAATATTTGATCTCGAGTGACGTGAGAATAGAGACTTCATCCGTTTGTCTATGATTTAAAAATAAAAATGGTATTGACGGAGGACCGCCATGTTGGTGTTTTGCTGAACGAAAGTAGAATTGTTTTTGAATTGAATAGAAAAAGTTGTTTGTAATTTACATTTTAGTTGAAAATATGAATAGTAAGTAGTCTTCTCGGAGTGTGTGTGATGTGAAAATGCGCCGGATATCGGAAATATGCAGCCACGATTGCAACAAATAACTTGTTGCCAGAAAATATTGTTTCTGAACCCATCATGGAGGATTTATAATATGTGTGTAGATAAAGTTATGTATGCAACTCTGCATAATTTGGCCTTAAAACACACGTGCGATCTTATTATGAAACTCGCCTATCGGCTCGTTTCATAAAACCGCACTAGTGTTTTAAGGCCTATCATTATGCAACCGTTGTATAAACTACTATTATCAATTATTTTATTCGGAATATTTAAGTTCTTCTAAGCCCATTTTCTACATAGTTCCTTTTGGTCAAAGTTAAGATTTGATGAGAGGATCTATGAGGAATCGATGGAACTCCTCAAATAGGGTGTCAGCGATATTCGTCTACTTCTTATTTCGTCATAACTATAATTTGCCAACTTCGTAATTGGTCTACTTCTCAGTTTTCCTCTATCGGAATTCGTTCGTGTAGTAAATGGGCGAATTATTGTTTCTGACAATATCGTAGTTCGTCTACTTCTTATTTCGGCAAATTATAGTTAATAATTTGCTGAAATAACGAACGACCTCCTCTTTTTTGAAGTCGGTTAAAACACTGCAAAACGGGACAATTTAGAACAATATCTTAAATATACGGGGAATATCCCTTTTACAGTTTTATAGTTATAAGCCACTAGCTTCTGCCCGCGACTTCGTACGCGAACAATTCAGTTCCCGGGGGAATAGCGTTATAAAAGGTATCTTATGTCCTAATCCAGGATGAAGAACTATATGTTTGCCAAATTTCATCCAAATTCATTCAGTGGTTGAAGCGTGATTGAGTAACAAACATACAACTAAAGGCAGATAAGCTAAGCGGGGTTTCAAAAACCTTTAGATCCCTAAAGGTTTATGAAACCCCGCCTAGCTTAGGTATTAGGAAAATAAATTGTTGCCAACCGTCTAGAGTTCGTCGTACGGTGGCTTTCTTGATTACAGCTCCACATATTGCATGTTATTTTTTTAAAACATTGCTCTGTGAAATACTTTGTAAATTTATCCATTTCTGTACTGTTTTCTGCTGCAAGACTTGAAATGTACAACCACCCTTCTGGTAGATAGTTGGGAGGCAATGAGGCTAAATTTGAAGTTAGGTACAATATTTTACCAAACACTTTAGCTTTTATCATTGTATTTTTTTGCCATATCTCTCCATATTGCTTGGTGGAAATGAAAATCGTTGCAAAATTGACAAATGACTAATTCGACTATGCGAGAAGTGGGGCAATTAAGAAATTGACGAACTACGTTATTGTCGAAGCAATAATTTGCCCATTTACTAAACGAACGAATTCCGATAGAGGCAAACTGAGAAGTAGACCAATTCCGAAGTTGGCAAATTATAGTTATAACGAAATAAGAAGTAGACGAATGTCGCTAACATCATATTATATATCCTATTGCGTTATTTTTAATATAAGTTATCGAGAGACAAAGTCATAATTATTTTTTATTGAGGCACCTATTTATCTGTATGATTAAATCATTACAGGTAATAGTTTGATATAGATGAGAACATAAGTTTGAACTCTATCATTATTCAAAAGTATAGCAGATTATTATCCCTCTCAACGTAATAAAAAACTTTTCGTAATTAGCTTAGCTAATCGGCTTAGCCAAATTTGAGAAGTTTCTTACAACCTTGCGTTTTCGAAAACGCATGCAATTTACTTGAAGCTTGGAGGTATACTGCGATCAACGCCCGCGCAAAACGTCTGAACCCAACTCACATCAAAGTATTGGCACGAAGTTAGAAATATTTAATTTACGAGCCGAGTCGTATTGTTCGTTCATTGACGGCGTTCTCAGGTTGATTGGCGATATTAAAAGTGTCAACTGGCGTGTGCCGGAAATTCATTGATAGATTTAATCGCCGCACTGAAATAACGCACGGCGCAATAGGATTTGATTTGAGGAGTAAATTGCTAAGTCATTAAAGCCGTCCGGTCGCGCGGTCTTGCACTAAAAACTGCTGCTATTTTCAGGGAGCTCACTGGGATCCTTGAAAATCAAATTAAAATCTGATTTACGTCAATGTTCACCCGAGAAATGTGGCAACGGTCCTCACAAGCATTACTCGGTCACTTAAATAGTTAGCAAAGCTCGAAATAGTTACATTAAATGTTTGTTTTGTTACATTAAATAGGTACAAACTTGAAATATATTCTCAATCTGTTTTGGTTATAAGTTTGAATCCGTATTTGAGTCTTCCTGTGATTCTGTGATACTGTAGTAGATACTGTAGTTCTCCAACAAATAGATTTCAATTTACTTATTTTTTTACTTTTGAACGATTCCCAGAGACAATTCTGAGTTAGGTATTTGATTCTTTATCACTTTAGGCGTTTCGAAAAAAGTTTTTTCCGTTATGGCAAAACGAAATTCAATTGAAAATTTGCCTTGATTAAGACTCACCAGACTGATGTATGTTTTCATATAAAAAACGTTCTTACTGTGGCATATTAAATTATAATTTCCTGATCTTTCTTGACTCGTGTAACCGTTCTTAAAATTTCTATTTACCATCTCTGGGACACCCTATATTATATCAACTAGATCATTTTAAAAACATGTATATCTATCGAGACCATTTTCTCTAAAAAAAAATGATGGAATTCAGTATTTCTGTTCCACCTATTGTATGCATTGGGCTTTCAGCCAATCATTCACAAATTACTTAGTTTGTGAGAATCAATAATAAATAGCCATGTAATATTAACAATAGTAGATTGTTGCACCAAGCAGAAAGTGATTCATTATTGCGCCGAGTGTTGGTTTGGAGCCCGAACGCAAGTGAGGGCTCTAAAAACACGAGCGCAATAACAAATCACTTGATGCGAGGTGCATAATCTGCTTTTCTTTCTACTACTGCTAAAAGTTGGTAAAAAGACGTAAAGGTACAGTTAAACCCAGCTAGCGAAGTAAAAAGGATTTTGGCACCTGTTATGACGCACCCTTAGAATTTTTATATAGCCTATGACACTCACACGTTCTCCCCGAATCTTAAGATACCCTATTTATTAAAATCGGTCTATTGGTTCTGAAGCTAAAGTCGAAAATCCGAAAATTTTCACAGAAATCTTGTATCTAGTCTATTAATTGTCATATTATGCCAATTTTTTTTAAATCTTTTTGTAACCCATACTATCTTATCAGCCAGTACTTTGAGCATAACATTTTAGACGAGACAATCACAGTTCGATATGGCCGCCGATATGTGGCCTGTTTTTTTTTTTTTTGCTAACAGTAAGTCCACAGAAGAGTGGTCGGCTGTCTCGTCGGACTGTGAATGAGCGGATTGGGTAGCTGTTGGTGTAAACTTCTTGATCAACCAACCAAATTAAAAAAAAATACAAAACAGTGCAATAATGAAATTTGTATGCAACTTTATTTGCTCTAGAGCAAATAAGGGCTGCTTTGTGCTGAGTATTTAAGGCCATTATGATGAAATTAAAGCGTAGTAGGAAGAAATAATAATTGATGTAGCCAATACTAATTCAAAACGTGATTTACCATACTTTGCTATGAAAATGTTCCACACTGCAAATAGAGCAAGTAAGTACTCGCGTTTTTTATATTATGTTAGCCTCTTTTATATATAGTTCTCTGCCGTCTGACATCATGTTACAACTCACTAAATAAGTTTGTGTTGACATGTTAGTACCTACAATACGTAGAAATTGTATATGTATATATATTAGTGCTGTAAAGCAATACTCTTAGCATCAATTCCGATCGTAAACTTGCCCATAGCGAATTCAATACAAATATGACCGTTTCCAACACGACCCATGGACATGATTCTTTGGACAAGCCTTTTGTGAAGCCCTTAAGGTACAGAATTGCTTGTTTTGTATGCTTTGTAGGGTTGTAAACTTTCTTGCGTGGCTTTAAGACTGGGTGCGAGGAACAGTTTACACCTAAATCGATTAGACATCGAAAGAAATCGATTTGACTTGTGTGCGTCGATAATGCCATTTACGGCGGCGTTATCATTCTTTACATGTTCATATTGCTTTTTAATACCGAGAATGATACGGTAATGTGATGCGTGTGATACCTGCCTTTCAGATATACCTACCTGTTGGTGCTACTGCAGGATGGTGTGGAATATAAACACATTAAGAACCCTGTTCATAGTCTGTCGGTACTCAAGAATGGCACCGAACACAAGGAGGCATTTTTTTCAATGGTTCCAAAAGCCTTGACTTGAGTACAATATTAGTCCTGAGCACATGCTATTAATACAGACATGCTAAAATGGACTACAAGATTTTAGAAGAAGGTATTTCTTATTTACGGTATTTCTTGTTTACGGTATTTCTTGTTTACGGTATTTCTCATTCTTATAATGACAATTCGCCGAGTATGAATTGCCTCAAGTAAAATTGACTCCTAAATATCACCCTCAAGTGAACTCTGTCGAGCGCTTTAATCGCACCATCTTGACATTTATTAGTAGTTTGTGGACATTTTTCACAGGAATTGGGATGCAAATATTTGTAAAGTCCAATTTTCTATAAACCCGAGCGTTAATGAACTCCGAAGGCATCATCCCTGCAGTTCTGGTTTTGGTTTGGAACTCGTGTCGAGTGCGTCGCACTATGGATCCCCTGTTTCTAAAAACATCGACAATAACGACTTATGTGCTCGTCGTCACGTCTACTCGGAAAACCTAGACCACATGTAGCCTATCTTAGACTTTAAGATAAGGTCCAGGATGCACTATGTTGTGCCACACAATATTCACATCATAGATGCTGTGAGCAATGAAAAAACCTGTAATATGTGGTGTTTTGCCGTTTATTAGAAATAAAATTGATCGGACACAATTATTTCACACATACTTCTAATACAGCCATTTTAGAACACACCGCGCGGCGCGCATGCGCGCGTCGTCATAGACAAAACCTGTGTTCTGTTCTGAACATGTTGGGGGGCAAGCAGAAAAAGAATTTATGTGAAAATTAACCATTATGAATACTTGAAAAACACACGGCTTTACTCACGATTTATTGTCAGAAATAGTCCGACATGTTTCGAACTCGATTGGAGTCCTTCTTCAGGGTTTGAGTGCGGTCCCGGTCAGATCAACCCGCGCACTGCTCTGCGAGCTGCGCGTTGCGCCCATGCAGAGGGTGCGGGCGCAGAGCAGTGCGCGGGTTGATCTGACCGGGACCGCACTCAAACCCTGAAGAAGGACTCCAATCGAGTTCGAAACATGTCGGACTATTTCTGACAATAAATCGTGAGTAAAGCCGTGTGTTTTTCAAGTATTCATAATGTCTCACGAAAGTTTTAATTTGACTATTAACCATTATGTTAAAAATACTGTTAAGTAGTTAAATAAACCTGAACCCATCTTCAGTCCAAAATACAAATTACAATATAAGAAACTTTGTCAATACTATTCAATCAATCTAAAGGCAGATAGAATAGGTTAAAAAAATTATACTAAATACCTACACAAAAACCAATTGGCATTTAAGTAAATAAATGATCAGATAGTATCCGTGCCCACATTAGAAAACGAAAAATATACATGGCTGTGTTCTGTTCTGAACAATGTGATGCACGTGTTAAAAATCGTGAATATGACAATTTGAGGTGTAAACAAGTTGACTTTTAAGGTAACGTTGATTGCGTCGTAACTACCAGCTTAGTGACGCTGGCAAATATTTCAGTGCTAAGTTAGCACCTAAGTTTATAAAGTGTAGGTAGATATTTGCATGCCGTTTGTAATAAACAGCTGAAGAAGACCGAAGTAGTGACTAATAAAAATAACATGACATCCTTTCCACATCCTTCCCTTCCTCATCCTTCATCTGTCATCGTTTGACATCTATAAACTAACCCTTTTTCTTATAAATAAATTATTATAATAATTAATATTATTATTATTCCTTAACAACTCTCTAATAGTTGTGCCAAAGGAAGATGGCTTAAGACTTCAATTTGTATAAATACCTATATTTTCTTTTTTTACCTGCTTATAGTATTTTAATATTTGTTTTCACTTTGCACATGGGGTACTAAGGGGGATAACATGACAAACTTCCATGTTGCAGTACAGGCCGTAAAGAAAAAAGATAAATTCAAAATTGGTTGATCGGCTTTTGTTTTTAGGGTTTCTTACCTCAAAAGTACAGAAGGAACCCTTATAGGATCACTGGTTTGTCCGTCTCTCTGTTTGTGTCTGTCTGTGTGTCAAGACCTTTTTTTCAGGAACACGTGAGGTTATCAAGTTGAAATTAATACCAAATACTCAGGTCTGCAATCTCTTGAAGCTGTGAAAAAATCAACCTTCTTAGTCACCGCAATCAAAAGATATGGCCGTTTATGCCACATATTTTCCATGTGGCCACGTGGTCCGACTACTTTGTCCGACTGGTCGGACGACGTGGATTTATTTTTCCCGTGAATTCTATTTTGTCCGAGTGATCGGTCTACCTGGCTTTTTTTATTCCTGTTAGATTTTCTAATCGGACTGCATGGATTCGCAATTCCCCTTCCTCCGTGTGATCGGTCTACCTGGCTTTTTTTTAATCCTGTAAGATCGATTAATCGGACTAGAAACTCACCACAACGTCGAAATAATAATAAACAATTAAGGATATGTTTCTTTTTTTTTGTTCATATCTAATCGAATAATTTTACATAAAAAAACAACTTTTCTGTTTTAAAATAAAACTTTCCCTTTCCGTACCAAAATGAGTACTATAAATATTTAAAGAGCGAGCCTTTCCAAGCCAATCGCTCTAAAAAGAAACTGACATCCATATCAAAATCTTTAAGCATTTCATTTGTATCTAAAATAAACTTGTCTCGTTGTATGTCTTCCCTTTTTCTTTTTTGCAAGAGTCCACCTTTCATCTTGACTAAATTATATCCCGAATCCTTTTTCAAAATATTAAGCAGGGTTACTAGGTTTGATAGCCTACGCCCTACCTACTACTACCTACTACTACCTACTACTAAAACTTAAGCTTGTTTGGGTGCTCCGGGGCCTCACTATCTTCCTTTCCTGTTGATTCTGTCTCTTCCCACTCCTCCGAGGTTTTACCTCCAAGTAACCGTAAGAACTCAACGCCGATTTAATCCCATTTGTTTATAGTTCTATATTGTATTACTTATGCTTTTTATTTACCCACTTCCATCTTATTATTTTATGTACCCGGCTAGCAGGCTATAATATTAATAGGTTTAATAAAACATAGCCAGCATGGAAAAGTATCCTGGAAAAACCAAAAAAGTGGAAGTAATTTATAAGAGCCGGCTTTAGGAATCGCGCAGAAAGAGTTCTTATATACCTCCTTGTTTGTTGATGTTATCTAAATTATTGAAGATTTATCCCGTTCTTTTACTGAAAATGTGCGCATAAACCTACAGGTACAGTTCGGAATTAGCGGAAGGCTCGCGGTATATAACAAAATCATATGTATTGCATACATAATAGCTTCGATCATATATAAACTAGGAGTTAACGTACGTAGGGTAAGTACTGGGCGCTCGGGCCGTTCCTCAAAATATAAGTATTGGTGTCTCATCGGCTTCAGTTTACTGAAAAGTGTCAACTGCTAAACAAATGCGTGCGAGGAGTGTATCTCTGTTTAAAATGCCAGCGTACGCGTTCACTAACTGTACCAACCACTCCAAATGAAGAATTGAAATACACATATTAATATTTGTTAATTTTGGCAAAATAAATTCACAACACTCTACTTGTACTTCTAGAATCAGAGAGTGAAACAAAGACCGCGTGAGCAACACAATCGCGGTAAGTACCAGGCAAGAAAACGACTTGTAGTCGCTTGCACCGCAATACTTATCGTTCAACCTGTCTCGTAATCAAAACATCATCATCTCGCTATCACTTCACTGATTGTCCGTCAGTCTATCTCTGTTTCAAACGGAGCTCGGACGTATGACCTTATTACATCATTACAAGTGAATGGAAGGAGTAATTATGATGGCATTATTTTAGCAGAATGTTTTAGCGTTCCTTATTTTCCCATTTATATGATCGAAGGATAATAGTGTCTACCGGGCCTACCGTATAACGTATGTATTGGAAGTTCTCGCTCACTAGTGTTTTTTAATTCTTGGCAAGGACTCGAACTAAAGAGTTTCCTCACTTCCTATCCAGCCAAGGCATGGGAATTAACATCGAGTCACTGTCTCCTAGCCTGAATATATTGTGATATCTGTGTTGATGGCAATGTATTTGTTAGGTACTATATCCGTAGTGTATTTCAATTTGAAAAGCACGAGACATTTCTTTTTAAATTAATTACAGTCATAAAAGTTTGTTCGTCGGTGCAAATGAAAATAAAATAAAATTGATCATGTGCTACTTGGAGTCGCGCATAGAGAGTTCCATACCGTCATACTGCATACGAGTAGAAGGATCAATCACTTGGTATAATATAGAATATTCAGTTAACAAATAAGACAATAAGTTTATTTTTACCCCTACACCATTAAAAAACAACCAAATTAAATTCGGTGAATCTCGGTGAAATGCGCATTGCACAGCAAAAATAATATGTTAATGTAAACGGCGGCGATTCGAAAAATCACTCCAAGTATAAAAGCTATTTCGATTTTTTTCTACTGAGGTAAAATGCGATGCGAAACATCGCTTTCCCAATTAATGTTTTCGAGGAAAACTTCTGACAAATGGGTTACAGTTCATTAATAGGAGTTAGCGTACCACCGGTCGGTTTCCTTAGTCGTCAATTTCCCCAATTCACCAGTTTACTTATTAGACAGTTTCTGAATTTCCTTATTTACCAGTTTCACTAAGTTGTCAATTTCCCTATTAAGTTGGTTTCCTGGTTCGCAAGTTTCCTGGTTCGTCAGTTAGTTAAGATTGTCAGTTTTGCTATTTCGTGATGTTCCTAACCCGTTACTTTCCTTGTTCGCAAGTTCCCTCGTTCGTCAGTTAGTTTAGATAGTGTTTTACTACTACGTTGTGTCACGTCATATACATATTAGTGTAAATACCTATGCCATACCTTATTAAGAATTTATATTGTAATTTCGATCGAAAATATATTGTAAGTACTAATTTTAATCTTAATTAAGAAAATATTGAGAATACACGTCGCGGTCGTTGCTGTGATTCGAGTTGGCTCATAAAACAGGTTCATAAGGTTGAAAGACTTGAAAGTGCTCAGTAAACTAATAGACATAACAGAATCATCCATTATATTAACATTTAAATTGCCACACACAATTATATAATTATTTCTTACCAACAACTTACAATGAAAGATTTAAAAAGGAAAAAACTTAATACTAAATACCTACTATCAAAATTTAACACCTTAATCACTTCCGCTGGGTAAGGTGCCCATAAGGCTGGCTGCATTCCCTCGTTGTATAGCTATGCCCATACGTTGGCCGAGTAATGAACCAGCCCTATGGTCACCGGAGGCACGGAAAAGTTTTCTTTTTATTTCTTGGAAAAGCTTCCGCGCCTCCGGGCACCACGGCCCAAGTGTCTCTACAGCAAACGCCGCAAATACGCAATTATCGGCGATATTTGCGTATTTACGGCGTTTTGTTGTTTCGGCCACTGTAGTCGCTGCATGCACCCTCGGCGACGTCGTGCTAAGGTGGGAAGGCGCTAGGGTATCTGCACATGTGGCATCCCATATTAACGGCCGACCCAACTGCCACGGGCTGAGAGTCATCCCATCGGTTGTCTTGCCGTCCTCTCGCGCCAGGCCAGCAGGCTCAAGTGTGGCAGGCTTACAATGCAATTCTATAAATTGACGAAGCCATCCTTCACCTGTCATATTGTGTTTAGGAAATCTGGCCTTCGAGCATGTTTACCTTTGTAAGGTATATAAAATGCTATAAAATCACTATCGTCATGCTTGGAACACTTGCTCATTACAAAGGTTAACTAAGCTGTTATGTGAATGTTTGAAAAAAGTTGCAGCGATACCATACCGGAGTGGTGTTATCTAAGTATAACAACGATCGGTCGTCATCTGGGCGTATTACTTCAATCGACAATGCCCCCGCGCCTTACCTAGAACCTTGCGTTATGAAACTTTATTGTTTGAGAGAACAATTACCTTTTGTACAGTGGGGTATCGACGCCATTATCAGTAGACGCGTTAAGTAACGGAGGCTCCAGTTCGACTATTTAACTTAAGTCACCGAAGACCATTACCAGTTTTTATTATGTCTTTGTTCACTTGGCGGAATATAATTTATGTGCCTTCATACTGAATTTGGCCAGGGTTATAGGGGCATGCTAAACCTCATGATGTTCTTAATTCCATCCGATAAAAACATTACGGAAGTTTTTAATGAAACAACAAAATGGAGCCATTTCTTTTCATTTCGAAATAACTAGCATTAGCCTAGGTTTAAAAAAATCTGCTTTCTTTTGATTGAAATTTGATCTAATTGATTTGTATATAATCCAGCCTTAGAATTTAAATTTCGGTTCCTACGTGATTGTAAATGTAGCCCGACACAACCGAATTCTCTTGAAGCTTTGTTTTTCCTTGACCTTGATAATACTACACAATATAAGGTTTCTTACGCTTTACAAATGCTTGTTAAATATTTAACTCTTCCAGTTTTCCTTTTTTTTAAGTCAGGTAATTAGTAATCGCCCCGAGATTCGCTACTAATGGATATCATTTCTAATTGGAAGGAAATATAACGTTTCTTCCCTAGAGGCAATACAAGAATAAGGAAAGATTATTAAGCGATTGGGAATACTCTTCCATCGCTGCAGTGCCAAAAGTAATTAGGATTTTATTTAATGTTCAAAAGACACCACCGGTAACATCCTTTTAATAATAACAGGCGTGCTTAGCGCATTGGCATGGTCTAAGATCTAAAACATGATATTTTGTATTACAATCTAACACAATTATTAAACAAGTAAACAAATTATTAGGAAATTCGGAGTATTCCAGCATTTAACGTCTCAGAGTAATCTTGCGTCATTGTAGATGTCAATGTGGTGGGTTTTGGCTAGGATATTATTAGTTTTGTACCCAGTACCTAAAGGCTTTACCTAGGTCAATTTTAGTGTAGGAGTGATGAAAAAATGTAACGCGACAGTACAGTGTGCCTTTTTGTAATAAAAATCCTAAAATTTAATTCAGGGTCTTACTCGACTGTAGTTTAAAAAAGTTGAGTATGTGGTATAAGCAAGCTCCTAATGTCACAATGAGTCATCACTTCTTCACTGCAACTCGAAAACCGTGAACATTCAATATTCAGTTATTCAAGTCATGGGCAATTCACTGCTCCCGAACTAACGTTTCACAATTGTTATTTGTTATTAATTTCATGAACGATACGCTGGCTTTTAATGTTTTATAAATACGACGCATTGTTCTATAAGCGACACAATGCCCGCGGCGTTCGCAGCTCCGCTTGAATCCGATATGCAGCTACACCGACAGGGCGTCTGTCTGACGAATTCTTACCGACTATGCTATTTAATACCCCCGATTAATTATTTCGGAATGAAACTATATACTGATTGCACAATTACCCTTGTTATTTGTCTTAATTAACCTAGCTATAATTTCAAAATAATGTGATATTTTTACAGGTTCATTATTAATTATTTAGTTCGTCCGAAAATTTTAATATTCTTAAGTGAGGTGAAGTTTGTTAATAGTATACTTTTTATGGTAGGTATCTAAAAAGCAAATTTTGTTCTATACAAGAAATTCTGGCCAATGTATGTATAAGGTTGAACTGTGTTTACGGCTATGAATTTGATGATATAGGTATCTGAAAGTAATACCGCCACTTGTGATATGATCCTAACTAAGTATATAAAGCAATGTTATAATGGTATCATCTATTATATGCCGATTGTTGCTATGGAAGTGGGACATAGGCTCCCTACTAATCTTGTTTGTATTGCATTTAATTGCCTATAAACAGACACACATTATTAAAAGCAAGGAATATAGTTTTTCAGGTGGTCACTTTGTTTTAGACTGGCCATGTAACGAGTGTAGTCGTGTTATGTTTCTTGTAGATGCAGCAGGTGCAGTGTTACAAAAGCTGTTACGTGTTGGACTTTAGCAAAACCATGATAAAATGTGACGCAAGCAGTTCTCCTGTACATTCAGTTGATATTTCACTTTCTATCATCATAACAATAATGATAGCTTATTTATTAAACGACTAAGCAAATAAAAAGTGTATTAGAATATGTCTTCACGGGAGACACGATGCTGTAGACACTCGAAGATTGTTGACGTTTTGTTGTGGCGATAGTGCCGTGAGACAGAGTTGCACATCTACCGTGATATAAATTATACTAAAAACTAATCATTAATGAAATACAATAATAATGAGATATTACTAATAATACGTTTCTTCCAAATGCGCTTTAACTTCATTATTATGGCTTTAAATACTCAGCACAAAGCAGCTTTTTTTTGCTCTATAGCAATCAAGTTGTATACAAAATTCATTATTGCACTGTTTTGTATTTTTTTTTTAATTTGGTTTGTTGTCAAAAAGTTTACTTCACCGGCCACCTAATCCACCCATTCACAGTCCGACGGGACAGCTGCCCACTTTTCTGTGGACTTGCTGTAAGCAAAATAGAGCACATGTCGGCGGGCATATCGAACTGTGATTGCCCCGTCTAAAATGTTATGTGTTACAATATACATAACAAAAGTATTGGCTGACAAGATAGTATAGGTTACTAAAAGATTTAATGGTGTGATATGAAAATGAATTGACCAGTACAAGTTTTCTGTGAACATTTTTGGATGTTCTAGTTTAGCTTCTGAACCACTGGACCGATTTTAATAAATAGGGTATCTAAGATTCGGGGAGAACATGCGAGTGTCATAGGTTATATAAACATTCTAAGGGTGCGTCACACCAGGTGCAAAAATCCGTTTTACGTTGCTAGTCGGGTTAACTATAGTTTTACTTTTTTTTACCAAATTTTTGCAGTAGTTAAAAAAGAAAAGCAGATTATGCACCTCGCATCAAGTGATGTTTTATTGCGCTCGTGTTTTTAGAGCCCTCACTTGCGTTCGGGTTCCAAATTAAGCGCAATAATGAATCACTTTCTGCTTGGTGCAACAATTTACTATTAAGAGCCTCTGTGTGTCTGTCGGCTTCGGGTCCATGTACGCCTTTCAAAGGCTCGGAACTTCGTCCCATGAGGGAAGTAGAAATATTAATAATAATAACCGGAAGATAGAGGGAGATTTTATCTTCACTTTTTTATCCAAGTTTGGTTTACCCTAGTTTTTACGCTTATAGGAAGGGCTTAAAAGTGATCTCATACCAAATGTTTCTAATTTGAGCGATAGAAAGTGGGTGGTTGAGAACACACAATTTTCATAGACACTGTTTCTAAAAATCTGGTTCAATCAATGTCATGCATGTCGTATAATAAAAAAAGAAACATAAAATATATACAACTTACATTACATTTACATATCGCTACCCTGGACGAATAAAGCGGTAATATCAAAAAGTCAATTTATCACGAAAAAGAGGTCTACACGATCAATCCTATTAATTTATGTAACAAAATCAGACTATGTAACCAAAAATTAGCTACAAGCGGTCGTATATTTTCATATTTTCAGATCATAATTTAGCTCACTTATTATTTAATTTAGAAAAACTTATTACATTTTCTACTTCTTCTTTTTATCCTTCGGAAAATTTTAAAACCGAACGTCTTTTTTCGCTTGTAAACTAAAAATTGCGTTTTGACGTAAAAGGTAGTAGATAATGAAGTTCTCTGCTTTGTGCAATGAGTTATAACCGCTTTATTCGGCGGAAACATGAGTTCTTTTTTGTAATACTTATGTCTTAACATAATTGTATCAAAAAAATCGTTCATAGGGTTAAACTGTGACGATGTTAACTTTTCTTCGTGATTTTCTGGCTGGTTTGGGAGACAAACAATCATTCTCTTAAGATCCATCAGATCCACTATGTATCTGATGAAGTATTTTTTTCCAACTAGATCCATTATTCCAAAAGTATGAATCTAATGAGATAGTTTTTGTCACTTGATTCACCTTTCTATCCAGTTTTCAGAAATAGATCTCACATGCTGTTATGGATCTACTGAGAAATAGATGATTTTATTATTAAGTAGTACAATATTATTGCACTTGATATTCGCGACCACATACTTGGCAAGACGACGTAGAGTTAATGAATTTTAGTAAGAGTTTTAATTATGACTAAGCCTCCGAAGCAGAGTTTCTTCACACCGGCAATTTTATTTCTTTGTCGATATATAGCCTTTTTTTCATTAAACATAGGGACAGGTTTATTTTATGCCAAGTCTCAGCCTTTCTCAGTTAACCTCTTCAATGCCCCAGTCATCTAGTCGTGACAGCCAATGGAATGGCTCACAAGCCATGGTCATCAAAGGATGACCAAAATTGAACTCGACATAAATCCTTCTACGATGGATTTAATTAGTTTGGAGACAAGTATATTGAATACGTTTACACAAAAATAATAAGGATCACAGGAAAACTCATTGCATCATTAATCTTATAAACCTAAAGTGCACTTATTTATTTATAAATATCAATTGACTTTATAATAATAAATAGACACATGAGTGTTTTCTTGATATTGACAGTGCCTTACAAAAAATAAAAAGCAGAAATGTCGCCAAATTGCAAATTTTTGAGCTCTTTGTTATACCTCGAATTAAACACAATATCAATTTTCCTTCTCTCATTACCTTCAAATATATTCTGCTTCAACTTCAAGCTCTGCCACTGTGCCTCCTTTTTCAATTTGAAAGAAATGTTTATTAGTGCTGGCTTGCCCTTTATGCGATTATTTAATTCCCTTGGTTACTTCATAGTAACGTTATGTAGGTTTATTTAGCTATGTTACCATGTTAGCGACGGATTCCTAGAAACCCGTACCGGGAGGCACGTACGCGAAAGATTGGCTAAATCTCAAGCGGTAAGTGTAACAACACACTTTATAACAATAACGCACTGTAGTTTTTCAACTCGCTTCGTGGAATTCTATTTCGAACCAAATGCAATTACTTTGAAACTTATGTGATCAATTTTATTTGTTTGGTATTGATTTTCTTTGTGTATTCGTGGTGTGTCTTAAATATATTCTGATTAGTAATGTAAACGACTTCTTATTTACTGGCTTCAATATTCATGACCTTATTTATGTTATTATAAGTGTCCATAAGGTGATAATGTTTTACAATGCTCTCGATATCAATGTATCTATCGGCGTTATCAATGAAACTGTTTTATTTTTATTAAGAATTTCACAATCTGACAAACTACATTTTTGCACATTTAAATGATGTCAGTTTATCTTCGAGTATAATCTTTAATATATTATAATGATTATGGGATTTGCTCACGTTTGCTTGTTGACTCCAGTGAGCTCACTGCGACGAACTTGTAGTCCTGCTATAGTTTTCGCTTTGGTTTAATTTGAAATATAGGAATCCAAACTTAATAAGTATATGCAATATCATAAATACGAAATTTAGTCTGTTTGTCTACTTGTTTCTTATCCACGGCCAAATTTCTTGACTAATATCAATACAAAATGGCGTTAGGGTATGTTAAGATCCATGGATGACCATGTAATATTTTATATTTGAAATCTTGAAATATTAAGGCTGGGTTTTATAATGATTGATTGGATACAATTTCGGTCATATGAACGAATTTGAAAAATTATATCTACTGATTTACTAAAATTTTATCTGATATTTGGTATGACTGACTTTATAAACTTTAATTATCCAAATCAAATTAAATAATCAATTGATGGTTATTATCATCTTTATAGCGTGTTTCCCTCTGTTCGGGTTTTGCTTTGTCCGTGATAAAGGTATGGCGATTTGGTAACTACAGTGAGTGACCGCCATTTCACCAGTCTAAACCTTATGACAGGGAAACGAGACTAAATAAAAAAAACAATTTGAACAATATTTGTTATATTGCAGGTTCATCCCCGTACGAAAACCGATTGTGTCTACAAGACAACAATGGCCCAGATACATCGAGCTCTCAAAGCGTCAAGGGTGACGAGGAATTGTCTCGTGTTTATCAGACTCTCAACTTGCCCACATTGTCCCGAGAAGACAACACCAGTTCTAATAACAGGTCAGATCCCAACGAGGTTTTGATTGTAGCTAAATTCAGTGTTTGTTCATCTTTGCGATTTTTTGCCATATATTTGAAGTTTTGTTTCTTCTATATTAACGCCATTGCAATTTCGCAGTAGTGAACCGAAAAGTAAATCGAAATCGGCGACACCAGCTAGCCCTGGAAGCACCGAAATGAAACCCCAGTCTACGACGACGCTCACCAAACCACCATACTCGTACGTCGCTCTCATCACAATGGCTATACAAAATAGTCAGACGAAGCGAGCCACGCTGAGTGAAATCTATGCCTACATCACTAAAGAATTTCCTTTCTTCGAAAAAAATAAAAAAGGCTGGCAGAATTCTATCAGGCACAACCTCAGCCTCAACGAATGTTTTATCAAAGTGCCACGAGAAGGAGGCGGGGAGAGGAAAGGAAACTATTGGACACTTGGTGAGTTTAACTCCTCAGCGATTGTCTGACCGAAATGTTAGATGTGTTAATTAATTGAAGTTTTTGTAATTGTATTTGGAAAATGAAGTTGGATATTATGACACGTCGAATATCGACAAAATGATCAGCGATAGCAATTCGGGAATTTTAGTGCGTCATATATTGCATCCGTTTTTGCGGGATTTTAGCCGAGCGAATGTTCAATGCGTTGCGCGATCATTCATTTCATACCATGCTGTAAGCGAGTAAGCGAATTGTAGACGATAAGTTTTTTGAGATGATTGGGTGTCCGACACTTTTGGGTGTTAGTTAGCGGAGTGTTGTTCTAGATCCTCAATGCGGCGATATGTTCGAGAATGGGAATTACCGCCGACGGCGCAGGATGAAGCGGCCATTTCGAGCGACACCCTACTCGAAGGCAATATTTGGCGATGGGTATCACATGGCTCACGTGGCGCAGCATGTTCCCCCGCACATGCAGCCGTTACCACTGAGTGCCAGGAACTACTTCGGGGCCAGCTCGCCCTACCACCCCACGTCTTATCCCAGATATGACACGTAAGTAACACATTAACAAAATTATTTTTTACTTCTCATGCTCGTAAAGTTCTTCTATATGCTGGGTGTAGGCGGCCTAAAACAGCACTGGCATTTTCTAGTTCTACTTCTTGACCTTCTTTTAATACTACGATATGAGACCATTCAACCATTTACGGTACGACTATATAGACATTATTTTTTTATGTTAAAATAAGGCAATATAGATAAAAATTACACGGAGGAAGCAAAACTAAAATAACAAACAGGAACAAAATATTGTAATAATTATTGGGCACTATGTTCTCGCACCTCACCCGGCTTCATAACAAGTAAGAAGTTAAAAGAAAAACCGACTAGCGACGTAAAAGCATTTTTACTCCTAGTGTGACGCAACCTTAGAATTTTTATATAGCCTATGATACCCGCACGTTCTCCACGAACGTTGTGATATGACGAATGATACATATTTATTAAAATCGGTCATGTACTTAGTTCAGGAGCTAAAGCGAGTACCAAAACAGAATGCATCAGGATCTAAAGCGTGTTCCAAAACAAAATGCAAAATCACGTCTTAAACAACATAAAATCTCTTCATTTATGTGCAGAAACCAAATAATAAACTAATAAAACATTACAAATTAAAATTTATGATTAAACTAAACTAAACAGAAAAATTAAACTAAACTAAACATAAAAAGATTAACTACTAAACTAAACATAAAAATTAAACTAAATGAAATAAGAATAACTTAAATCTAAAAACGGCCCCTGCGTCATTGTGCCGAAAATGCTGGCATTTCCTCGCTAGATTGCTAAACTAATTCGTTGAGCGAGGAAGCTGCCAGCTCTTCAGTCTCCTGTGATGTCTATAAGCCTCTTTGTAATATACCTTTGAAGAGCCTTAGAGCGCTGGGGCCCCACGGACCAGGGGTCTCGAGGCCGAAAGAAACAATGATATTCGGCGCCGAGGCCGCTATATTTACCCACTTTTAGGCCTTCTGCCGCTTCAGCCGCCACTCCAGCTCTGATAGAAGTTCGGTGGAGATGCGACGGGGCTAGTGCTTCGACACAGGTGCTAGTGCATCCCACACCAGCATCCGCCCCATACTCTACGGAACCAAAGACATCCAGTCCGGTCTCCTGCCATCATTTCTCATGATGCCGGTCGGCTCTGAAAGGCCCGGCACATTAGGCGATGCAAGAGACCGGCGGATGATGTCGTTAAAATCAGCGTGTCTTGAGAAGCGGCCAGCACTTCTCTGGCAAGAAAGTCCGTGATGCCCCAGCCGATCTACGTCATTTCCGCAGGGGTAGCAATATAGGGCGCCGACCGGGACCCCGAGACGAAGGCAAACTGAAAGTCTTACGGTCTTGGGTTCTAAAAAAGTACTAGTGCTGCGGCAAGGGTGCGCTTGGAACCTGATTACCTTGTACCTACTGCCAAAATTCTGGCTCGATCCGCAGTGCAGCTCGGGCTGAGTAGGGAATCTCTGGTCAATTAATATGCTGTGTCGCCCCAGCTCCTTTGTGATTTTAAATTAGCGAGAAAATTTTGACCGGGACACCAGCAATTAACCAAGCATTTTTTGCGGGGAAAATGTCATAGTTTGTAGGGAATGCCCTTAAGATGTTTCCTATGGATTTATTAGCTGTTGATCCAATACGCAGTTCGTCCAAATAGCATTTGGCCATTCGTTTACTACGCAGTTCGTCCATAATATGATTCGTCCATTTCGAGATTCATCATTACGCAGTTCGTCCATTTCGAGATCTGTCATTTCATTACTCACTTCGTCCATTAGTGGCCTAATTTTTAAACGAATTTGTGAATTAACCCTTTGGACCCCAAGGACGGATATAAGTATCCGTCAAAGTGTCAATAACAACCTACTCGCAGTGTCAGAAGGTTTAATATTATAAATTAAGGCTTGTCATTTTGACAGAGCGTCGAAAAGGGTAAATTCTACCGTGGGCTGAAACCAACAATTCCCACTCTTCAATCACAATCTTTACTTAGAATAAAATGATTACGTTTCTACCTTTTTTAGCCTTTTCAACGCCAACGCGGACATGTCCGTCAGGGTATACAGGGTAAATAAGCCCTTGATTAGTTAGACGTAAAGTTACTATTCGTTTCTTCTCAGACATGCTGGCGTTAAAGAGGTTAATGACGAACATTACAATTCTGACAGGCCAATCCCACCATAATTGCGGTATTGCTAAAAGTGAAACGAATTCTTTCAGGGGGGCTAGCACGACCTGCCCGCGAGTCTTTTGTCGCCGTCCCTTACATTTTTGACTAGTTTGACAGAGACACATTGAGCGACAAACGACTCGCGGGCAGGGCCCTATTTCTTGAAAGTTACAAGTTAACAAGTCTACATGCTTACATTTAAAAATTAATTTATATTAGTGTATTTAATTCTGCTTCTCAAAGACTTGTTTACTACAGATGTAGTGAACAATATGTTTCCATCGGTAAAACTCGGATCTCAATCGGAAGACGATGGGGCCCGAAGTGTCAATTAATTATTGTATTAAATGAGTGACATGTTTATATTAATTCGTATGAAACTTTATTATTTATTATCAAATGTCAAAATGAAAAATGACAGCATGGTATGATGGATACTGGCCCCCAATTCTCGATGCATTGGGGTAATATCGATTGCGAGATTAAACGTCAGATTCATACAGTTGTGTCAAATGACTGTATGCACTGACGTTTAATCTCGATTGTGAGAATATCCCGAATGCACCGAGAATTGGGGGTCTGTTGAAGCTAATCGCAGTTATTAATGTCATCTTAATGTCAGTGTCATTCATATGCGTCATTACCTTGTGTTTTCGGAATCCACAAGTGTATAAATACAGGTAGTAATAAAAATCGTTTCTCAAAATTATCTAAGTACAAGTGTAAAATCAAACTCATTCACTTCAGTCCCTCTAATAAACGTTTAGAAGCTTCAGTGTGAGTCAAGCCGTATTCACATTCGTCTGTCGTGTTGTGTTGTGATGGTTATTATTCACATTTTTGTCGTGTCGGTGCACCTGACGCGAACCGAGATCGCTTGTGATGCGACACAATATAAGCCGTCACAACACACGGCATCAGATAAATGTCAACGCAACCTATTTAAATGTATGAAACCGATACCGTTCTGATGCGTCACAACACAAGTAACACAACACGACAGACAAATGTTAATGCGGGAATGCGGCTTCAGTTTTTTTTATAATTTGTGTGAATTCATTAAAAAAAACGCAAACAGTGGTAATTTACTAGTTCCTTCCTAATGATAATAATTACTTAGCGTTTACTTGGCTTATGAGTTGGCTGCCTTTTTTCACAAAATAATAACATCATTAAAATATATATTACTGTTTTTAATCAAGTCCATTAACAACTTACACGTTTGAGATATTATAATAGTACATTGTGCATCTAGGGCCGTAAGAAGGGGATAACTAACGAGAGTCTGTTAGAAGCCCGACGCCGATAGGCGAGGGCTTTTATGACTCGAGTTTGTTATCCCCTTACTGCCTGTGATACACACAATGTTTTTCATCACATTTGCGAGGAAATAAAATAAAAATTAGACAAAAAAAAGTATATATATTAATTTTATTCCCATTTTACGTCGTGAATTACCATCAGGTGGGTGTTCATAAACTGAGCGTACGTTGCGATCAGCGCGGGGCAGATCCGCCGGCTTGGGGTCGCGCGCGCCGCCGGCTGCGGCTCCCGAGCAGCTCCGCCGACCTGGCGCACCTAACAGCCCGCGGGAGATTTTGTATAGTTTATAACTCCCGCTGACGGCGGGGCCCGTAGAGGAGCTAAATCGGCTATAGCTGCTCTATACGCCTGCGTATAATAACACCCTTTCCGAGCAAGTGTGATGAAAAAGTAATTTCTTCAATTATGCATTAATCCGTTTTAACGACAAACAATAATTAGAAGTCAATAGAGACTCTTTATTATTTAGTGACAAGTCACAAGTCACAAGTTTCAAGTACAGCCTTTGGGAAACGAAATTACTATTTCACTAGTAATAATTTCATTGGTAGTAGTTGTATTTGTCAACTATAGGTACGCTTATGGAACACTCTTGTAACCCCGCTCTTGTAACAATATACATTTACATGAAACATAAACTTGTGAAAAATATTGAAATACAAGCGTTACCATAGATACACACTTGTAATACAAGGCTTGTACCGTTCAAGAAACAGGGCCCAGGTCGTGCTAGACGTGCAGGTAAGATCCGTTTCATATTTAACCTACGATGGGTTGCTTAACGACTAACAATCGTTTTAGCTTATTCTAAATGAGTGAAATGTAACGTGTAATGACGTATTACGGAAGTTTTAGTTGAAAATTCGGAACAAGGAGTCAGAAATAACGAAATATAAAACCTGAACAGCTTAACCACAAAGCAAAAATATAAACATGTTTATCTTTAAAGTAAATTTCAAGAGTCGCCAGCACGGCCGATGCTTCATAAAAACGTAGTTTGGTTCTTATTTTAAAACGGCAAGTTGGAAGAACATGGAACATTGCATACGCAATGGGATCTGGCGCATCTAGGTCGGAAAATAGTTTCGGTTGCTACAAATTATATAATAGACAAAAAATAAAGTGAGTAAACTTAAAGGTTTTCATTTGGAGATCACATGGAGAATCTATTTCAGTCGACCGTGCAGGGGACTCTTAACAACACATTGTGGAACGTGGATAGGTTGCCGGTGTAGGTGAGGGTGGAGACGGGTAAAAGACAGGATATGGTATCGGTAATTTATTTTATAAATACGAGGCACTCTGAAACAACATTATAAAACTTATGAATATAGGTAGGTGAGGCTATGGAATGAGATGATTTGGAGGCTTTGTGTGACACCTCTACTTACGATTAAGCGCCTCACTGGTAATTCTTAATAACAGGATAACGGGTACAATTGTGCTTCCTTTATAACCCGCACTGTACTTTTTAACTGCGGTTACTATGATTCTAATTATTTAGGTATTTTACAGTATGTATGTATTAAAATAAAGCTATATTTCTTTATAATTCCAAGACCTTTCTAGGCCGAGCTCTCTTATGAAGTGAAGTCAATTGTCTAAATCGATCTATCGATCTAACGTTTGAGTTTCGAATTTGGAATTGGAAAGGAAATTGAAAGAAGAAGAAGATGAAGAAGAAGTCAGTCGAAGGAGTTTTGTACGAGTTGCGATAGCGCCTCGTTACAACTGTATCTACTCCTATTTATATTCAAAAACTTTCCGAAGAAACTCCGTGGCACTTAATTCATATTTTTTTTACAGTTTCAGTTTTGTCTTCAGAAATCGGTTATAATTAATATCCCGCTCTCTTCGTTTTCGACTCATTGGATTTTTTTAAAGTATTTCCATTCCAGCCATAAAAGCAAGTTGGGCTTTACGGGTGTTTTTTATTTAGCCGATTGTGCCACCCTTCGACGGCATTTGTGGTGCGGTGGTTTTCATGTGATACACTTAGTATTTCGAAAAATGGTACCCACTGTTTTTCGAAGCAACCGGTTATATGCACGTCAGGATTAAACTCTTCTGAAAGTGTGCAAGTTCGAAGTCGGCCTTGTAATGTTTAACGATGACGCCTAGTTCTTCTTTAATACGGTAAATAATCTTCTGTATGTCTCTTCTTATTTGTCCGGGAGCAAACTGTAAATGATTGGCACTATGTTTTGATATTTTTTATCCGGGTTTAAGTCTAAATGCAAAGTGAAAATCTGCTTGAATGGTTTGGCTGTTGGCTGCTCTTTTAAATGTCCCGTCAGCATAGAAATGGATGGCTCAGGATGACTTCGTCCACAATCCTATTTCGTCACCTTCTTAAATCGTCCACAGTGCCATGTCGTCAGCCTACAATTCCTAAATCGTCACCTTCCTAAGTCGTCCACTTTCTGATATCGTCAATACCCCATTTTGTCTACATTCCTATTTTGACCACAGTGCCAACTCGTCCACTTTATTTTATCGACCTCAGTATTCCTTGGTCAGGAGTGCCTACTCGTCCGCATTCCTATATCGACCTCAGTGTCAACTCGTCCGCATTCCTATATCGACCTCAGTGTAAAATCCCAACTTTCTGATTACAGTAATCGCAGTATTTTGCAACGTTGACACTTCTGACACTTGACACAGTTTTAAATGATTTTGTGCAAAGATGGCAGGAATGAATATTTGTGGACGGGTTGTTACCAGATTGGGTCGCGGTCTGCGTCCAAGAAAGCTTAAAAACGTTAAAATGTATATAAAAACACTGGAAACACACTGGAAAGTAATTCTTGAAAAAACCACCCGCAGGCACTTAACGTTCATTGAAGACGACTGTTGATGACTTTAGAAAAAGTTGTTGATAATGATGCACACACGATGTGTTGTTTATAGGTGTCCTTAGAGATGACGATCTGGACCAATAGAGCACGGCGATCCGTTGGCCGGCGTGTTGCCTGGGGATAAGTCTATGACGGCGGAAGCATGGCGTCCTGTCAAGGATCGTTGCTAAATAAAGTCGCCCCAAATACTGCGTTTATCACTTGTTAATGTGTCCGCCGCAGGCCGCCAACATCCCACTCCACATAAAATTCAATTTAATTACTTACCTTCGTTATTTTTCTAATTATGGGCACAACATTACTATATTGCGTATGTAATCATTTATATAGAGATTTCTAGAATTCTCGAGAGCTTACTAAGCTCCAAAGTCTTTTTTCTATTTGAAAATGAAAATTAAAATATTTATTTTGCAAGTAAGCCACATGGGCTCTTTTACATGTCTGAAGCTACCAGCGCTTCCAAAGTGACATCTGCTGAGAAGAAACTCAGCAGTAACTCTTTTTTTTCCAACTTTTACATTAGAGTTTTAACTAAAACTAACACATAAAAAGGGCAGCATACAAACCTAATTGGTACAAATTAATTACAAAACTAATAAGCAAGATGTATAGTCTCCCCATCTGGACAAGTTAAGTGACTTAGAGATGTATAAAGCCTCTAAGGATCATAATAATAATAAAAATAAAGAAATAAAGAAACATCTAAATTGTTTACCTAATCTAGGTTAAATGGAGATGTAGACAGTCTCCACGGTCAAGTATAAAGAAGGAGATGTAAGGTCTCCAAATATCAAAATATCAAAAAATATTTCAGGTCCTAATAAATCAAATATCGAATATGAAATACTATAGAATATAGTATAGAGCACACTATGAATAAAACTGAGTTGCTCCGTCCATCTAGAAATCCATTTTGTGTCCTACTTTAACATATTTTTATGCATAATATGTTTCTCACTCTAACAGGAAATCGGATGTTCGCTATCTCGGTTATTCCTTGGGAGACAGAATAGGATTTCTGGAGAAATTTCGATTTACATGAAGTCTGAGGTTTTTTCTGGATAATCGAGGCGAGGCGAATTGTTGAAAATTGAGAATTGAGAATTGAAATAATTTCGATTAAGTATAAAAGGACCGTTCGTTGTAGGTTGGGATAAATCTAATTTTAATCGCAAAATACTGATGAGTGAAGATTCTGCTCGAAGGGATACCGGTAAATTTAGTACCTGCACTGAGAAAATTTTTGATGCTATACCTGCATTACCGTAATGTATTCGCAGCCAAGTCCAGAATAATGTCGAAGCATCCGAAAGAATGTAGATTGTTACGTGGTAATGTAAAAACGTGTATATACACGCGTTTGTAGTCCGCAACATTATCCATGTAGCAGAGTCTCTAGTTACGTTAGGTAAGTTTTTCTCCAGAATTACGTACGTGGCATCCAGAATTACGTATGTCGGTACAGTAATTTTTTCTCAGTGTGGAGCCTTAATCACTGTCTGTCAGGTTCCTGAGTATTTTGAGGTCCATGTTGTGTGTTTAAAAGCCTTCGTTATTGTGTGTGACTAGTGATTCGCACGATTTAAAAAGTTTCTTACTGGCCGCACCCTTGCATCCACATCCTTTGGCGGGTATCTAAGGAAACATTATCCATAAGAAAGGGACATGTTATTTACATTATCTGCAAAATGAGCTCCTCCTTCTTTTGGAGAATGTTGCATAATACGCGGGCCTTTTTTGTGTGGATGTCTGTAGGAGGTGGGCTACTAGCCTAGCCTTACCTATATTAAAATTAAGGTTGTTTTGCTCAACCCATGTTATAATAGAGTTCAAGGCGTCGCTTGCTGTCTGCTCAAGTTTTGTTTCGGATTTTATCGCAGATAATCAATGAACCTACAATTAAACTACAAGTGAGGAAGCATTGTTCGTGATGGGTTCCTCATGCTTTACAGTCAAAAAAAAAACAAGCTCGCATGACCTGGTGTCGGGAAGTGCTTAAAAAAATTTAAAATCGAGAGGGCTGCGGCGTATTTAATATTATTACTGGAGACGAGAGTTTGATTTACCAATATGACTTGCTAACTAAGCGGCACTCGATGGTTTGGGTGTTTCCTGACGAAGAACCTCCGTGGAAAGTCAAATGAGGAGGCATCTAGGGAAAGAAAATAGGAGCAACGTTTTTTGGTGCGAGTGGTTATTTGGCAATAATTTCTCTAAGTCAAATTAATGCTTAATGGTACAATGAATTTTGTTTATTAACCGTGTTCGAAATTCAACAAATAAGCTACCCGTATGTGCGACTTCTTTCTCTTCCTGTTAGTGAAACTTGGATTCCGTGGTTTATATTTTGACAGCCCTGAGGCCCGGAATGCTTTCATAGCACCGGTTGAAGTCCTCCCTAAGGAACACCAGCGCACTAATGGTTAAATAAAAAATCAGGTATTATTTTATGGCTATTATGCAATATAAATATGTAATTATATGAATTGATATATTGCAAATACTGATTGTTGTAATAATCGATCTAAAACATTGTTAAAACCTACTAAAACTATCAAAATATTTTTCGGGAATGAAACATTTTCAGCAAAGGTTCTAATAATAAGATTCGATTCTTAGCTATTCTTTTGAATTTAAAGCAATTTATGTAAATCTGCTCTTTTACGCTGGTCCCTAAAAAATAACCATACTGTTACTATACCGAGTTCATTATAATTTACTGAATGTGTCATAGTAAAAATGTACATAATTAACCAAGTAAATTACCTTGTTTCCATTTTTAAGATTTTTCTAGGAATGTTCTCGAAACTTTTAAGACTTATAACTTAATAATTATAGTAACTGTAAGTAATTCTGTGTCACATTTAATTATAGTCAATATTTACTTTTCTCATTCTTGTGTTTACAAAACATATGCGAGTTAGGATTACCTATAATTGATAAGTTTGTAACAATTTAATTCCCGCTTCCGTATAGTTTTCTTGTATTACTGATTTTATTAGTAAACATTGAAATGACATTAGATAACATACAGGTGTATTCATAATACGCGTGACCTTACAGAATCAAAATAAAACAACGCGGCCAATAACATGAAATAAATAAATAATTTGTAGTATTATATCATAGCAGTCAAATTCAACTAACTGACTTTATCCGTCAAACATATTATTATTATTATCTCCGAATCTCAGATTTCCAATTTAGGTTATCTTATTACCTAATAAACCTGTATTATGGTAGTTTAATTAGATAATTACTAAATTTTTTTTTAATTTACTTAACACGGGAATGTTCAATTGTTTATTATATTTATGGCCGAATTCAGAAACACCACTTACGCATTTGATTAGATATTAAATAATTAAATGTCCCTCAACTAGTTGTCAACGTATACAGAAACGTCACTTTAATTAAAGATCAATTTGAGTAGCCTTTCTGAATTCGGCCATTAGTTACTTAAACAGAAGAAGGCTGGTAGTATTGCCACGCTGTATGGTTATGCTGAAACGTCGGGCCAAGTTAAGTATAACCCAGGCCTCTGGTCACCGGTCGATTCGACAAGGCGCTTCGCCAGCTCAATAATGATATAGATTTTAAGAGCGCCCTGACCCCAAACAGCAAAAATGTGACCATTGTCAATAATTGCATAGCACTTTTCCACACATTACTGTATGAGAAAGTGCCCCTATATTATATAATAATTAACACTGGCAGAAAATATACATTTCTGATTTTGAATTTCTTTTGCGTTGCGCAGTCAGGTAAAAAGTAAGTTCCTTGTTTTATGGATCTCGAAGTTTCAGCTGCACCAAAATTGTTTTCCAACCGATCATTCCATTATGTTTACCAAACAAGAACCGGGGCCTCCATTCGGTACTGGTAGGTGATTTACTATATCGTCATTTGTCACTAAAATGCCAAAACCGCGAATGTATCGTGGTTTTGTAAGTGTTTGGCGTTCACATTCTCGGTTTTGGCATTTTGGTGCAAATATCGTAAATCACTTAGCAGTACCGAATAGAGACCCTGTAGGTAGCGCTTCTACTGATTACCTTTCATTTAAAATATAATTGCAAATCGTTTTAACATAGTTTCTTATAATTCAAAGGGCGTATGAGACTAGTTTTTGTCACGCAGTATTAGCTCCTGCCCGCGAATTTGAAATTCGGTTATAGTTATACTCCGGGATTTTTTAGATTTTTCGGGATAAAAAGTAGCCTTTCTGTTATTCCAGGGTTTAAGCTATCTCCATTCCAAATCCGTCCAGCTGTTGAAGTGTGAAGGAGTAACAAACATCCACCCATCCTGACAAACTTTCGCGTTTATAATTATTATTATTATTGTAAATGACTGACTATACTGACATGTAATTGAATAATTATAAATAAATGAGTTAATGAGTTATAATATTAGTAGGATTGTAGGATAAAATAGATTCTAACTGCAATTAATAAATTGTTATATTTGAGCTATAATATAAAACAATTTTAATCCAGCGCAAGGATTAATTAAACTGGTTCTTTAAAGTTCCGTTAGTAAATGTAATTATAATACATAAACCAACTCTAATTATTTGAAGGAAAATATGTAGCAGGCTCGATAGCCAAATAATAAATCAACAATATGGTAAATTGATAGCTTTTGTATCATGATTCAATTTACGAGCAATCAGGACAATTTAATTAGTGTACCTTTCGGTTCCGCCGTGATTTTAATCCCTCGCGAGATATTTCATAGTGAGATTAATAAAACACATGTAAGAAGCTGAAGTAAACGAAATGTGTAGGCTGTTATTGTAATAAAAGCAAGAAGTCTTACTAATTATATTAGATGGTTTGCTATAGAATTGGAAGCACTTGGATACGAAAGCGCTATGGGAGGGTGTGCTGATTCCATTAAAGACATAACGGCCCTGTATGATTTTTTTCTCAGCCAGCGGCCCTAACATGCATGCCATAAGATTAAATTAGAACCGTTTATCTCTATGACTATCTCTTTCGTCGGCACTAATGTGAGAGAGACGCACTTAGAGATAAACGGTTCTAAGTGGCATGCTTCTTTTGACAAAATTAAATATTGTGCGGGGTGTATATACTTTTTCTGATATCAAGCAACCGTGCTCTTATGACCAACTTATCTCTTCTGCTTTCTCATAAAATGGATTTTCAGGATTGATTAACCTACTTATTTAAATAGTCTTTTCCTTCAAGAATGAATTCTATCTTTCTTTCAAGCAATACTCAATGCGGTGACAGTTGACACAGTTCTACAACTTCTCCCCTTCATCTTCAACCAGCTGAACTGTTAATGATATGTTGCGTCTCAAGTTCTCTCTTAATAAAGGAGGCCTCTATAATCTCTTGACTGCAGAAATAGATAATGTCAATCTTGCTGAAAAACTAAGGTGGTTAAGACCTAAAGTTTCAAGATCTATGGATATACTTTTTGCGAGTAAAAACCGGTCATCAGCAGGATTCTTTCCCTGTGATCTCATACTAGGCAAGTACTATATTGACTTAGGAATCTCTCATCAATGTTGCTGTGTATTCAGCAAAACTTCCATAAGGTAGAATATTGTATCAGGGCTTAAATTGATACCAATTAGTGACTTCGTATTCTAATGTTATTGAAGCAGTTTTTCATTGCCTGAAAACACGGATAAAACAGTGACCGAAACTGATCAATTAAAACATTGCTCTACTTAACTCCAGCTTATGGTTCAATGTCCACCTCTTCGGAAGGGGATCCACTGTAGGCGAGCTCACTTATATGGGGATTCATCGTCTAAATTAATTCACTGCGACATAGAATCAATAACTTATAAGACTTGCGTTACATACCATGGGCAGCATAATAAGGCCCGATTTTTACATAACGCCCCTAAAATCTAACAATTCGATTATGTTCTTCGTTAATATATAACTTTAGTGTTATTTTTAATCTAAAATTCTACTAAAATATGAGTATTAGCAAATCGAGCACTATATTAAATATTAAAGCTACTTACTCATTAAGTATAGCGGCCCCAAAAAAATAAAAAAATAATCATTTTAACGATCAACGTAATTCGTCGCCTGACACAAATACTTGGTAACATGATTTATCGCTGACAGTCTGTAACAAAATATTCGTGACGGTAAGGATGATAATATTAAGGCCAAGGACATGTATGAATCTTTGCATTTGTGTCTTCTACCATTTGTATGATGAAGAGGTATCCGAGGAACTGTTTAGACTGATGGCTACATCATCCTTATACCATATTATCGCGACTCTCGATATTTCCTTCCTATAATTTCCTTGAAATACTCCACTCATCTACGCGATAGTTTTCGGGAATATTTCTGGCGCGTAGAATAAGGATATGAAATAAAATATCTACTGAGATTTGCCCACACCGACACACCGTAGATACAGTAGCGCTCAAAAGTATTTTGACATTCCTATATGAAAAATAAAGAAAATCAATATTTAGTGGCATATCCCTTGGCTTTCATGACAGCCTCACACCACCGCGCCGGCATTGAGTAGATTTAACTTTTGGAATCAATCGATCGGAATTTTATGGCACTCATTTTTGAGAGCTTCATAAAAAGCGTCTTTGTTCAAATATTTTTTTATTCTTATTTGTGTTGTGATACAACTTCTCCCACTGATGTTCATAGGATTCAAATCCGGAATTTGAATTGGCCACTCTAAGACTTTTTCGCGTTTTAATAAAGCATTAATGTACTTGGACTTGAGTTTGGGATCGTTATCTTGTTGAACATACCATCCAGCTGGCATGTGGCGTTTAGCATATGGTATACTGTATATAATATAATAATAATATTTTATAATATTCTTTACATTTCGGCATATTGAAATAATCACTGTAAGTAAATATCAATCGAAATCAACACTCAGAAGCAAGTAACGTCCACGAATTCACGGAGCTTACTGCGTGTCAGAATACTTTTGAGCTCGCTGAAAGTCAAATTCGTCCAGCAGCACAAAGTGTAAGACAAAAGGCGAAACCCTGACACGTTCAAATAATTGCATTATGCTCTCCTTTCCAATATAATCAAGACACTGTCTGATAGTGTTTTATTTTAAGAGAAATAATAACGAATTTATGTTGCTAAATACTTTTGTGCGCTACTGTATCTTCAAGCGTGTTCGCTTGACTGCTTGTCTATAATAATAAAAAATGACGATGTAATGTTTCAGCGCTTGGCTGGCGCCGTCGAGCGCGGGACTTGGGTACGGTGGGCCGTGCGCCGGCGTCGGTCGCAGCCCACCTGGTTGTTCGCCGCACGGTGCTTTGCCCCACCAGTCTTCACCCGTTTCCGTCAACCCGTTTGCACCACATCAGCTTCAGGGTCAGGTATGCTGACATTGTTTTTATTAGCTTCAATGTCTAACGAGGAACAAACATTGTTCTAAGTTTTCGTCTATTATGAATTATGAACTACTGATAAAGTCAAAGTCAAACTATCTTTATTCAATTTAGGCTTTTACAAGCTCTTATGAAGGTCAAGGAATGAATCTACCACCGGTTCGGAAAAAATCCTCTACTGAGAAGAGCCGGCAAGAAACTCGGTGAGGTATCATTTTTTCAAATCAGTACACATATAAGTCAACAATGATGTCTACAGTTTTATACAAATCTAAGTATATACCACAGCAGGTACGCTCATCGAGACCCAGGGATCGCCAGTGCAGGTCACGATTTAAGCCAAACGTCCCTGTCCATGACGTAGTCTTTTACTGAGTAATATGCCCTAGAAATAAGAATTCGCTTTACAGTAGATTTGAACATTGTGTCTGTTTGTTCTATTATGTTTTTAGGTATTTTAGTATAGCAGAGATACAAAATAGTTTTTTAAAATATCTGTAAGATACTCTGAAGTCATGTTTAAAATCACCGTGTCCGCGCGCGAAAGCTCGGAAAGAGCCAGTTTTTATGGTTACAGTTGATTTTACAAAAAAACATTAGTGTTTTTTTTATCTTGTGGCTCATGTCTTATAGTCTAAGTAAAATCTGAATAAGTAGCGACCTTCACCCATCCTTCTAATGGATGAAAATTATTTTATATCAAACTAGCTGGTGCCCGCGACTTCGTCTGCGAAGAATAATAATTTAAGTAACCTATGTACTTTTAAACCTTCCCTAGACCTCCACGAACATTTCAAGACTAAGATAAGATAAATCCGTTCAGCCGTTCTCGAGTTTTAGTGAGACTAACGAACAGCAATTCATTTTTATATATATAGATTTAGTATGTTCAAAAATATAGCGCGAATATATTAGCTAATTAATTCACTTTTTATTAACTCATGAGTTTAACGAATAAATTAAATACCAACCGAAAGTAAGAAAGCCTATATAAATAAATTAAAATAGATAATAATATATATAATTATTATGTAAAATTTAAATAAACAGATATGCACGATAAATATAAATATATATATTTTATTTATTAGATCAGCCAACACCTGTTACAACTTTACAATTATAATGTTAAGTCTATAGGAACACCTTGCTGTAGTTGCACAGCTACTTATAGGCTAACACCGCATGCATTCAATATAGTATTAAAGGAAGTTAACACTAAGAGAAGAAGATGAGCTGCTACATAATAGATTTCAATTGTTGGATCACGGAGGTGGATCGATATATAGTGTTGTTTATTTCGTGATGTTTTTAAGAAACGTTGGTAAGGAGTCGAAATGAATGTCATAGGAGCTATAAGTATAACAGTTCTGCGGAAGGGAGGGGCTAAGGGCTTAATTAAATCTATCTGGGGCTCTGAACTCAATATTTTCTAAAAGTTGAGGGCAGTTAATTTTATTTCGAAGAAGTTTATATAGGTAAAAATGAGTAATCTAGTATATTCCTATGTTCAATTAGAGGGAGTAATTGAAAATGTTGCGATCGCTTAGTAAATGACGTATAATATATACTTTTATTTTGCCAGGGATTTTTTTAGTCAACCTGCTAGCGATTTTTTTTAACATACCTACTAATTTGATATAAAATAACTTTCACCCATCAAACAGCTACCTAGGTGAAGGTCGCTTCTAATTCGGATCCTCTACTATTAATTATGGTTGCACATACCACATGCATGTGGTAGTCCTAGGTGTGCATATTTGGTTTGCTGAAACTCGACACTAATATTAATCATGACATAATGCTCCAGTTACAACAGAGTGCGTGTTAAGAGGCCGCTTTAGTTTTTGTACCTAATTGAAATCGGATTAAAATTTTAGTAGCGTATCACAAAGCCATAAAATTGCATGCTTGCAAAACGGCACTTCGATCGTTGATATTGTCGTTTTAATCATATTTTCACATCGTAATATCTACTTTTAATAAACAATTATTTAGCTACGTATTTTTGAGGAAGAAGTAATTTCATAGTGTTTATTATGGTATATTACCAATTTCGTCTCGGACTATTACTCTTAAAATGCTTCAGAGATTCTTCATGTTCACCAGAACATGAAGAATCAGCTGGCATGAGCTGGTCACCAGACCAGCTGACGTACAATCTACCTCTTTATAGTCAGTGGACTTTTCTTTTCTTCAAGATATTGGGTTAGCTATAATCTGATATATTTTCAATCGGGACGGAATGCATAGTTTTTTTTTTCTAAGTGCTTGGGAAGTTACCGCTTAACTCATAACGGAACTGCAGCTGACATTTACGAGGCTTCATTATACAAACTCTCTAAATCATTTTACGAGTTATCACCCGGGAGGAAATGATTGACAATTTCCTGGCTAAAACTAAAAAAACATTTCTTGGAAATTGTACACGTTTTTACAATAAAATACCTAAAAACATTATAGAACAAACGGACACAATGTTCAAATCTACTGTAAAGCGAATTCTTATTTCTAGGGCATATTACTCAGTAAAAGACTACGTCATGGATAGGGACGTTTGGCTTAAATCGTGACCTGCACCGGCGATCCCTGGGTCTCGATGAGCGTACCTGCTGTGGTATATACTTAGATTTGTATAAAACTGTAGACATCATTGTTGACTTATATGTGTACTGATTTGAAAAAATTATACCTCACCGAGTTTCTTGCCGGCTCTTCTCAGTAGAGGATTTTTTCCGAACCGGTGGTAGATTCATTCCTTGACCTTCATACTCGTAAGAGCTTGTAAAAGCCTAAATTGAATAAAGTTAGTTTGACTTTGACTTTGACTTTGACTTTGACCAAATTTGTACCTGGCTCGTAGACTACAAGAATAACATTAAGTGTATAAGATTACATTCATTATATTAAAAGAGGAGTGGGTATAATTGTTGAGATATTGATTTGCCTAAATTGGGATGATATACTTTCCACTGATTGTTTGACCTGGTAACGTTACCAATTACATCTGTAAATATTTTCCTTCTTTCTTTTAATAATGCTCCTGCATATTTGTCAAAATCTTCTTTGTGAGATTCAACATAATTAAATGTTTTTTTTAACTCTCTTTGCAATAATCTAGTTATGACTGGATTAGCCATCCCACAAGTAAAAAATGTTGAAAGATGAATTCCTGCTGGAGTAGAAATATAAAATGTCATATTTCCTTCTGGAGATATAGTTAGAATCCCCATACAACTCACATATATCTTTCACCATCGTATCGCTCTTATTATTTACTTAATCTTATAAATTTTGTCTAGGTCTTCAGTTTTTCTTGTAACTAGAAATGAATGTATGATTATTTTTACAAGCTTTAATGCAATTGTTAGTTATATGTTTGAGTTAAATCTCGGAAGTAAATTGAACAACGAACTGTGATTGGAATAGGCTGAAATTTGGTATACACACTTGTGAACCCTACAACATTGCAATACCTAATAAAGTGCATTGGGCATAAACCCTGGTTTTAAATGCAGTGTTTAAAAAAAAATCACCTTCAGTTAGTTTCTTTGAATTCGTCTCATTTTGCTATAATAAAAAAACACAATTTTGGATTTCATCCATTTAGCCTTTCATGTTATCTCTTACTCACATAACTACTTGTGTTATATTATTCTGAAACACGTTTTTTTCAGCTGCAAAGTCCACTGCAACCAATGCAGTCGATGTCAATGAGCAGTTACAACACCATCGGCGTAACAGCGTTGGGTGAGTTTGAATACCATGCAATGTTAAGTGATAATCGAGTAATTTATCTATTTACCATTCTCACTCACTCATTGACAAATCGAGAAATCTTAGAAATTATACGCCCTTCCAACTTGAAATATGGCAGATAGGTACGTCTTTGTGGACATCTATTTAGTAGGAATTTTGCGAAAATTCACTTTTTTTATATAAGGAAGGCAAATGAGCTTGCGAGTCACCTGATGGGAAGAGGACTTTTAAGGGGAAGAAACTTGTACAGCAGCAACGTTCCGGACCGATACAACCTAGGGATCTTCAAAAAAGGAGCCTACTCCTTTCTCAAAGATCGGATTCGGATCGGACGTAGTGCGAAAGCGTATATTGCAGAAGTCGAATTTTTCGTAAAATATGATGTTTCGAGTCCAGAGGTTATTAAAATTTGGGTTTTCTTGAATTTTTCACGATACTTTTTGTTTTGTGGCATTAATACGACAAGAAACAGGTACAGAAGTATTAGCGAGGCTGCGGAATTGCATAAATATAATGGTAGTTGTGTTTTATAGGACTACTATTTGAAAAGATACCGCGGTAAAATGCACAATGATTTCTCAAAAAAGTGATGCCAAGTTCGTAATAGTTTTTCAATTCTGAATTTGATGAAATTAGAAAATCGTGTCACTTCTGGTCCAAAAAGGGGGTTTGTTTAACTCCTCTGATACCGAAATAATTTCTATAATGACAGTTAGGAACTAATTGTAGATACAGAAAAGTGAAATCTGGCGGAAGTGCTTGGCAGACGCTCTCAAAGGTGACTATGTTCACACTGCGGGCTAATCTTTCTCAACAGCCACCAAAAAACGGAGAAGCGGCAGAAATGAAGCTCCGGTAGCAAAATTATTTTCGTTTTGGGCGATATTGCTTGAATCTCTCGCTACGCTTAGGACTCTAGTTTAAAATCGCTTGCTTTGCTCGGAATTCTATGGAATCCTATCCTTCGCTCTAAATCCAATATACCACCCGCGCCGTAACTGTTTTCCTCCCTTGACACATTCTACTAACATTATCATTCAGCTTCTTTGTATAAAAGAAAATATGGTTATTATAGGACTCCGCAATCGTTCGCCCAAGCGCAAAATAAACGAAGTGCATTGTTCTAATGAGACAAACGCAATAAGTAATGTCACTTATTGCTTGCTGAAGTAAAGCAAATTACTATGGATTGGCCTGTTTATTTTTACTCATACAGGAAACTTATTCGAGCTTAAAAAGAACATTTAATTTAGTATTTAGTCAGTTAATTTATATTCTATCAAAGCTAATTAATTGCCACGTCAGCATTATTAAAACAATGTTCATGCAAAAAATAATTAACTAGAACGTACACGTCAATTGAACAGTCAAGTGCATGCATGATAGTTTCTCGCTGAGACTACATTAATGTTGCATTAATATTGATTTAATAATGATTTGCTTTTTGGAAAAAGCCATCGAAGATCCTTATAGTTTAGTCATACTTTGTGTCTAATGGAAAACTGTCAGTTATGATTTTGTATAATGAATGGCAACGGCGGCGGCGGTTTCATCACATTGCTATTTACTTATGAATAGGTAAGATTTATCTTTAGTTCATTAAATAATGTGTGTACCGTGCAATCTTAGACTAACGTTATTATATTATGGATTATACCACACTTACACAATAGCCGAAGAAAATAGAGAGAAAAAAAATGAGTTTGCTGACTTTCTTGCGGCGTTTCTTCTCAGCACATGTCACCTTGCGAAGTGCTGGTAGATTCAGACATGTGAAAGAGCCCGTGTAGCCTACTTGCAAAATAAATACATACATTTACATTTTCAAAAGAATTGTATCCGTACACTATACAAGTTGTAAAATCCATTTTATCCACTATATCTCAACAACGTACTCGCATTAGTAGTGAATCAGTTAAGACACTGCTGCCGGTCATTATGAAAAGCCCTAAATAGTGTTTTGGTACCGCTCCGCCCCGTAAGCCCCCCAGGATTGACCTGTCGCAACTGGCACGTGCGACCATTATATGTAATATATCATGTTCAATATGATGGTGGTTTTTCTTATCCTACCTTAACACCTATATGCCTTTGAAAATTGTGTTCCGTTGCAGATGGATCACCAAGCCCAGGACCGGGGTACGCTCACTCGTCGGGTGGATTCTCACCGAGTAGGCACCACGACGTCGTCACTTCTTCAGACACCGCGGTTTCTAGATTTCCCTTCTGGTCTGAAGGTAGAGTATTGTGCTGTTAGATATATCAGCATGAAATGTCCAGGTATTACAAGTTAACTTGGCATTGCGTAATCCGTCATATTTTTCAATTATCCAAACAGATTCATGTTTCCGTGTTATGAAACTTCATAACTTAATAACGGGAGGATAACTGCGAAACCGTGTCACACGTCGCAGACCAAACGCGTTCGCTCCGGACGACTCTCGTATTTTCTTAAACTTGATACTTTCCTAACTGGTCTCATTTTTAACTAGGCTTTTTCTTAGTTGGTCTCTTTTGCAAAGTTGACACTTTCCCAACTCGTCTCCCCTCCGGACGACTTCGTAATTTTCTTAAACTTGACACTTTCCTAACTGGTCTCATTTTTAACTAGGCTTTTTCTTAGTTGGTCTCTTTCTTAACTTGATACTTTCAAAAATATGTATGAGTAATTTGACCTCTGAGTCCCCTTGTTCGCTTGTCCAAGAGCTATTAAAACGAATATATTTTTCTGCTTACGGTTACAAAAAAAAAAATGTTCTCCTTAACATAAACATAATAATATATTCTATACTAGCGACACTCCCACTGTAATCTTCACGTAATCTACGGTAAGCTTGAAAAAAATTTTTTTCTTAAAAAAGCCAATGGAGTGATCTTTTTATATAATTGGGACAAATATTTCTTTAAATTTTACAATAACAACAAATTGAATTAAATAGAAGTCGGTAAAAATATAATATATGTACAATATTTACATATCCATACAAATTAAATTAATATACAGAGCCTATTTAAACAACCTAAAACTGTTTTTTTTTTTCAACAAAGTCGCTCACAATTTGCCTTTCTTGATGGTATTTTTGCATGTCTTTTGCTTTACGTTTTGCTGGTACGGTGGAAGAATTTAGTTGGACTTTTCGGATTTTAATATCTTGATACTGAGCTTCGGTCTGAGTGACAGTAACTGGATGAACAAAAAACGGGAAGGTTTATTGGGGATTTTGTGGTTTAATCGGTTTTTCCATCCCTCAACGGCATTATTAGTTCGGAATTCGTCTTCGTTGACTGAAATCATTGAACCGGTGACTTTCCTCATCCAGAAGTTTAAAAAATCGATAGTTTTAGGTATCGATACCTAAAAACATTAATCTTTATTTCTGGTAAATACTGGTTTACTGCATGATAGATTTAATTATATAATAGATAATTCCGACGAAACAAGAATACGACGAATCAGGAATCCGTCGAAACGGGAATCCGACGAAACAGGAATCCGACGAAACGGGAATCCGACGAAACAGGAATCCGACGTATCAGGAATCCGACGAATCAGGAATCCGACGAAACGGGAATCCGACGAAACGGGAATCCGACGAAACAGGAACAATTCAATCTTGTCCTAATTATATAACCAGCGAACCAGCTTTATCAAGGGAGGTTTAGCCTTATTTTCTGCTGCATACACTTTATAATCCCACGTGTACCCTTTATCAGTATACATTTTGTAAATTCGCATACCGTATTTCACAGATTTTTGAGGGTTATATGTTCGAAAACTCAGTCTTCCTCTAAATTTTACAACAGATTCTTCAACAACTACTACAGGTCCTGGAGTATAAATTCTCTTAGTTTGAAATTATTTTGTCAATTAATGGTTGTATTTTTTTTTAGTTTGTTTCACAAAACGTACATAACATTATTAAACAATAGTAGATTGTTGCACCAAGCAGAAAGTGATTCATTATTGCGCCGAGTGTTAGTTTGGAGCCCGAACGCAAGTAAGGGGTCTAAAAACACGAGCGCAATAACACATTCAGTAATCGCGGAAAAACCGGTGGAAATATTTCTGTCATATTTTTGTCTTTTTATTGTTGCTTATGAATGACACAAAACGGTCAGTTTATTAAAAGTGATTTTGGAACATCTTGATACCGAGAATATTATCGAACGTTCCTCGTATCTACCTTCTACGTGCTCTGTACAGGAAGGTGTTTAGGTTGAACGCAAACCTCCATGATATAATTTGTCTTATGTATTGCTATATGACATGTGAGTGGCAACTTTACACCTTCTTTATACATTATAGCCTTGGTTCAGTGGTCCCTGTTTTATTATATCTAGCTAGGTAGTGTAACAGGGGTTAAACAAAGATCGCCTTCTGATATATTTATTAAAAAAAATAGATTTATTAAAATATTTATATGTTCACACTTCGAGCGCTAGACCAAGAATCTTTTTATATATCATGACAACCGTCTGTGTACTTCTAATACACCGAGTTTCTTGCCGGCTCTTCTCAGTAGAGGGTTTTTCCGAACCGGTGGTAGATTCATTCCTTGACCTTCATAAGAGCTTGTAAAAGCCTAAATTGAATAAAGATAGTTTGACTTTGACTTTGACTTTGACTTTGAATATTTGAACTCGTATTGCTTCTAAAGCGCCGTTCTAGCTAGCCTGCTCTACAGTAGCTCGTCATTCATAACTAAAGTTATGAGAAGGATATCCTTTACCGAATTGTATGGTCTTACTTGGACCGAAGGAATTGAATTAGAGGCTTCAAAGTCCAGTTACTGTACGTTCGTAAACATTTTCACTGGTGTCATAAGACATATGCAGTGAAGATATCCTCACAAATGTTTGTTTTGTGGTATCGATCACAAGTTTTTCATGTATTTTGTCATTATTTCGTTCTCATCTGTGCATACTTTCCAAGCCTGAAATTATCTCTGTTCCTTAGAGCTATTTTTCCATGTGATAAACGTTTATGATCGTGTTTATTGTTGCCAAAATGAGCATTTAATAATCGAATAAATTATGCACCCACACCAGGTGATGTTAAATATTGCGCAACACTGTTTTATAAGCAGCCTATCACAAGATAAACATTATTGTCAGATAGGGTTTTCGGGTTAGGTAAGAGACTGAGCAACCTCTTTTGCACAAAGGAGATTTTTTGTAAATTTTTGCGGATTCACTGAAGTCAAATTGTAACATATCTGTGTGTTTGTTATGCGATCTATATAGAATTACAAATATAAGTAGGTACGTTTACATCTGATATCATACAAATAAGTTACTCCTGACACAACATTTACCAAGAATAGAGTTAAAATACGTAGTGACTGTTTATGGTAAAACATACTTTGTAATTCTATTACCTATCTATAAGTTTCTGCATTTAAAGTATGAAGATATCATAGATTGACTTTGTGCTAATGGTACTTTTTAATCGTATTCTTATTACGGTCTAGTAATAATCAGTTACTTTTGGCACAGAAAAACTTAAAATACGGCCGCTGTACGTTTAGCTGTTGAAGTACTTGGACCGGCCTTTCAGCTCGGCTCCTGCAGCATTTACTCTGAGGATATCTAACGTCATTCAGCAATTAATAAAAGGAATTTTTCTTAACAAAAAAGCAATATTGTTAGTTAGTTATTTAGACTCATATATGTAAGTGTTAAAACAATTGTCGAAAGACTGTCAATTTACAGCTTTTGATGCAGATACGAACAGAAGTGATAATATATGGGACGCCTTTATCTCTGGAATTATTTATATTTATAATAAAATAAGACAACGGCTTTTAGAAAACCTGTCACTTCCTCTCAACGAAGCCTATAATCAGGCACTTGCATTAGAAATGGCTGAAGTCAATTCGCAAAACTTAATTTCTACTGCTGTCAACGCAATTACGGATGAAAGCAAAGTTCAAACGCCTTCGTCTTACGAGGAAAATTCAGTAGCCGCTACATTCCCTAAACGTAAATGCTTCTTCTGTGGAGGACGTGTACATCCTCGTAAGGATTGCCCTGCATCGGATGCAATATGCCAACTATGCGGCAAGAAAGGTCATTATGCTAATGTATGTCGCAGTAGGAAATCTACTAGTGCCGCCGCCGTATTGGAAAAAAGCGAGTATTCTGCATGTATCATCGCAGCCTCACCATCTTCACTAAGAAAATCTACGGTGTCCGCCTTTATCAAAGGTATTCGTGCAGAGGCGCTGTTAGACAAAAAATCCTCACTGGAATTTGATTTTGGGGGACCGAAGGAACCTTTAGTGGTTTGAAACGTGGCTAAAGCGTCTGTACCAGCAGTACCTTTATTCGCTAATGTAACTACAAACTGCAAGCCAATAGCCGTGAAGTCTCGCAGATACAGTGAAGATGACAAACAGTTCATTAAACAAGAGCATTAAACTCCTAGCAAAAGGTATTATTGAAGAGAGTCGATCACCTTGGCGTGCACAAGTACCTATTAATATCAACACCGAGAATCATAAGAAACGCCTAATGATTGATTATTCTTACATTCTTACATTTCGGTAAACAGAACTTGACGCATATGCGCTTCCAAACATAGAAGAACTAGTGTCGAATATCCCAAAATATAAAATATTTAGTGCTATAGACTTGCAAAGCGCCTACCAACTAGTATCAATCTTACCTAAAGAAAGGCCTTATTCTGCCTTCTAAGCAGCTGGAAATTTGTACGAATTTCGACGAATCCCTTGTGGGGTTACGAATGGTGTCTCCAGTTTTCAAAGGACCATTGACTGGGTTATTAGGAAGGATAAACATAGAGACACTTACGCTTATCTCGACGATATTACAATATGCGGAAAAATGCAAGATTAACATGATCAGATTTAAATAATTTCTTAAAGGCACCTACGAAATATGGCCTAACATTAAACAAAAACGAATGCAAATTTCACAACTCAAGTTAAACATTCTTAAATACAACCTATCTAATCACATCATTAAGCCTGACAACGATCACCTGGAGCCCTTGTTATCGTTCCCTTCACCAAATGACATCTCCTCTCTTAAAAGGATTCTGGGTATGTTTGCGCATTATTCTAAGTGGGTTCCCAACTTTTCTGAACGAATTCAATTCCTGGCAAAGACTAAAACATTTCCACAGACAAGTGAGCAGGTAAAATATTTCGAAGACCTTAAATCTGGCATAGCTAAGTCTTCAATTCATGCTATTGATACAAATATCCCGTTCACCGTAGAAACCGATGCTTCTGATCATTCAATAGCTGCCGTGTAGTCACAAGCCCCTCAGCCAGTATTTTATTCAAGGACTTTGAATACTAGCGACCAAAATCACTCAGCCATGGAAAAGTAAGCTTACGAAATTGTACAATCGCTGAAGAAATGGCGTCACTTTCTTATTGACCGACCTTTTCAATTAATTACCGATTAAAGATCCGTCTCGTTTATGTTCACTACGAAGCATTCTAGTAAGATTAAAAACGAAAAGATTCAGAGATGGCGCCTTGAACTTTCTCAGTATAAATATGATATTGTCTATCGACCAGTCAAAGATAATTTTGCAGCCGACCCTTTAACGCAAGTTTGCGCTTCAACCGAATCTCGAATGGGAAAGTTAACTTTTCTTCATGAAGCATTATTGTCATCCCGGTTTCACAAGAATGTATCATTGGATAACAACAAAGAATCTTCCTTATTCTCTTGCACTCATTCCCTAAATATCATAATTGCAAAATACTAGATTGCCGATTTATCCGATTTCTAAAATATCAAATTCCCAATATACCACACTTTCTTGCTACTGTTTCTTTATATATCGGATGGCCAAAGCAACTTGTTCTCAATACACTATGTTCCATTTCAAACCGAATTCCCACAATACCACATACTGAAAACACTAGGCTCGCAAAATACAATGTACTTGAAACGCCTACTTCCTTTATCTCAATATACAAGATAGACAGTTTATTCAATTCCCAACACACAAGATGCTGTTTATACTTGATTTCCTACCTTTATTCGCCTAAAAGATTGTTCGTTTAGTACATAATGTAGCGAAATTGGCGTGTGCCGAATCAAAAGTTAGTAAAATATTAGCACACGGTTTCACTTACCTTAGACGAAGGTCCGAGGCTTCAACGTTTAATTTCTTCTTTAAATAAAACACTCGAAGTTAAGTTTCCATGCTATATTACTTATAATTCCAACGAGATATTCATACCACGAAGTTGTAAAATACAAAACACACGGGCGCGGCTCCGACGCAATAGGGTCCGCGTTCACAAAAGCGGTGGTCTCAAAACCTAATTATAAATGGATCTAACGCGGGTGTCGTCCAGTGACGACTATTTCAATGATATAAAAACAGTCGATTATACCGAAATCTAGATCATATGAGGCCTAAGTATGTTACAGTAGCCGTCGATTACAAAGCGTTCTAACACATTAGTCAATATATTATAAACTGATCTTACGCGGGTGTCGTTCAATGACGACTGCGCGTTTCAAAGGTATAAAAATAGACATTTATACTGAAATTTAGATTATATGTAGCCTAAAGATATAAACGAAGGGATTCTAACCAAAATACAGCGCCGAAAATTTGGGTTTGGCCTACTAGCGAGCCTTTTGGAATTTGGAAAATATAAAAAAAACAATTAATACCTGCACGTAAAATACCCTTGTGTATGTAACCGCCAAGGACAGCGATTGCTGGTTATGCTATAAGGCAAAAAGAAAAGGGGGGATCCTACGTGTGTCTGCGCGTTTCACATGGGGCATTCTTTCATTATTTTGGTAAGTATCGACATACATACTAAGGGTTTACAATAGATAAATTGATCACGACTGAAAACTCTTAACGGTTAAAAGATCTAAAACTAACTACAACCACACTGGCCTTCCTTTTTCGTTCCTGGTGGACCCGATTCTCGGCGCGTAGCAGTTCTATCCAAAACCTGGCAGTTGGTAAACGCGACGATCGACTAGATACATCCGGCTATCAACCCTTGTGGGGTAAGTGTCCGGCTTCGTAGCCCGGAGGTGGGACTGGAACGATAAATCCACGATAATGGTCGGAACAACCTCAGACTCACCGTCAGGTCGGACAAACCATAAAATAACACTTACCCGATTAAATCGGCGACAAAATCAGATGAAAAAAATCGAGTCCTCTCAAGCGGGTGGTTTAGCCATCCAAGGACGATGGAGGGAGCTTCTCCTTGAAAACTTAATATGAATATTGCGAACTGGCACTAACACAGCCACACGCGCCGCTGGCGCACACTATTTAACATCTGCTTAATGCGTATTTATAAGGTATGTTTGGTTTCCAAAATTCTTCACCAGTTTTTCTTGTACGAATAATTAAAAACTTGAGAGACGCAAACCGTCCCGAGGCGAGTCGATCAATCAATGACGAGCGGGCAGAAAACAAGAGGACCGGCGAACGGTCAAAAATTTAAATTCAAATACTAGAGCCAGAACGCTAGACGAATGTATGAACGGCCAATAAAAAAATAAGGATAAGGTTTCAAATGACAAGAAAAAAGGTTTTATTGTTTGGTAAATTTGCGGGATTACATCCGTAATGCTGCAATAAGTACTGATAGACAATAAAACATCAAAATTTTATTGTAAGTTGGCAAACACTACTAGAGTCTGTAAAATCAATTATGCCATCGACTGGGTGGTAAAATATACGTATGGCAAGAAATCTCAGTATCAAGCACTGCCGAGATTAATAATTTTGGGGTAACGGACTATGACCAGCCGCTCAATTACGTAACACCAATAGGAATCGCTTTCGCGAAAAGTAAGCCAAATGTACCCTTATTAATAATAATAAATGTACCATTACATCAAGTGAAGACTAAATTGCTTTACTTTTCGAGCCAAACCGATTCCAATTGTGTAACGTAATTGAGCTGCTGGTGTTGCTTACTGATGGTTTTTGTTCCCAACGTGAAATCGTGGTGCCCATGAATGACTTGACAAACTTTACTTTTTCAATAAAAGAAAATAAGCTAAGTAAAAAAAAGAAGTAGCCATTCTCGATGAAAAAATAATATTTTTTTTATTAAATCTAGGGTAAAGTCACCAGTGGCCAGCCAGGATCCTGTAGTCAGCCTTTTGCCTCTTTTATTGCCTTGAAATAGCAGTCTATTTGAAATTAATAAATTATATGCCTCTTAATTGATTCCTTGATTCCTTATTAATCATTATATTTATCGATCGGTGCGGGGAAACGGCAGGGGAGAAAATAAAAAAAGTTTATTCGAGTGCTCTCGGTCGAGAAGGGCAATTTTACGAAGTCCGCCATAATTTTTTTTCGTACTTGGTGTTTTCAAATCAGGTAAGAAAGATAGACTTGTGTTAACATTATATGATATATTTGTATATTTCTGTGAATGCATATAGTTGCTTAAACCGAAAATGATAATAAAATAACCGTATTTCATTGATTTCTTAATAATTTACGGAGGCTGACTATTGGGAACCACTTTTTTATGTGATTTCCAGTAGTCAGCCACCTGCGGCTGACTTCTGGATATTGGTGGTATCGTTCGAATTTGAAATAAAATCGGTCCGTTAAAATCGTTATTTTTTAAGATTCAAATTTACCCTAACGTTCCCTATAATATTTTTAGAAAAACCCAGTAGTCAGCCGCTTTTTAAGGTATTTTTTTGGTATGGCTGACTAATGGGACTTGCAGCTCCAGTACTCAGCCACTTAATAAAGTTTGAAAAAACCTATATAGGGCTTTATTTAGGTATTTATTAGTCTTTTTACTGTTTCATGAATAAAAACGTAATGTTATGTTCAGTAAAGCATGTCACAAAAACCAATACACAAACAAAAGCATCCACCAGAAAAACTATCTTCTGCAAAGGAAGCCATACGAAAGGAATGCGTATTAGAGGAGCATGTAGAACTTTTAGTGTTCTCCGAAGCACATTGCAAGACCGGCATCACCTATGGATTCCTGAAGGCCTACGTAACATGAGTCTTGATTCAGTTGTAACTAATGCCAACGACCCAAAACCTAGATCGATCCGTCACTATACCGAAAACATCTCGGATGACAACCTGTACGAGATTAGTGTGGCTCTCAAACAACTTAAATACAATAAGGTGATGACGGAATCACAGCCGAATTTCTGAAAGCAGTTGGAAAACCGGTCCTTAAAGCCCTTCAGACGTTATTCGATTCCACATGAGGGGTAAACACTGCACGCATGGAAAAGAAGTGTGGTGTTGTTCTTCTTCGAAACAGGGCAATAATGCCCCGCTAAAGCATTTCCGGAAGTCAGCTTGTTCGGGAGACTGGAAGTTATCAAACCTGCGTGCAAGACGGTTTGTAATTACTCTCAAAAACAGCTTGTAAACATGGCTCAAAAGTGAACTATAGTAAACTTCCAGTCTCCCGAACAGGCCGCTTTCCGGAAATGATTCAGCACCAGTAGACCACATAATTCGCTACAGCAGTTTATATAGAAGGCCGAAGAGTTTAATCTGCCTCTTTCCTCAGCGTTTGTGGACTACGAGAAAGCCTTGTATACGAGTGAGACTGTACTGCAGTCTCTCCAGCGCTACCAAGTCGACAACAGGTACATCGGAGTGTTGAAGTGTTTGTAAACGCCACTATATTAGTCTAACTATAAAACCAGAACTCAAAACCTACTGCAGTGTTGCAGTGGGAAGGCAGACAGCGAGATGTTATCTCTCTAAATCTGTTCACCGCTGCTCTGAAATGTGCTTTCAAGGTTCTGAATGAGAAAGGGCTTGGCATCAACATAATTGGCGAGACCTCGAAGGACCTCAGTATAATGCTCGATGACCACAGTAGAACCTCCGAATGAGCTGGCCTTAAAATGAACATGGACAAGACAAAAATCATGACAAATGTCCCTGTACTGCAAACTCCCGTGGAAATTGGAGATTTTACGCTCAAAGAAGTTGACGATTATAATTATGTACCTGGGGACATAGGTACTGTCCAATAAGGGACGTCCATCTTCGAGAAAGAGGTCTATCGTGGAATCCGGCTTGCAGCGTTCGGGAAGCTGTACCATATCTTCTGGACCAATATGCCGCAGTGTCTCAAGATGAAAAAGGATAAATTATTCGACTAAAAGCATGACTATCGTAACTTTAACGACTATTACGAGTAATTGTCTATTTATTATTCATTAAATATTATTGTTTTAAATCAAATTTTAACAAATAATTTAGAGGCCGAGTACTGGGCTTAAAGTGGCTGACTATTAGATTTTGGAGGCTGACTACTAGAGAAATGTGTATGTTTTGGTTTAAACTTCTTTTTCTATTTTATAGAATGATTCTATATGTTTGCCTTAAATTGTAATGAAACTAGAATAAATTATTGATCGAACAGTATTTCTTTTTAATTTTTTTGTCAAATCCTGTATTAATAACAGCGGTTTCAAATCTCGATCGTCGTTAAAAGGCTGACTACTGGTGCCTTTACCCTAGAACTAAACGTACGTATTAGTCTTATTATTAGTCTCAATAATATTTATTTTCTTAACTCTCATAGGCGTCGCATCTACTCAATGCAGCTATACGTTCTAAGCAAGTTTCGAGAGTAATTTCGTTCCTTGTGCAGTTGAAAATTATGTTACTTATTTGTAAATCCTTTTCAATGTTTTTCTTATTCCTTCTTTTGTCTTTGAAGTGAAGAACGTTTTTTTCTATTATAATGTCCTGAAACTTTGCTTCTTTTGATACAGCGTCGGTTTTGCGGGAATTTAAGAATTTATTCTACGGTGCCATCCTTCGATGGTATTAGTTGTTTCGTTTTTATGACCGTAGCAGCTAAATATATCACCGGTAATTTTTAATATCCACTGGTTGTCGAAATATTGTTTATCTGTTAAATGTTTAATTGTGCGGAAATTTTGTAATAATTGACAAATAAGCTACTGGAATTAGGTTTGCGGGGAGTAATGCTAAAATTGTCAAGAGATGAGTTAAATGGCGGCCTTCTGCCTGTAATTAATTGCCTGCCTAATTGATGCATTTATCTCGAGTTTTTTGCTCATCCTCCACACAGCATTAAGTAAATGATAATAGCACCCCTTGACTGTAGCGTTTACATAAACTTTTTTTACGGCTTGTTGTGCTGCAATTTCATAGTCACATTTAAATAAAACAATGTTGATTCCGAATTTCCTTTTCAATATGGTGAATAATCGCTCGTAGGTTTCTTGACGCTTATTAGGTAGTAGAGCATATAATAACGGCACAAATGTGACGGCATTTTCATCATAAGCTAAGTCTTCATCTAATGAACACATTTGGTAGGATGGCCTAGGGGTCACTTGAAAAGTGCCATCACCATAAAATATTTCTTTGCTGCTTATAAGTTCCTTTGCTCGTGAAGTTCCGAAAAGTAAAATTTGGTCAGCGCTCCCGTCGTCGTACATCAAAAAATCAGATTAAATGATGTACGATCCATACCTAAATATTTGTTTCTAGCTCTATATAGAATACTAGTTTTGCTGGAAAACGACGGTATTTCATGTTCGCATGATGCAAACTTGGCTTCGTTATTCTCGAAACGGTTTTCAAAAATTTTAGGTACCGTTCCAAAGTTTATACACACACTTCTGCCTTGCTTTCCCAATATGTGGATCCCCATGGATTTTTTCTTAAAAATATATAACGGTAACCTTTTTAAAAAAGAAAGGGTTTTCCTCTCTTATTTTCTATAAAAATCATTTTATTATGCATTTTTATTACTGTAAAATATTTTTTATAACATTTGCTATTTTGATGTCACTGTCTACTATTATTTTCCTTCTGTAACAAAACACTCCAAACATAAGTGGCCATGATAAAAATTGTCAAAGCGAGCAAGTCATGTGAATCGGTGCAATGCAAACCAAAAAGCACCTCTATGTCTGGTGTAGTGTCAACAGCAGGCTAGGAAGAAATAAGTTTCTGTCAAAAAATTGATTTTTGGGACAAGATTTTGTTGCCGACTGTAATTTTACGAACACAGCACTCAACTCACAGGGTTGTTCGACGTCCATCATTTTCGCGTTTCATCATATTCCTGATTCATTATGTTCTCTTTTCATCATTCCCAATTCATCATGTTCGCGTTTCATCATATTCCCGATTCATCATGTTCGCGTTTAAGCATATTCGCGTTTCATCATACTCGCGGTACATCATGATTGCGTTGTATCATATTCGCGGTTAATCGCAGTCAATCATATTTGCTTACGATCATACTCACATTACATCTTAATGGGGATGTCTTATATTCGCTTCTCATTGTTAGACTTCAATTTAATCCTGCACTACATCAAAATAGGACCCTAATCATTAAAACAAAACAGCAACTTATATATCAAAAATGAACCAAAATCGGAACAGTAGGCAAGTGGCTCAATAATCCCGTGTGGTGACTATACATATCGCTGGACGAATGCAATAGTGGCACAATTAAAAAAAAAATGTTTTTTGGTTAAACCAAAAATCATGTTATACATTGCAAATTTTATACCATACAAAACAGACCGAACTCAAAAGGATATTTAGACTTATGTCACTATTGCATTCGTCCAGCGATATAACCTCCCCCCACTGGTGAAACGGTACACATCGTAAAACCTTTTTTTCTTTCTACCATCTAATCTTCAAAATACATTAGGTCTCCACGATGCTGGAGTAAATCCCCATTTAGCATCGTGGACTCCCCTACTATACAGTATGTAACACAACGAACAGCAAACCTTCAAACCCGATGATGACGTTGAGCCGAGCAAAATAACAGACTGTTTGCTAGAGTCATCCGTACATTTTGACATCTAGTTTTAAAGTCGGTTAACACATTTTGTATCACCCTATAGTACCGACCAATAACACACTGACAGATGTGTTAACACAGAAAAAAATATAAATTCCACCATTCCACAAATCCTATCACGTCTTCAACTATGACTGTGGTATAATCACATTAACACGATTTAAGGAATTTTGTAAGTTATTTAAATAAAGCATTTTATACGTTTTAGAGTTTCAAACACGTAAACAATAACTATCAGCACGGACATCCATTATCTTGCTGCCTAAAATGACAATTTTGTTTTCTCTGCATAGATAGTGCAGGATAAACCACTTTATCCGCAAATAACCGGGACGGCTATCCAAGCTTTCAACGTGCAAATTTTTTATTTGCGTGGCTCAACGAAATACAAACATACGCGCACTTTTCGAGAATTCAATAAAGTGCTTACTTAAAAATACAAAGTGGACAAATAAGTGTGAGTGTAATTTTAAAACATTTCACGGACAAGCCGAAAACGTATATCAAATACTTAAAACCAGATACCTAAGCCCGTGGTACGATGTCTTCTGTCCAGGTTCCGTGGCTCCTTGGCCGTGGCCGCCAAAAACTAAAGCCAGGTACCTATGAAAAAGAGTTACGTGATGAGCTAAACCAAATGATATTGCCAAAAGGATTTCAATAGGTAACAATGCCGATGATGATGGCCTTTGGAATTTAGAAAAAAACGACCTATTCCCATATACGCTTTTAAAAATTACAACGTTAGGGCTAAAAGGGAAGAAAGGGTAACCTAAACGGTTGGGCAATCGTATAGACCCTAATAATTATGCGGCTTAATGGTTACTAACCATCAGACAATACGTTAGCAAAATTAAAACTCATGAGGACTCTATAATATCTGAATCTAGTTTCAAAAGACCAACCGTCGGTGCGAATAGCACTCCGTCGGCCCTTTGAGAACAACCAAACTGGCTGCGGCCGGTCTCCTACGTGATTCTAGGCTTAGACTTATCTGATTCGTTAGTTTCTGTACTGTAAGCTTATGTGTCTTTGTCTTAAATAAATAAGTAAGGCCTGGCGAATCTTCCACGTCGCCTAACACGAAGAAAGAACATCTGTGCTGCTGCAGTTGCGGTGAACGGTCGTGACCTTATGTCTGTTAAAGCCCTGACGTGTACTAGCATCCAGAGCTAAGAAACTTCACCCCATTGAGGAAATCGACAAAGCCGGCGAAGGGATTCAATCACTTTTCCAAGATTTGTGAAGTCCGTAGATAACTGCATATGACGCCAAATAAAAACTGGAAGCAGACTCCGCTGGTCCCGTTGAGTTCTCATATAATTCCTTTTCTAAAAGAAGCGGTTCCATGCCCGATGGATACTTGAATTATAAGGAAATGTCTCACGGACTATAGTTGAATGAACAATGCCGGGCGAAACAAAACGCCATCGAATAGAAAATTTTAATATTCAACAAGAAGAGCAAAAACGCTAGGCAAGTGTATTAGCAGCCAATATAAAGTAAGGATAAGGAGGTTTCAAATACAAAAAGGTTTAATCATCTAGAAAATTTGCAGCCCATTAATAATTTAATTATTATAATTTTTATAGGTTTATTATTAAAAAAGAAACTGATGTTATTTTTTTTATTTAAGATATGTACCATAACCTTTCTTCTCATCCAAACTTTGACGGGTTAAAATATTTGCATTTCGTCTTGTTACATACCTTTTACTGTATATTATTATATACCTGAACTGAACCGTTTATACAAGATAAACGGATCAAATATTGCTGGGCAAGGACTCACAGGGGATAGTTTTTTTGCATGCCGTTGCTTGCATAACCTATTTATTTTGTAAATAAATATCGGCAGTGAGTCTAGGCCCTAGAGTCTAGGGAATATTACAAGTCACCAGAAGTATAAGGCAATCAAAATAAATATCGTATTTGGTAGGTGCATGTTGTAATTTGTTTGTTTGTTTTTCACCATTGTATGTTTTAACTGGTTGAAACGAATGTCTCAAATGCAACAGACAGTATATCACGGAATCTTGTTCTTTGTAAATAAGCTTTAGATACTCTTCTAATCATTTTCCAACGATAAGTACCTTTCTTGTTTCGAACCTATTGGAATATATTATACTTAATTGGAATAAATTGTGCAACATGAATTGCTAATGTTTGACATAATACAATCCCAAACATAATTACCTAAACTTATTAATGTTGGCGGCCAATGTAACTCGTTAATATTTTACATACCTTCAATCCAAACTCTCTTCCAATTCTTTAGCTATAGGTATTTACCAGGTCTTCTTCATTTTCTCCAATTACTAGTCCGTCATCTACGTAAATAGTTTGATTTATTTTTATTTTACCATTTAATAAAAATAACTACTTATATGCATTGATTTAATTTTAGTTGTGTAAAACCCATTTCTTCCACATCAGAAGAGCTTGTTTTAGTTCGTAAGTATAGACTTTTGTTAAGATTGCAAACTTTTCAACATTTTATTCGCTGTTATGGATTTTCGTAGTATTTTGTTTCGATCGTAGTGTATTTTGTAGGTAAATTTGTTCAAAATCTCTGGCAACTAACAATTATCATAAGGCGTCCGGCACCAAAATGTAAGATAAAATTAAAAGATATTTTCTTAGGTAGGTACCCATCTGTTGTAATAAGGAAGTTTTCAAAAATCAACGCCATCTACAACAGATTCCAGATATCTTTTTCTAAGGCTTGGGAATCGCATTCTTCCTTTATCGTGCTTGTTCAGCAAAAAAGAACTGGGTGGCGCTGCGCTGCCTGCGAGTAGTAATAGTTAGTAGTTTATGCAACATTTGCATAATGGCAGGCCCTAAAACACGAGTGCGGGATTATGAAACGAGCCGACAGGCGAGTTTCATAATAAGATTGCACGAGTGTTTTAAGGCCAAATTATATACAGTTGCATACATAACTTTATCTATATACATACATATTATAAATCCTCCATGATTTATTCAGAAACAATATGTTCTGGCAACAAGTTATTTGTTGCAATCATGGCTGCATTTACGATATACGGCGGAGTTTTCACATCGTTCTCGGAATCACTACTATTCATATTTTCAACTAAAATGTAAATTACAAACAACTTTTTACAAACAGCAAAAAACCAACATGAATGATGAAATTTAATGGCATAAGTAATGGCAGTAATTCAATCCTCCGTCCGTCAAGACTTTTTTTTTATCATAGATAATTGAATGAAGTCCCTATTCTCATGTCACTCGAGATCAAATGTCGTGCGGTAGCCTCTAATATACAACTCTTTGAATTATTCTATGTTGAATATGTAAATTTTATTAACTACTGATAATTTCTTCGTCTTGAATTTCTTAAAATGAATTTTAGTTAGACGTCCTACAATGTCATGATCTCAACTGTTGTGGGCAGTAACTGGATGATCGGTTAGACGTACTCATTTTAAGAAAAGTAAAAAAAAATCCGTATGTAGTATATGGCTTCACTCGCGTAGAACAGAAAGGTTTCTAGAGATCCGTAGCCAAATGGCCACATCCCTGAAATTTCCTGTTTTTGACTACCAAACACGATCAACCTATCTACCCGCTTTTGTAATCTATCTCACACACTTTACTCATTTATAAAATAATATACATAAGTACTTAAATGCAAAATAAAAATGTTTCTCGGTTTATACAGTTTATTCTTAAAAATAACATATTACAAAACAGAAAAAAAATTGAAAAAAACATTTTTACACGCAAAATTTGTTTATCGTGTCGGTTTTCTTTTCACTTTACCTTATAGGTATGCACTGAATCATAGGTTACTTTCTTATTATTCTTCTTTGAGCATGTTTATGATTTCTATGAAACTTATTTAAACAAAAAGCAGCAGCCTTATTTTGGTTCTACATTTTTGCCGGGTGTTATTTGACTGACCAGAGACAGTCGGAGACTCGTATCACCAAACAATTGTATTTTACTTGGGTCCTGAGCGTCTATTCCGGAACGTCTAAGTGATACTGCAGCGACCCGCGAGTGAGACTCGCATCTCGCTCATAATGCACGCGTCGTGCGGAAGAGTGGGACGAGAAATTTCGCTCGCGAGTCGCTGTAACATCGTTTAGCGTTCGTGAATAGAGGCGCTGGTTGTTTGTACTATTCACGGACCCAAGATGCAGGTTATTCATGTTTGAGCCGTTGAGTGTGACGTTATTTATTAACATCATGTGCAGTTCACGGGAGCTGAATAACTATGGATATTTCAGGAGGGTCCCCGAGCCCCAACCCAGGCTACGTGCCCTCGAGCAGCTTCTCCCCGACGCGGCGACACGAGGCCGTCACGTCTTCCGACGGTGCTGCCTCACGTTTCTCTTTCTGGCCCGAAGGTAAAGTTTAAAAACTTCAACAAAGCGAAATCACCTAACGTATTTACTGCGAATAGACTAATAAAAATAGGTTATTTGATATACAGCTTACAATAAAAAAAATCGTTTTATTAGTTTACTAATTTAATGCTTACTGGCTAGGGTTTGATCTGAATAGAAACGCTTGGAATTAGGTGTTGTATATTGCCCAGAAAGGTGATATTTCATAAAGTGAGTATATCAAATATTCTATTACGCGCACAGCACTGCTCATCGCTGACACATATTGGCACAAGTAGGTTTTCCATGCGTCAGTGATTGACGTGCAAGGCGCGGCGTCAGCGACATGCTTGTTAAAAAATGACTCCACAGGACTCTCTGATATTGTGTACAGTTCACAGAGCACTGTGTAGCCTAACGAGACCCAACAAGGATAACTGTTAGGTATAGATATCTTTAATTATTTATAAATTTTTAACCTGAAGTATTTATGTTTGTAATTAGGTATTCATCCCTATTTATTTATGATTAAAGAAGTTGATTTTGTAACGAGGTGCTATCACCGAGTCGTACAATACTCTCTCGATCCTGACAACTTCTTTCTCTTTTTCAATTTCTTTTTCTTTTTTTGATTTTTAAATTTAGATCGATGGATCGATTCAGACGTAGTTGATCTTTCCTCAATAGATCTTGGTCCGGAAAGGTCGTTTTTCGCCCGCGCTCTCGCGCACAGTTGAGCTTCTCTCCAGTTCATATAGAACACTGCTATGCAAGTATCTAGATTCAGTGAAAGTTTCCTATAAACAAGACACCAGTGTGTAGTCTATTGTAAATGAAACACACATCCCATCCACATCATTACTATAGTACCCATATTTATACGTATTTTTATAACATTGTTACAGAGTGCCTCGTATTTCAAATAATAAAGATACGATTACTCCATCACTTGTTGTTTTATCTGCTGTTACAATCCACCCTCACCTGTATTCTGAGTCTCAACTAGAGATGCAACGGATACTGGTTTGGCCGGATACCGGATACCGGATATCCGGCACGGCCACTGACCGGATAGCCGGATATCCGGCCGCACACGAGCTATCTCTAAAGCTGTTTTAGCTTGCGCGGCCTTCGCGCGGCGAGCAAGTTTCAACTTGTTACGAATTGTAAGAATGCGGGGAGTCCCTTTGAGGTACAATACGCGCTTTGTTACGTCAGTTGGGAATATTCGAACGTGCACGACGTGATGTCACATGTTAGTTTTATACTTAAATAAAAAGAAAACTGTTTTAATTTAATAACTGACGTTGATTTTCTTTATTTCTGACGACTTTTCTTTGTTTTATCGTATTTCTGACCCAAGTTTTTACTATCCGGTATCCGGCCGGATACTGACTCACTATGCGGTATCCGGCCGGATAGTAAAATCATGGCCGGATAGGCCGGATACCGGATAGTAACCGGATATCCGTTGCATCTCTAGTTTCAACGTTCCACTGGCGCCCAACGTGGGGCATGATCACCTGTGTCAATGTGATGGAGTCATGGTATCTTTACGAGTATTATTTGAAATACGAAGCACTCTGTAACAATAGTATTAAAATGTTATCAATGTGTGTGTCTCAAAATAAGTTATTAAACACCTACTGAGAACATACTTAATATCAAATTAATAGCAGTGAGCACCCTGAGGCTATTTGACCTCGTTTAGCTTCGTATTAATTGCCTGAAGTCTTAAGTTAGATTTTTCCATCATTTTACATAAGGCAGTAAAGTCTCGGATAAAGATTAGAATTGTAGAAAGCAGTTACTAAGTATGTTATTGTCCCTACAGTTGGAGTGAAGGAAGAGGCGTCATCGACCCTCATATCTAATGCGGCACCATACTCGAAATGCTTCATGTAAGCTGCACCAGATGGGAGCTATCGGACCGAGAAACCTACAAGACTATTCTATCCTTTTACCCCTTTACATTGATTTAAATAATCAGAGAATAAGAATTAGTGAATCTGTACGAAAGTTTTTTGTTTATTTAAAAAATTAAATACTTAAATTAAGAAAATGTGGATATTGAATTATTTTGCATGGGTAAATCTCATTAGTATTAGTAAGGAAAAAGCCGAATTGCTGACGTGGAATAATGTTGTCAGAATTATGCGATCGTCTAATCACAACAAATGGTTCACTTGCTGTAACACTGACAGTTTGAATGTAGGAAACGCTTTTCTGCGCTTAATATATTAGTAATTTCAAAGTAAAGGGGTCTATCTACAGGATAAAATAAATAAATCTTATTTGTAAGTAATATAAATATGTAGTTGTTAGATCGTAGGTCGATGTTTAAAATTATAACGTTAAACGTGCATTTAAATTGGTTAGAGTGAGGAACAGATTAGGGATGATTCTTGACTTAATATCAGTGTACGTACATTATAAATGTTCGGTACTCATTTATGCCACCTCGATGCTGACGACAGTACCTGCAGGACCTTCATAACAAACCCACCGTCAAATAACATGCGTTTCATCGATTATTCCATGAAATAGACAAAGAATATGTAAAAAAAAACAAAAGGCGTCCAATTACTTTATATAAGGACGTAGCGGTTCTACTTTATAGTTTTTAATGTAACGTAGGATTTTTATTTCCCATTAACGTTGTTTCTTAACCAGTAGTTGAATCAAAGTTCGGTATAATTTAGTGTTAAATAAAGTGTAATCACGCAAATTATCCTACTGTGCCAAAAAGCAAAAAGTATCTTTCTAATACTGAACCAGCCGATATGACTGGTTTCTTATCGTTGTAGTAGAATATTGCCGTGGAAACTTCGTTGCGATGGTCATTATTGGTAATCAATTGACAATAAACCCTGTGGTTGCTCATGATTGTCCGTGACGCACAAATTGACGATATGTATGTTGTAAGAATTATTAAAATCAATTAAGTAATGTGACGTGCTTAGATGTGCTTAGATGTGGTTCAATGTTTATGAAAATGACTGTAATGTTAGTATCTTTTCGTATCGTAACCGGAATTAATAGGCTTACCCTTGTTTCATCGAAAAAAAATTGACAAATAATCACTTCCCAAACAATTTTTCGTATGTTTTCATTTGCCAAATTATTATTTGACAAATGAACTCTTCACAAATAATTGTAACGCAAACCTAATGTTTGGCAAGTGAATGTTCCAACAATGACTCACTTGCCAACTGGTAATTATACCAAATTTCACGAAGTTAGATGTTTTACTTGGTATAACATATTTTACGCAAACAAAATTATGCTAAAGCATGTTTTATTAAGGGGTGAAAAAAAAAACCTCGAAGGCTAAGGCGGGAGCATGCTCCAGCCTTAAGCCTTCTAACCTAACTTTATCCGACTCGGTTCTGCTCCAACCTGTATTGCTCGCTCGCCGCAATATATTATTATTTCGTATTTGCTGTTTTTCTCTTTATACTTTTTATCACAACAATTCATTTGACTAAATGATTGTTGTCTAATGATTTTTTGCTTTAATAAATCATTTGATAAAAGACCAAATGACTTAATGTCGTTTTCCGTAGTAATATTCTGCTGAGTGAAAATTTGACCAAATGAAAATGTGCGTACTGAAATTATTCCAAAGATTGCATTGGCAAAAAAACGGTTACTAAAATTTGTTTGGGAAGTGATAATTTGTCAAAAGTTTTTCGATGAAACGGCAGGCTCTCGCAAAAATGACGGCGGTTGAGTCGCTCTCATATTCACCCAAGTACATCTCCTGAATTATGCATACCTACTTATTTCGAATTATTTAAATAGTAAAATATAATAAAACAGTAGTTGTTGATTAAGTCCGAAATTATGATATGAATCGTTGTAGATTTTTTTATGATACGGGTTTAGAAAAATAACACGTCGCATACTCAGCATTTTGTGAGGCATTGTTCCGAGATTCATGTCATTATTTGTGGACATATTCATGTTCGATGTCTTATCATTATAATAATATGTTACTTAAAAGTTTTTCTTCAATCTGTTTTCGACCGTTGTGAATTGTTCTTTTTTTGTTTTATTGTCAGTTAGTATTACGGTGCTTGGTCATGAAAAAATATTCACGCACAGTAATATCACTGGCTATGTTAATTTTGTTGATTTAATTAAGTAGTTACACTGATGTATCAAAAGGAAAACATGTATGTACAAATAAATAAGGGATATAAAAACTCTCATCGCCGTTGTTGTTCAATATTTATTTCCAAATTTCCATTTGGCCTCACCGTAAAATGTATCAATTAACAACACCATAATAATATTCCTTCTTAAATATCAACCTATTTCACTCTCTTGTCATTTACTATAACACTTATTTTATTTGATAATTTAAAACTAAATTTTTGGTTTTAACCCAAACATGAATCATCTGATTGTGAAACAACACACATCTAGGAGTGTTAGTCCTGAGAAAGGTAATCAAAAAGAATTGCTTGGCTTATTATATTACAAATACCCAATTTAGGTAATGTATTATTTTATATGTTATCGGATGTTCGATTTAAGTCCAGAGGTATAACTTTCATTAAAATTCATTTATTCTATAAGTTATGACCAAAAACCAATAATGGATATGTGTGGTTTCACAGAGGGATATATTATGTTGTTTCATAACTTTACATAATGGATTTGTGGTAACAATTTCAATTCCCAGTCGTTCGATACAAAATGTTTTTTATTAAATTATCGACTACAAATATACTTATTTACCTATCATTATTTAAATCGACTGGTCGGTTTCTGTTTCCTGACAAAAATTTGCCATCGCCAGTTCATCTGGTATGTATAAATAATTGCAAAATTTTTTAGCGTTCATTATGTTGTTTCAAAACTTTAACAATTTTGCGGGCTCTTTATTTATTAATTAGATGAAATCGAACTTGTGTAATTTTTCCCAAAACATGTATGGACCCTCATGGACTGACCAACAGAGAGAAAAAGATCGTGTTGAAAAAATGGCACTTGTGTTATTTCACAATTTACATAATTCAAATTTAGTTTCGATATACAAGTAGTATAATATTACCTAAAGAACTTACCTCATTGCAATGCTCCTTTAACATTTATAATATAAGTATTTAAAATTGGAATACCATAGACAAAATTTTTTTGACACTATGTTAACTAACAAGGCTATTATTATATAACTAAGTACTTATAATAATAATACGAATAATAAATTAACATGAAATTTGTAAAATTTGTAAGCGCGCTACAACAGCTCAGTTAATTTTAAGATCTAACTGTTGAGGTAACTCCCTTTGAATTTGAATATCAATGGCTCGAGAGGTGCTCGACTGATTGATCGATAAAGTGGTCATAAAAAATATTGGCGCATGTCTTCGAATTCATTGATAGCCTCGACAAAATCAAAATGGTGTTGATGGTTTCATACAAGAAACTAAAATAAAGACTAGTTATTATTAGAGGCGCGTCACAAGATTGCGTTTCTAAGTCTAGTTATTCTTCTAGACTTGGTATGAGACATTCCTTGAACCATGATATTTCTGCAGTAAAATGATAAAACAATATTTTTTATATATAAATAAAAAAAACATACAAAATCTAATCAAACATTTCGAAAGGGAAAAGATAAATTTATAAGAATGATTTAACGAATTTACCGACGAACTTCCAGGACATTATGTTAAACACGTTTTTATAAGCATATGTTATGGAAGTGTAAAGAAATATTGAGCTATCTGTTGAATATTAGAAAGAAAAATAAACAAAAATTGTAATGAAAAAAAAAATGAATAATTTTTCTTGCACTTAGACTATCTCCCAAGAAACATAATTGACCAAATTTCATAGGTGTCAACAGATCTGAATACTACTACACTACTGACAACCGATACCTTACTATGGTCGATCTGGCATTTCTGAAGATTGGGATTTTAGTGAAAAGAATGATCGTATGGGATCCAAATGTAACGATTTCATTATCTGCTAAGCTTTATAATTCCAAAACACAGTACGAAAGCAAATAATCCCCACTAAGTAAACGAAAAAAAAAACTATTGTATGACAAAGAATAATAGTTCAGTAAGATGTTCTCATTTATATTGAAAGATAATGAATGGTAAGCTACAGTGTATATATTTTGGGTTTCCTAACACAACATTAAATATTTTATTACCTAAATTTTAAACATTACAATTCGTTGAAACCATCCCATAAATATTTAATTATAATATAAGACTAATCCATCAGACATAATAACTCGTCATCACTATTTAAAGCCACATTCCATTGACACCAATTTTAATAATTACCACAATTTTATAAAAAGTTAAAAAGGTATGTTAGTTTTGTTTTCCAAATCAAAGAGTCTCAAAATTGTCTTGGTCATATAAGATCTACACCCATCTTGATAGATTTATAAATATTTCTCCCAATATATTCCAAAACCTTATAATTATGTAATAAAATCCTTTTAAGGTATCAAAAATAATATAGATTTCATATGAGGTATACTTAAATTAAAAAGTGTGTAGTAATTGAAGATATAGCTGATTTACTTATTTTAATAGATTAATATAATGATCCTATAGAGTTATGTTTAATTATGCATAATAGTGGGGCCAATTAGAAAGTATGTTCGCTAAATTAAATGGTCACTAAACTTAAAATTAGAAACGTCAAATTTTATTTTGTCAGCTTTGTGCTTTAGAAAATTGACTATGTCGTTTATTTTAAGTTTCGAAAATTTTCAATTAGGACGACACCGTTTCGAATAGGACCACGGAGATAATGACATTTGTTTAATTTTTTGTTAATATAAGTAGGTATTGAAGGATCATACAAAAACATGAAAAATTATTAAACTAACCTAAAACATATTAAAAAATTTACTAGACTGGTCAAGCGTGAGTCTGCCTTGCTCACAAAGGGTTCCGTACGCCATGGTTTTATCTCGTATTTCGTTTTACTTGTGGAGTAAATATGTGTTACCCGCCCGAGCACTATTGCAATCCGTATTTCCCTTTATTTTGATTCAATTTAAAAAATCTACCTACGGATATATATGAAAATTTAACATTAGCTACAAACGAAGATAGATTTCTAACGTTTGGTGGACCGTCGAATTACTTATGTAAGCAGAAAAATATGCTATTAAAATGTAATAAGAGCGTTGACAATCAGTCCACTGGAGCCCACAGAAAGTTGGTAAAGGTCTACACTACATATTATGCGTCCTTAAAATCACTATCATATTCACGTCACTATCATTATCACTTCACTATCATCATTACTTCATCACTAACATCATCATCATCGCTTCATCACTGTCATCACTTCACTACATAGTATAACTCAAAGTCCCCGACGCGTCTATCTGTTTGTATGTGCTCGATTTTGTCCGAAACTACTGAATGGGTATTCGAATTTTCACTAATGATCAGTATTTCAAGAAAGTTTAAGGATAAAATTCATGGACATTTCTGGAGTAGACTTGTGGATATTTTAAATAAGATTCACGAAATCGGCAAAATAACATTCGCGTCGGGCAAAATGCCCCACGTGCGCTGCGTACACAGCGATATATGAAAATAATGTATGACAATATTGTTTTCCTTGAATATAATACATAAAAAAAAAGCGATAACTACTATGGTTTTACCAAATTAGACGATTTGAAATACTTCAACTAAAGATATCAATTTTGGTATAAAAATATTAATCCTTTTAAAATTAAATACATTTTTTGTTTCGAACACATTGCGGAGATCATAACCTCATTTAAATCGTAAAATTCATATAGATTTAACAAGAGTTGTTTTTAGACATGCCGTCGCCTGTGCAATATCTCTGAGGCGACACGCCGATACAGAAACTATTAATTTAGATTGTAAGTCATTCTGTTTATATTTGAGTGAGTCTCATCGCTGGCCAGCCGCTGCGTCGTTATAGACTCACATGGCGGTCCAGTGAAGGTAAAAATAAGATTTTATTTCATTGTATATCTCAAAGACAATGTGAAAAAAAAAGTTACTTCTGCGGTCGCTGAACTCAAAATAGCATGTAATCGAAAATATCGCATGTCTCAAAAATTACATTAATATCTCTTACTAAAACCAATTTTCGCTGAATGTGTTTTTTAAGCTATCTAGAATTTTCAACCCCGTAGTTAAAAAATTAGAGGAGTTGGGGACACTTATTACGGCCTGAGAGCGAAGATCTCAACCTATATCTTATTATATAAAATAAAAAATTGCTACCATACTATATCTATCACTTTTGAAGAACTATCTAAAAACAGCCTACACATTTTTATGTACACTGGTTTTTTTTTCATCACTCGGTTACATGCCTTACCTAGCAAGCTAGCTATTACCTACACAATTAGGTATATAGCGGTTCATTGAAAACACCTACCTTCCACATCTATATAGTGGCCATAGTCTCCAAGTAAAATGTCTGTTACATACGGACAGATGGACTACGGGACGAAATTAAAAGGGTTCCGTTTTTTGGCATTTAGCTACGGAACCCTAAAAAGCGCTCGCTGTTTTGAAACGGGCTGTTACAATGGATGGACGCGTGCATTAGAGTTCAGCTCTTCTTAGGAAATTTCAACAAAATGTACAAGCAGTCCCAGGAAATAGTGTCAAGCGCAGGTCCAGAGGTAGTACACCACAAGGGGTATCTAATTCACGTTGTTTATTTTGTGCTATGGTTTATTTTTTAAATGTAAAAGTATATAGGGAGCTTTTTGATATTTTTATTATTTGCCAGCATTTATGACATAACAACACAATCTATGAAAATTCCAACTTTCTACCTTTCACGGTTGCTGAGCTAGGAGGCTTCTGACAGACGGACTAGACGGACGGATGACGTAGGCTTGGTAATAGGGTCCCGTTGATCCCTTCGGCTACGGAACCCTAAATAGAGATAAATTTACTAAATATTAATGTTCTAAAAATAATAATTGAAATAATAGAATATCATTTTCATAATTGTAAGCAATAATTTTAATTGTAAGTGGCGTGTGTAGTTGTGTAGTTGTTGAAGTTGGCTTTAATTCACTTTGGGTCGTCTTTGGGCGGTTTTTTTATGCGAAGTGATTTGCTCCTTGGTTCGGCGATTAGATGACTTAGACTTGGTGTTCCTTCGATACAGAGGGAATGCCCTCGCTCTCGTCCAAGAATCGGCTTCCCGAGACAGAGCATAGATGTTCCCTGTGTCAGACTCAACCCTAAATCGCTGCAATATAAACTTTCGGAAATCTTTGCAACTTCACTTCTTATTTCAGATTCGTCAGAAGAAGTCCTGTCTTCAGATTCTGTGAGATCACCATCCGATTCTATGACCCTGAAATGTTTTGAATCATTTATTTAATGTGAAAATCTAACTATAAAATTCGCTCCGCAAAGATTTAAGCAATAAAATATCTCCATAATATACCTCATTTCAATCTTATTAAGCTTCTTTTTTATTTTCTCCTGTTCTTCACCAATGTCAGTCAATAAACCATCCAACCGGTTATTGAGTATTTCTACTGTCGTTTCCAATTGACTTACAGTTTCTTCTAAGCTGAGTTGGGTCGTTTGTGCCCTTTGAAATATGTTCTCATCAAGAAGACCGTCCTATAAAAATACATTGATTTGTTTTTGAATGCACACACGGCCAACATATTCATTGTTATATTGACGCTGATATTACTAAGTCAAAAAAAATATTGATACTATGTGAATAAAAAAACTGCAAGTACCTTCCGTAATAGTTGGCATCCGCGTTCAGTAAGGGTAGTCCGTGCGTCTGGATAGTCGGCAAGAGCTTCCCAAAGATCTCTCTTGGCCAAACAAAATAAATCCGAGTACCCCAAGGCCCGAACGTTGGCCGTTCTACGGTTACCGGTACGATTACCCACTATATCCAAAACACTAACTTCTCCAAACACGGAGCCAGCAGTCAAGACTGCAAGCACTGTTTTACCGTCATCCGCTACTACTTGAAGTCGACCGCGCTTAACAATATACATCTCTTTGCCAACGTCTCCTTTCCTGCAAATGTAATCACCGGGACTGAACACTTGAAGTCTTAGCTTCAATACCAATGCTTCGAGGAGACCAGGTTCACAGTCTTGAAATATTCGGACCTTTCTCAGCGTTTCCAAATGAACCCGAATGGCTATTTCGGCTTTCAATTTATCTGGTAATGAAGACAAAACATTTTCCTCGTCTAACGCACCGCTTTGAGCCCAAGTATATGCAAACCATCTGATGACTCTCGCTTCAAGTTCTCCACTCACTTTTCTAAAAGCCATGTACTGTTTCACTCCATCCATTTTATTTTGAAATTCTACTCTGGCCACATTCATGTTCGATATCATAGACCCGATATTACCAACTATTGTTGCAAAAATTAGTACGCCTGCTAGGAAATCTGCTACGACAAACAAGTACTCAGGATCGATTTCTGGCTGTGGCGTTTCTCCGATAGTGGTCAATGTTAAAGTGGACCAATAAAAGCTGTAAATGTACTGATGAGCTAGGGTTCCGTTTCGTCCGCCAGTTATATTATAAACCCAGTTATCGCGACCAAATCCAATAGAATAGCTTATTGCAAAGTAAAGACAAGCGTTCCAGTGTATTAGTACCAGAATGGCCATGACAACCTGAAACAGTCAGAACAAAATAAAATCAATACTAATAGGATGTTAAAATAATGTTAATATACTAGATGTTGATGTTTTGGCATTGACCTTGCAAATTCTGAAAGCGTTTGGGTAACTAGTAGCGGTCTCGGTGCGATCAAACCACTCCCACATTCGAGGAAGGCGAAATAGCCGATTGAGTCGTACAATAACTGGGCACGGTAAATGCTTCTGGAAAACAACCAATATTGACATTTCAGTAATAACAATGTTAAATAATGCGTCGGTACTTCTGGCTTGTTTTTCTTTGTTGGTGTAGTGTAATCTTATATACCTAGTAGTTAATTGATTAGATACTTTTAAGCAATGTGGTGTAAGTAATTGCAATGACAGAAAATAGAAGTAGTAGTTACTAACTTGCTAATAAATAAACTGCCACATCAACAATGTTGAGGTTGGTATGATACCGTAATGCGTTTAAAATAATGTGAAAGACTTGCTTAATGCTGTATTTGAGACTTTATAAAAGTTGCCGGTGTTTGTTTACCAACATGATAATGATAAGGCAAGTATACCGTCGTGTGCCTCGATATTCGATATATCACGATAATTATAATTATGTTATGTACTAACACAATCACAGGTTCCAGGCTTCCACCAGTAATAGGCTATGTCCGTGGGCAGCAATGATATTAGATCGTATCGCCATGAATCCGATTTGAGATAATGTTTCCTGAGCATCGTGGCATCCTTCACCATAAGACCTTGCTCAAGATAACCTGAAACATCATACACTTATTACAATACCCAGCAAAGTAACTAACGCAATGCAATAGTTTGCTCAAGGATACAAATAAGTAACAACTGGATTTCTTGTTTTATAATAAAGTGAAAATGTATGATCAATCGATCACAAGTCGCCATTGTACCTGATACAACAAACGCAATGCAATATTTGCACGGAAAAAGCAACAAGGCTCGGTCAAATGTTTATCCACGCGTTAGCTAAATTTGGTGACGTAAGGAGCGGCCGGCCGGCTTGTGGGTGTCAAATTTGCTGATTTGTGAGCGCACTAGAAGTCTTCGAGAGCTATACCGATAAATTTAGTAGCTGGCTGCTAACGTCAAGGTAAAAATTTCCTGTGTTGAACTGGTAAATAATTACCTTACTGGCATTAAAAGACAACATTATTTAAAAATGTTCTATTACAATGTCTACTTATATGATGATTATTACCATTGCATTGCATGTTCATGCAAGATATAATAGGACCTATAGCTAAATAAGATCAGGGGCTCGCTGTTAGCTGGTAGTGGCGTAATAGTAAAAATGTTCTGCAGTTTTTTTTTTAATTTAGTAAGTAAATATATTTCAGGCTCTTAGATATTTTCATACGGTTTAGAACAAGGAACATACATATTTTGTCCGTAATAAGGAGACGAAGTTTTCTGACCAACTTTATTACGAAAAACCATTACTAACTGCTCTCTTATGAGAGAATAGAACTAAAAATTATTAATTTACTGCGAAATCAACGCGCCGTGTCAAAGTGGCAATATGTTTACCTACTTAATTAAATTATGTAGGTTGATACCTGGAGGGGTTGCCACGATCTCTAAAGTGAATCGCATTAAGAGATCGTGGTACCTAAGTATTACTCTACCTAACGTCCACAGGTTAAAAGTCAATCGCAGTTTTTATTTGTACATGTTTCCATGCATAAACTTACTACTTCCTGATCCCATTTACCTATATATATGTACATAAATGTACAATAATTTTCGCTGAGCATAATAAAATCGCTGTGTCAGTGAAATTAAGGGCGCTTAATATCAAAATTATACAGTCCAGAAGTGAATTTTCACACTATCACAGTAGACTCGAATTAAAAAATGGGCTAAATATTTATATGTCATTTATGTGCAATAAAGAGATTACATACATACATATATAAAGTACCAAAAAATCTGCTCTATTACAATACTTGGTACGCATTTAATCATACTAATTATTTACATAATAATTTCAACATGCCGTACAAATGGGAATTATTTTTCTCATTCTTTCCCAGTATATACAAACGGGAATAGTCCCCGATCATAAGAGAATACTTTGTACCTAATTATAACACACCTAACATAACAAAGGCACATTTGTATATCAAAACTATTTATTCGCTTCAAATGTGACAAATGTATTCACTAAAAGAAGGCATTGCAATAAAAAAATTGAAGTTGAAATTTAGTATATAAAATGATATACTTGCCAAGACAAATTAGTTTAGACGATGCGTAGGTATCATACATTGCTTTGTTCATTTCTATATCATCAGGCAAGTACCAAAATAATGTCATCTAAATTAGTCTTAAATAAGATATATATTAACAGAATACCTTCATGCACGTGAACAACGGTGTCAATGAGATAAATAGCGTCACATAGGTAATCCAACAGGAACCAAATCCAAACACGTGAAATCCCGTCGAGCTCCCAGAACACGGCTCGGCCGATTACAAACACAACGTTGTAAAGGATGGCCAGAGAGACCACCGCCAACCACTGCGAACAATGTGTTATTTAGTACGCAAGCTTATTAAATTACGCGAAAAGTGATAAAGCATAGGGAATAAAAAGCTCATCATACCATCTTAGGACTAATTAATCGAACGTGGCCACAAGTAGTCTTGTGGCTCTGCCCACCCCATTAGGGATTTCGGGCGTGATGCTATGTATGTATGTATGTAATAAAAAGCTGGACCAAGACGTACATAGAAAATATAAATATTTTGCTTATACTACTACTGTTGCATAAATGTGTTCAATTGTTTTGTGAAAATTGCATATAGACACGAGACAAAATATTTGTTCCAAGTGTCAAGTGAAATTTGTTGACTTTGATTAGGAACGCTCATGGAAATTTAAGAGGAAAAAGGACATTGAGATTGTTCACACCTTTCCTTTGGGTGAGGATGTCTCCTCAGTTATTGAGACGTCAATTATGCGTAAAGATATGTAAAATCAATACTTCAACTTGAGATATTCAGCGAAATGTAAATCTCAAATAACGTTACAGCTTCTATAATACAAACCTATCTCTCATTAAAATTTATGAATCTATTAAACGAGAGGAGGCGTATTTCAACGGTAACACGTCATTTTCATAAACATTATGTACACATTATGCGCGACAAAACCTCAGCACCGATATCAAAGTATTTCAGCGGTAAACAGTTAATATCGATCGTAGGTGAACGCAAATGTGAATAGTAAAAATCAATTATAAAATGACTTTAAAACAAATGACTCTATGCATAGTTAAGTTAAACATACATAGGCAGAAAAAGATGACACGATGACGCAAAATTGAGTATGAGTTACGACTACAATTGTCCGTTTTATTGTTCTGCTATAGCTTTTCGTCGGCTTTATAAGCGATTCAATAGCACATTCTGCCAGTTAAGGCACTGGCAAATAGGTTTGTTGCTTGAAATAAATTTTGATTGTCGATCTTAGGGATCGTTGAAGTTCGGAAGTATCGCAGGTCGGGTATTTCCTTGCCAGAAACATCTAGATCGTTGTAAACTTGGCCCTACCGCATTACCGCCATACCGCAGACGGAGATTGGTGTTGAATTTCCACTTTGTAATACAATTTATAAAAATGTGTAGTCAAATTTTTTTTTGATTCAACGATCACGGATATAGCCTAAAAATATTAATTGTCAGGCATTATTTTTAGTTTGGGAAATATTTGATCAGTTTCTCAAGGTTGTCTCAATGGGGAGACTGCGTTAGGAACTCAGAGTATAATAAATAATATGTACATCGAGATTCATCTAAGAGGCAGTGCCACGAAACCGAGTTGCATGTCTGCCTCCATATTTTCTTTAATGGTCGCTGTGTCGCCACCATCACATCACGAACGAAACTATAAATACCATGTGTTTCTGTGTAGATATACCTTCAGTGATGGATGGGACATATGTAATGTATGTGGTATATTAAGCTGATTATTTTATGTATCAATTACTTGATAATGTCCTGGCTGCGTCGGATCGAAGACTAGTTTCAATCCACACAGGAGCTTGGATCTCTGCGCCTCGTACAAAGGTTCCTGGGGGTCCGTGAAGGTCTGGGCGGAGAATTTATCCAGAAACCAATCGGGGGGCTTGGCGGGGCCGTCGCCGCTGATGCGGCACCGGATAGACCGGCTCAGTCGCGACAGCTGTCGCCGCAGCCAACCCTGCCCCGGCACTTCGCTAGCAGCCTGCCATAAATAAACACAAGTAAATTCACACGACCAGGGTTTATATTCTATATTTTCTAAACTATACCTATTGTTATAATAATATATATTCATTTGGTTCGTTAGATAAGTAAGGTAAAGATAAATAGAGACATCCAATGACATATTATAGAAAGACACGTTAGATCCATACTCAATGAATTTAAAAACGTGACTTAATTTTCTTATTTTTTTCGTTTCTTTTCGGCCAGTGCAGCTTTAGGTGACATTTGACGTGCGGATATTACACATTAATTTGGAATATGGCGATCATGTATCAATAAAATAAATGTATTTTAGTACTTCTATTTCCTTTGAATTTATCTAAAAAACAAAAAAAGCATCAGTTCTTCCTTTTAAATTTTTTGTAGTATTATGAAACGACATTTGGCTCAAGAATTGCTTTTTTGAGAAAGTTTTCAGTAGAGCACGACATGTCACTCGGCCAAAATTCCACGCATGACTAATTGAAATGGTCACAATTGGGTTGCTCTCTGGGTTTAAATTTTGAGCTTGAAAGAAGCATCTTTGGTTTTTTAATATCATTGGATACATCCGAACCACAGATGATATTAAGAAAATAAAATAAAAAACCGACAAAAAAATAATAAATTTTTCATTGTCATATTTGATTTTAAAGAAATTTTACAATTGACTACTTGACTATAGTAACAAATATTAATGTATTTCTGTGTAACGGTAGCTTAACGTAAATAAATGCATGTAAAAAAAACAAAAAGATCATTTTGACTGTTACTTTTTCTTTTATTAAGGGTCAATAATAGTAAATAAGTGAAACCTAATCTATTCCAGTATTCAATCAATCTGCGTTCAGCTCAATACTGCGATTCCCGTCTTCATATTACATTCCTCGTTTAGCCTTTTGAACGCCACGGTTAACGTCGAAAAAGCGTGCCACGAGCACTCGAGGACGGCTGTAGCCGACGCAAATGTATGGAAACGGCATATCGTGGCGTCAGGGGAACGTAAATCTGCTATCGGCTACAGCCAACTGGGGCGTTCAAAAATGTGTTTACGATTTAAAATCAAATTATCGCAAGCGCTCAGCTTATGCTATTGACATATTATGACAACTCTTGACGCTATAAATATACAGGTTAAGTGACGTCATGAAATATTGGCCCGCAGGGAATCAACCGTACCTGAATTAACCAAAAACGATATTGTATTGCACAGTGTCAGATTGTGATATGATCTTTCCCGTGCACCGACAAAATAACATTGCGGACGGTAGATGAATTAAAATAAAATCATACTACTTTTTAAATGATTACTTGTCAATTTCTTGCTTCTTCTATTTTCTTTATTAATAATATTGTTTGTTACCTCATTATTCGTTTTTTGACATGTGTTTTTATATTCCTCTACTACGTTTACAGAGTCCTAGAAATTGTATTCGTTCTAAAATTTGACTCAAGTCACAGGTTGTTATGGACGGTTATTTGGAGATTAACAATTCGGAGTGAGTCTTGACTTGAGGTGCGGCAACTACATTCAGGTAAAGGCTGTTCAGCTTTTATCTTTACAGTCATCAGTTGTTTTGATTTCAAAAACCTGAATCCTTTCTTCGCTATATTTTATAATTATTATATGATATCAAGGATATTCTATTAAGAACGTTTTTAGCGAACATCTGTTGGTTTGTGTTTTCTTCTTTTTATCGGTTGTTGATTTTTGAAATCTTGATGATTGGATGGTAAAAGAGCATTATATCACTATGCAGTACAATATTTTTTGCAAGCAAGCCTGCGGCATCCGTTGTACTGTCATCAGTTAAACTAAAATTCCCAATTTTCAAGAATAGTTTGAACTTAATTTAAACTGTATTAGCTTTTACTAGAGCAGTTGTATCATCCAAATAAGGACGTTAATTAGCTACAAAAAAATAAAATTATGCGAAAATCTAAGAACACAGTAATAATAAAGTTGCTTAAAACTTGCCAACGGGCCAAGTATTAAAAGGATAATATTTAAAAATACTTGGTGTTTGAAATATCTATCAACTCGGTTTTAAAAAATAGTTCTTGTCTAAGTAATGAAATTACATAAATCAAATGTTTTCTCAAAAGGCTTAAGTTCCTTGATCGTAAGCGACTCTCACTAATTCGACTCGAAATATGTCAGGCAAAAAACATTGTTAAACTGTTTATGCATTATGCAATTAATTTTCCAAAGCATGAGGATCGTTAGGCGAGCTAAATGTCTTTTTTATGTTTACATTTATTAATCGTCTTACTATCTTTTAGCGATAGAATACTCAATATTTAGTAGACAACCAAAAACATATGAAAATAAATGAATATGAAATACCTACTGTGATCAATAAATTTATTTTTCTCGAGACATAAACTCATTGAATATATTAATAATATTTTAAAAGGTAAGATAATTCAGAATCTTCCTTACTTATTATAAACGAGACTTATGGCCGAATTCGGAAACGTCACTTAAGCATTTGGTTAGATATTAAATTGTTAAATGTCCCTCAACTAGTTGTCAACCTATACAAAAAAGTCACCGAAACGTCACTTTAATTAAAGATCAATTTGAGTGGATTTTAAAATAAGAAATGGAACACAAAGGTTTTTCCTGTATTTACCTACAGGAAATCTTAGCAGTCACACAGAGGAATATAAATTATTGTTTTTTGGATCAGGTTTAGTCTAGATTAATTTGGATAAACAAAGAAACGAGTATTCAGGTCTACTTATTTGGTTGTTTTTATTCAAATAAATAAGAGTTCTCGTGGTGAATGTATAACTAGTATGAAGGTTGTTTTAGGGGAATTAAACTCGACTTCATTTTAATATTTATTCGACCAGGAGCTTAGAGCTAGGTACTTTTGATTTGCCTGAGTATAGTGGTTATGTACTTCGTAACATCACCACTTGCTTAGGTCGTCTTTGCAGCTTTAATACCTATTGTATACTATGTCAATTAATCGTAGCATTTCCAATTTATTACTTTGTAATGCATTATTAATCCTATCGCTTGTTTTTAACCTTTATTATTTGGATTAAATTTACTTTACTTTAAAGTATTTATAGTGTAGTAACGGATATTAACGTTCTCATGTTTGACGATCGACGAATTGAATGATTAAGAGTAATTTCATGAAATTGTTATTGTCCTTATTAGTTTATGTATTGAAATATTATGTAATTATGTTTGGTAATAGCCTTCAGTAGTTAATTCATTACTGTTTAATTATAATTCTAACAGGGAAATTTCATCAGAACATCTACTTAACGCGGCATGCGCCAGTACTACTAATAGCGATATATGTAGTAATAGTAATGCACGTTACGCCGTGTGTTTGAAAAGTAGCTCATTAGCCAGAAACTCTATTATTATGACATCCACGTATCATATTTCATGGCTCCACGTTACTATTAATAATAATTAACTTTTAACCTCCAAATTGAGACTCGAAATTCGGCACCGTGCATTCGTTGCGGTTTTTCGTCCCAATAAATCGGCTGGTATGAAATTTATTAATAAATATAAGAGACCAATTTGCGGCAAACTGTATCATGGCTGTTTATTCACGCAAGTAATTAGTTAACCTGCCTGACATTTTCCGAAGTGAGTCCAGTGAGCGCTGTTTTGTTCAACCCTTAAAACGCACGGCACGAACATTTTATTTGCGCAGTCTATTAAAAGTCACAATTAGTGGCCCTCTGCCCCTCCCTATTTGAGGCTTTTATCTACTCTGAGGGAAATATTGTATCGATTTTACTATTACTTCGTTGTGAACGTACTCCTAAATCTTGCTTCTTTGTTAAAAGTTGCGTTTTGCATCAAAAGTATTAATTTAGTAAGCATCCGAGTTAATTTCAATTATCTAAAATGTTGGAGGCAAATGCTCTTAACCGGATAGTACAGCAATAACGTTTCGAGTTAAGTTTAAAGTAATAAATCAAATAATTGAATTACAAGAATTACAATAGATTTCCATATTGGAATTTTAATGAAAGTATTTTCTACTATTCAGAATTTAATGGCAGTTGATGCACATTCAACGTGTAGATCGAAATATAGGTCGGTTGTGCCATTTATGCATTCAATTTCCAGAAATAAGGGTATTTCATTTGTACTAGTGGATCCGCCACAGCTTCGTCCGCGGTATTTTCCATACAAACTTTATCACCCCTCTAGGGATAGAATGTCAAAAAATCCCTCCTTAGTCCACCTCTAGGGTACTCGAGGAACGTCTCCTCCAAATTTCAAACCTCTAGGACCACCCGTTTAGGCTGTGCGTTGTCTATAAGTGAGTCACGGTACTGTTCTATATGTATTGATGATTAGAATCGAACCAGCGGCCCGAACATGCATGGCACAAAGATAAATTAGAACTGTTTATCTCTAAGTGCGTCTCTCTCACACTAGTGCTGACAAAAGAGATAGTTATAGAGATAAACGGTTCTAATTTATCTTTGTGGCATGCATGTTAGGGCTGCTGAGCAAAGGGGTTGTCGTTATCATTATGGTATTTGGCATTGAGTCCCAAAAGAACTCTGTTTATTGCAAATAATTCATACAAGTTGCGCGTATTTTTGTTGTGACAATTTTTTTAATGTAATGGGATCAATTTTTCTTGTCTTTTTACCTGGCGCGCAAGCAAAGAGGGTGATGTGTTTCACGCGTTTATAATGTCTGTAACTTTAAGCGTGCGTAAATTGGTTGGGTGGATTTCAATAACTGAGGTGTAGTTGGGTTCGTCTTCGTCGCTAGTGTCATAGGAAAATCAATAAAAAAGCGAAATTGAGGAATTTACGTCACAAAGAGAGAGCAGAAGAAACAAACCCGAGAACAAGTCAGGGACTTCAAAGTGAAGGGCTTTAAGCGACAATTCCGATAACATAATATAATGTAAGTACATGTTGCATTCAATTGTCGGGTTTGTAAAAAAATTTGACTTGTTTGGAAAATGCAATGCGCTGCTTCGTGTTGTTTCGTTCCCAAAATTATGACTACATTTCCACTAGAGTTGGGCCAGAAAGCAAGACGATGCGCAAGGAAAAAATCCACCAATAGGATTACTTCATTTGGAAATTTCGCGCGCACCGCTTAGTTGCCTCTGTGGTGAAAACGCAGCCTGTCATGACAAAATATTTTTTTAAGAAGTGTTTCCTTGTAAGTGGGGATGTGACAGAGATTATACAGTAGTGTACAAAAATCATTCAACAACCGAATTCTATTAATATCGTAGCATCGGCTTAGAAACGATACTGGGGCCAATTCGAAAGTGTGTTCGTTAAATTAAAAAGTCGCTAAACTTGGAATAAGAAATGTCCACCTCTATTTTGTCAGCTTCGTGCTACACAAAATTGATTTCGACGTTTCTTATTTTAAGTTTAGGGCATTTTAGATTTAGGCGACGCCATTTCGAATTGGACCCACTTATTATACCTTAGCCGTGGCCGTCAACGCTCTTTTTACAACGGGCGAGGTATACATAATTTTATATCTATCAAGACTCACACCCTACGATTCATAACTAGTTAATTGAGGTAGCATAATAAAGTGAATTAATAACGTCTAGCAATGAGCGCTCACGTTATAATTACGGTGCTACCATACTCGTAGTTGTAAATCGCAACGATCTCACCCGGGACAAGCACCGACACGTGGCTTACCCGTGATAGAAACCAACGATAAAGTTATATTGTGTTCCAGATTCAACTCCAACGATAATTATTGCACTACAAAATGGGGAACTATTCTGTTGTTGACTCTATTATAATGAAGAAACTTTCGTGGAATATTAAGATGTTGAATACTATGAACGTGCAAAAGTAATGATTTGAATTATTTTATTATCAGGTAGAGAATATTTACTTGTCCCTTCAAAAGAGACCGAATATCTACTGCTAAATAATTTGTTGTTGATATAGCAGTTTTGAAAGAAAAAATTATGTAACGCAATTATGAGAAATTTACTCTCAGTTGGTTTGTTGGTTGGCAAGTATATTCGGATCAAATTTTTAAGTAAATTTTGAGCAAGGTGCCGTGGTCGGAATGATTAACCCTACTAAACCCGATGACATTACAATATAACTACGTAAATGGTCAAAAAAGCTTGTCACATTTTTTTACAATTTATTTTTGTATGCCCTTACATACTTTAAAATTTCTTAATATCATTATAAATCCAATGTACTTACCGTCCCCATGTTATTTCCTAGGCGTATGTTTTGGACTGTGAACACAGGACTCATGCTCTTATTATGTAGCCGTGGCTGTGCTTGATCCCCGGCGCCACGGAATATTTCATTTCATTATCCGGTCATGTTCACTATACCAGTATCCTCAAAAGGAATAGTCGTTAAGACTGGTCGGCAAAGTTAAGATCGGTATCAAATAATTGTTAGAATGTGTAGAGTCACGATACCCGGTTAACACGAACTTCAATTAAAAAGAGAATTCTGACAACACAGGGGGAAACTGCGGTGTTTTAATTAATTGAAGATTGATCGTCACTAGTCAATAAATTAGGATTACGAATACTACGAATTCGAAATCGAAAACTGGTGGAGTCTGATGCGATTGTTCTCACTGTCGGAGGAGGAATGAGTGCTGGGCCCGAAATTGATTATAATTAAACAGAGTGCGTGCTCGAGGCGCAGGCATCGAAACAATAGGCAGTGAGGATCGCGCAACAGCCGACTTCCCGATGCCCGATGTCACGTTTATGACGCGTTCACCGTAGCTTCCGCTGTAAATACTGATTGCCTGACCACTGCCACCGAACCTAATACGTCTAATTGCCCCTTTAAAAGTTAATGCATTAACTTGATGATGTTTCATGTCTCTTGATCTACAGCCATGTTTGCAATATCAGCGTGTTTATTTTTATTGTGATGGTAATTTTTAGTCAATTCTGTTTAAACTCAAAATAAATCCAACCAACGTTTTTTTTCAAAGTTTAAATAAATCAACACGGCAAATATAACAGTTCTTGAGCAACGCAATACGTACGTCTTGTTTTTTTTTTTTGTAATGTGGGATCGTTTTCTCTGTTATTGAGGTTTTTGTCACTAGGCCATTTGTAATGGTGAAGTATCGGTGGGCAACAAGTCTGTTGGGACTGGCGGCCGCCGCACGAGCATGTCAACAAGAGTGAATGCCCTTTCCCATTTCCCATCCCGGTTATATTTTGCACTATTGGAACCATAGTATGATAATGTTTAATCGTTGTGTGTATATTATTTTGTGCGTGTTTGTATTAAGAAAATACTTTGACGTTTTATGTCATATCTTTGCCATGTCTAGACTTAGTTTCCTGTTAATGACATCTTTAAAAAGTTTGTTTTCATACAATCTGAAAATCTCTCACTATTGGTTACCCAGTTGAGTAGTTGAAATACTTTTTTACATATTGAGCTTCTAGATCATATTTCACTCACTGCAATGGGTTTATTAAGGGTATATATTAAGGGGGTCTTTATTGCCTTCCATAGAATTAAAGTTCCGTGTTGTACAATCCACAGGTAACGTTTTTGGTCATAATTATTATTAGTCATAATATCGAAAGTTATATATTAATAGGTATAATTTCCGAGTTCCAATTTTCACCGGTAATATTTGTCGAAAGTCATAAAAATTATATTCGTAACTTTTTATGTCATAATGTACCTATTATACTTCTTAATGTTACAATGGTAGAATATTACTTGTAATAACGATTATTACGTCTAGCTAGATCTTACAAAAAGAAGGCTAAAACGGGAGCTTCACTTCGTTCCCGCCTTAGCCTTCTGCTCAGACCCATCTTGCTCGCTCGCTCGATCACTGCCATTACCAAATTATTTTCTTGTATACTTTCGAAATATTGTACAATACTTTTTAACTTCAAGCAATGAAACGGTATGGGTAAAAATAATAAGTAACTTTTAAATATATAGCTTAAAATATTTCTGAATAATAATCGATATGCCTTTGGATGTTATAAGCACATATAAATTTGATGACTTTTGAAAATAATAATATATAACAATATGGATTATTAATGTTAGAATTATTAAACTTATGCTTTACAAATTTTATGACATTCGATAATTATAAGAATAAATAATATGGGAATCAATTCTGACTTTTAAAATCCGAAATGAGTTTATGGGTGACAAAGGAATCCCATATAAGGGCGTCATGATTATAAGTTATTTTGGTTACAGTTGCAATGCTATTTGCATTCCTATATAACATGTGGTCGTTTAAGTACAATGAGTTTTTTTTTTGAAAAATTTATATTTTGACAGCGGCCTCACATTATTTCTAGGGATCATTATTTATGCTATGAAAAACATGCAATTGCTTCATAAAATGTGTAGTTACAGATAAACATAAAACTTCAATTCCGAAATTTCGTGTTCGAAAAGTGTTTAAATTATTTATGGGCCAATGTATACATTGATATAATAAAATACTCAAGCAAGCATTAGATTTGCCCATGTCTTAGATGAAATAATACTTGAAAAATGCTGTGTTACATAAGGTTTACTATAGCGTAGAAAACTACATTAATGAGAAAAATTCGAGGCCTAGCTTAGGAAATAAATTATTAATTTAATTATATTCGTTAGAATATAAATCGTATTTATTTGAGACAATGCAAGTGATTTTATAAGTCCTATTTGAATAAATGATTTTTTCTTTTATCTTTATTATTATAAGGCCATGCCAGTATAACGGAAGAATTCGTGCCTCACCCATTGTTAGGCTTTTGATTTCTATTTGATTGTGTCCTTACATGACAAACAATCATACAAAATTTCAGACCCCCAATTCTTTTTGGTTTTGAAGATAAAAAAGCGTACTAGCTATAACTATCACCTAACGAGCATAATGTTAATCCTCATGAGTTTGTAAAAACAAGTTTTTGATCAACATCGAAATTATGACTGCATTAACGTACACTTTCACCAAATGAATCACTGGTCCCTATCTGAATAATTGCCCGCACCGAAATCCTATGTCATTTAATAAAGTAAGTCGATTGGCAGCTAATTATTCGGTTATAGCTCTCTACTAAATAATTGATAATTAAGGATGAAAGAAAACTATTTTTTAAGCAATTTGTAAACATGAACTAAGGAAATGGGTTTATCATGTCTAATTAAACTCATTCGCAATAAATACTAAATTAAATAATAAATTAACTCACGTCAACGTATGTCTCGATTCCGTCTTCGATGTCGTTTTGATCTGGAATCGTATGAAGCGGTTTCAGGGGGTGCACCGAATGGTTGTGCGAACTCTCGCAAAGATCCGTGGCATTCAGCCCGGACGGCCCAGGGTTATCGCTTGGCCCCGATAGCATAAAAACCTTGCCATCTCGGTAACTGGACAAAAAAATAAGCCGATTAGTTGGAAATAATAACTCCATTTACCAAAAAATGTGTGGGCACTTTGAAAGATTGATTCACCTGGTTGTGTTAGGGCGCATTTCCAATGAAGTAGAAACGAGCGGATCGAACCTGCTTTATCAGAATTACATACATACATAGCATCACGCCCGAAATCCCTAATGGGGTGGGCAGAGCCACAAGACTACTTGTGGCCACGTTCGATTAATTAGTCCTAAGATGGTATGATGAACCGTATGGTGACAGGTGATCAACCCATCGCCCATACAGATAGTCCACCATGTTGGACAGGACGTTGGACAGGACAGTCGACTAAGGGACGGGCCCTTAGTCAACTTTTACGACATGCCAGGATGATAAGCATCTGCACGCATTCTATGCTATTTCTTCACTCCCAGTGCAGCAGAAAAGTTATCAGAATTGCTTGTAATATTTCAAAGTCGGCACGGGTAAACATAACAGTCTAGTAGTAAGTTTTCACGGTTTGTGAAGACTATAAAGATCGTAGAACAAAAAGTGTCTCGGTGGACTTTGAGGCTCTTTGTTCGGGGTCCCGGGGCCGCCTGGCTCCGAGACAAGTCCTTTATAATTTCGTTATTGTTTGGCAACTTAAGCAAAATAAATCAAAAAGTACTTACGAGAAGGAGTGCTCCTCGTTGCTGTTACGCTTATGCACCGCCTGACGCAAGTCGCCACGTGCCGCCGCGATTATGTATGCCCACATGCTGGGGCCGTGGACTAACCTGCACAATCACAAAAGGGTTATCAATGCAGTAAGTTCTAGTATGAAAGTAGAAAAGCTAATTTATTCAGTGTGATACTAATCACTAAGGTTTCCTTTTTTTTCAAAAATATGGTACGTAGCCCTAAAAATAGAGTAAAGTAACCTATTTACTCTATTTTCAGAGTTCCGTACCATTTTTTAGAAAAAAAAGGAAACCTTAGTGATTAGTGATTAGTGGACCGTTAAAAATTATATTTGTTATAATTAGCGTGCGGACAAAAATGTCTAGTAAGGTGATTTTAACCTTCTTCTAACTGTCGTATCTATTTAACTTTGCTGATGGAGCCACGAAGTTGAAAGTAGAGCTTTCAGTGGCTTCTAGTAAATCCCTCGTGCTGCAAACTGCTTGCTATTTTAAAAATATTTATTTTAAATTTTTTTATGTCTATGGTTTTTCAAATTAATTGTGATTCTTTTGCTTTGGCTGTCAGGTGATTTTGTATTGATTTGGATTTTCCTTATTTTAAACTAGTTTCATTCATCCAGTCCATTTAAATGCCCTACACCTTGAGTTTGGGTTGTTTTGCTTGTTTTGACGAGTCCTTACAATTGGTGACGGTGGCCATTGTGTTTTATACTTATTTTTTAAACTATAGTTTTTGTTCATACTTACGTCCCTACGGGACCCTCGGTGCGCGACTCAGATTCGCACTGGACGGGTTTTTAGGGTTCCGTACCCAAAGGGTAAAAACGGGACCCTATTACTAAAGCTCCGTTGTCCGTCAGTCCGTCTGTCCGTCTGTCCGTCTGTCCGTCTGTCCGTCTGTCCTTCTGTCCGTCTGTCCGTCTGTCCGTCTGTCCTTCTGTCCTTCTGTCCGTCTGTCCGTCTGTCCGTCTGTCTCCAGGCGGTATCTCATGAACCGTGATAGTCAGACAGTTGAAATTTTCACAGATGATGTATTTCTGTTGCCGCTATAACAACAAATACTAAAAAAAAACAGAATAAAATAAATATTTCAGGAGGCTTTTTGCGTGACTATAATGGTACGGGAACCTTCGTGCGCGAGTCCGACTCGCACTTGACCGGTTTTAATAAATAAATTTGCACTTCTCATATTTCTTTCTCATACAGTTACGCACTTGCATACTATTTTTAATTCACGGCTAGGTGTGATCGACCTTTCCCTTAACCTCAAGACTTTGTTAGTTTAAGAGTACCTAATGTTAGAAGAATAATTATATCCAAGACATTGATAAATTGCGTTATGATCCGTAGTATACAGTTCTCATAACGATATTTGATCAAAAAGTGTCATAACGTATGCAATAGAGACTTCTCAGTCTCATTTAAATGTCTATGCACAGCGAATTTACGTGGTATTATTAGTATTCTATATTCGTGTTCTGATAATAGGGGCTTTCTATAGGGACGGGTATCGATTATGGTGTAAAGTGCGATTTTAGTGTGTCGTTGCATTTTATGGCACCGTTCTATTGTTATATAGTACTTTCTTGGTGTTTAACGTCAAGTCTATAATCGAGTCAAGCCACGCTACCTCTATTTCATGTCAGTACCGAATTCAATAAGGGTTCGGGCAAACATTTGTATTCCGCATAGTGTTGTTATATGACCGTAAATTTTATAAAATTGCGGGTGCTATTAACACCCTGAGTCGATCACGGTCAGGTGTCACCTGTTATTGTGATAATCTTAATTGTATCAGAATTACACCCAAATCAAAGATTGTCTATATTTTTATCAGTATCCCGCCGTCTGACTAATGCTCTAAATAACACAAGACCAAAATAATTTTTAACACCAATTTAAATTAAATCCGTTTTTCAATGTGGTAACGAAGAAATTAGCAACAGAGCAAACAACTGTTACGGCTCAAAACTATGTTCTTCATCCGTTTTTAGGGTTCCGTACCTCAAAAGGAAAAAAGGAACCCTTATAGGATCACTCGGTTGTCCGTCTGTCTGTCTGTCAAGACCTTTTTCTCAGGAACGCGTAGAGGTATCAAGTTGAAATTAATATCAAATACTCAGGTCTGCAATCTCTTGAAGCTATGAAAAAATCAACCTTCTAAGTCACCGCAATTAAAAGATATGGCCGTTCATGTGTCATATTTTGATACTTTCAAGGGAATCCAAAGGGAATCAAAACCTATAGGGTACTTCCCGTTGACCTAGAATCATGAAATTTGGCAAGAAGCAGTGTCTTACAGCACAAGTAAAGGGAAAAATCCGAAAACCGTGAATTTGTAATTACAACACATAAGTTATTACAAAGTTAAACGGAATAACCTTTGCTAAGTAGTATCACACTCTACGATTGAACGCAGATAGGAGCTTGCGAAAGGTATTTTTTGTTATTTCATAGTTAGGTTGTAAATGGTTACCCCGTTGTTAAAAGCTATTTTTTTTTTCTTTTTTAGGGTTCCGTACTTACAAGGTACTGTTTCTTTTTCATACGTAATTGCGGAACCCTCGGCGCGCGAGTCAGGATCGCACTTGACCGGTTTTTTAACTTGTTTCCAAACACTCGTTCTCGCACACAGCCAGTACCGAGCGATAAAAAAATATGGATTCCCACATAAATTATGCAGAAGGATCTTGAAACAAATCATAAACCCCATTCTGTTCCTGATAAGAGCTTCGAAATGAAGTACGTGCTGATAGTACGATTGATTGATTTATTTATTTTATCAACCACGGGGCTGATAACAGAAAAGACTCGTCAAGGGACAGATTATAAATCCTAAACATTAGCAACACAAAACAACAAAAATGGGTTTCATCTCCATTGTTTGCAGTAGCATTATAGATATTAACCTCGACAAAAGTATCAAAATAAAGTAAAATAAATCTTAGCCGGAACACCTTACCTTAAACTTAAAGCTGGATAATTTCCAAATTTAATAAAATTCTCAGTTATTTATTTTATTCAGGAAAACTTATAGCTACGTGTACAGTTTTGGGTAACAATAGTAGTAGGATCTAAGCCAATAGGGATGTGTTGATCTTTCTAGTGCCTCAGTATAATAGGTGTTATACATTGGGTTCCAAATCCGAGACGCATAATCCCAATGGCTCCTTATTAGCACACAGTAGAGTATTTTAAAGCAATTGATTGATTTGAATGGTTTAGTGATTCTCATTATAAAACCTAGGCTTTTTAGGGCTTTCGATGTTATTTTATCAATGTGTTGGTCAAAAAGTAGTTTTGAGTCCAATGTAAATTCCTACATCTAGGAAAAGAGATACAGTTACATTTTTGTATGTTAAGGTAAGTTTGTTAATGAAACAGTACTTCTGCAGCCGGTTCAGATCTTTTTGAATTGCAAAGGCTTCTTTTTGTGACTTTACTTGTCTATAAAGTTTGAGATCGTCTGCAAACTTTGGGAAATCGGAATTTTGGAAACAGTTGTCAATGTCTGAGACGAAGACCGTGAACAACAAGGGAGCTAAAATTGAACCCTGGGGCACGCCGGAGAGGATGCCCCGCGTGGAGGATGTGAATCCGTTGAGCACGACCGTGTGTTTGCGATATTTGACATACGAGCTGAACCAGCGGAAGGGATTGCCCCGGATACCTGCTGCTAATAGCTTAGACAGTAGGATGCGATGATCTACACGATCGAACGCTTTGCTGTAATCGGTGTAAATGGTGTCTACGTGACCACCTGCCTCCATGCTAGTTATGACTTGTCCAGTAAAATAGATGAGGACCCCAATTCTCGCTGCATTCGAGATAATCTAACAATCGAGATTAAACGTCAGTGCGTACAGTCGTTTGACACAACTGTATGAATCTGACGTTTAATCTCGTAATCGACATAATCTCGAATGCAACGAGAATTGGGGGCCAGGTTGATAATAGTCGATTTACCTGGTATAAAGCCATGCTGATGATTACTACAGCTATTTCTCATGTTGCTATGATATGGCTATGCGCAACTTTTTCGATAATTTTAGCAAATGCACAGAGTTTGGAGACCACCCTGTACTTTTCGACTTGAAGTTTTGGGCCTTTTCTATGGATTGCTGTTACATGTGCCGATTTCCATAGATTCGGCAGAATGCCCTCGTTGAGCGAGCGATGAAATAAGACAGTCAACGAACAGGCGATACTATTTATGAAAAGGGCGACAAAGTATGGATGAATGCCATCTGGCCCGGCAGATTTCTGTGTTCAACATTTTGAGGACTGGGAGTACTAACACTTATTCTATGTAAGTTTATATCAGGCAAGTTATGAAATTCCCGGTCGTGGTAGGAGGCAGATGCTGAAGAAGGGGGCTTAAGGTAAGTTGAATTGAAGAAACTTGCAAATGCATTACACATTTGTTCGCCTGAGCTGTGGGTCGCGTCTTCATGCGTCATGGTGCTTGGGTAAGAGTTGTTTAGGTTATTCGCTTAGACGTATGCCCGGAAAGCTCTTGGGTCACGATTAATGGATGATTCAACCGTGGTTATGTAGTTATTAAAGCAGTCAGTTTCAAGGGATTTAGTGTGACGCCGGATGAGGTCGTATGTGAATTTATCTGACAAATTATTTTATGTTTTATATTTAGGGTTTTGATAAGAGCGCGTGTATACCAGGCTGGGTATTTACTGGATTTTAGTTATATTTTCGTTATAAATTTGTACCTAAGCTTATGCAGAATATCGTTGAAGGTACCGAGAGCCTCATCCAATGTCACGACTGACAGAAGGGCGTTCCAGTCTTGTTTGTCGAGTTCGTCACACAGAGTCGTAGTGACTTTATTCAATCAAGGGAAAATAATGGTCAAGCTGTGCTGTGTGTTATCCTGTGGATTGCCGGTTTTGTCCAAAATATGTGAAAAGGTACTTATACTATAATTTTAAAATTCATGATGTTGGTAATAAAATATCATTTATGCTCGGAACATTAAGGGTTTCATAAGGGTAAGTCAACCACACACGCAGCTTTTGATTTAGTTAATAATGTACTCAATGTACTGGATGACGATGACGTACCTAGTTGCAGGTGTATTCTTGTACTTCGTTAGAAACATTACAGAATGTGACAGCATTATCAAAGTATGACGTGAAGTTCAGTCAATCTGATTAGCCGAAGGTTTTTCATGGTGCTTAGATCCATTTAAACGATATTCGAGTATCGTTAAGTGTTTGACAGGAATATTAAGTGCCTCTTAGACGATGTCAAGGACAGTATTTTAATGGGATTTGAATTATAGCCTCGGCGTGCATGTTTTTTAAACACTGTTCTATTTTTACCCTAAAGAAAATGATAAAAAGAATATTTTGACTTCTGCATTTTATACAATAGGTACAAATTATTGAACTATTCGATAACTTTTTCGTGTCAAATATTTGAAAATGAAACTAGATGGTTTGATATATGTATAAATAAACCCAGCTAACCATGTATTCCTAAATTTCTGTTAAGTAAAGTAATGCTGCGAAAGAATGTCAAGGATGCTTATGGCTGAAACGGTGTCATTGAATTGAAAATCTTATTGCACGCGCTGCATCGTGTAAAACTAGAGTCCCAGTTGCTGCCAAAAATAGTCTCAGTCGATTTTCGTTAAAGTGCAGTTACACGAGCAACTTTTCACGGCAATTTATAGCCGGCAACTATAGCTGTCTTACTCTAACTTCGTACGTTCGAGCAAGACGCCTACAGTTGCCGGCCGCATATTGCCGTGAAAATGTTGCTTGTGTAACTGTACTTTAAGATAACCATATTATTATGTGCATGTTGAATGCTTGCGCAATCGGTTTTGCTGATTCAAACCTCAGATTATTTTCAGTCGATATATGCAGAACCAGTGTCTGGTATATCGAAGATGATGGTATTTGGATTTTTGCGCACGTAATCTTTTTTACTCCCCGTGAAGTTCAATTAGTTTCAAGTAGTCATTTTTGCCGAACTAAGGGGGCTGATATGTTCAACAGAGATGTAACAAAGATGTCCAAGTTGCATTTTTTTTTTAATTCATTTTAAAATCAAGAAACCTGACCACAACACCTTTTAAGAACAAAACCAAGTAATTGATACTGCTATGTTCATGGGGTCGACATCGAAATCTGTTGTAGGATTTTATGGAGATTCACCGACTGCTATTTCCATATCAACCCGACGGGAACGGTAGATCAGTTTCTTGTTTTGGAGGTATGCAGTTGGGATTTTGTTATTATAATTAGTAATTATTATTTTCATCATTTTACTTTGAGTTGTGTGCATGATTCCAAATGCAGGTATTTCACGTTTGTATATAGAAAGTAGTTAGGTCGGTAACGGCTCAATGACTCTTTGGGGTTGTTAATGTTCCTGGGTGGCGATGATTATTTACCTACCATTAGGTGACGTGCATCGTTTGCCTTCCTATTACATAAAAATAAACCTTATAATATATGACTCCTCTGCTGCACTGGGAGTGAAGAAATAGCATAGAATGCATGCAGATGCTTATCATCCTGGCATGTCGTAAAAGTCGACTCCGGGACCTGTCCAACATGGTGGACTATCTGTATGGGCGATGGGCTGATCACCTGTCACCATGCGGTTCATCATACCATCTTAGGACTAATTAATCGAACGCGGCCACAAGTATTCTTGTGGCTCTGCCCACCCCATTAGGGATTTCGGGCGTGATGTGATGTATGTGTGTGTATATATGAACGTGTTATATATTTTTGGCATCCTCTCGTCAAGCCCTTTCATTTGATACCAATAACGCATAATGTGAAAATATATAAAAAACCAATATGTCTTTAGCGTCCGCCATATTTGATTTCAGGTGTCGTCATATGCCCGTGTCACCCAGGCATTACGCCCGAATGGCTTTATTTATAAAATTAATTCAGTACTTTAGGCTCTAGATGGTAACTAAGGATTGATTAAATATGTATCACCTCATACATACTCGCGAAAGACGTAACCCTCCACAGCATACATGACAAGTTTATATTTTGAGGGCAATAAAAAGTTGTACTTTTATCGTCGTGTCTGCGATTTATCTGATGCAAGTTCAATTAAATTTTTAGGTACTTCTCTTGTTAATTTACCTAATCAGTGCACCTTTAGGGTACTCGAGGAATGTCTCCTCCAAATGTTAAACCTCTAGGACCACCGCGTGTGCGTTGTCTATAAGTGAGTCACGGTACTATTTTATATGTATAGAATACAAAAGAATTATGATTTGTGGTTGTTTTATTCATTAATATCTATATTGATGTCCTTGTCTGGAATAATTTGAGAATATAAGGGACAAAATAGCTAATAAGCCCGAATAGAAGGGTTAGAAAGTGTCGTATTGGGTACCGTCGTTGTATCTTTTATCCCTTTAGTTGTTGTGGTTTTGCACTTATAGCAATTTTTAAGTCTATAAATAACTAATAAAGTAACTATCACCCTACCAGTCGTACTATTAAAACAGTACTACTGCTACTGAACCTAAAAAATCCAAACCTTCATAGTGTTCTCTACACTATATTTGATAGTTTTTCATATTCGATATTAGGACATGATTTTTTTTTTATATTTGTTGACCTTACATTTTCATCTTGATACTTGACCGTGGAGACTGTCTTATTAATTTAACCTAGATTTATCAATTTAGATGTTTCTTTGTTTCAATTATTATTTGTATTATTATGACCCTTACAGGCTTTATACATCTCTAAGTCACTGAACTTGTCCAGACGCGGAGACTATACATCTCCCTTATTAATTTGTATTCATTTGGTTTGTTTGTTGCACTTTTTATGTGTTTTAGATAAAACTCTGATATCAAAGTTGAAAAAAGACACTGCCGAGTTTCTTGCGGCGTTTCTTCTCAGCAGATGTTTTGAAGCGCTGGTAGATTCAGACATGTGAAAGAGCCCATGTGGCCTACTTGCAAAATAAATATTTTCATTTTCATTTACATATCATTTAAAATAAGAGATCGTAAGATCAGTTTAAAAATAAATCAGAAGGAGTTAATTTTATTAAACAACGGTTTGAAGAAACAAAGAGGCCTTATTTATTTTTATGCTTAGAAGAAAACTGTTTTAGAAGAACTTAATAAAATATAATTAAAATTCGTAATTAATTAATCCCTCATCTAAGATCACGTGTTTTCTTTTGGTACAAAGATATCATAATTTTTTTTTGAATATTATCGCTAAATACAGGTATCCTAATCATCATAATATATTGGGCATTTTTTTGTCACAACGCCATATCTCCGTTAATTCTTTATCAAAGTTAATGATCTAAACATCATTTTTAAGCTTTATGTTCTTCGCTTTGGGACAATTAAAATTTATATTTTCGTTATAAAAATATAATTATCAAAGGTGATTGGATGATTCTTTTTTTCTTGAAAGAATATGTATATCTGTTATTTGGTCCCGTTAAAGCCAAAACTAAGGTCTGATGATGGAATCCATGAGGAATCTATGGAACTCCTCAAATCTTATAGGCGCGCATGTAGCAAGTATGTTATTTTCTGTAATAATTCAATAAGTTGCGTTCCTAAAGCATTATTTGGTGAAGTCGACCCGATAATGAAGACCATAGGTGACCAGCGGAACTCTTCAATGCTAAGGATTTCACGGGTGGCGATTAGATAGGGAGGGGCTCCTTAATGGAGGGATATTTTGAAATTCCATCCCTAAAGGGGTGAAAAGAGTTGATAAAGATTGTATGGAAAATACCGCGGGCGAAGCTGTGGCGAATCCACTAGTAAGTAATCAATAAATTCAATTTTATTGCTGTTTCAGTACATACAAAACTAATTTCGGCGATTATTTGACTTTGTTGATCATTAATCAATATTAAAAAAAACGTATAGACCTAGATTTTGTTCTAACTGACAACCTATCAAAAATTGGTCAAAATCTGTTAACATTTAAGGGGTGGAAATAATTATCACCATTTGTATGAAATTGTTTTTTTTTTTTTGCCGTCCTTTTATGGTTGTTAAGCAAATTATGCTCATCAAAATGCATATGGTTAATTGTAACTGATCGCGAAGAACCAGGAGAACTCCCCAACGAGTAATTTCCTTGCACCTTGGATAGCAACACATTGGCAAAATGAGGTAGAAGAGGGCCGCACGTGTTCATAGTTTTGATAATAGGTATCTATCTATTAGGTATTATAATACCTGCTAAGACTTTCATTTACAAAGTAGGCGGCAACGCGTGGCCCGCGTCTGACTTAATTAATTGATAAATATATTCATTTAATTAATTAATTAATTGATAATTAATAAAAAAATCCACACAGACATTAAGGTTGCAGGTTGTTTCTGATTGGGGCGTTCAACGAAAGAATAAATACATGTGATAGCTCACTACACCCCCCTCCCCCTTGTGATATTTCCGTTTTTTCCCGAATCCCCTCCCCTTTGGGCCTCACGTGATTAATGACCTCTAACGGCCATATAAAACGTTTGGGCATTATCGGTCTTTTTACGTGACACGACCTACAGACAGTAAACGTGGCCGATGAAGACTAGAGCCGACTATACGCGAGTATACCTACCCGATTCAGCGTCACCGATACGAGCGTGACGGTTCAGTTTCGTTTAGTCGTAGAGCCGAATCCGCGATTCAGCGTCATCGATCCCAGCGCAATTGATGTCGAATGGAGCAGAGTAGGTATACCCGATTCAAGGTCACCGATTTAAGCGTGACGACGCAAACGCGCCTAAAGAAGTTTTCACTTCAAAAAATACTGTACCATTACCATGAGTTGTGCAAACCGCTCTCGCTAGCGTAAACTATCGCTGTCCCTTTTATTTGTATCGGCAACAAGCAGTATTTCCGATAGATTTCGAGAGCGAGAACGGTTTGCGCAAACTTATGTTAAGGGATCTGGTTGGCAAGTCAACTGAAGTCTTTAGTTTAACAAAAGCTCTTATATCTTATTCAGGAATCACCAATTATTTGTTAAAGCCATGTTTATCACGGCCTTCGAAGATTTGGCGATGAGATTTTGTATCGATGCGAAACCTTTTCAAGTGATAGCCAAATTGTTTTCGTTGCCAATCACTTAAGTCTAGACATACGATGCGTCACGCACGGCTCCCGGCTCACTGGACTGTCGCACTACTGCGGCTGAAAGCTCAACAAGCCCTTTCAATTGGATTAGAAGTCAATCGAATTGAATGAAACTGAAGGATAAAAAAACTTGTTATTTTGTTCGTATTGCCGGACCCGATTGTTTTGAAATCTGATACGTGTGTGTAATGCGTATATCAATAACAAAGTGCATTTGATTAAATCTCAGTCTTAAATGTGAAATTATTACCCAAAACTTATATTGTATAACTTTAGTAAATTTTATAATCCATTTATAACGCTGCTACAGATTCGCCAACGGTTCACAGACTTAACGATAAAATAAAATAAATCCTCTTTGCGACTACCTAGTAGAACCTGTGCAGAACATGCTATAGTCAAATTATAAGCCCGCTAGGGAGATTTTCTGATGAGTAGGTGGTATTGAGTTAAATCAAGTATTCAGTTCTTACATTTTCGTCTGTTTCATTTTTATGATGAACTAATCTCATGCATTAGTTAGCGTCACATAAGTGGGAATTTTAAGAATATTTATAGTGCTAGCATTGTTTTCAGCAAAATAACTAACAAAATTGTGATAATGCTGGCGAGAGTAAATTGGAAATCCATTTAGTCCAATTAAAACAGCCAGCTGGGCTGGGGTGTTTAATTTAAACAGACAGATCTATTCTTTCGAAGGGTCGGAGGGAGCACCGCTTCTACATCTATTAACTAATTAATCCGCACAGTTTTGTGTTTTCATCATCATAGTAATACATTTTGGTTGAAAAATAAGGTGTACATGGACAGGTTTCTAATGGGACAATTAAAATTTGAAATCAAGAAGAAAAAGATTTGTTTTTCATAGAAGTTTAGAAAAATGTGTAATAATCTTCCAGTAATAATATATGTTTATACAAAAAGTAATGACAAATTTATGACAGTTTTGTCAAAAAATATTATTTACCCTTGATCTCTAATTTATAATTCACGGATTATTCTACTCTTCTGCTGCATACTCTTCTGCTGCACTGGGAGTGAAGAAATAGCATAGAATGCGTGCAGATGCTTATCATCCTGGCATGTCGTGAAAGTCGACTAAGGGAAGGGTCCTCTCAAACATGGTGGACTATCTGTATGGGCGATGGGCTGATCACCTGTTACCATACGGTTCATCATACCATCTTAGGACTAATTAATCGAACGTGGCCACAAGTAGTGTTGTGGCTCTGCCCACCTCATTAGGGATTTCGGGCGTGAAGCTATGTATGTATGTATTCTAATTGAAAATACATTTCGCTAATTGCGCGCGGACATACATTGATTTATAATCATCCTAGCATCCAATAAGTAATTGGAATCAAAAATCAAAATCCCTGAAGACCCTACGAGTGCTCTCTCTCCAGGGTACCAGGGTCTCAACCCCGAACTGCTCAAATATACAGCCATAATTTAAGGCTGCGTATTTTCGCCGTTTGAGGAGCTCGGCTGAAATGGCAGCAGAACCAGCCTTAATAGCAGTGCCACGAAGATGAGATGGAGCCAGTTTATCAGCACACGGCACGTCCCAAACCAGAAGCCGTGCCATCTTCCAATTTACGAGGGTCATGCCGTCAGGTCTCTTGCGATCATCGTGAAATCCACATCAACATGAAAGGCCGGCCGGTTCCAATACCGCCGGCGTTCCGGCGCTGGCTTGCCTGACTAATGACATGATGAAGACACTGGCATATCGAGGGGTGCGCTCCGCGCTTCTGCTGCATGATAGACCATGGTGCCTGAGCTGGTCGACTGGCTCACCGCAGAAGCAGCGATGAGGTGCAACGCATGTTATTCCCAGGCGCAGGGCAACAGAGAGGTGGAAAGTTAAATTGTCTAAGAGCGTTCCCATATCCGTGAAGACGGCAGTGCTTAAAGACACTGCCCGGATACTCAGCAATGGCAAGGAGTCTTGCGCGCTCTAAATATTTACACTATACCATACATTTTTGATTATACTGATAATGTTTGGGTTTTGTCTGCCCAAATACACAACCGTTCAAAAGTATTTGTATTAATAAAAATAAAATATTCAATAATACAACGTGTGTGCAATTTGTTAATTCCCATTTGAGCCGGACGCTTAGATCGGCCGGATTCGCAACAGAAAGTGCAGAAAGGCAAATACTGTAGCTGTCGAAACTGCTGGTTCTTGGGGTGCAGATGCCAAGGATTTCGTTAGGGAGTCGGGTCGTCGTCTGCGAGAGGGGCTGCGATCCCCGCTCCGGATCGTTTCTGGTACAAAGTATTCCTTTTGCCATCCAACCCGCAAGGCGGCTAGTATGATGGGGAGTTTTGTGCCAGGAACGAGTAAGGCAGTTTCTTTGGAAGAGTTTATGTTAACAACGTATTGAAGAGTGGACTGTATTGTAATATAATTGTAAATATACCTACGTAAACTGGATGCCAATGAATAATGCGTATATCGACAAAGACGATTTATTAGCCACTGAAAAGAAACAAAAATAACACGCACGCAATAGTGCATAAAAGAAAAAAAAACCTCAGTATTGAGGTGGGTTATGTTGCAAACAGTTAATTTTGCATTTTTGTTTGTTAGCTTGTTGGCAGTTAATGAAGCCTGTTGCGGATATTATCTTTGTAAATGTTTGATGATGCATGTTTTTTTTTATTTTATTTTTTATAGTAAGAGGATTTTTATAATAAGTAATAAGTAAAAATATCTATTAAATAATCATTTTAATACTTTATTTCAGAAATCGTTTCATTGATTAATAATCTTTTAAATTGAATAAATAAATTAGAAAGGTAGGTAGATTAACCAAGTCCTGCTGATAAAATATTCACAGATAGCCAAGGATATAAAGGAAATCGTGGCAACCTTTTCGATTCAGATAATCCTTGAGTTATTTGGTCCAACGATTGTTGATGCCAAACTAAGATTTATTACAGCCTCAGACGTTCTTTGCACTCCAGATAGTCTGGTCACTAGTACGTTGTTCACTTTATTAGATCCAATCAAACTTATCCATGATAGTGCAGAGCACACTTTCAAACATCTTTTACCTTTAAAAGTATAAAACCAAAATCAATATATCAGTCAGTATCTTTTCCAATAAAATATGAAATAAAAATCATGCATATTCCCTATTATTATATATATCCTGTAATAATAAAAATTACATTTTTGAAAGTTTCATCCACATTGATGGAGAAGTTTTTGAGATACTGCCGAAATGTATATACATATATAGACAACAACCCAACAACAAGACAAGATCAACGGAATGATAAGGGCGGAAAAAGTTGATAATCTTCAAATGGCTCAACAGAATTTCATCAAACAGCTATTAACCACCGCAGTGAAACTAGCATAGAAACAATTTGAAAAAATTGGTTCATCCATCGGAGAGCTACGACGCCACAGACCATCACACATAGGCTTCAAACTTATAACGACCCTGTTTTTGTGTCGGGGGTTAAACATAAGTGGAAGAGAGAATTAGTGTGGCCACTTGCAATAGTTCAATAGCCACAGTGTAGCGACAATAACACTTAGCAGTAAAAGGGACGAAAGTAAACACACAAACAATCGCGTTAGCTCAAAAAGCTCTAGAGCTATGCAAGCTGCAATTACCATATTACGTATATGTATAAAAACGGGACAAATGTGTTTAAATCACGAAAGTATAAAACTAATGAATATATTATGTATTTAAGCCCTATTAGGAAATCACACAGCAATGGTACAACTGAGCTAATACTTTTTTAATATATAGAAAAAAAAAGGTTATTGCCTGTAAAGTAGGTAATTATTTGGTATAACATGCATACTTCACGTTTAATCTCAGAGTTCCTTTTATGTTCCATAATAGCCACAAGAAAAATATGTAGAACAAACTCAACTTTAATACTTCGCTATCCACTTGATGGGTACTTTGAGCATTTCTTATCCACCAAGAATCTTTATGGCTGTCCTTTTATTACTTATCATAGCTTTTATTGAAACCTGAAGTAGAAACGCGAAACTAATACGCGAAGTTCTTACCTCGACGTAGTATTAAATCCACAAATGGAATGGAGGGGTGCGCGTCACTTTAACTGTAATGTTTATTTGGTATTTGGCCGTGTAATGAGTTTGCAACACATGTTCACGTTGGGCACGCGTGGCGTAGCGCTACGGCAGGCCAGCGTCGGCCGCGCGTCTACGTTCCTAGAGGGGCGGAAAGCTTCTGCCTAGATGAGCGGCGTGCCGCCCGCCACCGCAGCCGACAGCCCGCATATACCCCAACAAAGACCCTCTGCGCTCGGAATAGAGCCTACATTGTTAACGCGCCACGTTTGACTGTCATATGGATAACAACGCCTCGCCTGGCGCGACAATGTGACAAAATAATCGAAGTACTTTGTTTTGAGAAAATGTACGGAAAACAAGTTCTTATGAATAATGTTTTTTTCCTAATAACGTAGAAGTGGTATTATCCATACTAATTTTACAAATGCTAAGTAACTGTCTGTCTGTCTGTTACGTTTCACAGCTAAATCGCTGAACCGATTTTGATGACATTTGGTATAGAGATGTGCAGAAATTATGTGACAAAAGACTATTGTGCGCAAAAACTTTATGACGATCATTGTATGACTATTATCATTAGGATCAGAAATGTTATACGAAATGAGGGGGACTAGTATTAAACGGGTGAATGAGACATAATGGTGCGTTATTACTCGCCTTGTATGTTAAGGCTGTATGTTTTCAGTTATTGACAAGACTTTGTCAATACAACTATGTACATTATCAATTTGTTGTATGAAGATTTATTAGCTGTTGATCCTATATGCGGTTCGTCCAAAATAGCATTTGGCCATTCGTCTACTACGCAGTTTGTCCATAATATTATTATGATTCGTCCCTTTCGAGATTCGTCATTACTTAGTTCGTCCATTTCGAGATCCGTCATTACGCAGTTCGTCCATTAGGGGCCTAATATTGAAACGAATTTGTGAATTAACATTTTCTACCCCAACGACACCACGTACAATAATAACCTACTCGCATTGCGATAAGGTTCATTTTATAAATTAAGGCGTACCAGTCAAAGCTTGTAATTTTGACAGAGCGTCGAAAAGGGTTATCTTATCCTACCTCACTCTTCAAGTCTTCAATCACAGACTATAAAAGCTTAAGTCCTATTTTACAAATTTCTAGGTAAGAATTGGTGCCATGTATGGTAACAGAACTACCAGAGTCAAGTAATGCATACATTGTTTATTCTTACATCAACGAACGGGCGTTTACCATCCCTTTCGTTAGAATAAGAGGAAGATGAAATTTTGTAGTAACAGAAGAAGATTTTTAGAGGTTTGGGCCAATTATTCCAATCGTCAACATTAAAGTGTGAGTTGTTGTTCATGTCAGATATTAGTTTTTTGAACTAGTACCAGGTTTAGGGTTACATTTAGGACAATCAGCAGTCTTGAAGTTTTGGAGTCCATATTTGAAACAAACGAGGAAGCGAGGCCGAGTGCAAGTATTAAGAGTGTGTCCATGCACATGAGAACGAACACAAAAAAACATTCTGCATTAAACTTTCAGGTTGGGAAAGGGAATTAATTAACTTGTCTTGGTTGAGTTTTATAATTCTGATATTTGTTGGCAAACGATGAAGGTGTTTGGGTAGTTTGAGGAATCGAATTCGTTGATTAAGTACGGGGCTTATAATTAAACTCCACCGTTAGAGGATTTCGTTGGGGGGTCGGTTCTTTAAAATACTTGTCTCTGTCCAAAAATATTATCGTAGTTCTGACAGACAACTAAAGTAGAGTCGATAGAATCAGTCTTTTAGAGCAAGAAAAACTGAATAGCAAGGTCTAATGTTTTTCAATAGAATGCCTGTTTGCTCAGACTCGGAAAGCTTTTTAGAAAGTCGGGAAAACATTCCGGACATAATTGATATTTAAATAGCTATAGGTTCGTCAACACCTTGGGTTCGGTTTCTGATGGTTTCTAGGAGTTTATAATCATAGTCAAAACACCAAAATATTTAACAAGAAGTTCCGATGTTTCGTCCCCGGTTAAGTTAGGATTTCGGTTTATCTGATACCGAAACCAGTGAAGAGCACTATCGGTAATGATCTCGTAAGCATGACTTATCAGTAAATTTTGATTTATGCTTCGAGATATGCATTATTCATTAAGGTTCTGAAGGAAAGATCTCGGGCATGTTTTCCCATTATAGGTGTGCCTCTTGAGGTCCTTAAAAATGTGGGAATAGGTTGACAGTAGAACAGGAGTCTCGGGGTTAAGTTGTTGAAGGAAAATCTGCTGAGTTGTTTGAGGAGAAAGAACAAGCAGAGTGGTAGGTTCTGGATTGGGCTGTGTAGTGGCTGAAGTAATGGTGTTACTTGAGGACGGGGTATTTTCCACAGGTAGGAAGGTGAAAGGTTCAAATTTGTTAACTAAAGTATCAAATTTGGCCTTATAAATATCAAACAAGTCTTTCAGTTCGGGCTGTAAATCAATATCAATCCGTTTCAATCTGAAAGATAAGTGATTAATATAGGTTTCATTAGACGATTGGCATAATCCTGTAGTAATTTGCTAATTTTTTGTTCCAATATTCGAGTTGCGGTAGTTCATCTTCAATTCATATGGAAGAAGTCAAGATTTCTTCAGATGGGATAGAAAAAGACGTCGAAGAATTTGTTTTTTAAGTCGTATAACTGTGTCTAATGGTTTCTCCAATCTAATTTTAATCTCGTACTTAAGTTTCGGTTTGTTTACTGTATCGCCTGGCGCCCTTGCTCTTCATACATTACTGAGTTACATTACTAGTTTTATACAAATAAAAAATATTCTTCATACAAAACCGAGTATTGTAGGAAGAAATTTTCGTTCTTTGCACATTACTAGTTCCGTTGGCAGTTACATATAAAGAAAAAATTCTTCCTACATTACTCGGTTTTGTACGAAGAAATAGCTGTTCTTACTAAAAAACCAAGGAGGTTCTCCGAGCAGTGTATCTACCTTCTTAATGTATGTTCATCTTTTACTTTTTCAATATTTACAAGTATGGCCTAAAACCATCGTTTCAGTCTTACACGGTGTATTTGCTTACTTTGGTTGTTGTATTCAGTAAGTACTCGTAGGTACTTTACTAACTACTTGCTGAATACAACAACCAAAACTTAACTAATGGTATGAATTTGTTTCTGTCAAACAGCTATTAAATTTCTTGTAAAATATGACATTGAAAGTTACATAAGACTTATGTAAGTTTATTTATTTCATAATAGCATGCATCACAACAAAACTTTCCTTTCTTAGAAAACTAAAATAAGTGGTATACAATCATTTCCTAAAAAACGTTTTATAAATATTCATTTCAAAAACAACGTTTCGACAAACTAACTATTGAAAAAACTTAAAAGTCAATGATCATTTTTAAAATATTTATGAAATGACGATAAACCAAAATAAGTAGGTATATTAAACAGTTGGAATGAAGAAGAAGAGTTGGAATAAGGTATAGGAACGTGCACTAGTGAACATTATTCATTCGAAATTTGCAAACAATGAGGTCACTATATATATATATATATATTTTATAGGCATACTTTTTCCAGAAAATGTCCTGTTGTTATGTCACGGTTTTCTAATTGAGACACGGCTCTATTTATCCGAGTGTTAACTTCAATGCTATTCAAGGTTATTTTTTAGTACTGAATTTTTTGTTAAGCTTGCCTTGCACAAATATGTCTGTAAAATCGCCGTTAAAATAGACTTACTGAAATCCTGTCCTCGTTCCGTGTCTGACCTACTCAGAATCCGGTATTATAAGAATCGAATGTGCTCAGAATTTGTTTATTGAGAAACTAACGTTTTAGGAATGCGACAAACTCAAAAATTAACCTATTCGGAACCATACCTACCCAGAATCCGGATTAAAAAGAAACTGGTCAAATTGAGAGTCAGATTCTGACTAAATGCTCAACTGGCTTACTTCGAATCTGTCGAGGCCCACCTAAAGGGTAAATTTGCAGGCTGGATTATCGGAGCACTTTGTACCTATAAAACCGCTGCGTAGAACCAAATTGACGTACGTTGGAAAATCGATGCATGCCAATATCAACCCTGAAATCACAATATCAAAATTAACAATAACAATATTACAATTAAACGCTAGTTATTTTACAAATAATACAATGGATAATAGTCTATAATGGTGTGTTGAAATTCGATTCTAATGTGCAGGTTTGAAGCAAGAAATTGAAAAAATACAAAAATACAAAATATCAATTTACTCGCCAAATGGACAAGTTTTCCTTTTGAAAATATGTTATTTAGTGCACTTATAATACCCCTTATTGATACACATATCACTTTGAATAAACATATATAGTAAACTCAATGAGTTCTGGCTATTTTCAGATTCTGACATTCGATTTTTACCTAAACTTTACTTTCAATTGTCTTGTAAATTAAGAACGAACTCTATGCGGGAGTTTTAGTCATGCATTTAAATTAGTATCTGCTGCCTTATTATCGAATAAAATGAGGATGTCCGATTTTGAGGTAAAATTTCACACTGTGCGGCAGTTGTTGGAGAGGAGACATTTCACTTCAATCCATTTGGATAATGCATCACATAGAACCAACCAGTACCTAGGTGTCTTCGAAACGAACTGCGAAATCAACATTGATCCTTCCCCATACTTGTTCCGGAATTGACAAAGAGTAAACGGGTAGTTCACAGGAATGTGTGATGTATGTTTTTGACATCTGCTACATCTCTGTACATAATTATCGATGTCTGCATCAATCGATGGCCACCATACTTAAAAATGAGCAAGAGCTTTCATTGCTGATATACCGGGATGGCCTCTGTGAAGGTAGATCAAAACTTCGTGTTGAAGATAGATCTACATTTATTAAGTAAACGTTATGGCAGAATACTTGTTTTTTGGAAAAATAATTGATTATAAAACTTAAAATAACCGCAACTGCCAAACTACTACATAATCTGATGCGTCGGCCGTTTTCGATCTAAGTCAGGGCTGCGCGAGCGCACTTCGGGGTTGGATCTATTTCGAATTTATTTCGCACCAAGCGATGAACTCGTGACCCCGAGCGACCATTTAATGCGAGTTGGTCATTTATGCAAAAAATAAAGGCCGAAATGTAGTAGGCCCCTTTATGTAGTAGGCCCCTCTATGGTTAAATGAAACATCAGATTTGACTATTACAAGATTATAATTACAATTGCTATCTTTTCCTATTGGAATGCATATTTAAAAGAAATACTTAAAATAATATCAAGAAATAACTTATGAATTGATTGATCATTTTCTTGCTATTTAATTTAATTTTTGTGTTAAATACGAAGCGATATCTGCTCATGAAAAATTTATACAAGTTCATCAATATTCGCGCAGGATTTGGTTCTGTTTCATGTTATATCACAGCTTGTCAATAACTCTGCAAATTGACATTTACTGGAAATCCAATAGCACGATACAAATAAGAATAAGCATAGTAGTTTTATACAAGGTAAACAGTTCTCAAATTGTCATAAACTCCTCGAAAGGCTTTCGTGCGATTCACTTAACATGGCCTTCAATTAAAATCAAAAAAGAAACGGCCATTTGTCTTCCATAGTTTGTGGCCTGCGAAAGTTGATGTCGATTAAAGAAACGCATCTTAAGCATTTGATTAGATATTAAATAGTTAAATGTCCCCAACTAGTTGTCAACCTATTCAAAAGCATGACTGAAATTTGAGTGGCCTTTCTGAATTCGGCCATTTGAGCCATAGATTCGAGAAATAGAGAGACGCCGCCAATAAACTACCATTTAGCATCCCATCCAACCGTGTAAACGGTGCTCCTCTTGATAAGTGAAGCAATTTAAATACCAGGCTCAGATGTTTATGGGCGCCCTCAAAGATGACGCAGATGTCAGGCGGAGGGCCTCTATTCGACATTGCCTAAGCGATATCGCGTAAGTATATTTTCTTACGATGCGGCTCCCCTTGTTTTTAAATTAAGAGGTGCCGTATCGTAGGAACATAATTTGCGGTATCCCTTATGCCTCATTTATATGCAGCCGAAGGGAGCAGGGAAGTGGGCCACTTCTGCTCCTGCCGCTGCCACTCGCGTTGTCTGGTGTGCAGTGAGTCAGGAAGCAGCATGTAAACACCCACTGCCTTCGAAAGTAGTGTAATGCGGGAATTATTTCTGGCCGCGCGAGCAGCAGTGGCAGTGGCTGCATGTTTTAGGCCATGTCGAAAAGAGGCCTCGTGCATGGGATTCAAATGATAGCCCGCAGATTTGCACGGTGTTCTAGTGACGAAAAAGTGACGAATTTTATTATTCTTATTATATACATTTATATAATGTATGTCTCTTATTGTAATTATCATTATATTTTTATTTTATTTGCAATGCACCTAATTCTACAAAAGGTCTTGTTGCTCCAAATAAGTAAATGAACTGAATTGAATTTATTTTAATAATTACAAAGTTATATTTGCATATAATTTGTGTTAACAAGTTAAGCAAAGCTTAAAAAGCCTATCAAGTGCGAGTATGACTCGCGCGCCGAGGGTGCCGTACTTACCTATGAAAAACAGACAGTACGGCACCCTAAAAAAATGGAGAATAATTTAGTAACCTTTTTGAGATTAGGAGTCTACCCATGACCATGATATGGGTATGGGTTTACCAAAATTATCGCCTAGTGTCTTCATTATCATCATTATTGGTACTTTTCCTACGGTGCAGTGCTAGTAGCGTTTTCTAAACTCGTAAACTTAAAATAATAGTTTGTGATAAGTATTTGCTATATATATATGTATATATGCATCGCATGCTCCTTGATATAGTTCAAATATACATTGTGTTGTGACAAACATTCGTTGATACATTTTGTTCCTTCTTACGTTAACATTTAACAACATAAATAAAATTGTACAACTTTGCTCATGTGTTATAAAAACAAGTTAGGTATATATAATTAATTAACATGCTGTTCATAATCCATCGATGTGAACCGAAATGAATAATATAAAGATAATGTACATTATGTACAATTCGAAGCTCGTTGTTGTCGCCAGGCGGAGTGAAAACCGGCCGCGGAATCGGAGTCGGAATCGCCAGTCTCACTACTGCCGATATGGGCTCTAGGCTGAAAAAAGAAAAAATGACTTATTTAATAATGAATAATAACTTTTGATTAGCAACCAACCCAACGCGACTGAAATTTACTATATAATTTAAAGGGTGGCCATGAAAAGTCTGGTTGTACATATTTGAATATAGTTTGACATACATGACAACAGAAGGACCCTTCCGTCGCTGAACATCATATTCGCAAAACATCATATTCTCAAAATACAATACTCATCATCATACACTATACTAGCAAAACAACCTAAACCATTTCTGTGGATGATTATACTAGCGGTTTTATTTGTCACAGATATATTTGTCCCTGAGTTATGGACGTTTTGTATGTATTTAAGTATCTATATGTATTATTATATATATCATCGCCTAGTACCCCAACACAAGCCTTATTGAGCTTACCGTGAGTCTAGGTCGATTTGTGTAAGATTGTCCCTGATACCTGTTTATTATATATATTTATTTTGATTGTGATGTCATTGTCGGGTAGTTAGTATTACTTAAGATTTTGCTTTACAGCTTTCGACCATACCAGTTTTTCATGCTGCATGAGCATGATGAACATAAAATAATGAAAGAGTAAGTTTTTGAAGCAATTGAATAGCTCATATTACCTCAATTAAGACATAACTTAAATATTACAATTTCATATTTAAAACGAAACTCCCGTTTTTTGGGTTAGTACTTACCGAATCGTCTATGTAGCAAATTGCTCAGTGACGCATATTAACCATGAAGCGAGATGTCGATTATGTAAATTTACCATTTTTTGAGATGCCTGAGAATTGTTAAATATACAATTTTCTCTAAGGAAATAGGATAGTACCGAGATATGAGGTTTTTACGATTACAAAGCGGTTTTGTAATGACGTTACAGCAAACTATGGTTAGGGATTGTAACAAATATACTCATTCGTTTGGAAAACGGACGAAATTAGTATCTAAAATTAACCTATATTGTATGATTTTATGAAAAATCGAGGTCAAGTTTTTTTGGGACATCCTATTTGGATGACTTGACATCATTTCGATTCCTGGTCAATTTGCGTTACTGGACATTTTGCTACATAGACGATACCGCTACTAACCCCGTTTTTTAAAGTTAAATTATTAGTGGCCTCTTAATAACAGCAACCGTTTCAAGCTAACTTGAATGCTTATTTTACACTTTACGTGATGTTCGACAATATTTTTTTCTTGTTTGTTTTTCTATTTCTTTTTGTGTCAGGAAAATGAAGAGCGTTTCTTTGCAAATTCTTTTTTTGGATCTTGGCTTCTTTCTTAGCAGTGACATAAATAGAAATAAAGATGGTTTTGCTTAGATTTTTGTGTTTATGCGGTGATGCCAGCCCTCGACACCATTGATAGTTCGGTTTTTATGATTATAGCTTCTTAAAATGTCGTTCGTGATACTACTCATCCATTGTTTATTGAAATAGTCATGGAATTTATTGGCTGATCGCGGAGCCATTTCAATAATGGAAAAAACGGCATCCGAAATCAATCTTGGAGGCAACAAAGGCAAGAAAGTGCTAAATTGTGTGATTTTGCGGCATTCTGCATTTTCTTCAATTTCCATATTCTTGCTCATACATCCAGTGACTTGTATAGACGGAAACACTTCCTTTATAGCTTGCACTACGGCCAATTCGTAATCACATTTATAAGAAACCAAGTTTAAACCGAACTGTTCTTTAAGTATCGTAACGAACCTCTTATATGTGGTTTGTCTTTTGTTTGGAAGGAGAGCATAAACTAACGGTATAAAATTTACCGTGTCTTTGTTTCAAGCAATGTCAGCGTGCAGAGTGCACACCTGATAAAATGGTGCAGGCACAACTTTAAATGTACCTTCGCCGTAAAAGATATTTATTTCTTGAAAATACCCTTTCATGTCTTTCCGAGGCAGGGTTGAGAAAATAATATTTCGGTCAGATGAATTGCATTCGTCATTAAAAGAACTCTTCCACAAACTTTTGTGGCTATTTGATATGTATCGAATCCGTCCCCTTGGAATTAACAATATTCAAATAGCTGTTTCGGTCTTTATAAAGAAACTTCATGGTCTTTTATCTACACCCATATCATATAACCTCCATAGTGTAATCAAAAACCATAGGACATGACCACCATTTTGACAATCAATTAGGAAAAACCAGTGCTGCAATGTTATTCCCGTATCGTTTTTAGTATAGAAATGAGATTAAATTTGGAACAGCTGTCAAAACTCAAGTGGGTCTCTATTCTAGTATCCATAGATATTAAAACAGTTATTGATACGAAACGTCAATTCAGTATGTTTTTTAATATAAACTGCACAACATTTGATCTCGAGTGACATGAGAATAGAGACTTCATTCGTTTGTCTATGATTTAAAAAAAAATGGTCTTGACGGAGGATCGAATAGCCGCCATTATGTTGGTGTTTTGCTGAACGAAAGTAGAGTTGTTGTTGAATTGAATAGAAAAAGTTGTTTGTAATTTACATTTTAGTTGAAAATATGAATAGTAGTCTTCTCGGAGTGTGTGTGATGTGAAAATGCGCCGGATATCGGAAATATGCAGCCACGATTGCAACAAATAACTTGTTGCCAGAAAATATTGTTTCTGAACCCATCATGGAGGATTTATAATATGTGTGTAGATAAAGTTATGTATGCAACTCTGCATAATTTGGCCTTATAACACTAGTGCGGTTTTATGAAACGAGCTTTTAGCGAGTTTCATAATAAGATCGCACGTGTGCGTGCGCACGTTTAAGGCCTTAAAACACACGTGCGATCTTATTATGAAACTCGCTAAAAGCTCGTTTCATAAAACCGCACTAGTGTTTTAAGGCCTATCATTATGCAACCGTTGCATAAACTACTATTCGTATACGGACTTTAGTATTAATGGTGATCTTTCTGGGACTGGGTCTGACTGAGATACCAAACTGATTACATTTAACATACAGATATTTACATTTAAAAAACAGTTTAATGTTTAAAACTTACTGGGGAATCATTTAAAAGAAAGTGATTTTTCACGTAAATACAATCGAATTTGTATCATACTGTGTAGTTAGTTAGTAACTAAATGTTGAAATTCTAAATATACAGGCTTTTTTAATTTTTAGTTGGTTCAATTCCCGAGTGAGACAAGCAAAATTTAGAAAATCGTTAAATGCAGTTTTGTTTTATTTTAAAAATAAAGGAATGTTTCCTTTCAGTAAATGAGCTAACTAAAGGATTTAAGGTAGTTCCCCTCCAGGGCCCATAGATTTTTTTCACCCTGTATGTATATTGTATGTGGTCGACAAAACGCCTCTCCCAAGATAACGGTTAATTTTCGCCGGTCACGTTTTAGCGTGAGCCAACATTGAAATAAATAGTAAGGAAATGCTTAAAGCATTCTCGCGATGCTTACTTTTAAGGTGTCAGAACGCGAATTTGACACCATCGCAGGATAAGTCGCATGTCAACCACCATCCATGACACCCGTTCAAGTGACACTGTTTTATTGAAAAAATGCCCTCCCGTATCACCACCGACCCCACCGTCCACAATGCGTGTGAATCAAGCAATATTAGACTTTTGTATGTATGTCGTAAGAACTAAGACATCAGCAATAGGATATAGGTAAGTCATGTCGTTGGCGTTTGACAACCTTCTATGAGACTTGTTACACGAAATTGTACTAATAAGCATACCCTTCTTTTGAGATCTTTGTGAGCCAATAAAACAATTTACCATTTAACCGCATATTTAAAGTCGAATAAGTATTTAAGCGTGTATCCCCGTCAGATATTCACCTGATCGGGAGTGGTGGGCGTACTGCGACTGTGAGACGCCAGCCCTCTGCGCCCATTTGCACCGCGCCGCCGCACTTTGTTGCTGTTCGTCGGAGGGGGCATTAGCTTGTCGTCTTTCTATAATATTAAATACCAAATAAAGTTAAGAAAAATACTTTAGGAAAAGTGTATTGAATAATTCTTAATTTCTAAACGAACCTGTATGTTATCAGCCGAGCCCCAAGTTTTGTGCAGCTCGCCATCTTCCGACCTCCGCTCGAGGTGCCTTTCACGGGCCGATTTCGGTATATAAGCAGAAGACCTCGTTGCGCCGACACCAAGGAAATTACTGAAGGCCTCTGTTGTCTTCTTCACTCGCACGTTGAGCGAGCCAATGCGAAGAAAACCTTCTTTTTCTGCAAATTTCGTATATATTTATGTCTCTTTATGTCTTAAAACAGAGAGCGGCTCACAGCGGCTTGCAATGCGATATTCACAACCCTCGTACTTACGTAAAATACTAGTAAAACGACTGACGATTTATACATTTACGTTCAACTGAAGGTCATAATTTGTAAGTAATCATTAAATAAGTTCTATGTCTTTCTGTGTATTTATTTGGCATTATCAACAATTTTTCGAATTATTTTCGACCTTTAAAATGTTAATATCAATATGAATTCCTTCGTATTTCAATACCGAAATTAAATGTAGTGAGTTTGTATTCTTTTTAATCAGTTGCTTGAACTTTCGTGTCATCCCTCGACCAAATTGTTAGTGCGGTGGTGATGGCCATAGCAACTGAGGAAGCCTGAAGCTTTAATATTTATCTCCTGCTTCTGTATGTATTTAACTATTACAATAATCGAAGTTATCAATATTTGCGGTTAAATCTGTAATATGACGAACTATCCTTCGCGTATTTTTAGTGTTGGTAAATGAAATAAGACAATATATTTTTGTTGATATAGTTACAAGCCTCAAACAAGTCGGTAGCTTTCTTGCAAATAGTCTGCTATTATGAAAATTACACCCGGATCTGTTGGCAGAATCGTACAGTTTTGGTGGCATTTATTCCAGTCTTATCAAAATGTTACTGGCATGGGTACTTTTAATAAAATCAAACGCTTTACTTGTAGATGAATATTCTTTCTTTATTTTTAAGTAGCTTCTGCCCGCGACTCCGTTTGCTTTTAATTATGTTATAGTAATTCCCTCAGAAACTTCAATAAAAAAAATTAGGCTATGTTTTAATCCAGGATATGAGCTATTTCCATTCCAAGTCTAATCCAAATCCGTTCCTCCGTTGAGGCATGAAGGAGTAACAAACATACTAACTCGCACACACAATCTTACGCATTTATAATATTAGTGTGATTGTATTTTCTGAGGTATTTCGCTAAACCTTTTTTTAGACCTTACGCTTCATGTCCTACCTCGAGAAGCTTGTGTTAATTGATTGATTAAAGTGGACATAAAATTCACCAAATTTTATTGAGGTATCTATGCAAGGGATCTTAGTGGATGAGGAAGTCCTAAAACTACACTTTGTATAGTTGTGCCAATAAGGGATTAAAGTGGACATAAACTCCACAAAAATCCATTGAGGTAGCTTTTCAAGGGATCTTGTGGACAGAGAGGCAGGCTTACTTGCGCAACCCAACAACAATATGATTGAACAATCAGATTAGAAGATTCTCGTCATGTTGCTCAAGTGAAAATGAGAATTACAGGCTAAAGCTAATAGTTTGTTACAACAAAACATAAAGTGCAACATTGAAGTGACCAAAAGCAAAAATCAAAGAGAAAACACAGAAGTGCATGGTGAAAACCTCTAAACTGTAGAATGTTAAAGATGTAAGTATTTACAAAATGTAACAAGATAACCTGTTATCACCGGTTAAGTGCATTTTATATACAATAAAATATTACACAACAAAAAAGGCCAGAAAACCAAAGATGAGGGTTCAGAGACAAAATATGTTAAACTTTTTATCTTGAACTCTTACTTGACGCCGTATGAACGGATTGGGGAATTATTCTTAAAGCCGGTGGTGAAGTGACGGTCCGTTTCAAATCAAATGTACTGGCCTCTGAAAATTTTGTAATATTAAAATGCCCTTTATTTATTTATTTGTCGATTTGAACACCTGTAATATTTTGGAATATGAGTAGTACCTACTCGACAAGCAACGTAGTTAAATCTTGATACAAATGGCATAATTATTTTGCACCTAAAGTTCCTTAATTTTCACGAATTGTATTCACCGCGCCGCGCCGTGCGGCGGCACACTCTTGTCTTGCGAATATGTAAACAATGTCCGGCCGTACATTGGTCAAATAATCATACTTAGTACATAATTTAATGTTGTTACAGCTCTAGATTAATATCATAATAACGCGTTCGCATTTTTGAAGAAAGAAACTGAGTTTCCGAGACGCATGACCACGGTACGGCGTCGTGCCGTGAAAAATGCCTTTGCATGTCGTCCTTATTTCTATACCTATAAAGGTGATGTGCAACGGAATTTTTCATGGCATGGCGCACCGTGGTCACGTACATGGCCAGAACCTTTATCGTAGTACTGTACATAACATTATATAACGCCTCGAGGGATTCGCTAGTGACACACTGTATATGAGAAGGGCTCGCCTTTGACTGATCCAAGCCTTTGACTATCAGAAAGATTTCGCCAATCTTTCATCTCCCAAAAATAAAGGGAACTAACCAGGGTGGGTATCTACTGCCCGGTGACATAATTAAAAAGAAGTCACACACCAGACTCACCTTCACATTACTATGTCACTTTAATGTGAAGATTAAGTAACTTCATTCCTAATCTTCACTCTTACTACATCGTCCCACCAGTGTGAAGGTCGGGAAAAGATTATTCCTGATATTATTAACCTTATTTACGGAAACACTGAATTTTTAAGTTTTTGGTAAACTTGACGTTAAGAGACTTGTAAACGGGCTAGATTTTCGGAAATTTTGGCTAAGATCTTCAGCGGGTTTTGAAGGGGGCTCAGTTTGAGGAGATATTTTTTGTAAACGTATTTTGTGACACGTTTCTATAATTTATTTCATATGTATAATTTAATTCTTAGAAGTAATGTGGTCCTTAATGGGAAAACACTGCTAACGCGGCTCCACAAGTGACTACTTAGACCTGTGTTTCAGTGTAGCCTTTAAATCATATTAATAATAATAATCTCTCTGCAGCCCTAGCCACCGATCGCAAGGGCAGGACCCAGCGGTCAGTTGTAATCCGCTTTTAATATATATATTTTATTTTATTACGTTATTTTCATACCTATTGTAAAATAATGAAAAGAATGAGAAAGTTAAAAATAAACTTTAATAATAATTGTACTGATAAAGTACTGCCGTGTTTTTTTCATAAGGGCGCTGATGTTAGCGGGAGCAACGTAATATTACAGTCGTAGGTCCTATTTCTATTCTATAATCTAAGCTTCGGAAACTTGTATGGAAGTTAGTAAAATACTCTACTTTCCGAAGCCAGGCAAAGCGGACTTCAGTGAGGCGCATTGTAGATTGTGTCGCGAAGGGGAAGAAACAATGAAATACATCATGTGTGAATGTGATCACCCACGCTAGATTATAAATTAAAATCCTTGACAATGGATAACCAGACCATGAGGAATTCAAGGCACCACCACTACGCTCCATACTTCCATTCATTGAAGTGGTAGAGGATGCCATTGACTAAGTGCTACGGAGAGGGATAATAGGCTAGTTTCCTGAAAAGGTCTGTTTAGTCCGTCATTTGCATTATCAAGAAAAATCGAGAATTATTTTTTCTTTTGTCGACAAAAAATGACGAAGATATTATGTAGAGCGTTGAAATCTCGCGTTACGTTGTATCTTCTGAGTTTATTAGGACTTCCATGGTTCTAACGATGAATTTCTAGAAAATGGCCTGTTGATAAATCGCTGTTGAATTGATGTATTTTCTTTGTTTGTGGTACTGATATTCCTCGAACAACAGCACCTTTCCACCCTTGCGATCTATTACTGCAAACTCCATTGCTTTATTTTGCAATTTATCGTAAAGTGCAATTATCGAACAGTGTGGCGGTTAGGAATTTTTTTGCTGACCTCCACACTACTCTGGCTGCCAGTGTGTGTAATAATAGTAACCCGTAAATTAGGCTTTATTGACCAAAAACGTACATCATTATAATGACAGTGACAATGAATATCTTCTAAAAATCACCACATTCACCCCAGCTTAGTTATGTGAAAGTGAGTCTGGCGTGAGAAGGCAGGTGTTTTCGCAGAGGACTATCGGAACCAACAAGTACTACTGTCAACAAGGGCAATATTGACAATATTACCTTAAGGGCAGTTGACTTTGGCATACATAAATAAATACTAACTATACCTACATATTTATAAACATTCTGCTTAGTCCATATTAAAAAAAAAACACCTAAGAATTCTGTCTAACCGAAAAGTTTATTGAAATCATGTTATTTAATATGCATATTCTCCAGGACAATAAAGATACGACATAGCTAATAATTTATAAATAGGCTTAAACTTCTTAAATTAATGGATAAATTTTGTTCAAGGCATAGTCCAGTTGTTATATAATTAGTTGTTTTCCAGTTGAGTAGGTACGGCTCTATTATACACGAACGTTAATCTTTTAAATAGATCATATAAGTCAATCCAAGATGATGTAGCTATTTCTTATTAATTTCTTCTTGGTCTTGAAAATATAATATTATATAAAAAATAAACGTATTTTTTCAATGTGGGTGGATTTCCACCTCATTTGATTTGATAGATAATTTTCATAGTGGCGAATTTTCAAATAAAATGTTTTCATAGTATCGAATTTTCTTATTAGCTTTTCTTCATGTAGCGTTTTTTCATATTTAATTGCAAATATTTCCAATAGCATTTCATCCCCATCCTGTTTCTTTTTTAGCGATAAACCCCAAATAAAGAACGATTTTTTTATCAGTTTTATATCGTGAAAGTACTAAATAAGCTCTAGTTTTTTTATGATTTGCGATTGTTGAGTGAATTTAGTAACCATGGCGTATCAAATAATTTGGATTTAATGGAAGCGTATTACAATTAATTTAACTAATTTATGTATTTATCAAATTATCATTTTATCATGCACTTTTCATAGGGAAAATGATATCTATTTCTCAAGTGTGTACTTATAAGTAATACTTTAAAACGTTAAAATCTGTTTAGGAGCATGGCAAAGTCAGAGAGAAGGCTAACTATTCATTTTCCTGAAATTATAAATGTAAAATTTCATGGTCTTCCTTTTATTTAAGATGCTATGTTACTTGGAAAAAAATAATCCTAACGATTGAGTCTTTTGATCGGTATCGCAAAATGACGGGTGTTTTTTTTACCGTTTGCCGGGTTCGATGCCTTGTCCAGACTTGCGATCATTCCAAAATCTTTGAATGCAGTTTAAATTGTTTTTAAAATCAAAATTAAGTCTTCTTTCAGTAAAACTTTCTATTTACAATATGTAAGATACTTTCCCTCCATGTGGCATAGCCGTGGGACGCCCTGTATATAAAACTGTTCTTGCTTAGCTCATTTTTAGTGTTTCGTAGTCAACATGGAACCTTTCTTGTTTCGTTGAACTGGTTTTTGAAAATATTGTGGGTTTCATATTATTTATATACTACATTGATAACTTCAGCCTGATTAGGTAACGTACGTGTAAAAACGAATATATTTTTTTAGAAGTTACACGTGACAGGACAGCGTACAATTTTATTATCCGTGTGAAAAGCATTGAGTGGTTAAGTCAATTCCAACAACTTTTAAAGTTTGACCTTGTGCTTTGTTAATAGTCATTCCAAACGCAAATTTTATTGGAAATTGGAGCCGTTTGAACTGAAAAGGCAATTCTGAAGGTATCATAGGTATTCTTGGTATATAAACAGTTTCACCAGTTCCGTTGCCAGTCAATATGGTACATTCGACCAAATGTTTTTTTTTTAATTGATTACTTTGATTCTTGTACTTGCAACGGTGCACAGGTTTGGTGGATTTAAATTTCTTAGTAATATAATAGAGAAACCTACTTTTAATATTAATTTGTGCGGCGGAATTCCAGGAGGCGTCAAAGAATTCAAAAAATCTGTTGGATAATGTACTGTCTCCTCTCTATCCACAACTGAGTCAACTGAGTAGTAGGTTTGTGATGGTGCATCAATTTTGAAAGAATAAAATCCTGTAATTAAACTGTATTTTCAGATCCATTGCTAGTTATATATTTTCGGCACCTTTTACGATATATTTCTACATTAATTGTTGTAATAGTAAAATCAATGGCATTCGCTTCATTTTTTATTGTAGAAACCAAGGGAAATAATTATGGATATTTGTTAGATATTTATATTTTCTTTGCTGTGCCACCATCCACTCAATCATTGGTGCGATGGCGTTGTCCGTAGCATGATATCATATCTTTGTCAATTATGGTAAACCATTTCCAAGATAGGTAGTCATTGAAATGTTCTATATTTCTTATCACCGGTACCTGGCTCCGAACACTAATCCATCCTTCATACATTTTGGTATCGGGCAAACTAACTACGGCTATACATTTTAGCAACGGAATTACTTCCTTCGCGAGTATGGGTAAATTCATATTTTTCGTCATGTTTCCACATAGCCTGGCTTAAATGAAATTAGCAGCCTATTGCTTATTTCTGCTTCATAAGTTTTTTTGAATGAATTTATAGCAATGTCTCGAAATCGGTCTTTATTGCTTTTGGCTTAAAATCTGGTAACAATACTTTTAGAGAATTAAAAAAACGTTCGTATATTAATTGTCTTTTATCTTCTAGTAATTCATAGATGAGTGGGACAACTTTCGTATATTCCTCGTTGCTCTAATGTCACTATGTATAGTGTAGAGCTAAATATAAGGCGATGGAACAGTTTTGAAGACGCCATCGAAAAAATGGTCAATGTTCTTTATGTAGGTCCTTGCAACTTGGGGTGATAAGCATGAGGACTCCAATCGTTTTTCCGCAAAGAAAGTTTTTAGCTTAGTATTCTGAAATTATTACATCATCCTTGAATCCTCGAAAACATATTTCCCATTGCTTATTTTTCGTGCTCGGTACAAAGCGTCTCTTTTTCTATGAAGCGGTGGAAATTTATCTGCGTACTTCTCTGACGCAAACTGTCTCATTTCTTGTTCATACATCTCTGGTATTGCTCCATAATTATCTTTTACCTACTCTTTCAAATATATCAGTTTTTCTTCTATATCAATACTTTGGGTAATCAGGAATACATAGATGGTCAGTGACCCGTACGTATAATTTTCCGTTTTTTCACCACTGATTATAACTTGGCCAATTCAGGATTTCTTGGTACATCGCCACACTAAGGTTTCACGTATATTTATGCGAATCAAATAATGTCTGCGCCCAGCTTGTATCAACAATTCACCACCATGACTACTTTTGATGCAGTAAAAATCTGAATTATTGGTCCTGGTTCCATCATTTTCAAAATGATCTATCCAATTTAATTTAAAGTAAATTTTGTTTTCATAGCACTTTTAAATAGAAATACAGAAATAAGATACGTTTTCAATGACTTTGTCTGTCACTGCGGAATAATGGTGTAGGTGGATAATATGTCATCAGATTCTTCAGCGTCACCGATCTGAGCGCGATTCACGGCGAATGGTGCCGAGTATACCCGATTCAGCGTAACTGATTTGAGCGTGACGGTTCAGTTTCGTTTACCCTTCAGAAAGAGCCCAAACGCGCTTAAAGAAGTTTTTATAAATTATTTATCGTGTTTTTTTTTTTCCATCAACATTAGTTTTCTTATTGGTCTTTGTTGGAATTAAAGGAAACTTGTTTGGTACCAGTAAAATATAATCATTCGTGTGATGGAGAATCTTTGAAGTATGTCAAGTTCAATCTGTATAACTTGCGCTCTAAGGCTAATCTACGTCCCATTCCTTTATCTTCGTAAGCATCTTGCAAGGATTTCCATGCGTCGGCTGCAGTTTTTGCACATCTTACATGAGTAATAGCTTCACCATCTACTGTTAAGCATATTTTTGCTAGTGCCTTACAATTATTCTTTGCCTTAATCGTTGCAGGGGTCTTATCGCTTTCAGGATAACCCACTATGGTGCCCCATAGATCCTCATGGAAAAGATAATTACGCATCTTAAATTTCCATGTAGGATATCCTTCTCTATTCTTTAGGCAAAATGTAGGAATAGACGAAGAATTTGGCTTACACATACTTGTAGCATCTCCAATTTCCGGATTGCTTACGTGTGACATTGTTTCGGAACTATTATTTTTCCTTTCACGCGACTTGCTAAAAAATTCACACTTTTCTTTTAAGTTACTATTAGAATACCCTACTATACGTTTCCTTTTCGTACTGATAACGTGTTGGAATTAAAGGAAACTTGTTTGGTACCAGTAAAATATATTCGTGTGATGGAGAATTTTTGAAGTAAGTAAAAGTCATAGTATAAACAAAGACTTGTCAGAAAAAACTGAATTAGGAATATTGAGATTAGCCAGTAGTAATTGCTAGGTTTACTACTAGGTTTACAACAGTCTTATTAATAAAGTAAATTAATTATCAGTTTATTTATTCGGGACATATTCGGGTTGGGGGGAGAGGTAAATCTAACTAGGGAGGGAGGGACAGTGGATAAAATTTAATTACGCGCTATAATAACGTACATATCCCGAAAGATAAAAGTCGTTCATTAATTAATGTTGCCAATTTTTCCATACATCGATATCTAGAACGCTTTGACTGGTATGAGTGTAAAAAGTTTCAAAAGTTGGGGATATTTGGGTGCTAATAGGAAAATATCAACGCGATTTGCGATTCAAATAAACGAGAACATTAAATAACGCTATATGAAAAAAGCTACACGAAGGAAACCGAATAAGAAAATTCACCATTGTGAATAAATGCTATATGAAAATTCGCTACTACGACAAATGCTTGTTATGAAAATGATCTAACAAATCACTATTTTGTACTACATAAGAAAAGAAAGTATCAAGTCTCGTCGAATTTATTGGAAAGTGTCTCTTGTGAGGGGTCGTCCATTAATCGAGGCGGGGGGAGGGGGTCCAGAAAAAATAATTACAGTTATTATTAGTTAAAAAATTACTAAAATCATCGCGTTATTAATGGCTGACCCCTAAGCAACAAACACACCGCAGATGCAAAATACAAAGCAAAATCAAGGGTTGCCTAGGTTAAAACAGAAAAAAAAAACCGGACAAGTGCGAGAGAAACTCGCGTGGAGAGGGTTCCGTTCCGTACATGATTATCTGAAATTTACTACGTTACTTTAAATACCATATTTCTTATAGGTTTTCCTTTAATTTATCTCTATTTTTTTTTCAAAATTTTAGCCCCAGTCTATTTTCTTTAATAACTTCAAAACTGTATTTCTTAAAATTCAAAAGAATATATATTTAAGATCCTCACAATAAGCCCTTTCATTTGATATGTCACACGATATATGTAGCATAGGTAGCGTAGGTAGCTTTTTAAAAAAAAAATCTAATTAACCCCCTAAAGTGGCACCCATGTTTAAAATTCATATATTTACGTCACGCGTCCGTGTTGCGGTCACCGACTTACATATGTATACTAGATTTCAACTTAATCGGTCCAGTAGTTTCGGAGCAAATTGGCTGTGACAGACGGACAGACAGACAGACAGACACACGAGTGGTCATATAAGGGTTTAGTTTTTTTCTTGTGAGGTACGGAACCCTAAAAATTTACTTCATTTGAAATTTCACCCTATTCTAGACATACTACGTTATCGTTTTCTTTATTTCTATGTATGATTGCAAACATCAACAATGTATATTACTTACTTCTATAGGAGCCCGGTGACATAGACGTGTCCATATGAACCAAGTACTGCCTCGGCTTTCTGCCCGACCAGTCCCTCGCGTTTGGGTCAGCGTCTGTAAATAATAAAAAAAACCGGTCAAGTGCGAGTGAAACCCGCGTGGAGAGGGTTCCGTTACATACATGATAAACTGAAATTTCCTATGTTACTTTAAATACCATAGACTTATTATAGGTTTTCCTGTAATCTATAGGTAAAGAACTATTTTCTGTATTTTTTTTTAAATTTTAGGCCCTGTAGTTTCGGAGATAAGGGGGGGGGAATGGTCAATTTTCACCTATTTTCCTAAATAACTTCTAAACTATTTTACTTAAAATTAAAAAAAAATACATTTAAGATCCTCACACTAAGCCCTTTTATTTGATATGTCACACGATTTCAGTAGCACAACTTTTTTTTTAATTTTCTAATTTATCCCCCAAAAGTGGGCCTCATGTTCAAAATTAATTAATTTACGTTACGCATCCCTATTGCGGTCACCAATTTACATATGTATACCAAATTTCAACTCAATCGGTCTAGTAGTTTCGGAGCAAATTGGCTGTGACAGACGGACAGAGAGACAGACAGACAGACAGACACACGAGTGATCCTATAAGGGTTCCTTTTTTCCTTTTGAGGTACGGAACCCTAAAAACAATGGAAATTATTGACAATCAGTTCATTACTTTGATCTACTTAAAATCAAGTCATTGCAAGTCATCCCACCGTAATACAGTTTTTACTAGTACGGGGAGTAAAGCTCATACTACTCTTGTTTAAAGGTACCACCTCTAAATGTAAACCTAGTTATAAGTAAGTACTAATGTATTGTGTACCTTGACCTTGCTGAATAAATGATTTTATTATTATTATTATTATTATTATTGCCAAATCAATCCACGTTTCATATTCGAAATTTGCGTGAACCAGGCTTGTAATTTATGATGACGAAGTGATAAAGTGTTAAACATTTTCTTTGACGGACTGTACAGTACTATGGGGATACCATTCAGATTTCAGACTATGAATGAATAGTGACAACAAGCTAGTTATTCTCCAAAAAACCTTTTTCTCAATTTAAAATATAAACAAACTAGAGAACCCGCCACAGCTTCGCCCGCGGTATTTTCCATATAAACTTTGCCCCTTATGGGATGGAATTTCAAAACTACTCAGAAATAAATTTGCTAAATTTTCACCTCTACAGGGGTTGATTTTTTCTAAATGCTTTTGCAGTGCGCCTTTGTTTTTATTCAGAAGCCTAAATTCTTATTTTCATGTTAATAAGCTAAAAAATGCCGAATTTCCATACAAACTGTTAACTCCTTTTTCACCCCTTTAGGAATTTATTTTCGTAAAATCCTTTCTTAGCGGGCGCCTACATTACCTAAAGAATACCTGTATTAAGTTTCAGACTTCTAGCTCCAGTAGTTTTGGCTGTGCGTTGATATGTCACCCGATCAGTCAGTCAGTCAGCTTCTTCTTTTATATATCGCACCTTCGGTGGGACAAGGGCACAATTGTCGAAAAACCCATAATTTTTTAAGTACACAGAAATGTTTCAAATAATATTTGGAACATTTCTGTGTACTTAACAAATTTTTGGGTTTTTCAACAATTGTGCCCTTGTCCCACCGAAGGTGCAATATATAAAAGATTAAAAAAAGCACGCTTTTGTAAGTGCTCGGCCAAAGACCAAAGTGTATACCTACTTTTAACAAATAAATGGCATCAAAAGCGACCAAATTAATAGTAGTTATAAAAAGCCCTGACACAATAACCCGTATTAAAAAAAATGATCCACTAAGCTACAAATAAGTTAAACACGTTAACCGGTAACAAACGTTAGACCTAGGTTACGTTCTGACTGACAACCTATCAAAAATTGGTCAAAATCGATTAACATTTAAGGGGGTGGAAATCGTTAACGCCTTTTGTATGAAAAGGGTGATTTTTGCGGTTGATTCATATTCCTCTTAAATCCTTACTAAATAGATACATGCGACCGAAGGGATTCGCTATAAACGGATTCTGCGCGTACGAAGACAAAGGGGCGAGGAAAACTAGATAAGTAATGTTTTTTGTTGTTTGGTGAGTAAAATTTCGCACTCTTGCGGGTGATCCAGTTCCTTCCTAGTACTACTTCCTCTAATTGATATCATAGAAAGCTTTTACACTACTTACGTTGTATACAGGGTGGGCCATAAGATTTTGCAAATAGCAACACAGATTTTTTTCTAAACTATTAATTGTGCGGGATTTTAAATTTATATTAAATATAAATTATATATGAAATTTTTGACTACGATGGACCGTTTTACAGGAAAGCAACGAGGTTATTGTGTTAATCACTTAAAAAAAAAACAGTGCTACTTTACTATGCGATGCCCTTTTAGGATTGAATACGGATTGCGCCGTTTAAGTGAGTGTCCCTGCGTCAATTTAATCAAGATTTGAGTCAAAAAGTCACCAGTAGTGATGATTGTCAGCATCTTTTCATACAATTGCGTAGTCAGTTGCAGGAGTGCCGGCAACAAGACGGAGCTCATTTAGACGACAGTCTTTTAACTGATAAAAAAATTATTTTACACTAATTACTTATAATAAATACCTAATTAAATAGCATTTGTAGTTTTGTCTCTATCATGTTTCTAAAAGTGCAAAAACTTATGGCCTACCCTGTATGTTAGAATTGTATGTTGAATGGCACTACTGTTCAAGGTTTGTTTTAAGCTTTATCATACGACAGTTAAATGTTCTACGAGAAGTTAACGTAAAGGCATTGTTTTAGAAATTTCTCATTCAACGCCACCTGTCGAAAATCACAATAATGTTATGGCGGTGCGTTTTGAAAAGGGGTTCTGTTAACGATAGCCAGTGAGAGCAGCAGAGGACCGCTAGATGTCACTACTGTGCACTACGGTTGATGCCACAAAGGACACGTTTATATCATAGATTAGCAAATAACAAAGCTATTCTTTTATAAATACAATGTTTTTTTTTAAAACAAACCCTTTATCAAATTAAATTATCGCACTGAAAGATAATCTTTTTTCCTGGTCCCTTATATGTTATAATGCATGTGCTTGATTACTGAGATTTAAGAATATATCAAGAGGTGGTGGAACGAGCTAAGCCCGGGAATGTTTTACGTTTCATTTAAAAAGAAAACCAGCAAAGTGCGAGTCTGACTCGCGCACAAAGGGCTCCGTACCATTATCTATAAAAACGGCAAAAAAAAATCATGTCTGTTGTATGGGAGCCCCCTTAAGTATTTGTTTTATTTTAATTTAATTATTTATTTTTAAAGTGAATATTTCAAGCGTCTACCTGTTGCCGGTATCAATTTCGAGCAAAAACGACCTTAAAAATCACGTTTGTTGTATGGAAGCCCCCTTTTTTAGCATTTATTCATTTAGTCAGGAGATAATACAGAAACAGTCATAAAGTGTAACACAAACTGGTACAATTAATCGATAATGGATACCTACAGACGTTTCCCTGGACGTATCCTCACTACGAACACAGAGAAATAAAACTAAATTACTCCTTGCGCGATACGATAAGATTCCCACAATTTACATCTGATCTTAAATTGAACTATTCTAGACTTCACAGTAATAAAACAACAACTAGAACTAAACTATTTTTAAAGAGTTTTATGACAGCGGACTTGAACTGGGTTCGGGGGCATCTGAATATGTCGATCTCGTTTAAAGTCAAAGTCAAACTATCTTTATTCAATGTAGGCTTCTACAAGCTCTTATGAAGGTCAAGGAATGAATCTACCACCGGTTCGGAAAAAATCCTCTACTGAGAAGAGCCGGCAAGAAACGCGGTGAGGTATCATTCTTTCAAATCAGTACACATATAAGTCAATAGTAAGTAACAATGATTTCTACAGTTTTATACAAACCTAAGTATAGTTATACCACAGTAGGTTCGCCTATCAAGACCCAGGGATCGCCGGTGCAGGTCAGGGTTTAAGCCAAACGTCCCTGTCCATGACGTAGTCTTTTACCGAGTAATTATGCCCTAGAAATAAGAATTCGCTTTACAGTAGATTTGAATATTGTGTCTGTTTCTATAATGTTTTAAGGTGTGATTGTAAAAACGTGTACAATTTCCTAGAAATGATTTTTTTGTTTTAGCCAGTCTATAAGTTGATACTTTAAGCTTTCCGCTATTTCTAGTAGCCTTTGGCTTATCTACATTTGTAGAAAAATTGTATATTTTTTTCTGACATAGGTACATTATTATATATTTCAAATACGTATAGCGTAGGTGGGGTTAGTATTTCTATTTCCTTGAAATATTCCCTCAGTGACTCGCGGGTGCCCATGTTACATATGGCCCTATTTTACAAAATAAAAATAGACTCTAAGTCAGTTTAGAACAGTGTTATGCTGGTCACACAATCTATGTATTGGAGCGCGCTTTCCGGCATTAGTATTCGTTTTAGGTAGACCAAAGAGGTTTTTGGTTTTCGTCCATGCCAGTGGTGCACAGAACCGTATCTTTGCCAAATGCTGTGGGCAGTTGATGTCGCTTGCACATATATTTCGCAACATAACGGCGTCCGCAACGGACCGTCTGTTGCGGAGAGGCAGCATATTGTACTCTAATAAAAAAAGCTGGGCCAAAGAGCGTCGGGGCAATCGCATTTAAAAATTTAAGTATCGTAGGAACTTTTTTTGTACCATTTCTATTTTGTCCATGAATCTTTACAGTAGGGAGTATACAAAACAGAATTCTGAATGAAAATATGTATTTTTTAATTTGATACATCAGTATTTTTCCCTAAAAATACCTTACGTATTATCAGATATATTTGTTTTAATTCGATATGCAGAAGCAGCTTTTACCCGCGATTTGTCTGCGTGGAAACGTATCTTGAAAACAGGTCGATTTTTATGCACGAAACTGTTTTTTTAAATTTAGTTCTTTTCCCTCAAATTACGGGTTCTGATTGGGCATTCTTATCTTACCATTCATTAATTTTCCTGTTAATGTTCCTTCAAAGAAATGTAGCCTATGTCATTTCTCACGGCGCCCAATCAGCAGTTTATTGGTAAAAACGTAACAGACAGACAGACAGACCAAGGTAAGGTACTCTTTCATTTATAATATAAGTATGGATGGGTGATTTCAATGTTATCAATAGATTTGCACACTTACCGTATGCTTCCACTAGCAGCCGATAAAGGTTTTCATGACGAAACTGCATTGCAATGTGTAACGGAGTATATCCCTGAAGAAAATAAATACATTTGAAATGGCGGCAAAAGAAAATGAAAATAACCCTGAAAATTTCAAAAAGCTTTGTAAAGCGTCGCTATATATCATAATGAGAATAAACTGTATCTTCATAATGACCTAATCACCCAACATAAAGACTATCTGAGAACGACCAACTCAGTCGAAAGTCTATATCTCAGAATGATTATCTTGGTAGCAAAATGACAAGTTATCGAAATGACCACATAGTAAATGGACTTACTTCATCTTCCAGCGATATAGCGATAGCGATAAGGCAGCAAAATTACTAGGTCGCAAAATTTTGAGTATAAACAGAGCTACTTTGTGTGCCATTCAAAGCAAAAAGAAAGAATACGTAATTAAACATAATTACATATTATTTAAATAGTAAAATGGAAGCAAATCAAATAACATACTTTGAGTCAGGTAGACCTAGTAGCGAATTTAAATTTCTGTTTATTTTTATTATGCGATGTGGTTGTTTCATACGAATAAATACTAGCCACTTGAAACTTATCACTATAATAACGTTTAAGGGCAACACTTCAAGTCACCTGGACGTTATGAAGAAATTTTTTCAAATTAGTGAATTAGTGTAAAAGATCCCATAATTGGTGGCAAGACACTTTTTTTAATATTTTGATATTTACCATATAATTTGGCTGTACCTAGTAGAAGGAAACCGTTGCCTAAACGAAAACATTTCGCGCCGTCCGCGGTTGCTTCCTAAGCGCGCATATGCAAATCATGAAAAAACTATATTTTTTTACTTTTTGGGTACTTGGCTCGATCGTTCAAAATTGTTATATTTTTCATAAACTTGTAATATGCACGGGCGTAAAAATAGGGGTAAAATATCTCACTGTGCTCGGTTTCAACCACTTAAGGAATACACTTTTTTTTCGAACTTGTATCATATCATATGCTACTATTACGTTAAATTTTCAAAGCGATTATTTTATGAATGGCAACATCCGGTAGCATATCTTCCGATGAACGATGTAATCTTATGGAATTTACGTTTGCGTCGCAGGCTACGCAGATTTACACCTGCCTCCTTCATATCGCCACCCGCGGCTATATCACCACTCGATATTAAACTTACCAGGAAATTCCTACTGAACACAGGCATATAACGGCGACAGGTGTCAGGGAATTGAATCAATACACTTACTAAGAGAATATTTAAAGACCAAGCAGATTTGAGACTTTGAGCGTTACGTATTTTCAGTGAATATCAAGTACTAGGCTACGTACCTAAATCATTGATAATTATATATAGGGGTATTGAGGGAATAGCTTTAATATATAATATTAAAGTCAGTTAATGTAAAAACACAATATAAAAATTTACCCGATATCGAGGACGCAGTCAAAATGGGGACACTTTACATTACAGGCTAAACAAAGCGATTGCAATTATATTTGTGATCGAATGACCATTAACACGATCAGGGATATGGTCTAAAACAAGTTTACTAGCACTTTCCGTGAATCCACAAGTAGGTTGTTGGGTAATAAAACGAGGACTTACCCCATTCTGCTTCCGCAGACCGCACGCCGAACACCACATGAAAAAGTGTAATGACACTTTAACGATCCCGTAAAACAGGCAAATAACCCCTAACGTAAGTAGTTCGATTGAACATTATAGTTTCTTCGTAGTACCTACATTACAGTTCGTGCCGAGTATTAAACAATTCTATGAAGTGGTGAAAAGGAACCACGTCATCTTCGCAAGCCATTGGTAAATTATCCATATTTTATTTTATTATACGTAACGCACAACTGCTAAAACTAGCTAGAAGGATAATATTTGAAAGTAATGGTTCTTGGTTCAAGCAAGATATGTACCTAAAGCACCAACGTTTTTTTTTTCGATACGCGATCCTCTAAAGCCGGGGTCGGCCACCTTTTGGCAGTCAAGGGCCACATAGTGACACAATGAGGTAGAAGCGGGCCGCACTTGTTGTTAGTCATAGCCAAAACAGTAATATTTTAAATCTTAAATTGACGTGAAGTTGAATTTGACCTAGAAAAAAATATCTGATTGCCAATGATGATGATTCTTAATAGAATAGAATGGAGATAATATAGTTACTCCACACAGAAACGAAATAAAATAAAGTATCTACATTCGAAGTGAACAAATAGTGTGTCCCAATAATCCAGTGGATAAATTTTCAAATCTTCAAGTGGAATTTCTCAAACCTACTTGAAATAATCTATACTTTTTCCCGGACCACGAACGATTTTTGTAGGTAATGATAATGATTTATGCCTATTTGAAAATCCATACATTTACTATTTAGTGGCGCGGTTTTACGTGTCTGAGATCTAATTACAGTATCTAAGGTGGAAATTTAAAATATACTGACCGAACGTTCGTATACAACTTGACGAGCGACCCCTGCCAGTAGTTTCACTAAATTTTCATCACCACGCTTGCAGGCCCAGTGCATCGCCGTCTGGAATACATTGTTAATTTTGCAAATGAAGCAGTAATAATCGCAAAAACATTACCTAAATAAACATCCAAACATCCTGCTGTGAAATGAAAACCTCATAATTCAGAAGCAGAATACTATTATCTATAGTTGAAATTTAAATTATATTTTGCCTACCAAAATATTTAAATCCTAATAGGTCTCAACAAAACTCCCAAAGTCAAAACACGAAAGAGTTTGGAAATAAAACACGAGAGTGAAGAAACAAATTACTTGATTGCTGGCTTGTATTTTATATATGTAAAACACTTTGATGGACAATATAATGCCGAAATTATAGCTCTTTATAATCGGAACGTATTAGGATGATTTGCATCCAGATTAAAGATTATATTTTGGTGAACGTAGGTGTTATTAGCATAGTTATAGGAATTAGCTTGCTATCATCATTGGTCATTTTAATTTTTAAAATGTTTTGTAAGTAAGGCATAATTTCTAAGAACCGGTGGGATTTTGATAGCTTAAGATTAAGTTTAACAGCTGTTTAGGCGGGTTTTGTGGTTTGTAACCAAATGCGTAAATCAAAATAACTAAGTTGACAATATTATAGATCGTACGATCACGAAATGCTTATTTATAAAGAATGAGAGTGACTTAAGAGATTTGTGGTCCGATTTCGACTGAGGGCGAATTCATAGGAAATATTTCAATTGCTTTTTCGATAAACTATGTTTGTAGGATGTGCCAAACTCAATTCCAGATTAAATTTATACTTCGTGACAATAATAATTAAACTTTCCTTTATAAATGAGATCGGATTATTAGGTCCGACTCTGAATTGGGCATTAAATCACCAGCAACAAAATGTTCTCGTGGAGAGCCTCGTCGGTCCCGGTTTCAGTCAGCAGTTAATATGGGATATACATTACTTTATCTGAGGGTTCGTACCAATCGGCGTATGTACAAGATGTAGGCGTGATCGTAGCTGATTCAGTGGGGTAGTTAGTGGCGGGCGGTCCTAGGTTCGACGTCGCCCGGAGAAATATTGGCCTCGGGGGAAGCGCTGTTAATTTGCCGTTCACACAGGGTACTGGTGCGGGCACGATTTTCCGTCTATCTACCTACCGCGCTGGTGAGGACAACGTCAATATTGATGGAGGCATTTTCGGATGCTAACTAACTCTTTGTTTCATGTTATTAAGTCTGCTGATGAGTTTAAACTTAATAACGACATTAGATACCATTTTTCAATGACTTGACAATGTCTCTATTCAAATCCAAAGCCACATTGACGCTATACATACAGACGATCAAATTGATTTACGGCATCTAAGCCCTTGGGTCATTTACATAATTTTGATAGTCGAGTGAGTTTAGTCATTGATGGTCTGTATATTGATAAATATAAAAGGTATTATTAGTAGGTAATTATTACGCTAAGTATACTTACATACTGGTATCGAATGTGTCCACCAAGAAGCAGCAAGCACGAGCCATGTAGGAATAAGAGAAGTAAAATCAACATTAAAATGCCATTAGGAAATAAAACCACCATTATTATTCTTTGATATGCAATAAGATATTGAATTAAAAAACTCTCAATGGGTTAATAACTTATTAATATGTATTGTTAATAATGTCCCACGGACAGGGGATCTCCTGCAAGATTAAGGGTCCTTGGAGTCCTTAAAAAGCTTATAAAGTCCACGTTTCCGGGTGACCCGGCAAGCGAATTACTAATTTATTGTCGGTTAGGCTAATAAATTTAAAACGGGATTACGTGGTCCGTGCACAAAGCAAAGCTTTATAATTTGTCCGATATAAATCTTCTGTTTCCTTCAAACGACTGACTTTATCATTAAAGACGAATTTGAGGCATTAAATAATTGTTATAAACCGCTAACTAAATCAACCACTTTTTTATCGCAGGTTTCGCTTGAATAAGTTATTTATTTTATGAAATAAGTATTTGTATACGTATTTTAATGATAAGAAATATATTTTCTCGTTTACATAATAACAATTCATTGAAGGTGGGTCTTGTTTTCGGTTCAAGACCCTGACATAAATTGAACGGTACCTTCCTACATCACCTTTAGGAGTCAATAAACTTATTCCACTTCCGTCCACTTCGACGTGTAAATTGTTAAAGGTCATTTTATTTCGTGAGTTTAAAAAGCAATATTGTGTTCTGTGACGGACCATAAAAAGAACACTACGGTGTTAAGTTAGAGTACGCACTGGATATTTATTTTTTTAGTTTTTTACTCGAATCTCGCATTGAAATCTATGAACCTCATATTGTCATTATATGTTAAATGTCCACAAAATGGCCTGCAATTTGCCTGCTATTGTTTGTTCTGGTTTGATTGCTGTCAGTGAGTGGTAAAGTAAACGCTTACAAGCAGACAGCACTACTCTTGGATTAATAATATCATCATCATCATCATGACGCTCATCGTGCTCCTCTGCTGCACTGGGAGTGAAGAAATAGCATAGAATGCGTGCAGATGCTTATCATCCTGGCATGTCGTAAAAGTCGACTAAGGGACGTGTCCTCTCCAACACGGTGGACTATCTGTATGGGCGATGGGCTGATCACCTGTCACCATACGGTTCATAGTACCATCTTAGGACTAATTAATCGAACGTGGCCACAAGTAGTCTTTTGGCTCTGGCCACGGCGTGATGCTATGTATGTATGTATCATCATCATCTCCGCTGATAGACGTCCATTTGCTAGACATAGTATAAAGTTGCTTATATATATGTATGTTTTAATTTACCTTCAATAATCTCTAAATTTCAAGCTACTTTTCTATTAGTTTTACCGTATGATTTGCCTTAGATATCAACTTTGCCGATAGAAATAGAAAATCATGGACGGAGGCTTCCATTTCCGTTGTTTGTTTAAATTTTATTAGTGCTACTGACGAATTTGTCCTGAATATGTATTGTTAAACAAAGCGCGGTAAGGCAAAGTGCAACACGACGTGTCTCGCGGCCACATCCGCCGGCACGTCATATTGATTGCGTTTGCATGTACGTCAATTAGGATACGCGGAACGATGCGTCTTCGACACGACTAATTATTACCGTGTCAACCTGACTAGGTATGTAGGTAATTACGGGGTATATAACTAGACAGCTCCCGTGATATATGTGTCAATAAGATAAATGTCTCGAGGTACATAGTGGGACGCGTTCAGAGATTTGTGATGATACTTACACCCTGTGCATCCGCAGAAGATGGCGCCGAGACCGGAAAGAAAATTTGTACATTAAATGTCACACATCATAATAATTAGATTTAAAAAAAATATGTGCAAATATGACAATGTAATTCTGGGTATGCTCCAAGAAACGAATTTGCAAAATCAAAAACATAATAAGGGTTATTTTGGTGAATACTTCTAAGCATGCATTTAAAGATAGTATCTAGAAGAATCCAACAGAATTTCTCATCGGAAGATATTTTCTTTTGTTTTTTAAACATAAAATTAAGAAGAAAAAGCGACTAGTGTATTCAGATATTCCCTTCCCTTCCTTCCTTCTTACCTATGGTAACAAACACACAATAAAGTCAAAAACACCTTTTAACATATTCAGAGTTTATAATACTTTAAATATCTATAAAAAAAATAGGCGGCCTTGTTAATATATATTGTAAAAAAATTGCCATTGTTCATTATTTACACTTGTCATCAGCATAGTTACTGGATAAGGTTCGTTCCTGGGGTAATTCGACATTACATTATAAATCACAAAAACTCATTCTTTTTAAATGTATTTTAAATAAAACTATGACTTACCGAAAAGGGATCCTGAAACAACAAAAAAAAAACATATTAAAGTAAGGCGCAAAGAACGAAACAGAATCGATTAGTTTGCAGCTCCGTCATTACTTAACATCAATATGTTCCATTATAAGGCAAGCTGGCGCATTTTAGTCCAAATTTTACTGCTCCAATTATGTTACTTGCATTAGCGAAACGAAGTATTAAGGTTACACTTGCAAGGGTAAAATTGGACCGCCGCGGTTTAATCTCACGAGTCCATTAAATAAAATTGTAAGGCTATAAGCAGCATTGATTGAAACTGTAAATAGCTCAATCTGGACTTAATTTAAAGACCTGACGGCAGTTGGGTTAAACCTTAGAATTGGTGAGCACGCGTTATTTTGACTATTCCATAAGACTGAAAATATTTTAATAGCAATAGAGATAATGTCCTGAAAAATATAACTTTTGATAAATTATGCCGGTGTATTCCGCTCTCACGGTTTCTTGCGAACACGTACAAGATAAAATATAAGCCATTAAATAACTTTCCGAATAGTAGGCATCCATAACGTTCCCCCCGGACGTTCCCGTAAGAGCCGAATTACCTACTAAACTGTAAAAAACGTAGATAAAACTAAAGACTATACATATTCCCATGATCGGGAGACGGTTCGACGGCGTTTTAATATACCCATAATCGTCGTTCGATGGAGGATCATATGAAATATGTAATACCGCTAATAGGTCTCGGTGGGTAGCTTCCTTAGCGGTTGCTCGACCAATTTCGCCGTTGGTAATAACCTTAATATCCCATCAGTGCCGTGGCCCATGCGTGTACAAAGATGGGCCAAGTAATGACCACCCTCCGCCCGCCTCCGCGCCCGATAATTCAGCTCCATTCAATATCTAACTTGCCTAACATTGACATTTCACCCAGTTTGACCTTTTTAATTTATTTCATGATAATGGAAACTAGATGAACTATGAAATAATTTTTTTTTAGTAATGCATAAACATAACAACAAATATTCTTCATGTGTATGTTTAACGTTAGAATTCTGATAACATTCGATTGCCATGTTAATAGAACATAGTTGCGTTATTTTTTTGTTATCATTAATCTCAATCGAGAAACGCTTCGACGCCAAAATAATTAGTCAGAGAAAGACACTTTCGAAAAATAGGTGCAAATGATATGTTTGTATGGTTAGAAGTACGTTGAATGAACATTCTTAAAATAAGGGGTAATTTATTACAGAAAGCAGTGCCGAGGCAGTGACGCAAACATTAGTCGACAGTTATTAAGCGTTAGAACGTTGCAAGTGCGGCCCGGCGGCCGAACCCGCTCGCACTTTGTAACCAGGACGTATTGTCATCTCTTTTGCGTGCGGCATTACTTATATTCAAAAATGGAATAATAAATCAAGAAGACGAACACATTTACATTATTCTGTTTGTATTTTGAAACTCACTGTAGACATTGTGTTACAAAAAAGTCATTTTCCGGTATTTGAATTTGTCAAACTAGACACATGAGACGGTGAAATATTTAACTCGAATCCGAGTAAAACTAATGATCATTTCACGTGCGGTCACAATTAAGTGCTTTACTTTAGATTTTTATGGCACCCTTAAATACTGAAATCATTAAACATTAATTGATTTTATGAATCAAAACAACTGATAAGTCAAAATCTTTCTAGATTAAGACGCGCAGCGCAGCAATTACAAATATAAAAACTTTTAAAAGAACCGTTCATCAGACGTCGTAAAACTGATAGCGGTTTTAATTGTGCACTAAAGGCTTATAATTACAAAGTATTCGACAATTAGGGTGTATAATTTTTTAAGTGAATCTGTAGTATAGACAATGTGGAGGTAATTGCGAGCTTTAACGGTGCGCGGGGACGTCTCGTTTATAGTGTTATATCTGTCCAGTTTGTTTGCGCGTTAACTTTATTTCGGAGCAGCTAATAAATAGCGTGATGACAGATGTCAGCTGCTCCACCGCCTCTGCACTCTTGCGTCGATGTCTCATTCCTCACGTTCTGCTCCTAAATTCTCTTATTTTATCAACGCTCCGTTCAATTTTCGTTTCGTTCCATCGCCATTCATTTGTTTGTTTTAGCATTATCGTCTTACTTGTGATAATCCATTCCACTTGAGATATTATAACATTATGTAACTATATAAACCGATTCCTACTGTTTTTATTTATACGACCACATATTTTAATATATCTATGTTTTTCTAGTCGTTTTTCCTGTGCAGCGACAACTTTAATAGCCTTTTATTAAATTATATACCTACACATAACACCCATCACAAATGGAGAGGAAGATGTAATATTTATGACAGATGAAAAATCTTAACGGTGACATGCACAATTGCACATAACATAAATGTGCTATAACTGTGCTTGCCAAATAGGAAATATTTCAATTCGAGGATCGATTTTATTGGTATTCGGAACATTGCACTGGAGGAGAAGCGGAATGCAATGGACGATTTGAACGGTTATAAATTAACCGCTCGAAGACAAACCGGACGAAGATTTATATGACTTAATGGTGAAAAGCAACCGACGAATTATTCTTGGCGTCGGAGCGTTCTTAACCTTTTGATTGACAATCCCAAGATCGCGCCGTCCTCCGCGAGCCGCTCGTTAAACTGAGAGGCCCTCGATATTGCCAACAGCAGGTATATTAACTGTTAAAGTAATTAATTAATCTAAAAGAGCCGCACCATTATTTAATCCACCCGAGAAAGTATTTAAGTTATAAAATAAATAAATTATAAGAAGATTTTATGCTGATACATTATGAATGTGTCACTGAAGTGTATTTCAATTTCTTACACAAGAGTAAAGCAATATGTACCTTTAGAAACTACACTACAGATACTTAGTTAAAAATAAAAACTATTTTTCCGAATAACAAGGATTTTTTTAAATTATCTAAATTTATTTCATTTTAATATAGTTAATTACAGTAGGGCGATATATAAATAAAGAACGCTCGCCCATTGACGCAGAATGCGATGCGATCGCCACGGTGCGCCATGTAGCGACAAGCAAATGCACTTATCTTACCGGCATGTGAGAAACTGTTTCCAACTCGCTGTCGTCGGTTAGTTGTGCCTACTCGGAGTCATTGCCTCAGAGGTTACATTTCAACAGGATTTGGAGACCCAACAAAACAAGTTACAAATCAGAATGGGCGCCGAACAGGGGAAACAATAAGTCCCTCTTAACTTGCTTTTTATTCTCTTTATTCTATTGTATTCTTCCCTCGCCACGTTTGTTTACATTACCGAAGAGTCATGAATGAAATAGCAGTTTCTCAAATAGACGCCCGTGACGTGTGCGTTTTGAAGAAAATCATAATTGACTACAATTAGCAAATAGCCGATATATCAATGAGCGTGGTTTAACTATCGTAAAGCCGTCAACACATCGCTATAAAAACAAACAGGAGTCTTTAAAAACATCGATACAAATAAATTGTCTGACCAAGAATGAATATCAATAAATTGAAAATGGAACTCGTAAAAACATATCATCGATTATTGTAAACAGCTGGCGGGCATTTATGCAAAACGACTTGGTCATTGGGCCAATTCAACAGCGGTAGCGAAGACAGGGGAGCTTTAATTGAAACTTACATATTGGACCCGGGGCCGGGTCCTTCCCGTGGCACCGGCGCCTGCAGTTGCAGTTACATTCCTTTTCAAAACCCTCATCAGTTATCGATTTATGTTTTGATTAAAATCCATTATTCAAATACATTATAAAATGGTCAGCCCGATAACCGTCCGGCGCATCCTGACGCTTCTGCACAACATCTAACTCGCAAACTCTCAAACTTAGCAATTTACGGACATTGAAAACGTTTTTTGGCAAAGACCATTATTTAAATCTTGATGAGAACTTTAATTTGCGATGAAGGCTACATCACTTATGGCGCACATAACTTTCCAACTTCCTCGCTGCAGCAAATAGCAAGAGGCAAAGTGGGTACTTAGTTATCTTTAGGGTTCCGTACCTAAAAGGTAAATAATTGACCCCTTAGGTTTCATTTGCGTCTGTTTGTTAGTCTATCCGCCTTTATATCACCGTTATTTATGGCAGAAACTAGTGAGGTAATTAATTTTAAATGTGTAATAGTTATACAACTCGCATGCGATATAATGCGATTAATACGACAGGTTTTTCTTTGAATAAATTTTTTGTTCTTTGAAATAGGGAGCCCTTGCTTTGGTCGAATTTTGAAAGTCAAGTCAATAAGGTTAAGTGATGTTTCATAATGAGAAAGGGCTTAGTATAAGGATTTAAAAGCTAATTTCTATTTCCTTCATTGTTAAATTTAAAAATGTGTAATAGAAAGACCAGGCCATATCTACGAAACTTGCCAACCCCAAAATCTGAAATCCTACTAATATTATAAATGCGAATGTTTGGATGGATGTATGTTTGTTACTCAATCACGCCAGAATGGCTGAAGGGAACTGGAGGAAATTTGACACAGAGATAGATTATAGTCTGGAATAGCACATAGGCTACTTTTTACTCGGGAAAATTTAAAAGTTCCCGAGTGTATAATTATAACCGGATTCCACTCGAATCATGTCGCGGGCAGAAGCTAGTTATTCATATATGCTGAGAGGAAGTTAGATTTATTACAGGAACTGAAATAAAATGTTCCAAATATGAATAGTTTTCGAAGAATCGACCAAAACGGACATGACGGACTTTACACAATGAGAGAGATAGGAGTTTGCAGAATTTATCTTTTATTTACGTCCATAGGTAGGTTAGGCAGTGTGCAACTTAGACTCGCACTTGTCCATTTTTTTGTATGTATTACAAAGCAGATGACGTCGTGAATAAAATACATTAAACTTCATTCTGTACGGAAGATTAGACAGCGGCAATGAAAATAATTTAAGTCTCCCTTTACCCCGGTTGCAATTTATTCTACTAACTCGATTGACTGTGGCACTTGACCCGCGCCGTGGCAGTTGTGAGTAAATCTTCCTAACGGCTGATCCACAAATAAAACAAATAAAAGTACGACGCGACTATTCGTGATAGCGGTTATCTCGCACAAATCCCGCGTTTCGTAAAACAAATAGAACCGCGCCCGGGCGGTAGGCAGATCCTAATTAAAAACTATATTCAGCCGCTGTCGTATATTACGCAGATGGAGGCCTAAGGCAGTTAGTCACTCCGACTGGCCTCTCCTCCCGGTCGTTCAGTGTTTATAACTCCGCGGCGACAGAAGAATTCGGTTCTGACTCGGTTAGCACTGAACCTGCAACATGTTCTCATTACTAAAAGCATTTCTTCTAATTACGTCTGCCTTATTTGAATAGAACCGTTTAGTGTTTAAATTGTTGTTAGTTTAGTGCTGAGGACAATCTAGTTTCTCTGTACCAATATTATTCACTGCAGCGATATACAGTGATTTATAGAAGGATATTGTTAGGAAGTTTTATAATCTTCTTCTTCTTGAGGTGCCTCTCCATAGGTTGGGGTTTGGCAATGAAATTTGCGTATATTTCCGTATTTCTCGCCTTAGAGTAAAATTATTATACTTAGGTACTGTCGATAAGTGTAACTTTTCCCATATTTTGGGATGTGATCGAGCTAAAGATTCGAGTAAGGAATGACAACCGTCCGAGCGTTTGTAAGCTTTGCTTTTCCGCGACTTTCTACACGCATTACACTTAAAACACGCCAATGCATTTAATGAATTGTTTTTAATACAGAAGTATACGTTTCAAATAATATAGTATCTTAATTCATTTTAGTTAACTACAAAATGTTCAATCAAGTACAATTAATACAGTACTTATAAAAACCATTTCATTTCGGTTCATCATACCATCTTAGGACTAATTAATCGAACGTGGCCACAAGTAGTCTTGTGGCTCTGCCCACCCCATTAGGGATTTCGGGCGTGATAATATGTATGTATGTATGTACTTATAAAAACATATTCGTCTCAAACTCATAACGGTTCACAAAACCTAACAAGCTAACAACAATATGTGTTCTCCAATTAAAAAAACACTTAGATCATTCGAAGATCAGAAGCCAATTATTTAACAAATTACAAATAAGAACAAACATTTCAAGTTAATTACCAACAAACAAAAACCAATTGAATGTTTGATCAATTCATAATTAGAAACAATTGTATTTAGGTATAAAAATATAAGCATGAACGAGCGAGGTGGAAGTAGCTGGCATCTGATTCTTGTTTATCATAGGCCTAGAGTCAGCGTCCATTTTAAGAGGAATTAATAATAATATGAGTTCAACACAAATACTTTACGGTACATGGTACATGCGAGATAAGGCCACATGTTAGTTGATCTCAAATGATATCTAAGTTGCTTATTTGACAAAAATATCGGCTGCTACTGAAAAATCGTATTTCGCGGCACCCACCGAGATGAATGCAACTTGTCAATATAATGTTGCGTTTTGTTTTCTCGATTGTGTTAAGTTAGAATAGAAACGAAAAATTTTTCAGCTTCGAAATATTGAATAAAATACTTATTCATAAAACCCGTCGGCAGCAATCGGGACCCATATTATTATGAAGATCTACAATTGCAACCTAGTGGTTCCGGACTGCTCAATCTATATTTATTTAAAATTATGATTGGAACAATATTATAACAAACTATTACACCCGTTTTATTTTACATTATTTGTTGTTTCGAACGAGGTGGGATGTAGGTACATTTTCTCACCGTAGTAAAGGGGAAACGTTTAGATAACTGTATATCGTAAAGTGGTGCCGTAGGTACTGGTAACGTTAATGCTTAATGTCAATAAACGATAGCAGTCACGTTATAGTTTTTTTTATGTTTTATTAATAAACTCAAAATCAAGAATGGGAATTAAGATTGTATACATAAATTATAGTATGGTTTGTCACAAAAATTAGTTTGCAAGTACGATTCACGGTTCTGTTGCTGTGAGCACAAATCGCTCGTTTAAAATTAAAAAGAAATAATGTGAAACACAAATCCATTCCAAATTCAATTCTAACGCGGTTGAGTAAAGTATAAAACAAAAGTGAATTTCATTTGGATTTATTTCCTTTTATTTTTAAACGTGCGAAATGCTGACACCATTTAGAAATACCTCTATAATAACTACGTCTTAAAATCAAACATGACATACTTCTAAATTAAATAATTTAAATATCATTGCTGCATTTGCTTGATAAATGAAGTTAATAAAAATATCGAGTTAACACTGCCTCAACTCAGCTACATAATCAAATAATCGTGTAATGGTGTTATCATCACTGTAACCCGACATTACAAGTCGTGTAAACGTTGCGGCAGAGACTACTACTATATATAACTAATTAGAAATTTATGACCATAAGGAGTCCTTCGAATGACATCTATTCCAGAATTTTTTAATATAATTGTGCCCAAACCCCGTCGCATAAATGTGTACTCGACTGTTACAAGACTATTCGATAACACTATTTGGTCGCAGCAGAAACGTCGCCACAGCCACTATACGACCTTTTTTCCTAGTTGGGTACTAAGTCCTCCGTTTTTTTTAAAACTTATTTACATCTAAATATTATCTTTCTCTTATCTGTTTAAATTTTATTTTCATTTCAGGGCACGTACATCGTATATATTAGGAGTGGACCATAATTTAAAGAATTTCATTACGGTTCATTTGTTTTCTATAAAAAATCTTAGTATTTATAATGAATCCGGTTGAATCCGAAATTAAAGTTGTTGATTCAATTAACGTACTCACGTTTTATCAGCTCTTGGCTGAGCGTCCGCTCTTAGCCTACAAGGCGCCCAGCCCACCTCCTCCACACTAAAAATTCGATCTTATCTCCCATATTTTAATAGGTTCCCGTGGCGGCACCTTGGCGCTGACCAGTAATTGTATAACGTATGCTGGTGGAATAAATACAATATTCCGTAGCGGGGCCGGCCGGAGCCCATTCGCCTTCGCCTTCTTGATAAAGCTTAAATCAACACACGAAGTAATTACAATCGAGCCACACTTCATCACAGATGCGAATTCTGATTAACTATCGCCCGCCCGCCCTTGGTTCCGCGCTGCTTGCGCGCAGACTATGCCGGATTCTTGGTTTGAATTAGAACCGAAATTGGAAGGGAGCATATTTTAATGGCTGTGACTTAGTTAACATGCCCCTGAAGGGTTAGCCGATTTCAATTTGTGACGAGAATAGTAACTTCCTTTTGTAGATAACGCGACAGCCTCAAACCCGGAATTGGAATACAGCAAATTATTATACCCGACTAATACTTTCTGGTTTAGCTAATAGTTTCATTAACACGATTTGTACAAGTGAAAGCAATGCTTTCGTAAACAGCGGTCGACAGAATGGCGCCCATGTTGGTATAAATCCAACTAGGGGTCAAAAGATTGTACAATTCGTCCCTCTTAATTTTAATTAATTAAAAGTTTCAACTTCGTCAACAGTGCCCAATCTCAACGCAAGGGTTGTACTCGGTGAACTTCTTTTGTGTTTTATTCTAAAAAGAGAAGTTTTTCAGTAAAACAACGCTCAATCTACAACAAAATATAAAAGTTTCACAATAACGTATAAGCCTGAGGCGAGGAGATGATCAAAGACGGGAATAAATCTTGTCTAAACTTGCCCAGCTATTTACTTAATTAATTATTTAAAAGAAAGTACTCAATAAATAAGGGTTTTGCGAGGGACCGATATCTACGCAAAATGTATCCTTGTGAAAATTTCAAAGAGATTTGGTTGTGTTTATTAGTGGCGATTTTGTATTTGTTACAAATAATTGGCCCGTAAATCGTGTTTTCGGATGTCGCTTCAAGTGCAGAACGAGTTCATATTACGAGCGTGCGCATATGAAGTTATATTAGAAAATAAAAGGTAAATAGTACTTGAGCTTAATGCAGAAACAGTGTATATATACGCACTTATAGCGTAATGAGGCCGTTATACCTCGCACAAATTCGGTACTGCCGTGGGCGGGCTGCGGCGGGCTCGCACCTACTTCGCTGCAAGCGGCCTCCCAATTAGCCTTAAAATAATGAACATGTTTTATATTTCCACCCGAGTGCGGCGTGTACTTATCCCCGTTTGCCCCGGGAGTTCATGCGGCCGTGCCCTCTCCCGGGCTGTGTTTTACACAGGAGTAACTTCCAGTATTATAATTATAAAGGGACATGTCGGTTATATTTTGGATCTAGTGGCGTGGAGTGTGGAACGTTTTGCGTGTAGAGAGATCCCGCATTATTGCGGTTGTGAAGTTTACTAGCGTTCATTAGTTGTTGCATTATTTGCGTGAAGTTCATATTCATAAACCGCTGTCGCTACCCACTACTCATATTTCTAAACATCTTTGAAATTGATCAGGAAAATATAGGAGCTACTTAAATTCTACATAATATGTGACAGATAAGGCGCGTCAAAATACGTCAACGGGGCACGCTTGGCAGCTATAAATTAAAAATCCTAACGAACAAGATGACGGGACACTTTACACTTAACATTTTAATAAGTATTTAACTGCTTCCTGTCTCTTTGGTCTACAAATAACGCGGCTGCTCCCGAAGATTTAACTGAGCCTGAATAAATAATCAATTTAGCCAGTCCCGCGCTGATCGATTGCCACAATATCGGGCGGATGATACACTCCACGCGTTGGGGCGATAAATAATCCGAGACAAATGTTTGGAACGTCTCCGGAGAGCTGCGGTGACACTACATTTAAAAGCTCCGATTGGACAGAAATAACCAAAATGCGGTTCAGATCTTTCTTAAACTAATCGGGTATCGGGTGGTTGACGACAATCGTGATTGACTGCGCAAGTGAACGTTTCTAATATAAACAAATTAATACGCAGCCAGCGGGCCGCGGTGGCGGGTATAATTTAGAACAGACACTCGCAAACGTATAGGGGTTTTAATGAAAAATCGCTCCCAAGCGTCATTAAACGCATTAACAAAAAAATACGACGCTCGCCAGTTGTAAATCAGTGTCGCATAACAGCATCTTTATACTGTTATGAAATATGCGTTTCCTGTCGTGTTTTGATTATCAATGCAAAGGAAACATATAACTCAAACATTATTTAAACTAAATTTTAATTAAAATCTCGTATTACTATCTCATCCCATTTCTTATTTATTATTAGGTAAATTGAATAGGTAATATGTCTCTCCGGTAATCTTCACAAGTTTTTACATTTTAAATCTAAAAAAACGCCATTATCTTCGCATTAACATGTTACACGTGTTAATCACATCCTTTTAGGGTCGCCTTATCAAAAACGGGAGCAATTTTAAGAATGACTGCGCCTATAAATAAGGGACTATTTACATTAATTATGAGCTTAATTGTGTAGAATCCCTTTGATTTACAAGGCGCTCTTAGCCGCCACGAACGAATCGTAGTGGCTTAGCGAAGCACCTCGGGCTCTGACTGCCGCCTCTCGGTTCGAATTATTTTTGATGTATACTATGATACAGCTATGTAGACATATCCAGATGAAAGTGAATTAAATGAACGGCTGCACCATTCATTTACAAGGATTAGCAGATATGTGCAGTTTGTGCATCAAACACGGATTTAGATGGCAACGATACATTTAGAATGTTAACTATATGAGACGCCCACCCACTTTAATTTGTAGCTTTGCACATGTGACAATGCATCGTTACTAAGATGGGTATATGTTATTTATTAGCTGCAAAAACGGCGATAATTTGGAGAATCTGAAATGTTATTAACTTATAATAGAATAGCCAATGTTCCAGTTAAAAATAGCGGCTTAATATCGGTAAATGTGTTCAGTACATGGAGCTGGGTTGGCTACTGCGGGGTGGGTAAGAGCGGTTGTTCGCAGAGCGCCGGGAGCGAGCGGGGTTGGCGTGTACGCCGCCGGCCATCGCGGCGACATGCGCGCGCCCGCAGGCCCGACCCGCCGTGCCGCCGCAGCGCACCACACACCTCACTCAAATACGACAAACAACTCTCATTCAAACATTTACTCTCGTGACGACAGACCCACATGATCCTAAAATCATACACAAGAGTTCGTTCTACGTCGGACTATACGGGGCTTCATATTATTACTCATCATTTACACACAAATGGTATCCAAAATGAATGCCCCACCGATACATCAATAAAGCTCCGCGCTAGCACAAAACACGTACACTGAAACGGAACAATCGAATAATTTTCCTCGATAGCAGACAAACGGTGGGCTAGCCCGGTGCAGGCTCCATTTCTGCCTGATGTTTAGAAACAATAGCTCTGCCATGCAATTAGTTTATCGGATAGATGGTGGTCGAACGAGTCGTAAATCTACGCTCTTACCACCAGTACGTAGATGTGGCGCCGTATGTAGATTCCGCTCGGTTAATTAATGTGCCATGGTAAAGTGCGAGGCTCTCCCTCGCAGCCCCACTCGGGTTTCGTAAATTGCGCTACCATCTCCCTTACGAACAACAACTCCCAATTTTAGCAAATTAAAATTCGACGGTTTAGAAGATTGTTGGTTAACAAAAGAGTTATTTTTGTTGTAGCTGCTTTTATTCTGCCTATTACTTATTAGTTCATATTGAATTTTTATGCCTTTACAGGACGCAGGTACCTACAAGAACGCAAAAAAAATATGTTTATCATTTTGTGATGAGACTTTTGTTAGAATTACATTTCGTTCATGCCACGGTCCCTTTGTACAAAGTAAAATCTAATACATACGTGACTCAAATAGGTAATAGTTTGTCATGTGATCTTCACGATCGCTGTTGAGTGACGGATCGAGGCGACGGGCGTCCCCACCCTCATTATCCCTTTCATGCTGAATTTCAATTAGCATGCTTTCGTGTTTTGCAATAACAGGCTGAGCCACGTTTGGTGAACACAATGCCGTCGGAGGCCCGATGGGTATTTACTATGTATGGCATAGATCTTACAATAGGATGCGCATGTGGCACGTGGCCATATTATTGACAATTGATTTGATTAAATACCTACTTATCGCACAAATGGGTCAAATTTTTAAATCTTAACACATACATAAAACTGTATTTAATTTAGCAATAAGACCGCTAATTTTCTGTTTTCGTTTCCTGTCCGATTGTATTAAACCGCAAAGTTTTTATGTGAGGTATTTATTGATGCCGTAATTTTAGATTTATAATGGTCACATTTGTTTTATCTTATATATAAAATTCTCGTGTCACAATGTTCATTCCCGTACTCCTCCGAAACGGCTTGACCGATTCTCATGAAATTTTGTGAGCATATTGAGTAGGTCTGAGAATCGGCCAACAACATCCATTTTTCATACCCCTAAATGATAAGGGTGACTCACCGGGCAGGACGACGTCTGCTGGGTCCGCTAGTGTCCCTATAATATTCAATTATGCAAGGACATTTTTTTACAGACTAATCAACCCAGTATCAGATATCTCAAAAGACGATGAGCGGTAATGTTTGCAAAAAGGACATATATAAATAATCCTCCTTAACTAACGCAGATTCGATTGACTTTATATCCGATTTAGAAATGCGAATTAACACTGATTTTCACGGGCGTATGTTAGTAAAGTACCGAAAACTTTGGATTATATTAAAGTGAAAACCAAACCGGCCATTGACAGCCATTAGTCTAACTAAAACGAATTTCCAATAAGAGTTCTAGACTAAACGGTGATTCAAGTTTCTGAATAATGACTTAATGGATTGACACAGGTAACATTTATTGACGTTCTTAATGACCTTTAATAATGATTTTGCGGAAAGCCATTAATTTATTTTTTAGAATGTGGAAAACCTAACCCAACCCAACTTGACTTCTGGGTACGCTCAAAAAGTTCGTCAAAATTTCAAGGGCTAAGAAGGTCACAAGCAGCTTTAGGTCTATAGAAAGATGCTAACGTGAGGATGACTTCTAATGCGTATCTTTCGAATACTCAAAGTTTGAACCTGTCCGAGTGGCAGCTCTATTGGCGCCACAATCAAATTACAAAAGCAGCACGAACGCCATCCTGTCTCCTTTCAAATTTGATTGCGTCCAACATCACACGCCCATGAAGTCTATAATGAAATAGCCGTATAAAAACAAAACTATGGGCATATATGATTAGCCCGATACAAGAGTAAGGTAGAGCTAAACAAACAACCATTACAATAACGCTGCGTCACCGTGTTAGAAATCACTTATTGTGGGAGTGACTTGCACTCTGAGTGGCTTATGCTGCGCCAGCGCCGGGCCCGGGCAGACCCCCCGTTACAGCGGCTACGGATCATCGACTTATTGTTTGTAAAGGTCGAATTTGGTCAATACAATTGGAAATTTGAAGCATACGATCTGATAAATATTAGCGAACGAACAGCCCGTCATCGAATATTCGGGTACTATTTATTTATGGTTGTTTATTTACGATTTGATTGAGATAATATTATCAAAATATGTTTAAGTTACTTCAGTGTGGGAAGCGATATTAGTTAGCTTAGTATCAAGATGTCAGCTGCAATCATGTCACGAATCTTTATGCCGGTTTGCCGGAGACGAAGACTAAGTAATTTATAATCAGCCCTCTTTAAACTTCACATTACGTCATACCTCCTTTTTTGACAAGAGGAAATGGTCCAAGTTTCAAAGGGCGTCAAGGGTCCATTGCAGATAGGTCTTCCCCTCTATCTTTGATTTGCTTAGAAACTCATTTTAGGGTAATATTTTTCTGTTTCTGTTGAGCTAGAAAATATAAATAATAGACTGAACACAAATTACAAAAAAAAAACCACAGGTTTGAACCCACGATATATTATATATATGCCTGCGACACGTGGGTTTATTTAAGTTAAATTGACACTTTCGCTGACAGAAAGAAACCCAGGCGAAAGCAAATACAAAAAATGCAATAGCACATAGCTTATTAACTTAACTCAAACCATATAGGAACGCAACGATTAGTAAATCAAGCATCGATTATTATCTCGGAGCGCTGTAACAAAAAATAATAGAGGACGTCTTGTCGACCCGACCTGTGTTAGACATGCATAAACAATGGCGCGCTCGGGTCAAATGAGGCGCGCCGCCAACTCGGGTTGCAGCCGCTTGGCGCCGGACGGGTCGCCTCGGCTTGGGCCTCCACTACCTCGGTCTCGCTTGTGCACCTAGCACGCGAGCGGAACAGCCTTACTGGTGAATTACACTTACACAAACGCGAACCGAGTGCTCAAGTACTTGAACTTATTTGACAATATCCTTTCGAGGCGCGTACATGATGTTACAGCGACACAGACCTTGAAAGCACTTTCTAAGTTGACCATTTATTTACAGCCTATTAATATTCTCCACTGAGGTAGTGGGTCGATAAAAGTGGTTGAGTGGCAATGAAAACGAGAACCAGACAAATCCTAATATACTTACATACTATACGTACTAAACTACCTACGTACGTATATTATTATGTATGTATTGTTTACTGTATGTCTGCAGTCACTGCAATTTTAAAGCATACTAAAACGAATGCTGTTTAATCTACCGACATAATTAATCTACCGATCCAAAATATGTTTACCCGTGAAGCTTAGTAAACCTGAGTTCCCAAATGTCTAGTCGCAAGGACTAAGATATTAATTAAAACTCTTAGTTCTTGTCTTAGCATCTATATGTAACATGTTTTACTGATTATTTTAACTATGTGTTAAACTAAGGTATATTTCTAACCATAAAAATCTAAAACTTGGTAAACGCCGAAATGGCATAAACAACGTCGACGTCGTGCATCACTTCACAAAGTAACAAGCGAGCGGAACGAACGAGTTCGTCGGGGAATCGATTTCTGAAACGTGTTATGTGTCACACTAAGTAGTTTGCACTTAAATAATGAATATTACTGTTTTTGTTCCCCCGCGTTAATCTGATGCAAACAGACCATATATCTCATATATTTAGTGTTTCGAAAAGAGTAGAAATAATAATTGGTCAATTTAACAACGCGGAGAACGTAAATCTCGTTCAGATAAATCATTAAGAAAACTACTGTCATAGTTAAGAGTGAGAAATGTCAACGACGAGCCATGCACCGGAATAAATCAGAGTTAAATTGCTTTCCGCAACGACACTCCCATCGTCGACTTGGCGTTAATAGCGCGTGCAACCGAAATATTATACGTCAGTTTAAAAATATTTTTTACTATGAAATAGAATCCCGGTCGCTGGGCAGGCGCCACGGATATAAAAACGGTTGTAATCGCACCCAAGTTAGAACCAATTAGAGCGCACCGGCCCTGGCCGATGCGTCGTGAAACGATCCAGAATCATTAACACAAAAAGAGTTATATTATTATGCAAACAACATTCAATTAAGATTAACTGGCCTTAACTTATAATGACGTCAATTTAAGTTGTATGTTACGTGGGGCCAGCGATGTCCTTGTTGACCCTGTTCAATGGTTGACCATTGAAACTTTCATTGTGGAAAGTGACTATATTTCTTATATTTGTAAATTTTAGCCGGTTTCATATCACGGACAAAAGTTCATACCTATAGCCAATTCATAAGCAGAAGCTAGCTGTTAAGCGGTAGGAAATATTAACGATCCAAAAATATTAGACTATAAAGTTACTTCACAAGAACATCGACACTAAGAAAACCTAAACCAATAATAAAAGATTAAAAATAATAATAATACCTGTGTGGGAAAGTATGATCGAAATTACTTGGATTTAATTATATTTGGAAGGACCCAGCTCCTCCCCGATTGGAATCGAACGATCGTAAATCAGCAGTAATAACACTGGTCGTTTATTAAGTAAACAAATCTATATCAAAGCAATTACATGATCGTTAGAAACCGACTTAAAATATTAAATACAGATAGATGACTCCAGGCCGACAATGATCACTTGCGATGGTCTAAACTGAAATCCTAGTTCCATCCTAGTTGAAAAGTAGGAATACTAGGTTAAAACTCGATTTAAGAGTTTAATACTTTTAAGGAGAGGTTCTTAATTACATCTTTTAATTAATATTAGGACAAATATTAAGAGATACACTTGTACGGTCGGTACAGATTTCTGCGTCTGGCTCGTCTGATCGTTGATCGGCAACTGGTCCTCTACCTCTACTTACTGATAGCTCCTGTTTAGTCCATTCGTCAGTTCTAATTTTCAACGGGTCGAAATCAAAATATATGTTGTCTGCCAGTGGGTCTAATCCGAAACGGTGTTTTCTTAATTCAAAAATGCCTAAACCTAAAATTAGAAACGTCGAACTCGATTTTGTATAGAACAAAGCTGTCGGAATCGAGTTTGACGTTTCTTATTTTAGGTGTAGTGACTTTTAAATTAGCCAACACATTTTCGAAATGGAGGCTGGACGCCCCGACCACACTTTTAAATTTTTTCAGCCATAGAGGTGACTCAACTTTCAAGGCATGCATTTAAACAAGATTTTTATCTCAAATCAATGTTGTCTACATTTGTAAAATGAGAAGGTTATTTTAGCAAAAACCTATTGTAGATAAGGCGGTTGGATCGTCTACCACCGGTGGTTAAATAAATTCTACCCCAGATACGAGAAATTGAAACAAATATATTGTTTTGCGTAGGTATATCTCGTACCTAATTTATTATTATAATGGTAGTCAGATAGATAGCAATAACTTTGCAGCTTATCACGTTTATTATTAGCTAAAGGTGTCAAAGATGATGAGAACAATGTTTTACTAGGTAATGGTGTCATTATCAGCCATAACATTTGTTTCCAAACGTATTGTTTAAATTGTTTTTAAACGTAAGTGAAGTGTCAGACAAGGTAAAAGCTGTTTGAGTCTGTCTTTTTTGTACATTCCATGGTCGAGTATATGGCGTATACCGTAGCGTAGGGTATAGCGACTTGTCCTGGCACATTGCCATAGCCCTCAAATACGTCTGTATAATTTTTCATGATCTTCTCTACTTCACTGCGATCAATTTCAGATGTCACCGCATCACAATATTGAATGAAACCAAGGGCCACACAAGCTATTTCTGATAGCAATGGTTCATGCTGCACATTCACTATATGAAACATTATTTAAAATATCCTGCCTTTATTTAAGCGTTTCAAATTTGCTTGCCAGAAGCGCACGTATTACTGGTTTAAGCGTGAAATGTCAACTGCAGATGGATTGGTATTCAGTAATAATCGTCTATTAATTCCAGAGACTATCAGAAAGGAAATGTTGCAGAAGGTTCACATAAGTCACAATGGAGTTTATAATGCATTGATATTGGCAAGAGAGAATATTTATTGGCCTCATATGTCAGAGGAGGTTTGTTTGCCCCCCCTCTATCTATAAAAAAGGATCATATTACAGATTTAAGCATGAACTGTCAACTGCAGATGGATTGGTATTCAAAAATAATCAGCTATTAATTCCAGAGGCTATCAGAAAGGAAATGTTTCAGAAGGTTCACATAAGTTACAATGGAGTTGATAGTGCATTGAGATTGGGAAGAGAGAACATTTTTTGGCCTCATATGTCAGAGGATATTAAGGAGTATGTTGATAGTTGTCTATTATGTGCAACTAACTCATGTTCATTGCAAAAGCTTCCTTTAATCTGTCATGAGGTAGCCCTGTATCCATTTCAGTACATATCTATGGATGTGTTTTCAGTTAACGACGTGAAATATCTTGTCATGGTGGATCATTATTCTGATTTATATAAATACAAATACAATAGCATCACGTCCGAAATCCCTAATGGGGTGGGCAGAGCCACAAGACTACTTGTGGCCACGTTCGATTCATTAGTCCTAAGATGGTATGATGAACCGTATGGTGACAGGTGATCAGCCCATCGCCCATACAGATAGTCCACCATATTGGAGAGGACCCGTCCCTAGGACGAGGACTAGTCGGCTTTTACGACATGCAAGGATGATAAGCATCTGCACGCATTATATGCTATTTCTTCACTCCCAGTGCAGCAGAGGAGCTAGGAGGAGGATTTATATATAGGACAGAAAAGAGTAACTGAACTGCAACCTGAGAATGATAAGAAATGGATTTGAGGTACTATTGTACATAGACTGGATAAAAGGTCATATGTGGTTCGAGTGGGAAGTATAGAAGGACTAGATGCCATATTAAGCCATATTCGGGAAAGGTGAGAATCAGTCAGTAACCCACTCGAGGAGTACCTACTCCAGAACTATTTAATCACTCTGACTTTTCAGGCTTTCATATCACTCCTCAGAAGTCGCTACCTATGTGTGAAACTCCTACGTCCGACTCAGTAGCTAGCGAGAGACAAGAGTCGAGTCCTGCAAGGCCTGTGCGAAGCAGTGGACGCCTGAGAACGAGGCCACACTATCTGAGAGACTATGATATTGAATTTTAATTGAAAGGAAATATGATGTTTCCAAACGTATTGTTTAACGTGAACGAGACATCGTGCCCCGGACGCTGAGTGACGGCTGTAGCCGACAAAATGTATGGATAACGGCATGCCGTAGCGTCAGGGGCACGGAAATCTGGCATTCCTCCGGCCGAGCGCTTGTTGGCCGTCGAGCCAGCGGCAGTGGTGGCCCTAAAGGTGTCAAAGAAGGATATTCGAATTTATTAGGAACTAAATGAAAAGATTGATTTTAATTCAAACATCAAGATGGCCACTTACAATGATCAATAACTCGATAACGAAAACGTCGCAAGGTGTTAAACAGTCTTGATAATTTATCTCAACTTGTTGTTAATGAGATAAATGTATGCGTTTAAAATGGTTTTATAACTGACAAACGTTAACTTGTTTTTACTCGGTACAGCGTCCTCTAGTGGGAGCTATACATATAAACATCTCATCAACTTAAACACAACTTATCATCAAGCCAGCGTTATTAATGGATTAATATTAAAGCGGTGCTCATCTAAATAGGAAGCCGCGATGACATATTTAAGCTCTCGTTTTAAAGCAAGCGTATAAAAAAAAGTACCTACCCCACACAGAGATATTTCTACAAATCGATGATTCTATCATCGAGCCAGGCGAATACGAAAATAAGCATCAAAGTGTTTTTTAGAGGAAAGACGACAAATGTCAACCGGCAAGGCACAGTGGCAAACACGTGTTACATATTGTCTGACAATATTTACTGTTACTTTATTAGCTCGCGGGGCGGATGGAAGAAAATGAAAATAACCCTTGTTCTACATTATGAAGCACGTGTTATGCGTGACATCTATAACAACCGGGACATATTAATTTAAAACTATTTGTTAAGATGTACCTATCGGCTAAACATTTACCATTCAACGAATTACAACGATCATTGCTTTATCACCGTACCCGTCGATGGTTCCTAGAAGATAAACCTTAAATAACCCTTAATTATTTCATTTAACATACCTACGAGAGGATGCTAATAAAATTTAAATCCAATTGCGTCGACGCTTGATTTACAACGAATCAATAAAAGAGAAGGCTATCATTACCTTTTTTATTGCGTATTCAATAAAAGTAATGTAAGATGTAGGTCCCAGCAATAACGATACGGCGCAATCGACCAATTCAATTAAAGACTTAATTCGATGTGTCGAACGAAGGGACGAGGGAAGGGGGGGGGGGGGGGGGTTAGTAATATTTACCAAAACGCTTATCATGTCTTTAGCGATTACCGAAATCAGTTGTTTATAGACATCTACGAAACATGCAGCTCTATTTTTAAATCTCGAGTATTGTAATTTTGTAACTGTATAGGTAGGAATAAATCAGTGGAGCGCTATTCGGAATTAGCGAGCTCTGGATTTATATGACGACTATATATCAAGTGCGCGACTCGAAACAGCATAAATACAATAGCGTAGAAAAAAGACGGGGCTTGAGAGATGGCTCGTAAAATAAAACAAGGGACTGCGTATCTTGAGATACGTCAAGATAGCATGCGACGGGGGGTGCGGGCGCGGCGCCGGCGCAGCGACCCAATTAGAAGCACACCTTTTAGACATGTGCTCTCGCTTAGCGCTAACTAACGTCTAAAAACTCAAGGACGCGGGACAACCACATCCGTTTTCGTTTGTTCCACGAATTTTTTTCCTCGAAATTCCTGTAATTCCTAGTTTCCACGGGTCGTGGCTAAAAACTTTTGCAGCGTTTTTGTTTGTTTGTATTATTTTTTTGTTTCCTATCAGATTTACATCCCAGTAATATTATAAGTTATGAAACATTGTTAGTGAGTGCGTGTGTGTGTGAGTTAGTATATATGTTTGTACTTATTCACGCTCAACGGATTTGAGTAAAATTTGGAATGGAGTAGACTAGTTTTTATCCCGGAACATTTAAAAGTTACCGAGGGAATAACTAACCGAATTCCACTCGAACGAAGTCGCGGTCAGAAGCTTGTAAGTGATAATTGCGGCCCTAACATGCATGGCACAAAGATATATTAGAACCGTTTATCTCTAAGTGCGTCTCTCTCACACTAGTGCCGACGAAAGAGATAGTCATAGAGATAAACCGTTCTAATTTATCTTTGTGCCATTCATGTTAGCGCCGTTGGAACCGCTAAGAGGTACACACACTTGGTACAATTAATATTTGTAAACTTAACTAAGGCCAGGCGGTAAAACACTGATCGTTTATTTCTACTGCGTATATTGTGAATAGGTACTTCAGCGATAATGACAAAGTCTAAATTGTTTCTTGTCAAGTTTTTATACCTCTGGAATCGGAGCCACAAAAACGAATCGATCGCGGCAGTGCCAGGAATTGCCGGGTTAGTATCGTTTCGTCTAAGATGCAATTGGTCTATGCAGCAACTGGTCTAATCAATCGTAATTATCATATCGTCTAACTTGCAAATGGTCTAAAATTGCAGAGGGCCTAGTATAGAACAACTTAATAAAATTATGCCATATGTCAATATAAGGTACTTATTGTGAAAATTTTGCAAATGTCTCCGCAGGGCTTTTGACTACGGGCGTAAGAAAATAAGCAAAACAAAAAGATTATACTATATACGGATTCGGCGAGGGCATTCTGAGCAAAATCCCAGATTATCATGGGAAAGTGTGGAAGCGAGTATGAAAAAATATAACATCAGCTTACCATTTTATTTATTTAATGTAACTAAGTTGACACTTCACTTAAGATGAGCTTTGATCTTAAACTAAAAGAAAACCGTTTCTAATTCCGTAGGTACACCAGTGCGTACTTGTTTGTTGAATATTCATTTTTTATGACCACCTTCCTAGCGTCAGGGCGGTGTGTAAAATGTGGTGACAAAATTGTACAAAATTAAAATTAATAATCTTCTATTAGATAATTCATTTTAAACGTTTAGCATTCTATTTGTTTATAGTAGTTTATGCAACGGTTGCATAATGATAGGCCTTAAAACACTAGTGCGGTTTTATGCAACGGTTGCATAATGATAGGCCTTAAAACACTAGTGCGGTTTTATGAAACGAGCTTTTAGCGAGTTTCATAATAAGATCGCACGTGTGTTTTAAGGCGAAATTATGCAGAGTTGCATACATAACTTTATCTACACACATATTATAAATCCTCCATGATGGGTTCAGAAACAATATTTTCTGGCAACAAGTTATTTGTTGCAATCGTGGCTACATATTTCCGATATCCGGCGCATTTTCACATCACACACACTCCGAGAAGACTACTTACTATTCATATTTTCAACTAAAATGTAAATTACAAACAACTTTTTCTATTCAATTCAACAAAATTCTACTTTCGTTCAGCAAAACGTCAACATAATGGCGGCCGTCCGTCAAGACCATTTTTTTTTAAATCATAGACAAACGGATGAAGTCTCTATTCTCACGTCACTCGAGATCAAATATTGTGCAGTTTATATTAAAAAAACATACTGAATTGACGTTTCGTATCAATAACTGTTTTAATATCTATGGATACTAGAATAGAGACCCACTTGAGTTTGACAGCTGTTCCAAATTTAATCTCATTTCTTTACTAAAAACGATAAAGAAGTCATGTTATTTCTTCATCGCAGCACTGGTTTTTCCTAATTGGTTGTCAAAATGGTGGTCATTTCCTACGGTTTTTGATTAACCAATGGAGGTTTTATGATATGGGTGTAGATAAAATTTCTTTTGATATCACAGCAAGATTTCAAGCATTCGAAGGCTGTAATTGTGCCATTGTTTAAATGTTGCAACAGTTTTCTATATTTGGTGTAAAACATTTTAACTTTCCTTTTTCTGTTTTGTTATTTGGATTGATCAGTTGCTGCTTAGACTAGTTGTGTTTTGGACAAAACACTAACTAGACAAAACAAATTTTACGACGATTTGCTAGTAGGTACCTACTGACCAGTTGGCTATTTCGGCGAGTTGCGGCATAGACCAGTTGAGTTTTAAACGAAACACTAATTAGGCGAAAACATTTTAAGACGCCTTGCTTGTAATGACCAGTTGCTATTCAGACCATCCTAGATGAAACGATAGTAGGTAAACCTTAAATTTATCTATAGTCGACTTTTGTAAGTTGAAATCCTTCTTTGCGGATTGTCTGAATTAATTGAACTATATATAGGTACAGTATGTAATACGATGAAAGGCAAATATTTTAACCCGTCAAAGTTTGGATGAGAAGAAAGGTTATGGTAGGTACATATCTTAATAACATCAGAATATTTTTTACAATAAACCTATGAACAAAATAATAATTGAATTAAGAATGGTAAAACCCTGTTTTTCTATCATGAAGACGTCAAATTGATAGAATCGTGTCGTTTTCGTTATTATTGTTTACCGACTTTGTTATTACCTACTTATGCAGAAAACAAAATTGTCATTTTAGGCATCAAGATAATGGATGTCAGTGCAGCGCCTCTATTCGGGAACGCTAAGTGATTCTGTAGCGATTCGTAAGCGAGATTTCTCATCCCACTCTTCCACAAGACGCGTAATGCGTAAGAGCGAGATGAGGAATTTCGCTCGCGAATCGCTACAGAATCACTTAGCGTTCCCGAATAGAGGCGCTGTTATTGTTTACGTGTTTGAAAATCTAAAACTTATAAAGTGCGTTATTCAAATAACTTTTTTTTAATGTCAAATGACTGACAAACGAGCTGACGGCCCACCTGATGGAAAGTGGTCACCGCCGCCCATGGACATCTGCAACATCAGAGGTGCTGCCAATGCGTTGCCAGTGTAGGGAGGATGGGGAATGGGGATTGGCTGGGGACGAGGGAATAGGCCTCCGGATCACGTCACTCACCATACGAAACGCAATAGCAAGCTATTACTTACGCCGATATTCTGTGAGAGTGTGGTACTACCCCGGTCGAGCCGGCCCATTCAAACAGTAATCATCTAGTGAGGATTACTGCTTGGTTCTACCACTACTAAAACTAACTAACTAACTTACACAATTGCTGAAATAGTTGAAGATGTGTTGGGATTGGAAGAATGGTGGAATTTATATTGTCACATGTCAGTGTGTTATCGGTCGGTACCGTAGGATGATACAAAATATCCGATTTTAAAACTACAGGTAATTTATTAATCTTGTAAAAAACAGTGTGTTGTTGTGCTCGCCTCACATAGCCATCAACGGGGTTGAAGGTTTGCTGTTCGTCGTGGTACATAAGTATCCTTTACGCTAGCTCAGCTTATATATGTATGCATCCGATGCTACAGAATCGGAAACTTATCGTGAACAGCGCCATTGTCGGCGAAAGTAAAATAGTTTCAATACCTACCGACCAGAGAAAAAACGTACGGTCTGCTAAATTAACAGTCTGACCGTTGTTTTGTTTGTAGGACTTTTTTCATATCAAAAACTACAGAAAGCATTTAGCATACGGCTTTAAACGCAACTTTGAAAAGGAGGTCAAAATGTATTAAAATTTAACTTATCTTTATTTAGGAGCCGTGAGAAAGTTTAATATTTGTACATGAAACTGCAAGGGTTAGATGTATTTATATATGTGCTTGTAATGATTTATATTTATTAAGAGTAAAAAAATAACTTCACACATTACATTACACGAAATGTAAATGTACAGTTTAAATTTCAACTTCAAAGATTACTTTTATCAGCTCTGAGAACCCATATTTATAGCGTTACCATAGTATGTGTCTCTTCCCGACTAGTTAGCTTTTACAATAGGGATGGATGCTTTCATTTTGTAAAGTAAAGTACGAAAATTATAAATACCTTGGTCTTAACCAGTTTCGAGTTTTCTTTACACATTTTCGCTAAGGCGTGGTACTCGCCCCTAGCCGCGCAGAGAATCCACTGCTTCTGCTTGGAGTCCAACGGATCGGTCTCGCTTTTGGGATCCAACTACCAATAAAAATACATAACCTAAGTACCTACTCTTAAAATACATATAACAGAAAGCTAAAGGAGAAGAGAAATTCTGGAGTGCATCAAAATATTCGTTGGAATGGTTATTACGTGTTATAAAAATTGACACAAAATAAAGGAAATGAAGATAGTGGTAAAAATATAACAATACTTACGGAGACCCTGTCCTCTTCGTCAATATTCTGTAAATAAAGAAGGTAACTTAGTAGAATAGCAACGATCACACTAAGAAAACAAATCCTCCCTACTTTGATGAAACGGTGGTGGAGAGGGTGTCAAATTAACCAAATATTTTTTAACATTCAATTAATTATTTGAGACTTGAATGTAGTATTTAAATATTTTACCATTAAAAATTGTTATTATATGATCAAATTACAATAGTAATTAAATCACTTTATGATTAGTTGCTTAACTACAAGATAAGAAACGAAGTGTAATTTTAATAATTTATTATGACTACACAAAAGGATTGCTGTCGTTATGAGTACCTAAATCAAGAGTGGTTTTATCTGAATGAGCCTCATCAAATTAAGGTTGCTCTTCAGTATCTTTAAGTATCTTTTTGCGTGTAATATAACAATATGGAGCGAACATGTCATGTTTATGGGGTATAAAGTTAATACAGATTTTGAAACTATTCTGTCCTTTTCCGACAAACGAACGAAGTATTTCATTCGTTCAGACCAAGCCCAAATAACAATCATATTTGTACGTATTAATTTTTAATATATTCGAATCCTCGTTTAAATAATAGTGAATAGAAGCCATTACTATTTAACGATTCTTTTAATGTTATAAAGCCCATTCATAGCGGTCAATTTATTAAATAAAGTGCATCAGCGTACTCGACAACTGAAAACAAAAGGTTAGGCTTATAAATAAAGACGATATTTACATACATAATAAATATCTTAACGACACATATAAATTAATCGGAACCTAATATTTCAAAATTAATAAATGAGTACTTATATTGTGAAAATAATATTTTGAATTAATGGTCAATAAATTCGAATTCTCCCGTCTTCAGGCTTGCGCTGCGATTGATTCTACGGGCGGAATGACACAAGCACTATGTATGATATAATGTAATTAAAAACCATAAGTTACGTTTAATACAGTTCATTTTTGAGCACTTAAAGTTGCGAGTTAAGAGTTATAGCGCCGGCGCCCTGGGCGTGCGCTTCGCAGCATGACCACTCTACCACATGTCGTTACATATTTATGTCTACACTATTGGCCTCACTGTTAGGGACTTCGATATTGACAAGATAACATCCTTAATGTGATGCGTTTGATTTAATAACAAGATTAAGTTTGTACGTTGCCAGATTGTAGGTTCCGCTGTAACGGCAATTAAACTGCTAAAAAAGTTTTGCTCATGCGATTTGGGTTCAATGTTTCAGTGAAAGTTTATAAGAATAAATAGACCTCTGGCTGCGTAAAATTATATTAATAAATTTACCAACTTCATCTTAATTCCGCTCGTTGTATGTCTACAATGCATTTTAAGGAGATATTTTAAGCGTTGCATAGTAAAAACTACTAGAATCCTATCAATGAAATAATATTCACAACAGACGTAGTATAAACATAACATTTTATTGAAGATAACGACTTTTTGCAATGATTGCATTAAAAAAATCATCACGAATCATCTCAGTTTCTCACTTATCTAAGTATTATGGCGATATAATGTTTTATTAATAAAGATATTGATATCTAGCATAACGGATTTGAGAGAGCAGGCGACGGTCGCCGAGGGGCTCCTCGTGCGTGCGGTGCGCGCTCCAGGACGCCCATAGGCGGTATTTATACAGCAGGTGGCGCTGGCACTTTTTCCATATTAAAAAGCGATGTCGTTCGTCACTTGTTATTATGGAGTTTTTGGGCATGTATGTCATACGCTGTTTAAATAGCGCCTAACAGCTTTACGCATCAGGGTGTTCGCGCTGCGGCCACAATAATGGTGGTCGATACAAAAACATCAACCTTCTAACTATGACTCTTACTCGAACTTTGGACACATTTCATTGAAACGATCATCTGGTATTTGAAGATGTTAGACTTTTTTTACAGTACCTATATTGGACGAATGTGCTACGAGAAATCAGCAAATTTAATAACATAGTAATAAAATCTACAAATAGTCTCTACTTCCTGAGAACTGCCTTGAGTGATCGGTCACTGTCTGTTTGCACCGGAGTGAACGAGATGCACTGGGCGGTTATTTATATGCAGAAAATCAAAAACTGATGAAATAATAAGTAAACACACTAGACGTATAATATAAATCAGAAAACTTTTGTTATGGGCGTCATGTAATAGTATTATATTAATTACTAGTGGACCCGGCACAGCTTCGCCCGTGGTATTTTCCATACAAACTTTATCACCCCTTATCACCCCTTTAGGGATGGAATTTCAAAAAATCCTTCCTTAGTGCACTTCTAGGGTACTTGAGGAATGTTTCCTCCAAATTTCAAACCTCAAGGACCACCCGTTTAGGTTTAAAATAAAATAAAAAAGTTATGCAAACTATGTCGTGTGACATATCAAGTGAAAGGGCTTATTGGGAGGATCATAAATATATATTTTTTTGAATTTTAAAATAAATAGTTTGAAAGTTATTTAGGAAAATAGGCGAAAATTGACCTTCCCCTCCCTTTATTTCCGAAACTAACGGGCCTAACATTTTGAAAAAACTATATAGCAACTAGTCCTTTACATATAGATTACAGGAAAACCTATTAGAAGTCTATGGTATTTAAAGTAACATAGGAAATTTCAGATGATCATGTACCTAACGGAACCCTCTCCTCCCTGTCCGGTTTTTTTTATCGAATCGATTTCATCAAATCGTGGTTTTGGAACAGCAAACTTTTCAATGATATAAAGAATATTACCAAATATTTTTTTCGCTTTGCCAAATCAAATAGTTTTTGTTAAAATACTGTTGTAAGTAAATCCGATATAGTAGTTAGGGAGGCGAGGTAGCTAAATGGCGTATTTCAAAGGCGCCGTCGAGACCTATCAAAATCGAAATTTAAAATAATTTCGAAAAGAAAAGCTCGTATGGTAAAAACCATTTTAGCGGTGGGGTTGGCGGGTACGGTTTTTCAAAAATGTAAAAAAAAACAGTTACTTGGGCATTCTCGAGCGCGTCAGATATTCATACTACGTATGCCCCAAGTGCCTCTGATAACAACGGTATACTAATCTGCCGGTTTGCGTGGTGGGGGTAGGCATATAAAGTAGTCAAAAATGCAAAAAAAAAAAAATTTACTCGAGCGCGTCAGATTTTCGGAAGGGGTGTTAAGTAGGCCCCAAGGAAGCTCCCTTTAAAAAAACTGACGATTTCGGCGTGACTATAAGTTACGGTGAATTTTTAAAAATGCAAAAAAAAAAGTTTTTTTGAAATACTCGAGCGCGTCAGATTTTCATAGGGGAGGTTTATCTCGGTATCCTGAAAGCATATTTTCTTAATCTGACAAAAATGTTGGTGGGTTCTCTTAATCTGACCGAAAAAGGTTTTTTGGTTTCTTTTTTTTAGTTTCCGGCACATTCGAGAAATATACCGTCGGGTCTTTTCTCTCTCTTCAATCGGCGTCATACTGAGGGCACAGGTCTACGGTAGGGGACCATAAACATACATATATATATATATATATATATATATATATATATATATATATATATATATATATATATATATATATATATATATATATATATATATATATATATATATATATATATATGCCGCAACGCGTTTTTCGGAAGACGAAATGGCTCCTCCACACTTCCGGTCATGCGGAAACCGGCAGATTTTGTATTTTTAGTAAGTTTTAGATTATATTCTTCAAAATAAAAAATAAAAAAATCGCGCTCGAGAATGCCGGATTAACGTTTTTTTTTTACAAGTTCGCGACCGGCGGCGTCAATGACTTATCGTCAGATTAGTTAAAAATAGTCTTAAAACACTAAAATCAACCCCCAATATCTTAATCTGACGCGCTCGAGTATTTCAGACTATCGTTTTTTTTTATTAATCTGATCGTCTATCCTAGGCGCGCGTCACTACATATAGAGCTAAATACTTTACAAGGTTGTTCTAGTAGGCCTAAGGTATCTCTCATATCTCAAACTGCCATGCTCGAGTATTACCGAAAATTCCCCTATTCGCCTCCCTAACTATAGGTCTTGTCAGCGCCTTATGGCGATAAAACTGAATTGGAAATATAATTTTACTTGACGCGTCATAGTATTTGACGACGCGGTTAGCCTAGTTGGTAGTGACCCTGCCTCAGAAGGTACGTCGGCCCGGGTTCGATCCCCAGTCAGGGCAAATATTTGTGTGATGAGCACAAATGAACGTTCCTAAGTACACAAGCCTTTAGAACTTACTTTGGGACTAGATCGATCTGTGTAGAGATTGTCCCCTGATTTATTTATTTATAGTTTAGTATGCGAGGACAGTGATTGAATCTATGGAATTTGATACAAGAATGATACCCATGGAAGATGGTTACATAATTCCTGATAAGCATCGTTTCAAAACAAAGCAATAAAAAAGCGAAAGCAAAGCGACGCGAGCCATAATGAACGAGATTTCTGTGCCACTCAAACAAATGTCGAAAACAGGCCCTATATATTAGTGGGAAATATTAGAAACCGATGAGAATAGAAAAGGGGTCACGCTGGGCAACCTGACATGACACGATAGCTGCCTAAAGGCTATCATAGAAGGATATCTTAAGACGTTCACGTCTGTCACGTGCCTGGAATACGAAGAAAATGATTATAACACTGAATGATGGCAGGTAAGAATGACGACAATCCTGAAGACAAAATATGATGATGGTGAAGAATTCCTTGATATTATGTTAATAACCGTAAATATTGAAAAAAACTTCGTACTAAATGCAAATATCATTAACAATGGTGTGTGTTCTTCTCTCCCAATAAGGCTCTCGAGGATGCGTGAAGTAGATTTTTACAACTGATTAATTTAAGTTCTCATTTCTCGACGTAAAATCCGGCAAAAAACATTCAATTGTCTTACCGTTTACCGTATTGGCGGATATAATAGTCCGACTTTTATCTTTCAATAGGCCCGAATTAATTCATCCGTTCCTATTTTCCATTACTTCGACAAGGCTCGTTAAGTGTGGTATCCGCGTTGATGGCAGTTAGTGATTCTCAGGCCCGAACAGAAGGAGAACAATGAAATCGGTCATATTTTCCTGCCAACTCGCAACAGACCGTGATAACTTATCTGCCGCATCGTGTATAACAAATAGAATACGTTTATTCAAAACGTTGATGGCGTATACTTAAAATGAAGCTTATTTTCGCTACCTCCTTGAAGGATTTATGATGCATGGGAGAATACAATTAAATACAAGCAAATACAATGCAAAATAGGCTATTATGGATATAGTACCCAGTAAAAAACATAAAACCTTTGACAATAAAATAAACCAACTTCAAAAACCCAATCATTACTTCTTATTTTCGTAGAATATTTGAAGTCGGTTTATTATTTTTCAAACATTTTTTTAAAACTTTTTTGATAATATGATTTGACGACACGTACTACTTACTCTTCTTATTCACAACATGAAGTATCTAACAATGGCCTAATACCAATTGATCAACGCCTTACAAAATGTTGCTATCCAAGGTGCAAGGACGTTAATCGTGGAGGAGTTCCCCTGGGTCTTCACCATCGGTTACACTTTACCACATGCATTTTTATGAGCATAAGTTGCTTAACAACTTTAATACAGTAATATAATCACACCTGTGAAATATAATACTTACCTAACTGAAAAATGGTATACTTGATAAAACGGCCTTGGTATTATTTTAAATTTACCATCGCAAAAAAATGGAATCAATTGTCGTGAGACTTTGTAAAGCCAGAGGAGTACCTACTAAATATTTGAATTTTGTCCGACCTTGGACCATAATAAATCAAAAAAATATTTTTAATAGTCTTCTGGTATTTGTATGTCCTCACCTTTTTCAAAAGTAGATTTAGAAATATTTAGGTATCGGTAACTTGCTCGGTACAATGCACCCTTGCAGGAAGAAATCTCTGGAAGTGAAATGACACTCTCGCTATATCCAGGTGACTCGCTTTGACTTTCAAAATTTACTGGCCCGGAGCCATAGATTGACACACCTTTTCTTTGCAAGCGTCCATACATTTTTATTTCAACCGATTTTTAGCCTCAGATGCATCTGAGAAACATGCATGAATACCTTTACGCAGAATTTGGTTATTTGCACGCATAGTGACGGAGGCACTGCGTTCTATCGTTTTATGACATTTCCAGTTTGTTGTTTCAGATTTATTCTGGACGCTACAGTAATATTTATTAGAGCCGATAATCAAACTCTTTTTAGGGTTCCGTACCCAAAGGGTAAAAACGGGACCCTATTACTAAGGCTCCGCTGTCCGTCTGTCTGTCTGTCCGTCTGTCTCCAGGCTGTATCTCAAGAACCATGATAGACAGTTGAAATTTTCACAGATGTTGTATTTATGTTGCCGCTACAACAACAAATACTAAATAATCGAATAAAATAAATATATAAGGGGGCTCCCATACAACAAACGTGATTTTATTGCTCGTTTTTGCTCGATATTGATAACGGCACGGCAGGTAGACGCTTGAAATATTCACAGAATATTGAGATATATATTAACTTCAAAATTAAATAATCAAATGAAAATAAAATAAATATTTAAGGGGGGCCCCCACACAACAAACGTGTTTTTTTTTGCTTGATTATAATGATACGGAACCCTTGTGCGCGAGTACGACTCGCACTTGGCCGGTTTTTTCCTCTTTCACCAGTTACAAAAGAAAATTCCTCGTTTTCATGCATACTAAAATTTTGATGAAGACAACGACAATTTTTAATGATGATATATATATATACAGAGCGTCCCACGGCTATGCCACATGGAGGGAAAGTATCTTAAATATTTTAGATAGAACATTTTACTGAAAGAACGGAACTTTGATCGGTATCATAAAATTACGGGTTTTTTTTTTACCATTTGGCGGGTTCGATTCCCGGTTAAGACAGGCAATTTTCAAAAATATTTTAATGCATGTTCAATTGTTTTTAAAATCAAAATGAAGTCTTCTTTCAGTAAAATGTTCTATTTACAATATTTAAGATACATTCCCTCCATGTGGCATAGCCGTGGGACGCCCTGTATATATGATGCAAATTCTCATAACATCTGATCTAAAAATGGCATTGCGTTGTCGCGACACTCAAGACAAATTATATTTTACATGATGCTAAACCGTAATAACCGGCCAGTATACTTAATGCAATAAAGAACTGAGGAAAGAGAATGTATGATAAACGATTTAATATGGCGTTTTGTACGGGAGGAATATAAAGTCAATTTTGTTTTTTGTAAAATATATTTAATTAATCAAAGTATGCACCGTTGTTATCTATGCACTTTTGCCATCTCATAGGTAGTTCACTGATCCCTTTACTAAAAAAAACATAGGGGCGAGAATCAATAAACTCTTTGAAGGCGGTTTGGACTGCCGCTTCGGAGTTGAATTTTTTTCCTTGTAAGAAGTTGTCCAAATTCCGGAAAAAATTGTAATGTGGTGGAGCAAGGTCCGGGGAGTACGGTGGATGTCGCAGACATTCCAATTGTAGCTCATCTAACTGAGTGGTCTTGCGTTGTCGTGAAGCAGCAGTGGCCTAGAGCGATTGACCAATCTCGGTTGTTTAGCAGCTAGTTCTTCCTTCATGGTTTGCAGTTGCTGACAATAGATATCTGCCGTAATCGTTTGACCAGATTTTAGACAGCTGTAGTGAACGACACCGGCGCTAGTCCACCAAACACTCACAAGTAACTTTTTCTGAGTCAATTTTCGTTTAGGGCAGGATTTGGCTGGGTCTCCAGGGTTCAGCCATTGCGACGAGCGCTTCCGATTATAGTACAGTATCCACTTTTCATCACAAGTAATGATTCGATTTAAAATCCCTTCATTATTGTGCCGGTTCAGCAAAGTAACACAGCAGTCGACGCGTGTTTGCAAGTTCGATTCAGTCAATTCATGAGGTACCCATCGTTCAAGTTTTTTTACTTTCCCGATTTGCTTCAAGTGGATTAATACAGTTTTATCACTTACCCCGAAGCCTGCAGCTATCTTTGAAGTGCTTTGTGATGGATCCGCTTCCACAATAGCCTATAACTCTTCATTTTCCACTCTGGTCTCCGGTCGTCCACGGGGTTGGTTCTGAAGGTCGACATTTCCAGAGCGAAAACGTTGAAACCAAAAACGTACCGCGTTTTCTTTTGCGACGCCAGCGCCGTACACATCATTAATCGTTCGAGCTGTTTCTGCAGCACTGGTGCCACGGTAGAACTCGTACTCGTAAATATACCGATATTTCATGTTTTCCATAGTGCGGTAATAAGCGACGCCAAAAAAAAAAAAAATGAGGAAAAAACGAATGAATGACTGTTTTCAAAACTCAAATGTACCAGCTAAATAAATTTATAAATTTGATTTTGGTATTCTTAACCAAACAGGAGATATTTCAGATCAAAGTGGTCAGTACGACAAAACGCTAATTTCAAATGTAAGGACCTAATATTATAGCTTTAACTGATAATGAATAGCGTGCAGGGTGCAACATCATGATAAAAAAACATAAGTCGGATTAATTTATATAAAAAACATTTCATGATAATTCTAATTATTAATAAAATTTACGAAATACATATTCCTTTAGTAAGTCGTTAACTTTTTTTAAAAAGTATTTCTAAAATCCCTTTTTTTAACAATCTGGGAATCTGGAGACATGAAAATAAGTAGATATGGTAGTATTAGGAATAATCGCTTTTTAGTGAATTTAAAACCACCGCTGTGGATGTTTTTGTTTTAATTATTTGAATTCTGTTAAAAATAGGTTCTGCGAAATCACATATGGGAAGATGTGAACAATTCCATAAGAGAATTCAGAGAACCTGACTTTTAATGATACACGTAACCCTAAAATAAAACACAGGATAGGGACGCCAGCGGTAATAAAAGGCTTACTAAGAGCCTAGCCACTAAAAGCAAATTGGATTTTTACATTTAGCACATAAAGCTGTATCTTTAAGTGATGATTAAGCTACTTCACTTTCGTACCATACTTGATAGTCACTTAGGTATTCCCCGAAGTTATCGAAGCACACGGTAGTGCGCAAAGGCCAAGTTCCAAGGAACCGGCCACACGCAGGCCGAGCCTTGTTAAGACGAACTTCTGTATGGGCGATGGGCTGATCACCTGTCACCATACGGTTCATCATACCATCTTAGGACTAATTAATCGCACGTGGCCACAAGTAGTCTTGTGGCTCTGCCCACCCCATTAGGGATTTCAGGCGTGATGCTATGTATGTATGTATGTATGTATGAATAAAATTAAATTGCGTTAATGTATCTTTAATGGATTCTAATTTATAGGTCTCTGAACATCGCAATTTTGGCACTGACTTAAGGACTTTACTTCAAATCAATGAGCGCGGGCCCGTGCAGCAGCCGAGGTCACTGATTTGAAGAAGGTTTCCATTTTAGTTCGTGTCCTATGGCATTGCTTACGCGGGCCCGATTCCAACCCGCTCTGCATACGACCTGCGTTTCTGTGTGTGGAAGCCTTTACTGACAGGGAGTCAAAAATACATTCATGCTTTAATATGAGAATGCAAAAAATATATTATCTACTAAGATAAGCAAAGTTCCTAATGAAAGATATTGTAATTTTAACAGTCTCATTGCCATGGCCCAGGTTCTCTGTTCGTAATGTAGCGATTTTTACCGAAAAAAACTGGAAGCGCTGTCTTTCGCTATGAGCGTGCCGCAGCGTTACGTAACTATCACGTTCAACGCAGATATAAAATAGTATTAATTACTACTAAATCTTTGGCTTTTACATTATTATTATTAATAATAATTTTGAATCGATCTAGATTTCAAGTATTTTTTCTAATATAACAATTACGTAAGAAGAACTCTGCCTTCTTTTCAACAGGTGGATAAATTTAACGCAATTAGTTGGCAAGCCAATGCATAAAGAATCTGAACCCGCTGCGTGGTACTCGAAGCACGAATGTCCATTTTTAGGTCTTTATAGGGCGCACGTGCCTTTGAATCACACGATAATAATTATTGAGGGACAATCGACCACAAGTCACGACACGACGCAATGTCCCATCGTATGCTCTGTGAATATTTTAAAAGTTCACACCGAGTAGGGAACGGCAGGCCTATAGGGAATCGTAGTAACAGCACAGCGACAATGTTGGATCATACTCGTGCTAAGGAATGAAAAATAATTGAATGCCTTCTGGATATGTATATTGTAGAAAAGCTTGTTATTAATGGATTTTTTACTATTATTCCTTTATAGTTACTTACTTACTAATGATATTCTAGAGATTTGGCACTAATAATGCCACATTTTTCTTGTTTTCGGATTGATCACTTTTTATTTTCTGTCACGTGATACTGCACGCATGTGAAGTAAAACAGCGCACATATACCTAAAGTACACAGGATTTTTTTTCGCACCTCTCTTGTCGTCTAATGGAACATAAAACTAAACGTGTAAGCGCTTCCGAGTCTCCTTTTTATAGCTCTTCTGGAAATGGACTGCGCCGCGCAAGTCTTTCTTGATTAAGTTTTTGAAAGTTTTCAAATTGACGAGCGGAAGCGTCTTGGTCTATTTCAGAGATGATTTATGCACGCGAGGACTTTCGGAGCAGGGTGGCAATGTGGTATATTAGTGAGATGGGATTGATATTAATTAATGCATATAAATGTATGAATGTAGCTACCATTCCCTAATGATTGAATAACTAGAGCTTTATTATTGTTTATCTACACTCATATCATAAAACCTCCATTGGTTAATCAAAAACCGTAGGAAATGACCACCATTTTGACAACCAATTAGGAAAAACCAGTGCTGCGATAAAGAAATAACATGACTTCTTTATCGTTTTTAGTAAAGAAATGAGATTAAATTTGGAACAGCTGTCAAAACTCAAGTGGGTCTCTATTCTAGTATCCATAGATATTAAAACAGTTATTGATACGAAACGTCAATTCAGTATGTTTTTTTAATATAAACTGCACAATATTTGATCTCGAGTGACGTGAGAATAGAGACTTCATCCGTTTGTCTATGATTTAAAAAAAATGGTCTTGACGGAGGATCGAATCGGCGCCATGTTGGTGTTTTGCTGAACGAAAGTAGAATTGTTGTTGAATTGAATAGAAAAAGTTGTTTGTAATTTACATTTTAGTTGAAGATATGAATAGTAAGTAGTCTTCTCGGAGTGTGTGTGATGTGAAAATGCGCCGGATATCGGAAATATGCAGCCACGATTGCAACAAATAACTTGTTGCCAGAAAATATTGTTACTGAACCCATCATGGAGGATTTATAATATGTGTGTAGATAAAGTTATGTATGCAACTCTGCATAATTTGGCCTTAAAACACACGTGCGATCTTATTATGAAACTCACCTATCGGCTCGTTTCATGAAAACCGCACTAGTGTTTTAAGGCCTATCATTATGCAACCGTTGCATAAACTACTATTGACTATTAAGTATGTTCACAAAGCTCCAGGTCGCGAAAGTGGATTCATACAATGACGTTACTCTTCCTTAAAAACCTGGGGTACTTTCGCACTGCGTCCGATCCTATTCTGAGAAAATACGGTCCGCGGTAGTCATTATACGAATACTATTTGTATCCGAGTTTTTATGGATACGTATTTTCTCGGGAACGGGTCGGACTCGACACGTCGTAATCACCCTTATGCTACACAAACGTAAATACTTACGTTTTGTTCTGATTTGTTGGGTGCCAGCGCTACTATGAAGCATGGCATTCTAATTTACCGAATGTTTACGGGGCGAGTCTACTTCTTCTCATAGTTATGCATTTCCTAGCAACAGATATGTAAGTGTGTGGTTTTAAATGTGCAGTCAGAATAGCAGCAAATCACTGCCCTAGCAGCTAGTTTACAACGTGTGGGGTAGTAATGAACTTGATGGATTTGTCCGCTTAACGTAAGTATGTACTATAAAGCAATCTTAAGGTCCATTAGGTGCAGTACGCAGACGCGCTAAATAATATTTGGCATTAGGAGCTTTTGTTATTCGCCTTGTAAAGTTCGCCCAATTATGATTCCCCGTGTAGGGGACTAGGGCTGCCCTGTTCGTTCAGCTGATTCAAAATTATTATTATATTATTTTTTCGCTCCCAACAAACATCCCTCTCCAGTTTTTGGAATGAGCCCTTCGGGTGCAGTGATGCTCGTTTATGCAGATATGCAGAGCTAAATGTGTATTATGGTGTTTGGCGTATTTGCAATTTGTCTTCTTGTCCAAATTCATTTTAAATCCATTCTTGAATATTTTATTATCCAATGTTTCTTTTTTCATATTTGTGAGTAGAGATGCAACGGATATCCGGCTACTATCCGGTATCCGGCCTATCCGGCCATGATTTTACTATCCGGCCGGATACCGGATAGTGCGTCAGTATCCGGCCGGATACCGGATAGTAAAAACTTGGATCAGAAACACGATAAAACAAATAAAAGCCATCAGAACTAACAAAATTAACGTCAGTTATTAAATTAAATCTTAGTTTTTCTTTTATTTAAGTATAAAACTAACATGTCACATCACGTCGTGCACGTTCGAATATTCCCTACTGACGCAATAAGGCGCGTATTTAACCTCAAAGGGTCTCCCCGGCACTTACAATTAGTAACAAGTTAAAACTTGCTCGCCGCGCGAAGGCCACGTAAACTAACACAGCTTTAGAGATAGCTCGTGTGCGGCCGGATATCCGGTTGCCGGATATCCGGCCGATGGCCATGCCGGATATCCGGTATCCGGTATCCGGCCAAACCACTATCCGTTGCATCTCTATTTGTGAGTTAGTATGAGGTGGTCGCAAATGCAAGTTGTATATATATGATAGTAACTGGTCTAAAACGCAATCGTCGAATGATGCATATCGCAAGATGCATACATACATACATAGCATCACGCCCGAAATCCCTAATGGGGTGGGCAGAGTCACAAGACTACTTGTGGCCACGTTCAATTAATTAGTCCTAAGATGGTATGATGAACCGTATGGTGACAGGTGATCAGCCCATCGCCCATACAGATAGTCCACCATGTTGGAGAGGACCCGTCCCTTAGTCGACTTTTACGACATGCCAGGATGATAAGCATCTGCACGCATTCTATGCTATTTCTTCACTCCCAGTGCAGCAGAGGAGCTCCTATCGCAAGATAGGTCCATGCATATGGTGCCTGAGCGTAAATAATATTACAAGCACAGAAGCTTTTAAGATTGATAAGTAGGGAAAGTCGATCAAGAAATTGCCTTATCAGTTTATTCGTTTTTTTTATTCCTTCAGTTTTAAAACGGATGTAAACTTCATTGTGGCATGTAAATAAATAACACAAACAAACAAAACAAAACTCTAAACATAACTCTGTATTCAGAGCGCAATTTGTAAATATTTCGGGTTCCAGATCCGCCCTATTTCAGAAACTATTGGCCGAATTCAGAAAGTTCACTCAAATTGAGCTTTAATTAAAATGAGGTTTCATTGAAGTTTCTCTGTATAGGTTGACAACTAGTTGAGGGACATTTAACTACTTAATATCTAGTCAAATGCTTAAGTGGCGTTTCTAAATTCGGCCATATGAATGATAAATATTGATAAATAAAACTGTGGAAAATTCAATCTGTATCTGCGGCTTGTACAAAAGGTTGTTTTGAGCAATTGGTAATCACAGAAGGCATTAACAGTCAGTTTAACTTAATCTCGAATTTTGTTATTTTACAAAAGTTCCATGTACCTGGACGTTTCAGACGTATAAAAGAAGTGAAGGGGAAGTAACGTACTGAATAGTATAATTCGTGTCTCTCGGTGAGTAAGCAGCGCCATCGATGGCATTAGCTGTCCTCACATTGACTACGTAAGAAAAATTACCCATTATTTAACCAATTTCTCCTATATTTAAATATCTAGCTAACATTGGGACCAATTCGAAAGTGTGTTCGCTTAAGTTGAAAGTCCCGAAACTAGAAAAAAGAAACGTCGGTCTCGATTTTGACAAGCTTGGTGCTATACAAAATTGTTTTGACGTTTCTTACTTTAAGTTTAGGGCATTTTAAATTTAGCAAAAACTCTCATATGACCAGTTTTTCAAATTTTCATTTCATATTTAGATATTGTGGAATATCATTTTAAATAGCATAGATATTATAGTAGAGCCAAGGTTAGAAATTTATTTTACAATGCATGTGCTCGAAAAGAGCGTTTTCTAAGCAGCCAAATTGTACGGAAAGTATACCACTTTTTCACACTATGGTGTTTTTTTACTTTTAAGTTCAGGGAATATACACTTAACAAAATTTAAGCAGAATTTGCCGGTGAAAAATGAAGTACTTATAATGGTACGGAAACCTTTGTATACAAGTCCTACTCGAACTTGATCGGTTTATCTTACTTATCATACGGTTTTATAGGTTTTGCATGCTCTTAAAGCAACTGTGGAACATAAATCATGTGTATAAGTGAATTTAAAATAAACATTAGACCGGTGAAAACACACTTTGCTTGCAAAAGCCAGTTATTGTATTTATTTGAGTACAATACAACACAATAATAAATAAGGTATGCATTCAATTTGCTATACATAGGTGGATTTTCCTTTTAATGTACACGTCAAAGCAAAATTATTCATCAGTCAAGTCAGTTTTTCCGACTGTATGTATATTCCGTCATTAGATAATGAATGAGATTGATCATCGATTTTCTTTTTTTCTCGGGCAATCAGAAGTTATTACCGACAACGATCGAATTCGACATCACTTTGACCGCCAAAGGGCCATGACGAAGGTTTTACAATTCAATTAGCTGTAACAGGTGTCGACGGGCAGGAAACTGGCCCGCACCGCAACAGTACCTACGTCATTTAATATTCAACTTTTATTAGAGCAGATAACAATATTCATAGTCGCGTTTCGGTTGTTTGTAGTGGCCATTTGAACCGCATACGGTTTTGAATAATATAAGAATGCCAGACACATTGATACACCCATGGGGAAGAGTTTATTATTAACATTTCGTATTAAATTTTTTCGTGGATTCATATTCATATTCTTTATTGCCTTATGTTGTACAAAAGATCTTAAAACTATTACTTGCTTCAACATAAGCTCTGTTAGGGCACTGCAATGTGTAAGGTGTGTGGAGAGGAGAAAGACCGAACTAAGTATGGCATGCATTAACAATTATCATTAAAAAAATCATTTAAGGAGTAGTAACACTTTTCCGACAGAAACTCTTTCAAGCATTTAAAGAATGTAGTATCAGACTCGATACCTTTAATGTCATCGTGCAATTTATTATATATTTTTACTGACATTACGCTGGGACTCGCCCTGTGCAATTTTAATTTTGAACTTGTAGGTAGAACTAGTTTATGTTTAAATCTTGTTTCGAATCGTCTTGGTTGATCAATTATTTTTTTGTATAGGTTCGAGTGTTTGCGAACAAATTTACAAATTTCGTAAATATAAATTGATGTAAGGGTTAAAATATTGTTTTCAATAAAGTGGGGCCTACAGCTCTCAGTTTGCAACTAGATTATGATTATAGGACACTAATAAGTCTTAAACATATATAGAAACAGTCTAAGTTTATGCAGGATAAGGTCTCGTCAAAGTAACATCGTTTTTACGACACTCATTTAGTAAACAAAATTGTATTTTATGTAACTGTACCATGACCATGAGTTTATATGCAAACCGTTCTCGTAATAGAAAACTATCGCTCGGTTCCTTGTACTTGTATTGGCAACAAGCAGTATTTCCGATAGAGTTCAATAACGAGAACGGTTTGCATAAACTCATGGTAATGGTACTGGCATCATGACCTGGAGTCTTCTAATGAAGACACGGGACTTTAAATTATCTCGGTAAGTATAAATTGTACCTACCTTGTTTATTATTGGCTCACGGATATTCACAATAGTTTGCAATAATTTTTAAGCCAATCATGAAGTACTGCAATTATGCAACAAAGGAGGCCTAATATTTCTACACTCTAAACAAAAAACTTCACATACGCCTTATTTTGTACAAAAGTTATAGTTACAGTAACAGGTTTTAACCGTAGAGTGTAAGTTAACAGTTTATAGTAAAGAAGTAGAAAAAATCATTTAGCATAGCACATATTCCTGCTTCCTACATAAAAGTAGAGTTTAATCAATCGGTAGGCTTAAACCCCAAATATTTTTGAGGTTTTACGGTAACTTTCAATTACTTCTAATGCCGAGTAATTTGGGGTCAAAATATTCTACTAGTATCACTAATGTGATGTGGGTACCTATACTTTGTGTGTGTGTTTGAGTGTGCGGGTGTTTGTTACCACTCAGCTCCGTAATGGCTGAACGGATTTTAATGAAACTTCGTATAATACTTACCTGCTTAGATCCTGGAACAGGACATAGATAGATAGGTACATTATCCCGCAAAATTCAAAGTTCCCGATGGAATAACTATGACCAAATTCCACGCGGACGAAGACGCAGGCAGAAGCTGTCTGTTATAATAGCGGAACAGCGGCGCGAACAGGTGCTCGCTCGCTTCCGAGCGTAATCCATTCAAAGTAATAATTATCTAAGTAAATAGTATTTGTTGCTTTTTACGACCAAATGATACACTAACAAGTATCATAATTAAAAGATAAAAAAATTGTTTAGTAGGTAGGTACGATAAAGCTTAACTTTATGATTATTTCGGTTGAGTGGTGGAATTTGTGAACCGGACCGTAGAAGTCGTATGTTGTAAATACTTAGATCGAATGAATTCCGATTCAAGTATAGTCAGCGCAACTTCGCGCAATGCGGCTTTAATAGTTGGTATTACTAAAATTTCTTCAGGTGTATCTACCGTCTTCAAAATGTTTAAACCTAACTTTTATCCGCAACTACGTCTGCATGGAAATGTTTCTTACAAATATAACGTTTTTTTATTCAATAATTAGCTTCCGCCTGCGACTTCGTCTGCGTGGACACCCTAATCAACTAGCGGTACATTACGACCTATTCTCATACCTACCAAATATACATAAAAGGAGGAGGAGTGCGACCACAAACACCGTGACACGAGATTTTTAGATATAAATTACTGACATTTAAAATTTAGAAATTTTGGCCTCAAAATACGGGCTGTCATCGGGAAGCAAGTTAAATTGTCCAGTCCCTATTTCAACCTTTTAGGGGTTGCCTGTATTAAAAAGTAGCTTTTGTCCTTTTAAAGGGCTCTAAACATCGTCATACCAAATTTCATCAAAATCAGTTCAGCGGTTTAGCCGTGAAAGCGTAACAGACAGACAGATAGGCAGGTACTTGCGCATTTATTATATAAGTATGGATAGTAAAAATACCTTTATCTACACCCATATCATAAAATCTCCATTGTTTAATCAAAAACCGTAGGAAATGACCACCATTTTGACAACCAATTAGGAAAAACCAGTGCTGCAATGTTATTTCTTTATCGTTTTTAGTAAAGAAATGAGATTAAATTTGGAACAGCTGTCAAAACTCAAGTGGGTCTCTATTCTAGTATCCATAGATATTAAACAGTTATTGATACGAAACGTCAATTCAGTATGTTTTTTTTAATATAAACTGCGCAACATTTGATCTCGAGTGACATGAGAACAGAGACTTCATTCGTTTATCTATGATTTAAAAAAAAATGGTCTTGACAGAGGATCGAATTGGCGCCATTATGTTGGTGTTTTGCTGAACGTAAGTAGAATTGTTGTTGAATTGAATAGAAAAAGTTGTTTGTAATTTACATTTTAGTTGAAAATATGAATAGTAGTCTTCTCGGAATGTGTGTGATGTGAAACTGCGCCGGATATCGGAAATATGCAGCCACGATTGCAACAAATAACTTGTTGCCAGAAAATATTGTTTCTGAACCCATCATGGAGGATTTATAATATGTGTGTAGAGTATGCAACTCTGCATAATTTGGCCTTAAAACACTCGTGCGATCTTATTATGAAACTCGCCTATCGGCTCGTTTCATGAAAACCGCACTAGTGTTTTAAGGCCTATCATTATGCAACCGTTGCATAAACTACTATTGGCAAACAGTGTAAATAAACAAAACGAACATGAATGAAACCGAGTAGGAACAAAAGTGATCTTAATTTGGAAAGCCTTCTTGTTCGATATTTTAATTGTTTGCCACTATAATTGCCCAAACAACAAGCAATCCATAAAACATCATTGTGCTACCACTTACCGGTTTTCAGATAGAAGCATCTGACAGACAGGCATTGATACTCCTAAAAAGATGCGGTTGATGGATGCATTACTTTACGTACCTACTTTACCCATATTAAATTATGACTTGCTGTGATATATAAGGCAACAATGCCTGTGGAAAGTTATTGCATCACTTATAGTTTACATTGACTCTTAATCATAATCTCTCACTATACACAAACATTCTGACTCACCGTGCTATTCTATGTATGTAGATACCTACCTACCTACAGTGTTTTGTATGTTACTTACCTACCATAAATATTTCAACTGAATCAAAGACACAAATGTGTATTTTTAAGGAGATGATAACATTAAGAGCTCAATTTTGCCTAAATGGTTCCCCACTTCTAAAAATTGGTCAGAATAATAGTTAAATTGTTTTACAAAGAGCTATCAAATGCCACCTGACTCATGGTTCTATATAAAAATGAAAATTAATCGCCTTTGATTTAGATGTATAGGAGATACCCTAAGATGTTGTAGCTCTTAAGTGGACTGTATAGGTGTTCCTCATATACTCGTAGTCTTCTTCTACAAAACGAAAGCTGAGCGGAATAAGGCGGAATGCCCACAAAACTGATCGGGAGTATTAAACAACAATAGCACTCACCAAAATTCTGCTCCTCGGCGCTGATAGTCTGATTCTTGCATTAAAGTAATATTTTAAAGATCTTTTTCTTCAAGCGGTGCGGTAATATTTTTCATGACAGCGCTGTCGGCGATTTTCTTCTTCTTTATAGAGATGTGATCAAGAAAGGAGTTTCTATTTCCTTTTAATACTAGTGATGCACGTAATGCAAACCAAATGGCGATTCGCATCTTATTGGCGAGGTATTATTACAAAATAACCCAACCAGTTTTGTTAGGCTCAAACATTCCCCCGGCCTAGAAGGACAAAGATCTCTTTGTTCTTCTACTAAACAAAGAGAGAGATAAATAAATTGATATTCTATTAATCAATGAAACAAAGAACGAAACAGGCTTCCGTATAAAAAAGCCCAAATGAAAAGAAAAAGGTAACTTTCTAAGTAATGCCACCATGGATGACACCTGGGACATAGAATATTATAAATTATTGAAGCGGTAAGGGAGAAACCTTTACCACAGGCCTTTGATAAGTGCCTGAATTAGTACGCACGGAAACTACGCGAATAACTCCATCTTTACCCGGATATACATCGTCGATTACACCCAATGGCCATTTTAATGGAGGAACATTGTCATTATTAAGCAAGACAACTGTGCCTTTAGTTATAGGTTTAGTTGCGGTATTCCATTTTTGACGCATTTGTAAAGTATGTAAATATTCCGTTTTCCAACGCTTCCAAAAAGATTGAATTATTTTATCAAGCAGATATTTACGTTTAACTAAACTGATTGACAAATTAGAAACGTCAACACTATGAAGAGAATCTAAAGGACCAAGCGTTAAAAAGTGTGATGGCGTTAAAGCAGTAGGTTCTGACGGATCCGCGTTTAAAAGAGTTAATGGACGGGAGTTAAGAACCGCTTCAATTTGCGTTAAAATTGTTAACATTTCTTCATACGTCAATAACTGATCTCCAATCACACGTTTTAAATGTAATTTTATGCTCCGAATATTCGATTCCCAAGATCCTCCAAAATGTGGAGCACTTGGCGGGTTAAATCTCCAAGTAATTCCTTGGTGAAGGGTCTCAGCCGATAAAGCATTTTTGTAATCCTTAGAATTAACAAATTGTGTCAATTCATCAAAATGAGACTTGGCTCCAATAAAGTTGGATCCTTGATCAGAATATAAATTCAAACAGGTACCTCTACGAGACACAAATCGTTTGAAGGCGTTAATGAAAGCGGATGTACTCAAATCTACTGCAAGCTCAATATGAGTGCAACGAGTCACTAGACAAATAAACAGACATATGTAAGCCTTCTGTTGTCGTGCACCTCTATAACGGCTTAAGAGGATAGGTATAGGACCCGCGTAATCTACACCAGTATGTAAAAACGGTTTCGCTTCAGTAACGCGGCAAGTTGGCAAATCAGCCATTAATGGAGAATCTATCGAAGGATTGGCCTTAAAACAGCGGTTGCACATTTGAAAACGTTTGCGAACTATATTTCTACCCGAAAGTATCCAGTATTTCTGACGTATTAAGGACAACATTAAATTAGGTCCAGCGTGTAAGAATCGTAAATGATAAGCGTCAACTATTAAATTCACAACATGATCATTTTTGGGAAGTAAGATCGGATGTTTAGCGTAAAATTTAAGATTTGATTTATTTAAACGACCCCCAACTAATAACAAACCATTATTAATGTAAGGACATAGCTTTCGTAAATATTTTGGAGGCAATTCATTATTTAAAATGACTTGCATTTCATTTTTAAAATGAACAGATTGTACGGAAGCAAGCACAGCTTCCTCAGCGATCTGAATCTCGGATGGCATAACACGGTCAGATCTAGGCAACTTCTTCACGAAACGCAATATATACACAATAACACGAAGTAGTTTACTCCATGAAGAAAAGCGAGACGAAATATTATATAAACACGGTTTACCTTCTTCGGTCGTTAAAAATGTATTCGCTTTAACCTTTATTTCAAGTAGATCATCCTTTTCATCGAAAACAAAATGATCAAGAGGCCACGACGAAAGTGGTTCTTTGACCCATGAGGGGCCGTGAAGCCAAAGTGGATGATCTAACAGCTGACTTGGCGTGAGACCACGCGATAGACAATCGCACGGATTTTCTTTTCCCGAAACATGAAAGAAATGTGACGCAGGTAAATTCTCATGTATTTGAGCGATGCGATTACTAACGAAAACGTTAAATCGGTGTGGCGAGGAATGAATCCATTGTAAAGTTACACTTGAATCCGTGAATGCAAAAATATTTGATATTTTGCATCGATCTGAAATGTTATCAGCGACGTATCTAAGCAGTTTAGAAAGAAGCAACGCGGCGCACAATTCCAGACGTGCTAACGTGAGAACCTTTACAGGAGCTACCTTTGATTTTGCACAAACAATATTTACTATATTGTGTGAAAAGTTGGGATGAGAAACGCATAGATAGACAACAGCACCATAAGCGGCAGTGCTAGCATCTGAAAATCCCACCAAAATCAATTCACAATCCAAAGAATTTATGCCGAGATGACGTGGAAATTTGAGCTTCTGCAAAAGCGGAAGTTCAGCTTTGAACTGAGACCACTGATTACAAATATTCTCAGGAGGTCTTTCATCCCAATCTAATTTCAATAACCAGAGTGTTTTGATCAATAACTTTGCGTACAAAATTATAGGGGCGGCGATCCCAACCAAATCCCAAAGTTTGGCGATGGTAGACAGAATTGTGCGTTTTGTCACAATGTTCTGTGGGTCTAAATGCACAGTTATAGAAAATTGATCAGTCATAGGGCACCAACGTAAACCCAATATCTTTAAATCGTCATTTTTCGAGATATCAACGATAGCTGATAATCGATGATCTTCGGGTAATGTTTCCAATAACGCGCGAGAGTTACTCGAAAATTTGACTAACTCTAAACCAGCCTTTAAGAAAAGATCAATTAAATCATGTGACAACTTAATAGCGGTGGATTCATCCATGACAGAGGTTCCTAAATCGTCCATGTATAAATTGCGAGAAACGATTGTAGCTGCGGCAGGAAAAGATGAGCCTTCATCAATAATTAATTGTTTTATCGCACGCATTGCAAGATAAGGACTGCATTTGAGCCCAAAACAGACGCGGTTGAATTCATAAATTTGAGGTTCATTTTCATTCGAAAAACGATATATCATACGAAGATAGCGATGAAACTCTGGAGAAACTAGAATTCTCAAATACATTTGTCGAATATCAGCGGTTATGGCAATCGGAAATAACCGAAAGTGGAAAATTATCGCGAGTAAATCTGATTGTAGATTAGGGCCTGTATATAGACAGTCATTCAGGGACACGTTAGTGGAAGTCGCAGCACTTGCATCTAGAACTAGACGAACCTTGGTCGTCAATCTATCTTCCTTAACAACAGGATGATGCGGTATAATGTAAGAGCTAGATTCAGTTTCTAGATCCTTCACTAAGGAAATATATTCCTTTTTTAAGTAATCTTGTATTATCTCATCATATTGCTTATGAAGGATATTATTTTGTTTAAACCGCCTTTCTAACGCGTTGTATCTCCGCTTAGCTGTCGTCAGTGAATCACCTAAGTCTTTTGGATCACGACAAAATGGCAATGGAACTATATAGCGACCGAGTTCATCTCTCGTTGTTTGTTGTATGAATATCTGTTCGCATGCCTTATCTTCAGCAGAGAGATGTTTGCGAACAGGAACTTCTTCAATCTCCCAGAATTTAGAGAGAAGATTATCTACATTGTCAGTTGTGACAAAGAACGTATTATGTGAAGGCGATTGTACATCTGCAGTAAAGGCGGAGCCGGAAAGCACATATCCAAAAACGGTATCAATCGCGTCCGGATAACCGGTTGGTCCGATAATGCGGTTACTCTTCATTACACACTTAATAAAGTCTTCAGCACCCAGAAGTAAATCAATTCTACCCGGTAGATACCAATGGTTGTCACTGAGTTGAATGTCATTTAAATACTCCAATGCCGCGGTGTCAATTTGACAAGCAGGTAAATTACCAGAAATCTTATCTACGACCAGTGCTTGCAAATCAAATTTGAAGGATTGATCGAAGCGAGAGAATAACGTTAAATTCGTAATTCCCTTTATTGATTGTGAACTTTCTCCTATACCATGCACCAAAGTATTTTTATTATCAGGTATTATTGTCAAACCTAATGTACGTAAACAACGCGATGTAATAAAATGGTTTTGAGAACCCATGTCAACCAGAATTCTTATATCGCGGCGAGTACCAGATACATCTAACACCTGTGCAACTGCTGTTCCTAGCAAAACCGTTTTGCGAGAGTCATGGTTACTCATAGCAGTGCCAGAAAAACTTATTGGGTTGTTATTATGGTTGTGCGGACGATCAATTGTAGCGGCAGAGCTTTGTTGCTGCGGCGGCTGTGTAGCGGGCGAGAGCGGTGGCGGAGTAGAAGCGAGCGGTGCGGTAGGTCTCACGTGACCTTTATTTTGATGAGAAGAAATACCCTGATAATTATGCGAAAGCTCTTGATATGACACATGCGGACGTTCAAATGATTGATTACGACACAACTGGCTATGGTGAGCCTTATTGCAATATCTACATGCGGAGGTAGACTTGCACGTCGAAAGTGTATGACGGACACTTAAACAGTTTACGCAACCATTACATTTCTTTATCACATCATATTTTTCTATCGGCGATAACCTCAGAAAAGGTTCGCACTGGTATAAATGAGCGTGTTTGGTACTATTGCAATAACTACACACGTGACTAGCATTGTTGTTATTATTATTGTTTACTAGAAAAGTGCGAGGTGCAGTAACTGGCTGGCTCCGTGGGAGATAATTACCCGCGTGCGCGTGTGATGACGATGTTGCTGTCATCGTGCGTTGTAATATTTTTGTTTGATCTCGGATAAAAGAGACAAATTCATCATATCGAGGAAATATATTCTGATTATTCAGTGACATTTCGAATGCTTTAGAAGTATCTGCATCTAATTTACGCATTGCCAAGTGTATAAATACGAAATCAGCCAATTCTTTGATATTTATCTGACGTAATGCAGCCACTGACGTGGAAAATTGATCGATGAAATCTTCTAAATTGGCAGCATTTGCTTTGCCCCCGCTGAGCGACTTCAAGTTCAAAATATTTTCCAAATAGGAAATAGCGATAGCACGATTGTCTTCGTATTTATTTATAAGGGTATCATACAACACCCTGTAATTATCCGGAGTGGGAGCAATCCCTACGCAAATAGTTTGCGCCTTACCCTTTAATTTTGAAATCAAATATTGAATTCGTTCGGCATCGGATAACGTAGAGTTATTATGAACAATAGTTCTGAAGGTCTCTATAAACAGAGGAAACTTTTTAATGTCTCCATCAAAGTCTGGAATGTCAATTCGCGGTAACTTTAAGGCGGGTGTTGAACCGTGTGACAAGTCGTGTTGACTGTCTGAGACGTTGAACTTATTGTAAGCGGTTTTAATAGCGTAGAACATGTCATCAAATACCCATAAAATTTCATAATTGGGCTTGTAGCTCGAATCTAACTCTAAGTTTAGTTCATGAATTTGATCGTTCAGAATAACAAATTCATCACGTAAATGCTGAATATTTGCTGCTTGCATTAAAAACAAAACAACCTTTTCGCGCTTTGTTTTTGGAATAGATTCAAAAATGTCTTTAATACGTTTGAAATAAGATTCCCGTTTGTTTGTCAAAAGCGTTATTTTATTTTCCATTTTAATGAAAAGTCGAAAGTGGAATACACCTTAAATGTTACCCTACCATGTTTAATGACAGATTACTACAATATAACCATATGACATGGCCATGGATGCAATCAAGTAGTATTATATGACCGTCCGTCAAAGATGGCGGAAGAAAAATGTTGATATTAATTTTGAAAAATTGCGGATGGAAATTTTGAATATTTAGAGAAAAACTACGAAATATGCGGCTCGGAGGCCAAAAAATGTTGTAGCTCTTAAGTGGACTGTATAGGTGTTCCTCATATACTCGTAGTCTTCTTCTACAAAACGAAAGCTGAGCGGAATAAGGCGGAATGCCCACAAAACTGATCGGGAGTATTAAACAACAATAGCACTCACCAAAATTCTGCTCCTCGGCGCTGATAGTCTGATTCTTGCATTAAAGTAATATTTTAAAGATCTTTTTCTTCAAGCGGTGCGGTAATATTTTTCATGACAGCGCTGTCGGCGATTTTCTTCTTCTTTATAGAGATGTGATCAAGAAAGGAGTTTCTATTTCCTTTTAATACTAGTGATGCACGTAATGCAAACCAAATGGCGATTCGCATCTTATTGGCGAGGTATTATTACAAAATAACCCAACCAGTTTTGTTAGGCTCAAACATAAGATATTCCTAATTATATACTTTGTCTGTATTGCAGGGCTATTTTCTATACCTGTTCAAGAAAATTTGGCTCAATTTAATAGTCTCAGAAGAAGTGGCTGTCAGTCATATATGGACGGACGTTTATATAAACTTTCATAATAAAAAATTGAATTCAAAGTTTTGGCTGTAGCAGGACTTGACTTAAGTATAAGTCAAATAGATATAAAATGAGACCTTTTTAGACCTCAAGATTTCCAATAAGTTCCCTGAAACCTAAAAATTGGTAATATAATTTTTGTGTTTTATTTTTATTGATTAAAATATAATATTTTAATAATAAATATTATTTAATTTTATTACGCAAGCAAAGTCACAGGTATTTCATATGATAATTTATTTACTAAAATGTGCTGTAACAAGAATATGCCGAAAATGGAATATGTCCAAAAAGGAATGTGCCGAAAAAGGAATCAATCCTCGAGTCCACTATGGTGCTCCCATTATAAAGTTAGTTGTCTGTAATTCATGACCCAATGAAGACAGTTTATGCATGTATCTGTCTGTGCTTAAAAATTATATTATACTCAAGTATAATGTCCTCCCATACGGCTATCCCATGGGGCACTTCTTCTGAGCAGATGTCACCTTACGAGACACTGGTAGATTCAGACATGTAAAAGAGCCCATGTGGCCTACTTGCAAAATAAATATTTTCATTTTCATACTAAACACCTTACTTGAGTCGAGTATTATATCAGTCTTTTATTATTATTATTATTATTATTATAGATTTTATGCACAGGCAGCTTATAGCTGATACGTGCATAATCAGTGTCCACTTGTGTTTTTTAATTTAAAATGTTTATCAAGTCTATTTTTAAAAGAGTTAACTGAGGGTGCACTTATCACTGTCTCCGGCAAACATCATAAATATATACTTTCATTTAAGATTTCTTCCATAGTCTATAATTTAGGAGAAGGATCAGGCAACTCCAACAGAAATGTCACCTTTATATAGTTAAATATTTTGAATATGTTATAAGAATATAGATGAGAAGTTTTATTCTATATTATATTGTTGGGTGTGACTCAAATCAAGACAACCTTGGTTATGTTATTCTAAAGAAAACATTTCTATATATGTTATGTCACTTTTTCTATTGTTGTAATTTTTGCAGCCTTGTAATTATAAAAATAGGCATTACCAGTAAACAAATTTGAGCAAGAATTCACGGTTATTACAGTGGAGCGACTGCAATCTCATGTCAAATTCCAGACAGTCTCAAACAGAATGATATTGTTATTTATTAAATCCTTTTTATACATAAATGTCACTTACCTGTGAACTCAAGTTTCCACTTATTTGATGTGATTTCAACATATCGCCCTCAGAAGCCATTCTATTGAACATCTGCTTCCTCTCTTTCACAGAGATTTTTTGCTCGCTATCAATCAGCATGCTTTCACTTTTTGATACAGGCATTGCAGACAAAGACACTGGCTCATTTATTTGTACATCATCATATGGTGTTGATAACGTCCTTTCCAGAGGTACAATTGGTATACTACTGCGCTTTTCACCCACCTTGTCTGTTGATTTACGTCTTGGTACTTTAGGGGGCGTATCACTAGGCAGTGTCAGACTGATGCTAGACTCAGTTTGAGGCAATGCTGAAGGAATCTCACTGCTAGGAGCAGCATTACTGTCCTGAATCAAGTTCGCTAGAATACTGAAGTCCTGATTGAGCTGCAATGGTGGCGGAGGTTGGTATTTATCAGCCTGCGAGATGGCTTCTGCCTCAGCAACGCTATCATTAACTTCAACATTACTATCTTCTTTTTTACTGTAATTTTGCATGTATTTCTTTTTGAGTATAAGCCATTTCTCATTGTTCTGATTCTTTATTATAGCCAAGGAGTTAACATGCTTCTTAAATGTGTTCCTCGCCTCATCTAGAAATATTAGTCATGTATTTAAAGTTCCGCAAAATGCAAACAATAGAAGAAAGTGTTAAGTTGTTTACGCACCTCGCATGTCAGGGTTCATAAGAAACACTTTGAAATGTTTCACCAACTCATAATTAGTCACTTTGCCATTGTGAGCTAACATGAATTTTAATATTTCGTCAAAACTTAACTCCGTTGGGACAGACATTATGTTAATAAAACAATTAGGTACCTATTCGGTGTTCAAGATAACAATACAACTTTTCTAAAAACTACAAACGAACGTCAAACGTAAGTAAGAGCACCAGCACGCCGGACGCTAAGTAGTTTGGCTTGAAACATCGAGTATCATATTAACCAATTATATTTCTTATTTATTTTCAAGCTCAACTTTGATTGGCTAATATCGAAACGAAAAGTTATTTGACGATGATGGCTGACAGATACGTTTCGTTAATCGCAGCAATATAAATATAAAAATTATACACAGCATGTACGGTCAGTTATTAATCTACCCACATTCTATGCAGTATGAAACTTCCCGGCCAAGCAAAATAGTCCTGTAGGTATTGTGTATTTTTACTCTGTCTGGAAAATAAATTATTCTTATTCTTAATACAATAACAGTTTTGACAGTCCACTGAATTCCACGGAAAAATTGGTGATGTACAGTATAGGTGGAAAAACTTATTCGATATGCATGGATATAATTATCTCGCCTAATGTAAAAAGAGCAATAATGGCTTTATATGGCTGTCAGCGCTCTTTTTACATTAGGCCAGGTATACTGACAGATTTTAAGTACCTATAATGCTCCAGTTCATCTAGGATTGGTGGCCATATGGGCCTTCGATAGGTATAGGCAAAGTTCCCTTAACCTTTCCCAATTAGAAGAAACAAACCAACCAAAAGAAAAAATAGCACGGGGTGGCAGGTAGGTATATTTTTTCCATTTCACGCACCAAAAGTTTTAACTAATCGAGCCGTTTAACTGAACTAAAAAATTCTTACAAAAATTAGCTTTTATTGCTGCAATCATAATTATAAATCACATTAAAAAACATAAATGCAACTGATATGATTATTTTAAAGAACCTCAAAGTTCAAAGTATAAAACGGAACGCACTTAGGGAGTGCAGAGCCAGGACCCCAATTCTCGGTGCATTGGAGATAATGTCACATGCGAGATTAAACGTCAGTGCATACAGTACTTTGACACAACTGTATGAATCTGACGTTTAACCTTGCAATGGACATTATCTCAAATGCACCGGGAATTGGAGCCCAGTCCATTGAATTTTATCATCGAACGAATCAATCTGTCATCTTGTTACGTTAGTTTAGCAGGTAATTATCTATTCTGTGATCTTGTCCAATCATAAACGTTAAGTTAGCGTACCCGTTGAAGAAATCCAGGATCTGATAATTCCAAGAACAGAATCCAACTAGTAGTTAGTAGTTAGATACAAAACACCGTCAGTTCAGGTGCGAGTCTGACCCGCGGGCCGAGGGTCCCGTACTTATGTATTTACCTATGAAAAATAGACAGTACCTTGTATGTACAGACCTTAAAAATAAAAATAAATGCTTTAGGCAAACAACCGCGTAATATCCCATACTTACCTACCGATGAAAACAGACAGCAAAAAACCCTAATGGCCGAATTCAGAAAGGCCACTCAAATTTATTTTTAATTAAAGTGACGTTTCTGTATACGTTTACAACTAGTTGAGGAACATTTAACTATTTAATATCTAATCAAATGCTTAAGTGGCGTTTCTGAATTCTGCCATAAGAATGAAAAAAAAAAAACGTTTCGAATAACTGGGTAATCATTTACAACCTACTTATTACTTAACTATGAAATAAAACAAGAAATAACTTTCCTAAGCCCTTAAATCTGTGTAACCGTCGAATGTGATACGGCCATGCAATAGTAGTTTATGCAACGGTTGCATAATGATAGGCCTTAAAACACTAGTGCGGTTTTCATGAAACGAGCTTTAGCGAGTTTCATAATAAGATCGCACGTGTGTTTTAAGGCCAAATTATGCAGAGTTGCATACATAACTTTATCTACACACATATTATAAATCCTCCATGATGTGTTCACAAAAAATATTTTCTGGCAACAAGTTATTGGTTGCAATCGTGGCTGCATTTACGATATCCGGCGCATTTTCACATCACACAGTCACTCCGAGAAGACTACTATTCTTATTTTCAACTTAAATGTAAATTAAAAGCAGCGTTTTACAATTCTACTTTCGTTAAGCAAAAAACCAACATGAATGATGAAAGCGGCAATTCGATCCTCCGTCAAGACCATTTTTTAAAAAATCATATACAAACGAATGAAGTCTCTATTCTCATGTCACTGTTTTAATATGGATGGATGAATACTAGAATAGAGACCCACTTGAGTTTTGACAGCTGTTCCAAATTTAATCTCATTACGATACTAAAATCGATACTGTAATAACATTACAGTACTGGTTTTACCTAATTGGTTGTCATAATGCTGGTCATTTCCTACGGTTTTTGATTACATTATGGAGGTTTTATGATATGGGTGTAGATAAAATTATTCACATTGCGGTAATTAGTTTCGTAATTAATTGCATAAAAAATACCAATATTCTAGCACTATTGTAACGTGTAATCAGCAAATAATAAATTTGATTTGTTTGTGATAAAACATTAACGGCTTTTTTGAAAAGACATTTTTTATTCCTAATGGTCCATAACGTTTCCGATATACTTACCTAGGTAATTTTTTGTTACTTTATCTGATTGGCTACTTGCATGATTTTTATTTCAATTTATTTTGGAAAATACTGAGTCATAGAAACCCAACTGTGTTCGCAAAACATTATTGTGTTGTTTTTTTTTCGAGATATGACGCTTTGAAAAGTTCTAGTTCACCATTCACAAAAACGCTCCATACAAAATGGCCCTGAAATATGACGTCACAGTTCCGTTAGAGTGTATACCTGACCAATGTAAAAACAGCCCTGACAGCACTATAAAACGTATGACCGTCATGGCTCTTTTTACATTGGTTTTGGTATATAAAATATATGAATGAAATCCATAATTATTTCCGAAAATACTGTTTTTAGGCCAATATCGTAGAATTAAAAAATGACAGTTTGATGAGGATGTCAAAAACTAGTGATTCAGAACTAAAACGCAATATTTATTTTTCACTTAATATTTTGACAATTTTTGACCCTTAATAGAAAAAAAAAGTAACAGTCAAAATGATATTTTTGTTTCTTTGACATGCATTTATTTATTTATGTGTAGCTAACGTTCCACAGAAATATATTTATTAATATTTGTTACTATAGTCAAGTAGCCAATTCAGCATCTTTGACTGTATTATTAACGTCTTCATCATATACCTACTTCTTGATTTCAGTAAGCAAAACTGAGATCATGGTTATGTGTATTCTCTGTGTGTTGACTGAATTTTCATTGTTTGTTTTTACGATATTATAACGACTTCTTTACGCATCTCCACAATATACTTAGTAGCATCTTTGTTTTTTCTTTTCACATGGTAACTGTCACCTGATTTCAACATAATACGACCTCCTATTTGCGAAGATATAAATCGTACGGCATCCGAACTAGATGATACGAGTACACTTGGTTTATATGGGTGCATTTTTTGTGAAAATCAGAATTTTAAATGTACCTATGTTATATAAGGAAGAGCAACAACACACCAAGGACAAGAATTCTATGACAGTTCAGAGACATACAATTAATGGGATGAATGTTAAGAAGTAAATGAATGCCAGCCAGTAATTATGAATGTTATGGAATATCGTTCTAGACAGATAATTATAATTTGGTACCTAAGCATAGATCAGACTATAGTAATCTCAAATAATCGGTAAATGGGCGATTGCTTCCTCGTACTGGGTGTGATCTGGCATGATCACGAAAAGTGTAGAGTGGTCAACTGAGCCCGTGAGCTGAGTTGACCCTTAACAGGTTCTCTGTCATGTGTGGTCTTAATGGTACGTTCATGAGGCACATGTGTCCAATCGGGCAATCTAACCAAAGTAAACAAAAGAATAGAGGGGAAAAAACGTACAATTTCCTGTCCTGTGTGTCCGGACCAATCGAATCGAATGGAATTGGGCTTTACAGATATTGCACACGTACACAGTCTCCAAATGATCATAACTAGGATCTTACAAAACCATGAAATTTAAAACCGCAATATCACACAAATTTCATTTGTGCAGCTTCATAACTTTGCACACCTTAAGTCTGTGCTCAAGATATTTGGATTTGTTTATTGCTAGTTCACCACAAATGTCACAGAGCAATTTTATATGCACTTTAAAAAACATCCTATCCAAAAAGGTTTTGTTACAAAAAGTGATCAGCTATTATATCTACTGACGCAGTGATCTAAGTTATTTTCAGTTTGGGTGCTCTTGGGTAAATTTTTCTTTCGGTTTTCGTTTGTGTTCCCACACTGAAATAAATCGGGCGAAGAGTCCGGATCTCAAAATACCGTCAGCGACCCTAACATGCAAGACACAAAGATAAGTTCAACCCGTTTATCTCTATGACTATCTCTTTCGTCGGCACTAGTGTTAGACATAAGACGGTTTCACTTATCCTTGTGTCTTGCATGTTAGGGTCGCAATGCAATGTAAGCGAGTTCTGAGTCCGGAAAAAAACAGTATCTCCTTGTGCGAGGTTATAGGGAGAAGTGGGCGTTTTAGTTCCCAATATTTATAAACGATGTATGGAAGGTTGCGAAAGGATGAAAAAAACTTGAAATAGATAGGAGAATCTATATTACAGTAAAATATTTACAGAAAAGAAATTAAATGAATTCAGTCGATAGGATTTGAAATAACGAGCGTGGTTGCCAGGGGAAACACAGCGGCGCAGAACTGCAGCTCACGCATGCGCCCATCTGTGTGGAAAGGCCACAAGGTCGTCGAAATGCATGTTTAAAATTGATTGCCTCTCATCTGCAACAGAGAGTAGTGGTAGAGCCAAACAGTAATCCTCACTAGATCATTACTGTTCGAATGGGCCGGCTCGACCGGGGTAGTACCACAGTCTCACAGAATATCGGCGTAAAGTAATAGCTTGCTATTGCGTTTCGTACGGTGAGTGACGAGATCCGGAGGCCTATTCCCTCATCCCCATCCCATCCCCATTCCCCATCCTCGCTAGACTGGCAACGCATCGGCAGCACCTCTGGTGTTTCAGATGTCCATAGGCGGCGGTGACCACTTTCCATCAGGCCGTCAGCTCGTTTGTCAGTCAATTGACATAAAAAAAAAACTAGACCGGACAAAATTAAATTGTCGCTAAGTAGGTACTACATGAAACATATGAAATCCAATATCGTATTAAATAAGTTTAGTAGCAATCACAATTTTTTGCATGTGCACAAGATTTGTCATCGGTGAAATTTAATTTCAATGTCATTTAAATGTAAATAAAAGAAATATCATGTAGGTAGACAAAAATGAAAGAGGTAAGATTAGATACTTGCTGAAAACAGTTCTTTGTTCGAGCAGAATCGGTGTATCCAGTGGGAAAACAACGACGCCAAAACACTCCGTCTCCTATGATATTGAACGTGACAGAGAGCGCAGATTGCGCTCGCGAAGAATGCGTTCCATTTTGGTGTAGGGCTGTCATTTAGGTACCTAAGTAGGGGAGATTAGTCCAAAACCGGGTATGGGGATAAAATTAGGACATGGCACTATGGCTTCTTAGTGAGTTTCATATTTTACGGGCGCTTTGCGTACTGAAGTCAACCATCTTGATTAGTTTGTCAACAAAAGTTGAGTGACATTAGTGCGTTCTTGTAGAAAATAATTAAGAAAAAAGTTTTTACGCAGGTTTGATGTGATATTCCATGGAATTCATAAGTGTGCCAATCTTTCGTACGTCAAGGTACCTGGTAGAATTGGTAATTTTTCCAAAATTAAGTATGTATTGAGTTTTAACAAACATTACTTAAATTTTGATTGCATCATGATTTTAGGTTGGTAAATTATTCTTGTATGTGCGTTCGGGGTAAAACCGTACAGGATTATACCGTGTGGTACCCGATTTTGTACAACTTTCAGTGTCATTCAAACTAGCGACTCTGCAAAATGCTATGGTCGGTTTTTCTAAAACAGTAATTTGCCCATTGAATCCGCACTTTGTATCTGCTACTATAACAGACCTCACATCTACTGAGCCCACATCGGATTCTTCTAATCATATTACGGCTGTAGATCGATATTAAAACGTTGTTATTAGCGCAAACATTAAAGAGGATAACCCTGCGCTTAACACGAGCATAACCAATAAATTCACAACCAACCACTTCAAAGCGATCAGCAGTAGGTCCACAACCAAGAACTTCACAGTAATCAGCGTCTTCGTCTTTAGCTTTTTGTCCAGCTGATATTTTACCTTAACCTCATGTTAAGTATAAGAAAAACCCCTCCGGCCGTTTTCGGAACAGCGATTCGCAACTGGTTATTTACAAAATCATTACTGCTGGATATCAATACGTGATGGCCAGCAGTCCAGTTGGTGAAGATATATGAAAATGTAACATATATTTTAATAAGCAATGGGTTAAAAAGGACGGAATACTTAATTATTGTTGCTGTAAAAATGAAAAATTAAACTAATAGTAACATAGAAGGCTGCCATACAAAAATAAATAAATACATAGGTCGCATAAATCCAAATTTAGCTCATTTACTAGATGTTTTAAACACAGTCTACGTGTTTTAATTTAAAAAAAGTCAATAGCAAAAAGAAAAAAGAATACGTAGAAATAGACAAGGAAATCAATTCAGCAATAAACAATCTGAAATCCGGAAAAATGTGCGTGGGGCACTGCATAGAAATTATTTGCCCATATGCAACCTGGGGGGCTAGCACGACATGCCCGCGAGTCGTTTGTCGCTCAATGCGTCTCTGTCAAACCAGTCAAGTATGTAAGGGATGCACTGAGCGACAAACGACTCGCGGGCAAGTCGTGCTACCCGTGCTGAAGGGCCAAGAAGGGTGGAAAAGGCCTTTCGAGAAATATAATATAATATTTCAGTTTATTTAATTTTGTAGGTAAGATAGAAGAATCCTTTGGTTAATTTGTTTCAAGTTAAGTTTTTGGAGTTTTTATGTTTTTGTTAAGTAAAATACGTAGATCGACATTGCAATTTTTTGTTTTAATTGCATATTTTTTTATTCATTATCTTAGCTAAGTACTGGTTGCGAATTAAGAAATGCTTTTCTCCCATCGCAACTATGTAAGTTTGGGAAGTTCTTATTCTTTGTTCGCAACCAAGTTGCGCTTCAGGAAAAAGTTCTCTTGATTCGCAACTGGGTGCGAACAAAGAATAATAATTCTTAATTCGCAACCAGTTGCGAATCGCAGTTTCGAAAACGGGTGGGAGAAAAACAACTTTAAATGCTCGTCGAGGCAATACTGCTGTTAATCACCTTATAAATTGGAACTAGAAGGAAATAATGCCTAAAAACGAACAACAAAAGAAATCCTAAACTAAATGGTGACATAGCAAAACCTAAAACAAAAAAAGATTTCAGACGATGTGTGTATTTGTTGTAATGAAATTAATGGAAGTAGGTACAAGAAAAAGCGATGCTTGGGTTTAGTCTTTAGTGAAAAAAAAGCCCACGAATTCTGTACTGGTTGGGAACCATTAGAACTTGATGAGTTCCATTACTTCCGTTGTTAAGGGGCAAAGTCGGGTAAAGGATGTTGGTATACCCGGTTTTGTACCAGGCATGGGGCAAAACCATAAAAAATTAATATTTGAAAACGAATACATTTTTATACATAGAATACTGAAAACAGTGATCTCCTTGAACAAATCTCTGATTAATAAAGCAAATTAAACAAAAGACAGTGGCTACATGTTTTCGCCGTTTGGGGTTGAAACACTCGGGCCATGGGGTCAGAGCGCTTACCAAATCTTTTTTAAGCTGTCGAAGCGGCTTGCCGAATCGACCGGTGACCAGAGGGCTGGGTCATATTTGGCACAACGAATCAGCTTAGCCATACAGCGTGGGAACGCTGCCAGCGCTCTGGGCACCCTGACGCCTGGCGCTGATTTGGAACCAATCTTTTATATATAGATAGATTTAAATTAGTCTTACTTCATTTTGTATATTTTTAGTTTAAGAGCTGTACTCTTCCAATCGAAATAAATAATTCCAATTAAACAAAGACTAATAAAGTTGATTTGAGTTGATACAATATAAAGTAGAAACGATGCTACCTGCAGAAGTATAAAACTGTGTCGCAGATAGCAACGCCCTCCTCCGCGTTGAAAGTAACAGGGTTCCAAAGTGAACATTTCCCTTAACGTCCCGGTTTTACTCCACTTTTCCCTACATTCAAGTAAATGAACTTCATGTAGCGGATGGTTAACGGTTATCTTTTTAATCGTCTTCAAAAAAGGAGGAGGTTCTAAATCGAGTTTATATTTTTATTGAAATGATGTAAGTTTTTCTGTATGCCAGAGGTCAATAGAATCATAGGTATGAATGGTAAACTGTGATCGAATCTAGTCCTTTTGTAGTTGATTTAATGAATTAAATACTCTTGTGACTGTGTGATGGGTCATTGTAAATTTTCGCGATTTTAGTTGTTCACTTGTGAGAAAGTATCTTATCATAACTGCAGAGTTTTGTAAATATTATATATACAAGATCATGCTGTAAACGTATCGTATTGTATGTTGCATTAACAATATTTATAATAAATATTAAGAAAATAACTGAAAAGGATTACGAAACTCCGAACCGTAGTGTTCCATTTTCTGCCTCTTCCATTTTCTTCCGTTCTCAGATGCAGTGTTATCATGGTGACAGACGCGGTGCGGTGCTTAATGTTTCTTGTGGTGTAAAAATAATGACTATCAATAATGTCCGCCGAACGACATTTTAAATAGAGCAGATGCATTGTTTCTTTGAAATTGAATAATTTAAGTGATGCAAGATTCCTATCCTATTAAATTGTTTTCGATTTTAAAATTACATACATAAATATTGAATAAAATGGGTAGCTGATACAAAAGTTAACAAAGTGATGGGGTGACAGCATTGGCAAGCTGAGCGGCACTACCCACCTATATGCAACATAGAAGAACTTCCAATTTTGAACCTACTAGTTGCGGACTTCCCGCGTCCAACAAGAATTAGACATTTAACTTTTAATTGGCCGCTTGTTCGGTCTTCAGAAACTTCGCTCGCAGTAAGTGTTTAACTATGTTAACGCTGCGCTTTTAATAATGACCGAACTTGCTTGATGTACTCAAATTGCCGAGTTTCGGGTTAGGATGATCGGTCCCGGAGACCATAGTTTGTTGTTAGCAAAGTGTTATATTATTCATCGCACTTCGCATCTTTTAATGTGGCCACACCGGACAGTGCTTAACTTTCAGGTTCGAAGGTTCAATTTAAACAGTTTTAACATACATTTAGCGACATTTATCTATGTCGTTATTTACGTTTAAGTGTAAAATTAAATTAACTGTTTTTATTTAGTTTATTGTTAGGTCTGTGTGCTGTGTAAATAAAGTTTTGCCGCATGGTCAAGTTTTCCAAAATATTCGCTGTTACATGCGCAAGCTGAAGCTTACGCCGGCTCGTATGCGGGTGGCTATGACATTGTGCAGGATGGTGTTTACGCCCTGAGAGCAAGCCAGCGATGGTTCATGTCAGCAGCTGGTTAGCGGAGGTCGACGGGCGTCTGCAAGAGGTACGTACGGCCATGTTGCGGCCGCGGACGACGGGAAATCGCGGCCGCCCATGGGAGGCGTGTGAGATGGAAAGGGAGGGCGCTATGTGGTGCGCTAAACGCGCGAGCAGGAGGGCCGCGAGGCGGCGCGACGCAGAGGGCGTTCGGCCTAGCGGACCGCCACGCACTCCTGTTCCGGTCGCGTCGACGGGCGGCTGGGATCGCGCGTCTCGCCATACTGACTCCGCACGTAGCCCTCACAGACTTTTCTCCTAGTACGTTTTCGAATGTGCGCCGGTGACAGCGGGCACGTGATACGCCCGCAGCCACAGCTGTTTTTTCTCTTTCGCTCGAGCCTGTGACAGCTGAGTGTCGCGTGCGATCGCACTTTTCCCGCCACTTGCATTCGCTCGTGGAAATTGGACGGTTTAGAAGTTTTTGGCGCGAAATGCGTACGGCGTTCGCTCCGGAAGGATGGTTAACTAGTGACAAGCTAGAATGACTTTGCGGTTTGTTTGTGAAGACAGGCGTTTGTCGGGTTGTTAAGGTGTGATTGTCTCGTTGAGGTAGCCGGTAGGAAGATTGTCGTATAATGGATGACTGGGAGCGGCACGTGACGCCGCTGCTGCAGGACATGGGCTGCTCGAGCGAGGACGCGCAGGATGACTTTTTTAACCAGCAAGACGTAAGTGCTTAATGCAGGATTCTAGCATAAAGACCAGACGCTGTGTCAAAAACTAGAGATGCAACGAATACCGAATTTTGCTTGAGCCATGGGCGAAACGTTGAATATTCGGTAGCCGAATATTCGGCCAGACTTAGAGCAATTTGAGCCAACAAAAACCGTTCAAAATATTGAAATTGAAATACGCGACAATGTTAAGACTGTTTTGAAGAAATCGCTACACACAAATTGCAAAATAATATCGCAATGTACGATATGAAAAAATGATGTTTTTAATATTTTATTTATAAACAGTGATCAGCATAATGCATCATAGTTGCAGTAATTCAGTATCCAATACAAAGTTTACCTTTCTTCACCTTGCAATTAATTAGTGTTTATAATGAAAGGCTATTTTCAGAACCAGGGCTCGTTAACGAGGAAAAGCGTACCTAATCCTTTACACCAGAAAATGCTGAAAAACTGGTCGTTGTCCATCACATTTTCCCACTGAATTTTACATTAAGTATGTTTTTGTATGTTACTACTTAATTAAAAGCCTTTATTTAATTTTAATATACTCATTATCTCCTAAGTCGGCCGAATACCGAATACCATAAACAACGGCCGAATTGGCCGAATATCGAATAATGGCCGAATATTCGTTGCAACTCTATCAGAAACTATTACCCAAATCGACAACTTCTCTCAAACTTTTTATGTAGCTAAAAGCCTAGTTGGTTTGCTGCTCATCTATGGAAAAGTTTAAAATCAGAGCCTCATTGATAATTATTTTCAATATACTAAGGTAAGTTCACTAACTATGATATAATTAGAATAATAAAATAATGACCAATATGATATGCTAACAGGTATAACGTTTAGATTCAATGTCTTTGGTAATGTCACATTGAGCGAAAATGTTGACATAATCAAAAATAAAAAATAAACTGATAGTCCGTTAGCGAAACTAACTTATTTTATCAATTCTACTTCCTATTGAAAAGGGCTAAACCCTCTGCCCGAAAACACCAGCAGCGTTCACAAGTGTAGTAGGTACAAAATTCATATTACTTATTCCAGTTAATTGACGAAGATTTCGATCAACACACATCCATACCACGCTCGTTTGTCGAAATTGGGACATTCTGTATCAGATTTTTTAAGCGTTACAATAATCCCTAAACGAATTTTCCCAGGTGTATTTCGAGACAGAAAAAATGATTCGGTATAATTTTTGTCTTGAAATACAACTGTTCTGTGATTTAAACCCATTTCGTTAGTATCGTTTGTACCTGGTTTGGTTCCTCAAAGACGGTGCTTTGTATAGCAGCGTTTCAGTTTAGCTGCCACCTCTCATAATTTAGCTAATGGATGAATTTCATGGTGGGAAATTCAGATTTCCTAGTTAGTCTACCAAGGCAAGACCCATTGCATTTTGATTCGATGTTCCAGAGTTAGGAACGTTGTGACATTTATCTCATATATTCTTTATTGTAAATAAAGTTGCGACTTCCAATTCTCGGCAGACCCGGCCCATTTTACAAAAATCAGGACAAATATCTTCCGCCGTGATTCTTCTGCACTAATCGTAAACGTTGATTACCTTTTCGTTTCTAATCAAGACTGCAAGACTATTGAACTAAGCCTGCAAGTGATACGCGTTCACTCTTAGACTTTTTAGGATATATGATTATAATCCCGTTGTTGCGACACGTGAACATACCAGCGCCATTTCTTTTGCAAATCTTTTTACTAAGTTGTCAGTACCCCCATTTTTGTACTAGCGGGTGATAATGGATGCAACCATATCCCCAGAATATTACCAACTTTGGTAAATAAACATCAGGAGCCATGTCTCGATCCAAAAGAACTGGGTCTGTATTCAAAATGACATCGCATTTTATTTACGATGCGATCGCTTTGCGGTTAAGTTTATAAGAGCTTCCATATCGTAGCGAATATGAAATATACTTATCACTCAGGCAATGTCAAATAGATGCCCAGTGACCCTAACATGCAAGACACAAGGATAAGACAAACCGTCTTATCTCTAAGTGCGTCTCTTTCACACTAGTGCCGACAAAAGAGATAGTCATAGAGATAAACGGGATTAACATCTTTGTGTCTGGCATGTTAGCGCTGGGATCTAATTAGTTCGAGTTAAAGGTTCTTTTTGTGCGGCAAGTCATTAAATATATTATCATAATAAAGAATGGCTAGTTATTCATATATTTTTATATCCTGCCCAAACCGTAGAGTCCTTGTCACCTATTACCAAAATAAATATTTGTATCGCCATTTTTGATCGCTTATTGTATTAGCTAGGTACCTATTTGTTTGGAATTTGAACAATTTAATTACAATATTTCATTTATTTATTCGACTCAAACACCTTAAAATAAAGACATATTGACGTTAAAATGTGTTTAAACTCTTAGTCGTGTCAATATCGGCGTTGAAACCATTTTTTCTGCAAATAAATAAACATCTCTTGTAGCCCGAGGGCGTAAAGTGGGGTAATTAACTAGTCATAAAATTGACAGTGGTTGTTGCTAAGCTTATTAAATTTGTGGATGTGTGCTTTGGTCATCATGGTCATGGTCGAGGGATCGCATAGGGGCCTGAAAGTTGTGTGGTAATGTATTATTTTTGCGTATTTGTATTTGGTAAAAAATATATGCGTCAAACCACCACGGCATGGCAATTTCTAATTGAAAATACAAACTTTTAAATTGCCATTCGCATCTCTTCATGTTCGTACCTCACTTGATGGGCACGTCCATGCCTATTATAGTTAGGTTTTTAAACCTTTATTTTGTTTTTTTATCACCACCTAGAAAAATTTAATCTCGTTTTTCCTAGTAGGAGGTTTTAGTCCTTGCAAAGTTAATGGTGCAGTATTGTTTATATAGCATGGGGACTATCTGGCACGATATGATCTACCTGGAACATATAGCCTCTTAATTGATAAAGTAAATAAACGAGCTAGAGCAAGCCATGACAAATTAGTACAGCATGGAAATCTAAATCATACATGAAATTAGAGGTAAATCACAGAAAAGCGAGTACGCCTTGTTAAGTCGTTATAAACAACAAACCTCTTGCAGCATAACTGCTATTATGCAAATGAACATAAATTACCAATTTCTTTTATTCCATTCACCGCATTAATGGATACATTATTGTATAGCAACTTGTGGTTAAGTGGTATGTCGTCACTGTATAAGCAGTTCAAGCTCTTAACGCGATATCATTTCTCCTGGTTTGGTTATATCGATTTGGTTCATTTTCAATCTTATAACGATATTCGTCGATAAAGCATGAAATAAATGGCGACGTTGCATGAAAATCAAAATTAGGCATTATACGTAAAGAGGTAGGTAGTAAGTACCTACCCTTTTCCGTATAATGCTTACGAGTCTACGGGTCAATTTATGATTTGTCGGAAAAAATGAGAGACGAAATGAGCTAATTGTTAGAGAATAGAATATAATTTGAAAAACTAGTTATATAAGATGGAATTCGGTAACTTCTTTTAATGATATTGAACAAAATTTCATTACGACATGGAATTTTCAATATGGAATGAAGCATAATGACGTTTAAGAAGACCTTTTTTTAAAGCTATCATGCAGGTCGTTCTGAATTTTAGGTCTCCTTGAACGTGTCAGTCCTGTTCTTCGTGATTGGCTTACAAATTATATGAAATATTCGTGAGCTAAAGCAGGGAAACATCTCTACAAGATGGTGGTGGTGGCGCTTCATGCGAAATTAAAGGATCTCATGATGAAATGTATACCTAGTTACCTAACTTTTCTGCCCTGGTTAGTTTATGAAATACATTCAGAGAAAAAGTTATATATCTATGCAACAGTACCTACATAAATGATCTTAAAATACTTGGCCTATTCTAAAAAAACTCAGCTGCGTTTCATTTTATAAGCTAGGGCACTCTTATTTTATGACCTGGCATTTTGTACCAGTAGGTTATTATCAAAAATATGGCATATCGTTCTAAATTTGAATAGTGTTTTGATTCATTAGGTTGTATAATTTATCAATGAGCGAGATAACGATGTCTCACGACATAATGGGGCTTGGAATAAAGAGATTTTAACATGATCGCTATTTGGTGGACTAGTTTCATGAAAACTCTGACACGAGACCGTTGCCATGTGGCAAGGTGCCCAACACTTTGCCAGCTCGCAGAATGGGTATAAAGTTATAGCTCAGCATCTTCATGGCTATTAATGCTTTCAGGCAAACTACTGAGCTACTGGTGTTACATACAAGAAGTATTATACAAACCAGCTTTTGCTCGCGACATAGAGTTGTAGTAGTTTCTGATCTGACTTGCTAAGCGTCAACTGTCACCTTTCATGCTTTGGGTTTTGTTTGACTGTTCGTGAGTTCTCATTTCGAAACGATATAATTCCAAAAATATGTCCTCTGCCTCTCTTATATCTTGTCTGTCGGTTTGCAGGAGCTTGAATGCCCGACATCCCCATATTTTATTTTTGCACGTAATAATTTTTAGTGTTCTTGGATTTAATTTTGTGCAGGTTCTTAAACAATACAACTGTGCTAAATTCGAGCTTGACAGGTTTAGCCGTTCCTGAGAAAAAAAACTCGACCGACAGATGATGGATGTATATTAAATTAATTGTACTAGAAGTCCGTTTTTTCAAAATCAGGTACAAAACCCTAAAAATGTTCTAAATACAGCCAATTTTAGGATTTACATGTGTAGAGAGGTAGGACGGCTCTTACGTAATAAACTCTTTTGATATTATCATTATTCGCCATTATCATTACTTATCTGATTGATTAGTCCTGGGTACAGAAAACTAAAGCTTTAGCCCGCCATTTGTAATAATGTTCTGATGACCCCGAAACCAACAAAATCGTACTGGGTACCGAAACAACTATATTTGTTAGCTTTATTTCACTTCCTGGCCTCGGTCGCCACACCTGCTAGATGCCACGTAGCGCCACATACCAGCACATGCCCCATCTTCCAGGATATCAGTGACATCCCATCAGGGCGCTAACTATGGGCTCGTATGATACGCGGCTTAAGTGCCACAGGAACATTGACGCTGACGAGTGCCATTCTGATGATGCCATTTAGGGCGGCGTGGCAGGGGAAGTGGCCAACACCTGAAGAGCATTGGCCAAGTTTAAATACAGGGGTTTAAAGGATCTTGAATTTTACATTAATCCTTGAATCTGTTAAATATGAGGTTTATTTTATGCAACTGTAAAAGAAAGGCGTAGTAGTAAAGTACGAAGTTTGAAGTGTGAAGCACGTTTGCACAACCGCAGCTAAGGTCTGTTCGGCGAGAGTTGATAAAAAAGTAAAAAGTCAGGGCTTCTTAACTCATTACAAATAGCGACCCGCTAATTATTTTTACCGATGATAATAAAAAATTAAAGGGAATATATTATATTTTTTTCATAGAATATTATTATTGAATAGCCTAACTTTATAATCAGAAAGCAACACGCGAACAGAACACCTTAACGACACACTCGAAGCCAATGAAATATTATATTATTATGTAGAAAGACACAAGACACGTCATATCCATACTCAATGCGTTTTAAACATGTGTCATAGATAAATTTTTCTTTATCGTTTTTTGGCCGAAGCCAGTGCAGATTATTGAATTTATGTGAAATTTGACGCGCACATATAAGACATTAATTTTGCAATGTGGCGATTGTGTATATGAACAAAACAAATATATATTTTTCGCCGCCGTCCTCCCAGCGCGACACCGCAGTGACAACGTCTGCGTCCCTCGTACCACAAAACTCAGTGCGCGCGGCGACAAGCGACGCCCGTCATAAAGTTTGCGATAGTTAAGCGACAATCGCAATTTCGAAACGATATCATAATATTTATCAACTCTCGACGAACAGACCTTATACATTATGTAACGGCAGTTCCTAACGATGATCACTTTACGACAATAAAGGTAAAGTGTTTTAAATAAGAATTGGCAATTATTACATAGTACATATAATTGCAGATAGATTAACAAAACTATATACCTACTTAAAGGTACTTAATTGATAATGTACAAACGCGAAATGTTGCATGCAGAGTTTTTCACAAAAAATACCTTAACAATTTTAAACTGCTTTAAATAAACTTATCTATGTTCCGTCTGTTTTGATCATTTGCCTTAATTGTTACCGCGGTGACATAATAATTTAATGTGTGTAAAAAAATAAAGTTGCAAGAATCCATTAATTTGGCGGTTGGTTTTAAAAAATCTTTCGGTTTGTCAACGGTGGTCAAAAAATTCATATTATTATGAAACCTCAATGATTTAGCTGGACCGTTGCCTATTGTCGGGGACGTCAATGACATGACAATAGTGATACGAATAGTAAATGCGAGTGGGACCTTTCGCCTCGTCTGTCACTCATAGCCTTGGCTTTGGATCCATCGGGGACGACAGTGATAATATGGACAGCGTAAAAAAAGCAAAATTTCAAATAACATTCTAGAACAGGGTGCTTATTTTATTAAATTTAACTCGACTTCCAATTGTTTTTGCCAACAGTTTTAAAATATTATGCCATATTTTAGGGTTCCGTATCGAAAATATAAAAAAGGAACCCTATTATTGTGTGCATATGTCACGTCACGGCCATTTGTCTTATTAACTATTAAGGTAATTTGATTTTTAAAATTTTTAGTAGGTGTCATAGATGAGGATATAGTTTTTAAATATATTTTAATGCTATGATGGGCTATATTAAAGGGTAGCTTTCTAAAAAAATTTACTCAGCAAATTTTTTCTACTTATTACCATAAAATGTGCAAAAAAAAACCGTTCCCCACAAAAATGTAGCAACCTGAAAACCTATAATAATTATTCATGCAAGAAAGGAAATGTTCGATACCTACTTATTTATCAGGAAAATCAAACGAATTTCCAAATATTTAAGCTTCGTGAGAAATTGGTAAAATGCAGAATAACATTTGCAAGGTTGTGACGCTGACGTTGGACACGTGACGTTGCATAAAGATAATGGAAGTTTGCGTTCAAAGGTAGGTACGGGAAACGGGACAATGCCGCTAGAGTGAGACATTTATAAAAAATGTGAATAATATCATTTTATAAATGACAAATCGTCGCTGCGCGTGCAATACCGCGGAAGAGCACTTTGTAAAAACCGCGTATCTGCGTTTTTTGCGATTTTACAGGAACAAGAATAAACTGAATATATCAGTCATTTAAGTCAGTGTACGGATTACAGCAGAAAAAGGAGTGTTCACTATCCTTTAAATATAACCTACGTTAAAACTATAGCGATCGACTCTTTTTCCCAAGTAGATAAAACAACAGATAACATCTTCAACCCCACTACGTAATTATTGAGCGCAACTTGTCATTTGGGTTTCGTAAATAACAGGTTTCGTTAGTGACAGTTATATAGATTGGCCTAATTTGAAAAGAGTCGTTAAAGGTTGGGTGTAACCTAGTTATTGGACGCCACGATGAATATGATATTATATAGGAAGGAGAGTTGTTGAACTCACTCTTTCTTTTAAACAATAAGTATGAATAAGTATTAAAAACAATACAATTTCATAATTATAGTTTAAAAGAAAGAGTGTATGTTCCCACGTGCCAAAAAGATGTTGTGAGATCATCTTTGTGTGTAACAACGGCGGCGGCGCGGCGCGGGGCGGCGGGAGTGGCGGTGCCTGGACTCGGTTTGCCGCGTGCGACTCGATGCTTTTGAATCGTTTTCGCGCGACTAAATCACTAAATTACACTCATGATATCAAAGTGACTACGCATAAATGTTACACGCTCAGTTTCCTTACAAATCGACGAACTCTTTCTTTCTCTCTCGATATAGTTTTGTGATACCTACACTCTATTGGGATGTATCGTAGAAGATTGCAATTTGTAGAACCACTTCTGACAAATAGGTACGTACGAGTATTTCTACATTACTCCAGGAAACGAACGATTAAGAATCAAGTAAATTCGTTTTGGGCTGAACTTTTGCTATATGGGTAATACACATTTCAAGAAAAAAAAAATGTCCCTCCTATGATCAAAAGTTAACAAAAAAGACTGGCTAATTGTACGTTTCCTTCATACAGGCCCAAACTATGCCTAATGTCCTATATGCGAGGTATAGTCCAAGCAAAGAAATCAGGCCTCATGGTTCTTAACTTTCGGGAACAGGAGGGGACAGTTCTGAACCTAAACGTGTGTATGACCCATATACAGGGTGGGCCAGAAGTTTTTGCACTTTTAGAAACATGATAGAGGCAAAACTACAAATGCTATTTTATTAGGTATTTATTATAAGTAATAAGCATAAAATATATTTTTTATTAGAATAAACACTGTCGCCTAAATGAGCTCCGTCTTGTTGCTGGCACTCCTGCAACCGACTACGGAATTGTATGAAAATATCAGTATTTTTTCATCAATCATCAGTTCTGGTACGTACGATTTGCAAAATATGGCGTGTGACATATCAAATGGAAGGGCTCATTATAAGGATCTTAAATTTTTTTTAATTATAATTTTAACATAAACGGTTTTGAAGTTATTTAGGAAAATAGGCAAAAAATTACCATTCCCCCAGAAGGGGTTCTTAACACCGAAACTACTGGACCTAAAATTTTGAAAAATATACAAAAAATAGTTCTTTAACTAAAGATTACCGGAAAACTTTCAAAAAGTGTATGGTATTTAAAGTAACATAGTAAATTTCATATAGTCACGGAACCCTCTCCACTGGAGTTTAACTCGCACTGTTCCAGTTTTTTTTGGAAAGGGTTTATCACAATAACCACGTTACTTTCCTGTGAAACGGTCCATCGTAGTCGAAAATATACAAAATGGCGTTTAATTTCCCGTCATTCTTTGTACCGCACAATTAATAGTTTAGAAAAAAATAATCTGTGTTGCTATTTGCAAAAACTTCTGGCCCACCTTGTATATATCTAAATAATTGTATTTAATATAGTATATACAACAACCGATTTTTATTTAACTTCTAATCAGTTTTTTTTTGTTTTGACTGACAACCTATCAAAAATTGGTGAACATCGGTTAACATTTATGGGGTGGAAATCGTTATCGCCTTTTGTATGAAAAGCCGTAGGTTCACACTCCTCAATGATTCACTAGCATCTCAAATGAGTCTTTTATTACAAATTAAAGAAAAATAACAAGCTGTCGCAGTTAACGCATTCAATATTGAAAACGAACTTAATGGTCCAGAAAAAACATACATATTACTGGCATTAACAATGAAGCCACTCTAGCTAAGTGGTGTTTGCAGTAACATTACATTAAGTCATGTTGTTTCCGTGAGAATATTCCGTAGAATTGTGTTCAGGTGTCCGGACCGGACTCCATGAAACACGTGCGTTGGTCACTCAACTAACTGAACTACCCGCATTTTGCCACAACCGGTTATTTAATGAAATTCTATACTCGCAGCTGTGCCACACTTGGTTGGGTACCTACGCAAAGACCAAATAAATTGTATGCACTTCATAACGAAAACAAAAACTTAACGAACGACCAAATTTTGATATGTTAAGGTTGAATAGGTTTCGCTCAATAAGTAAACTTAGTTAACCGCAGTTAAATTTTATGTTAGGATAGGGTCCAATTCGGAAAGGTGTTCAAAATTTAAAATTCCCTAAACTTTCAATAAGCAATGTCAAACTTGATTTCGTAAGGCACCAAGCTGTCATAATCGAGTATGAGGTTACTTATTACAAGTTTAGCTACTTTTAAATTTAGGGCACACATTCAAATTGGCCCTAATAGTACCGATTAAAATTATAGTGTTTATGATAAAAATAATTGTATTGCCTTCGATTGACGATCGACGATTGTGAATCACTTGTTTTTTTGTTATTGATCTTTGGTAAAAGAACGTGAGGAAGCCCTGCCCTGCTGGTAGCTGGCAGTTTGACGAATAAGCCAGTGTTTAACGTAAAGAAAATCGTTAGAATCAATAATCTATTTTCGACATCAACATGCACAACAAAATGTTCTTGCTCTATAGCTCTGTAATGTTTTTTCTGTGAGATTTTAACGACCACAACTTCTTTTACTACATAAAGAACCTTTGGAAGCACCCTATTATCTCTAGTTTTTAGAAATGAAATATACACAATATACATTGTTACATAGGGCGATTCACTGTGATGTTTCAGTGAACAACGACCTCTATTATCATGTGTCAGAAGAGCCATCTCTTTAGAATGTAGGTACCTAAATATCTGTAACAACGAAAAATTACATTTACTTTTTTACTAACTCCAGGTAACTAACTGCATTTCGCAGTAGGTAAGTATCACCGTTCATTCATACAATAGCTTTTAAAATTAAAATGATGCGTTACAAGTAACCCTAAAATTGTTTAAAACACCTGTCGGTATTGCGATGATCGATTTTGTGCAATAGTGGAATACGTAATTCGTGAGGCAAAATATGCATAATGGACGCACGTTGCTTCGAAGTATTTAATTTAATTTATTGAAGTAAGTATAAGGCCTCAAGGCAGATTCATAATCTATCTGTGTCAAAGGCGCGATGAATGACAATTTTAAAAGATTTACAGTTTGGCACCCTGACTGTGCTGTTTTTCAATTGGTTAGGAGAGTTGGTTTAATCTAATTTGACAAAGAGCACAAGTGACTTATGACAGCAAAATATGATACAAGAAAACTAAAGCTAGCGTTACTAGAGTGAAATATTGCAACTGCCACTAAAGTCAATTACTATTACCATGATACGCTAAAAATAGTGTATGATTATAGAATTCCTCTATTATATTATTTCTACCTTCTCTTAATCAGGCTAACCTGAGACTGAGCGTAAGCATTGTGTGATGAGGTATGTAGCCCAGATTTGATTTAAGAGGGGGTCCAGTAACCGATTTCTATCCGCTTCAAGAAAAGCACGTCTCTACAGCTTTATGGAGATCAAAACTCTGTCCAGTTATAGTGTAAACAAAGACCATTTCTCCGTCTCACTTGTTTTAGCGAAAATATGAACCGAACGTTTGCTATCAGAAGATCGTCAAGTAGGACAAACGAGTACAAATTGTGAAAGAATTCGTTCGTTGCGTGCGCCGACGCAAGAATTAGCATTCGGTCGACGCATCGTGAAGGCTCCAACGCTCATTATAGAACGCTGACAGTGTACGTTATCTCCTTATCAAGCTAACCTTTCCGTGGTAAGCGTTATTATAACATTTAATATAATAACACAAATGATAATAAGGCAGCGGTCACTAAAGAATTTTGCAGCTATTCTAAACTCACCTTTATTATAAAGTACACAAAGTATGCGATAATTATAATATTAAAAGTATAAATAATTCAATGTGCTATCGGGCCGATGGAAGCACGCGACGTACTTCCGGAGAGTCTGTTCTAATTAATGCGTCGGACCCGCGGCGAACGACGAAAATTATATATGTAGCTAATTATTATTATCCAAGTGTTTTCAAGTAACTGGTAACTCAGGTGAAGACGGACACGTGAAATGTCGAGCTGTTTAACAATACGGGCTCGTTCAAGCGATCGCTAAACTAAGCCTACTAATATTATAAATGCGGAAGTTTGTGTGTGTGTGTATGTTTGTTATCTCTTCCCGTTAAAACGGCTGGACGGATTTTGATGACATTTGGAATGGAGATAGCTTATACCCTGAATTAACACATAGGCTACTTTTAATCCCAAAAAATTTAAAGTTTCCCGAGGGAATAACGATAATCGAACTCTACGCGGACGAATGCTATTTCAACGTTATACAAAACAATTGCATAAAGCATAATCCAAAGTCCACGCGAAGGAAGTCGCGGGCACAGCTTTTATGTAGCTATTTTTACAGTTGTGTTTGTTTAACATTGGCAGATACGTTGGAAATCAAAGCAAATAAAAATAAATAAATTTTTTCTGTGTCATGTTGGACTCTATATGTCACACGTGCGGTTTTTTTTTTATTTATTATTTATCTGTATTGTATGTTTATGCCATACAAAAATAAAATAAAAACTATATAATAAAATAACGTACCTCCGTTTGTATTTGCTCTCTACCGTCCTTTTAACATTGAAATATTATCATCATTTCAGCTGCAAAATGCCCACTGCTGGACATAGGTGACACTACTACGATATTATATTGAACTAGTGCGTTACTTATTTAATCATTTACGCCTTTAATCATTTTATTTGCAATGACATTATAAATTAAAACTAAAACTAATCTACATATATAAAAGATAAATTAATAAATAATGTACAACTTATTACTAATTAAAAAATGGGAATATATTTACATAAATGTATATTAATATAAAAATAATACCCCCTCCAGCAAAACCGTCTCCGGCATGGTTCCCAGAACACTGGCGGCGTTACCTCTCTGAACAGCCAGGCTGATTCGCTGATAGAGGTAAGCGCCAGCGTTGGGGTCGGAAGAAGCTTGGATGAGCTGAGTCGACAGGGCCCGCATGAAAGTTTTCATGTCGCTTGACCAGGGTCCCAAAGTCTCCAATGCAAGCGCCGCAAACTCGTAGTCCTTCGCTAAATTTACACCTCAGAATGTACATGGAATCCATGATTGACGAAATTTGGTGTTACGAATTAGATTGTTATTGTTGTCATGCAGGGCTGAGTGACAATTAGTTTCAGAATTAACCTTACTGATCGTTAAAGTGCAGGACTTTAAGGCCTAATTAAATAAATAATGAGGTAGTGAAACTAATTACTTTTATAGTGTTCCTCAGCGTTCCAAGAATACGGCAATAAAAATTTGGTACTCGCGAGATGTAGCATTTTGGTCATAAGTCACGAGTTGTTCTTCATAATAATATAATATTATTATTATCAATATTATCCATGAAAACCCACGTTAAGTTTCTTGTTCAGAAAATATTTCTCCAGACGGAAACTCAACATTGTTTGTTTATATCGGGTGGACCATAAGTTTTTGCACTTTTAGAAACATGATAGAAACAAAATTACAAATGCAATGTTATGAATTATTTAATATAAGTAATAATATAAAACAAATTTTAATTTTTAAAAACACCGTCGTCTAAATGAGCTCCGTCTTGTTGCTGGCACTCCTGTAACCGATTACGCAATTTTTGGAAAAGATGCTCGCATACTTGTTTAAAAGGTGTAATCCGTATTCAATCCTAAAAAAGCATCGCTTCTTGTTTTTACACAAAATTAATAGTTTACGAAAAAAAACCATGTTGTTATTTGCAAAAATGTATGGCCCTCCCTATATAAATCTAATTTTGTTTTTTACAGTAACTGAGTACCCGTTTTCTTGGTTAAGTGACGCTGGATTTGACTAGAAACTATGGAGTTTGTTATTCTACGTCATTCTAATATTGACATGAACAATGCGTGTATATAACTGCTTGTGGTATCAGGGCTTCGCATCACCTTGCGGTTGGTTAGGTTGGCATACATGCACACTACACTAGTGTTTTCAATGCCAATATGGACTATGGGCCACTTTAATAAAGTTCGTATTCCACTGCCACTAATTGTATGCACACGTAGATATCAGCTTATCTATTTTGCTAGATGAATATAGCCATTATGGGCGCTATTTGAAAACGTTTTTGCTTTAATCATTACTTTTGCGCTATCAGAATCAGATACAAAGCCATATAATGATTTGCAGTATTATCATTATAGTAATAAATATAAGTAGACTAACCCATCCAGCATGAGTAACGACTTAAAACTTCAAAATTTCATAAAGCTTTCAAACTCCTTATTATATAAATTTGTTAGCCCTGCCACATTTAAACGACATTGATCTAAACTTAGTTTAATGCCAAAATAAACTGCGTCCATTTGAAAAGTTTGATGCTAATAGAGTGCAATATATGAACAGTTTAGCCAGAAATGCATAAAACAGAATATCAGTCACCAAAAATGTGCATGGAAAATACGTTACTACCTTTAAATTGTTGGTGACTTGCAAGCATTCATTCATCTTTACCTGTCAATATCCCTCCAAATTAAATTTTGCTTAGATACGCAGAACCTTTTGAATGCACTTTTAATGGTAGAATTCAAATTTGATCTTGGATCAAATGCTTAATGCGTTTGTGAATTCGGCCATAAGTAGCGTAGGATACAAAAACTCAACGCTTTATAAAATTTGTATTGAACCCCGCCTGCAGCGAAGCAAAAGAAGGGTTACGTTTCTCGCGAGTATGTATTGTATGTACGTGAATATGCATGTAAGTAATCACTTCATTAGTTTTACCACCTAGAGCCAAAACTACTGAACTGATTTTAACAAACGGGATGGATGTCAAACGATTCTGGCAAAATGCCCGGATGACCTACAGCTAACTTCAACTTAAATCTAATATGGCGGACGCTTAAAACATTTTTGCCACCCATGCATTATTGATATCAAATGAAAGGACTTAACAAAAATAGGGCAAAAAGGGCATTCTAAAAATATATAACATGTTGGTATTTATAAGTAATTTATAGGTACATTTTTCTTTTTGAGGTTATGGAGTCGGGTTTTTAGTTTTTTATCATTGATAAAAATTAAAATGAACTTTATGTTATTTGTAATGGACTCCTGTGATAGGTATAGTGTATATCACACGCCAACTTAACACTCGTCTTATGCGATAACCCGCATGCTTAACGTGCGGGAAGGCACCTGTCCGGCACCCTTTATAAGTCTCAGAGCTGTTGCAAACCGTCATAAATTGGCAGGTGTCTAACAGCCATCTATAGTATAATTACATGTCCATTTCATTATCTTGGCTGACTCATTTAGATTAGAAAAAAAAAAGGATTACGGGATGACATGCTTCAAAAGTTGACATATCTTCCTTGAATACCTTACCCAACAGGGTCGTATTATATCCATATAAAAATTCAATTGAACTTTGAGCCACTATTATTAATCTCTTAGTCACTTTAATTCTCTTAAAAGTAATTAATAATGTTTTTATAGCCATTTACTATTAAAATTAAAATTTAGAAAATAAATGCCCTGCAGCAGTAAGCTTACACTCAGAAATAGCTTTTTAAGTCGTACCCGCCATACGTTGTCCATAATTAGTCATTTCAAACTATTTAATGGCTATATATTATGAGAAATAATTAATCGCCTTTGTCCGGAAATTGTTTCTAAATCAATATTTATAATTCAACAACATTAAAATTAAATGCGAGCGATGGTGTGAATAGTCGGCAACAAATTTCATATTTAGAAACGTGTTATCGGACTGATAGTTGGGCCGAGATAACGTCCAATTAAAACAATTCCATCAAAACATTTTGTGTCAGGTCATTCCACCTGCCGCCGCGTCATAATTTATTCATAAGGAGCCGACGGGCCACTGCCCATACATTTATCGCTATCACGGCTCGCACAACGATTTCCTTAGCAACCTACCTTTCCAAAAAACCTAGAGCAAATAAAAGACAGCTTTTAGCTCGCGAAAAGTTTCGTAGGTATGTTGAAATGTACTATATAGAGAGTGGACAGTGTCTCCGTTGTCGTGAGGTTCATGTATCCCAATCAGCAGAGTTAACCAGTAGCTTAAGCACGGTATGCCTTTATCCGATTGGCCTAATATAATTTATGCACACATTCAGATGGGTACGAATAGAATTGTTGTAGGAGAGGCGATTTTATTTGTTTGCTCTCTCAAAAACATGATAGATTTAGTGTTCAGTGATGGTAACAGTAAGTAAACTAGTTTAAAGCATGCTAGTTACTGTGAGTCGTCTCCGATATGGTGAAAATAGTTAGACCGCAACGATTTTGACGCGGGTTCTTAAAACATTTTCTCTGACTATCTCGCAAATGGAACATGATATTTAAAAAAACCTATCTTTTATTTTAGAGAAGATATAAATACTCTTTCCTACATATCTGTATAACAAAAAAATAAAAAAAACGGTTTTGAAGGAGTAATCTAATGATTTGTTAGCCGTTCGTCCTACACGCATTTGGTCCAATACGCAGTTTGTCCTAAAATTCGGACGAACAGCGAATTGACCTAGTAGCAGCTGGTCAACACCGCGGTTCGTCATATATGCATTTGGTCCAATACGCAGTTCATACTAAAATTTGGACGAACAGCGAATTGACCTAGTAGCAGCTGGTCAACACCGCAGTTCGTCATATATGCATTTGGTCCAATACGCAGTTCAAACTAAAATTCGGACGAACAGCGAATTGACCTAGTAGCAGCTGGTCAACACCGCAGTTCGTCATATATGCATTTGGTCCAATACGCAGTTCGTACTAAAGAGGATGAACAGGGAATTGACTTAGTGCAGTTGGTCAACACCGCAGTTAGTGCTAAAGTATGTGCATTCATGTCTTTTTTTATTTAGTAAACAAAATTCTAACCCAAAAACGCCTTGTTCTTATTATTTATTAGTTATTTTATCGTAAATAAATTGATAGATGAAGATAAAATATCAACAAACTAGTCTCCAAAATGATGCCTCGGGATTATTTGATAACGTAATACACCTTATTCTATTTAAAAACTTGTGCATTGAGGTTAGAACTTTGTTTAACAAATAGGACAAGTAACAATGAACAGACTTTATACGTAAGTGGCGCAATACGCAGCTCTATCTAGGCATCAGTGTTCATCCGGTTTTGTACCAGGAACAGAGAGCATTTTACCGTCGTAAAGCAAGGTGTTGATGTAAAGAAAACTCTTATATTAGAAAAAGTGTTATACTTAAGAGACTATTACTTATTATAACAAAAAAAACATGTCCTCTTAACACAAGAAATTTTACACTAATACAATACCATCTGTGCTGATTACCCATTCCATGTACTTGATAATAAAGCATTTAAAAACCATTTAATTATTTTAGCATCACGAAACTTAACCAATGCTCTTCTAAATAATAACAAAAAAGATACCTACACTAATACAATATTATCTGTGCCGTTTGTTCATTTAGTTACCTACTTGTTAATTTTTGCAAAAACCATTTTCTTTAAGAACTCTGTCGGATTTCTTTAACTGTTCTAGCTGTCTTAATGGCCTTTTAAGCATTTTGTTGAAGTTCAAATCACACAATCGTCTTTTTCGGCTGATAGATGATTTGCGTTTTATAACAGCATCAAAATGTCGCCCTTCCTTTTTCAAGTGCTAAATTAGTAGCAATAAGTTTGGCTTTACTGGTATCTTCTTGTTTACTCTATTGTGTCACCCTTCTATGGCATTAGTAGTTCTTTGTTTCTCACAAGCAACACTTAAAATTGGAAACAAGGGTACCCATTGCTTCATAACGTATTGCTGAAATCTGTTGAAATCAGTAGTAAGTATTCTGGATTGAGCCAGCTGTCCCCATTATCTCTAACCATGTTTCCGCTTAAAAAGCGTCTTGGTAACAGCGGCAAATAGGAACAGAGCCACCTAATCTTCCTACCATCAGATGTCTGATCCAAATTTTACTCCTTACTTCTTTTGTAATCGCCTGTTTTTAGTGAAAGTAGCACCCACTAATTTTAGCACTAGGGTAAACGGTTTTTATAGCTTTTAACTGTGCCATTTCAAAGTAAGACTTAAAATGGCTGATGCTTAAAGACCCGGGCAAACCAAACGCGGTTGCGGCGCGTTTGCGGCAAGAACACGGGCCCGCGCCGTTGTAAAACGGCGCGGACTGATTTACCACGCCACACAAAAGTAGCGCGGGACCGCTTACCCAAGCTGCTCTTTTATAGCGGTGAACATCCTTTCGTAGGTTTCTTGTTTTTTATTCGGCAGAAGACAATACACTATTGGCACAATATTTGAATGCGATATGGCGGAACCTATTTCTGCGTGCAATGTGTAAATTTGATTAAAGGATCTTGCCGCTATTTTGAAAGTACCATCAGCAAAAATGGTACATGCTTTTCCCCGAATCAATTGTTTGGATCGGTCGGTACAAAATGCTAGAATCTTATTTTCGTTTCCTTCACCAATAGCTAAAAAGTTGCCAGCCAAAGATTGCGGAATTGAGACAACACTTTAACAGTGTCTGTAGAGAGTATTTCTTTTGGAATGATATAATGGTATTTCTTCTGATACTACTCTTGATATTTCTTGAATAGACCCAATATCATACCAAATTTTTTTTGCATTCTTCAAATGTAATCTCAGTTATATTTTGAGAGTGGTCAGGGTCTTTATTCAATGTAACAGAGGCACTGCATGCTCTTCTGTTTTGACAACGTCACAACGAGTTGCCGGTATCATTTTTACTATTTAAATGGTACCTGTATCCGCGTCTCAATAATACGGGATGACCCCTTTTGCTGGCTATAAATGTTATATCCATTTTAATTAGTTCAACATAAGGCTTTTGAATTTTGAATACAAAACTATGTTAAATATTCACATGAGAAGTCTTAAGACAAATTGTACTCGTCACGTTATGTCACGTCATTTTGTAAGTGGCCGGGATTATATCGCTGTCTATGCGTTTAACAAGAACCTCCTTAAGTGTTTCTCTGATAGATATGATTACTTTATCAAACATGCAATTTTAGGACAAACTGCGTATTGGACCAAATGCATATATGACGAACTGCGGTGTTGACCAACTGCTACTAGATCAATTCGCTGTTCGTCCGAATTTTAGGACGAACTGCGTATTGGACCAAATGCGTGTAGGACGAATGGCTAACAAATCAGTCTAATAACCACAGGATGGAGTTTGTTTGTAAACAACCATAAAAAAAATCCGTTGTAAAATTGAGAAAATTCCGTAATTAAATCCCGTTTAAAATTTAAGTAAGTTTATTAAATATGATGTGCCGCTCGCAAGGTATCAACAAAAATGTCGTTACAATGTCCGTCAATGTATGTAATCGCCTTTAACCGGAAAGGTTTCATCAAAATCCAGCATGTTTAATATTAAATGAACCTATATTATTACATATATTAAAAACACGAGCTTACTGGCGACTCTTGATGTTCCCATAATGTTTAACATTTAATTTTACTGTTAAACCCCAATCATAGAGATCTGAGAGAGTGAGCTACTTAACAAAAAATGGCATATCTATACAAGCATGGCACAGATTGCAAACAAATCTATAATTAGCAAAACAATTCTACTTCGGATTTCACATCGTCTCTTAGATATTTTGAATCGCTTTATTAATAAATTGAAATGTGGTTATAAATAGTCTGCCATCATCTGTCTTGCTGTAAAACTCCTTATATTAAACGCGAGCTAGTTAATCACAACTTTCTTTTGACCGCCTATTCTGAACAATAATTGATGTCGAAGTAAACTGGTTAGTCCATACAGCTGTTTATTAAGACTTCATTCCTCATTGAAACCTAGGGAATTATCACGATCTCCTTATGTGATTTAAAATTAGATTTATAAAGAGCTGATTTGTTATTTCTTACAACATTTATATTATAATGTAATATTTATAAAGGTTTCAATTTCTCTGATGAATGAATGATTGAATTAAACTATCACATCAAGAAAGTTTTATACTTTAATATAGTGAAATTTCTATAAATATGTATGTAGATGTGGTAGGAATAAGCAGCGCAATTAATTTGAATGACAGGCATGAAACGATTACTTGGCACTACACGACAACGTAAAAATCTCTTACTTAACGTAAATAAGTTATAAGCGTTAGTTACTGACGTTCGCATGAATAAATCTTAGACTTAAAGCGAACTGTAACCTGAAATTGATTTATGCTCTCGCGGCTTGGCGGTTTCGTGTCATCGGAACAGTCTAGGGTACGTAGGGTACACGTCCGGTTGACATATAGGGCTAGTTTACACTTCCAAGAATAACGTCCGGGGCGATCGCGCCGTGCACGATTAAGTACATTTTATAGCGTCAACATAAGCGCTAAAACAGGCAATGTTCGATGCAAAAATGCGACAGCCTTTTTGCGATTGTAAATCTTAATGGCATTAGTAGTTCCATAAGATTCCACCCTTTCATCAGAATCTGTGTTCGTTTTGAAATACGAGTGTTATAAAGTATGTTCAAATATTTGCATCGGAAAAGAATAGACATAGGTGCTGCTGTCCCACCTTACCACCGACCATACCCGTGGCAGATGGGTAGGATTAAATGATAAAAGTGGTAAAGGCTTTGTCGAGATGTGCAATTTTTTATTGGTAGAACAGGGAATATCACGCCGGTCGCTCTCTTCTTTATTAAAACCAAAGAGTTTTGCTATGAAAATAGGTTGTAGCGACAACATTCTCCCCCGCAGTGCTGCTTCAGTAGCACTCATCTGCGACTGGAATGCCGGTAACACAAGCTACAGATCGCTTCATGAAGCCCAATTTGGTCTTCACCAAGACAACCCTGACCTGGCCATCTTTGCCTGGATATGTCTCGAGAATGATTCCCCGCGGCCATACATTTCTTGGACTCTATCAGGGGGTTACGTTCTTGATGCCATTTACCTCTTGGCAAAATTTCAGTGGCAGTACTTCTTTCACCCAACTCTTCCAGTACATGTCGGCCAATCGTTGTGCTGTGCGGATGGTTCATGGCTTCATGCTCGTAAGGAACAATGTAATTCATTCGTTTTATTAATGTACTAGTGGAACCGCCACAGCCTTGCCCGCGGTATTTTCCATACAATCTTTATCACCTCTTTTTACCCCTTTAGAGATGGAATTTCAAATAATCCCTCCTTATCGCACCTCTGGTGTACTTGAGGAAGATCTACTCCAAATTTCAAACCTCTACGATCACCAGTTTAGCCCCACCCCACATTTTCTATTCTATAAGTGACTCACGGTACTGTTTTATATGTAGTGATTAGATTTGTGCGATATCTGAACCTGACTAGGGAAATTTAGAAGAAGAAGAAGAAGAAGAAGAAAAACATTTATTCACTAACATAGAAGACACACAGAGTAACATAAATATAAATTAAAAACAATACAAAACAAAATGGTGGTGTGTGTGTCCTCGCGGCAGTGAATGGAACACTGGCTCAGCATAATGCTGAGGTGTAAGACACCTGCAGCGCTGATTTTCAGCCAGCACCGTCATTTCAGCAGAAAATTTCATATTGTTATCTATTATAATACAGCACGTATATGTCATACGAATAAACATGTTAAGGCTAGTTAGTATAACCCCTAATGAATATACTTTGATGTTTTTTTGTTCGAAATGTGTGACTTTTATTCATCACAAATTTGATTATGAGTTGCCCTTACTGACACGAAGTCATTATGATTTTATGACAGTTGTTCCCATTTGTTCATCAATAAAAACTGAAAGTAAGTTACTTAAATAGGCATTTTATTAATTTGAAATTCAAATTCAAATCAATCATGGCATCATCGACATTTCTTCCTTACGCTTGGATGCATGCGTTACATCGGCGTATTAAAGATTGCCGCACACTTTCCAGCTGAGGGGTCGTATTATGAGCTCTTAATTCGTCAGTTTCCGCCGTAAACTGAGCTGCCTGGAAAACCCGCATTATGAGCGCGCTAAAGCCGGCCTGTTCCGCAAGCTCATAATACGAATTTTCCAGGCTGCTCAGTTTACGGCGGAAATTTCCTGGAATTTTCTGAAGAATTTGCGACACTTCTGCAAATTTTTTCGTGAGTTTTTCGACAGAGAATTGTTCGTTGCGAATACACCTTATTTTTCACCGCTCCCCATAAAAAAAGTCTAATGGCGTGAGGTCCGGATAGCGAGCTGGCCATCCACGAGGGCCAAACCTTCCGATCCATCGGTTTTGAAACATCACGTTTAAAGCATTACGTACTGGAACAGAAGAGTTGTAGCCAAGCGTGCATAAGTTCTGCTTCTGGCAACGAATTAATATTATCTGCCAAAGGGCCGTTGATTAACTGGAGAAATGTATCACCGTTAAGATTCCCCTCAATAAAAACAGGTTGTAAATGTACTCTCATCAGTCCAGATTATTCGGGACAAGAATTCGCGGTTACCATGATGTTATGATGTTAAATTAAGATTAAGAACAAAGGCATGATTAAAAAGTTTTTATTTAAATAGCGATGTATGGGAAACTACAGTTATTGACATAATGATGATGATGATGATGGTGGATGGGGACGCCAGGCCGTCGACAGGCGGGCGGTCGATCTGCGTGCGCTGATCATTCATCCCAGTTCCCCAAGGTTGGAGCCGAGGGTTACTATCGCAGCGTCACTCCAATCCAACATGGATACCATCTTCTTGTTTTCCTGTAGGACATAAGTACACACCCTGCAGGTTCAAGCTACTAATCTCGATTTAATCTATTTTATCTTCTCCGAAGATGTAATACCTCAGTGACGAGTACATGACGCAATCGGCTAGGAGGCGTTTGCTAGTCTCTTCCTCCCCACAGTGTGGGCAAAGGGCAAATTACTGATATTTAGGTGTCTATTTAGTGGTTGCCCCTGTCATGATACTGAGGTTATACATAGATACTAAGGTTTATTAGATGCCTGGTTCTTTAGTGGTTTACTCGCTTGATCCTAAGCTTTGCTCGTCTGCATGTCTGAGCAGTTCTCCATTCTTCATTGGTTTTTTCCTCAATGTATCTTGTAATGACTCCTTTGATAACTATGGAATTCCTGGTCGGCCCCTGTTCTGGTCTGGTCCTGGTCCTGTTCATCTGCCTTATCGTTGCCCTCTACTCCGCTATGTCCTGGTACCCATGTCAGTGTGCCATGCCATGTTATTGACATAACTGGTTAAAATGTCTAAAGACAACGCCAGTCGCTTATTGATAAATAATTACAGTGCTAAATTTTAACAACCTTTGTTACGGTTTAATAACAATGAAATTAAGAAAAATAATTAGACATTAATAATGTGTGGTGAATTGAGACGGAGTACAGTGAATGATAAAGATTCGTAAATACGGTATGGACCAAGGTTTGTTCGGCGCATTAATGAGTTTGGATGTAATCAGGTAAAAGTAGGTAGGTAATGGTTCGCAGTGCTGTTAAATGGGTAAAGGTAGATAATTTTAAGTTATTACAATAAATGACTCAATCACGGCCGCTGGATATGACAAACATTAAAATCAAATAAAATTAAGCAAGAGTAAATCTACCTCTCAGACATATCAATGTGTTTGCTTTACATAGCTGGTCGAGAAAATTTCAAAAATTAATTACGGTTTTAATTAAGACTAGTTTTTAAAAGTTCTTGCTTAAACGGTTCGCAACCCTAAAACCTATGTCTGGTTAATATTTTTGTTCGGATAAAATATACACGCTGTATATTATAATAGTTTTGTATTTGTTGGTTATTCAACTGTCTCTGCACACCCCATTAGGAATTTCGGGCGTGATAATATGTATGTATGTATGTGGTTATTCTACAATGTATTTTATTTTTATTACTCTTAATAATTATCATTTATTGCTTTATTACCTACTTTGTAATAAATATTTCTATTTAATTTTATTTAAGTTATTATATATGATGTAAAATGAATGTACTTAACTACAATTTGAAAAGATGACTTTCTGCCGAGTTACTTGCGGCGCCTCTTCTCATTAATGATGGTCCGCTCCAAAGCGTGGGTAGATTCAACCCATTTTAATGTATTCATGTTACGAGTAAAAGCGCCCACAGGTGGCCCATTTGCTGAATAAATATTTTGCATTTTGAATTTTTGTGCACTAGTATGTCTGTGGCGAGAAACAAATCCGCAATATGACTTAATAATCTAACAGTTACTTTATATAATGACCAGTTAAGTCATTAAATGAATAATCGAGGATATCATAAACAACAAACCTCTTAACTGAAACTGAAGCTCCAAAGAAGGTGTCAGTTCTACTCCAATCAACTAAATAGCAATTATATTCACTTTAATAAGAGCCAATTCTGCCCGCAAATGTTTCTAACTCATCGTTTCACCACTAAGAAGCATTAATAACCAATTGTATTATCATAGTTTTAAGTCTTAATTTATACATAAAGCCAATTTACAAGTAATTCCGTATTAAAATAAAATAGTTATTTAGGTCAAAGGACAATGAATAATTTAAAATTGCAACATTTCTATATACTTATGTTTTATATCGAAACACGACATATTTAAATAAATATTAGGTAACTTTAAAAAATTACGCGTCATTATAATTGACCAAAAATTATGAAGTGATGACACTTAAAATTAAATCAGAACCAGCGGTAACTATCACAAACCTCCATTATTAATTTACTCTGAACCCAGAAAGTTCGCAGTCCCCAACTATTTTAATGTCCAGCATCCCTTTTAAGAGATAATTACCCGGCCATGTACCAACTGTCACCGAAGTTAATGGATTCATTATATTGTGAAACGAGATTAAGTTTTTGGACACTTTGTTGGTTTAATAATTATGTTTATTTACACGTTTATTATTTAAGGAAGTAAATAGCAGAAAACAAAATTTAGTTATCTGCTTGGTTTCTGTGTATTACGGATAGGTATTTATTATATAAAACAGTCTGCATTTTAAGAGATTACGACCGCAAATTTTAAATTAGTTACATAGCGTCAGATTTGCCATCTTTTTACGGGCAGCACGTAATCCTATTTATTTATTTATTGCATAAAGATAGCTTTTAAGTAGCAATTACCTATATCAAATAATGCAAAGTATGGTAACAACATTTTGTTGTTTACTAGAGGTTATTGTATATTATTATGAACTAGCAATTTGTATTGAAAAGAGTGGCAAAAAATCAAAAGTAACATTATTATGACATGTTGTCACTTTAAAATTAAATGTTTAGTTTACTAATTTCAGTAATAGGTACCTACGAGTATTTAAGGCATTGTGTAAAATAACTTTATCTACACCCATATCATAAAACCTCCATAAAGTAATTAAAAACCGTAGTGACCAGCATTATGACAACCAATTAGGTAAAACCAGTTCTGTAATGTTATTACAGTATCGATCTTGGTATCGTAATGAGATTAAATTTGGAACAGCTGTCAAAACTCAAGTGGGTCTCAATTCTAGTATCCATAGATATTAAAACAGTTATTGATACGAAACATCAATTCAGTATGTTTTTTTAATATAAACTGCATGACATTCGATCTCGAGTGACATGAGAATAGAGACTTCATTAGTTTATCCATGATTTTAAAAAAAGAATGGTCTTGACGGAGGATCGAATTGCCGCCATTACTGCTTTCAATCATGTTGGTTTTTTGCTGAACGAAAGTAGAATTGTAAAAAGTTGTTTCAAATTTACATTTTAGTTGAAAATATGTTTATCTACACCCATATCATAAAACCTCCATTGGTTAATCAAAAACCGTAGGAAATGACCACCATTTTGACAACCAATTAGGAAAAAACCAGTGCTGCGATAAAGAAATAACATTACTTTTTTATCGTTTTTAGTAAAGAAATGAGATTAAATTTGGAACAGCTGTCAAAACTCAAGTAGGTCTCTATTCTAGTATCCATAGATATTAAAACCGTTATTGATACGAAACGTCAATTCAGTATGTTTTTTTAATATAAACTGCACAATATTTGATCTCGAGTGACGTGAGAATAGAGACTTCATCCGTTTGTATATGATTTAAAAAAAAATGGTCTTGACGGAGGATCGAATTGCCGCCATGTTGGTGTTTTGCTGAACGAAAGTAGAATTGTTGTTGAATTGAATAGAAAAAGTTGTTTGTAATTTACATTTTAATTGAAAATATGAATAGTAAGTAGTCTTCTCGGAGTGTGTGTGATGTGAAAATGCGCCGGATATCGGAAATATGCAGCCACGATTGCAACAAATAACTTGTTGCCAGAAAATATTGTTTCTGAACACATCATGGAGGATTTATAATATGTGTGTAGATAAAGTTATGTATGCAACTCTGCATAATTTGGCCTTAAAACACACGTGCGATCTTATTATGAAACTCGCTAAAGCTCGTTTCATGAAAACCGCACTAGTGTTTTAAGGCCTATCATTATGCAACCGTTGCATAAACTACTATTATTAATTTGCTGATAGTGCAAGGAAAATCCGGCTAGTTAACCTAAATGAGATGCATTTAAAACAATAGTTTTGGATTGCGTCATCAATGTCTCCCTTTATACAGTTTAACGGACGGGGGAAATTGTGTTCGCGGTACACCCGTTGGTTAGATCGTCGAGCGTCAGGTCATTATATTGAAGATTACCGCTCCCCGAAATATTGACGGAAGACGCGCTCTGCTTACACAACCCTATTCGATATATAATCGTAAGGTTTCTATCTATATATAAATAAAAATCTCGTGTCACGGTGTTTGTGGTCGCACAACTCCGATGCGGCTCGACCGATTTTTTGGAATTTTCTTTATGTATATTTAGTAGGTATGAGAATAGGTCGTAAAGTATATTTCACACCGCTAGGTGATTAGGGAGTCCACGCGGATGGAGTCGGGGGCGGAAGCTAGTAATATATATGTTTATCCCTATCTCCCATTGCGAAAATATAAGTACCTCTCATTCGATATCACATGAGTTATGCGTATAAGTCATGTGATATCGAATGAGAGGCCCAGTATAAACTTCCGACAGTTAAGACGCCGACAAGAGCCAATGACCTTGAGTTATCTGTCATTGTCGGTTTGCACCGGAGTGAACGAGAAGCACTGTGCGGTTTTTTGAATGGGGAAAATCAAAAACGGATATGAATATGAATATAATATAATGAATATGAATATGTATTTGTTTTGCTTTGCCAAATCAGATAGTATTTGTGGAAAAACTTTTTAAGTAAAGCCGATTTAGGTCTTGTAGTTGTTATAGAGGTTAAGTCGTGGCTTCACAATTTCAACCCGAAGTCTGCTAGACTGAGGCTATTCATATTAAGTATACCATTAAAATAAGTGCCTATAGTGTATAAGAGATTTCACTAACTTGGAATCCGATTAGAACATACAAAGACGCACAAATAAATATCCATATCCCAAGTCAAATAAAAGTTATGACATACTAATCACACACACACACAATGATCATAATAAAGTTTAGGTTTTTAAGTGCAAAACGTCCATTTCTTTTTGCGTACGACTGCATGTTAAGCGGTCAAATTAAAGTGAAATTAATTTATATTGATAACCGTTGGCCTGGAAGGGTCCTAGCGAGGTGTCGATGGTAGAGGCGGTCACCGACGTGTCCGTCGAGATAAGCATCGGTCTGATAACGTGGTAACGAGCCTAACATCTGTAGTACACTCGCGCACAAACGTATACAAATACTTACTTAGCCTGGGAAGATGCATTATTTTTTCCTCCAGTATTGGAAAGTGCTGAGTAATAAAAACCGATCTGTATACGCAACACATTATTATGTTGTTTATTTTATGAGTTATGAAGCTTTAAAAAGTCATTGTTCATACCGCTCCCAAAACATAAATTTGATGAGGATGTCCAGAAAACTAAAATCAGATCTATAAACCAATATATATTTTTCACTAATTTTGACCCTTAATAAAATAAAAATGAATTTCATAATATATTTTGTTTACATTTACTTTCATAATATATTATTTAAACCTCATTTTGATTTTCATGTATCTTCCCCATTGTTATTAGACGAACTTGGTTTTGACTCCATGTACGCTTTCCAAATGTTCGGAAGTCCGCTAATAGAAAATTACGTTTAAATGATAATGAACTGATATTAAATTTACTTTGAATTTCATAATGCGATTTAGCGTTATGCGATTCGAAGTTAGTTCTTAAACTGATAAAGGTACCTAGTTATTTTGTAAAATAACCGCTGAATAATGAATAATATTTTTATATTTTAAGCATACGTTTCATAATAATAACTTAATCGACCGTGCGAGCGAAGCGTCTCCGCTTCAGCTTGGGCAAAAATGCTTTCGTATGTCCGGCTGTCAATTTGTTCTCCTCTACAGGTCTGTCTCAACCGATTCTCGTGAAATTTTGTGAGCAGGTTTATAATTATATAGATTTTTTTTTCAATTCAGTTCGCGAAATTTATCAAAATGGCGGATATGGGGGTTTTTGCGATTACGAAGTTATTTGCGGTGTTGGTAAACTCATTGCGACCTATGTCGATGTATGGGGATAACAGTTTTACAACGGAAAAGTTTATCGCGAGGTCTACAGATCACGAAGCCTCTAGTTATAAATTGTTCAAACAGCGGTTCAAACAATTGGTCATGTTCTATTATTTTTAATGTGCAAATTATTTGTATTAAATTTAAAACTATTAAAAGAAAATAATTAAACCCTAGAACAATGGGGCCAATTCGAAACAGTGCCGCCTAAATTTTCTAAACTATAAATACGAAACGTCAAACTTGAGTTCGACCTACTTTATTAGGGTTCCGTTCCTCAAAAGGAGAAAACGAAACCCTTATAGGATCACTCGTGTGTCTGTCTGTCTGTCTGTCTGTCTGTCCGTCTGTCACAGCCAATTTGCTCCGAAACTACTGGATGGATTGAGTTGAAATTTGGTATTCATATATAAGTCGGTGACCGCAACACGGACGCGTGACGTAAAAATATGAATTTTAAACATGGGGGCCACTTTTGGGGGGTCAATTAGAAAATTTAAAAAAAAAGTGCTGCATCCTATATTGTGTGACATATCAAATAAAAGGACTTATTGCATGGATCTTAAATATATTTTCTTTTGAATTTTAAGTTAAATAGTTTAGAAGTTATTTAGGAAAATAGGTGAAAATTTACCATTCCCCCCTTTTATTTCCGAAACTACTGGGGCTAAAATTAAAAAAAAAATATAGAAAATAGTTCTTTACCTATAGATTACAGGAAAACCTATAAGAAGTCTATGGTATTTAAAGTAACGTAGTAAATTTCAGATAATCATGTACGGAACGGAACCCTCTCCACGCGAGTTTAACTCGCACTTGTCCGGTTTTTTTTAAGTTTAGCGACTTTTAAATTAGCAAACACGCTATCGAATTGGCCCCAATGTCAATTCCATTTAAGAAACTATTTATAAAATCATAATCTTTGTATTATCATAATTAAAAAATGCTTAAACCGAGTAAAAACATTGTCCAACACTAATATGTTAATACTATTCTTGAAGTTATTTGTAATTAATGCTTGATACTCTCTCTGTAATCGTACTATACGACATACATCGACTGTGGAAATTTCAAATTTCGTAAGTGGCATTTTGAGAAAATGTCAGAACGTCCATTACGACATTTGAAAAAAGGGTCATTTTGTCGAAATGTCAAAATGTCCCTTACGACATTTTAATTGTTACAGTCGACATGTTCTATGTTTTTTTTAATTTCCACAGTCGACATGTTCTATGTTTTAGTTAAGCCACAACACAGAAAGCACAGCAATGCCCCGCGCGTGTTAGAGCTCCGTTCGACTGATGGTAGCTATATGGTGCAGACAAGAGCGCACATTGGCCCTTGTACCAGCGTCAGTTTGCTCATGTAGGTGTATGCTATGCTTAGGTACTAAAAAACTTATTTGATACGCGTTGCCACTGTGTGGGTTACCTGACGTAAGTGAACTGATCGGCAAACAGACAGTTTTGATCGTGGTAGCTCTCTTGTTGGCCTTGTTCATTTGATGGACAGGATTCAGCAGACTGCAAAAACAAATGGTTTCTGACCTCCCATTGGTATTTGTCAAGTTTCATTACACTCTTGTTCTGAAGATTTTGTCTAGCGATATCAACACTCGGTTGGTCATATAAGGGTGTTCAGTTTATATCAACGCAACGGCTTCTTCTGTTTCTCTTTCGTTCTCTCCTTTATTCAGGAAACGAACGATTTTGAAAAATTAAAAAAAATTAGGCCCGTTTTTGGTATATAATTTGGAAACAGCTTTTATCTACACCCATATCATAAAACCTCCAAAATGTAATCAAAAATATTAGGAAACCACCACCACCATTTTGACAACCAATTAGGAAAAACGAGTGCTGCAATGTTATTCCCGTATCGTTTTTAGTATAGAAATGAGATTAAATTTGGAACAGCTGTCAAAACTCAAGTGGGTCTCTATTCTAGTATCCATAGATATTAAAACAGTTATTGATACGAAACGTCAATTCAGTATGTTTTTTTAATATAAACTGCACAACATTTGATCTCGAGTGACATGAGAATAGAGACTTCATTCGTTTGTCTATGATTTAAAAAAAATGGTCTTGACGGAGGATCGAATTGCCGCCATGATGTTTATGTTTTGCTGAACGAAAGTAGAATTGTTGTTGAATTGAATAGAAAAAGTTGTTTGTAATTTACATTTTAGTTGAAAATATGAATAGTAATCTTCTCGGAGTGTGTGTGATGTGAAAATGCGCCAGATATCGGAAATATGCAGCCACGATTGCAACAAATAACTTGTTGCCAGAAAATATTGTTTCTGAACCCATCATGGAGGATTTATAATATGTGTGTAGATAAAGTTATGTATGCAACTCTGCATAATTTGGCCTTAAAATACTCGTGCGATCTTATTATGAAACTCGCCTATCGGCTCGTTTCATGAAAACCGCACTAGTGTTTTAAAGCCTATCATTATGCAACCGTTGCATAAACTACTATTATTTTTTAACAGAACAGTTTAAAAAATAATTATGTTAGATAATTAAGTCATTCTTGAGCATGCTAGATAATAAACACACATAATAAAATTAAAACTTGTTTAAGTATTATTCTGATATACTTACATAATAACTAAGTATAAAAATGTAGGTGGATCCCGTGGTCCAAATCTTAATTATGTGATAAATAAACTAACTTCCTATAATAGAAAAATGGTAACTGTATTATTTCCATTTCAATTGTTATCTCCACACCGGATAAAGTTCGTTTCCTGGACTACTTAACAATAACTGAGACGGTATTTCAAACGCCACCTAATTTAGTATTTACTTGTATTTCTCGCGGCTACATACAATTCGTTAATAAGTTGTCTTTAGATGCAGTTAATATCGAATTCAGATTAGTAATTGAGCCTTTAAGTGGACATTGAATAAATAGACTTTTGTGATTATAATTTGAGTGAGAATTAGTCCTGATATATTATTATAATTGATACCTTCTCTCCTTCATGACAATGGCATACAATCTGTAGCTCTTTCCAACCTACCTTTTTCTTGCTGTCGTTCTTTTATGCACCATCATTTTTTTTTAATACATTTTATACCATTGCCATGAGTTGCGCAAACCGCTCTCGCTAGCGTAAACTATCGCTGTCCCTTTTGCTTGTATCGGCAACAAGCAGTATTTCCGATAGATTTCGATAGCGAGAACGGTTTGCGCCAACTCATGGTAAGGGCTCTGATGGTTCTACTAAGGTTGCAGTGCAGTGGTGTGATTCTCTAAAGTGCGTAACAGCTGATCAGTGGATAAACGAAACTAATAATTTAGACTCAAATAATTAGAAATCCGGTCTTTTCAATGTGTCCCTCATGGCTGATCAGCTGCTGCGAACGAACGAGAATCACATAGCGGATGACACGTATAATATTTTGGTCTAGAAAATAAACAAATATATACGATTATAACGGCTTATAATCGTATATATTTGTTTATTTTTGGTTTTTAAGACTCATTAATATAGAGAGCATAATTTATTTTCTGGTTGCCACTTACCAATCGCCTACTTGTATTTTTTTCTGGAATCGCAGCATTGTGTAAGCATTTTTTTATAGAATAGTTTACTTTTGTAATGTCTGACCTAAGTACTTAATAACCTACTCCACCGCTGCTCGTACAAATGCTAATAGCAAGGCTCAAAAAGCAGTTTTGTAAGCGCCTGTATCTCCACTTACAGTTGATTGTAAACAACCTTTAAAAAACTCCGTCCCTCCTTTATCTTTGTAGCAGGTACTAATTATATGTTATTATTTAATACAATGTTATTACCTAGTATACGCCAGACTCCCTTATAAATGAGTGAGACGCTGATGTACAGTGTTAAAACAAGGTGAATACAGTGAAATGAAAATTAACGAGTGTATCGTTTTGTTCCGTCCGGCAAGTTTTTCGACACAAACGGATATTTAAGTTTCACTGTGGTTTGATTGTTCGGCGCTGAGAACACCAGATTCATATATTATTCATGAGGTTTAATTACGAACGTATCCAACTGACGCTATGCCATAATAATAATTAACGTACCTATTATTATCTGTGTTGGAATAAGTGGTTACCTACTTATTACATTGTTATTTAGATGTGGTCTGATACGTCGGTTTTATTGATCGCCTTCAATTGACAAGTAGGTATACTTTTATGGCGACCACCGGCGGAATAGGTTTCGCGTCCGATGCCTCGTATTCAATTCGAGATAAGAGAATTCAGTTGGCTAGCGTTTTATTCTCTTTGGACCGAATCATAATCAGTATAATCTGCTCTCGTGATGGTATGTATGTTAATTATATTATAAAACAGTCCACGTAAACGTCCGCTTTTCGTAATCGCTATGCATCACGTCGTTGCAATCTGGATAACGATCTATCGCTCCACCAATAACAATTGCAACACATTACTGCTCTTATTTCTACTGTTATTATTATTTGCTACATCTGCCGCAATTAAAATGCGCGTAGCGGCCGCTGAGGAGATGACTTTTCAATGTTTTATGACTCACCTTATATTATCATCCCTCTTTGCTAATCTGACGTGATAGTTAAACTTATTGCGGTTATAATTCTTAACCTCTTAATGACTTATCGGTACTCAGTGGAATAAATATAATTTTATAGTCAACTCTCAAAGCGGGTAGTAAGAAAATTATTAAAATACAGGCTCAAAGTAATTATTGTTGTTGTAGGCATGCTATCAGGCAACACGGGAGTCAATCGAAATAACGGAGGTATTTCGTTCCATTATAGTGGGCCCGAGGCAGGGAGCGGTCAAAGACAGTCCTTAACTCAAGGTCTCGAGGCTCGGGGCAGTTTTTATTTGAGAATATTTTCCTAACTAATTAAGAGCGTTAAAATAAGAAGATAAAAACTGAGTTCGTTATCGAAGGCATCGACCCGCTTTTGTGTTGCGGCCACCAGCGCCGCGCCGGCGCTTAGCCGCGGTAATTAACCAAAACCGACCTCTCCCGCAACAAAGGATGCACAACTTGCGAAAAATGCAAGTAAACGCATAAAATTGTACCGCTCGGATACGCGGCTCTATATAAACGACCGCGCATATTAATTCAACTAGAACATTTTGGTGTACCAGATTCTCCCTCGTTCGCTTTTGAAAAGTGATGATGATGACCACGTCTGGACTATTACAGACAGAGTATATGAATCGCACGTTCATAAACAAGATTGGCTTCAGTAGCCACCAAAGGACACACGAAAGGGCACAATCCAACGCAACCCTAATTAAAGTTCAAACTCTGGTCGTGGCAGTCGCCGTAGCCGAAATCGGCTTGGATGGTATTATTATTGCACAAGGCATTGCACAATTATAAGTAGTTCACGACACGTGAGTTCGGGGGGCTATTGCATAAGCCTCTAATAGGCCTGAATGGAGGCCACTGTATGTCGAACGCGCGGTATCGCATTGTCCTGTCACCCATGTCACCAATGATATCAATACAGCTAAATATAATCAGAATTCGCCTTACCTATTTGTCATTCATAAAATACTTGTAACAAAGGTAAATTACTTTTTTCACAGTTGATATTCATTTGTGTTTGATTAATATCTATTTAAAATTCAATTCTTTGCAAAACATTAATACCTACCTACCCGAAGGCGAACATTCAACTTAATTTTTCAAAAATACGTATGATATCTTCTGATTAAGACTTCTGACATAATGACTTTAACATATTAAGGTATACTTTGTTTAAACCATCACGCATCACATCTCATTATTATTGAAAATCTTGTTTACGATACCGAATTAAATAAATGTAAACATGAGTTTTAATGTACGTAACGTTATCAAAGTTTTACTTATAATATATTTTAAACTGTTTTTGGTACTAGTACCATATTAACACCATATAAACAAGACGATTCGCTTCATAACGTCCAATTATTATCTTTATAATAAATAACTACGCATTTTTTCTTAGCACGTCTTCACGTAAAAAAACGCCCCTTTGTCGAACCCTAACATGCATTTCAAATTTAACTATACTTTTGTTTTTACAAAAATCCTTTTTTATCTCTTAGAGAGTCGATTTTATCTTGATATAAATCCAGATAATTAAGTGGTGTGACAAAAAATGGAGGCGCGATGTGTTTTCGGGCCGTCGACTCTTATAAAACTAGATGGTAATGAATGAACTCAGATAAAGCGAGATGAGAAGGATGCCCGAGGGACGGGACAGAGGACACAGGTTATCGTGAATGAACAAATCCCAAGTCACTTTGGTATATTGCGTTTCAAAACATACGGCGCATCGCAAATTCAAAACCAAATATAAGGCCATGTGAAACGTGACTATAATTAAGCGGATGGATTACGTATTAAGTATATAATTCAAATGCACTCTACTTCAGGGCCTCTATTTGGGAAAACTAAAAGAAATATAATAGGAAAGTAACCAAGAAAGATAGAAAATGGAAAAGAAAAAGTATGCGAAATTAGCTTTAGTGAATAGCATCATTAAGCGTTATTGACTGACTTTTTAACTGGACCAGTGTAAAGCTGTACGTTAAGTCCCCAATCTCACAAAACTCTATTTGGTAAGTGATTGACTATATCGTCACTAAAATGCCAAAACCGCGAATGTGACGTCAAACACGTACAACACAACGACATATTGGCGGTTTTGAGATTTTAATGCGATATAGTAAATCACAGCACTCCCAAATAGAACTACCTGGAAATTTTCTTACTCGTACAAGCGAAACTGGGAATGACCATAATTTTGTGAGATTGCATGGGAATTTAACGTATGGCTCTTTACACTGATAACTATTTCGGTTAAAAATAAGTTACCTACTCTTAAAGATGCTATTCACTAAGGCTAATTTCGCATATTTTTTCTTTTCCGTTTTCCGGCTTTATCTTGAACTTATCATATATAGCTCGGAACAATACTTACTCGAGGTTAAGGAAGTAGGTATACTAGAGTTTTGTTCACTTGAGTGAAGTTATAGGCTGAGCAATAACCTGATGTAGAAACTGCTGCAACGAATAAAGCGTCGTATCCATCTATCTATCTAACTATACTGGAGGATTGTCAAATACTTATTACAATTTACTCCTATGACAGATGTTAAGTTCTCATCTATCTAAATTATTCTAAACTATCGTCACATAGCGAGTTTACTTTGTACCTGCAGCTCAATTACGCATCACAATTGGTATCGCTTTGGCTCGAAATGCAAACCAATTTAGTCTTAACACTGTGTAAATAAGGGCACAATTGGTTTACTTTTCGCGAAAGCGATACCACTTGGTGTTGCGTAATTGCAACTATTTATTCAATTATCGACGACGCGGTTAGCCTAGTTGGAAGTGACCCTGCCTCCGAAGCTAGGGGTCCCGGGTTCGACCCCCGGTACGCGCAAATATTTGTGAGATGAGCACGAATGTTTTTTCCCGAGTCTTGGATGTTTCCTATGTATTTAAGTATTTATTTATCTATGTAGGAATGTTTATCATTGTCTAGTACCCATAACACAAGCCTTTAGAGATTATCTTGGGACTAGATCAATTAAGATTGTCCCCTGATGTATGTATTACTTATTTACCTATTTATTTATCCAAGAATAAAGTTTTGATATAAAGGGTGGTTCGTGAATGTAAATAAAGAAACGCTGATACCTGAAATTTTTAACACATTTTCAAAGCATACACTTAAAAACCACTATTTATAAGTAAATACGAGTAGTTATTATTAATTCACTTCACAAAATCTTTGAAATAAGTCTTCTTATATTACCTACACCTGTTACTTGCGAAGTCACAGATCTCCAATTATAATTTTGCTAAACATTAGGCGGTGTCAGTTCGGGAACGCGTCCCGATCTCCTTAATATTATAATCTTATTCTAAACACGGAATATATTCTGGGAACAGTTATCCGAACTTGGTACCCCGGCCTGTTTGCAGAAGACGGGATCGCAGGCAGTGCTACCCTTGGGGAAACTTAGTAAACTGTTGGTAGTGTGTAAGAATCAGAGGATTTGATTTATATGTTCGGTGAAAACCGACACTTCACTGCATCTAGAATAATCTGCATGGTTATACGGTAATTGAACAATGTCGGATTTTTGTATAAACTACACGTGTGCCAAGATGTCGCTAGCTATGCTAACAAAAATAACTTAAATTGGACAATTGGTATACATATCTTTTGTTTTCTTTTCTAAGTTTAGGGCATAGAGCGTATTTGTAATGAGATGTTACTCTAGAAACTATAGTTAGGGGTTTGGCAATTTTTCTTTATTCAAATTCGGTTACATCATTTTACTTTTCAAATCAAATAAATTCATGAAACTACAAATTTGACATCAGTGTTTTGTGTAAAATATGCGACTTGTTGAGTTATAAATATACGCTAGTCATGGCCGCTTTCCTTGCAATTTCAAACTACGAGTAAGTAAGCACAGCATACATACATATTATATAATATAAATAAAAACAAATTTATAAAAGGTGTTTATTGGTATAAGATTTTAAGTCCCAAAAATCTGACAAAATATTACACGCGGATAATAAAAATAGCTAAGTAGGTACGCAATTTTTATTTTTTATTTCTTTTTACCTTATTCTTACGTTTCGCGTCGAGTTCAGACGTAACGTCGATCAAATACATCTAACGGATAAATTCATCGCAGGTTCGTTAATTGTCAGCAACTGAGGTACAGAACTTTTTAACTTCGTTGTGCCAAATACGTAATTAAAGCCATACCTACTCCTAATATCGGTGATGTTCAAATAATTGTAATCCGAAGATCAGCGAAGCGTCACGGGCACCGGCGGTGAACTGGAAAACACCGCAACGTCACAGTAGACTGTAATTACTGGCGATACACTTAGCAAGCTCAGTGATTGTGTTTCTACAAAAACACGACAGGTCTTACGCAAAGTGCCTTACCGCAAAATTATAGCTCGGCGTACAAAAACTATACGGTGAAAGTAAAAGCAAGTTTAAACTCCTGGGTAGTATTTTTTTCGTTGCAGGTATGAAATGCCGATATATCGGATATTCGAGGAACCCTTTCTTTGAGCCCTTCTACTCATATATGGTAGCAAAAACGATATTGGACAAAGGTTGATCCTATATGCGTATTATAGTCAGAGTACACCGTGAGACTGTTTAGTTCATTTGTATGTATGTACAAACTCATAAACTAAATAGTTAGGTACTCAGCAATTCAGCTCAGCATTATATGACATGCCTACAGCAAATGTAGATTAACGCCAAAATGCTTTTAGGGAACAAGAAAAAGCATTAGTATTTCACGACATGTCAGCTAAGATCATTGCTTATCAAGTGTGCATCGATCGAATAGCTATAGCCGTGTAAGACACGAATACGTCAACAGACTCGTGTTTATACACCTCAGTCTCCGGCATTCCTTCAAGAGAGAGACCTACATACACAAACAAGCACCAGATTACATTGCTGTTGGTTCACGCACCCCCGGTATTGCGCCCGCCACCTCAGCTATGTTAATACGTAAGTCCTCCATTTGCTTTGCTAGAAACTATACCAAGCCGTTCGGAGTGCAAATGCGTTTTATAATCTTTTTAGAATTGTTTTTGACTCATGTACAATACAGCATGTATATGTCATACGAACATAACTTTGTTTTTTTTTTTGTTAAATATGTAAGTATGGCCTATTTTTTTCCTTACAAAATAATTCAGCACGCAATGTATCACTACAAATGTGATTATGAGTTGCCCTCACTGACGCGACGTCCTATAATTTTATGACAGTTGTTTTCATTTTTTTCTCTACTTTTCATTAATAAAACCTATACTGCTGCTAGTGGAAAAAATAAATAAAAATAGTAGTTTATGCAACGGTTGCATAATGATAGGCCTTAAAACACTAGTGCGGTTTTCATGAAACGAGCTTTACCGAGTTTCATAATAAGATCGCACGTGTGTTTTAAGGTCAAATTATGCAGAGTTGCATACATAACTTTATCTACACACATATTATAAATCCTCCATGATGTGTTCAGAAACAATATTTTCTGACAACAAGTTATTTGTAGCAATCGTGGCTCCATATTTCCGATATCCGGCGCATTTTCACATCACACAGTTACTCCGAGAAGACTACTATTCATATTTTCAACTAAAATGTAAATTACAAACAACTTTTTCTATTCAATTCAACAACAATTCTACTTTCGTTCAGCAAGAAACCAACATAATGGCGACAATTCGATCCTCCGTCAAGACCATTTTTTTAAGTCATAGACAAACGAATGAAGTCTCTATTTTCACGTCACTCGAGATCAAATGTCGTTCGGTTTATAATATAAATTATTATGCTTTATTAATACTAATTTTTAACAGTTCTTGCTAAAACGGTCGCACCCATAAATCCTATCTCTGGTTAAAATTTATGTTCGTATGAAATATACACGCTGTATATTTATGTATTCAGTTTGACAGAAGTCAGCTACCATGATTTGCACTCGTAAAAGTATTTAAGTCGAATCTTTTATGGTACGAAAAAGAATAACGTATGCAATATTTATGCATAACGTTGTCTTTTTCCACTATACAAAATTTCAGCAACTTATTTATCATAAGATAATATAATGCACATTCGCTCTATATATAAACGCTATAAATAATAATCTCAGTATTATAAAGGTTCTGTTAAAATGCTGCATCATTTACTCACCAAGCCCGTAATTCTCAGCATAGTACGTCGCTCTGTCAATTCCAATATACGATCGATCAGCTAATAACACTTAGGTACAGGAGTGAACAGGCAGCTACATGGATACAATCATGCCACGTGTCCCCTCTCCCACAGGGTCGTGTGACATGCAAATGCATTCGGAGAGTTCGTCTTGGAAAGCTCTTAGCGTTTAAGGTTAGCGATACCTAACTACTCTATATGTCTTCGGCGACATGCGCGCATTAAATAAATTTTGCATTTAAAATTTAACGTGAGATGGTGAGTTATTTGTTGTATAAAAATGTTATAAAAAATGAAGATTGAAAGCAAGAAAACCTCTAATCATGCGTATAAAAAAAGCATAAGTGAAGTCTAGATCGCCAACTTCTACTTACCTTCTACTACTTATGTGATATGACTTTGCAAAGGTTGTTAGTTCCATTTTTTTTCTTCTGGGAACTTCGGTTTATTTTGTCTATAAATATATCTTCCTAAAAATAAAACCTAACTTCCTATCAGGATGAATAATTTTCGAATTTTGGTTTTGGCTAATATCGGATATAGGTATAAGGTGAATAAAAAATAATGTAACGACATATTGAAACAAAAAAAGCTCTGTTTGATTCTTCGCTTGGCTGTCAAAATGCGACAGACCCCTTTCCTTCAGTTAAATTTAAAAATATTTTTATTACCGCAATAGATGCGGGCAAGCGAGCTCAATACTATTCTAAACAACTTCATAATCTCACTAGTTATAGTTACTGAGACAGATGGTGGTGATATAAAGACGGACAGGCAGACAGACAGGCAATGAAGTCGCAATATAAGGGTTCATATTTTACCTTTTAGGTATGGTACCCTAACGGTTTGCGTTCATCGGCCCTTAATTGTATTGCAATAAAACGTAAAACATTTTTGAAGTTAATAATCATATGCAAGCGTTACAGTAAAAATTGCACAAAAAATTCGCGTGTACGACATGGACACAAGATGGAATTCGTTTGAAAAAAAAAATGCATATCATGTAGATAATGGCAAGCCGGTGTCAACAAAATGACACGTGTAGTTCAGACGGAACCCGGGATAAGACACTTCCGCCATATCCGGCGCCCTCTTAACAAGCGATTTTTAGGGTTCCGTGACTATAAAAAATGTTTCTTTAATTTCACGTGAAGCGGACTTGGACTTTATTATTTTTAGACTGCATATATTTTTTAGATGAGTTGCCCAAAAATGACTTATAGCTGTTTTTGTATTTATGGTTTTTGAATTCCACAAGTCAGCAGAGGAAAAAAAACGGTATTAACATGATGAATATGGCCTTATGGGCCAATTCAGAAATGCTACCGAAGCATTTGATTAGATATTAAATAGTTAAATGTCCTTCAACTAGTTGTCAACCTATACAGAAACGTCTTTAATTAAAAATGAATTTGAGCGGCCTTTCTGAATTCGGCCATTAGGGCCACAGGATTATTTAATTGATAGATTATATAATCTTAAACCTTAATATCTGTAGCTGTAAGGAAATTGACTATCGAAACCGGCCCAGTCCCAATGCTGCACTAATGGACCTACTGGTTGCGGTGAAACTAAAATACTCTTAACATATAAGTCGTGTTTATTTATCTTGGGGCGTTATTTTCGGACTAGCCACAGGGAATCTTAGTTCGACTCGTTGATTGTGTGTGACTTAACGTGTTTTAAGTGGTTGTATTAGGGACTTAAAACGCTGATCCGAACCTGGAGGGCACAGCACCTCTCGAACTTGACGAGCGTTTATTTCAAGTGGCAGCGGCTGATTAGATCGACGGCCGGAGTGGTCATTAACACAAGTCGAAGCGATTCTTGTTTTTGTCACTTAAGTATATTTTCTGGTAGCATGTGCTGAAATACTTAACCTTGTCGATTTAACTGCTGACATAATAGTTTTGTACGCTTTAAATGCGTAATCGTCAAATATCATAAATAAATAAGAATGTTTACATCAATGTTCTACTATTTTATTTTATCACAAATTTACATAAGTAGTTTTTATCATAAGAAATGCAATACAGTTACATAAGTTTTGTAATTAATCTGAGTGGATGCTTCAGTCTTCAGTTTTATATTAAACTAAAATCTAAGTTACAAATACGAAAATATCGTTGCATATTAGTAATGTACAATCGCTTTGTAATTGCAAGAAAAGATTATTTAAAACAAAATTAAAACTATAAAAAATACATTTTTAATCGTGTTGCCAACCCAAATATAACCGCTACTCAATCACGTAACACCAATTGGTATTGCTTTCGCGAAAAGTAAACCAATTGTACCCTTATTTACATCGAGTATGACTAAATTGGTTTGTTTTTCGAGCCGAACCGATACCAATTGTGTCATGTAATTGAGCTGCGGTTCTACTTACTTAGTATATACGATATGAAAATGAAAATGAAAATATTTATTTTGCAAGTAGGCCACATGGGCTCTTTTACATGTCTGAAGCTACCAGCGCTTCGAAAGGTGACATCTGCTGAGAAGAAACGCCGCAAGAAACTCAGCAGTAAGTCTTTTTTTTTTCAACTTTTACATTAGAGTTTTAACTAAAACTAACACATGAAAAGGGCAGCAAACAATCCTAATAGGTAAAAATTTATTATAATAAATAACTAATAAGGGAGATGTATAGTCTCGGCGTCTGGACAAGTTAAGCTACTTAGAGATGTATCCACGGTCAAGTATAAAGAAGGAGATGTAAGGTCTCCAAATATCAAAATAATAATAATAATTTTAAATAAAAATATTTTATGTCCAAATAATTCAAATATCGAATATGAAACCCTATAGAATATAGTATAGAGAACACTATGAAGTAAAGATAAGGATGATGACTGGTACGTTTTAGATTTTTTTGCACTGTCAAATATGTGTCGACGCTAGCTCCTATCAGAGGAAACCACCACTTCTATACGAGGACTTTATTGACACTACTTCAATACAATATCTATCAAAAATAAATCTATATATATAAAAATGAATTGCTGTTCGTTAGTCTCACTAAAACTCGAGAACGGCTGAACGGATTTATCTTATCTTAGTCTTGAAATGTTCGTGGAGGTCTAGGGAAGGTTTAAAAGTACATAGGTTACTTAAATTATTATTCTTCACAGACGAAGTCGCGGGCACCAGCTAGTCGTATAAAAAATCTGCCTGCCAGCATTGCCGACTATATGATTGATTCTGAAATATTTACCCAACTTACTTGAACGGGCTCTTGGATGTGAATCAAAATACCGTCGGACCCTTTTTAGGGTTCCGTACCTCATTAGGAAAAAAAGAACCCTTATAGGATCACTTGTTTGTCTGTTTGTCTGTCTGTCTGTCCGTCTGTGTGTCAACCCCTTTTTTGTCAGGAACGCGTGAAATTATCAAGTTGAATTTCATATCCGTGAAAAATCAACCTTCCAAATCAACGCAATCAAAAGATACAGCCGTTTATGCCAGATATTTTGATACTTTCAAGGGAATCAAAACCTATAAGGTACTTCCCGTTGACCTAGAATCATGAAATTTGGCTAGAAGCAGTGTCTTACAGCACAAGTAAAGGAAAAAGTCCGAAAACATCAAAAAAAAAAATAGTTTAATGGAATAACCTTTGCAAAGTCGTATTCCTCTCGACGGTTGCACGGAGATAAAAGCTTGCGAAAGTTATTTTTTGTCTTATTTCATAGGTAGGTTGTAAAATGGTTACCCGGTTGTTAAAAGCCATTTTTTAAATGTTTAGGGTTCCGTACCTACAAGGTACTCTCTGTTTATCATAGGTAAGTACGGGACCCTCGGCGCGCGAGTCAGTCTCGCACTTGACCGGTTTTTTTTCAAGTCTGACTGCAAGCTGGTTAGCGACGCGGTAATAAGCACGCAAAATTCGACGGCAGCAATTCACATTGTCGTAACTACATTTTTGTCAATTTTTATTTTAATGCGCCAGAGGTCTTAAAATAGCAGTCGAATTGTATGACGGCATGTTGGATTTGGTGGAGGATATCCCTCTCTGTGTTGCCGTAACGCTTCAGCGGTGTTATAATTGCACTCTGCATATACGATAAATTAGCAGATTGAGATAATCCCGAGCCTGTTAGTACTGGCATTTCGAAATATTAATTATCAGGTTTAAGAGCTGACGTAATTGTTGACATGTCAATGTCATTCATGAATCACGAAATAAATAAATAGGTTGATAACACAAAAATATAGTCTATTGACTAATTAGGTAAACATAATCATAAAAATTTGCTGCTGTTGTCATTAACCCCATTATTTACTAGTGGCTCCGTGAGCTGTAGACCTCGCGACAAACTTAACTTTGCCGTTGGAAAACTGATATCCCGATACATCGACATAGGCTGTAGTCAGTTTACCAACACCGCAAATAAGTTTGTAATCGCAAATACCCCATAACTGCAAAAGGTGAATCGACAAAAAATATCTATATAATAATCAAACCTGCTCACAAAATTTCACGAGAATCGGTTGAGAACTGCGGCCTGTAAACGAGAACAAATGGACAGATGCTGGACATACAAAAGCATTTTTGCCCAAGCTGAAACGGAGACGCTTCGCTCGCTTTGCTCGCTCGGTTGATTAGGGCTAAACGGAGTCGTTTTTTTGGATTATAGGTATTTCACAAGTTGTAACTTGAAAACGGCTACAAATATTAACATTTTTTTTTTTTATGTCATTGACTGACAAACGAGCTGACGGCCCACCTGATGGAAAGTGGTTACCGCCGCCCATGGACATCTGAAACACCGGAGGTGCTGCCAATGCGTTGCCAGTCTAGGGAGGATGGGGAATGGGGATGGGATGGGGACGAGGGAATAGGCCTCCGGATCTCGTCACTCACCGTACGAAACGCAATAGCAAGCTATTACTTTACGCCGATATTCTGTGAGAGTGTGGTACTACCCCGGTCGAGCCGGCCCATTCGAACAGTAATCATCTATTGAGGATTAATGTTTGGCTCTACCACTACAAATAACACCATAGTTTCTTTGAGAAAAATATAGAACTAAGCCTACAGAGTCTCACATCTGCGCGATGGTAACTCGTTCGGTTCCACCCTGTATTATTAAAACCGAATGTTCCGTATTATGTTATCTATTAAAATCAACAATGATTTTATTCGTCCGTTCACATATGGGTCACCGTTGCGCTAAGAGGTTATTACATTTTGTGATTAATGACTACAAGATTTAAACAATGAAGAAAATAGTGTTTTGTTTTAAGATAATGAGCGTTAACTTGATAAATATTAATGGGCTGTGGTCGACAGAGTACCATGACCGATAGATAACAATACAAACACAACTGGCTCGTACGTATTTGTCATTAGTGAGTAAGGAAATGCTTCAATTAAAAGATCATTATTTTCACAGCGGGTTATCCATAAAGCTGTGTATCAAATAAATCAGCATAATTATGTTTGCATGATTCATGTCAAGTTTTGGACGTAATTAAATGTTAATTTCTTGTAATTACAAACCTGCCGTAATTCATAATTATTATAACGTAAGCACGTATATCACCACTATCGTACAGAAGTCTCTTTTTATCCGCACATCTATACTAAAAAGCATCCGATCACTTATTTTTTAAAGCCAATTAGGTTATAAAGATTTTTTTAAGTAAATTTCTTTTACCACGTATGTACATAGGTACAAGTAATTTTCTTACTATGAATGATTGGTGCACAAACGAAATGATACGTTGCAAATTAATCAGATGCTTTAACATACGTGGTTTAAGCATTTTTCATTATTCCTTAAGGATTAATTTTTTAGCGGTTAGCCTAGTCGGTAGTGACCATGCTTCCGATGCTAGCGTCCCGGGTTCGATCCCCGGTAAGGGCAAATATTTGTGTGATGAGCACAAATGTTTGTTCCTGAGTCTCGGATGTATCCTATGTATTTAAGTATTTATTTCTCTATATAAGTGTGTATATCGTCGTCTAGTGCCCATAACACAAGCCTTTAGAGCTTACTTTGGGACTAGATCGATTTGTGTACAGATTGTCCCCTGATTTATTGTTATTAGTGTTATTTTCAAAAGTCTGCAAAATATTGCACGGCACACCTACAGAACTGTTAATTTTTACATGTTAATTGAGGTAACCCTTGGACACGTCCACCCGGGACCCGTTGATTAACCCGACCCGCAATGCGTATGCAACCCGACATATTACCGGCCTCGAATTCTGATTGTTTAGACAATTTATTACACTCGTGCCTTGTACAGTTAATTGAATTCGCCTGTAGAATAGGCAGCCGAATTGCGCCCGTGCACCGACGCACCGACTTTTGTTTAATAGAATTCGGCGGTCAGATACGTAAATAACAATGGATTACATTCACCACGTCCGTTTTGTTTTGCCTACATCACAGTTCCAAATTTGAATGTGAACTTATTCACCATATTTTGTGTTATTTTATACAGTTAGAGTAATGTGCAACAAGACGTATACTTGTAAAATAATTGCAGTAATCTGTTTTTTGAATAGGACATCTTTTGTATTTTCACTATTAGTTTTTTACAAGAACAAAAATTTCGGTCTAGGTTAACTTCGCAATCGGGCTATAGAAATTATGGAAATTACTCGTCCTTTAAGAAGAGTTAATATAGGTTTAAAAACAACTACTTACAATTGAAATTGTAAGTAGTTGTTTTTTTAATTAAATTAAAAACGCAATGAAAATCAATCTCATTTTTTTCCCGCTGCTGCATTTTATCGGCGGGTGACTAACGCCAGTGACCACAATTCGTACAAGAATATTCAATAGATTGAAAATACGTCTGATGTGAGCACATCTTATAACTTTCTTTGTCACTTTTCCGAACTTTGTACTTTTACGTTTGAAGCAAGTGCCACCACCAACTACTAAGTAGTACATTAAACACCTACCTGTATAAGGTTTACAAACACTAGATGGAATGTATACGACGAAACAACAAATAATTATGCTACAAACTTCCTGACGTAGGTAACATTTTTTTCCATTAGCGAAGGCTGAAATAACACAATTCAGTAATTTTAATAATTATTGTAATATAATTAATGTGAGGTTAAGTGTCAACATTTTACATACGAGACGATACGATACTTGTTAATTAAGACATTTCTCGTGTTAATAACTTGTTTTAAATTTGATTAGGTATTATGTATGCTCTTGTGTGCGCTGTGAGGACACAAACATGTCGTTCCTTAATGATTAAGTCGGACTATACTTTTTATATGGGTTGTTAACAATGAATGTCATTCAAATATTGGTTATGAACACTATATTAATAAATAAAATGTGAGACGCATTAAAATAAAACGGCCTCTATCTGTATTATTATAGACAGGCTGTTTTGGGTATCTGATTCTCCTGCCTGAAGCCATTTCGAGCACCATATCCTAATCTTGGCGTTTCGCACTTTTACAATTAACTGTGCCAGCAATATGAAATGCGCGTCTTCTGCGCCTGAAAATGTCGCCGTGTCCAAAGCCTTAGTTTTTGAATAGTACAGTGACGTCATCATTTAGATTTTGTTGAAATAATAGACCCCGACTTTAGATATTTTTAACGAATAGCTGTGAACAGAAATAGAACTGATATTTACGTTTTCCTACTAATGGATTTTTCACGAATGCTGTGCAAATGACATTTTAAATACTAGAATTTGAAGAACTACTTACATCTACGTCAATGTAGTACCTACCCAGAAACATTTAGGTACTTGTGCTGCATTAAAAGTAAGAAAAAAGCTGTGCCTGGATGTTATTGTGTCCAAACTATATGTTTAGTTGCCGTTGAGCAAGCTGCATTCAGGATCACGGAGGCAACCTCGCCGCTTCATAATTCGAGAGGTCCTCGGAAAAACCTCCGCTAATTCAGCGTTAATTAACCTTTATACGCCGCCACTAAGACATCGCCGCGACAAGCGTATCGCTCCAACGATTCCGTTATCTGATCCATCGTAAAAATTAATTACGTACACATGTTCATAAATATCTAAACTGTTAGCATTTACGGCTAACGTTCGCCGGCCGCTCCACGCGAGCGCTCACGCAGCGCACTCGGCTGCGCCCGCGTAATTAGTAACTCAGGCAAAAACTCAACATGTCAACCACTATTTTTATTTAGTGTGTGTTTTTCTGCTTCCTGCCGCGAGAGAGACGCCTGGGCGCTCTCATATATTTCAAAAATGCAGAATTGGCTCAAATTGCTTGTTATTAATGATGACAGATGTCTTGGCGCCAGCCCTAAACTATCAGACGAGGGGTAATGAACCTTAAGACCATCGGATAAGAATACGTTTCCCTAGTCAAGAGTTGAAAATCTCTTAAGGCGATAGATCGGATGTTGATACTGGAGCTATGGATACGCAATTAGTGACACGGCTTTTATTTTAAACAGATTTTGTTTGACAACTTAAGCAGATTATTTATTGCAAGTTGATTTTTTTATTATTAATAAACATCAAACATTGGAATGTCTACTATTTTATTATAAAGATATAAGACAAGGTGATAGGTACGTACCTATTTAAAATTCGCTGGCCGCAGTTCATGACAGTTTTGAATATTCTAATGCTTTTCACCTTCAGTTGGAGCCCTCGCTTACGCTCAGGCTCTAAACTAACACTCGGCGCAATAATGAATCACTTTCTGCTTGGTGCAACAATCGACTATTAATCTATAAAAGTCATTTAACAATAATTAATAATTACCGTAACTCGAGTACGTAATAATTATCCACATGTATGTTTCATATTTTAAATTTTCCCTGGAGAAGTTTTAGATTTTTATAGTAGGGATTTATAGTATAAGGTACAACATAATGCTTTCGTATTACCTTTAGGGCTTACCCTAAAGGTAACACAACCCACGAACCGTAACAAATATCGTGAAATTAAATATCTAACGTCATTAGTGGGCTTGTTTTATCAAAAACTTTTATTATTGGCAAATTTTTTATTCTTGTAGCTTGTGAACCCAATTTAATAAGTCTCTTTCTTTACATTAAGATCTAGTTTCTTAAATATCCTTTGCTAACTTATTATTTTTTGCAATATATTCGGCTGTGTAGATGTTGTAATCATTCTTACCCTAAGAAACCTTATTTTTATTTTAGAATTTAGATATTTCTATGGATAGGAACGATATCTAATCTTTTTGGATATCTATCCAAAGAAATATTATCGATCGATCATAAAATGACTGATTTGTTCTATAGCAAATCTTCGTATTTGCTCTTTACTTGGTAAGGTTTAAATTTTTATATATGGAATAATGTTTAATTTTATGAATTAGAAATTGGATCCTGGTTATATTTAATGAAGGCTAATAGTATAAATTATACCCACCTTAGTATAATTGATAAAAAAAAACAAAGCATGCAAATATCAACTAAATCCAAATTACTCTCACTGGCTCATATTTAACCCATTTCCTCGTATTACAGTTCATATTTGTTGGCCGAGGAATGAGCCAAAGAATGACTACCATCGTGAAATGAGCCAGCCTTATGATCACACGAGGTTCAGATAAGCCTCCAGGGCTTGTGACCCATGAGAATTGCCACGACAAAAGTTGTAGAAGTATTTCTTTAAAGTTTTGTAACCATTTGTTAGTAACATACTTCATCTCGAATGTTAATTATAATCTATAGGGATTCAAAATTATCAGGGTTCCTCTCTCTCTTTTAGGGTTCTGAATGTCAAAAGGAAAACCTAACCCTCATTGATGACTCTGTGTCGGTTCATCTATTTTAAATTTTGTCCGCTAGTGTTCTTATCTCATTCTATCTATTCTTCAAACCCTAGATGTTTTGTAACTCATTATACGCTCGGATTTTTACATGTTCACTTTTATTGACTTCCTATAGGTTTTAGTTATACGTCCCCGGATGTCGGTATATAAAAGCCCTGAATAAGTGTTCACTGGGGAGTTGAATGTATGGCAACCTCATAAACCGTTTGTTTACTGCATCTTTAACTATTCGCATTTAAAGGTCGCTCTTGTTTTTTGTTTTTTATTAAGCAGTTTGATGTGTTATCTGTGTGGCTGGGTTGCCCGTGACTTCAGTTTACAACATTCCGTATGTTGAAATATTATGTTGGGCCCGGTGCAGTCACGCATGCTACTGCATTTTGCTCTTTGTCTATTTCATGTCATATATTCAAATGCAGTCGAACTATCGCAATTTTGAACATTATTAAATTCTTATCAGAAAACCTATTCAGATTAAAAAATTCAAAATCAAATTCAATTTTATGTTTGTTTCGGACGACAATCTTCATTTTACTATCCATACCTGGTTAGTAAATTATTTACTTATGTAGTGTCTGTGGTAGTATATGCAAATTATTATTATGTAACTAGGTCCCGCTCGCGACTTCGTCCGCGTGGACACTCGTATCACCTAGTGTTATGATGTTAATTATACATAAAAGATTTGATAAAAATCGGTCGAAGCGTTTCGGAAGAGGGCGACCACAAACACCGTATTACGAGATTTTTATATATAATAGATTTTCCGTTACGAGACTATAGGAGTCCTGGATCTTTGGAACGCGTACATGCTCCAACAGCTCGCTACAAGCTGCCCTGCGGTGACTGATTGCTTTGGCAACCCCAGCGAGCGATGGACGTGTCACAGCCCTACGCGTATGTTTTTATTCCTCTTATTTATTCTTAAATATTATTATTTATTCCTTATTTAATCTTATGATTAATAATAATGGGTCCAATTCGAAACGGTGTCCGCTAAATTTAAGATTGCCTAAATTTAAAATAAGAAACGTCAAACTCGATTTTGTATAGCTCCAAGGTTCAAAATCGATTCGAACGTTTCTTATTTCAAATTTAGCGACTTCTAAATTTAGCGAAAACACTTTCGAATTGGCCCCAATAATTCACTATGAAAGTCCTAAAATGTTGAACTTTTTGTTGTTCATCTGGGTAACTTGTTCTTTTTGTTTCTCATTTTCATTTATATTTTAACCGATCATTAAAATCTTTTCTCACTCCCAAGTAATTGAAAATAAAAATAAAAATCTTAGCGAACACTAATGATCCTTTAATAAGCGACGCGCAAGATTGATATTTGTACTCAAGCAAGGTTTTAAATATGAAAAAACGCCTACATGAGTTTAATCAGTATCTCAAATTTGAAATAGGTAAGACAAACTTAGGGGTCTTCGAGCCACAATCTATGCTTTGTAGTTTTTGGGATTTTATGACGAGGAGGCTTCGGCATTGCTATAAGTGATTTATTATATCGTCACTAAAATGCCAAAACCGTGAATGTGTCGTTGTTCTGTACGTGTTTGACGTTCACATACGCGGTTTTGGCATTTTATTTGCGATACACTAAATCACTTAGGCGGTCCGAATACCGGCCCTGTTCCGAGTAAGACGCAAACTGTAAATGAAATAACTTTAGTGATAAAAATAGGGGTTATAAAAAAAACTACACAAACCAAAACCATTTAACGCAGAAAATAAAATGACAATTTACATTACTTTAAAAACCATAGCTATCAAAAATAAACGTTTAACGAATCCATACAAGGAGTTTGCGCATTCCACTGTGGTGTTGAAATGTTCAAAGATTCGCATTATAAGAAAAAATACAATTTCCAAAGAATTCAGTTAGGTACTATGTTAGAGAAAGATGCCTGAATCAGTTAAACAAACATCGCATTCAAAGGCCCAAAGTAGGATGGGAACCGAACCCTTCACTCTGGCGCCGTAATCCGAAGGAGGAACCACCGAGCCAACCAAACGGTCAGTAGAAACCTCAACGGCTACCCTGTTCAAAGATTGTAATCTTGTGACAAAGGTTATTTAGTCAAAGATAATTGAGATCGTAGCCCTCATAAATTGAAATTAAGTTATAAAATTCTACTCAAATATTATGTAATGGATGAAGATAAAGGGATAGAAGGGGTTGGTATGATGGACTGATAGACACTAAATTTATGATGATTTTATGATTAAAGTAGAATGATCACCTGTCTAGGAATGAACAAAGTACTTGGCAAACTATTTATTAAAATTACTAGCGGACCAAGCTGGCCTTGCACAGGTACATTGTGATAAAAGATGCTAAATATTATAATTACCTACAACTGACTGTCTGGCTGTCTCGTCAGTTTATCTGCCTACGTCCTAGGGGTCCTGGGTTCGGTTTTACCGATGCGCACTTTTGTACTTTATGCGTGCTATTTTATTTTGGCATCTCTCTTTGATATTGAAATAATAAATAATAAAGTCCAAATTTTAGTCCGATTTTATAGACCATAAGTGATACTGTTCGTTAATGGCTGATATATCTGACAGCAAAAACTCATTTTATACAGACATAAGCTTTTGAAAGTTATAAATAACCCTGGGTTAATAAGTTAGGGTGTCAATAGAAAAGGCAAGAACTAAAGTTTGTCCAGTACGTGAAAGTCGTCAACAAACAGAAAGTTCTTTTTGCATTCTACTTTTTGAAAAACTACCGGTGTACAATTAAACTATGACAGATTTAACCCAGTAGGTTAAGAAAAAGCCAATTTAAATGTACCCCTATGACCCTTTTTAATATTTTTGAACGCCGTCTTTCTCTATTCTCTTTTAACTATTAACAGTTTGCCTGCCATTTCGGTAGTGTCATTTCATTCGTATAAAAAAATAAAATGATTATTTGTTTGTACGCGAGAAAGATGTTACGAAATGGCTGACCGGTTCTTATACCATTACTGGCGTATAAATATTTAACTTAATTAATATTTAAATAAATGATAGTTCTATGCACAAATTATTAACTGCTCATCAAATTAGTGACGTGATAAGAACTCGTCGCGAATATTAAAGCTCTTATCACAAAGTTAACTTTCAACTTAATTACATCTTGAAATAGTTACGTGTAATTTTGCAAAGAATTGACCGGCTCGATGGCGCAGTGTGCCCAGTGTAAAAAGAGCGCTGACGGCCATATAAAATGTATGATCGTCAGCGCTCTTTTTAAATAAGTTGAGATATAATGCAATTGCTTTCTGTGCCGCCAGTCGCGTGTTCGAACCCTGCTAGGGGATAACTTAGTGTGATGGCCATGATGGGCACAAAATGTTTGTATCCTTATCTATATATGTATTAGTACCGTTATTGTGTAGCACCCATACCATAGGAAATTCTAGTTTGAGGCTAGATCCATAATGTACTAAGATAATTATTTGACCGAGCGAGCGCGAAGCGTCTCCGTTTCAGCTTGGGCAAAAATGCTTTCGTATGTCCGGCGGATGTCTGTCAGATGTCCGTCGGATGCCCATCGGATGTCCGGCTGTTCTCTTCTACAGGTCGCATTTCTTAACCGATTCTCGTGAAATTTTGTGAGCAGTTTCGATAATTATATGTTTTAGGGTTCCGTACCTCAAAAGGAAAAAACGAAACCCTTATAGGATCACTCGTGTGTCTGTCTGTCTGTCTGTCCGTCTGTCACAGCCAATTTGCTCCGAAACTACTGAATCGATTGAGTTGAAATTTGGTATACATATGTAAGTCGGTAACCGCAACACGGACGCGTGACGTAAATATATGAATTTTAAACATGAGGCCACCTTTGGCGGGTAAATTAGAAAAAAAAGTTATGCAAGCTATAACGTGTCGTGTGACATATCAAATGAAAGGGCTTTATGTAAGCGCGCGGTTCTTGTTTTTTTTTTGTCGTATTAGTTTTTCGAAAAATTTCAGTTTCTGCCATTTATTCAGTTTTTAGCTATGCAAAGACAGAATCGAGAGATCTACAGCTCACAGACCCACTTCTATTATTATTAATTAGTGGTAATGATAGGGAACTATTTGTAAATGGCCTGTGACCTGTCTAAAAGCACCGTTTCAAATATAAGTTCTGTCATCTTATTCGGCGAATTTTTACAGCTTTGAAAGAATCGCACTTTATTCACGTTTAGGTATGGACGTCACGCCACATTCCAATCTGAACTCTACACGTTTATGATAAAGCCCCAAATAATTTGATGTTTAACTACGAGGGGTTGTGCGAGCTTCAAAATTAGCGGTTGCAAGAGCAGTGAGCGAATTGAATAGACATGTCATGTGTAGTACATATATTATAATATATCTATAGTATAGATATATATATAATTTATTTTTATTTGGTTGGTTTCACTCAACCGATTTTAATTTATCGTTTTGTCACGAATGATCCAAGCATCTTAATCGATGTGTAAATAAAATTGCATTTAATTTCTTTTCATAATTTACGCACGATGCAAAAAAACTATGATGTTTGTACTCTTTTCCTAAGCACCAAATTCCGCAGGATACACGAAGATGCAGTTGGTAATAATCGTAAATTGTTTTTATTTGTGCCATTATCATTGTAGATCGTTAATTTTTAGGCTCTGAGTGCGTTCTAATTGGCCCAAGCATTCGCAAATAATCCGTGGTTTCCAAAACAATTTCAATTGTCAATCGATTTATCGATCGGCGGGGGTGGTCCGGGGCGCGTCCGTAAATCTGGCGAGGCGCGGCATAATGAAACAACTTGTCCTCGGCCGAGCCATTTTTTGCCACTAGAGATTTGTTTGGTCGTGCTACACCGCTCGGCTGTCTCGGCGGAGACCCATAAACATGTTCAACGCGAGCCTACACTACCGCTTTTTTCCCCCGTCCCACCCGGACGTGGGCGGCCACCGACGTATGGGCGTGGCGGCGTCGTGGAGGGGATGGATTGAGCCAATCAGGCACCGAGTTTTCGTTCGGTGTTTCGAAAGGGATAGAAAATTCGCTTTCCCATTGGTTGATAAAGCGTCGCTCCGCCTCGAAGGCGCGGTTAGGCTGGTGGTGTCCTTCGGCGGAGGTGGCGTCGGGTCGGGCGCGCGCCAGTCTGTGTCGAGGTCCGGTCGCGTGCACTGCTCCGCCGACACGACGGCCCGCGCCCGCCGCACCATGCTCCGCACCGCGCAGCCGCGGCGCAAACAACCTGTGATAATTATACATAATTCATCGTAGCCAAGTTATTAGGGAACTGAAACGTCCGTGTTTAAAGACTTTGAGAGACAGTGTTTTTGTGAAACCGCCCATATGATCGTCCCGATGGCAGCGTACGCACAGTTTGGCTACTCATACCCGCCCGCCTCGCAGGTTAGTGTTGTTCAAAGTCATCAAATATCCACTTGTTTTAGGACTGTGCCACTTCATGTTGACATCTACAAACATATCAACTTGGAGCGATTATGATACTCAAATGTGTTTATGTTTTTGACGCTGACTGTACCTACGCACAACCATTACTTCTATGATGTTCAACCAGTTTATATTAGAACTGTGATTAAACTTGAGTCCTTATTATGTAAACTAGTTTATAACCTTAAATATCCCAATTCTGAGCACCCGTTTGTCTTAAGTTGAGGTTTGGCGCTTAACATTCGATGCGGGACTATATTTATTTTAAAATAAGTACCTATTTATAATATAAAAATATTCTTAATCCTTTTCCTTTGTAAGAAATATGATATGTATGTTTAATTATAAAATCTAGCGTAGGTATTTTCGGGTGGCGATTTACTCGCACATTTCAAACATTATTCGAGCCGGCTGCTAAATATTATAATATCACGTCACCGGGAAAAAGCTATTTAAGAAAAAAAAGATACATTTTTGTCAGTGCGTGTGCCATTTTAGAATATAAAAAAAAATCTTTATTTTTCAAGAAAGGTAGTTTGATTCAACGCTTTTGTTCTATAGGGTAGTATTTAGGAATGAATTTTCGATAATTCCAGTTTAATTTACCCGAAAACATTTTTTTCAATGAGAATTATAAACTTCCGAAATCTTGTAAGAAGTATTTCTATTACCATAAAGTTCTTGACAATTTGAACTTAAAACTTCATACATTTTAACGGAAATAACAGAAATTAATGATTTTATGTCCATACAGGTAAAATTTTTGAATAAAAATTAAAAGTAAATGTATCTTTTAAATTCTGTGCAAAAATTGGTAGGTACTTACCATACCCTGTATGAGTATTGAAATAACATTCCTTATAAGAAAATATTCACATTAATAATTAATAATCATTTAACAAATTATCGTTTAGAATATAAATAAAAGTTTTCTTTAATATTATAACATACTGGTAGTTATTGTGATAATACATACAATTTGCAATTATAAAATACGTTAAAAATCAATGTCATATTTACCTTTTCATATCACAGCTTATTATTATTATTATAACAGCTGTTAATCAGATTAATTATTAAATGACTTGTCTAAGTATAGGTAGTAAGCCTTTTTAATTAGAAAGAAGTGTCCGTTTTATCAATTTAGATGTTTTCTCTGTTTTAATATTATTCTGATTATTATGACCCTTAGAGACTTTATACATCTCTAAGGCACTTAAATTTACTTGTTCAGACGCGGAGACTATACATCTCCCTTATTAGTTGTCTACGATAATTAATTTGTGCCCATTAGGTTTATTTGTTGCACTTTTTATGTTAGTTTTAGTTATATGTAATTTTAAAGTGGAAAAAAGACTTACTGCTGAGTTTCTTGCGGCGTTTCTTCTCAGCAGATGTCACCTTTCGAAGCGCTGGTAGATTCAGACATGTAAAAGAGCCCGTGAGGCCTACTTGCAAAATAAATATTTTCATTTTCATTTTCATTTTCATTTTAATTAATTCTCATCTCCTTCTTGTACTTCTTTCCTTTTTGGCATGAAACAATAAGTTACATGAGAACGCAAGAGCATTGCAGTAGCTAAAAAAAAACTGCTGCATCAACGAAGCATCTGTGTGTCAACTGTCTGTCTAATTACTACTGTTATTGATGTAACTACTTTAAGCGAGCGGGTAATGTTGGGTACCTACTACAGTTTACAAACAAAACACGATGTTATCTATTTCAATTGAATTTTTTTTATCAATCTTCTCAAAAGAGAGCAGAGTTCGTTTTCAAACGATATGAAAGCTGATTCTGATAGAGATTGTGTTATATATATCATGTTGTCAACTGTATCCACTTTTATAGTTTCTGACCTATTTATATTTATAAATAAAAAATACACAGTCCGGTATTTATATTCAGATATAACTTTAGCAGTTAACAATAGGAATTATCTCATCATGGCAAAGATGAGACTCAGAATCCGAGTAAGAAAATATATAATATTGTCACTTATAATATAAATGTCACATCTTAACAGTAGCGTCCATTAATACAAACGTTACAACGAACGAATTATGACATACCTACCTACCTACTTTCAAGATAAAATTATATAAATTTATGTTTTATATGGAATTTTAACCATTGCAAGTATATTCTAATCATTATTTTAAAATTAAGATAAGGGTTATATTTTGTAAATATTCTCTGTTGGGAAAGATTTAGTTTATATAATCATTTGCCATATATTCCTTAATGCTATACATTTTGATCCAGCAGTAATGCTTTGATACATAAAATGTCATTATAATTATATGACATCGATTAAGAATCAAAGATATCAAAAAACAGTATTTGTTTACGAAGGATCTGTAGAGCATCGCTTCTATCCATTATTATAATCAAGAAGATTATCTCAGGTTCTTCTCAGCAGATGTCAAGAGCCCGTGCGGCGACTTGCAAAGTAAATATTTTCATTTTCATATACATAAAATACCAAATAAATAGCTCACTTCGACAATGTTTGGTCTAAGCCACACCGTTGTCATTCGTTTCTAGTTAAGTAGTAATGAGTAGGTATGCAGCATTTATATCCGCCGGCTATTGTAGAATGTAACAAAGGTTTGTCCTCCGCTTCTCTATAAGAAACATTTTCTCAGTAGGTAGCTGCTAAACTGATAATGTTCCGGATTTCTTTAATAAATATAATATTTAATGATTAATATAATACATCGCTGTTAGGCCGTAGTGTTGGGTCGCTAGAGTAACAAAAACACGTCGATGCGCCTCCCGGCGGCTGACTCATATTCACAATTGCTCTGGATTACTTGAGATTACTGGAGATTGGCTACGGTGACGCATATTGTGAGGTTTACCATTTTTAGGTGTTTTGTCAATCTTGACAACGATATAGTAGAAATATCTTAGAATAAGGGTTAATTATTTGGCTGCATCTATGTTTTTTTTTTTTGTATTAGAAATAATGTCCGCGTCATTAGATACTTTCGTTCAGGTGACTCGGCCTCGGACAAGTCTTTTTTCAAATGTGTTAATTATATAAAAATAAGATCTGCTTAAAACTATATCACAATATGATCTTCCTACGTTATTTTAACTTTTGTGTTGTATATTTGTTAAATGCTAGTAAATATCTTTTCTTTTGCTTATCAAGGTTGAAATAGTTGTGTAGAGTTCTTTCTAATGCTAAAAACGTTAAGTAAAATCTGCATTTATCTAGTTCTGAGCTGAGGAAACCATTTTCACCTAATTACTAAAAAAGTAAGTCATCAAAATTCTGGTCGACATAATTATTATTTAACTTTTAAACGAAAGTGATAATATGGCCGGCTATTTTTCAAATTTTATTTTAGGGTTATACCTCCTTTGTGTTATGTATATATATATGTGTAGAAAAATACCGGCATAATTGGGAATATGACGTAATAATCCCAGGAAGAAATATTTTTGGGTAAAGCACGACTTTAATCCAAATACTGTAATAACTACGATCCGATACAATAATAAGTAAAAAAACTTGATGAAATAATCGCAACAAAACGATTATGTACAAGTGTACAATACTGATAATGATTATGACATCAGAAAAATGGTAAGGCGTCAGAACAATTTAAACCGTTCTTTTGTTAAATGCTGTCTAAAACTTTGCAAATGATTTTCCAAAATTCCATCAATAAGTACCAAGTAACATTTATTTTATTTTATTTTTATTATTAATGGGCTTTCGCTTGACCACAGTCTCACACGATTGCCCAGAAATTGCCTGTCTCCTCTCCTCTTATAACAGTTTGCGAGTTTCGATTTTCTTGCCGGCTCTACTCAGTAGAGGATTTTTTCCGAACCGGTAGTAGATTTATTCCTTGACCTTCATAAGAGCTTGTAAAAGCCTAAATTGAATAAAGATAGTTTGACTTTTCACTTTTTTTTTGATCTTAAATAGACTGGATGGATGCCTAAATTCCAGACATATGGCCAATTTTAAAATAGTACAAAATAATTATTAATTGGTCCTAAGTAACTCTGATACCTTGGATTTCAAAACCACAACTGAGCATATCAAGCAATTTTGAGCACTTCGTACAGTTAATACTTTGAATCTGACTGTTCTCAAAAATATACCTGTTCGCCTTAGTTCCTTATATTACAATCGTTCAAAACCAATACCCGCATAGGATGATGCCTATCTGAGGCAGATGGCGCCTCGGACAAGATCAGATAACGGGCAGGTAGGCGCACAAAGCGATTTAACTACGTTAATATAACTTTTTAGTGACACATTTTTAGTGTTAAAGGATGTTAAGGTCGCAAATATTCCTCAAGAATATATTGAGACACATTTAATTACTTTTTTATATGTAGTCGAATACCTATGTTATTTATGTTGCAAAAATATCTTATTGAATAATCTGATCTATTTTATTATCGGATGGTTTTTGTCTAAGTCAACTGGCAGAATTTTTCCGGCTTTACGGTTCCGTGCCAACTTCGAAAATCATACCCTTAGCTAGTTTTCTATTCAATGTTATTTGGTCCTATTTTCGATGATTTTCAGTAGATAAAAATATCTTACTCGCCTATAACTCATGATTCGGTGAAGTAATATACTATATATCTTCGTTATAAGCTACAATGCATGATATTTTTCAGATTTTTTGAATTTACTGTTTCTGTTGTGGAGGAAATGACAGCTTTACAGTTCAATATTCCTTAAATGGTCTACCAAATCTAAAAACAGGAAATTACGTACTTATAATGGTTTTCAAAGAGCTACCCAACGATGCCTAATTCGAGGTAGTTAAGAAAATATAATTTATACCTTTGCTTAAAGTGTATGGGAGCTACCCTAAAATATATTTTTTTACTAATTTTCTTGCTTGTATGTGTGCACGGGGCCATCCTCTATAGTTGAAAAAATTCAGCTTTAGGTACCTAAAACATAATAGTTTTCGAGAAAAAGTCCTATTGACATATGGACGGATCACGGTCATGGCGTAACTAGTTTCACTACGTAACCCTAAAATGGAACGCGAAAATCCAAAAGTAGTATATTGTGAAGTGGCGAAATTTAAATCTTACTCTATACCTAACAAAACTAATTTTTGCTTCTATTTTTCAGGGCCACGTTAATGGAATGAGAGTATTAAATAAACATATTCCTCAATTAACTTGCATTTTTACTGACCTGTCTTCGAGCTATGAAATAATTAGTGCGATGCGGGTTCCAATGGCGCGCTGCTGTTACAAAAACGCGTTGTTATTAAATATCAATTGAGACATACTTGTATAGACAGATCAATAGTACTTATTTATTTCAATATCATTTACAACGGAATAAAGTAGGTATTGCAAATTATACGGTAAATAGAGTTTTTAATCTATACATTATAATAATAATAGCAATACAAATGACGTTTCTGTACATTGAAAATATGAACAAAGATGATACAGGGGACAAAACACCGTAATACAATACAAAAATGTCGTTTTTACATTTTTCGTTGCCTTATCTTTACCTATGTTGGATTTTTACCTTTACCTACCGTCCGTCCGTCCGTCTGTCTGTCTGTCTGTCTGTCTGTGTCTGTCCGTCTGTCACCAGGCTGTAGGTATCTCATGAACCGTGATAGTTATACAGTTGAAATATTCACAGATGATAAATACATCATCTGTGAATATGTGGCCGCTATAACAACAAGTACGAAATAACAGAATAAAATAAATATTTAAGGGGGCTCCTATACAACAAACGTGATTTTTTTGCCGTTTTTATAGATAATTGTACGGAACCCTTCATGCGCGAGTCCGACTCGCACTTGGCCGTTTTTTTATTTATGTTTGTGTTGGGAATTAATAATATTACCTAGGTACATTTAGTAGTTACTATGGCCGCCACAACAAACAGTTCAGGCGCCTTATTCGGGAACGCTAAGTGATTCTGTAGCGACTCATAAGCCAGATTTCTCATCCCACTCTTCCGCACGACGCGTAATGCGCAAGAGCGAGATGAGAAATCTGGCTTACGAGTCGCTACCGAATCACTTAGCGTTCCCGAATGAGGCGCCTGTATTATGTTTAAAAAAGCTGAAAATAATAATAATTTTAGATTTCTTCAAAGAGTTACGTAGGCAACGGGAATTTCAAGTTAAAACTATATATCATTCATTAGTCTACCGTTAACTAAATATCATGATTGTTGATGACGTACAATATTTTTTTCAGACTGTAAGGTGAGGTAGGTACTGTTATATTGAAAACGCAGCAATGTAGTGCGTGTAATTTTCACTTCCGACTTGCTCCGATAAAAACCGAGAAATTCCGAGATCTGAACTAGTAAGCGTATTTTATCTATATAACTAGTGTTGTAGATTCATTTATGAGTCAATCAGTTGCATTTAGAATTTATATCTAGGTAGGTATAGATAATTCACATAATTATGTATTTTATATTTTTTTGTTTAGTTAGATTACGAAATTAATCTATTTTATTTTACGTATTATATTCTAACTAGCCGTGTCATCTTTTTATTGTAAAATCTTACAATCACCGGTAATCTGCTCCAAAAATGGGTACAAATAACAATACTGATCCAAATTAATATTATGTTGATTATTATGAGTAAAATAATCGCGTCAAGCGACGCGCGGGGCTTTATTGGCTTGACTATAAACTCGAACACAATGCCTGGGCGGTATCCTGCTACAATTTTCCGTCTAATTGACTGATGGCGGTGGACCGTTGCAGCTGGATCGACGTCAAGTTGCACTTTAATGGCGCTGATACGGCCACGGCTGGAATGAAAACGCTAGCGAACAATATGCTCCTTTTTCGATGTTTTGGCGTTAAAATGCAAACTTGTAACGCCTTAGAACATAATTATTATGTGCATATCTCTAAGACGAGTTTAGAATAGATTGTTACTCGTAAAATGGAGTACAATTTTGGTGAATTTTACTATGTTAAGTAGGTATTTATATTATGTTTGTATTTATCTATATACGATAAATATTCGTATCGTTGTTTAGTACGTACAGGGAATCCTATTTTGGTACTAGATAAATGTGTGTTATTGTCTAAGATAGTATAATTGATATTATGTTTTTTTATTATATTACTCAAAAATTGGCTTGAGAGTACCCGGCCGAAAGTAAAATAACAATAAGTAATTCAAATTGTATAAAGCTCAGATTAAAACTTCCGAGAGACATTACTAAGACTAGAAGCCGTGCTTATTTCTAGTCTTTGTATAAAGCCATATTAAATAATTGATATAAATAATTGTATCAATCATTATGTACAATTTTACATTCCATAAAGCTCAAATTATTTTATACTTACCAAAATGTTTTTTGTGAAATACAAAATCTGCTCTTTATTTATAAAACGTCCAAATGTTAATATAGGACCACATATGGTTAGCCACATCGTAGATAATGATAACAAGTGACTGATAACAGCTGTTCCATTCCATGGCACAAGGGAAATGGAATATGTAGAAAATAATATTTGTTCCATATGTTGACATTAAATTTTCGTCCTTACATCAAATCAGTTCTGAAATAGTAGTTTATGCAGCGGCTGCATAATGATAGGCCTTAAAACACTAGTGCGGTTTTCATGAAACGAGCTGTAGCGAGTTTCATAATAAGATCGCACGTGTGTTTTAAGGCCAAATTATGCAGAGTTGCATACATAACTTTATCTACACACATATTATAAATCCTCCATGATGTGTTCAGAAACAATATTTTCTGGCAATAAGTTATTTGTTGCAATCGTGGCTGCATATTTCCGATATCCGGCGCATTTTCACATCACACAGTCACTCCGAGAAGACTACTGTTCATATTTTCAACTAAAATGTAAATTACAAACAACTTTTTCTATTCAATTCAACAACAATTCTACTTTCGTTCAGCAAAACACCAACATAATGGCGGCAATTCGATCCTCCATCAAGACCATTTTTTTTTAAATCATAGACAAACGAATGAAGTCTCTAGTCTCATGTCACTCGAGATCAGATGTTGTGCAGTTTGTATTAAAAAAACATACTGAATTGACGTTTCGTATCAATAACTGTTTTAATATCTATGGATACTAGAATAGAGACCCACTTGAGTTTTGACAGCTGTTCCAAATTTAATCTCATTTCTATACTAAAAACGATACGGGAATAACATTGCAGCACTCGTTTTACCTAATTGGTTGTCAAAATGGTGGTCATTTCCTACGGTTTTTGATTACACTATGGAGGTTTTATGATATGGGTGTAGATAATAATTATATAACGGACTTCACAAAATATTTCTATACCGAATTAACTGCTGCGCCTCTATTCGGGAACGCTAAGTGATGTTGTAGCGACTCACGAGCGAGATTTTTCATTTCACTCTTCCGCACGACGCGTAATGCGTAAGAGCGAGATGCGAGTCTCACTCGCGGGTTGCTGCAGTGTCACTAAGACGTTCCCGAATAGACGCCCTGCTCTAATATTTTTGGTGGCCTTTGAGATTTTAAAATTGCGTTTCTAACGTTGTTTAAACGGTGACGTCAGAAATGAAAATCCGGTCAAGTGCGAGTCGGACTCGCGCACCAATTTGGCATGATCTCAATCAATCAATAATAGACTTTACATTAATGGTATAAGAATTTTGACAGCTGCAACTAAGTTGGCAGAATCTTAAGCTACAGCGGTATTTTTCTGGTTTGATTTCAATATATTTTTCATATTTCTATAACCGAACACCATTGAATTGATGTTTGTTGTTTGACTCTGGAGTATTTAAACTGAAATCAGACCAAATTTGATACCTGCAACTTAAGCCGTTTTGGAAATACAGCTGGAACAAAATTGGTTTAAGATCAGTAAATTTTAGGGTATCAATGTATGGGGAGCTTCTCAGGCCTAAAACTTATTGACATCTATTTTTATAATTTGCTTGTATTAATGCCATAAAAACACATTCTGTGAAAATTCCAGCCTTCTAGCTCTTACCGTTGCTGAGCTAGATGCCTCTGGCAGACGGACGGACGGACGTTGTAGGCTCAATAATAGGGTCTCGTTGATCCCTTCAGGTACGGAACCCTAAAAAGAAACTTACCTTTAAAAAGCTTTCGCAGTCGGCTTATAATCGCGAATAACTAGGTTAAAGTACTTTGCCCAGCAATAATTTTGACAAAGTTTGACTAAGTTTAGATTGAAAAGAAAGTGCCAAAATAAGGGAAACTTTCGCTACTACTAGGCCCCAAGTTGTATTATTGGTCTAAGTGGTACGTATCTTTAATCTAATTTTGGATCGCTAAACACGTCTCGAATACGTTTGCGTTTAACTCATATAGAAATAAATATTTTAACCTTAGGCACTGACAAGACCTAAATTGGTTTTACTTAAACAGTTTTTTAACAAAAACTGTTTGATTTGGGAAATCGAAAAACATATGATTATGTTCATATTCTTTATATTGTTGTGTTTATGGCCGGCGATGGTCACTTACCATCAGGTGACACGCATGCTCGTTTGCCTTCACTTATATAAAAAAACCATTTCAAAAACACGATTTGATGAAAACGATGCAATAGAAAAAATCGTGAAGTTACGTCTGAAATCCTCTTTAAACAGTCCTACGCCTTAATTTTTTTTAACTTATGGGACCATAATTAATAACTCTATTACATCACGCCCATAGCAAAAACTTGACTAATTTATATTTTACCTGTAGTGTGGTTACTTATATAATTCATCCGTTTTTGATGTTCCCCATACAAATAACCGCATAGTGCTTCTCGTTCACTCTGGTGCAAACAGACAGGGACCGATCACTCAAGGTCATTGGCTCTTATCAACGTCTTAAACGCGTTCGAGACGCTGTTATGACTTAAACTTAACAGTATTGAAACCGATCGTTACTAATGTAAAGAAATGTCGCTTTGTTTTGGCACTTTCATTTCAATGTAAACACCGCGAAGTAAAATAAATACAAAACATACCATATCGCTAAACCAAGGGCGAATAGGCCCAATCATATGTTGTAACTAACTCAAAAAGAGAACAAGGCATAAGATATTCGATAATACCTAAACATTAGGCATTGTAGTGATGAAGAAAATGCATAACTCATAACGCGTTTTGAACTTTACATACATACATACATATTATCACGCCCGAAATCCCTAATGGGGTGGGCAGAGCCACAAGACTACTTGTGGCCACGTTCGATTAATTAGTCCTAAGATGGTATGATGAACCGTATGGTGACAGGTGATCAGCCCATCGCCCATACAGATAGTCCACCATGTTGGAGAGGACCCGTCCCTTAGTCGACTTTTACGACATGCCAGGATGATAAGCATCTGCACGCATTCTATGCTATTTCTTCACTCCCAGTGCAGCAGAGGAGGGCACTTTTGAACTTTGCATTATGTAAAGCCCAAAACGCGTTATGGTTCTTTTTCATCATCACAATGCGTTGTGGTTTTCATGACAGTCACTATCATGATGATGAAGCTAAGACATAACTTTGTATTGACTACCGTTCAGAACGCGTTATGACTTTACTTCATTGTCACAATGCCTAGTAGACAAATTTCATGTAAGTCACGACGCGACGTTCACTTTGTGTTGTTTCTAAGTTAGCCACATCGTGGCTGTTTTAACAAGTATCACACCACGAATATGTGCAGTGTCGTAGATGATTTTAACACACCACAATGAATGGGAGTCGCTATTTTGCTGAAATATTTAGTTTATAGTAGTTTGAGCATAACATAAAATACTTCGTTCTTAAAACGTTTGTTTGTATCTTAGGTACACTGAACCAATTTGACACATTCCGCTGTCATTATGAATTAATCAGTAATCACGTCAAAATATAACGTAGATACACTATTGCAATGTTCCACAGTGGCCTATGTATCGAATTGTTTGACTGTTTGTTCCATAACAATTCTCTCATATGAAGTACAAGTCGTAACAATGTTAATCTTACAAATAAATGTCAGTTGAGTCAAGCTTAAGACCGAAACCCTATTTCGACCCTCAAATCCAAAAAACCGGAGAAGTGGAGTTAAACTCGCGTAGAGAGTTATCTGCAATTTCCCGTTACTTTAAATACTTCTTATAGATTTTCCTGTAATCTATAGGTAAATACCTATTTTGTGTATTTAAAAAAAATATTAGACCCTGTAGTTTCGGAGATAATGGTGGAATGGTCAATTTTCGCCTATTTTCCTAAATAACTACCAAACTATTTACATTAAAATTCTTAAATAATATATTTATGATTTTCACAACGAGCCCTTTCATTTAATATGTGTCACACGATATAGTTTGCAAACTTTTATTTATATTTTGTAATTAACCCCGCTAAAGTGGCCTCCATGTTTAAAATTCATTTATTTACGGTACGCGTCCATGATGCGGTCACCGGTTTACTTATATATACCAAATTTCAACTCTAAAATTAGTAGTTTTGTAGCAAATTGGCTGTGACAGACGGACAGACTGACAGACAGATACACGAGTGATCCTATAAGGGTTGCGTTTTTTTTCCTTTTGAGGAACGGAACCCTAAAAAGGCATTTTTATATGACACAGAATCGAATGATGCCAGTCTTATATAAATAAATATAATTCCGTAAAACCACCCTATAGTCTAAAAATAACGCTTTTTACTAAAAGCTGCTAGGTCATGCTTCTTTCAACCCATCTAACCGTCTGCAGTACAAAAAAGAACAAACTTATTTCATAGATAATAGTGTCTATATTGCGGGCGCTCATACCCACGGAAAGAAAAACTTATCACTAGTTACTTACATTTTAGCGTTGTTTGCAAAAAAAAATACAAGCTATAGGTACACGTAAAGATCAAGATCAGCGAGGTGTCTTAGTTGTTATAGGCAATGCTTTGTTAAGACATTATAAGCAACGGATACAAAAATGTTACCAAAACTAGTTTAGCAACCATTTCCACATATATTTTTTTCGTGCCCAAACCGTAATATATTCTTAGGATTTTGACAGTTTATACAAAAATACAATGTAAACTCTTTATAACGTCTTTACATATAACGTCTTTCTATATAACGTGAAACCTCCTATAACGTAAAGATTAGTTCAATTTGGTTGGTTTACCTTAAAACCCATACATTTATACACTCTTTATAACGCAGCTATTCTTTCTCTATTATGAAGAAATACGTTCATATTTAGACGTCAGTAAATAATTGTATTAGTACCTATTACTGTTTATGTTACCAGTTTACAAAAGGCTGCGACTAAATCTATGAGGTGCCGAAATTTTTATGAAAGATACCTGAGGTCGTAGGCAGGCAGATGCCTTACTTTTGTTATTGTATTATTAATAATTGGTTGTTTCTCTCTCTTCACTCCATATAACGAAAACCCCTACTACGAAAAAAATGCTCTGTCCCTTAAGTTTGTTTATAAAAACACTACAACTTTACACTAATTTACACTGTATTTCATACTTTATAATTTATAGGTAAGTAGGTGCTTTGTAAAGGCAAGTATTAATTTATTTTATTTAATGAACTCAACTTTTAAATAACTTTTAATATAACAAATAAACATCCGCCATGTTGCATTCTACAAATAAAGTACAACACATACTAGATTAACAAAGTTTAACAACGTAGCAACACAGGCATATCAACCCCGTAGGCCAAAACTAACCGTAACCATACACCGCGTGGTAAAATCATGATCATTAATTCAACCGAATTTCGTGCAAACGGCAACGCCGTGCGTAAAGTGGGTCCATTTATCTGCAAATCCGGTGGGAGGTCACGGCAAAAGTCCACGGTAAAAGCCCGGTCCGGCAGCACAGTTTAATTGAGTCCTGCGACCTCATAATCCGCCTCCCGTGCCGCTAAATGTTATTTATTCCCCGCCCCGGAGCCCGCATCGACTGCGCTCCTACACGGACCTTCCACGCGTCACTGCTTTTACTGTTTTTCTCCGCGCTCACTCTCACCCGCCAATTAATTTGCAGTCCGATTATTGCTATTGGCTTTATGCTTGTTATTAAACTTGTCGATAATTTAACATGGAACACGGGTCTTAAATTGCCATGTTTCGCCCGATTGCCCCCTCGGCTAGAGATTGTGTTTGTCGCGAGTGATTACTCAACGCCTTTCCATTCGATTATTAAGCGATGTACGCCACGCACCTAGAAACGCCGCGGCTTCATATAAGAGTGAGTTTTTTCTTTGATTCGTCAGACTTGTTAGCAACACAAATCCAAAGAATTAGAGATCTTCACCTCGGGCGTGCAGAATTTAAATGGTGCTAAACTAAACTTGATATCGCTTTTATTGTTATAAAGTATGTAGCATCCGATACTTTGCTGGTTTTTCCCCGCGTGAATCCAGTAAGTCGACTTGTAGAGATGCAGAATCATTCTTAACATAACTCATGTATATCGATTTCTCGATAACAGGGCGAGTTGAGATATATTATCTAGTTAAACGCAAGGTTTAATGGTACGAGTTACCACAATAAGGTGGTAATGTGCTCCTAATTTGGAACGGAGCTTAAAAATAAATGTGTTTTTACAATCTCAATGGCATCGCCATTAATCGACGCATCGCAATTTCATGGGATGAGATGGTAATTAAATGTAATATCATGTGTCTTTTTTACCATTATTCTTATTACTCTCGGTACTTGTTGGGAGTATTCACGTAGTTTTGCGCCGGTTGATTTCGGACGAGCGATTGAAGTTTGCTTGCATGGCGAAAGCCATAAATGAAGTTCCCGCGTCGACTGTTAACTACTGGGAATTTGGTCGATGGAATTATCGACGCAATCCGGACGGTAATTGAATGGAAGCGCGTTAAATAACCATTAACTGTTGCGATTTGTGTTGACACTACGACGGGCCCGGCGTGCGCGAACGAATCCCGTTGCGACGTTTTCGTTGCATCGCCGTCAACCTTCCCTAAATAACACAATTGCAAAATACCTCAATACTAGACATCGAACATCTAATTTAACAGTAAAGCAAATGGTAGAGCAATCAATGAAGTCAACGGTAAAGCAAATGATCAAACAATCAATGAAGTCGCAAGTAGATCAAATAGTAGAAAAATAGGTGTAATCGAAGGTGAAGCAAATACTAGAGCAATCGATGAATGTAGAGCAGAAGGTGAAGGTATTGGGAGAGCAGATAGTAAGGTGAATAATAGAGTCAATATGAGAGCACGTGACAGAGCGAACAGTAGAGTCGATAATAAGGCGGTCAGGTAGACCTGATGGTAGAGTGGATGGTTAAGCTAGTATTAGAATTAATCGAAGTATCGGTGATAGAATAAATGGAAGAGCAAAAATTTGCATCGGTGCAAGGGCAAGTGGTAGAACCAATGGCAAAGCCGATGGTGGAGTCCATCGTAGGGCGGTTGGTAGGGCTATAGCTGATAGTACAACTGATGCTGGAATAAATGATTAAATAGTTGATTTAGGGGAACGTAGAAGCTACAACGACATCACATATATATCAACTGCCGTGGTGAAATTAAACATTTGCACAAGATATAGTGTTTTTGCAATTTTGATATTAGATACACGGAAAAAACTTTGGTATCGCCGTGTCGCTGTCGCCCCGTCGCGTCATAGCGTCACGGCGTCATACAAGGCGTGTCGTGACCGGCGCATCGATCCGTCGTCGTCGTGACCGCGATCGATCCCGTCTCGTGCTCGTGACGTGCCTCACGCACCTGATTACAATTCTAAACGACCCCATTTAGACGGCTTTATATGTTAATGCTGAACCAGTTATAATCTACGTCATTCTTTTAAAAGTATTATGGGTAAACACTGGACGTTAATTCTAATTTCCACGTTATAACCCGTTAATTTACTTTATTAATTTGATTTGATAATTTTTATCTGTCAATGTTCTCAATATTTTCATACAAATATTAATTAGGGTTTGAGAGTTTCTACATCCCACTAGGGCTAATTAAATGAATACGTACCTATCGTATTAAGGTTTTTGTATAAGCGTAATGCAACGCAGGAATTATGTTTTATAAAAATGACAATTATGAAGAGTAAAATAAATGTTATGTTTCAAATTAGGGGTAGGTTTTGTAACATTAGGCATTCCTTGTTTTAGTAACAGGAAGAGGCTGGTTGAGGCTGTTATGTAGTAACGAATTACGTATACGATATCAGAAACGATCATTTAATGATAGCTTTCAATATATAAAAATTATCCAAATTCATTTTATTAAAAAATGTAAAGCCTGTCTATAAAAAAGTCACATTTCACATTTAAGTCACATACTTTCACGAAACAAAATGCTTTTCCCGAACAACTGTTATCAACTTACGTTACGTTTACGCACGCTAAGGACATAAAGTACAGTCAGTGACAATAACCCAACCAATAAGGAAAAACACATTATCAATACTTGTAATAAAACTATCCTTTAGTATTTTAAGTATTGTGCATTGTCACCAAAGATACGAACATGATATTGATTAAAATGACGATTAAAATAAATTATTGACACAACCCACCGAATTTTAAAATTAATTTAAGTCAAGTTAACCTTACTAATATTATAATCGGCAGCCGTGGGGCATAAATCGGGTAAATTGGTATTAATACTGATTGCCCCCGTCTTAAATATTATGCTCAAATTATTGGCTGAAATTGGATTACTAAACGATTAAAAAAAGAAATGAACGCGAACACGAATCGAACAGATACAAGTTTTCTATGATTTTTTTATCAACTTCTTACAGTATTTGAATGAAAAGCAGATTATGCACCTCGCTTCAAGTGATGTATTAGTTTGCGCTCGTGTTTTAGAGCCTTCACCTACGCTCGGGCTCCAAACCAATACACGACGCAATAGTGAATCACTTTCTGCTTGCTGCAAGTTGCTGCAACAATCTACTATTTCATTGCAATAATGTGAAGAGATATTTTTTTTTACTTCTAATTTATCTCATCGTCTAGCCTGGTAGTCTGGATTTGGTAAGAGTGCCCTGGTCAAAGTCAAAGTCAAACTATCTTTATTCAATTTAGGCTTTGACAAGCTCTTATGAAGGTCAAGGAATGAATCTACCACCGGTTCGGAAAAAATCTTCTACTGAGAAGAGCCGGCAAGAAACTCGGTGAGGTATCATTTTTTCAAATCAGTACACATATAAGTCAACAATGATGTCTACAGTTTTATACAAATCTAAGTATATACCACAGCAGGTACGCTCATCGAGACCCAGGGATCACCAACACCCTTACAGACTTAACCATTATATGAGTGAACTTGGCACTTTAAAATGAGCTTCTTGGCACAAAATGTGTTAATCAACTAGTGGTGATCCATTGTCGCGACTGTACGGAGGCGCCGAGGCGGCGTGGGCCGCGACGCGAGACTATTTGGCCGCTGAATCACTAAGACGTACTCCAAAATTTACGAGTATGTAGTAATTTTTGTTTTACTGGGGTTAAATTCCCTAACTCGCTCGACGTCTAGTCCCGTAATGGCGAAAACCGGTTCTGCTCTACGGATAAGAATTAAGTACTCATCGAGCGAAGTTGATGGCACTCCCCATCTAAGTTTCATGGTCATGTTGCGGCACAGTCATGTTTTGATTAATAATGAAAGATTCAGAATTCCCGTTAATTATATTTATTATTTGAAGTTTATGTGCCCTTATTACCAGCTATATCTCTTTTTTATTGCAGTTTTAATACTAAGACTTAATTTAAATGATAGCTCAAGTCCACTGATTTATTAGATCTGGCCAGGCAGTTGTATCGAATGGTGTCGCTGTTCAGTCGATCTGTTACAGGGATGCACCATATTATATTTTCATATAACGTGTGACAAGGATTTATGTTTAGATTGGTGTAATAACACCGAAGATTTAAACCGAGCGATACCTAGGTACATCGCCTTGTGTCATCAACAATGACCCTTTGATGCCTATTTTATCTATTATTTATAAGTAGCCTTTTAAAGTTCTGTCGGAAACTTTATTAAAAAAGTATTAAAAATAAAGCTATCGACACCTAGGTACATTTTTAGGGTTCCGTACCTCAAAAGGAAAAAAGGAACCCTTATAGGATCACTCGTGTGTCTGTCTGTCCATCTGTCACAGCCAATTTGCTCCGAAACTACTGGATCGATTGAGTTGAAATTTGGTATTCATATGTAAGTTGGTGACCGCAACACGAACGCGTGACGTAAATATATGAATTTTAAACATAAGGGCCACTTTTTAGGGTAAACTAGAAAATTAAAAAAAAAGTTATGCCACCTATATCGTGTGACATATCAAATAAAAGGGCTTATTGTGAGGATCTTAAATATATTTTCTTTTGAATTTAAGTAAAATAGTTTAGAATTTATTCAGGAAAATAGGCGAAAAATTACCATTCCCCCCCCTTATCTCCGAAACTACTGGGGCTAAAATTTTGAAAAAAATACAGAAAATAGATCTTTGCTTATAGATTACAGGAAAACTTATAAGAAGCCTATGGTATTTAAGGTAACCTAGTAAATTTCAGATAATCATGTACGGAACGGAACCCTCTCCACGCGAGTTTAACTCGCACTTGTCCGGTTTTTATAAGTTACGTTTGCCAAATATTAAAACTAAATGATAGTTCATCGCCAAGGCGTATGATTGAATGCAGGGGAACCTACCGGAGGTAACAGAATTTTACTCAAAACTATTCAACCAGTTAAAAGGAGTTACGTTAAATAAACACAGAAAACACAAAGTACCAATTTGGCTTGTCTAAAATTTTATGCCTACAACCGAGACATATTTTGAAAATAAATTACAGCTTTGTAAATTATAGACATGCGATTGCTTTAATTTATTTCATTTTAGCAAACAGCTTTGCAAGCTCTTACCGAAATAAGTCGCTTCGTTGAAATTAACAATAATTTGTTTATTTCTAGCCCTTCCATTTTTTCAAAGAAACTGGTCAGGTGCGAGTCTTACTCGCACAGTGAGGGTCTCGTACTTACCTACAAAAACAGACAATACAATTTAGGTACAGAACTCTAAAAATTATAAACAAAGGTGATAGCTTTCTCATAATAGTATTCTCTTACGAGCGAGTCCATGTACCATGGTACCATGTAGGTACCTGGTGAGAGCCCGTTGATGTCTTTGTACTCGTACGTATCTGCACAATTATCTCAAAATTCGTCCGAACTACCTTACAAAATTAAATACCGTAGCTATATATTATTTTATTTAATTATATTACACACCAGCTGACTGCTAGCGCCATCTAAAACGCTGTTCTTAAACTTACTGTTCAACACACCTTTTTTCCGCACGCAAATACAAAAACTAATTTTCAACGGTTTTTTTTTTAATTTTCTTTGATGTCGTATTTTTCGTCGTATTTTTTCTAAAGTCTTTATATAGATTTCTAGTATTCGTTATATTTTTTGAGATGTTCATCACTTATAGTTTCTGAGACAAAGGGGACGGCCGGCGACAGGGTTGGTGCATTTGTTATTTCGTGAATATCTCGTAAACGATTAAATAAAAATAAAAAAAATAGACTACAATATCATATTTCTCTCGAAAGTCAGGTATTAATTTTAGTTTTTCTTAATAATTGTGTGGGCTAGAACTATGCCAAAGAGCTCGATACGTTAAGCAGTTTCCACGAAAAACAAGTATTCACAGACAGACTGACAACAAAGTGAATGTATAAAGTTTTCGGCTTTTTTAATTTGGTATGGCGTTTTAAAAAGCAGTTCAAGTAAATTGAACTGCCGAACATCCAAAAAGTACTCGTTTTGGTCAGTTTCCTGTTAATCCTAACTATTCGATACTTTTAAGCTCTATCATGTTCGAGAGCTAGCTTTTTCCCGCTGCACGTCTAGCACGACCTGCCCGCGAATCGTTTGTCGCTCAGTGCATCCCTTACATATTTTAGTGGTTTGACAGAGACGCACTGAGCGACAAACGACTCGCGAGCAGGTCGTGCTAGACGTGCAGATGCGGTTTGTTTTTTAAGTCCTGATAGGTTTCGACCTGGATCAAATCACTTTTGGATTCTGAATAATTGTTGTTCACGACTCATAGTTTGTGCAACCGGTTCACTGAGTTTCTTTTTGTGCCACAACTTTAGCCTTTAGCACACGATATAATAATGGAAAAAAAAAACATATTTTATATAGTAATTGTTAAAATAATCATCTTAACTCTGTTTAAATATGGCTCAATAAATTTAGTATAGTTATAATAGTCAAACATAATAATGTTGAACAATACCAAAGTCCACGTCATCAAATCTAAATCCTATTCCAAATAAATCACTTTAGAGACGTTTTTATCGATAGTATATACTATATACTACTAACTATATACTATATATGTTGTATGGACTTTAATGCAGGTTTTTGTGTGTACGCATTTAAAAGTGCTAAATATACTGAGGAGTTGAATGCGCCCCACACGCATGTATGTCCCACTTTTCCCGGAAGGGCTATCGCAGAACACATTATTAATCATTAATGCTTATTCTGGTACAAATATTGAAAAAATGTTTGTTTTATGTTAGCAAGTCATTATTAAAATCAGGATTCGCATAATCAAATGAAGCGATGTAGCAACCCTAAGTGGGTTTGCCGCCTCGCCACGCTCAAATTAAAATACGACTCCCGTTCGTCAAGCAACTCAAAAGAGAGCAAGAATGGCGTTTACAGCTTACAGCCCAATCATTATAATGATCGGTTATCGATTTGCTGTATGGCGTGCTTCTCTAAAGGACCCAAATTCGGTGCGCCCGATCACTCCGCCGGCGGCGATTCCGTAATCTATGCCGGCCTACCGTCGTCACGATATCATCGACTTATCTTACTCGTTCCCTCTTATAATTTAGGAAAATTCATATAATAACATCTGATAACAATCTAATTATTATAATGTCCTCTTTAACATATCCCGTTGGAAGCAAAATTGGAGCTGCGGCCGGCATCGAGCCGGGATAATGCCTTTGCTAATGTAATGGAAATTATGAGATCATCTTTATGCCTTTTAACTGTGCTTTTAAAATAAACACATTACTGACTTTACTGTCCGCTCGGTTTACGACGCGCATTCCGTATCCGTACTGCTTTATATTCAAATGCAGCCTCCAAATTACAGGTAGCTAATGTTTTTCAATTATAATTCGAAACAACATTTAATGCGCGTATGTATGCTTTTAATTATAATCCGACAAAAATATATGCGCTTTTGTAATATGTTTTATACGTACACTCTTAAAATGAAAATCTCGTTTGTTATATATAAATAGTTGAAATTTATTTAGCTGTGATTCAAAATGATTGAGAATACACGAAATACTAAAAGATGAAAATAGCAAGAAGTGATATTATATTTATGGTGTGCGAGTTGAGTTCAGATTGCAGGATCTAGTTTGGCATGTAACTGTCGAGTAGCTCAGATTGCACTATGACAGGGGAGCGGGTTGACAGGGCGCGGGGGAGGTGGGCTATGTCCGAAACTCATCAAATATTGATAGCGGACTGAAAGCGTCGTGTCTATACCTGCACGTGTAGCCGGCCATCCAATTCGAAAGATTTACCTACTAGACGAATATCAAATGAGACCACGCCCCCTTCTGGTATAGAGCGACAAACAGATAGGAATTCTGTTAGGGTATAATGCGCGAGATTATTTTAAGATTAATGCATTGTATAGGTGATTAGCTTAACATTTTAATATTACTGCAAGGTCACAGATAGTAAGTTATATATTTATTATGTTGTACCAATTTTATAATTTTACGAGAGCCTGATTACTGTTAACTGGATTCCTTAAGTCGTGCAACTCTTGAGTTTTGTTTTCCAGGAAGTTATCAAAATATCTATGCCGTGTTTATTTCATTATTTTCCTGATAACATTATTTCAGTCAGTGAACGGCGCTGACTATGAAGTGACTATCGTCCACGTGGGCGTCGAATAATTGCTTCAAACGAAATTATAATGTAATAAAGCAAAAATTATCTCTACAATAACAATATACTCCCTCTTTATTGCATTCTATATACTCGTACAAGTATTCTTTGAACTGTTAAGCCTTGTTGCTGCCTGGCTAAAGTTACAATTTTACGTGATCTAGGTATGTTTTGCCTACAGGTTCCATCCGCTAATCTTAAAAAAAATTAGCTATTGCTCACATCGCTAATTTATTTGACAACTATGTTGCTATAGGCATAAACTCTGACTATTTTAATACTAAAAAAATTAAATTTATAGCAAGTTAACTATCTCAAACAAACATAAAGACACATTAAGTATAATCATTTGCATATTTAGACGATTATTTAGCTTAGGTTAGTTAGCAGTCAGTCAGGTTTACTTAAACATTTAAAATAAAACTGTTAAATCTACCAAACATAATTTCTCAGAACCTTTTTGAACAAAATATGTGTTAAATACAATCAAAACGTGTCTATCCATTCTGAGTGACAGATCATTTTATCCCGGTCTGATTAAAGCAGTCCCGGAACTCTACTGGGACCCGCAAACTGACACTCGCCACTTTTCCTACACAGAAATGTCCTCACGAACCCTATTTCAAACTATCCTTCGCCCACATAAAACATTATTAATCCCCGCGAATCCTCCCTTTCTTTGCCCAACACTCTTCATTTGACAGATTGGACTAAATTACAGAAGCTTTTTTTAATTTAATGGCAATAGAAATCGCAGGACTCGTCAAGGAGTGTTTGCACTGTCATCTAGCTGCGATAGCTTTACGTCCAAGTAGTTTTTATTAGAAGTTTTGTTGACCGAGCAACGGAGCGTTCGCCCCTCGGTACACATGATATAATATCGCTTATATTTGATTTGATCAACCCTCGGCACTGTTGGTTCAGATGCTTTGTTGTTGCTATGGATTTTTCTTGCAATTTGATTGCTCTTTTAAGTTAATAGGTTTTATTGCGTCGTCAGACTTGCGGTCGACCCTAGCAGACGTTGCAGTTTGAACAAAAAAAAAACATGAAGGTATTTTATAAAATATCATTGGACGATATCGATTTTCTTTTCCCTAGAGTAAACTCTTGGACCTACTACATAATATATCGAATGCTAGTAGCATACTGGATCTATTTAGTACAAGTTAATAATATTGTTTATAGCACTGTAATGGTATCATCTGCAAAGCAGCTTTAAAAGCTGCGCCTCTATTCGGGAATGCTAAGTGATTCCGTAGCGATTCGCGAGCGAGATTTCTCATCTCGCTCTTACGCATTACGCGTCGTGCGAGTGGGATGAGAAATCTGGCTTACGAGTCACTACAGAATCACTTAGCGTTCCCGAATAGAGGCGCTGGACTTACTTGGCCCACAATGTGTTTAAATTGTCATATCGATAGCGAAGGTTTGGAACAAAGACAATTACGTATTAATAATAATGTGCATCACAGCAAAATTATATTTCGTACATCATGAAATTTAATATGTGGTTGTTATGCGGTTGAAAGAAAGTGTGGATTCGATTGAATGTACCGTCATGATATCATGTTTACCTAAACTCTAACCACGGTAAATCCTGGTTCTCCGCCCGTCACAAAAGGCGACCAGGGAGGGAGGGCGCGGTGTATAGACAGACCGATTAGACTTGTATAGTTGTAAATATCAGTGTCGCGGCCATAATGACACATAGTGAGCACGTTATCGTTGGATATAACTAATTACGGGAACGCACGCAAGCCCGATAGTGATGTTTACACAAACGCGGTTCGCTCTTTGTGGTCGCAGCACTACGGTGTCGAATGATGGGCGTCGCTGGACAGAGTCGGATTTTGGATAGTCCGACAAACATACACGTGCGGACTGGTTATTAACTAGAACAGCTTCAGGCAGATTGGCTATTAATGAAAGTTGAGCATAGCCGGCTAGTTAAGGCGGTAGTCAACGATAGACTGAGCGAAACTTCATTAATGTTAAGTATAACGTTTAGTTATTGAAGAACACACATTTTGAAGCGCCGCTTCAAAATATATCTCGAGGTACAAAGCAAACAGCACGCCCTTTAAAGTATTTTCGCTCTGTTTAAATAAAACAAATCGAGTCTCTCTCGAAGGCAGCGCTAGTGGTTGAAGTGGGGTCCGTGTGTGCGCAGTAACTTATGCTATTATTTCTAAGTCAATCTTGCCCTGTTGACCAAAATCTGTTGACGTCCTCCGGACCACTTCCCATGCCTTTTATCTTTCGCCGACACAACTGCTTCACTGTTTATTGAAATAATAAATTGTGTGTCGTTTTAAGTATGTGCGTAGTTCTAGTGTGTGCTCGTTTAAATTAGCTGAAATAATTAGGTTTTAAGGTATCTTCTATATTTTATTTAAAACTGTGTGATACTTTTTATAGAAGTACACAATAACCAACTAAAATTTAGATTAATTCTTAATTTTTTAAGTTTACAATGGCACAGCTGTTCGTAAAGCCGAAAGAAGAAAGGAACGTATTCCTTTTGGTAATAGGCGGACGATTGAGATGCTGGTAGAGCCGGTTATAGATCCGATGATATAGCAGACGGTAGACTTGATTGTAGGGCTCATACGATACTAGTTGGTAGAGTTGATGGTGAGATACAGCCTAACGCAATTCTAGTTTCCTCGTTGATATAAATGAAGTATAAACTATAGGTAAGCCTTATTTACTCGAGACTCTAGCTGTTGTGGGTAAACATATAGCTGGAAAAGACATTGACAAAAATTTGACAATTTATTAGCATCACTTAAGTATAGGATTCACGAAGCCACGTAGAAATATTGTAATATTTTGAGTTAGTGATAACTTCCAAATACATGGTAAAATCGTTCCAACAGGTAATAAGCTTTACAAGTTCTACTTGCACCTCATTCGAATACATATACAAATAGTGATATTTTTTTGCGTTTGTTTTATTTTTAAATATACCAACTTGCAGACACGCGCGGGATCATCTTTGGATACTGAATCCGTTAAAAAAATGTTATTACGTATATAAGAAAAACATAATACATAAAAGTAATGGGTTAAAAAACTGCAGTGTTTTAAATTATCTAGGAGCCGTTATTTATTTGCATCTTTCATAAAATAATAAATTAATCTTTCATTGATTTCGGCTTTTTAAAATAAATAAATGTATGAAGCGGTGATATAGTTTAGATGATATTATAACTAAAAAATATAATCGTTTCAAACATTTATAAATTTTATAAAACCGAAATCAATAAAAGATTAATATCCAAAACCAATTAGCAATCAAATTAACAATAACAATAAACAAATTATTTTTCCATTATACTCGTAAAGCATTATTGTAAGTTGCAAGGCATTTCACAAATAAAGTGCCTACTTCGTCTCAGAAAAGTTTTCTGCACACAACAATCGGTTAACTGTTAACTGAATTTCTAAAGATCCACTCTTGAGTTTTGTTGTTCCAGAAAGTCATCAAAATATCTACGCCGTGTCTATTTCGTTATTTCCCTGATAATAACATTATTTCAGTCAGTGAGGTGCGACGACTATGAAGTGACAATCGTACACGTGGGCGTCGAATAACTGCTCCAAACGAAACCATCATGTAATAAAGCACGAAATTATCTGCACAATAACGATATACTCCCTTTTTATCGCTATATATGTACTCGTACAGGTATTAATTACTTGAACGTGCAGTTCAAATAATAATTGTAGATGTAGTAAGATGTCCAAACAGTTCAAATAATTGCACCCTTGATTAGGTAACTTGAAAAGTTGACGAGTGACAAAATAGATCTTTCTATTTTGTGTTAATTTACTTTATTTTATTTATTCGGGTCATCAACAACCATACATTTCACAAATTACATAAATAAGTACATTTTCATTAAATCAATAACAGTATGTGTGTGTGTGTGTGTGTGTGTGTGTGTGTGTGTGTGTGTGTGTGTGCGTGCTTGCGTACATGTGTGTGTGTGTGTGTGTGTACTTCGCGTAAGCAATTGTTTAACACGGTTTTTCAATACTATAGCTTACTGCCTGCAGTCAAAGAGATCAACGCTGTGAAACCTTTTATTATAATCTCTAAGTAAGCGAATTAGTAGCGAGTTTTGGGCATTTGTATTTACAAATGGGATGCTGAACAGTGTCCGTTCCGAGTGACGAGTTTTTTTTTTTGTGGGAACCAAGAATTTTTAGGGAGAAGTGAAGGGCTATCAATGCGTCCGGTTAATTTGTCATCAAGCAACAGGCATCGATCCTCAATGATTAACATACAGTGCGGTACAGCGCCTGCAGGTAGAGTCATGTATGTCGTCTTTTTAGCGCGGAAATTTAAATGACGCAAATATTATCGCAGAATTTTCTCAATGCGCTGTTTGTATGTCACGTATTAGGGGGACCATGTGCAGCTGGCGTACTCCAGAATGCTGCTGATGTAAGCATAATAACCGATTTTGCAACAATTCAAGTCATTGAATTGACTGCAAACGCGAAAACCAAAACCCAGTTTCCTATGGGCTCGGTTAACTATGTCATCTACATGCTGGTCAAAAGTTAACTTCGCCTCCAAGATCACACCCAGGTCCAGCACCGTATTGACACGCTGAACTGCATGTCCACAAATAGTATACTGGCGCTTGATTGCGTTAGGGCTACAAGTAAACAAGATCTGGACGCATTTACTTGCATTTACATGGATGCGGTTAGAAGCATTTTAGTCAGGCAAGTGATTCAGATCTTCTTGGAACCCGTCATAGTCCTCAACGTGACCTATATCAACATATTTTTTTATCATCTGCGTATAATAAATAAATCAGGGGACAATCTTTACACAAATCGATCTAGTCTCAAAGTAAGCTCTAAAGGCTTGTGTTATGAGTACTAGACGACGATATAAATACTTATATGGAGAAATAAATACTTAAATACATAGGAATATATTAGTTTACATTAATTTAATACGGTGTAAATTTCATAAAGATAGGCATTATAAAATAGAGGCCCCAAATATGACCCCTGTGACACCCCAGATGAGACATCAACGAAGTCAGATCTGCAGTCACAAAAAACAACTGCCTGCCACCTGTTAGACACGTACAATGTCACCCATCTAAAGATATCACCACGAAGACCCAGCCAGAACAATTTTCGAAGCAAGATGGCGTGGTCCACATACAAATTATACAAATCGTATGAAGATTTTAAACGAGTAATGTTTACAGATTTTTTTAAGTTTTAAAATGAAAAAATCATCGTGCAGGACTATTTTGGGAGAAAGGACACGGGGTTCCAATCCTGAGATAATTAATTTAGGGATTATTTTAATGTTATTAAAAATACTGACGCAGGATGTCCTAATTTCAACGAATAATTATTGGTATGGCTAATTCGTGGTCAAAATCTTTTATTAACCGACTTCAAAAAAGGGCCGAGGTTAGGTCAGTCAACTATCTAGTAATAATATAAGTCTAATATTTGCTTTAAGGACTTTTCTTCACCAATAACTGCGTAAAATTTGATGGCTGCATAAAGGTTAAAATTTTAAACAATGTACTACCGATGTGTGTCTTGCGTCGTATACGTAAATAGTTAACAAGTTGTTTAAATTGGTAATAAGTGAGGTGTTTGCCTGTGTTTGCAGTTGCTTGTGGGCAGCAGCGGGGCGGGCGCGGGCGGCGCGGCGACGTCGCCGGACGGCGGGTCGAGCTCGGCGCCGCCGCTGTCGCCGGGCGGGTCAGCCGTGGCGGGCGCATTGTCACCCGGCGCCGGCAGCCACGCCAGCACGCCCGCCGCACCCTGCTGCGACACGCCAAGGCCCATCATCACCGACCCCATCTCCGGGCAGACAGTCTGCTCCTGCCAGTATGACGGCGCGAGGCTGGCGCTCTCTTCTTACCCGCGGCTCTCGAGCGCCGCCGTGGGCGTCTACGGCACGCCGTACCCCTCAAACGACCAGAACCCCTATCCCAGCATCGGTGTCGACAGCTCGGCTTTCTACTCCCCATTGGTATGTAATTTTCTTATGCTTTAGGTGTGTTAAGATCTCGCAGCTAGTACCCGGTTACTTTTTCGAATTCAGTTTACCTTGGTGCTGCAGTTCAGTCTATCGCACTAGATGGTGGAAACCAAACGTTATTCGCAGCCTTAAATCAGCACGGGGTTGCAAATTGTTACGAATAGGTCGTTTGCAGTTTGTCCGCATAGAAGGCAGGGTTTATCGCTCTCCGCTGTACAACGTGTTTGGCTGGCGTGTCGTGCGCCCGCGCGGCCAACGGCGAACCGGTCCGGGCGCGCTGGGCCAGAAAACCACCGACACCTCGCGGCTCCGCGTCGCCGCCCTGTCACGAAACATTAATATTTAAAAAACTCAAAATAAAACCAAAAACCAACCGCTATTATTATACCAATTACGTTAATCTCAGTTAAGATTTAAATGACTTCTCAACCTCGAATATCCCAAATGTCAAATGAGGCGTACTTTTTCTTTTTTTAATGTTAATAAATGATATCCGTGCTTTTTATTATGTTACGGACCGAATCCAATTTGTGGTTGCGCAAAGAATGGCTTGCGCTACTGTTCAGTTTAACACCTTGTTTGGTGCAAGGGGGACAAATGGGCGGTGGCTGTTTGCGGCGGCTTAATCCCTATAAGGGTCTATGGTCGCCCGAAGAATCGATTGTGCACTTGGAAGTCGGAACTTGAAATATTTTTTAATCACCAAAGAACTGGTTGGGTGCCTGATTTTGCCGGGATCGGTTTAAAGCAATTCGTTTTATCCGATTGTATTCGGCGCCGAGGCACATGTGAAATCCGCTAAATCCATGAAATCCTATCGAACAAAAGATGATCCGTTTTTGTCAAGTGCCAAGAGGAAGTTTCTCGGCGTGTAATCTTGCAGTGTAGCTCATAACGGAAGTTTTCACCGAGCATGACGCTTGGCTCCATTTACGATTTGAGTTCACTTCTTTGTTTTAGTGTTTCTCGTCGCGGTTTACATATTTCGAAGATGTAGCTTTAAGTTTGGGTTAAATTTGCAGATGGCAGTATAGATATGACTAAACCCTGAAATTATTTCAGAACAACTCATATTTAATCACAAAATAAAGAGTTCGTTCACTTATGGTAATTATAATATCATCTGGCAACTCGTGTCAGTAATTGTGGATGCATCCCAAATCGCGGTCCGATCTCTATCTGTCATTGTATTTAACGAGGTACCTACGTACGTTCTGTGACCCTGCGCATGCATATTTAATAACAGGTGTTTAAATGTATGTACTGTCATTGTGTGTCGTGCTCATACCTAACTCACGGCAAGCGCAGCCTGTTCCGTGCAAGCGACAATTTAGCGAACAATGACGATGCTCCACCGCAAATACGACAGTGCCTGTTTTGTGGCTACGTATGTCTAACATGATTGCTACAGAGATTTGATCTTTATGTTTCGAAGTATAGGGTTTAGCTTTAATTGGGTGGTAAAGCAGCGCGTGGAAAAAATATGCAACTGCCATTTTTGTAAGCGAGCGACTCCGGTGGCGCCGTCTGTGCGACCGACTAACAATACACGCAGCGCCATCTTTTATCTATTGTATGCTTTTGATAATCAATAAAAGCGGTTTATTTGTGCGGTGGCATTTAATCTGAGGTTTCAATGCTGTCAACTCTTAATAAACACTGAAATTAACACTGATTCGTTCCGATATTATTAAAACAGCTCGTTGTGTTCGGGTGCGACCTCGACTCCATCTGTAATTACATATACAGAAAATATTATCAACTATTTCATAAACAACTGATCGGCTTATTGAAGACATTCCTTTATTTGTGCTCTGTGAAATCTGTCTTTCACTAAAACAATCAAATTTTATGGAACGCATTCTATGCCGTTAACATTTATTTCGTATTCTTTTCCGTAGGATGGATGGTATTTGTTGAGTTTGTAATTTTCACTCTACTCTGGACATAATATTGATTAGCTTTATCCATCACTTACATTAATCTCCCTGCTATAAGGGTCGCGTGTAGTCTAATCAGACATACGAAGGCATTTTATTGTATGTCCCTTATAATGGCGTGAAGTGAACACGTCTGTAACGCATGTAAACTTAAAGTACAAGACGTAACAAGTTTGTTAATCTGTCTTTTAAATATTCACGAATATGTAATAAACGCAAGTGTAATCTCGTTTTAATAAAGTGTTGGCAAAATGTGCGGAGGCATAATATCTGGAAGCGTGTGCGTCGGCCGCGCTCTCACTTTATTGCGAACGGAAATCTTCGATGAACCCCACCCTCCATATTGCGTTATAGCCGCCTGATAGACATATGACGGCGACATTCCAAATTAACGACTGCTACTCGTGAAAAGCGCATCTGCCCTTGATGTTTGTGTACGCTCGTTTTTTCTTTTAACACACTTAACACATGGGCGACTCCGCGACGAAAGCTTTACTGTTCGCGGATGCAACAACGTCTAAAATATGCATAAAACGTTACACGTTTCGATTCTGACCATCCCACGCATATAGCGTGAAAATATTCGCTCTCGCGTGATGCATTAGCTTCGACCATTTGGCGCAACAAAGAAACATCCGCCACTATTAAATATGTAAAACACCTAGTTCCAACCTTAGAATTCTTACTGAATAATCTTTATTTTAAACACATTTGAATAACTACTCCGTCCCAAAGAAGCTATGTTTTTATTGTGTTAGTCTAATCTAAAAAGGCAGATCATCTAAGGGACAATCAGAAAAAAAGTTTCACAGTCGTTTCATTAGACATCGCGATTAAATTAAAAGTCAGATAAACGGAGGGAAAAAACGGGCACCGATCCAGGCCGACTGTAAAAACGTAACAAAACGCCAATTTAAATAAGTCACTAATCTTAAGTCAAAGAGAATAAGTTTAGAAAAAGGAGAGCAAAAATCCAATAAAGGAGGGCGATGAAGCGAGACGCGGGATGCGCGGGCGCGGGCGCGCGACCGAAAAGGAAAAATAAACAAATCTGGAGAGGAATCAGGCGAATTGAGAATAGCCATTAAGGTGTTAATGAGGGTCTTATTAAGCCGTCTACTCCCCGTGGGTGGTCGGCTTGTTGCCCGCTTTGTTCATTAATCACTGAACATTATCTCCGGCCTAATTACCGAACGTACGGGACACGTTACAGGGATGCAACTATTGCCACTATTTTCCACTACCCTTTTAATTTGTAATAAAGCCCACCTTTAGAGCTATTTGGGCGATAGTTCGCGGTTTAATGTGCTCTTGGATTTATTGTTATGGATCTCAGTGGGACATGAGGTTCTTACTCCTACTGCTGGGCACCAGCTTCCTCACATAGTGAGAGCGACTGGGCAGTAGTCCCAACGTGGGCTCAGTGGTAAATATAAAAAAATACCGCACATTAAGATCCGAAGATATCAGAGGTGCCAGCCGAGATGTGAACCCGCGACCCACTGCACGAGGCCGCGCGTTACACCACTAGTCTAGACTACCAATGCAAACAGAGGCTCTTATTAGAATTAAGTAGTTAACACAAAAATGGTTGTTGTCTCCGATACTAAATGATCGCTTAGGTCCCTTTGCCTTAATGCGTGTGCATTTTTTAAATACTTTATTGTCCTATTTAGCACGGCAAATTAATCACTCTATTATTTCACCGACACCGCACTGACTAATTACATTATTACTGTATAAAAAATGAAGGTAAATGTAGCCACGAACCATCATTGGTATGACTGGTTTTCAATACGTTACAGACAATGAACGGTTTCAGATGAACTAAGAAAAAAATACAATTGTGCAAGTATTATATAAAATTACCTGGGTGACCGAGCATCACTCGGCATTTTTCTTTATTTCTCTCTTTGTTTCTTTCTTTCTTCTTTTATTTCTTTCTCATTATTTCTCAGGGACACCTGTCTAGATAAACTTTAAAAGTAAAATATTATCTAGAAACAAAATTTCATTTAAAGCGTTAGCACCGTTTCCGGGAGAGGAAGGAGGTACTGCATTTTATTACCAAAAGAAATGAAATCAAACCTTATTTTGTAAGCCTACCTATAAATACGCATTCACAAATGACACAATCACATACCTATATACTGTATATTTCCTTAATTATCATTATAATAATGGTACGTTCTAAAAAAAAGTAAAAGCGACGGCATATATTAAATTCATCCTACACAAAAAAATTGTTCGTAGGTTTGTGTAGATTTGGTATGGATCAGTGAGTGAGATAGTATTTCCCGTTTACAATTCGGTTTTGGTTACTTCGTCAAATGCACAAAGTGCGCTGTGAGCCGTGGCATGGAAATAAATATAGCTGAGAAACACATGTAGATTAACCATGTCTCTATCGCCAATCAATTAGTCACTGCAACTTCACTTTCTGAGTAATGGTCTTGTTATATTTTATTTCTTTTCTAATTAGCTTAGAACGGGAAAGGAAAGAGAATTTAACTAACTAATAACTCAATCGATTGCGATCTATGTGCCCTGTAGTTAGAGTTGAAGATGCCGTGAGTGCAAAGCGGCGTGGATGCATGTGTGCGTGTCGGCCATGATGCACGCATTGTAGGTACGTACTCAAATATGTTGGTAAGTATTTATCGATATTCTATAAATGGATAAGGTATCTGTAGATTGCACGCCGTCATAGATAAGTGGGTGTTTATGATACTAATATCATAATGGATGTATTGGTACTCATAAATAACTATAGGCCGCTATGCAGAAATTTAATCACCAATATGAAAAGGACGTAATTTTAAGGGTATTTTTAAATGATAAAGTAAACAAATATTTACATACATGATATTTTTAAGACAGTCTTATAAGATATGAATTATTTCATCAAACAATGAGATATACGGATTCTAGGACGTAGAAAAGAAATGTAATTCTTTTGAAATCTTTGTGTGGTAAAACACAACCCGGCCTTTCAGGTGCGTGACATCAAACTAAGTATGTAAGATACACAAACTATACTGATAAATTCATAAATCACTGACTTACATGTGTCATTTTTTGTAATCGCATCATATCTGCGATGGAGTTATGTATCTGCGAGTATGTACATAGGTAAGCCACGGAGCCGATGAGCCAACGAAACGTGGGTGAGCTTATCAGTACGAGTAGGTACATCGGCGATTTAACACGAATTCGTTATACTTAGATTATGTGACATCTGATAAAATGTTGTAAGGCACCGCCTCGCCGTGATTGACACCCCGCTTGTTGACTGAGTGATAGTGACGTAACGCACTTCTGTCGCCCGCCCTTATCAGCCGGCAAGCTTCACCGATACCATCCAAGTGCTGGATGGCGACGCCGCGGCTAATTCAAGCGCGGCGCATGTTTGCGAATCGATACGAAGCGACTCTGTCAGAGGAGCGACATTAATGACTTTTAAACAATCGCGGCCCTGCAACCCTCGTCTCACCTCGAAAGCGTTAATTGCTCCGCAAATATACTCATCTTCGCACTAAGCGTTTACTTGCCGACTTTAATGACTGGGCAAACAGCGGCCGTGGTCAGCCGCCGGCTCGCTGCTAATAAATCTTTGGCTTTTCCCCGATTTCCCGACGTCCCGCCGCGGCGCGCCCGCTCGGCCCTCCGTCCGACACCACTCTTATAAATTACCTACACGCTTTTACTATAAATCAAACAATACCCCAGCTAAATGTATTTACTATTGTTTGAATACACTTCCAATACTATCATGGGCCGTATCTTGACCGCGTTGATGCGATAATTCACATGATTATTTGCGGGGTCGTACGTCTGGCTGGCGTTAGTCAGCGGTCTTCGCGGTTAAAGGAAATGTGTTAGTTATGACCCTTTGTCTGGGCCGGAACCAGAGGATATTGTGACGGTTCCGTGCGAAGGCATCGCGATCAATCTTGAGAGGAAAGTTAGCTGGACGGGGTTCGCAGGAAGTCGTCTAATGCGGGATAATTGCGATCGGCAGCGGTCGCTCGCGCCGCCCGACCGCGTTACCGACTAGACTGCCCAATTACCTTTCCCACTATTGATTGATACATTTATATATTTCTTGATTTTTCGGTTTAAATAAATATTCTGTGTCAAAGTAAAACATGTTCCTTTTTTACGAACTACGAACATATCTACATACATTTTATATGCCCCGTTTTCCACACTCGAGTGGTTTTGAACGGTTAATTAAACAAATAAGATTCAATTAGTCATATCCAGCGAAGCCCGAATTTATAACCCCGAATTAACTAAATGTTTTGCAACATTAAATTTGAGGTTAGCGGTAATAAAAACTAACCTGCAATTATTATAATAAAAGTATATTCAAAGGGTTTTAGAATGTGAATACTTTTGCAATGAAGCTATTACTTGATGGATCATTCTACTTTTTAGTGCCTAATTTTATTTTAGAAATTGTAGGGTAATTTTTAACGAATTCGCAGACAGTTAAAGATTTATTTTAGTTTTGTCAAATGTCTCTCCATGTCAAAATGAAACTGTCTATCTGTCCACTTACATCTCAAAATCAACTTAACTCCTCTGCTGCACTGGGAGTGAAGAAATAGCATAGAATGCGTGCAGATGCTTATCATCCTGGCATGTCATAAAAGTCGACTAAGGGACGGGTCCTCTCCAACATGGTGGACTATCTGTATGGGCGATGGGCTGATCACCTGTCACCATACGGTTCATCATACCATCTTAGGACTAATTAATCGAACGTGGCCACAAGTAATCTTGTGGCTCTGCCCACCCCATTAGGGATTTCGGGCGTGATAATATGTATGTGTATGTATGTATCAACTTAACCAATTTCCGTGTGGTATGTAAGTCGAATTCATCCTTACTTGTCTTATTTGGTAAACAAATAGACGCGTTGCTTTATTTACGATGAAATAGCTGTTGGCGCCAAAAAAGGTGCATTTTGTGGTTAGAAACGTGTTTACCAAATAATACAAGTAAACCTTATAGCATTTAGTGTTGGCATTTGGTCCGGCCACATGGGTGTCGTTAGTTAGACAACGGTTAGATTTGGCCGTCGTTTTGAGGTAAGGCCTAGAAACCACCACAACCACTACCAATGGCCATTGGAGAATTTCCAACTGAAACAATATAATACAGAAATGCCAACAGTTTTAAAACAACGGTAGCAGAAGTCGCATTGTCGTGTGCAATGTGTTCTGTATCATGGAATAAATCTTATCTTATCTTTTTTATCTCATTGGCCCAACGTTGGTAAGTGGTTGGGCGTAATGATAATATTTTACTGCATTGGGCCAACGTTACTTACTTAATATCTAATAGCGCCTTCGTTGTATACAATGCAGAAATGCCAACCGTTTTTAAACAACGGTAGCGGTATTCACTATAGCCAAATGTTTATTAATTGGTTGGGCGTAATGATAATCTTCTTGTTATATTGGTCCAATGCAGTAAAAATTGTTATGTTGGGCAAACTACTAACTATATTCCTACGGATTCCCTACTGTTGGTCAATCAAAATCCGATTGTTTATATCCCCGCTTAACGTCCTAAGTCCGAGGTCGGCTCAATAGGAGCACCCTTAGGCATGTTAAGTAAAACTCCCCTTGTTGAGCGCCATTCAGGCTGCTCGCATCTTTCCGGTGAAGTTGTCGAAGTCGTCAGAGACTAACAGCGTATGTCCATTCTAAAAAAAAAAAAAAAAAAAAAAAAAAAAAAAAATGTTGGTCAATGGATGCCAACAGAAAATGCTACTAGGGAAGGATGGATCCACTTTAGATAGTTTATGATCTTGCTTGTTGTAAAGGTCTTAAGTACTTCCTGGATTTCTAAACCGATTCCCATAAAATTGGGAATGACATACTTGCCGACCCAAACGTCCCATCCACATTATTACTATAGTACCCATGTTTATAAGTGATTTTTATATATTTTTTTGATTTATTGCAAAATTCAAAAATACAGTTTAAAAATGTACAAAATATCGCCAAACTACAGAGCAGTTTGCTGGCGATACAGATTGTTACAGAGTGGCTCGTATCTTTAATAGTTATTTATGACACAAGCGCGGAAATTATGTAATTTTCGACGAGTGTATAAGTCGACACGAGTCTGAAATTATCTTACGCACGTGTATCATACAACGTTTAACTATGAGTGCGGGTAAATAAAAAATATAGGTATATTGAAAAAGTAAATGTCGTTCTTACATTTCATTGTACTCCTTATCATAGAATATAGAGACCACAATGTTGATTGATCCTAATATTTCACGGATTGTAATTATCCACTCAGTTGAGCAAAGTTTTTAAAAATGTGCACGGATTTTAAACTTACCAAGAATATTATTGAAATATGATGCAAAAGGATAAATCTGAGTTCAGGTCAAGTTAAAAAAAAAAAAAAAACAGGCCGTGTGCTATTTATATGAACACATTCAAGCGCCACACAAAGGTGTTATTATTAAAGCCTAAAAAGGTTTTTTTTAATTAAATTAAAACGGAAACGTTTCAAAATCGGTCATTTGTGAATCTGAAAGGTTTTAAAAGCTTTCCTGGGCATCAAACTTATAGTAAGCTAACGAATACGCGGGCAGACGGACTAAAATAAGTTTGAAAATAAAAATATAAACAAAGATTATAAAAACAGAAGTTTGGGTTAGCCAGTGTATATGATCGCGTCCGTCGTGCACTAAGGAGCAATGTGTGACCATTTAACAACATAAAGGTGCTTATTCAGTTCGTTATCTTACCGGAAGTTAAAAAACGCTATGCTAAGTGTAATTTTTGTGCGCCCGCGCCGCCCGCCGCGCTAAGCATTAGTTGAATAAAAAATAAGGTGCCGATGAAACATGAGATAGTTTTAACTAGATATTATGTTTTTTTATTTTAATTCATGTTTAGGGTACCGTTTTGGAAGGTTATTAAGACGTCAGTTTCGTTTGATCAAATAAGTTTTGAATTGACAATTTTGTACACGGCTTAATTTTATTGCAGATTACCTTTATGCATAGCTTTTAGACATGTGCTGAAGGGGTTAAAAATTGCGTTAAATTGATATTGTTCTTATAATATCAAGTCGTTTGGTTTCAAATAAACACATGAAACTGTGCGCATTTGCGATATGCCAATCCTTATTGTAATCAAGCTAATGAATAGAGAAAAGTTAATTGAAACTTTACGACTCGCCCGTTATAATGCAAATTTTGATATAAAATAAGCCATATAAGTGGTCAAACGGTTATAAATTAGTGACAAAACCGCACAGGAAATTGACTATTACTTCTATAGGGTCGGAACAATAAAATAATACCATCTATTTCAAGTCAGAATAATAAGGTTTACAACTCCTTAATTAACTATCAACAGGTACAATATATTATCCACTTTGATGTTTAAAAAAGGAAGTAGAGAGGGTTTCATCAATTGTTTAACTTTCCATAAATTTCAAGAAGGTTAAGCTGAAAAAATATATAAATCTAATTAGAAAGAGTATTTTGTCCGGTATAATAAAGTGTGCGTTAATAGATTAAGTATTTAAAAAAAGTATTTGGTATTGAATAAAAATAAATCATAAAGAAATATCGTAGGCTCGAATTTTAACCCGACTCCTTTTTATAAGTAGGACGTAGAACCCACTAGACTAGAACAAATGAACTTATTAATTCTCGGTGTAATTAAGCGATACATTTTTACGCATTTTCTCTTTTTGAATAATTTCCGATTCTCATGAGAATTTAAAGACAGAATTTTCGTGTTTCTGTAGACTATGAGTAGGTATCATCATGATCGTCATGCCACTGCTGGGCACAGGCTTCCTCTCATAGAAAGAGGAACTGGGCAGTCAATGAAAAAATGGGAGGGCTTGAAATAAACAAATTATTGCTAATATCAACCAAGTGACTTATTTTGCACAGAGCTTGCAAAGCTGTTTGCTAAAAAAGATTCCGACGAATTGAGAACCTCCTCCTTTTTTGAAGTCGGTTAAAAATGAAAGAAATCAAAGCAATCACATGTCTATAATTTACAAAGCTGTTACTTATTTTCAAATAAGTCTCGGTTGTACGAAGCCGTAAAGTTTTAGATAAGCCAAATTGGTAATTTGCTGAGACCTCGCGTTTTCTATGTAGTAATCACGCGGACCCAGTGCGGATTGGGAACTCCACACACATCGTTCAATTACTTCGCAGATGTGTGCAAGTTTCCTCACAATATTCTCTTTTACCAAAATGATGGTGGCTCTCAACTCAGAGGTGCGAGCTGGGACTTCAAACCCCGACCCTCTGCATGACTGACGTTTTAGTAGTTAACAAACTATATGTATCTGGTAGCGCCATCTGTGTACATGTATGGAACTGAATGTGTATATGGTTGTTAAAAAAGTGTAGTCAAAACTAAAGGGCGACAAATAGGTTAACCGACTGAAACTGAACCGACTTCATTATGTAGGTATATTTATTATCTGAAACGATTGAATTTACTCTAACGATTTTAATAACCTAATAAATAAAATGCAAGTTTAGTCTTGTCTTAAAAAAATTACATTTGGAGAATTTTATGCAAGTAATTTCGCTATCTGTATTGATGTGTATACATGAGTGATATTATTCTCGGCGGGACATTCACAAATAACGAAACATGTCAATCCACGTATAATGGGAATAATATAAAAGCTGCATTCGCATTTCTTCTGTAAACAGGCTTATTCCTAATCCCATAAGCTTTTTTGCGACACGTCACTCAGCTTGAAAAAAAAGGCCAACTTACCGTGAAATGACAAAATTTATCGCCGTTGTAATATTATGACACTATTCTGTTAATCGAACAGCGACCACCGGGGCGCTGGATCCCGGAATAAATGACATGTCAGCGACAACAATGACGCGAATGAAGACGTCTGCTCTAGCTGCACATATACGCGGAAAATGATCGCAGAGCTGCTTTACAGTTTGCGAGTTTGGAGTGAGTTTTTTGCGGGTTTATTGTAGCGACTCGGACAGATGTCACGGGCAGGGAAGCCGCGGCGACAAAAGCGCCCCGGGGGCGCTTTGTCCTCCGGCCTCCCCTCCGCCATTAACACTGACACCTCTCTAACATTCATTCCTGTATCAAAATAATACATATAAATTATTCACTTTATTTATTACGATGTTCATTGTAGAATAGTTATTGCTCTAAATGGTTTTTAATGTCCCTATTTTATAAGTAATTTATACGTGAAGTCAGGCTTCACAGCTGCATTTTACCCTCGAATGAAGGCTATTAGCAAGACATCAGATAAATGCATACGACCGCCGGGCCCCGGAAACTCTTATGCCCTATTCAATTAAAGTTATTAATTCGAATTGTTTGGAATTTTCAATTCAGTTGAAGGGATTCGTTTGTTTCAACTTTTAATAGGTTAATTAATGGTGCGTTGGTATATTGTAGTGTAGAGTAGTGACAATGCGCAGTGGCGGCGACGCCGGGAGAACTGCGAGGAAGCGCGACCGCACCGCGCCAGCCGAATCAATCACGGAGGCTCAATAATTGATCGCGTCGGCCGCTCTCCCCCGACCTAATTACCTCTCTCACCCTCCACACGGCTCATTAAAGACCGTCTGTTGTTTGTTCTCCTAATTAAAGTGGAGCTTTATCGGTCTCGGGGCCGTCTAATTGATATCATTGCGAGCGTTTACGATCATTGAATTACGGCGGCCGCGATCGATTACCGCCGTTCGGCAGTTAAACGTGACCGCACATCGTCTGCTCCTGAGCTCCAATTGACTTGTTTAATCCCGGTTTATTGGTTATTTATTTATGGAGGCCGCGACCGCCCGCCTGTGCCAACTAGACATGTTCACAATCCGTTACCCTCTATTTTCTCGCACATTGAACTAAAATTCATGAAAGTTTGCTAGTACATTAACCAGGTAAATCTAATATTTTTGTATAACAGCTAAGGTGAGAGTAAAATAGCTTTTATGAGAAAACATTTGCATTTACAATTATGCGCATTCTCAGTACAGGACTGATTAAGAACACAATATCATGCTTAATAAAATAATATCAACTCAATACCGGCGTTACAACGTTTCGCCAAGTGGAAAATAACCAATTTCGTTTAAATCACAATCTAGCAATTCTTTGATACGCGTGAAATTGCCGTAACGGAATAAATGTTAAATAAAACGTAAAATAAAATTATTGTGCCTCCACAAACAAATAATTGGAACGGCTACATACCTACAGCCCGCCCGCGCCCGGTGCCGCTCGTTTTATGGCTTATTTGGGGGAAAGCTTTATTGAACTAAGCCACGTAGCCCTCACGCGCCGTGAATGTGGCTCTTAGCGCGCCACGCACAGGATCGATAATCGCGCAATCGCCGACAATAGCGTCTCCACCGTGCGGCATAAAATGACTTTTGCGTTTGCACTTGCTCTTTTATCCACTTACAGTCATCTTTTTTCCACTCGCTACGGCCTACAATTCACTTTCAGAATTCGATAGTTCAGTGCTTCATGGCGCCGTTAGTTTTATTGTACGGATAATAGTTTTATACCGATATTGTAGGGATATATTTATTGCTTAAACAATAAATAATGGTTTCCAGACGTATATCCACGCAAAACGAAACTTCATTTCGTTATTTTCGGCTAAAGCTTAAAATATACGAAGGTTACACAAATTATCAACATTTAAACAAATTACGTTCCTACAGCCAAATGCCAAAGCTATCGTCTTCCTTTAATGGTGAGCATAGTCCAATAACTAAAGTCAACCCCCACTGCACTAACACCAGATACACTTTATGAAGCAGAAAATGGCTAAACACTACATGACACCCAAGTAATACCGAGCCTTTAACTGCGTACAGTAGCCAGAAAGCTGAGTTGTGAGATGATGAAGTGTAGTCGATTTGGCAGCGAGTCGGGGCGGCGCGGCGCCTCGGGCCGGGTCAATAAGCGGCTCCAGCCACCGACGGGGCAAAAATTTATGAACCGTCAAATAACTTATCACCAGTTTAATGCAATGAAATAAACGAGCCTTATTTATAACCGCACCGATCACTCGTTTTAGGGTTCGATTCAAATGAGTGCGGCCTGGAAGTGGCATAGATTAACTTCCCTCCGCCATTAACCGAAAAAAGCTATTTGAACGCAGTAAGGGTTTATTTTACACGCGTCGCCAGCACTAAATACGATTGCTATGACGAGAGACTCCGAAACCGTAATAATCTGTAATCGTTGTTGAAATACTGGAGTAAATACATGTAGATATTTGGTCGTGGAACACCATAATTTTACGTTACGAACCTCAGGGTGGATTGGAGCGCAGAGCCTTTACATTTTTTACAACCCTCACGGCGAGGCTCGCGGCCGATCGATTTTTTGCTTCTAGGGTCGCGCATCCTAGTTGGCTTTTATTTATGGATCTTCTCGCGCGTGTGAATAACGTTAATAGTGGGGCCAGCCCCTTTCGCTTCTGTTTATATTTATTTGGGGTTGCCGTAATGAGTCTATCTGGCGCGCTGACTCGCGAACTCTGTGGAGAATTGATTAATACGTTGTTAGATTCAGTCTTACGGAAAAGGGGGACGAATTGGTTAGGATGCGATTTTTATACTTAATAAATGAGGTTTGTAACGCGTTTAGTGCAAATAAAAGATGGTTTATTGAGTGCGAGCTACTAAAAACGGTTAATTAACAGCGTATATGTTTAATGAACCATCGACGATCGAGATAACAGATTACTTGTGGACACTGGACATGAAACGTACTATGGGCTAGATATTTAGTTTTTGTTGGTAAGTTGATGGCTGAAGTAGATAAGGGTTATTCTATATTCATTGTGGTTAGTTCGTGTCCAATAGACAATCGCTATTAGATCATTGGCACCTTTCTACCCCTAGTAAGTTTCTTATCTATTTTAAGCGCAGCTGCCCCTTTTTCTGCCATCAGTCTATTGGCGTGACATGTCCATACAAATAATGCTTTTAACATAATTCGATCGAAATTGTATCCATTATTTCAGTATCCTAATAATTTGAAATTTTATTTTTATTCAGGCGAACAAATACAAATCTCACGAGCATATTTTTTTAAATTATTTATGTTTAGTTTTCTGTATTCTCAAATCGTCGGCTTCTCAGTTTCTCGAGATAATATAAAGTTTAAAATATTAATTTTGAAGTAGTCATGACTACGACTTATTTCACGGAAAAGCAAAGCAAGTCATTCCGCAAAATAACGCTTGAATCAATGAACTGCCATCAAAGAAGTTTTAAAGATTCATCAGTGGCGCAGCGTGCCTACAAGACGATTCGTCAGGCTTTACCAAGCTAGAAAGCTAAGGATAGCTGTCAATGAAGTCCATGTTACTCTAACTAAATGTCAGACTCACACGTACTGTTCTAATTCTTCCGGCTTCCCTTAGGAAATATTTGACGCTTCGCCACTGATTCACTATTCAAACATAATTTTAGTAATGGATATTTAATAAAATGCTAAAATATTTAAGCAACCAATTCACTTGCTTATAATACCTAGTTTATTAATTTGTACCCAACTCGCTCACTAACAAAAAATTCGCTGGGTTATTAAAAAAATTGTTACATTGATTTCCCAGATTTGTGGGAAAACCCTTGTTTTTCAAAGTAAACTTGAAACTTTCATTGTATACAATATTATAGCTCGGTAATCTAATCATGGAGCGCACGTGCCACTCGGCCGGCTAATGCTAGGGGCGAGACAATCATCACTCATGGTTAGAGCTACCTCTGCGGCAGCCCTGAAGACGCAATTTTTATCACTGACAACACCTACGCATTTGTCAATGTTTCTTAGGGATTACGCCTGTACGACTATATTTCATAAAACCAACGATATATTGTGTTATTTTTTTTTCATAATTATTTACGAACAACTAGCAAATATTACCATGTACATTTTTAATTCAGTGATTCAAGAATTTTATATCAGGAAGCATTATTGTATTGCCCATTGTAATAGCATAAAACAAATTATTGAAGTTATAATCGTTTGATTTATAATAATTATAGTTCAGAAAAACTAAAAAGATTCGCTTTTGTTAGTAACGCACTAAAAAGTACAAGAGACCTTCGTAACCAAGGTAATGTATTGGGCTCGTTATCTAAAACAAACTACATGAACCCAAACTCGAGGGGTTTACTAGTAGTCATTGAAGAGTTCCACTATCCACCTCCTGGCTCCATGGTCTGATCAGCTCGATGCTATCAAATTATTGTATTGTCATCCGAATTGCATTGCAAATTTTCAAATCGTTACGACAATTATCAGTAGTAGGTTACAATTGACTTTTCAATTTTCTTTGTTTCAATTTTTATTTTTATTATTATGACCCTTAGATACTTTATACATCTCTAAGTTACTTAACTTGTCCAGACGCGGAGACTATACATCTCCCTTATTAGTTATTTATTAGTATTAATTTGTGCCCATTAGGTTTTTATGTTGCACAATTTGTGTTAGTTTCTAGATAAAACTGTATTGCCAAAGTTGAAAAAAGACCTACTGCTGAGTTTCTTGCGGCGTTTCTTCTCAGCAGATGTCACCTTTCGAAGCGCTGGTAGATTCAGACATGTAAAAGAGCCCAGGTGGCCTACTTGCAATATAAATATTTTCATTTTCATTTTCATTTTCATTTTAAGATTTTATTACATTGTCATTTAGTTACAAGTGAAGCTTATAATAGCGGGTCAAGAAAAAAAAACTGCACGGTGCATAATTCAATGATGAAGTTACATTATATTGAGTGACTTAATTCATGTGAGAATTAATTTTATTTTCATCATTTAGTCTAAATTCAATTCAATTTCTAGATAAAACTCTTTTGACGCGTGAAATGTTAACTTACGGTCATAAATCTCGGGTAACACTGCCACTGGCAGCTCTGAAGGCGTAATTTTTATCTGCGGCAACACTAAAGAGTTGCGGTCGTGGATTTGTCAGTTCGTGGGGGAGCGAGATCGACGATGCGCATTTTTACTTTATCCGCTTAGAATGTCAAATTAATTAAATTAGTTTAACACGATAGTGGAGTATGAGTGTAGATATAAATAGTGTATGCTAAAGTAAATATACTTCAATATTTAATGTTATTTATTTACTGTAAATGGTTTCGGACATATTATTTAATAAAAATTACGTTTCCAAAAAAAGTACTTAAGATTGTTCATGAAACTTGTTGAAATAGTTGAAGAATACGCGCATAAAGCTGTTGTTTGAGCTTCGTTACGCAGAAAGCAATTGTACCCACTATTGTATTACGTAGCATATGTAGCACAATAGGGTAATTGCTTTCGCTATTGGGTTGGTTAGCTATTACGAAGTTAATTAAGTACAATTTATTTTTGAATTTGCAGTTGCACTGCTAGTCAAGATAGAAACAGGTTCCAGGAGCTTGTCTTAAACCGGGACAAGTGAAACAAACAGAGTGGAATGTCAACACATATATTTAAAAAAACTTACTTTCGTGACTTCATTGCCGAAAGTATTGAAAGTATTGGCCAAATCATTTACAAACTGTCTTTTATCCGCGATTTCATCTGCGTGGAAATGTATAAATAAATTATTACGAAGTTTCAAGTTATTAAGTTTTTAAATTAAAAATTGCTTGCCGTTAATTAAATTTCCAGCTTCTATTTCACACTTTAAGGGGTTTATTGTCTTAAAAAATAGCACATGTTCTTTCCCATGGCTCACACTATCTTTACACCAAATTTCATTCAAATCGACTCTACGGCCTGAAAGTATTAATAATATTATATTATGGATTAAAAAGTTCATTTACAACATTTTTCGTAAACTGTACTCACTCGTTGTAGGGCTGATAACTTTCTGACGCGCTTTACTGGGAACAACTTGTAAAGTCACATTTTGCTTAAATCGCTTGTTAATGAATGCGAATAATTATGTTCAGATCATGTAAGGTAAAGGCACCTATTAACGACCCCATCCAAATCGGCACCCATTATCGTGGTGTTTTTAAATACGTGTTTTATTAGCAAATGACCCGACTGATTAAAAATCTTTTTGCACAAGACCAAAGCGTACTTAGTTGTCTATTGGATTTACTGGCGCGGGTGCGTATGCATCAAGCAAAGAACTTGCAACTCGTCAGTTCCGGCAACGGCGGCGCAGGAGCAGCTTATCCCATACAAACACGTTAAGCCACACGTAAGCGAACTCGCATCTTACTTAGCGATTTGCGTAATAATTGTAATAACTAATCTAAGGCTATGTTTTTTAAAAGAATTATTATAGCTTCGTTTGCGACTTTAAAATACTATTTTTCTGATATTTTGTTTGGGAATACGTAAAAAATTTAATTTAAAATACCTCGGTATTTGGATCAATTTTTCACTGTGGCTCCTAATTCCGAGGTATACCACGGTAATACGTAAATACCTTAGTTTCAGTTGGCGTTATTTTTTAAATTTATCGTCGGTTAAGTATCTAAATGTTTTGTGTTATTGAAATCTTCATCTATCTAAGCGGCTAAAGAGCTATATCCGTGGTATGAAAAATACACAAGAAGGTCTTAATTTTTGATAAAAACGTAAGCATTATATTACTGGTTTCTATAGACACCCTTAAATTAATAAGTCGTTAAAATATACAGATAAAATCAAAGATTTACTTCCTAGTTTTATGAGTTTGGTTTTATAAGCAAATGGAAGTATATATTTTCGATTTGTTTAAAAAAATGCACTACTTTTTATTTTTTTAAGGGTCGTAATTAGGATTTACAGCACTGTTAATTGAACTTATTACCGATGGTATACATAGATAACCCTCGGTAATACGATATATGGGAACCTAATTCCAACTTATTCATGGTTAGTAAGAGTCGGAGATAGGTTCCCCTAATATTACCTATTACCGAGTGACAACGTAATGAAATAAATAATTTAGGGTACCGTAGTTCTGGTAGTTTTATTCGGGTCGGAATCTGTTGTTCTTCCTACTCAGCTATGCTTTTCTGTATGAGTGGGACTAAAACTAGCTAGTATATTTTTTTTGGCTCAAATGTTACGGTAAAATCAATTTAAATTCTAGTGTAAAGTCAGTATGTTTTTGATTTGTTTTTAATTATTACTAGTTACTTTGTAACCAAACATGGCTTTTCGATTTAAATATTTGATTATTATAATTTTATTGATATAATTATAAAACTTTAAGTAAATCTTCATTTTTATTTCAATATTCTAAAAAGAAAAACCATTTGTCAATAAATGTACGGAACCAAAACTATCATTAATTCTTACCCTCGGTAATAGGAACCAAATTCGCGGTATTAGGGTCACAGCCTATTCAATACCACGGTAATAGGGGATTTCGACATTTTGGCTTTAATAAATATTTAACTATTAGTTACTACCTAGAATTTAATCAAAAACCTACAAAATAACAAGATAAATCTATATACTTTAATAAAATAAATCCTTAGCCTCGTTACGCTGTCCTGATACCTTTAATTTTTGGCTCTTACTTGAAAACTTGCTTAACTACCACGGTAATAGGTGCCTTTACCTTACATGTTTAACACTTGACACATTTATAAACCTAGTTTCCTCTTCCCTCAAAGAACATAAAAAGATCCATTAAAACTCAGTCCCTCAACCATTCGTAAACCACTTATAAAAATTGCATTATGTTAATTTCATTAGATAATTTGCTGTAGCAATGCGCGTTGGACTAACAAGGCAGAGCCAAGGCCTGGAACAATAATTAGGCTATTATCTTACAATGGCTAACCAACGCTTCCCGTTTAAAATGCTAATTAATAACCTTCGCGTCCTTTGCGAGGGATGCACTAGCTTTGCCCGAAATATGCACGGCTTCATTTACTTAGATTTGGCAAAATCAATTAGAAGAGTTAGTTTATTTGGACATCTATATTTACTCATACATACATACATATTATCACGCCCGAAATCCCTAATGGGGTGGGCAGAGCCACAAGACTACCTGTGGCCACGTTCAATGAATTAGTCCTAAGATGGTATGATGAACCGTATGGTGACAGGTGATCAGCCCATCCCCCATACAGATAGTCCACCATGTTGGAGAGGACCCGTCCCTTAGTCGACTTTTACGACATGCCAGGATGATAAGCATCTGCACGCATTCTAGTTCGTATCCCAGTGCAGTAGAGGAGAATATTTACTCATTAAATATTTAATGTACCCATAGAGTTACTTTGTATTAGAAAAATGGTGCCTAGTGCATAACTGGGCAACTGATTCGATTTGAGTGACAAAGTAACTGCTACGCAACTTATCAAAGCATATATAAAATGCTTATCTGCATCCAAAACGCCGAATCTTAAAAAAAATAAACATCTTTGTAGCTTCTTAATGATATAATAAGCCTTGATAAAGATTACTAAAGTGAACTTTTAACCCCTTTAATAATTTTAAATGAATAGCGCCTCTATTCGGGAACGCTAAGTGATGTGGTGTCGACTCGTAAGCGAGATTTCTCTTCCCACTCTTCCGCACGACGCGTAATGCGTAAGAGCGAGATGAGAAATCTCGCTCGCGAATCGCTACAGAATCACTTAGCGTCCCCGAATAGAGGCGCAGGTGTTTCAGTTAGAATGGGAATTCCTGTAAATACCGCAGCGAGGGTCGATAGTGTGATGTTCGTAATTTTTGTGACCTTATTGATTTTCCTCTGCTAACTGGTCAATCACTACCATAGGTCACCACCAACAAATTATTGCTGAGGCAGGTGGTAGCAACTCAGGGTGTTAAAATATGCTGCACCTCGCTGTATCTACTCCAACTCTCGGCGTTAGTAAAAATGTCCAGTTTCGTGTTCAAGCCGGAGTAATATGCTCAAAGTCCGAAAAAAGTACAATGCACTTGACAATTACAGCCAATTATTATATTGTAAAATGCAGAATGCTCCTGCGAAACTGCAGATTTAACTGCACTGCATTTTTCACTTACATGTTTTTTATTATTGTTGCCATCGAAAAGTATTTTATCTACACCCATATCATAAAACCTCCATTGGTTAATCAAAAACCGTAGGAAATGACCACCATTTTGACAACCAATTAGGAAAAACCAGTGCTGCGATGAAGAAATAACATGACTTCTTTATCGTTTTTAGTAAAGAAATGAGATTAAATTTGGAACAGCTGTCAAACTCAAGTGGGTCTCTATTCTAGTATCCATAGATATTAAAACAGTTATTGATACGAAACGTCAATTCAGTATGTTTTTTTAATATAAACTGCACAATATTTGATCACGAGTGACGTGAGAATAGAGACTTCATCCGTTTGTCTATGATTTAAAAAAAAATGGTCTTGACGGACGGCCGCCATTATGTTGTTGACGTTTTGCTGAACGAAAGTAGAATTTTGTTGAATTGAATAGAAAAAGTTGTTTGTAATTTACATTTTAGTTGAAAATATGAATAGTAAGTAGTCTTCTCGGAGTGTGTGTGATGTGAAAATGCGCCGGATATCGGAAATATTGCCAGCCACGATTGCAACAAATAACTTGTTGCCAGAAAATATTGTTTCTGAACCCATCATGGAGGATTTATAATATGTGTGTAGATAAAGTTATGTATGCAACTCTGCATAATTTGGCCTTAAAACACACGTGTGATCTTATTATGAAACTCGCTAAAAGCTCGTTTCATAAAACCGCACTAGTGTTTTAAGGCCTATCATTATGCAACCGTTGCATAAACTACTAATGCTGTTTACAACAATACGTTTACAAGGACTTTTCAGTCAAAGCTGCCGATTTTCAATGTAAAAAACAAAACAAAACGCATCGTATTGTTTGTAAATAAACCTTTGCTCATAGATGCCCGTTATCCAAAAGGAAGGGCAAGTAAGCTGGTTCAGTCAGCTATCTTGCACCGGCGCTCCATATGGGAGTATCATAATACTTTTCAATTTATTATCGCCCGATTCGCACTAGGGGAGTCAAAGACTGGGGACGTCGGTGCCGGAGTCGTTCACACTTTTAATTTAGTCGCTTCTAATGTATGCGAATAGCTGAGGGAGCCTTCCCCCGCTCGAACACTGTTAAACAACTATCAGGCGCAGAGGGTGCGTAGGCCTTAATAGTTTTCCCCTCCGCATCCATACATTATGCAAATTCGCTAGTGATATGTCAGCCCGTACACTTGGGAGTTTTATTGTTGTTCCTGCGTTTATGCCCTTTTATGAAGTTAACTTTAATTAAATTGGAGCCGGCGTATTTGTAAAGCCGATTGACTGAGAGGTATTAGGCCGAGATTTATCTGCTTATACGCACTTATACAAGAGCTTAGCGATGTGAGAGCCCGAGACATAAGATAACGACGGTTCAAAAGATTACTCGCACTCTGCGCCAATAGGTTTTTAATACAATGCGTTTTTGTTTTAATAATTTCATAATATATTTGAATTTTACTTCTGTCGATAAGTGTAAGCATTTTAATTATTTAATTTATCTAATTCGACATTATGTCTTCTAAATAGAAAATTTCCTAAACTTAAAATAAGAAACGTCAAACACAGTATAGCACAAAGCTGTCAAAATCGAGTTTGACGTTTCTTATTTTAAGTTTAGTGTTTTTTTAAATTAGCGAACACTTTTTCAAATTAGTCCCATTATACGAATAACCTGAAAAAAGAAGCGACACGTTATTATTTATACCTACATAATAAGTTATGTCAATCGTTTAAACTTTATTTAAATTCAAATTGGAGGGTGTAAACTCGGCCGCGAAATCCCCTGTTTTTACAGGAATTCCAAATTTTAATTTTAATTTATGAAAAAGAAACATAACAATCAATGTCAAACTCAATCATGACATAAAAAATTAATACTAAATATATCTACTAACCGTAACCTTATGACATAAATATATAGTTAATAAAATTAGCCCTTGCTTTTTTTGTTCTGTGAACGGGTGCTTTGTATTTTAAAGAAGAGGAAATGGATTAAGTTCGTGCGAATTTTGTCATTAACACTTGTGACACCTTGGAGGAAGAAGTTTTATATGTACCTACTGACAGTGATTGATTTAAACTATAAGTCGAGTAAATAAATATTTGGGTCCAATTCGAAACGGTGTTCGCTAAATTTAAGATTGCCTAAATTTAAAATAAGAAACGTCAAACTCGATTTTGTATAGCTCCAAGGTTCAAAATTGAGTCGAATGTTTCTTATTTCAAATTTAGCGACTTCTAAATTTAGCGAAAACACTTTCGAATTGGCCCCATTGTTTACTTCTTTTGTTTACGTTTAAGTTTAAGTTATTTAGCTTATTTTGAGTTTTTATGCCAGTATTACACCACTTCATTTGCAATTCCGCGGTCTCGTTCAAAAAATGATACCTTAAATGGCATAGAATTTTATTAATTAAACTCATAAATTACGGATACGACAGTTAATTCTTAACCCTCAAACAAAGGGTTTATTAATATGTTACTCTCTTATAATATATAAGGGCCAAGGTAAACTGAAGTTCGAAGTTTCCGTCTCGGGGGCAAGTTAGCGGTGCATGTTTGTTGATTGTGTCGTGCGGTGTTTCAGAGTAACCCTTACGCACTGAAGGAGGGCGGCGGCGAGATGTCGGCTTGGACCTCCGCGGGCCTGCAGCCCTCTGGCGGCTACTACCCCTACGACCCCACGCTCGCAGCCTACGGGTAAGTCCCTCGGGTCCCACGGACCCTAAAGGTCCATTGCCAACGCCACTTTAGATAAAGCCCGCGCCGCGCCGCTAGGATTAACATAATACTTCCCTATCAAGACTTATCTCTCTAATAGATTGCAATGCGAAGGCCCGTGTTTGTTGCTCGCTTTGACTTTAATAAATATTCTTGTGTTGTGCAAATGTAACCCTCTGTGTCGGCGAAGGTTATCGAGCCACATTTTCACTGAGTGACAGTTCGTAATATCAATGCATTAAGACCCGAATGTTGTGACGCGACGCGTCGTGCGGCGCACATGTTCTATCTAAAAGTCCCTATCAGGTTTTAGATCCTTGAAAATATGAATATCTATTATATATTTTTAACTAATTTTCATTTTGTTAACGGAGTAGATTAAGTGACAAAAAAAATGTAAATGTCGATTCGCCTGTCAGTATCATGACACCGCTTGAATAAAACTTATTTATATATTTTTTCTTATAACAATCATTTTCACTAAATGTAACACAATCTCGTAATATAGATTACTCTGGCTTTGATCTTACCGTAGATTTGACATCAAACGACTAATGTTATGAAGATAACTTCACACTCTAGTAACTTGCGGGTTAAAAGTTTCAATGCATCGTCAATCTCTTGACAACTAACATAGTTTATAAGCGGCGAAACTTTTGATGTATGGCTGCAGAGACATATTGAGTTTCAATTGAAAAGTTCAACTTCAGATCCAATTAGAATTATTTTATATTCTATAGTAGCTTAGAGGATTTAAAATAGGTCTCTCTATGAACTCTGTTTTTAATTACCGAGATTCTTAGCGACGAATCTATTTACGAAAATAGATTGAACGAACCGTTTAAGTGTCAGCTGGTAATAAACGCATATAGTAACCGTACACACCGCGCGGGAATGCGGCCTACATAATCATCAAAATCCTCGATAAAAAGTAGGCTGTATTTTTAGTGCTTTCACAACAGCTTACTGAAATATTCCAACAAAAAATACAGCGTCGACACAATTTGCCGACAACTTTTTTGACACTTTTAAAAGTGGTTATCATAATCCTTTTCGCATCAGCCTTCAGCGGCGGCGTGTAGGACGACGTGGTGCGGGGCGCTAGCCGACAGTGCGTGTCGGCCGCGAGGGACAAATGGCCACGTAACCACTCCCGGTCGCTCCAGCTCACTTCTACACGTTAATTCAAACCGCGAGAGCGACAGAGAAGAATGACGCCACATCCATTCCGCGATAGTGCCTGATTAATTCACAGTTTTTCTTTGCGACGAGATCGGTTGACGCGTTGCGTTGACGTTTAGGCAAACTTATCAACCCGTCAGAGAGGCGCGGGGCGGGCGGGCGACGCTGCATTGTTTATTTTAAACCACCGCTGAACCAACGAATAATTGTTTTTATATAAATTGGGAATGACCGTCATAAGACTGTCATAACAATGTACTTACCTACTATACACGCATCAATCAAGCAGAAGTTTCACGGCGATCCTGAGATTTATCCCTCCATGAATCACGTTAAAATCGCCTGAAAATAAAAACAAATCATGATACATCAAAGCAGAGTTATGCTGACAATCCGGCTCCGCTCGACTTAATATATAGCGGCGGGGCGTTATAATCTAAAAATAATTAGAGGGGACATTAGTTTTTATGCGTAAAAAAGACGTAGCGATGGCGGTGTTGGGAAGCGCACGGAAATATACTGCGTGATATATCGTGCCCGCGCCCCGCCGCCGCCCGCGCTCGCAATTGTTCGCTAGCGACGCGCGCGCACAGGGTGATCTATCCTCGGCGCATCGCGCACCCGCTATATAAACCTCTTACCTCTCGACGAAAACAATAACAATCGAATTTCAAAAGCCCCAAGCGTGAAAATACTACTTCAATGCATAAAAACATGTCTCATTATACCATTTCCGCGAAACGATCAACTGCATCAACAAACAATATTCATTCGCTTGCAAACCACGTAATTACCAACGGTTGCCAACAAAATTGTTGCATATTCATTTCAAAAGAAAAACTTCACAAGAGTCTCATAAAACGTTCCGGGGCCGCAATAAGTTAGCCGGGCCGAATAAATAGAAGGCGCACAAAGGAACAAGTACGGTGAAAAGCGTACATAAGCAACAAAACTTGGCCGCGACTGTAGGCTCACTTCAGTTAAGTACCGTTGGCTCGACGTGTTATTTGGAGCAGCCTGTAATCTGCCACGCCCGCCGCGCGCCGAAATGAAAAATTACTCAGCTATTTTTAACATTTACAGTGAAGTACAGAAAACGTACAAAAATTAGAGAAAAGAGACGAGGGGGCACTTGTGCCGCACCATTGAGATCAAAATAAGCAGGAAATTACTCTCGGGTGAACGCGGACGAGTTCTATGGGAATTATTTGTGTAGGAGCGATTTGGGCTTTTGCTTTTCAAATAAACCAAACGAGGACCTAACGAGTCGTGGCGTTTGCGCAATATTGTAAACGACGGTCGCGAGAAGTTTTAAGTACGGCTAGTACGAGTATAACTGATGTATCTGCTTTCTAGGGACAGTTCATGTATTTATTAATTACAGAGTAAACTGATTAGTGATTTTATCATCGGTAAAATCGGCTCTAAACCGTCTTCAATAATAACTAAATTTCAATGATATACCTATAATAATTACGATAGTTTGAGTAGGCTAAACAAGTATAAAAGAAAAAATGCCTTACTTAAACTGTTGTATCAACGTATAGATGATACTACAAATATATAAAATCAAATTCAAATTATTTTATTTCAGAATAAATTCCATATTTGATTAAACAACACAAATAACATTACTCAATATGATTTGAGAATTATTTCTATACCTATAATAATTACGATAGTTTGAGTAGGCTATACAAGTATAAAAGAAAAAATGCCTCGCTTAAACTGTTGTATCAACGTATAGATGATACTACAAAGATATAAATTCAAATTCAAATTATTTTATTTCAGAATAAATTCCATATTTGATTAAACAACACAAATAACATTACTCAATAGACTTGAGAATTATTTCTATCGGATAACATAATTTTATTCAATTCTCACGGTGTACAGAACAGGTGCACAAAATTAAGATTTTTCAAAACTTTACTTCTTTAAAAGGTGCTATGTTCAAGCTAAATAAGTCGCGGACATTAAACATGAGGCAAAGATCTCAACAGATTTTTGATGTGTGTTTCTTTTGGTGGTATTACTATTCTTTGATATATATAGAACTTAAAGAGATGTTTCAAGCGAAAAAAAATACAACCGCACCCGACCTACGCTTCAGCTAGCACCACTAATTTACCTGCCCAGAGATCAATCAGTGCAATTATAGATTAGTGCAACTCGCTCGACACCAGATAACTATGCGAATAAACTGCGCTCGGCTAAATTATCATCGTTGAGAGATGAGCTGTTCATTTGAATACAATAATAATAAACGAGTAATGAAACTTTGTAGGTATTCAAACAATCAGTCACGAGTACGCCATCGTAAGCTTTCCAAATAAATTCATATAAAATAAACCGGCCAAGTGCGAGTTGGACTCGCACACGAAGGGTTCCGTATCATTATCTATAAAAACGGCAAAAAGCTCACGTTTGTTGTATGGGAGCCCCCTTAAATATTTATTTTATTCTATTTTTTAGTATTTGTTGTTATAGCGGCAAAAGAAATACATCATCTGTGAAAATTTTAAATGTCTAACTATTACGGTTCATGAGATACAGCCTGGTGACAGACGGACGGACGGACAGACGGACAGCGGAGCCTTAGTAATAGGGTCCCGTTTTTACCGTTTGGGTACGGAACCCTAAAAAAACAGAGATTTGGGTTTCTTTCAAACGTATACAGATGCTGTTATGTAAGTTTAAGTACTCATGTTAATTTTATTAAGCAAAAAGCTCCCAGTAACACAAAGAGGCCTCGCCGCAAACACACGCACCCTTAAAAGGCATAAGTTCGACAAAAGATACGTACGGAAAGCGATACAACAAGAAAATAAACGCAACAATCTCGTTTCTAAAGCGCCTACTCGGCTCGCACTCGTGTAGCGAATCCTAATTCTAATTCGTCCCGAGCCTCCCCTTGGGGAAGAGGGGGGTGTATTACTTATTTACGCGAACTCGTACATAGCGGTACGTTTTACGGGGGTGGGCACGTAGAGGCCACAATTCCCCCAAGTGGGCAGATCGTAAAACCCCGATACCGCGAATTGAATACGCGGGAATACGTACTTGTGTTTTGGTTGTATGCACGTCGCGAGCCCGGTGCTTTCCGCTACCGACTTTTTTAACTTGTCGATTGGAACTGTATTATTTCGTTTCATGTATGCTAGAGTTATGCTAATATCCCTATTAAGAGGATGGGTACTTAACTTGGTAGAAATGGCTTCATTTTGAAGATTTGTCAATAATTTAGATTTAAAGAAATCTATATATAGAAAAATCTCGTGTCACGGTATTTGTGGTCGCTCTCCTCGGAACCGAATCGACCGATTTTTATGAAATTTTTTATGTTTATTTGGTACGTATGAGAATACGTCGTAAAGTATATTTCATACCGCTAGGTGATTATAGGATGTTCACGCGGACGGAGTCGAGGGCGGGAGCTAGTTTTAAATAAAGACATGCAGGATGTGTGATATAATGAAAATTAAATAGACATTTAAAATTAAAATCGTATGGACGATTGATAAATTTGATAATACACTGGAATACAATTTGACAGTGAATACACAGTAAATCTCGCGCAGTAAACATAAGTTATATCTTAGTCAATATTTTATTTAGACATATCATGTCACGTAAATATACGCTTTGACTCGACTAATCGTATAAACATAATAAAAGTCGCCATAACGCTCCGCAATACATTTGCGTAGAACGCTTCTAACATTTGTTGATACAGAAAATTAATTTGAATTGTACGTGATGAATTTCAAGCCGTCACTCTAGTTTCCTTCAGTGTGATTTGGAGCACAATCGAGCAGGAAACGTCACGCCGTATTAATCCAGGCATTAGTCTACGGACGAATATAAAACATAACTCAGAGGCAACCGCCGGTTTTATGTTTTCGTCTTCAAATTAACGTTTCTACAAAGTATTTCCGGCCTTGGGAGTATTAACATTCGGCGAGTGCATGTGTTCACAGGGCTGGCGAAGAGTAAGTGGGTTGTCTAAATTAATTAGAAAGCTTACGGGTCGCTCCCCGGCAGCCGCTGCACGGCTGGCGCGTCAGGCCGCCTCGCGGCGCCGGCTGCTGGAAGCGCTGCGCCGGGCCGCGCTAACCGCCGTTCTCAAGAGCTTATACGTGTTCAAACTAATGCGGTTCGGTTTTAGAGCTTTTACACGTCACACCTATGACACGAATGTTGAAAGTATTTAAAACGATTCGTCAGTGATTAGACCGGTTGTGTCCGACCGCAAGATGGCGTCGCGATCGATTGTAGCACGCCCACGCGTGCGCTGCACCGCCCTGCAGTTGCAGCCGAGGTGCATCGGACCGCCCTCTATCGCGGAAGCGGCCATACCGCTGAGGGAAAACTTTACTTTGCGCTCTGCGGACAGGTCAACGCTTGAAAGCCGCTGACATCTCAAAATGTTTACTCTCACTCCATACGATACCATTCATAAGAAAATCTTAATTTTTATGACATTATGTGAAATAACTAATAACTATAATAAAGGTCCTGGATTTGAATACTTATTGCAAGTAAATTTCTATGTAATAAAATTATCAAAAAACCAACAACCAATATAAAATAATACCTTTGTAGAGTTGGTAACAGATACTTTTGTATCGAAAAGGTTCAAGAAATTTTTCAGTAGCAAGAAAATGTTGTGTTGTGATGAAAATGATTGGACTTCACCACTCAAATCTGATGCTGAATATCTTCGACAAATAGTAATTACTTACCTACTTTCCTAACACTGAGAATACCTTATTATTTTATTTTGATTTAGCATTATAAATGTATGCTAAATCTTTGTTGTCGTTAAAGCTTAGGCGGTAACTTTGAAAATTTAAATATTATCTAAACTGAATTAATTACACTTTTCCTTTGACATTCACAAAAGTTTCTACATCAATAAAGAAAACTGTTTCATTTTTTCACTTTTATCACCGTCCAACAAACCGGCTCAACTAGTTTAAATAGAGTATCTTGCGATGGAACAAAATGCCATCACTTTTGCAAATCACATCACGTCACGCTTCGCGCGCCGAAGCGTGGCTGACTCGTCGTTTTACCCCGTCTGACTTTCAACTTTAAACTGCACATTCAGTGTCGATATTCGCTTGATCCCTTTCCAAACCCGTCTTATTTTTTAACTATTTTCACGCGCAAAACCTATTTATTGGACCCCTTAGACCGCGCCTTTGTCATGTCGACGGAGAAAATCGAAGTCAGGTACGAATAACAGGCACCAGGGGGAAAGCTTCCCGCCACAAATACGCTTAGAGTGTGGATGCAAATGGGACCGTAGGCCCTAAAAAGTGTATCGAGCTCCGTGCCACGATAGCTTTATTTTTGCTGCCGTTACGAGAAATCTATTGCCTCAAATAAAACGCCTATCTCTACAAATTTAAAAGCGAGTTTACTGTTCGTTGTAAACGACCCGACGCGTCTATCGTATAACCACGCTTTAGATATATATTATTCACTCTTTGCAATAATATTTAGAACTTATCTGTCTCATTAATTTGCGTTTAGGTGCTGTTTTATATCGAAAAGTCCATTGTCTTATTTATTTTTTGAAATCGTTTTTTGTTATCTAGCTTATATTTTACTCTTGAATAACACAAACTAGCGCATTTGAGTCGCTATTCGAAAACTGTCGCTCATAAAAAAGTGGAGCTATAAACCTTCCCTAATATGTGTAGTTTATTGCGTATTACATCTAAGGCCGGAAGCGTATTAAGCCATCATTTTCCCGTTAGGTATGTGGATAAATGTTTGTTTGTCGACAGATATGGAGCTGGGTACGATTTAGCCGCGAGACGAAAAAACGCGACGAGGGAATCGACGGCGACGCTGAAGGCGTGGCTCAACGAGCACAAGAAGAACCCGTATCCGACGAAGGGTGAGAAGATCATGCTGGCCATCATCACCAAGATGACGCTCACGCAGGTCTCAACGTGGTTTGCCAACGCGCGCCGCCGTCTCAAGAAGGAAAACAAGATGACATGGGAGCCCAAGAACAAGACGGATGACGATGACGACGCGATGCTCTCCGATGACGACAAGGATAAGGATGAGCAGGACGACAAAATCAAACCCCACAAAGGTATGCATGCACTGACCCCATCCCGCCATCCGAGAGTACATTCAGCTCGGCCCCACCAATAAATCTATCAAATTCATTGCTTTACGAACAACAAAATTTGGGTGGCCTTAAACAATGAATACACTGCCGGATGTTGTTTATATTTATAGTGTAGTAAGTATATGAAGTCCCTAATGTTTTATGCGTGTTTGTAATTTTATTATGTACCTGTTTCGATGAGTCTGCGATGCGAAATGCCCATGTCCATACAATTATAGTGTTAACTGCTGCGGCGAATTGTGAATGATTGCCACTACTAATTTTGCGTTAGTATGGGTAGTGCGTGCTATTTCATGTTCGAATTGCACCGGTGTTGTTAACCGCTTAAAATTGCTTTAATTTTGTCGGTGTATAAATCGTCCAGTGAATTGGCTCAGCGCTGAGGGCCGGAGGGCGCGAGGAGGCGCCGGGAGGGGGCGGCTCAGGCGTGTAACTGTGCGTAACCGCTCCTCGCTCCCGGATTTCCTATTCGTAGTAAAGTGGGCGTCGCCCGGGTCCAAATTTCATATAACGTTTCTTCCGTTCGTCGAAACATCGGGGCGACGCTCGGAGGTCGCGCTCGGCGTGTACAACGATCTGCCCTACTTCGTGCTCTTGCCAAAGGATTTGTCGAGTTCGTGGATCGTTTCTTTTATGAGGATATCCCGTGGAACGTAGGTAAGTAAGTACGGTTTCAGGGATTTATAATATGTTCCAATTGAATACGGAGCCTCTCGAGTTTCATTTCGTCGTGTTTCCCGTTTAGGTGCTGCTTATGTTTATTTGTTTATAGACATTTGCCATTAATGGAGCGAGTAGGTCCCACGCCGCACTACTCGAGTTAGTCTCGGCTGTCAACGGCACAAGTAAGTAGGCATTGTAACAATAAATATGGTTTCGGGAGAGTGTTTTCATAGCGGCGTTAGTGCTAATGGAAGGGTGTCACGGGCGACGCGCGCTAATCAACGGGCCCATTGTGGACAGGAGCGCCGCTTCGTGGCTTTAGCACCGCTGCATCCGCACTCCCCGCTAATAAAGCGGATAGCGGAGGGACACGCGATACAAAATGGATGTTGTTGACAGCGAAAAGTTATGAGTTTTAGCACTCGGTATTCGGTATACAAATCGACGAAATGGTTAACTAAATTTTCGGCCAGCTGGATTCAAACATAGATAAAATATGCTTAGTTCACATTTACGTGACATCCTCTTAAAGATCTACTAAAGTGCTGCGGAGTACGGAGTACGGAGGGTACAGTCACCACCTCGTGCCGGCCGTGGTGATTATGGCTCACAGTTAGATAAATTAATTTTCACATTCACTTATACCATTGGTCACATATCTTAAATGAACGCAAAACTTGTAGTAACAACAAATTAAATTATCAACAAAACGTCGATTTTGGAAAGATAGAGCACAACTTGTGGCATGATGAAAATGTTTCAACGAGTAAACCTATACTTATTTGTTAATAGACTTTACAACCGATATCCGTGCTCACTGAATGATTCAACATAACTACACGTAGTAAATTGTACTTTATATCTTGATCACAATCGCTTACGCATATACAACTGAAATGTATAGGCCATCTAATTATGAAACTCGAAGAATTTTAAAAGATTTTTACCTATGTAGTAGAATAGTAAAATAGAGGCTCCAAACATGGGCCTTAGCTCTCATTGCCATAGGTTAGCATTAACCTAGACAAAACAACCCGAAGCCTTCAAGCCTTCCTTCCCTAGGTATGCTGAGCAAACAGTTCGACTTTAAACATGACCTAGCTTTTATACAAGCTCAATCTTGAACGGTTGAGCATTAGTAACCCCCGTAGATTGCAAAAAACGGTATGAAATATGGCATTGTGCAGGATTACGGGCACGCGCCCCGCAGGCTCCCGCGTGACGGGGGGCCGAGTGCTGCGAAGTGCTGGGAAGTGCTCGGAAGTGCTTGGCACAAAAGTTGTATTTCAAAGCTGAAATGGAGGAAAGTTGCATTGTCATAATTGCTAAGGTAAAACATCCAGTAACAAACGTAAATGTAGATCTGGTTCAAAATAGCAGGCAACCTTTTATACGTAATTAAAGTTTGTCTATTGGAACGAAAACTCCAAAATAACACCGATTGTTTTTATTAATAAACGAAGCTTTTCTGAAGCCAGTATTTACTAGTAGAAATTATAATTTAGTTTGTCATTTAACGGTGATATACAATTCCTTTATCGAGTTACTCGACCATAATTGTCACCCCTCGCCCAGGGCCCCGAAGTCGACTAATGTGTTTTAAGTATAAATGCATTAGTATCAGTGCAGAAACAAGTGATTATAGACACCCCTAGATGCAACGAGCGTATAATTACACCAATGTTTTACTATTTTATATTAAATTACTAAAAGGGGAGGTCCTGGCTCAGTAATATGTCACATAACAAGGCTAAGAAATTTATTAATATACGTAGGTAATTAGGAAAAGATACAAGTAAAATATTTAAAAAATCTAAGAACACATTAACTAAAATATTATTAATAGCGAACGCCGGTAACTGTCAAGTTCTATACTTTCTCGTCACAGTGAATTAAAGTCGTGTATTATCATCGCGATCAAATAGACAAAACGGCAAAAATGAAATGTCAAAACCAAATTCGTAAACATAATATCCTTGTCGTACAATACGCGAAACACGTAAATCTACAAGTAAACACCAAACCCCATGGGCTACAACACAAAACAGGAACTTTTATAACGCTTAACCAAATCCCGGGCCACAACTACAGCCGAGCAAATAAACCATAACGCTTCTTAACTACATGCAGCCATTCTTTTACTAAAATGTCAATGTTCGCGACGTGTAATATATCATTTTAAGTCACGGCAAACAAAGCCAATATAAAAGCTTTCACACGCGAACCCTAGAGCGTCGTTGGCAAACAAACATCCAGAACTATCCCGCGCTAAGCCACTCATGAATAAAACCCCCGAACCCCACCAATAAATGTTAATTTTTGTCGTAAGCACACGCATCGCAAACACAATATTAATCCGACGCGCGTTAATGGAAAGCGAGTACAGAAGTAATACAAACAAGTGGGCATCGCGAGATGTAATAAATTGCAGTGACCTCAGTTGCAAAGTGCAGTGCGGCGGGTGAGAGGGCGAGGGCCGCGCTTTTGTTACGTCTCACTTGCCCGCAGCGGTGACTAAAGGGAAATGCCACTCAATGCTGCGGAGTACGGAGTACGGAGGGTACAGTCACCACCTCGTGCCGCCCGTGGTGACGCTCGCAGTTAGATAAATCTATTTTGCATATCTGGGGATAGCGTTCGGCGCACTGCGTTCGATAAATATTTATGACGGATAACCTGAACCGGGAATCGCATGAGGCTAATTGATAATGTTTGACGCGTTTAGCTCCTTTACCTACACGAGCGAACCAATTGCATTAGTAACGAATTGAACAGTCGGATCAGGATATTCGATAAACACAAAATTGATGCAATACAAAGTAGTATAAATGATTAGAATATATTTGATATCCTCATTGCGTAGAAATATCCCCTGTGTTTAGTATTTCCTTTATTAAGTGAAGAATATTTGAATCAATTAATAGAATTTCTCATCAAACATCCCCCCAACAAATTGTTAACTAGGCGCCTACTTAAAATAACATTCAACATATTGCTAAAATAAAACACGATGAAATTGTCCAATTTTCGCTTATCTCCAGTCGTTGCGGGCCTTTATTAGATTAATACAATGAAAATTTAAACAATTTGCCGGATAAATATCTTGACGCCGAGTATCAGTGGCATCCCTATTTATCCCTAGTGAAGGGCAACGCGGATAACCCCTCTTAAAAGCTAGGAGCAGTCAGTATTAAATGGAATAAGAGAATGGAGTCGGCGGTCGGCCCGCGCCCTCGCGGTGCGGCGCCGGCCTCTGAATTTCATTAGGCCCGGCTGGCCCAAACTCGCTTTACAACGGAAAATGGCTTTATGATAATACTTAGAGCCTTATAAAATTCTGTTGCATAAACATTTCTGTGTAATTGCACAATAACTAGGCTTTTTCAAGTGATAATAAAGATAAAAATCCAGTAAAAATAATCTTTAAGATATTTATTTACCCACGATGCCATAGAAAATATTAAGGGCGTTCAAACGTTTTCAGTTACAATATGTGCATGTATGTAGCTTTAAACTTTCCGTTGGCAACATAAACACGAGCCGTCGTTAAAAATCAAAGTAAGAAGGAGAAACTTTGTTGACCATTAATTGTGTCCCAGCAAACACTGCACAGAGCGTTGCCCGGGGCTCGCTGGGAAATGTGAAATAAATGCTCCGCTTAAATACGGAGCGGCAGGCGGCGCCCGCGGCCCTCGCTCGCGCCCTAAAGTGGTATTTTCACTTCGCTAATCGGATAACCACTTAACGAATGGGTCACTGCACGCCAAACGTATTTTCACACGACTTTTCTGAGGGAGCAGGGTTGATGCGTCTTACGAGCTAAAACTTACGTCCCGGGTGTAACGGTCACGTCGCCGCTCCCATTCGCATCACATCGATTTTATACGGGATATAAACATTTTAAGCTCCTTTTATTGTCGAAGAGTTAGTAATGGTATGAGCTATTGCGACTAATCTGATTGAAATAATGCGAGGCGCACACTTCGAGTCGAATGTGAAATATGATCAATGTTGTTGTCTTTTACAGATGAAGAGAGGAAGGGTGATGAGCTGCTACAGGGTATGCACCATCAGCTGCTCGGGTACGGAATAAAGGAGGAGGCAAAGAGAGGGTCTGATTGCGGCGTTCCGATCCCGGCCTCAAAACCGAAGATATGGTCCTTGGCGGATACGGCGGCATGCAAGACGCCTCCGCCGGCCGCACAGCCGTGGCCGCAGCACGCGTACGCGGGCGGCCCGGATCGCAACACGGACGGTAGCGCCAACGGGTTCGCGCTGCCGGCCACGGCGGGCGCCAGCCCCGCGCCCGGTGCCTATGGCCGGTACGGCGGATTCCCGGCGCAGTACGGCGCCCAGCATCCGTGCGTGCACCCCGCGGCCTTCCCCGACGTGCAGACCGACACGCCACCACAAACACCGCCAAACATGAAGGTTCCGTCGGTGGCCAATCCGCTGGGCAGTGGCGGTGGCGCCGGCTACTGCTTCCCGCGCCACCAGCAGTCCCCGCAGCGCGACCCCTACCACACGCACCACCCCGCCAACCACCAGCCCAACCAGCATCACAACGAAGCCTCTGCTGCGTTCAAACCCTTCTATAAAAGGTGAATATGTCATTCTATTCATCCCTAACTCATTTCACACCCACACAAAGAACACTCGTTTCGGTACACTAGTAGGTGAATTAAGTCCCTTGAGATCTTGACAACACCACGTGAAAAGAGTGAATGTTTCCTATTCCAGCTCTCTACAACACCCCAACGGTTTCGTGTCGGCCGTCTGAGAGTGGACCGCGCCACATTAGCGGTGAGTTACTGATTGATTCAAATTGATGAGCGTCGCGGCGGAGGATGTAGATGAGGTACGCCCTCGTAAATGGATGATTGCGGTGGAGATATCGCGAAAGCCATAAACAGAATAGTGGTTTTAGCAGCGGAGAGTCGCGCCGGGGTGTCATGTCGGTAATTGAAAACAATGGAGTCGAGCCGAGGCGGAAGGGCGACACGGCACGAGGGCGGCGAGATTGCAATCTTGCGTCATTTGTCAGTGTCACGATACGAGACGCACCGTACGTACTTACCTACTCCTACGCTCGCCGCTGACCTACCCAAATTAGCCGCCAAATAAACTCATAAGTGACTGATTAGATGCGTTCTCCTCGAAATTTTCATCAGTGGTTTATCAAATTATAATCAGTAATATTCTTATGGGAAAGCGGATTATAGAGATACCCTTTGACATAATATCAGGCTGGTCGAATCCGAGCGCACCGTGTGAAGAAGAATTCGCCTAGGCTCCCGATTGGCGACGTGGCATTTTTCTAAGATATGTCAAAGGTTTTCTAAGAAGAGCCCGCGGCACGCAGGCTCATTACAATAAATTGCGTCCGCGCCGCCGCCACACAGGACGGCTGCGCGAGGAATTCTGTTTTAGCCAAACGCTCACAAATTCACTTCTATAACCTTTTGTATTATTTTGGTTTTCACGCCTTTTTATACCCTCGAATTCCATGACGCGAAAATAACTCTTTATCGCGGCATTCTTTTAAAGTAGCCCAAAAGAAGCAAGCTGAAATCGACAGTTTTTTGCTGTCAACTTAAATAACCCGCCTTTTAGTTTAACACTATTATTTACTTAAAATCTAATACTAAATAAAACCCCGCTACTGAATCAATATCTAATGAGAATCCTGTGACTTTATAACTCCTTCATTATTACATCCACGCATTCACACAGAAGTACATATATGTTTAGTTCAACACAGAGAATACTTAGGTGTGGTTTTAGTGAACCACTATGTTACTTAAACAAATACATATTATACTTGTAGGCAATGTCAGAATCGGCATGCATTATTTATCGCTTGATAGGAAGTATATCATCCACACGGCTTTAATCCACGACACACCCAGTTCTAATTCCATTCACTACATCTAATTTAAATAAAACAGCATCGGAACCGTTCCGTCTAAGACAAAAAACGTTAATGTAATAGGTGCAACGAGTATTGTTTATGGCGGCGTCAGGAGCGCGGGCGCTGCTGCGTCCGCGGCTACGACGCTCGCCTGCGCGTGGGCGCGCGCTCTCAATGGATTCTCTTCATTCACAACACTACCTTTGCATTAAAACCGCTTTGCTTTTATTTTTCAACCTCCAATCTTTCCCCTTATCTCTTAAACCTCACTCGGTCCTCTCCGTTTCATTCAGTCCCGAGTCCCTCGGACAACCCGTTCGACTTCTTTTTTCATTGACGCCGTACAAACCTTAGATGACCGCAGCCGAGGTCGAATTTTTATTTCTTTCACATTTCGGTTTTCCGGTCGGAGCGATTCGTTAATAAATTCTCAGATAATGAGACTGAACGTTTCGTCACCTCATCCCGATTGCTTTAGATTTTTTCTTTTTTGTTTGATATGTGTGAACGCAGCGGCGGGCTCTGGCGACGCCGCGCGATAGAATCGGAACGGCTATCGGAACCTTTTTTTTTGTTAATTTAAATACCGCTATTCTTTTAGAGGTTTTTTAGTATTCTGTCGTGGACAGGACGTGCTTATTAATTTGTGTTTCCTGTTGGTTGTTGCAGGTAAAGCAAGCGAAGTGGGCTGCGCCGCCGCCGCGTCTCGGACGCGCTCAGTGTTTCAGTCGCACGCGCTCATGGACTTGTGATCAGTGGAATAGATAGCACTTAGTCTCAATATACGAATGATGATTGTCGACCCGTTATAACCAATTCGTTTGGAACCTTCCTTCATTTGTATCTACATTGAATATAGTAATTACCTACTTTGAATTCCTTAATGCACAGATTATGATATTTTTTTGTTAATTACTGTTCTTAGTTTTGATTATGTCGACTTTTGTCCTACTTTGTACTTAAAACGAATCACTGTACGAAATCAATATTGCTCAGTATTTTTATAGATTTAAGAGTATTATGGAAGTAATATCTAAATTATTTAAGTAGAAGCATGGCCAGGTACGATCCGTTTTTATTAGTGAAGTATTGCGACTTATTTGGGTTCCGCGCGGAGCTGGTACCTGTTGTTTACTAAGTTCTTCCACTTTGTTTTGTCTTAATGTAATAATATCAAAGCAATAAGTTATTGATTAGTTCAGGTGCCAGACAGTACTTTTACTAGTTCATAAGATAGTGTACGCTCAGTACGTAGACAGTAAGAGAAGCATAGTTTGGTTTCGTACCCTATATCGTAAACTATTGTTTATTTTTGTTGAAAGAACTCTATGGATAATCGATAAACAATCATCGGTTCGGTTATTGTTGTTGCCCTTGTATATAAAATGTTTTGTAGATTTTCTATTTTTATTTTGTCTTAAAGTGTACAAAGTAATTAATATAGTTTCCCCACTTGCGATGTTGTCGATCACTGGGATGATCTTTATAAATATTGTTTAAAAGTATTATTAGTATACCTTGTAAATAAAATCAGGATGACAATTTACTTCCTAATTGTTTGCATTCACTTGGGATCTCGTCAATCAGCGCATTGTGTTCAACACATGTAGGTGTCCATGTTATCGGGGCAGTCAAATCAGAAGTCATGTTCATTAACTCTTCTTGTACCGAATGTGTGCGAAGTTGTGCGATGTGCAAAATACGCGTGAATACAAATTTTATTGCACCTATTTATAATGTAAACGAGTTAATGTATATTGCTAAAAGAAAAGACACAAAATGAAATAAATACCTACATAATATTGTATTGCACGAACACAACACCGTTTATAGCTCTGCGACGATTATCGAAAAGGTTTTTGGCTATGTAACTAAGTATGAAGTGAGATGTTCTAAATGTTACATTATTACATAAAGTAGAAACGAATTTGGACTCGAAATATCCCAATTTATGTATCGGCTTATATATAAATTGGGATATCTCAATTTATGTATAAACTGACGCTCAATATTTTTTTTGTTCCTATGGGCCTATGCACATGGAGTATGCTTTTTCATTATAATAATATACAGGGATATGCAGTCGCGGAATTATACTAATAGGTATTTCCTGTGCAAAGGCCTTAAATGTGCCAGCCAAAAGGCCAACATGTAAGTTCCAGTGAATATACAAATTGAAACAATTAAAAGTGATGAGCCCATTAAATATTGTACTTGTGACTATCGCCTGAAAATTTGTATGAGACATACGACACTACATACACATGTAATATTTTTGATTTCTCAGGTGAATTTATGCAGACAAAGGAATTATTCGACGTATAAAGTCATAGTCGACCATCCCATTACCAACATCGGTTAAGGATTCAGGCTTCTATAACCAGAAAAATTTACGCGACTAACCATTTATACGTCGAATGATTCTATTTGAAAAGGACAAATGAAAGTATTTGATTTTTTAAGCGTTGTATGGTTACATTTATTCAAACTGAGTTTTGAGTCTTAAATTGTCCACTAAAATAACGCCAATAGTCAACAAATTTTAACGTGACCAAATCGAATACATTCGCGTAATATTAAATGTTCTATATAGTTATTTATAGAATATGACCCTATTAATTATTATTATGAGTAAAATTATGTAACGATTGTAATTAAATCTTTATTTCAAATGCGAACGTTTTATTTTATAATCCCGGTTGTTTGTAATAAAAATAGTTATTAAACAGAGATATAAGAACGTTAAAGAGGGAAGGCTAATACAGTCAATGGATGGATCTCCTGCGATTTTGTTCCTTGCTAGAGTAAAGCTTGAAACGTATTTCCTTTAGACGGAATGTGAAGAAGAGCCTAAAGGTGGAGCACGCTTACACGCTCGCACGTTAGTGAGCATGGCGACTTCTTACTGTTGCACTTGCACATAAGATCTAAAATTACATTAGATATGATAGGAAGTATATACAAATGTATCTATTTTACTGTCAACGATAATAACAAATTTAAAACAGACCTTTTAACTAAACTAAACATAAAAATTAAACTAAATGAAATACAACTAAACTAAATTTAAAAATGGCCCCTGCAGCATTGTGCCGAAGATGCTGGCAGCGTTTCCTCGCTGGATTGCTAAACTAATTCGTTGAGCGAGGAAGCCGCCAGCTCTTCGGTCTCCTGTGACGTCTATAAGCCTCTTCGTATTATCTTTGAAGAGGCTTAGAGCAATGGGGCCCCACGGGCCAAGGGCCTCGACGTCGAAAGGAACTAAAAGATATTCGGCGCCGATGCCGCTATATTTACCCACCTTTGGGATAGTTTCAATATAGACTTTAATTTGTAATGTTGTATTAGTTTATTGCGTTGTATCTGTTAAAATAAATATAAAGAATAAAAAAAAAACAGACCCTTTATTCGATATCGCCGATATTGGTCACTTTATTTCATCACTTTTCCTTCAATGAACTTCGCAAAGTTAGATAAAGGCAAAGCATTAAAAGTTGGATCTAATTATTTTTATTCTGAAACTCATTCTTCCTTCACCGCTTAACTAGAAGGAGTGTCAATAATTTTAAGTTGGGTTTTGTAAGTAAAGTTAGATGAAAAAGAATATTGTTCTTAGTCTTCGTAAGAGTAGAAAACAATATTCCTTTTCATAATATTATATTTGCGTAGCTTTTCTTTGTTCAACTGTACCTCTCTCTTTGGTTGTCTTTGATAGTTAATTGGTAGATAATGCTTAAAAAGGCATTAAATCGACCATTAAAGAAATAAGTAAATAAAAAAGAAAAATTCTCAACAAATTTTGTCTACCTTAAAATTGTTTTGGACTTAAAAGGACACTACATTGATTCCCAAGTAGGCTGCCTTTACATGAATATGTTAATATTTCAGCTAATTCCCTTAACACAAAAAGTGTATAACTGCAAATAATTGTAACTTAATCATTCTTATCATTCATATCATTAAGCCTTCCACCGCCAGTATCATGAGAGGATGAAAAACTTTAGCAGTGCTAAGAGGGCCTCAGTCACAGCAGCCACAATCAAAAAGTTAAGACACTTGCAGTGCTGTCCACTGATTAACACAGGCCTTGATTCATTTTCTTCATCATACCTAAGTTCCTCCGTTTCCGCATCTCTTTGTGCTATCTTACTGCATTGGTGGTCTATAAGATTGCTACATTACGTCTAGCAATAGATGAGCACGGTTTTTACTCCAGAACTCTTCCGCTTTATGCAACCTTACGTCGTGATGTGAGCCAATTGCCGCCTTAACTTTCTGATATTAAGAGCTAAGCTTTGATAAAGACATTCTGCAGTGGATTCTGCCTCAGTGACGTATCTTGCCACCCTTTATTATACATTTTTTTTAAACGGTTTTTTAAATTTTAGAGGTTTCAGGTAACATTAATTGCATATAAAAACGGGCGCAAAACAGTGCAGGGATTGCTCAAATATAAATGTTTAGTGAGCAATTATAATTATAATTTAAAGCAGCCCTTTAATCAGTTAACCACTAAACGTCTGGATCTTCAAGAATTTACAAACAAAACGGGGAAAAAAGTCGATAATGAGACGGTAAAAGTCGTTGGTTGCTTCGGGAGGGTCCCTCCCTTGCCTCTTAACTCTCAAACAATGCTTAAAAGGTAATAAAAGAACCGCTTTTTTCAACTTTAGGAGTGCCACTCGATATAGGATTCATTCTTCGGTTTAGTTAATTATAGTAATTAAAATCGAACTTAATTAACAAACCTGACAGAGTTCCAGGGTTCGTTATCTAAATTATAATTCAATAATAAAATTTATTAGAAACCGGCTCGGCTCATTCATACCTTTTTTGTTATTCATACTGATTTAAATAAATACAATTTTTATTCATCGTTACTCGGTGACCGCTGGCGCCAGATTATTTGGCTTCTTTTTCGCCGTCTTGAACAAATAAACCTCAGTTAGTAAGTATTCGTTATCACATTTACTCAAAGGCTCATATTGACTGCTAAAACTTAGGCAGCAGTCGTTACTGCAACATTAAATTTACTTTTGGCCGAATTCTCAAACGGCATTTAAGCATTTGATTAGAGATTAAATAGTTAACCAACTGTCAATATCATAAAAGTCACTCTAATCAAAGATCTATTTTAAAGGCCTGTTTGAATTCAGCCATTTATCTGTCAATTTTAACCGCATGGCGCCTCACTGACACATAAACGACTCAATCCGATACACGGCCACTAAACTTACTCATATAGTGACAAACAATAACGAAACGATTGCAATACTTAATGAATTCCGACAGTATGGCAATCGAATGTGCAATAAAACCGCCATAAGTCGTTAAAGAGCTATAAACATAGACAACACAAATAACGGCTAATAACCAAAGGAACCAATCGGATATTTTATGGGTACCTCATGAGCAGACGGCATTGCGGATGATTGGCGCAATAAAAATTGTTTGTTTAACTTGATATATAATTAGCTGAAGCGGTAAATTCAGTTATGCTTACCCAACCAGAGGTCGCGCCGTTCGATACGGCGACATAATATATACCCAAGTAAAAGAATTGTCTTTCCTTGGAGCGTCTGCAGGAAATCGGGGTTGCAGTTACAGGCATGAAGGCAGGATAGGCGAAGTATAGTGATTGGCAAAAGATAAAATTATATTTAAGACAGGGACCGAAGCTCAATTTTATTTGAGGTAATAAGCTGTTCTTCTGTCATATTCTTCGTAAACTCAAGCGCATAACCGATATTTTTTTGCCAGAACTTCTATGCCAGTGTATGTTTTTTATACTGCAGAGATGCTTTAGTAGAGACTTTTAAAACGCCTATGCCAGGAAAATTAGATACCTAAAGTGTTAAACCTACTATATTTTATAAGATTAAGATCAATATAACTTTATAGCACATCGTAAATTAGGTACAGTTTTCTATAATCATAATGTACAATTAGAATCCCCAAAATAAGTCAAAACATCTAAAAATGATCTGTGATCAAATTTTCCAAATTGATTCAGCGATTGAACGTATGAAGTTAATTGATGTTGGGCAATTAATATGTCAATATCAATATACTCAACATAATTCATTATTCTGCTTGGTGTTCAGTCACCTACGTCAACAAATCATGTTAAATAATGTTTATCTGTATTTGTATTTCAAAGATATTCGTTTAGTTTCTGTTTTCCTATAAGTGTTTTGGGACTACCAGCGCCTCTATTCGGGAACGCTAAGTGATTCTGTAGCGATTCGTGAGCGAGATTTCTCATCCTACTCTTCCGCACGATGCGTAATGCGTAAGAGCGAGATGAGAAATCTCACCCACGAATCGCTACAAAATCACTTAGCGTTCCCGAATAGAGGCGCAGGACTCCAGAATTCGATTGATTTGGTCAATCACTTAGTGTTTTTTTTTTTTTTTTTAAATCGTTTGACTGACAAACGAGCTGACGGCCCACCTGATGGAAAGTGGTCACCGCCGCCCATAGACATCTGCAACACCAGAGGTGCTGCCAATGCGTTGCCAGTCTAGGGAGGATGGGGAATGGGGATGGGATGGGGATGAGGGAATAGGCCTCCGGATCTCGTCACTCACCATACGAAACGCAATAGCAAGCTATTACTTTACGCCGATATTCTGTGAGAGTGTGGAAGTTATATGAAGGATTAAAACGTTAAACGTCAAAATATGAGATTAGTTATTGTATCTATACAGTTCATTTTGCGTAAATTGATGTCATTATTTACATTAAGTATACAATAAAAATAAAAATAAAGGACATGCAGTATTTTGTAGTCAATAATTGTTTCTATGAAAACCCCCCAATTGCAAGCTATAGAATGTTAACAACACAGTTCATCAAGTAAGTACTCGTTACTATCCCTTGTAAGTAATTTTAAGCAAGTCCTCATAACCCTTCCCCTTCGCTTCGTAAAGCCTAGAGTGTAAGCTTAACTCACATTGTGCAGTCGCACACACCAATCAACAGATGGCACTCCTGGTCAGCTTCTGTGTAAGTAACGACATTAGTAAACTTTATTAAGTTGCTTATTGAATACTTAACTTCATTTAGCATATTTTAAGCGCGGTAAAAGTTAATTAAGATATTGTAATAAATAATGAATATTAAAAGAATGACATAAATTAATGTCGTACGGGCAATTAAAATTCCCGATGTATTTAAATGAAAGCTGATCAAGTGTGAGACAAACTTGCGTACCAAAGGTTCCATAGTTCTTTGGTACTAAACCACCATACTTTGTTATTAATTTAAGGTTGACATTTCCCAATTATACAACTATGTCCCGTTTCTTACTGAATAATTTGGGACAGTTAACGTCATCCATATTGCTTTATGAACTACGCTACAGGAAGTCTATTAGATAAACCACGATTATAAATTAGTTTTTAAAGGTTTATCATTTTCTTATATTTTTAATAGTGTATATTAATTGCATTGCTTGCGCAACTATCTAACTCAGAGCATCCTTACTAGTATATCGTAAGTCGATTTGCGGAAACGCGCACGTTAGCGTTCCGGTGTGTTAATATTTTGGAATGGAATGGAGTGCGGTTGAACCACGGGTCCGGCCGCGGTCGCGCGCCCCGGCCGGAGTAATTCAAATAAATATTTAGATTTCCAGCGTCGTTTACTGCTCCGCGAATGTTATCCCGCTATTGTTCGAGTCCAGTTGCTCTTATTGCGGCCCGAGAGTTTGATTTTTTTTTCAGATACGCTTGTAAAATTTATTAGGTGTACACGGCAATTCGAATTGGTGGGCGATCGAGAAAACATATTGCCTGAATAAAGGCTCATTGTTGGTAATATATTTTATTAATTGGCTTTGCCGACGTTTTGACCATTGTTTCCCGTGCGAAATAAATTTAGAGATTAATGAGATATTTTAATGACATTCTGTAGTTCATTGCATGTAAATTATTCATGAATTTACACATATAAGAATAGCAATGCGTCTGATGAATATTTCTTATAATAGGGCCGTTGAATGTGACAAAGTCACTCAAAATCGAAATGATAAAGGTTGTTAGGTTGTTGTAATTTTTTACACAATATAAACTCATAATCTATGTATGTTTATTTGTCAAGCCACAGATTACACTTCACTTGCTTCACCAAGTGCGTTTATAAATACGTAAATCTTACGTAAGTGATCTAAAGTACACACACCTATACATTGACTTCAGGCATGAACAAAGTCGCAATCTTGTCCCGGAGCAGCAGAGGGTACCGTGATGGCCAGGTCCGTTGACGCACACCTGCCGCCCGAGGTGTCCGCCTAATCACCTCAGATTTCCGCATTATACGGACAGGCAAATTTATTCATAGTGCCCCCACATTTATCACCGCGGGCCCCGCCGAATAGTTTTTCACATATATGAGGAAATTGCGAAGGCAAAATTCTATCACGCGCGGAGGGCCCGGCCGTTAGAATGTCTTGCACCTTGCCGAAACCAATAAATCAAACTATTGCGTAATGCCCCGCTGTATGCATGGCCATCACCCGGACCTCCTGCTTTATTTATTACCACACAAAACAGATTTTTATACACGATTTATGTGTGCTTATGAATTTTTGGCATGTTCAAAATGTTAATATCGCCGCTAAATGTTCCGTATTCATATAATTGCGGGAGTCATCAATCTTTTGTTTAAAATCGGAGAGGAAGTTAGAATGACGTTTCTCGCAATCCTCAAGTAATTTATTAGTACACTATCGATCATTCCAATTATTTATGCTTAGATTTCGAATTTAAGTCAAAATTATAATTCGTGCGATTATATAAATGCTTTGAAAATAGCGTGATATATTTGAACATGTGATATATATTCATTTTCAATGATTACCTATGTCTAATATTATTTTATTACATCAACAAATCACTAGACAGAATTTGTCTAATTTGTCCCAATGAAAATATTAAACATGTCAAAGATCTCATATTAATAAATTATAACATAGTGACATAATGTGTTAGACGTCATGTTATTAAGTAAAATAGTCGTCGATAAATCTCGGTGACTTCGATAAATAGGTTTTGTCGCCGATAACAAACTGGCGGCTACCAGATGCGCCACGTATCAGCGCATTGATCGGCCGGCCGAGATTCCAGAACCCCTATCCGGCGGCACTCGATAACCCGATACAAATAACAGATCTCGTGCAGCCTCTGACATATTTTTCTATTGCAAATAAAACTTGTTGGAGTATCAATCAACGAATTAAGAAATAATATTCATTACCAAACAAGGACCATAAGGCATGATTAAGTAACAGCGTGTGAATATTAATATTTCAGTTCAATATGCAGCGTAAAGGTAACAATAGACACTAGAAAAGAACTTCAAAATTTAAGTTTTTTTCTAGTGTCTACAACCTTTACGCTGCATAGTGATGTAATGGTACTTAATGTTTTATCAATTATAATGCAGGAAAATGGTGAATCGGCACCATACACATTTAAATCCCACTTCCTTAACGTAATGCCACTCGTTACAATCTCACTCAAAGCTTATCAAGTTCTACACGGATTTTATTAACATAATTAAATAATACATAAACCTTTTTTCTTAAAAAAAAACACGACTTGACTGAAAAATAAACCTATGTTTACTGTTTCTGTACTGGAAACTTTCTGATAATATAAAAAATAGGTAATAATAATACAACTTTATTTAGCAAAGAAAACTATACATGTCTATACTTACAATAAAGTACCACTTACCTTCATAGTTTTGATACTTTTGTGTATCTATAATATTTTCTAGTATTAGTATATTTGTTGTCTTTCAAACAAACAATTATGATGTCAGTTACTTCTGTCCTCTGTACTAGTATAAACTGTATTACGGTGATAATGTTTAATACATACACAATGCGTCAAATACGCGATTTTGACTTAACCGAGCTCACCCTCCCCAACGTCACGTGGGCTGACCTCGACTCAGCGATTGAATTGATGCTTAGGAGAGGAATACACTGGACATTGTACGACTTATAAGTGATCACTCTTGTTTTTATCTCGCTAGTTTTGTCTGATATTTTCGTCATCTAATCAGCAACATGTTTCAACGTGGTATTCATTCTGACGTTCTGTAGAGCACAAGAGTGTGTCCAGTGTACAAAGGAAAGGCCGTGACATATACTAAACTTGATTATTACCAGTCTGGCTATCTAAGGCATTTGACGTCGTATATAATCAGTTGTTTTTTGTCAAATTAAAGTTACATAATAGCCACAATAAGTATTCCTCGAGACTCCTCGTTAGACAATACGCTGTTTCTGACGTTTAATAATTTACCTGGTACTATTTTACGCACGGTCTGAATGATGTTTGCTGATGATACAACTGTGGTAGTATGCTCGCGTTTATGAGCAGCTATAATTTTGTTTTCGGAAAGTGTGTGTGTGTGTGTGTGTGTATGTGTGTGGTTGCAACTACAGCAGTGGCTTAGTTAGCAAACGGTTTCATTCTTAAATGTGGCAAAGGGCTACGTCATGCTGTTTTCCGGTAACAGTGTAAGTTTTCGGGTTTCAGGCTGGATGAAAACTTAAACTGAAAACAGCATGGTGATTTCCTGTGTGCATTACGCAAACTTTAACCTCTAGGTAATAGATAGCGATGATGCGGTAATGCAACGCCTCTATTCGGGAACGCTAAGTGATTCTGTAGCGACTCGTAAGCGAGATTTATCATCCCACTCTTCCGCACGACGCGTAATGCGTAAGAGCGAGATGAGAAATCTCGCTCGCGAATCGCTACAGATTCACTTAGCGTTCCCAAATAGAGGCGCAGGCGTATTTTGCATACTTCCATTTGCTATTATCATATTATTGCGGTACTATGATATGGGTTTCCAGGGAGTCTACGTCATGATCCTAGAAAAGTCATGACGAAATATTTTTACCCGGTACAAGAATATTATTATTATTACAGTTGCAGGCAATATTTGTAACACTCTTTTGCCAATATAACCGCATATATTATAATATATTCGTAGTAGTACTAACTATTTTTATTGCGGTTAATTTTAAATTGTGTTATACGAAATAGTTTTGATGAGTGTTATAAATGTATATTCGACGTGATATTAAGAAAATTATTGAAGTAAAAAAATATTGTTAACCGGATTCAGTAGTTGACTGGAGACTTGTGGGAGACTTCTTATTCGATGTATTTTGGTGGAATTTTACTAACAATTGTACTCTCTATTTAGACCCTATTAGTCCTATTCCTTATTTAATTTGATACAGAAAGTCCGATTTGTAATTATCAATAATTACTAGTCCAGGGACTGCGTGTACATTTCTACGACTTTAAGCTTAAGCATTTTTATTGACCAGAGACTAAGTACTTACATAATTTTTTTGATTTATTTATTAGCGTTGGTAGTTACTTCATGTATTTGCTTTATAACCGGGTGCAAATGACCAGAAACCACTTTTGCCAACCAGTGGTTCTCTTTAACTGCGGCCAAAAGCGGCGCCTCATATCTCCCAAGCCAAACGCGCATTCAATCTGAATCGGAACAAAGATTTACCTCATTATCAATTCCATTTGAATCTGACTGAAGTTGGGCATAGTTCCACGACGGCGGTGAGCCGTAATCCGAATCAATCAGGCATTCCTACACGCCGCGGAGGGTTTTAACTTCGTCCTTCAGGCTTCGACACTGGTTCCGGGATATGATTCAGAATTGATTTAGCCCTCGCTTTCAGAGAGGAGTCTTTTATCTAAGCCGGACAGTCTTCTAGGCTTGCTTATAGGATAAATTGCGCTGAAATTGGCCGCTCATTTGGTCAAAAATTCTTTCATTAATAATGGTTTTTGATCAAAAGGCCGAATCTTTTTTACTGGGTCTTCGCGAATAATTTTAACTATTACATACTCCTAAAATCACACAAGTCAAGGTTTTGATTAAAAAATTGCTCATAATAAAATTGATTATCGATTTTTTTTGTACGCACTGTTAATCTCATACATGTTTTTTTATCCAAAGCCAGATTGAATAATAAACCTTGCAACTATCTGAAGTTTAACCTGGTTTAATTTAATGGTATGGCATGCTTCAGAGGCTACATGCTTATAAATCTACTTAAATACAGGTTTTTAAGCCAATGAGCCGGTCGTCAGTAAGTGTCAACAGGTCTTCGGGAGGACCCGGGAAGGCACACCGACCGGCTGGATGATGTGCTGTATAGTTTGATCTTCCTTATCACAGTCGTAGAGTGCCATACTTAAAGTGCAGTTACACGAGCAACTTTTTTACGCCAATGTGTGGCCGACAACTATAGGCATCTTCCTCTACGTACGAAGTTAGAACAAGACAGCTGTAGTTGCCAGCTATAAATTGCCGTGAAAAGTTGCTCGTGTTCCTGCATTTTAAGGTAGTTACATCGCCCGTGCCCGGTTCTTAACCTTTTGAACCGGCACCATAGTTTGCGAGGTACCAGCACCTAATTTAGTGACCTCATTTAATTTAATTTAAGTGTAATCCTACCACATACATACCACATCATCGTTAAAGAAGTATTCACGCTTCCATGTCATCCGGCCGCGCATATCCATCGCAAAAAGATTAAGCAATAAACCAAGAATATGGTGCCGACGTGTTTGATTTAATTTTCACATTAACAAAATCAGACAACATATGAAACAACATAAATTGGACCCCGCCGCGCGCCCCGGACGCACTCGCGCCGCGAACATGCTCACATACTTTATAGCGAGCTACATGCTCCGTAACAAGTTGTTCGATCGGTGAATTACGGTGTTACGTAGCTGTCAATTTTGTGGCATAAAATTCTTGTGCGGGCATGAGGCAGGCAGCTGTCATCGTGTCGCTGAAGGGTCAGGCGTCCCTCGGGGCTAAGTCCCTGCCGGCCGCCGCAGACACGCACGCCACAGGCCTAATCCTCACCTTCTCTCTCCTCACCGCACATAAACCCATCTAATTGATAATAAAGAGAGAAATTCCAAGTGTGCGGTTATAAAGGTCGACGTTCTAATTGATTTTTACAACCCTTTTAATCTAATAAGACTTTATTTATAGGGTTCATCGGCGCTAAATATTATTTATCGCTAATTATGTGCAGCCTGCCTGAGTGATTCCACCGAGGGCCGGAGCAGCTCGCCCTCTCTCCTCGAGAGCCGCGACTCTAAGGCCACTGAATCAAATCGATGATGTGAGGTAAATCACCGCGAAATAAAAACGTAATGCACCGAGTTATTGCGGAGTATAATAGTAAGATTTATTGTAATGGCTGTTAACATTACGGAGTGTGTATAAAATGCGTCCCACCGTGTGAAATAAATGAGAAAAAAATGGCTACTTATAAGAAATTATCTCGGCAAAAAATAGTAAAAGTTACGACACGGGCATTGAAAGGAAGGACGAGGTTCGCACAGTCTCGGTATGCTGCTTAAATATCCACGGGACACTTTATCACGATTGTACTGAACTGTTTTGGTTTTCATACATTTTGCACAGCCTATAACCCAACAGAGATAACTAGCGTCGTAATAGTCATGTTAATCTCCAAGGTTTAAAGGAATACCTAATTCCAAATGGATTAATGATCGGGATTCAGGGAGATTTCCTTTTAAAACGAACATCAATAGTTGGTGTGACACGACATTAGTCATGTAGGCGCAGGGTTGCGCGACCCGGTCGTCCTACAGGGCATTAGAGGAATTTCATCGTATACGTATTCTGTTTCGAACTCATCTTAATAACTCGGACAATATTTTTTGTAAAACGTCTTATTTTCTAGTGAATAAGAATTTGTTGGAACTCCTTGAACGTGTACAACATAATGTTATTATAATTTATGTCATACTAAGCAGGTGAAGATATACGAGCGAGTCATTCATTTTATTAAACATGTTTGCTAAGTCGATTTTGTTATTTTTTTGTCGCTCGGCCGTGGCGCATCTATCACGCAGCGTGCGGGCGCTTTCTCGCTCAGCTCTTTATTATTATACCAATGATTTCCGGACGGGCGAATGGCGGCCCAGACTGGCCGCTCTCGGGCTGCTCACCGGCTCCGGCCGCACTCGGGACTCTCCAGGTGGAAGTGCGAGTGGATCGGTTCTCGACTCAACCATCACCAAAGCGTGCACCAAAAACTCTTCAAGATCGAACCGATCCATCGACATACAACCTAATGAAACAAGACCTGTCCGATAGGTAACATTATTTGGACCGACCTCACGAAGATGCATTTCGTGATATTGCTAAATAAGAAAAACAATTGCGCAAAATGTGAACATCGGGCCCATCCATAATGCAATGTCACCGGCAGAATGGCCAACGCTCGCAGAGCACTTTGTATTAAGTCAACAAAATTCAAAAACCATTCAAAGGACATTTGTTTTCATGAATAATAATATGTAAATACTTTATTATAGACACGAGAGAAGAGCACTCCAGACTACTTTCCTGCCGTGACTGGCTACATTTGGTGGTCGAGTTAAGTGTACATTACTCAATTGCCTGCAAACACGTTAGTTAATATGGTAAAAAGGCAAATGTAATTTTAAGATGTTGTTATAACAATGTTTTTGAAATCAGAATGCTTTTCTAGTTTCCAATTGAGAACGTAATAAATGGGACAATTATTGTTAATTATAAAATCTTCGTTGAGAATGTACTATGTACCCTAATTTTATGTTCTATTCAGTAAGCTAATATTTGGGTGTCATCCATTTCGCTATACTATATACCTGGGATAGGCCAGAAAGCTTGCCATGTACACTTGATGCGCGCCGGGAGTGTACGGCAAGGAACGCACGCAGTCCGTCCCGATACTTTTACAGATTTTAATTTTCCTTTTGTCTTTATGGATCACGAAATGTTTTGTGAACGCATGCCCCGGGAGGCCGGCCCCCCGCCGTGGTTTCCTTCCTACGTCGCCTCACAACAAAAACGCTTGTTATAAAAATGCAAGACCAACAAAAACGCTTACGTCGGGTGACAAGTGAGCTTTGTTTATATCTGTTGATATGTTCGAGTTGTTTATGAAATGTTCCTGGCACCTGATGACTGGGCGCTTTTTGCGATCTGCTTTCACTAGCAGAGTAAGTCCCGCCTTGCGCTCGAGTAGGTATGTATTATGCGTACCTAATTATGAATGCAGTACCGTGTAAGAATCCCGACTTTTGTATATGATCGCCGCTGTAGCTGGACTCTTCTCTGCGTGACACGTCAATTTAGTGTTTTAAAGTAACACTATGGTTTTATCTATGTTAAGCATTAACAACCCGTCTAAATGGACGAGACAATGTGTTGTCAAATAAGTAAGATCTTAGCTACAGCAGTAGAGGCACGAAATTGTGAATGAACTCATCGTTGTGAACTCAAGTACAATAAATATATTTTTAAGAATTAGAATGGTAGACCGCATCAGTTCCGTTTTAAAAAAAACATTTAGGCATATTTGAAATTTTCATTTAATGCTGTTGGTTGGAATATTGGTTGATTATCCCGCCCAAAAAAGTAGAGATTTTAAATCATAATTCATATCAAATGTTCCACTCGAATAGGCAAATTAAACTTACTAAAATTAGGCACATCCATGTCATCCATTACTCGCAAACATTGAGTGTGAATGCACGTTGACATAAACGAGCCCGATCGACCTCTCGCCTCGCCCGAGCGGACAACTCATAAACTGACACCTCTTAATAAAACGGCGTCATTATCGAGATATCATACTAATGTTAAATGTTAAATTTATCAAATATACGGTATTTGGAAGAAAACATACAAGTTGACAACACGTGTCGTTGCTATCTACGTGAGCGGATCGGACGCCCCGGCGCGCGGCCGGCTCGCCGCATTACTTACCGTGACCTAATGGGCGGGAATAAATCAAATGTATGCTGTAAAAAAAGTACAAAACAAACGAACCAATGTTGGATAAACAAAATTCATGGAAACGAGGACAAATATCACAATGTGTGTCGCTAGGGATGAGTTACATTTGCGAATCATCACATGGGTTAGAAAGAACTCCATCTTCAAGGCACGGTGCAGCATTGAACAACAAAACATACAGCAATAACCCTTATTGATTTAAAACAACACGAACACAAAATAGATAATTTTACTAACGTAGAGAAGAATCACTCTAACTAAACTGGTGTTTAGGTACGAAAATATGCCTAATCATGCCTTCTCACTCCGTCGCATAAAACGTGCTCTTTTGTGTACGCTAGGGTTGTCAGTTTTTATCCGCGTCACCCAAGAACAACAACGTGCGAATCGCCCAGTGAGTGAGCGAGCGGCAACCTACTGCGACTTACAGCTTCGAGCAACGCGACGGCCGAGGTTACCTCAAGTGCGGAGTGAAACCCGCCTGACCATAACGGTCTTATAGTAGGTAACATTCAATGGGTTGCAGAATCTTCGTTGCCTTCCTATTAGCATCCAAAATACGCAATATACGACTTATTAATTATACATTTAGTATGTCTTTCACTATGATAAAAGGAGAGCGTCCAAACGCAGTTTACACTGGCCAAATAAAAACGACTTCACGTCTGGTTAAATCACTAATAAACAGACATTCCCATTACAAAAGCAAACACACGTATAAATTGCTATAACAATTCCGCGTTGTCATCACGCGATAAAGACTAAAGAATAAAGAAATGAATTTCCCTAATGAGATTGAATGAAAAGTGCAACAAATTAAATTCTCCCACGCGACGCTTAATAAAAAGAGACGTTACGCCGTCCCGAATATAAGTAATTCATAAAACTGAGCTGGGCCTTTGATATGAAAATATGGCTAATCCACGGCACGCGCGCCGGCCGGGAAGCGACTTATGTTTGTTTGTTTGTTTGCTTTCTCGGCATCATGTCGTTATTTATTGATCACAACTTGGGACTTTTCAATACTCCAAATTTATTTAAGCCACGATTATAAATTATATAGGTACCCTAAGATTGATGATCATAACTGCGCTATAATCATGTTTTATAAGGTATACTTATTCCATGAATTTGTGGAATGCTTGTACGCATGTTTAAGCTTTATTGGTCATCGTGCGTTGAAATATGGAGACAGGTATCTATTACAGGATACTTACATGAATCTCTGGTCTCGAGCACTACATACATTCCCTTTATATGGATGATAGATCAACCAAAATACACCTGATGATAACGAGATCTGGAAACCGGACGCATATTAGATATCATTATCATTATTGCAACAGTTGAAAAGTCATTTTCAATGTTTAATTTGTTTCACCTCATTACGTTATCTTTTTTATCTTTTGTGTACCTAACTTTATAAATACCTTTAGTTAGGGTTTGATTACTTACTTTAAGGGAATGCATATTTTCTGAAAGGCATTTTTTTCCATTCCCTGGTGAAAGAGGTATTCATGTTGATCTTAAAATTACATTGCTAATATATTAGCAAGTTCATAAACTTAATATTACTGGTAAGTACATACGATCTCACTGAGGTCGGTTATAGACTCGTTTCTGGACGCATAATTTTGTTTCTAAGCAGTATTTACGCGACTTAATAGATCTTTAAGAATCTTTGGTTTTTCCTTTTTTAATCTGAAAACGTTTAAGTAAATTAAAGTAAACCAAAATTTCACAACTTAAATTAGTTCTTTGTTCCACTTTAAAAAATGACAACTATCATATGTATAACAAGATATTTATTTGGTTGATTGATATTTAGGTATTCTATATTCTATTTCATACTCGTAACGACAGGGAGCTCACATGAGGCCCAAGCATTATTATAGCACAGTATATCAAGTACCTACCGACGGTAAATTAACATTAAAACAGTAAAAAGGCTGGCCGACTCTTTTAAAAAGGTATTATTAAAAGCCATTTGGAGCACAGTATTATGAGAAACAATAAACACCACACCGAGTGTTGGTTATTTTTAATGTTTCAGCATTAAGCACGGGACGATTGAATGACGACGACGGTAGTTAAAGTGATTTTATTATTTCTGAATTGATTTCAAGTAGTAAAAACTAAACCATGAATAATATTAATACTAATGAAGTTATTAATGTCACGTATATTGGCGGTTCGGTATCACCACATAGCTACTCATTCGGTGTTTTATACTGAATTCATATTGGCGTGCCTTCATCGAAACGCAAAGTTGTATCAAATCTAATTTCTCAGCTAAGTATTGAAAAGCTCAGAGAAGCGAGCTGGGATTTGAACCTGCTACCTCCTGCCTTAATGGCACCGCACGTATTTATTCTTCTTTCGATTTTATTAAGCGTAAGTAGGTTGCCTAACAATACTTTAATAATAACTAACATACATCAAACTAAGGAAGAAGAGGTAAGAAGGTAAAGACGAAGGTGACGACGCGGTTAGCCTAGTTGGGAGTGACCCTGCCTCCGAAGCTAGCGTCCCGGGTTCGATCCCCGGTAAGGGCAAATATTTGTGTGATAAGCACGAATGTTTGTTCCTGAGTCTTGAATGTTTCCTATGTATTTAAGTATTTATTTCTCTATATAAGTATGTATATCGTCGTCTAGTACCCTTAACACAAGCCTTTAGAGCTTACTTTTGGGACTAGATCGATTTGTGTAAAAAGATTGTCCCCTGATTTATATAAAAAAGAGGATCTTTCCTTCTTTAGTTTCCCAATAGAGCTTGACTGTTTTTTAAATACGTGCAGTAGTAGTAGTCTGTAGCGAGTTGAAATCCCGGCTCGCGCCACTGGGTTTTTCGGTACTTATGTGCGGAATCCAACCACAATAATAATACACAAGAATAAACCACAAGCCACACCACCATTTCGATGAAGAAAAACATCTTGAGGAAGCCTGCATACATCTGCGAAGTAATTCAACCATGTATTTGAAGTCCCTAATCCGCACTGGACGAGCATGGGAACTACCGCCCCGTCCCTCGTACTATGAAAAAGACTAACTGTTGAGTTTCCTGCGACGCTTCTTCTCAGCAGATGTCATCTTTCTAAGCGATGGTAGAATCAATATGAAAGAGCCTATGTGTGTCCATGAATTTGTGATTGTTTTTATGTAATGTTAATGTTACTCGTAAATACATCTTAGTTACAACCTGGAAACAAGCAGTCTAAGTATAGTTGTTTTTGCAAATTAATATAATACTTTACGCATCTTAGTTACAACCTGGACACAAGAAGTCTAAGTATAGTTGTTTTCGCAAATTAATATAATACTTTACGCATCTTAGTTACAACCTGGAAACAAGCAGTCTAAGTATAGTTGTTTTCGCAAATTAATATAATACTTTACGCATCTTAGTTACAACCTGGAAACAAGCAGTCTAAGTATAGTTGTTTTTGCAAATTAATATAATACTTTACGCATCTTTGTTACAACCTGGACACAAGAAGTCTAAGTATAGTTGTTTTCGCAAATTAATATAATACTTTACGCTAATTTCTATACCGTATAAACATCAGACAGTTCAGATGGATATTGTCATCTTTCTGCTATTTGGAAAAAACCAATTTGGGCTTATTAACCGAACGTTTGCATTATTAAAGTTTTCAAGATACGCAAAACGTCACCATTAATTTCCGTAATGAGATTTGGGTGAACATTGAGCTTTCATGTCACATCTAGTAAACATGACATGGCACAGGGTCCTATCGCGCCACGATCAATGATGTATCGAGATGTGTGTTTCATTAAGCACGCATTTCGAAAGATTGTGTTGAACTGGAAGTGGTTATACACAAAGCAACTGAAAGGAGTACTTTGTTTTAATATAGTTCAAAAGTACGCTTTCAGTTAATCGTTTGCTTAGAAATATATTCCTACAACTTCTCCGTTTTTGTCCAACAGAGGTAGTAAATGCTGGTTTTAATTTACTTTTACTGGTCTTTGATGTTATGATCCATCTGCGATTTCCGCTTAGATCGTTTGTCGTTGTTGAGATCTATAAAACGCATGTTGTACACAGAGTGAAACATACGACACGCGAAACGTTTAATAACGCACGTTGTCCACGCTACTTAGTGGGTTAAATTTGAAACGATGCCTTCGAAATTTTTAACTTTCTTAAACGTAAAATAAAGGGGCTCGTAAACTGGTTAGATTTTCGGCAACTTATTGCTGCAATCCGGGCTATCCTCAAATGTTTTCATTCAATCTATAAATAGATTGAATGAAAACTTTTGATGCCCATTAGTGATGTAATAAGTGATCTTTCAGCAATATATTTCCGAAAAACTAGCTAGTTTACGAGCCCCATAATAAACTCAGTTTTGTCCAGTATAAAGGGGTAAAACAAGTTTGACGTTTCTTATTTTAAGTTCAGTGACTTCTAAATTTAGCTGTCACACTTTTGAATTGGCCCCAATTTCTGGTTAAATCAAGTCTATGTTTGGTAAAGACAACACAATTTTACTGGACTTAATTTAAGTTAATATTAATTGAACAAATAATCCCTATTTATACAATATAATCAATGCGAAAAAGTGTTTGTCGGTTGGTTGGTTGATCTTATTTTCACGCAACAACGAAGCAGCGGATCGGCGTGATTTTTCGCATAGATATAGTTTATAGATTGACATATATAAGAGATATAATCTACTATTTTCGTCCTGAAAAATACAAAGCCCTTGAGAGAATAGCGATAAACGAGTATTAAATATGGAATCATTATTTATTTTTATTTCTATTCGGTCGTGTTTAGTAACAATTGACAAATAATTTTCACATCGGCCTATATAAGCCTCACTGCTGCAATACTAGCTGGGCAGAGGCCTGCGCTAAATAAATTAATGAAGGTGTTAATGAACAAAAAAATTATTATGTATATTCTGTTGTAATATGATCTTATTCTGATGTAAAAGATGATGCAAAACATAATTATTTCTCGGTTCTTTAATGTTCGTAAATGCTTCGCAGTAAAAACATGATCCAATTTTTGTACCACTTATCTGTCAACAAAAGAGTGGACATAACCACAGGGGTCAACATGACTCACTGTGACATTTTTTGCTCATACTGCCTCTTCTAGGAATCACTACATCGTGGAGGGATCTGTAGTGTGGGTGTCCTTGCTTCGCCAGTCATCGATCATGACTGACTTGGGTCCCACTATCACTAACACATACAACCACATGTGATATTAATTATTGAGTAAAACATATGAAACGGAGATTAAATAATGGGCTTTTAATTCAATTATTTTCATTTTTATTTTGTTTCGAGATATTGTTTAGATAATAACTTTAAGGATCGTGAAAAACAAAGTTTAAATGGGTTTCAAATTTCAACACGGCGCATTTATAGCCAAGTACCAGTGGCGAAGCCTGCCTACAAGCCGATTCCTGACGGTTTTACCAAGCTAGAAAGCTACGGCTAGGTGTCAGTGAAGTTCATGTTACTCTAACTAAATCTCAAATTCTCACGTATGGTTCTAATTCTTCCGGCTTCCCTTAGGAAATATTTCACGCTTCGCCACTGCCAAGTACTAACGTTTCATTAGAAGCATTTTTCGCCATGTTTAAATATATTCCATTGTTTTCTAGAAATATGATTTTATCATAAGTATAATGTATATCTAATATGCAATTAGTAAACATTCTTTATTTCCCAAATTTATTTCATCGTTTTCGTTCTGTTTAAAAAAATATGATAGCAGCTTACTCAGCCCTAGAGAGCTTTTAAATAATCTCTTCTTAGCACGTAAGCCAACACAGGTTTGAATGATTATTTGAGCACTTCATTTGCCTATTACCGTTAATTAATTATTGAGGAACGGGGTGAGACGTTATGTTGGCTCTTATAAGTGCTTGGACAGTATAAGCAATGTACTTATTGTGTTAAAGTGATATATCATTCTAAATTTTACATTAAATACTGCCGTGTCATAGCCGACCATGTAGAAGAGAATTTTCATCTCAATGTGAGTCACAGTACTGATACGGGTGGTACAAATAACGAACAAATTGTAAGAGATGTTAGTTAGTAGTAATAGGATTATTTGCTATCTATTTAAAGATTTTGCTCTAGTTATACACCCGGAAACGAACGACTTTGATAAAAAAATATTAATAATACTTAGTCTGAATCATGGTATAGTATTCAAATGAATCCAAAAGAATTTCTCAAGAGAAGGTTCTAAATTAATATAAAATTAATAAAAAAACGGAAAGCATGGTAATAGACATATTTATACATATAATAAAATTAAAACCTTTTAACTATATACATTGATTTTGAGTATACAAAATTAAGTGGATTATCGATCCGAATATTACTTTACTCGGTTTTTAATAAAAAGAAACCCTATTATCAATGATTTCGTACTAGATAACGCGTTTGTTTTCTGGGCTATTATGCATAATATTCAAAAGCATTAATATTCGAAAAACAACGCGCGGCACAGGATCATATAACAAATCTCAAACTGCGGCGTTGTGACTATATTGCAGGAGCGTTACCTATCAGATATCATTTGATTAAATCACCGAATTAAAACCGTTAAAAAGTTATCTGGCCGTCTCGTCATTTCCGGCGCGCGATTCAACGCAGCTATGCGAAAGGTAAAGTGTTTCTTTTTTACTTTTGCGTCCGTTGATTCGATCCTCGGTCCTAAGACCGTTTTATAGGACCATGTCGTAAATACTACGGAACTTTTGAGAGGCAACCGGTTTTTTCAAATATCTCAAATCGCGGGACTGTGGGTGTTTTAATTTTATTCTAGTTTTGTTGTTTAAAAATTGTCAACGATGAATGAATACTATAAAATTTATCAAGTTTGGTTTAATTCGAGGGAAAGGCTGCCGTGCGCAAGCGCCTATGAGTTTACGCTCGGCAAGAATCTGTATGACTCGCTGCTCCTTTCATTTATAGGTAGGCGTTTAATAGAGTATACCGATTTAATATAATTTAATGATTATCGTATTCAACATATTTCTATCTGTATGTATCTTGTGGAATAAATCTTCGAAGTTCGTATTTTAAGAAAAGTACTCGTAGTTGAACTGCATTAAAACAAAAATACTTAATCAGCAAATTAATAAAGCTATATGCTAAAGCTAGCTATTGTACGGTTTTTTGTATACAGTTGTCATTTCTATTCAAAATCCATGACTCTAAAGTGTGATCAAAATGTTTTTCAAAAACGATATATTGTATAGTTTTGTCGTTCACTAGATTTATGGACTATTACCAGCATCATCCAATACAACTGATATCAAACTTCAAATGATGTCTCTTTTGGCAAACAATGGTCAGCCTCACCTGTGTCCGGATAGAAAGAGCAATTGTTATTCGTAAGTCACATATCCATACGACTGAGAAACGAAATGAGTCCTTATTTTGTGGAGAAAAAGTACCACTAAATAAACATGTTGGAGGAAAGAAGGTCCCACGGTGCAGTGACCGACACCTCCCGCGCTGCGGATTCGACTCGTGCGATTATTTACGTGCCGCATTGTCCACATACGTCTTCACCGACAATATTTTACTTCATACCTCATTTCACGGAACTCGGGCATATTACGTCGGACAACATTCGGACATGTAAGCAAACATCTTAATGTTTACTAATGAAACATTTCGAAGTACATTGATTGATGATGCCAGCCATGGTTTTGTGTAGTCTCGCATTATTCTATTCATAAATCGCGCTGCGGGGTTGCGAGTCTGCGTTGGTGGCTTCGCTATTGTCCCAACAATTGGGTAAAGGTAGTGCGATTTTTTTGGAGTGGGTCATATAAATTTCATGCGTATTTTAGCTTCACGTCGCAGATGGAGTGAATGATTAAGAGGTCGTTTGAGGGGGATGCGTTGAGCGGGTCTCGGGGGAGCCGAGCCCCCGACGCCAGAGTGTGGTGCACTGCTTGCAATTAACTCTGCTGTCGGGGTATTATCTCGGCATTAGATCGTCGTCGTAGTGTCACCTCCCGCCCCCGCCCCCGTGTCGCCTCGCCGTCACCTCTCACCACGCTTTACCGATACCTTCCATCTTATCTAACACCATCCGGCGGCGATATACCTCGACAATTATTTTCGAATTGTTACCTCGTAACGATTACAAATAATAAATACATGTACTTGAAGTTTATTTTTTATTAATGACAAATAAAAGTCCGTTATCGATTTTTTTGTAGAAGTGAAAAACTACTTACTAGGGTATACTTAGATACGCGATAAATTCAATTAAGTCTCTGTTTTACCTTCGTGCTGTCGGTTAAAGAGACCGTTGCTTATGTCCGGTCGTTGATCAAAATTAAGAACAACTATGAGTCATTAATGTAAATTATTAATAAATGCACTGTTAGGTTAGCTTAAATATATCAAAGTATCATTGATAAAAAGATTTCGCTTCATGTGGGGTGATGAGGAGCGCTGATAGTCGTTTCACGAAATAATTTGATGACAACTCATGTAGCAACAATCGCCACCGAAAATTAACTTTTGCCGTATGCAAGAAATTACTTATTTTACATAAATAATAAAGCCAATTTGTTATTATTCATGCGACAAACTTTTACCGCGGCCGATAAATAAACAACAGTCAATAGATTTAGAACAAAAACTGTAATGTCAACGGCTATGATTGCCAATATAAAAGTAGGATCACCGTGTGCGGGGTGGCCGGGTGCGGGCCATTGTGCCAGCCGCCCCCCGCAAGCATTCCTTGCTTATTTAATGCAACGATGCACGCGTAAACATCTAAATAACTTTTGTGTGACACTTCTCCCCGTCCCTCTAATTTTACTAAGTAGCCGTATCTCTATTTTATTTACAAATGTATCGGGGAGAAACATCTGAACCAAATGTGTTTTCGGCGCAAGACAAGTGTTTCGGATGTCTGTATTCAATTGGTGATTTGCGTCATTGTTTAAATTAGTAATTTTGGATTCTGGGAAATCACCGTTAAATCTGCTACTTTCTATGTTGAAATCAGTGAAACTACGTGTATATTAATAATTATTTATGACTAGTAATTTTACAGAGAATCTTATATTTGTATTATTCCGGCTAGGGATATAATTTCGTCTCTAAAAGTGAAATAGTTGGCCCAGTTAAATAGTTAAGTTACCCAGTAATTTTGAAGATTACGCCATAAAAACATCCACGCATTTACCTACGTTTTCACATTAAAATAACAGATCAGATAAGGGTAATTAAGGTGCCTAAATAACTTTGAACCATATTAATGCAAATAGGATTTAGTATTATTTTAACAACAACATACTCGTATTAGATCTTGGTATGTTTCATTTTGACGGGAGAGCTGACGTTATTGTGAACACGGGATTGTCTGTTGCAGGAGGAACAGTGCGCAATAACTTTATTGAAATCCCCTTTAAAATTGGCAGTGAATAGACATCAGTCAATATTGTTAGCGATGGCTGCTGCTATCGGGCGCGTCCACGCGCGGCATCTGAGCGGCCGCAGCAAGGTCGCCGGCCCTCAGCTCGCACCCCAGGCGCTGCCACTCTCCTGTCACAGCTTACGCAAACCGACTGACAGCCTCCCAATAATACGTTGCGAAAATGTGTTAATCGCAACATTTTCACGCTCTGCGACTCCGAATTAGATTAGCCCGATGACAATAACGACATCTGTACTTGAATGAAACTCGTCATATTTTGACAGGTATCGTCGCGTGTAAGGGACCCACATACACGTGTTCGAAGCGTCCCACGCTGGAGCTCGCCAGTGTGATCACAAAAGTATATTTCACGCGGCGCGAACATCCCAGTGATCGCGATCCCGGTATCTCGTATTAGCGAACGCGAGGTTATCATCAAAAAAATAATGCATTTGGGATTTGACGGCTCCCCATGTGCGCACAGCTTCCTTTCAATGACGCTCGTATAAATGAAACGGGATGATAAATTTATTTAATGTATACCAATGTTTGGACATTTTTATTTCGCTGTCGCTTAAACGTTGGTAACATAATTTAGTTCGCCATATGTTGAGTCGATACATCGTTTTGAGTAGGAAGTGGAAAAAAATGTTTAACGACTTGTGAGAGAAACTATGACAAACCCGGTCCTTTTCCTCGTACCATTCTATTTCAATAAACATTTTTTTTCTGCTACACAAAAAGCTTGTGACGAATGTATCTGTTAGATAACGCGGGCACTGGGATTATGTCAATTACTAACGAGATACGTAATCCTGCCTGTTAAATTTGATGAAAACATTAAGTTAGCAGTATTACACGTTGGAAAGTCGTTTTGTGTTACTATGAGAATCTCCTGAATAGTTTTTATTATTTAGTGAATTTCCCTCAGATCCTTATTTCCATCTGGAACTCTACAGCTATTAAGAAAAGGCATCTTGTTATTAACCCCTAAAGAGATTTAAAAACCGCTTTACGAACAATGGTTCTCGATATTGCCGAAATAAAAATTTGCCGCCTCATTAATAGGGGTTTTAATTCTGGGTTTCCTTTTAATTGATCCGGGCCGGGGTAATTATTCACAGGGGGTTATATATAAAGTAATTATTGCTGGGTAGCCCTTTTTCCTTCCCCCGCTAATCACCCGCCGGGTGTCGATGACGGCTCGCAACTGTGTCTTAGATCGCGTTGACAGCTTTTTAATATATTTCCCTGTTGTATGTAAATCGCGACAATACTGCGGTGCAGATGTTGGAGCTGCTTTTTTTGAGTTTCGAATTAAGCTTTGGATGTGCCTCTGCGCTGTGACTGATTTGCAAGGAACTCGTTTAGTTTTATCTTAGTTCGGTTATTCTCATTATTCTCATCATTATTTCGAGAGAACCTTACATAAAAGCAAATGTTAGTAATGACGCATAAGACGAATAGGCTTGTGCAATAGAATATGTAGTAGTTAGAGCCTGACTACCAAGGCACCGCTTACCTTATGTTACAAATGCAAATGCTCCTCACACTGTGTCCCAGCCGCCGCTAATCCGGTAACAATGCTGCGGCTCGCAGCCCCAACAAACGGACTAAGTTTTCGCCAATTACTTACCCAACATAAATTAAAATTACCCTAAACTGCATCAAAAAAAAGCCTTCTCTGGATGAAAATGAGATTTATATCTGTTAAGGCGAAGTTGTTCATCTTCATAAGGCCTGACGTTTCATTTCTGTCTAGGCAGGCCGACAAGTGCTAACCCTCCCTTACCCTTACCTCCCTCTCCTTAGCCTCACCCCCTCTCGAAGGGCTCCCCCTTGTTATGCATAAAATCTTGTCTTATTACTTTCAACTTTGCTATTATATTTGACGAGACGAAGTTGCAAAGTTATTCAGTTATTAAAATTTTTGGCCGCGCCGTCGGCAGCCGGATAAATCTAGTTCGAATGTAAATGCGAGTGCTTAAATTATAAGGCGAGAACTTATTTGATTGAACAAACCTTAGGATCTACGGATTAATGTCGGAAATTTAGACGACGAGGCAGTTTTCGTAATTCGCTCATTGTTGTCGCAAAACAGAGTGGTGGGCGAGTGAGGGCGAAATGGGATTGACGAGGTTTTGTGATGGAGTTTTCGCGTTTGACGTCGGCCACGGATGTCCTCTTGTCGGGACGGTTGTTTCGTTGCGTAATTTCTGTGTACTTGACGAACACACCGATTTATTTTGATACGTACCCTTTTTGTCTGACATTTTAATCTGTATTTTGTTTAATATTGTTGATGAAAATATAATCATAGGTAAGTAAGCGCTGCTTTCACATTCGGTCAGGATGATGATGCTGCAAATTGCAAGCGATTAGAGAGTCGATACAGGTAGCAGAGAGTGTCGGGCGGCGAGCGGGCGGAGCAGGCGGAGCGCAACATCTGTTCGTTCCTCGCGACAAATTAACACCAGCTCGAGCAAACTGAGCCGCTGCGAGCTGCGACGAGCCATTCCAGCGCCGAACGCGCCCTAAAGCCTCCCTTAAGCGCTCCGCCAGCTGCGCCGAGCACTAAATTCCACGTTACAATGCTTTGTTTTAAAATTTGTAATCATTCTCACATTTTACGACGCTGAACGGTCCGTTTCGGAAAATTTGATACGACTATAAAGCCCCTAAATTGTGTTAGCATTCCAGTTAATTAAAACTTATGAATTTAAACGTACAGCTTTAGTACGCTTTGACGTTCCACGTTAGAGTTATACCTATGCATTTTAGACGTGATGAAATTATTTTCATTGTTTATACAGTTTAATGAGTTGATAAGTGAATGTTAGTAAGCGCGTAGCGCAAGTTACCGCGTCTGTCGGTAGGTTTTGTTTGCCTTGTTGGCTAAACAGTAGTTAAACCCAAATTGAATGGAGAAAGCATTGTTAAAGGGAATGCTTAATTAGTGAATTAATAATTATAAATATACTTAGCTGTATCTGTCACGTCCTATACTGTCACGGCCATGGATTGCCAGTGGCTGATAATTTATTGCCATTTAATGTATTTTTGTTTTGTGTTTTTTTTGTGCCATCATAACTGCGATTATGTTCCTAATCAGCTCAAATTTATTTATCATTGTTAACAATACGGAATAATATCAGAGTTGAATCTCCCCGGGTGCAAAACTGCAAATCCGCATCAGTGATACAAAACTTCTTTACAATGGTTCATAATAAAATCCTATTACGTCAATAAATTAAAAAAGTAACGCAAGTCAAAACATTTCCCACAATGATTAAATGCGTAACGAAAAAAGTTGACTTATGAAAACAAACACATTATGCGTATATTCGTGCAACTAATGATATGAAGCGAGGGGTAAGAAGTAACATTGTTAACAGGCATATTCGGTGTGTGTGCCAAAAGTTGGGCATAAAGGACGTAAATACGTCGGCGGGGGGTCTCGGCTGCACAATAACGCGTACGCTCGTGTTAATATTAGCCCGCTACTTAATTCCTTGTTGTCCTAACTCGCTTAAGTGACTAAGGCTTCGTGACACCGTGTTAATTAAATAATTACTCTAAATAATAACTCCTTGGCCGTGGAGCGCGGCCGCTACCGCTTTAATGTGTGCTTTAGTCTTTAGTGGGTCCAATTTGAAACGGGGTCTTCTTAATTTAATATTTCCTAAACTTAAAACAAGAAAGGTCAAACTCGATTTTGCATACCACAAAGCTGTCAAAATCAAGTTTGACGCTTGTGACTTAAATTTAGCGAATACACTTTCAAAATGGCCCCAGTATAGGTTTAAATTAAACAGTGCAATGACGTTTGGGCAGCTTTACCAAGAAAGGTATTACTTTAATTGTCAGATTTTCCTTTCGCATAACCACTTTTCGTCTAATAGAAATAATGTTTGAATGTTACTGATTATATTATAACACCGTTTGATTATTTGTAGGTTTTCTTAAAACGTTACGTGTATATGTATTACCACATTGTCTGCAAAGATAAACATGTATGGAAGGTTGAAAATGAAACTGAACATAACTTTGACTTCGGTGCCATGAAAAATACTTAGTCGTTTATCGTCTTAATATTAAATCAAAAATTTACAATTGATTTCGACACAGCGTTGTTCAAAACTCCAAAAATATTATAATATTGATATGCGAAAGTAATTCTATCTCTCTGTCTGTCTGTAAAGCTTTAACGGCTAAACCGCTGAACTGATGTTGATAAAATTTGGTATGGAGATAGCTTGAGACCGGGAAAAGGACACGTTTTTAAGAAAATCAACCCATAAAAAGATGAAGTAGGTGTTGGAAAATTTATTTACGGGAAGCTCATGCATTGATATTAGAGCCAGCTGAGGTTTCTTGATGTGTCTGTGCGTTCATGGCTAAACCACTTCGAGTATACCGATTTTAATTAAATTTGGTATTGAGATAGTTTTAGCCCTGGGAAGGACATAGGCTAACTATTTTATAAATAGGGGTTGGAAAAAGTACATGAAAATTCCCTATATTTTAAGTTTCCACTCGAAGACGAAGTTGTGAGTAAACGCTAATACAGAATATACATAGTAATATGGATCGTTGACAATGTAACTAACACTTGTCGATCTTAAGTCTAGAGACTCCAGTCCAGGGCATTCATACAACATTGGCCAAGCGATATGGTATATTATACCTACTGCTTTGCTGTCTTTATCTTATATTGCAAAGTTTATATTAAAAATAAAGTAGCATAACAAAGCCATCGGTTTCTGTATCACTAAGACCAATGCTGTAACTAAGGCTTAGGGCCTCTTTAAGAATGGGAAGCAAAATCGTTCATAATGGTTTTATCAAGACGTACTGACTAAACTATCCAGTGATCTAAGAATGATGGGCAAATTGGCTCATATAACCAATACAAATCTCATGTATACCACGTGAAAGCTAGTTACATAAGCTTCATTTTCTAATACGGGGACACACTTCAAAACCCCGGAGAAGATAGTTATCAGCCTTCAAACATTCACACACGCACAACGTTTATTACTATACTAGCTCTGCCCCGCATGCGTTGCAATGCTATTTCCCATATATTTTACCCAGCCTTCACAGTCTAGTCGTCATAATAACAATAACAGCAAATAGTGGGATCAATAAGCCTACATACGTTATAATTCTATTGGTGATTGGGCTGGGTTCCATACATTTTGCCCATCATCCTTTATTTCGTATTCCAAGATCTAAGATCATACATTTAATACAATGTATTGTTGGATCATAACATGGTTGTCATAAACATTTACGACAAAAATACAGAATGAAAGGTTCACAAAGGGGCAGAGCCAGGGGTTGATTTTTAACAACGTCTCACACAGGGCTCGCGGCGAATCTCGAGTGACTCTCCAGGACGCGCACACGCCGCCCGCGGCCATTGCCCATTAAACAAAATGTTATTCTTCCACGTTTCGCGATGTTTTAATAAATTAACGAAACAAAACAGACGCGTTTGAAAAGAAGTGCACATTGCAGGAATAATATTCGTTCTTTATAACATACATTATACATTATTGTTATCGTATCGTTTGTCCGACGTATTTGTTCATACATCAATGGCATTTTAATCAAACGGTTACCTATTTAACGGTGATTCAATATGCGTATCTTCACTCTATCTCTTTCTCCTTATGTGTTGTGTTTACTATCTCCTTTTGTGTTTTTAAATATTTCCAGAGATAGAGTAGTAAGTTGTTCGTTTTTGCTAGCCTTGACTCACGAAATACTAACGTTAGTCAATTATAGGTTACGATTTACTAACGCACAGGAAATGAATATAAAATTACCTTACCAAAGCAGAAACTCAGGCAAATAATTTCAAATTAACCCAAAAACAAATGAAACAGTCTCGGCAGTCAGTTATTTGTTCGCGAGGCGGGGCGGCGGGGCCGGCGCTATGTACAGCTTACCCTCAAGCACCTACTCTATTGACTTTCTTCCGCCACTTTCTTATCGTGTTATGATAAATGACTCCCCCGCCATACGACAACCAACTCTAAATGCGCTTCGCAAGATACGAAATCGCTTTCCCATTGTTATCGAGCATAATGCATTTCACAGCAGCGACGTTGCTTCTTTAAATAATAAAAGCTCTTTGTAAAACTTTCCCTCGTTGAGCGTTCTAAAGCTTTTCGGTATCCAGTAATTAATATTCATGGAGGCTCGTGCCGAGGGGCCTTGTAATTAATAAACTTATATGATACTTTTGTTTACAGTGTCATTCGCGAGCGGGGGCGACGGCGTCGTCGGAGTTGCGCCCGCCGCGCTCCACTCCACTCCACGCGTCTCTTGATCCATTTCGGCAGTCGCTTCTTTCATCTACTTACTAACATTCGATTACCAACGCTCGATTATAAATTATTAGCTAGTTACAACTGTTTAAATTACAATAAGTGTGTTGATAGAAACGCAATTCACTTCTTAAGGTATTTATATTGTTTTGGAATGGTTTTTGGCATGTTTTGTTTTTGTATACCTAAAATAAATAAATTAAGAACAACCGGTTTCCCGACTAGATCTAAGCTAGACTACGAAGTTGAAGGTCGCTACTGGTATTACAGAAAACGGGTTTAGCAGTTTGTGGGTTTTTGAAAAATAAGAGAAGCCACCTTCGGTTTTGTATTGAATAAGCAGAAATTCGCAATAGATGGTGCGATAATATTTTAACAACATATACTTGTTTAACTTAATTAAGTATTTGTTTAATGAAAACAATTATCGAATACTACTTATCACTAAGCATTCATACTATCCAAGTTAATACTTATGGTACCTCATTCTATTACAAACTTTGGCGATCAAAAAGGAGAAGCCGATATAAATTTAAAACTTCATATCAAAGAGACAAGTATCGTTTAATTTAATTTGAAGACACAAGTAATTTGACAAAACTCCTGTAATAAAATTATCGAGCATTGACCGCGGCCCGATAAGTGGAGGGGGGCCGGATGCTGCTCGCATGTTAATACACGTAAAACGAAGATTATCCATAAAACTCACAAAAGGTGCCGAGTTGTCTTCACGACCTGCCCGCCCGGTGGGCTCACCCGTTTAACCAACATTTGATTCAAAGATTAAATGTCAAAGTCAAACTATATTTATTCAATTTAGGCTTTTAAAAGCTCTTATGAAGGTCAAGGAATGAATTTAATGCGTTTGGTTAGGTACGATCCAGGATATCAATATAAGCCTGACATACTGATTAGAACGTTTTAATACATAATAATGTAGAGCCTAACAATACAAAGTCTGAAATGACTAGAACATTTTAAATTATCACCCAACCGTATAATTGCTGTTAAGTCAGCTTGAGTATTGTGCTTATAAGTTATGGTCTTGGGTTGTGGTTATGTTATCTTTGACAAAAATTGAAATATACGCGTACGTAAAACTAAACCAGAACATAAGAATAGCCTCATGCAATTATTTCATATTTCATATTTAAAGCTTTCATTTAATTTCGCCTCTTGTTTTTAGTAATTTTCAAGTGAAACTTAAATTATAATTATAATTAATAGTAGTAGATTTGAGCATTGTTTATTCGTCATCGAAACGGAATCCCCTAGAACAACGTAAGTGCTCTCAACACAAACATATTGATTCTCAATACGAGACGCGAGCGCCCCAGGGATGCCGTAACAACATAAAAACGCGACGCAGCCCGAACACCGCGTGTGTAGTACACTTGTGTTCTGCTATGCGGCGAGCGTAGGTTAAACTATAGTTAAACTCGACGGCAGCCGGCCCCAGCCTCATAATACCTATTATAACGTGTAAGGAGTAAAGAGTCGGCCTTATCTCCTACACAGGCCCGATTCCTGACCACTTTAATGGGAAAAGCATGTTAGAATTAAACTAAACAAAGACGACGCATCAATTAGGGGCATTTCTTTTTTTACATTCAAAAAAGGGCTTAACTTTTTAGCTTGTTCGTTGACCGACTTGCGCCCGGGCCGTTCGTTATTTTACTGACTTATTTGATTAGATCAATCTCAATGATTCTTGTAAAGGATACAATTAAGCCGATAAAAAGATAAGTGGGTGCAAACATAAACTTTGGGGCTCGGAGAGCTGAGGACCACTAATTAAGGCCTACTTACGAAACGTAAGAACGATGTATGGCGCGGAATGACTCGCTTGTACAACACAAAGACGCTAAATGAAAGTGTTGGTCCATTTTAAACGGAATTTATTCTTCTTTTAATAAATTCTCTACAACGAGAGCTGTACCATTTGCTTTCGCAAACTGCAGCTTTACTAGCTTCCAGGTTATTTGAACATAATATTCAGAATTGGAAAACTGCACATGTATTTAATTTTGTCTCGTTAAAAATGGCACCACCTATTTAGTAAACAAAAATACTCAGGTCTCAGCTCCCTGCTGAACCGTCGTAGGACCTCACGTTGCGCATACGCACCCGGCTTCAATCATGTGTAAAATTACAAATGGGAAGATTTAACATCAAGTAATTAAATTTAGAAGAGTATGCATTCATCTCAATTCAATAACTCTTCTAAAATAGGATTCCGGAGGAATGGCATATTCGATCCGTTTTGTATAGGTTTTCATTATCTCATATTGCTCGAAGTAATAAGTCTGTATGTTCGGCGAGAGTTGATAAAAAAAGTAAAAAGGCAGGGCTTCTTAACTCAATAGACATAGCGGCCCGCTAATTATTTTTACGGTTGATAATAAAAAATTAACGAGAAACATTATATTTTTTTCATAGAATATTATTATTGAATAGCCTAACTGTATAAAAAGAAAGCAACACGCGAACAGGACACCCCAACGCCACACTCGAAGCCAATGACATTATTAAATGTAGAAAAACACAAGACACGTCATATTCAATCCATACTCAACGCGTTTTAAACATGTGTCATAGATATTTTTATTATTTTTCGTTTCTTGACCGAAGCCAGTGCTGATTATTGAATTCATATGACATTTGAGGCGGACATATAAGACATTAATTTGCAATATGGCGATTGTTTATATGAACAAAACAAATATATTTCTTTCGCCGCCGTCCGCCCGGCGCAAAACCGCAGTTGACAACATCTGCGTCCCTCGTACCACGAAACTCAGTGCGCGCGGCGATAAGCGACGCCCGTCATACAGTTTGCGATAGTTAAGCGACAGTCGCTATTTCGAAACGATATCATATTACTTATCAACTCTCGGCGAACAGGCCTTACGTAGTGTTTGACGCAATAACATGTATTGGCATGCCTAAACAAACATGAGTTTGCAAAATTATAAGCTTTGGCTGCCCGCAGGCATGTAAAATGAATTGCAATAAAACAGGGCCGGGAACATTGCCGTAATTAAGACGAGGTAAATAATATAAGGTATTGATGGATCGTAAAGTTAAAAGATTCAAAACAACAAACTGCAAGGTAAAGTTTACGACGCTGACCGTCCCGCTTTTATTGTAGTTGTAAAATTCACGATCCATTATTAATTATTACAGACATCATTAATCTACTAATCTATTTAAGGACGTGGGATAAGAATCTCATTTAAAGTATTGAATGAAGAGTGTCCGTAGTGGACTCGAGATAGGCTTAAATTAGCTTGAGGGGCCAGGTAAGAAGATATCAGCTGCGAGCGGGCAAACGTATACTCTATATGCACGCGCTCAGGATGAAAACTCCATTGCATTTCGAGTGGGAGTTGGGTCGTTTTATGATTTGTAATAGAGTGCCTGATTTATTACAGGTTGGTGTGTAAACGACAAATGCATCGAAACAGATAGGAGCGACATGTCCGACATTGGAGGCCCGATGTCGCACGAAGCACAGCGCATTGCAGTCCGACGACACGGCTCGGGATATTCACATAGAAGATAAATGTTCCTGGTGAATCGAAATTCGGCTTTTACAGCTAAACATTGCGAAGAGCGCACATGTTAATGTATGTGCTAATGCAAAAATAATTCATATAAATCTTTATTTAACATGAGTGAAACAGCATATTTTTGGGGTTCCACAGTCAAAATTCTATTTTACTTTGCCCGTATCCGTTTGTCTTATTCTATTTGACAGCCACATAACTAAGGGACAATTTTTTTTTATAATTTTGTATATAAGTATGACGCGTTTACAACTAAAAAGTACAATATGCAAAAAACTTTTTTGATTGTTCCACTTATAAAATAAGGATTAACTAAATATTTGCTGCTACACTCTCGTAATGGGGTGTTGTTAGATAGCTATTTGAAAAATATTGTGCACGGAACCCTACAATTTGCATAGTCCAATATAAACTTCGCCGGTTTATAAATGCCAAATTATGACACTGAGAACTTTAACATAAAACATAGTTAATAATGACTACCTGTTTTCTTAAGATATCACATAAAATCATACTGTATTCATGTGTAGCAGTGCCGTCCAAAGACCGGATGGGAGTTTCTTTAGAACATAATCTTTACTACAAAACTGTGATCGGATCACTCAGTAACGAACCTACAGGGCCCCAGAGATATATTTAAATAGCTTTGGATAAATCAAATAAGTATTTATTGTACAATAACTGATTGTGTCTTTATGTTTGATCTGTTATGATGAATAACTTTTAAAGACGTGATAAGAAGCCAGTTAGAGAAAATACTTTTTTAAATGGTCTTTCTTTAATGTTTCTCTCAATAATGATCGAAGATGTATATCATAATCATCACGTGATCATTTGTCAGAGCAATTCATCTCAGAGAGTACAACAACAAAACAAGTTGAAACTTCCACAGAATATGAATTGTAATGGCGTGAATACTGGCAATTAGTAATTAGGCAATTTTTTGACCACTTACTCGAGCTACATTTTCAAAACGAGAAAAGCTCTTTTTTCTGACCGTTTAGGTCATACTCCTATAGGTATAGCTAAACAACGAGGAAATGCAGCCAGCGTTATCCAGCGGAAGTGACTTAGGCGATATATTGGGTCCAATTCGAAACGGTGTCCGCAAAATTTAAGATTGCCTAAACTTAAAATAAGAAACGTCAAACTCGAATTTGTATAGCTCCAAGGTTCAAAATCGAGTCACACGTTTCTTTTTTCAAATTTAGCGACCTCTAAATTTAGCGAAAACACGTTCGAATTGGCCCCATTATTTACATTTAGGCAGGTTATAAGGTTAATATTAAGTTTTTTTTTTAATATTTTCTTATTGGGTTCAATTCGAAACGGTACCTTCTAAATTTAAAATTCACTAAACTTAAAATAAGAAACGGCAAACTCGATTTGTAAAATACCAAGCGGTCAAAGTCGAGTTTGACGTTTCACACGTTTTAACAACTTTTAAACTTAGCGTAAACATTTTCGAATTAGCCCCATTGTTATTGTCAATAGTAATAAATTAAATTTAATTCGGTTGATTGTTGTTCATACTTTATAGTGAAACAAAAATAAATAACTGACACATTTATACTCGTACGTAGATTTTTAGAAGAACTTGATATCCGCAGAAAATTAGTAAGGCATCCTAAGGACGCTAACAAAAGTATGGCGAACTTTGACGACAGGGGGGCTAGCACGACATGCCCGCGAGTCGTTTGTCGCTCAGTGCGTCCATTACATTTTTGACTAGTTTGACAGAGACGCACTGAGCGACAAACGACTCGCGGGCATGTCGTGCTAGACGTGCTGAACCCACTATGCGCGACTTCGACTCGCATTTCACAAGTTTTTAAGAATCACGAATATAATAAAAAACCGGACAAGTGCGAGTTAAACTCGCGTGGAGAGGGTTCCGTTCCGTACATGATTATCTGAAATTTACTAGGTTACCTTAAATACCATAGACTTCTTATAGGTTTTCCTGTAATCTATAGGCAAAGATCTATTTTCTGTATTTTTTTTCAAAATTTTAGCCTTAGTAGTTTCGGAAATAAGGGGGGGGGGAATGGTCATTTTTCGCCTATTTTCCTGAATAACTTCTAAACTATTTTATTTAAAGTTCAAAAGAAAATATATTTAAGATCCTCACAATAAGCCCTTTCATTTGATATGTCACACGATATAGGTGGCATAACTTTTTTTTTTAATTTTCTAGTTTACCCCCAAAAAGTGGCCCCTATGTTTAAAATTCATATATTTACGTCACGCGTTCGTATTGCGGTCACCAACTTACATATGAATACCAAATTTCAACTCAATCGGTCCAGTAGTTTCGGAGCAAATTGGCTGTGACAGACGGACAGACAGACAGACAGACAGACACACGAGTGATCCTATAAGGGTTCCTTTTTTCCTTTTGAGGTACGGAACCCTAATAAAGTATAAATATTCGTGTGGTTGACTAGTACCAATAAAACAATGTGTGTTCAAGATATGATTTTCCTACAACAAACACCCAGTTATGCCTTTTCACAATCTCCTAAATTACATGCCCGTAAAATGTACAAAAAAGCATTTATAATTTATTGGATAACCGTAATGATTTGCGATGACTTCCTGTTTCGATGGATCATAGTAGTATTATTACTAGACAGATATGCAATAAGTAATTCTATGAAGTTGCACCACGTCGACGCTGCATTCCCGAACGTGAAGCGAGGTTCATTGAAACTATTGTGATGTAGGGAAGTTACTAAGGAGTATTGTACGTACGAGATTGCTGTTTACCTCTGTGTGTTGCTAGCCACGAAAAATGTACCGGTTTCTTTGACATGTACGAAAATTGCCAGATGAGCTTCTGAATGGATGCTTATAACCTGGCAAAAAAATATATTTTGATACGCTGTACTCAAACAGTTATAAAACGTACGAAAAATATTAATTAGGTGAACATACAAGTAAACAAATAAACCACAGTCACCGCTTCGGGATTTTAATGGAATATAACAAGTGCGAATCGGACTCGCGCACGAAGGGTTCTGTACCATTATAATCAACACGTTTGTTGTATGGGACCCCCCTTAAATATTTATTTTATTTTAATCATATTATTTATTTTTTAAGTCAATATATATCTAAATATTCTGTGAATATTTCAAGCGTCTACCTGTTGCCGTTATCAATATTGAGCAAAAACGAGCAAAAAAATCACGTTTGTTGTATGGGAGCCCTTTAAATATTTATTTTATTCTCTGTTTTAGTATTTGTTGTTATAGCGGAAACAGAAATACATCATCTGTGAAAATTTCAACTGTCTAACTATCACGGTTCATGAGATACAGCCTGGAGACAGACGGACAGATGGACAGACGGACAGCGAAGCATTAGCAATAGGGTCCCGTTTTTACCCTTTGGGTACGGAACCCTAAAAACGGTTCTTGATCTCTCTCAACTGTCGTGTGATGGTGAAAGGTACAAAGGAGTAAAATATTTTTGCTTTAATAAACAAAACTGTACCAGCATTTTCTAAAACGGTACAAACCTTGGACATCCACAGGTACCTGAGCACCGCATAGCTTGCTCTATTCCTCCACCGCATAGTTTTGTTCGCAACCTCTCATCGGCCCTCGAGCATTTAAGGCGCAGCTACGACTAATTGGACATTTCAAGTGTTAACGTCGAACTCGATGGGAGCGTGGACAAACAATATCGCTCGTTAACAATGACCCCGAGCGATATATATGTTGGTATATGGGTTATTGTAACCATTGTTACAAAACTTTGTATGATTCATGTTTGTTTTCAACACCAGTGATAAGTAGACTTTCCACTAATACAGATTCGTTAAAGTTCTTATATGTATAACTTACAATGTTAATAAATATAATAAATAAACTAATTATTTTTGTTATTTAAACTTAAACAAAATAAAACATAACTTAATCATAATTTGCTAAACCAGGCAATTAATAATATATATATATATGAGTCTTAACTTTAACTCGAGTTATTAAAAGCCCTCGCCTGAAAGTATAAAAGATTTATTCTCTTTGGGTTTTTAAAAGTCTGGGAGATATCTGAAAGCCGCTTCAAAAAACCGAACCTGTCCGTTTAGTAGGTAATTTATAATTTTTTTGATAATTTCTTAGATTGTTTGTTTTTAACTTCTAGATTTTTTTGACTTCAACGTGAGCTTCAGCTTGCCTTCTTCTGATGTCGTAATGCGTGGATTTTTTTTTGTATTTTGTAATTAGGTACGGTAATATATTTTTATAGTATTGACGGTGCATTTTAAGTTGATTTTTTCACAGCTCCACGAGATTGCAAACCTGAGTATTTGATATTAATTTCAACTTGATAGCTCCACGCGTTCCTGAGAAAAGGGTCTTGACAAACAGACAGACGGAAAAACGAGTGATCCTATAAGGGTTCCTTTTTTCCTTTTGAGGTACGGAACCCTAAAAACACTAAACAAATCATTACTTAAATTTTAAGGTCTGTTCGTCGAGAGTTGTTAAAAAAAGTAAAAAGTCAGGGCTTCTTAACTCATTACAAATAGCGACAGCTTATTATTTTTACCGATGATAATAAATTTTATTTTTTATTTTTTAGTAGATTATTATTATTGTATAGTCTACCTAACTGTATAAACAGAAAGCAACAGGCGAACACCCAAACGACACAATCGAAGCCAGTGACATATTGTAGAAAGACACAAGACACGTCATATCCATACTTAACGCGTTTTAAACATGTGTAATAGACACATTTTTTGTTTTTATTTTATTTGGCTGAAGCCAGTGCACATTAATGAATTTATATGACATTTGACGCGCACATATAAGACATGAATTGGCAATATGGCGATTGTGTATATGAACAAAACAAATATAAATTTTTTGCCGCCGTCCGCCCAGCGCTGCTCCTCACTTTACAACATCTGCGTCCCTCGTACCACGAAACTCAGTGGGCGCGGCGATAAGCGACGCCCGACATACGGTTTGCGATAGTTAAGCGACAATTGCTATTTCGAGTCGATATCATAATATTTATCAACTCTCGCCGAACAGACTTTAGATTAATTATAACTCAGAAATTAAAAACAATTACAACACCAGCTAATTATATTTCAATAGTTCGTCTCTTTCTCGCCCATTATGAGCGATAAGGGGAAAGTTGGTAATCTCATTTTTGAGCCAGAGTCAGCATTACTTTGGATATTAGAGCCCCGAATAGCACAAGGCTTGGCCTTAAGCTCGAACTCGGAACTGCATCCGCGCTTCTTGTTAAACGCCGCCGCCCGCTTAAAGCAATTTGCAGAGTTGAACCGGCGCGGCGAGCCGTTTGCTCTGCAGTTTTATTAAAAGCCCTACTAGTTTGCACAAATGCAAATTGTTTGTGATATTAAAATCACCGCCTTGAATTTTTTTGAGTACTCGTTATTATTTGTTAGAGTACATGGTTTGCGTTTAGTTGAAGTGTTCTCCTTCGTTCACGATTTATTTGTATACTAGCTACCGCCCGCGACTTTGTCCGCGTGAAATTCGGTTATAATTATTCCCTAGTGTTATTATTATTCCTGTGACTTAGCCGGGACAAAAATTACCCTGTTTCCTTTTCCAGGAGCGAAGGTCTAACGGTATACGACGTTACATTTAAACATACAGACACGCACACACAGACGCACACACACACTTACACGCATACTCACAAACTTTATCTATACAGACTTCAATACATCGAGGCAGTTACGTTTTTTCCTCGATCGCCTACCTAATTGTTTGTTTTTAACTGCATTTATACCAAGTTTTAAGTTGATAAGTAAATGCAATCAGTTATTCTCATACAAAGTTTCATACCACCCCTTATTAGAGGCAGTCTCATTTTTTCTGTAACGTATATCTAACAGTTTGTTTTGAAAAATATTTTACACAAAGTTTCATGTTCATAAACACATCGATTCAGATTTCCCATAGGTACTAACTACAACCATCCTCTTTTACCCCCTTCCAGTTTCATTTCTAAATGTTTATATATCCTGCCTATGTCCTCCCTGAAGTTTCCCGTAATATAATATTGAAAACCGCATTGAAATCCACACAGTGATTTAAAAGTTTATCGCGCACATACGCACACACACACATGTGTTTGACGACGGGTTAGCCTAGTTGGTAGTGACCCTGCCTCCGACGCTAGCGTCCCGGGTTCGATCCCCGGTAAGGGCAAATATTTGTGTGATGAGCACGAATGTTTGTTCCTGAGTCTTGGATGTTTCCTATGTATTTAAGTATTTATTTCTTTATATAAGTATTTATATCGTCGTCTAGTACTCATAACACAAGCCTTTAGAGCTTACTTTGGGACTAGATCGATCTGTGTAAAGATTGTCCCCTGATTTATTATTATTATTATTACATACAATTAGACAAACAGACAAACAGACATAAAATTCAAAAACCATTAGGATGCGTTTTACTGCTCATTGTGATCCCAGAGGATTTTTCATAGTTATCTTCAATGTACAAACTTTTTCCACTTTACGATTTTATTATATGTATAACTGTTACATCACTATATAGTTTATGGTTAAGTACACGATAATAAGCAGTGTTGAACCACGGGTTAAGTAAGCAACCCTCCGTACTAGTTGAAAAAGTTCTATGAGACGGCAGGGACGCCCCTCTCTCTCTGAGATACATTAGCAATAGACGATGTAAGTACAATTACTTTAGCACTGTCATTAGTTTTATACTTAGGTATTATTTTTGGAAAATGAGTAGATATTGCCTGATATTACATAATAATTACACAAAAGGGAAAAAATACGAATATTTATAATGACTTCATAATTGATTCCGAAGCGGGTACATCCAGCCAGATACCAAGGAAAGCCTATCTTTGCTTTTAACCTTTCAGGCTTCCTCTCTCCATGTTATTAATATTTTGATGTACGCACATCAGGCGCCTCTATTCGGGAACGCCAAGTGATTCTGTAGCGACTCGTGAGCGAGATTTCTCATCCCACTCTTTCGCATTACGTGTCGTGCGGAAGAGTGGGATGAGAAATCTTGCTCACGAGTCGCTACAGAATCACTTAGCGTTCCCGAATAGAGACGCTGGTCTATATTCGACATTGGGCTAATTGATACATAAACCGACCGGTAGTTACTATGGCAATTAAATGTCGCTGTTTTGTCACTTTTTTCAATGCAAACTCCGCAAAGCAAGATAAAGACAATGCACAGCGATATGATATAAAATATCGCTTAGCCAATATTGAGTACACTTTACATTTACATTACTTAATAAAATAAGTAAACTGTTATTAAAAAGATACTAGTTAGCGTTCACATAACTGATGCGGCAGTAAGTACTACGGTCAAAATATTCAGTCATAAAAACATTAACAATTTTATTCAATTTTAAAGGCAATACTTAAACTTTTTCCCAACATAGAACGAACTATAATATAATTCCATAATACTAAACAAATTACTATAAAACGATGAAGACACACACTAACCATAACCAAGTCTTCGAAATATAAGTCCATAACCAACCTATACCGTTATTTATCTCTAACTTTTTTTATTCCCATGATAATGCATGAACCAATATTTCAAAATAAAATAAAATAAATAAAACTCAACTATCAATTATCGAGTAATAAATGGATGAGTCATGATCAATGAATTTCTATTCAAGATAGGTTACTCTCTGTTTTGGTAAGAGCGTTTGTGCATTGCGTAATTCGCTTCGATTTAAATTTGTCGAAAAGAATATATATATCTGGGACGATATGTCGTGACATATCAGCGGGTATGGCATATAATATACTCTCAGTCAGTGAACGACAATTGGTTTACAAATGAAAAGAGCCTACTTCTTAATAGTGTTTTTTGAGTTTATTGATAATGTATATCTCGTTGATAATTACTAACTCCACAATTGAGGTCGAATCTAACTGCATTATTTTTTTTCTAATTTTCTTATTTATTTTAGTGATCGTAAGAAACATGTGGTTGTTTGCTGTCTAGTTTCAAATTCCCAAAGTAACAATTGCTCAAGTGCACAAGTATATTCGTCGTAGGAACTGCAATGACAGACTAACCCAAGAGCACTCAAAACGTGTTGCACTTAAGAACTAATCCATATAAGAGACAAGACTTCTGATTTTAACAGAAACTGTCAAGCAACAAGTAATTTTTTTCCCTTAATTATAGAGTTGATTTTGGCGTGCTAAAGATTCCGTGTCACATGTGAACCGCCGACACGCCGAGACGAGAACTTTTCAGATTCGCAATCACGTCGCGTGAAAGTTTCGAAGTAAGTATTAAGTTTAACCTGAAGCGAGGTAGTGGGGTTTGGTTAGTACTATAGTGCTCTTGTAGTGTAATGGCAGTTTTTTTCAAAATAGCATCAATATTTCAGAAATTATTGTTAGTTGAGCGCTACGACAACAATGCGACGTTGGATTCTTTATTTATTACCCATTACCCATTACCCAATTATAGGTAAGCAAGCTTCCAGTAAAGTATATACAAAAATGAACTCAATTCTAAAGCAGAATAGATAGATATAAAACAGGTTTGTTTAATTAATTCCACAGAAGAACAAAGAACTAACCCACGATAAATTATCATGCAATAATGTCAACCCTGTAGTGGTAGAGCCAAACAGTAATCCTCACTAGATGATTACTGTTCTAATGGGCCGGCTCGACCGGGGTAGTACCACACTCTCACAGAATATCGGCGTAAAGTAATAGCTTGCTATTGCATTTCGTACGGTGAGTGGCGATATCCGGAGGCCTATTCCCTCATTCCCATCCCATCCCCATTTCCCATCCTCCCTAGACTGGCAACGCATTGGCAGCACTTCTGGTGTTGCAGTTGTCCATGGGCGGCGGTGACCACTTTCCATCAGGTGGGCTGTCAGCTCGTTTGTCAGTCAATTGACATAAAGAACCCCTGTAGTCTTTGGGAGATGGTTGGTAGCAATTCGTAAGTGCTGAAAAACTATTTGGTGAGTCACTTAGATAAAAAAAAAATAGAATTATCGAAAGGTACCTCATTTTTCGAAATAAATCTACTGCTAGTTCGTCATCTACGCAAAGAGGGATGAACGAGTTGAAGGTGTGTGGTATTAGCTTTATCGAGGCAGTCAATGTTAATGTGCCAATTCTCACCAACAGCACTGGCTCGTTGGCTGCCTAGCGTCGATTAACTTGGGTTGTAGACGCGCTGCGCTGTGTCTGAACTCGCCGATTGTTCCCATTGCAATATAAGCTAGATTCATTACATTGAGGAGAAGGAATTCGTTGAAGTTGGAGCCAAGTACTTATATATCTTTAGTAAACATGTGCTAATCGTGAGGATTCCAGCAACATTGAGTGAGTACACATATCAAAACTAGATGTCATTATTAACACGGTCAAGATAGGATTACAAATTACGCCATATTCACATTATATACTGTTACAACAGCTAAAGTCACTTAGGGCTAGATTAGCGCCATGGTGTATTTCAGGGTTACCCTTGTTTCATCGAAAAAATATTGACAAATTATCACTTCCCAAACAATTTTTCGTATAATTTCATTTGCCAAAATATTATTTAGCAAAAGAACTTTTCACAAATAATTTTAACGCAAACCTAATGTTTGGCAAGTGAACGTTCCAACAATGACTCACTTGCCAACTGGTACTTATACCAAATTTCATGAAGTCATTTCATGTTTCAGTTGGCATAACATATTTTACGCAAACAAAATAAGGCAAAAGCATGTTTTATTAAGGGATGAAAAAAATAAAACCTCGAAGGCTAAGGCGGGAGCAAAGCTCCCGCCGTAGCCTTCTAACCTAAATTTATCCGACTCAGTTCTGCTCTGACCTGTATTGCTCGCTCGCTTCGCTCGCTCGCCGCCACATTTTATTACTTTGTATTTGCTGTTTTTGTCTTTACACTTTTTATCATAACAATTCATTTGACTAAATGATTATTGTCTAATGATTTTTTGCTTTAATATAACATTTGATAAAAGACCAAATTACTTAATGTCGTTTTCCGTAGTAATATTCTGCTGAGTGAAAATTTGACCAAATGAAAATGTGCGTACTAAAATTATTCCAAATAATGCGTTGGAAAAAAAAGGTTGCTAAAATTTGTTTGGGAAGAGATAATTTGTCAAAAGTTTTTCGATGAAACGGCAGGCTCCCTGAATTTCAATATAGTGTGTTTTTTTCGATGATTTCTCGTCACACACAACATTCGATGTTACCGTTTCGCTTCATGATTGAATGGCAATCACTAGGGAGGCATGTGTAGCAGTGGATGTCTTTCGGCTGAAATGATGACGATGATGATGATGATCAGCCGAGGAACAGCTCAGTAAAATATTTATTTACTTTATATTAATCTTACGACTAAAACTAAAACATGTATTTTACATTCAGAATGTAGTTTCTTGGCACACACGTGTTGATTTGATTACCTAACAGTCAAAAGCTGAAATAGCCAACACATTAACGATAAATAAATTACCAAATCAGCTTAGTAACAATATTTTACAGCCCCGCGAATACACGGGATATACCGCAACTTGTAGTTAGTAAAGTGGTTAGTACTTAATGGCCGTGCCGGCGTACGGACGTGTTATTTCGTATTCCAATTCGAATAACAGATAAAGGCGGAATTCTGTCTCGTCGACCGCGGCGTTAAGGTAGCCGTCCACTTGTCTGACTTTACCTCCCTACGGCACAAAATTAATTTTCCAGGCATCCACGGCTTCACCAGGTTATTTCTTCATCTATTCGTCGTGAAGAATTCGACCTATTTATTGCCTAAACTTGATAACGTCTGAAGCATGAAGCCAGGTTTAGACAGGGTCAGTGCACAAGTCAGTATCGGCGCCGAACCAACTGACCTCAAAATATTCGTGTGCGAATATACAAGTCAGCGCTGACCTCCCACCGCTGTACTGACTTCAAATCTATTTACATTCGGTTTTCTCGGGTCAGCGCTGACTTGTCTCGAATTCGAAGTCAGTCACTGACCCTGTCTAAACCTGGCTTAAGATACAGTTTCAGCTAGAAGAATTAGTTAGTGGGCCATTTGGTATGGTCAGTTTATAAATCAACAATAAATCTATTGCATTACAGCACATCCAAATAAACGTGGAATTACCTACCAGTGCACAGTGTTTCCTGGAGCCCAAAAATTGGACGTCTTCGTTTTTATTATTACTAATTTCGAAAGAGTTAAGTGTAACAAATGCAAGAGTAGAACTCCCGCGTTTAAATTTTTCTTAGTTACCAAAATTAAAAATATCGTCTTTTTTCTACCAGAAAATCGAAAAATAATGATTACAAGAAAAATATACGCGTTATATATTTATCATCTAGGTGCATAGAGGAATCAAATCTATACATTCTACATTCAGTTCCATGGAATCTCACTGTAAAATGCATTTAAACGAATAGCGGTAACTTACGTCCTAGGGTTGTCACAAAATTCAAAAAAAAGACCGGTAATAGTTATATTTTCTTTGTTTCGTTGTTATCACATAATTTAAAACAACCAAATCATCGTCACTAACCGTGTAAACTTTTAAAGGTAGGAACAAAATATTTGTTATAATTTGGTGGGTAATAAATATTTACCCTTTCCTGGGGACGCCTGAGCTTCTGCACTGCAGCTATCTATATACCCTGATAATTTACTCACAATCTATTCTGCATCATGATTTTCAGTGAAGGACTACACGTGATACGGGAAGGGGTCTACCCTCGTTAGATGCAGGTTAAAACCCCGTATTAATACTTTTAGTCTGGAGGTCTGAAATTGACCTACAATAAATACGGAAAATGCATAGATTATTTAATATTAGCCCCAAACCTAACAATCAAAATAATGTAACTTTTTTTTCCGGTAAGTATTTCTTTCCTGTGTTTTTATTTATTTGTTTACTTTACGAAATAGGTTTAAAAATTTAAACACGCGTATTACAAATTCAGTAATATATCGGTAATTCATAAGCAATAATGTGCCAACCATGACTAAAATAAAAAAATGTTGTATGTCTGAAACTCCATTAGGTATTATATTTATTTTTTTATAAACAATAATTAGATATTATCGATCAAATACTAGAAATAATATCAGTTTCATCTAGTTTGTAAATGAAATATCCATTTAATATTCTATAGAATGCCCGACGGAGGTCAAGATAAGTCATGCGGCGGTCATGTAGTACCTATTCTATAAATTAGGTGAATTAATATTTTAAATATACGATAATTGAATGTGCAAGTTGGAGTTGTCCTGATCATAATTAATAGATGCTCACGTCAAAATTACGTCTATATAAATATCGCGTTGACTCATCATGGTAAGGTTCCAGATTATTGAGTTTGTTGAGACGATAGCAGTATACGAACTTGATTGTTCAGGTACTAATTTCAAGACGACGGTTGGCTTTCGTACTATTGTAGCGTACTTAACAATTTATAAGAAGCGTGCGAAGATAATGTGTTGTAGTGATTCTAATTGCATAATCTCGTCTTAAACAGTGTAATTCGCGTCATAAACTCCGCGGGAGACAACTAAACGCAAATGTTGCCTTTCTCTATAGTTTATTATGGGTGTACGGGATGGGCGTTTCGTATGAATATTTTATCAGATTAAAACTTTCGTCAGACATTATTAAGACTTGACATGACGGACCATTCCTGACAATTAATCGTGAGTAAAGCTTCGTTTATTTCAAGTCTGAATATTTTATCATTTATTATTGTTTGATATACCAACTATTCGTATAATTTATTACGTAACATAAAAAACTTCGTCTAATTTTTATTTGATATGATTTGACATTTCACGTACCTACTTGTTTTACATCATATTTAAGTAAGTATAGTTGTTCTATTGGATAACTACTTATATACATTTTTATAATTTGCATTCGCGATAATTATAGTTGTAAGAATGACCAAATTATAAGTTTAATACTCATTATTTATAGTTAGTATATTGTAATGAAAAATAATGAGAAATAAATACATACACAAATATATTATAGGTACCTACATATTAGTTAACGAGTATATTTGTACATATAATATCATTACCTACAGGAACTAGTAACTTTGCGAATAAGGCAGCCTCATGTATCTTACACACACATTGACGCTTCGTGTAGTATTCATGTAGCAGTAATAGGTATTCAAGAACGCATATTAGGTACCTAGTCTCTTCAGGCATACCCACACTGGTAAACACTAAAAAGACTGGCGCAGAGGCACACTCAGGACATAGTAGTACTATCCGAAAGCATTGAATCCGATTGTGAATCCTGGAAGAGGAAGGCCTCTTAAAATAAATGGCACTGAACTTGATATGAAGTATTTACATAATCTCGGTATAAACATGTAACACTTTGATTTTGCAAACAATTACTAAGATTCCTGTTAAAACTAATATGCAATGTAGTGCAAACTTACATCATCATAAGAGTATGTGCGCATCCTTATCAAAAATACCGGCGGGCGGTTAACGACCTGAGAATTATAACGTACAAGGAATCCTCCTTGCTATACTGGCAATTATGTTATTAACGAGGAGTTCCTATGCAGTTAGCCTGATAGATCGCCGATCAGGACTGAATACCCCACCCTGTTATTAGCCGCGGTTGTAAGTACGCGTGCTGTGCTATGCGTCATGCCATTCTTAAGTGCAATACTCGTATTATAATTTTAAACGTATAAAATCGGACTGTGTTAATTTTAGTGCGAAAACCAGCTACGGTAAAGACCAGTAGAATGCTTTAATAATAGTTAAAACAGTCGTCTTTCATTGTTTCACAAAGGATATCCTCGTCGTATAATAATCTGCGTAGAATAAATTATATTATAATTTAAAGGAAAATCAGATGCGTAAATATAAAGTAAGGAAGCTGGTCGAGTGCGAGTTGAACTCTCGTACTAAAGGCTCGGGCAAACCAAACGCGTTTGCGGCGCGAACGCGGGCCCGCCCCGCTGTAGAGTCCTGCGCTACTTTGGTGTGGCATAGTAAATCCGCCCGCGCCATTTTACAACGGCGCGGGCCCGCGTTCGCGCCGCAATCGCGTCGCAAATGCGTTTGGTTTTCCCGGGCCTTTAGGGTTCCGTGATATCGTACTTTCGTACCTATTCGCTTTAGCGCTTTCTCCATTCCAAATTTTGTGATATTTAGGTAGGTTTTTCATAAATAAAAATCTACAAAACATAGCAATGTAACATGTAATACGTATTTTTAGAGTTCCGTACCCAAACGGTAACATCGGGACCCTATTACTAAGGCTCCGCTGTCCGTCTGTCCATCCGTCTGTCACCAGGCTGTATCTCATGAACCGTGATAGTTAGACAGTTTAAATTTTCACAGATGATGTATTTCTGTTGCCACTATAACAACAAATACTAAAACAAAGAATAAAATAAATATTTAAGGGGGCTCCCATACAACAAACGTGATTATATTGCCGTTTTTATAAATAATGGTACGGAACTCTTCGTGCGCGAGTCCGACTCGCACTTGGCCGGTTTTTTACTAACTATAAAGTACTTTTTTTTTTTATTGAACGAAAATCCACAGCTTTTATTCTAAATATATGTACATATTTTTAATTTACAGTCACATTAGCCAATTACGGACTCCTACTATATTACAACACCATTTTACAAACGCTAGTAATCGCTTACTTTATGTTTAACTTACAGTCAGGCGAAACATAGCACTTAACCTGAAAGTTTAAACATTTTGGAAATGTAGCTGGGACAAAAATTGACTATAACTGCTCATAAGTATTCAACCAATTACTTATTCAAATATAAACAAGGAAGCTTTCTAGAGTATTAACTTTTTTGCAATATTCTGTCCATAAAAACATCACAATCTCTACGTTTTGCAATCTAGTTCGTAATCGGCTGAAAGCGGAACTAACCATCATCTTAATTTGAGTTTGGAAGCAATCAGCAGCTTTTTTACGTCGGAGTCCGGGAATGGTAATTTCACTGGTAAAATGGGTATTTTAATATAAAACTGAATAGATTTAGAAGGGCAAGGTTCTTAGTACACTTTCTAAAATGTGATGGGCTGACCGGTCTGAATGCTGTTCCTCTATTCGGGACTGCTAAGTGATTTGCTGTACCTATAGCCACTAAAATGACAAAACTGCGAATGTGAACGTCAAACACGTACAGAACCGCGACACATTCGCTGTTTTGGCATTTTAGTGACGATTTAATAAATCACTTTATCTACACCCATATCATAAAACCTCCATTGGTTAATCAAAAACCGTATGAAATGACCACCATTTTGACAACCAATTAGGAAAAACCAGTGCTGCGATAAAGAAATAACATGACTTCTTTATCGTTTTTAGTAAAGAAATGAGATTAAAGGAACAGCTGTCAAAACTCAAGTGGGTCTCTATTCTAGTATCCATAGATATTAAAAAGTTATTGATACGAAACGTCAATTCAGTATGTTTTTTTAATATAAACTGCACAATATTTGATCTCGAGTGACGTGAGAATAGAGACTTATCCGTTTATCTATGATTTAAAAAAAAATGGTCTTGACGGAGGATCGAATTGCCGCCATTATGTTGGTGTTTTGTTGAACGAAAGTAGAATTGTTGTTGAATTGAATAGAAAAAGTTGTTTGTAATTTGTAACATTTTAGTTGAAAATATGAATAGTAGTCTTCTCGGAGTGTGTGTGATGTGAAAATGCGCCGGATATCGGAAATATGCAGCCACCATTGCAACAAATAACTTGTTGCCAGAATATATTGTTTCTGAACCTATCATGGAGGATTTATAATATGTGTGTAGATAAAGTTATGTATGCAAGTCTGCATAATTTGGCCTTAAAACACATGTGCGATCTTATTATGAAACTCGCTAAAGCTCGTTTCATGAAAACCGCACTAGTGTTTTAAGGCCTATCATTATGCAACCGTTGCATAAACTACTATTTCAATGCATGTGCCGAAAAAAAGTGTTTTTCAAGCGGCCTAATCGTGCGGGAAGTGCCACTTATCTTCACTAGTGCTTTTTATTTACTTTTCATTTTTTTCTAATTTTTAACTCTGTCGTCTGCCCGTCGTAAAGAGTTTTTATTATTAGAGAAAAGATTTACAAATTAGGTAAGTACAGATTATCATTCATATAAAGGCTACAATAAAACGAATAGTTCATTAAACGCGTTATTAATTATTCTAGATTTTGATTTTGACTAATAAATTAATTTTAAATATTCATTAAATATTGTTTTGCTGAACTAATGATTTGCACATGCCTTTTTGCGATACGACGTGACAACTATTTGCACATGCGCAGTAGATACGCTGAGCATGTATTGAAAATAAGCCCGCCATTTTACTAATTTCTTGCGTAGTTCGGAGTCGATCTGTGTTAATCTGCTAAAAATGTCAAGCCCAAGTGACGAATCAATTAATATTACCCCGGAAAATCCTTTTCTGAAACCAAGAAATATCATTCAAGCACATTGTCGCCTCTATATTCTGTGATAAGGAGTACAATGAAATGTAAGAATGACATTGACTTTTTTAATATATTTTTTTTCATTTTCTCGCACAATGCATAGTAAAACGTTACATGATACACGTGCTTAGGATGATTTCCGACTCGTGACTTATACACTCGTCGAAAATCACATACTTTCCGCACTTGTATCATAAAATAACTATTTATAGCACTCCCGAGTAGAGGCCCTGGTGTGTTTCGGCTGCGGAGGTGCAAATGATTCGAACGTGCCAAGCAACACTCCCAGCACAGTCACCACATTTTTATTCCAATTCAAAGCGCAATAAAAATCCAATTTTAAAAATTAAACTTCCATTTGACGTTCTGTGCGTGACGAATGAAAATCGAGCAAAGGGGTCGAATACCCCTTCCTTTAAAACGGACGCATTAGTGCAGCAATCTGTGTTCAAAATTATGGTGACAGACACTTTTTATGGCGGCTCCGTTGTATTATATTATGGAAGTAAATTAATTTATTGTCACGTTAATAAACACGGATATAATTTTTAAATTGGTTGCGTCAAGAAAGTTAAAGTCGACGCGGTAAAATCTTTATTGCGCTCGTCACCGGTTCGGACAGCATCCGAAATACTTCGAGATTTATTGTGTACTTGTTTCATTAATAACTACTGAGAAAGAACGCACAATGCACTCTGTATATGAAAATCAAAACTTTTGTACTCTTGTCTCTTTCATGAAATCGTATAAACGACTGGAGAGGAAACAGCGAGATAAACAGCTGCCTAAGATTTTTAATTCGGTTTTCAGTAAGTACGGGTCAAGATGGTGTACATTGTTTATATTTATCAAGCAATAACGTATTTATTAAGTATAGGATGGGGTAATCGGGCAGGATCATGGCGTATGGTAAATACACAATATTAGTAGTATTTCGCTATCGGTCAGGTGTTCTTCTAGTCTTCCTTCATTAAGTATTAATCACTGCAGCTAAGGTATGCACGCAAACATACGAGTATTAAATGGTTGAATATTAACGTTTAAATTTGCGTGTATTCAATAAAATGGCTTACCTACGGATTATTTTGCGGTACAACTAATCTTTTCACCGCAATGGTATATCCCACGCGGATTAGTTTAACAATATTATCCAATTTTGGAGCAGAATGCGATATCGTTATCATTGATGACATTGGAAATATTAGATGGTAGTTTTATAAAAAAACACTTAAATCAATTGGTGATATGATAAGTGATTCTATTCAATAACCGTTATAGACACAACCCCTACGCCTGGAGTGATCGCAATAAACGGCCACACTGATAGATAATGCTCTATTTCCTCAATAGATTGAACCGAAACAATTTACGAGCTAAATCTAAAAATATGTCTTTTCGATGCCGTGCTGGGTGCCGTCACAGATGGCTTCACAATAACACCAAGGGACCCCTTTCGAGGGGACACTTTATTTTATAAAGTTTAAATAAAATTTTAAAAAGCTGCACGGAACTAAGATTGGGGTGCGAAAATGGCAGATTTCAGAAAGTTTCGAGAAAATTATGTCGGGAGCACCCTTGAACCAACAGTTTTGATTAGATTTTCTTTTCTTGTAAAAAACTACAGGCATTTTTGTTAGTTTTTGTTTAGTTAAGGCAAAAATAAGATTGTTTTCATCAATAACATTATTATGTCAAAATGCGATTATGCGATACTTTATTGCAAAGCGTGGAGATCGATGGTCAGCAGATAGGTAATAGAAAAAACCCTTCGCGCGAGCCTCAAATCTATTAAAACTACGACTATCTGTTTTCTTATGGCGGTCCCAATAAAACTTTATTTTGGCCTAATACGTTTTATCTCGCCATATTTCCCAGGGCGAACTAGTTTGCGCAAGCGAGTCATTCCGTGTATCCGCGGCGTTGCCCCCGAAACGATGTCGACGTGTTTCTACTACTGCCCGAGCTGCCTGTGCCGAGGGTGTCACAACGATTCTGCGCTGCCTGTGGTAAGTATAGAGCTCACATCGGTGCAAAGATAACATGTTTGGTAACATTTTTTTTAACGGTATGAGTGACATGTTATTCTAAATATCGGCCCAATCACCGAGATTAACACAATAATAGATGACCGGTGTGTTACACTCACTGTTAAACTCTGAAGCCAGATATACCAGTAGGTACTTATCTATTACAGGGGCTCTATTCGGGAACTTCCAAGTGATAATTATTGTAGCCACGCGCTAGCGAGATTCTCATCCCACTCTTGCGCACGATGCGTAATGCGTAAGAGTGGGATGCAAATCTCGCTAGCGAGTCGCAACAATATTGCTTGGACGTTCCCGAATAGAGGCGCGGTACTATCAATTGGTTCTGGTAGAACGGATTGACAAATATTGATAAGTGAAATGTGGTTTTATTTTGGGAATATTTTAGATGAGTGTAAGGTAAGTCTCCGGAAAACCACGAATTAGGTTAACAAAACATTTGAAAAAATATATTATAAAAATATATGTTAATGAACTTGGAAACATTTTCATTCCTTTAACCACAGAATTTAAGCTTATTCGGAAATCCGATTTTATTTTTATTTTATATGACTTAATCAATTTTTTTTTAAAAAGTCCTGTCCCTCTCTGCGAGTTTTTGTTGTCTACGCGTGTCCATCGCTATTCGGGACGCGTACGCGGGGCCTCGCGCCCTCACGATGGACTCTGTCATTATCATGGCTTTTTGCCTCCATAACTAGCCACAACCTCAAGATGTCATCGCATTGTACCCCACCCAGCTAACGATACGCTATTTCAACTCATACTTAGGTTTAGGTCGCGGTCGAATGCAGAAATACTCCGAGCATTCTGCGGTCAGGAATTTAGGGAAGGAATTAGGGATCCGGGTATTATGGTGACGGTGAAATATAGAGCTATTTGCGGTAGTGGATCAATTGGAATGCGATTATTGCTAGTATTTTTTTTTGTATGTAGTATAATGTATTTATGTGTTTATCATAACATCTGAGGACTAATTAATCAAACGTGGCCACAAGTAGTCTTGTGGCTCTGCCCAACCCATTAGGGATTTCGGGCATTATAATATGTATGTATAATGTGTTTATCTATAGCGGGTAAGGGTTCTTGGAAAAAATTATAATAAGTATATCAACCTAAGTTTGTTGATATAAAATGTAATATCCGTGCACTTTTTTTACAATCTTAATGACATTTTTATCAGTGCGGAATGGAAGGATATGGTTCTTATGCCATATATTTCAGTCAAATAAGTCTCGGTTTTTAAAATACGCATATTACATTAGTTTTTGCCTTTGAAAATCTTCTTAAAGCTTTGAGCAAAAGGGAAGATGCATCATTTTTTTTCATCTTGTATTGGAAAGTGATGAGTAATAGAAACCTATCTGTGTACGCTAAACATTTTTACGTCGATTATTTTATGAATTATGAAGCTCAAAAAAGTCAAAAGTTGAAAAGTCATTGTTCATACCATTCGCAAAAACACTCAATGCAAAATGGATAAAAGCTATGACGTCACAGCTGTCGTTAGACTGTACAAAATGTATAGCGTTTAAACGAAATCTGCAATTATTTCCGAAAATACTGTGTTTAGACTAACATCGTAGAAATAAAACATGACATGACAAAAATCAGAACTAAAAAACAATATATACGAGTATTTTTCACTAATTTTGACCATTATTCAAATACAAATGAATAGTCAAAATGATTTGCTTTTTCTGTAATATGCTTTTGTTTATTTTTCTTTCATAATATATAATTCTTAAACCTCATTTTGATTTACATGCTAGTTCCCCATTAGGAAGTATGGTTTAAAAGACGAATTTCTCTTAACTATTTCTTAGTTGTGTCAGTTTATAAAATATAATGGTTACATATTTCCTTTTGAGGTAAGTACATAATTAAAAAAATGCTGTTTATAAATAATCCCGTTGACGGGATCACTTCCTCAATGGAATTTATATTCTTAAGACCAATCTAAACCTACTCTGGTGTCTCGAGAAGAACTAGATCATTTTATTCCAAGAGTAAGGAAGAGTGCAGAGGAGAGCTGCTACATACGAATTCATGAAATCGTCAGCAAAAACTAGCAGGTTAATAAATTAAAATAAGTATTGTTGGTGACCAGCAATATTTTTAACGTAGGTGATGATAATGAGTAGTGCAAAACATGATCAACATCTTTATCTTGCATTATTACTTAGGTAAGTATTTTTAAAAATGCAGCGCGAACGGGTTTTTATGAACCAACTCATTACCTTGCAAACGACTTGCTCGTGCCGTGATGATATTGACGAAACACTTAAACTACGCTTTAATATAAATAATACATAACTAAAAATAAATAGGTAGGTAGGACTACATACGTCCCACTGCTGGGACCTCTTATAATTTCAGGGACTGAACACAAACATTGTTGCTGCTCAAAAGATAATTGCTGAAGAGCAAATATTTAAACAAAAAATCAAACAGGTACCTTTTCTGTTATAAATGAAATATTATAAAAATATATTATAGTAATATAAATAATATGCTTAATGTCTATCAACCACCGAATTCACGATTTTTACTAGGTAGTAAACGAGGAATCGAGCGAACACGTGAAAAGATAATATAATTTTTATGTTTCCTCTACCGCTAACTTAATGATACTATTTTTTATTGCATACAGTTATAATAAATTACACTTTTGATTTATTAGTAATTAATTTAGAAGTGCTTGCATAAAGCAAATGAGGAGATAAAACAACAGAACAGACTTCATAAACGCAGAATTTGACGTAAAGTATTTAATACAGGCTACATGCATGAACATTTATGGAAAAAGGTAGAGAGATATGGCTCAAGCCATTAAATTGGAAATCTCGAAAAAAAAAAATTTTTGCGTGTGGAAAAGTCCAAAGACACGTCATTGATGGGCACGCATAAGCCCGTGTCATAAACAAATACAACATGCTATCTTTCGTGAGAAAACTTGTAGCATCGTCCATAACAACGTTCAAATCAACAAATTCATCATTATTTGCTTTTTTTTTTCCTCCCGGTTTCAGAGCCTTATAAGCCACGACTAAATCGCTTGGTATTTTCTTGCACAGATTTTCACTTTTAACTAAATACTTACCTAGATGACGTAATAAAACTTCAAATGAATCGATTGATGAGTGTTGCTAGTTTTAAATGTACCGATTCATCAGTAGTAGCTTGAGAATGAACTCTGAAGTGGCTGTGTAGAATCACGAATGTATCAGTGGCGAAGCCTGCCTACAAGCCGATTCCTGACGGCTTTACCAAGCTAGAAAGCTACGGCTAGCTGACAGTGAAGTCCATGTTACCCTAACTAAATGACAGACTCGCAAGTCCGGTTCTAATTCTTTCGGCTTCCCTTAGGAAATATTTCACGCTTCGCCACTGGAATGTAGTAAACTGCAGTTGTGTAGAATCCATATTGTGTAGAATCACGAATAGGAGATTTCCCAATTGCGTTAAAATAACGGCTCTGTAGAATCACGAATGTAGTCAACTGCAGTTGGGTTGAATCCATATTGTGTAGAATCACGAATAGGAAGAATCCCAATTGCGTTAAAATAACGGCTGTGTAGAATCACGAATGTAGTAAACTGCAGTTGTGTAGAATCCATATTGTGTAGAATCACGAATAGGAAGAAATCCAATTGCGTTAAAATAACGGCTGTGTAGAATCACGAATGTAGTAAACTGCAGTTGTGTAGAATCCATATTGTGTAGAATCAAGAATAGGAAGAATCCCAATTGCGATTGGAGGTCTGCGATTGGACTCAAACACTCGAAAGCAGTAATCGAAGGATACAAAAGCAAGCTATCAAAAGAACTTCTTCAGCTCAAAAGACGTAAGACTTGCGCAGTGACAAGAATACTCACTGGTCACTGCAAACTAAATAAACACCTGACAAATATGGGCATGAGCCAAGACGCAATGTGCAGATTCTGCCAAGAGATAGAGGAAACAATCATGCACATCCTCTGCTCATGTGGACTAGTCATGCGCAAAAGAATGCGCCAGCAATGGTCGAGGCGGCACATATATGGCCCAAATAGACTCCAATAATAATAATCCCAATTGCGTTAAAATAACGGCTGTGTAGAATCACGAATGTAGTAAACTGCAGTTGTGTGGAATCCGTATTGTATGGGATTCATAAATAGGACGAATCGCGTTTGTGTAATCGATCGCATAATTCGTTAAAACTACTAGAAGTAAGCAAAGAAAATATCAAAAAAATTAATCAGAGTCGTCGTTCCACTTTTTGATTTAAATTTGTGTTCAAGTACAGTCCGGGAAATAAAAGCAGTTTGCAGCAACAGTTTTATACGTTGTCACACATAGTACGCTATTAACATGATTGAGTCAATTATAATTCAAATTCAGTTTAAACGGTGATTGACTTTACAGCGACAACATGTTCATTGGTCGGCTCTATAGTAACGAGCACGCGGTACCTAAGTTACAAAAGTGAAACTAGCGTTAGATTTAACTTAAGTTTCCACAAGTTTCTTTAAGTTTCAGAAGGGTTAATTACCTTTAAACTTCGATTAAATTATCAATTATTTTTAATTTAATGTTCACATAGGTACGGAACATAAGTCAAAAAACGAAAAATGACGGATTTTGGATTCGAAACTTATGTAAAATTTCATCGGATATTTTTCATTCAGAAACATTCATTATAGATGAATCATTATAATTTTCAACAGCTGAAACGTTTCACCGTTAACCAAGGATTTTTTGTAATGTTTCAGAACTTGCCAATCACTTACTGTGCAGCGCTATTAAATAATTTTTGGTATGGGTTTGCAAATACAATTGGGTAAAGGCTAGAACGATGATCAGTTTTAACCGAAAATGAACGGTCAACACTGATTGTGTGTAACTGAACGACGCATTAATGCTTACTTTGATTATTTTTAATTAAAAGTTTCATTTAACACTTTTAATTTCCATCTCAACAGAGATTCAATATCAGATTATTTAACATTTTCCGATGCGAAATGGCTCCAGTGTTTATAATTAATAACCAAAAGCCATTTGTCACTGTCAATGGGCGCACTGAAACCAATACAGTTTGTAGTCACAAGATGTAAAGCGAACTCCCTGTAGGGTGACATGTTTATTTTCTACCACTGAAAGCTTTGCCGGGAAAGGAGTAAAATGAAAAGTAGACATGGGTCCGATAAATAATTGAAGGCTTCGATAGAGGATCGGGAGCCAGGTCGCGCCACGCCCGCCCGCGGCCCTTCAGGGAGCCATTCTTCACGCCACCCTCCGCGCTACTGAATTATTCCGCAATAACACACTTGTTATAGACGTTTCTCGAGGAGTGATACTTTTATGATTTACTCCAACTTTTATTGGCACTTAAAGAAAGTATAGGTACGATTTATTTCGCGTTCAATATAAGGCCCGGACTATATCATTTTTT